>CM046876.1:489526063-490835194 GCA_025667525.1 Glebionis coronaria | reverse complement strand
CGTCATGACGATGTCCCAAAGAAGAACCCTTCAACATCTCAACCTTCACCTACACCTTCACCACCCAACCCCAATATCCCTTATCCTTCACGTATAGGCAAGACCAAAATGCACACAAAGGATGACATTCAAGTGTCGAATTATTTGAAGATGATCTCTCAAATGAATTTCAACATTAGCCTTGTTGAAGCACTTGTCCACATGCCGAAATTTGTCAAAGCATTCAAGGAATTGCTTAACAAGAAGGAGAAGTTGATTGAGCTCGCCAACACACACTTAAATGAAAATTGTTCAGCAGTTATTCTTAAAGAACTTCCAGAAAAACTTGGAGATCCCGATTGTTTTGTGTTGCCTTGCATTTTTAACAAAACCGAAGAATTTACTGCCCTTGCTGATCTCGGGGCCAGTATTAATTTGATGCCATTAAGTGTTTGGAAAACACTATCATTACCCGACCTTACTCCAACAAAGATGACCCTTGAGCTTGCAAATCGCACTCTCGCTTACCCCGTTGGTATTGCCGAAGATGTGTTCATTAATGTTGGCACCTTCACTTTTCCGGTCGACTTTGTTGTTGTTGATTATGTAATGGACCCTCGTATTCCATTAATACTTGGTCGGACATTCTTGAGAACCAGAAGAGCTTTAGTTGATGTTGCCGAAGGTGAATTAATTTTAAGGGTCGGGAATGAACAACAAGTTTTTAAAATGGGGAAGCTTACAAGCAAATTCTATGGACGAGAATCTGCGAATATGATTAATGTGCTCGATGATTTTGTCATCTACAACAATCCTCTATTCGAGTCTTGCATTGATAATCCACTTTTTGAAGATGCTGTGGATGATTCTCTCTCCAATTTGGAACCTTCACCCATTTATGATTCTCCACCGATCTTTGATGCTTATGATGATTCTAGCTCAGATTTGGATGATTATGATGACCTTACTTCCGAGTATCCCGACATGCCCATTTATGATGATTTTGATGAGGCCTATACTCTTTCGAGCGATTCTTCTCATGATGAAGATCCTCCGTCTACCATGCTTAATCCTACTTTGGATGATTACTCTTTTGAGGAAGACTTCTCTACTTTTCTCAATACTTACTTCCCTCATGAGAGTGATGCTCCTCCTTTAGATTTTGAAGATTATCGTCTTGATTCTACTTTGGATTTGAAGAAAATTCTTTCAAAGGAGAAGCAACCGGACGACACCAACATCCGCAGCACGTATGAGTTAACACCTCTTTGTCCACCGTTTGAGGACGAGGTTGTGCATCTTTTTCGCGGATCATCTTCAAATTCTGCTGAGCCTGAGTGCTATTTTCCCCTAAAGGAAAAGGTGTTCGACCCCGGTATCGATCTTCTTGAGCCATCTCAGTATCCGTCTGATGAAATAAAAGGAAAGATCTTTGGAACTTTGGAAGATATGCTTGCACCACCTCACCCTTGCTCCCACCATGCTCCGTCTTTGCTTAAGGGAACCTTGCCTACTCTTCTTTAGCTTGCCTTGTTCGCCTTATGCTTGTGCTATTTGATGGACGAAAACCATGTCTTTGATCCCGGTGGATATGTTTCATGCTTCTTCCTATGATAGTCAAGGTCGAGTCAGGCTCACGACTCGGTAATCAAAAATCAAGCGCTTCTTGGGAGGCAACCCATGTATCTATCTTTTAGCTTTCTTTATCCTAAGTTTATGGGAGACCTGTTAGTGTTTGCTATTTCCTCTCTTCTACTATTCAGGGATTAGAGCGCTCAATGATCCACTCTTGATGATTCTTGACGAACCGTGATTCCGTGTTCCCAATTTCCCGGTTCTATCCTAAACTCTTTTCGATTTACTATTTTATATTTCTCGATATTAAAATAGGAATCTCTTTAGTTGTCTCTTCCTTAGCGAGATTTAAACAAAGTGCACAATGTCCTAAGTGTAGGGGATTTTACTCCCACATGCTTAAACATTGAGGATAATGTTTATATTAAGAGTAGGGGGACTTCTATCGAAGTTAAGTGGTCTTTTCCTTGTATTTGTCCTCATTTTAACCGGAAAATCAAATTTTCGACATTTTTCAAAATTTTTGATCTATTTTGGCCTATTAGTTTTTCCTTTTGTATAGTTATTTTCTTTCTTTGTTAGATTAAATTTTTAATAAAGTGGTTTTAATTTTCAAACGTTGTGAATCTTTTGACTCGACCCGAGTTTACTTGTCTATGTTTACTCTAGCTAGTATCCTTAACGTGTTTAAGTCAAGTTTTGCTAGGCTTTTATATAGGGAGCTATAAAACGCGAAAGTCTTAACTCTCACGGGTTAAGAAAGAACTTTTCGCAAGTTCCTATAATTGATCCTAGAGAGTCGTTTATCAAGGGAACTTTAAAATGCGATTTCTAAACTTGAAAAAGTCTAAGAGTTTGCAAGATCCTATAGGCGACTCGAAAACCCAAAACTTTGATTTAGTAGGCTAAGCATCCACGAGTCTCATTCCTTGAGATTTTAAACCATGGAGAACGAGAGATGATAGAGTCAATTATAAGTTTGGTATTCTTTCGTGAATTTATGTGAGTTAATTATAAGCCTATTCTCCCATCGCTTGCTAATAAATTTATCTGCAATAAATAAGGTTGTATGATTTGAAAAGTTACTTAGCTTCTAGCCCAAGATCGTTTAAAAGTTGCTCGGTATGGATTAGAGTTCATAGCCAAGGCATAACTTATTGAAGCGAGATGCGAAGATTGGCGAGTCCGAAAAGGTCCTAACAAGACATGAGGGCTATATTTTGTTGTTAAAGATCCAATAGTGATGTGAAGAATCATTTATCAAAGATCAATATGAAGGATCGAGACACACGACGAAAAGCAAAAACTCCCCAAAAGTCATGGAGAAGTCTATCCGAAAAGACCCTAACAAGGTATGAGGATGAATAGATCCAAGTCCAAAAAGGAGGCGGATCATTGTATATCAAAGTCCAAAATAAAGATTGGAGAAAAATGAAGAAGTCGTGGTCTAAATATGAAGAATCTCTCAAAACTTCAAGTGAAGAAATTCTTATTATGAAGAGAAGACCATTATTTCATGAACGTCTCTCAAGGTTTGAAGTATGAAGTCGCTGCCAAATATCGGTCAGAGAAAGGTCTCAAATCGCGAAGCGAGTTATGCCAAGATATGAACTTTATGAGGTCCCGAGAAGCAGTTTTAAAAGATTTTGTCCTTTAGCTAACTATTGATTAAATCGTTCACTTTATTTTCGGCCTAATAAACTATCGAAATAAGTCAACAATGCATCCTCGTGATCATTCAAGACAACAATAAAATATAAGATATACACCTAGGAATAAGGGAGTCTAAGTGAATAATTGGCCCACATGAGTTCGTGTTAGTTTGCTAACTTATAATAACAATGATCTCGTCTTTAAGCTTGGTTTGGAGAAAGTGAAAACTTGAGAATGATGATCATTCATGAAATTTCCAAAACCCAAGGTATGCTTTTGATTTCTTTACTTTGAATGTTTATAATTTTCTATCTCTTTAATAAAGGCCAACGTGGATTGATTATAATGAAAAATGTAAACGTGCTTTGTAACTAATGCATTGCATGAGGACATTGCAATGGTCAAGTGTAGGGGATTTGATAGGTGTGTAAACACCCATCCTTTTTACCACTTAATTACGATAATAACCGAGCCAAAACGTGTATTTTATGTCATTTATGTCGGAATTATGTGTGGTTTGTGTTTTTGTTGTGATTTAGGACGAAAAGGTGAAAAGTGGAGAAAACACGGGCATTCACGGGCTTTTATCGAAGAAAAAGACGAAAGACAAAGTCAAGAAGTCAAGAGTGCAAAAAGAACGGAAGTCCAAGACCAATTCTGAAGATTTATCGAAGAAAAAGTCAAAAGACGGAAGTTTATCAAAAGCCGAAAAACTCAAGTCTAATTTATTGAAGAATTACAAGACGAGTTTGAAGAAATCCCGAGACAAAGTCATTAAAGTCCAAGATTAAGAAGATTAAAAGGCTTATGGACTTAAGTGTGCAATTAAGGAAAAATGAAGGAGGGGAGGAAGCTTCCTAAGCACTCCCTAATCCTCCCCTATAAATAGTCATTAGGATAATCATTTTCATTTTGTTGGCTAATAGTGACAATTAGTTCTTCCATTTTACTTTCCTTGTCATTTACCTTAATTGTCTTGCACCTTAAATACCTTTAATTTCAAGTAAGTTTTCTTTTAATTCTTGTCAATCTTTACTTTTACTTGTTAATCTCCTATCTACCTTTCTTTAATCTTTAATCTTTATGTTTATTGTTCATGTTCATGTTCTTATTTTATTGATTTGATTAAAGTGGGTTTTGATTATTTTGATTAGTTTTGTTATCTTGATTGTTTTGGATTGTTTGATTATCATTAGTAGATGTTTTGTGATTAGTTTGATTTAATCTTTTGGTTGATTTTGATTATATTTGTTTAGATTCGTGTGTACATGTGTTTCCTTGTTCTTCGCGTTTTCTGTTACTGTGATTCCCAGGTAAAGTTCCGAACCAAGCCTACCAAAGATTCAGAGTGAAGGTTTATTCCTTGATTGTTCCGAATCAGAGAAGTTTTGAGCGAAGGTTTGAAGATTTGTTCCGAATAAAACAGTTGTTCCGGATCAAGACAACTTCCTTCGAATCGACACTTGTTCATTCGGAACCTATTCCGAACCAGTAGAAGTTCCGAACCAAGAAGAAGTTCCGAACCAAGGAGTTTTATTTGGAATAATTAATTATTCCGGATCAACACCTTCATTCGGAACATTCAAAGTTCCGAATAAGGCTTGTTCATTCGGAAGTATTCCGTATCAGTGAAGAGGTGTCTCATTCGGAACATTCAAAGTTCCGAACCAAGGGTTCCAAATCAAGAAGTTCCGAATCAAGGCTTTTGTTTGGGAAGTTCCGAACCAATTGTAGTTACGAATCAGTAAAAGTTCCGAACGGAGGATTTATTCCAGATAAGTGACATATTCCGAATAGAGAATTTGTTCCGGATCAAGGATTTTGGTAAATATTCCGAGTGAAGGAGAATCATTCCGAACGAAGGTGACATTCCGGATGAGTGATTATTCCAAACGAAGGATTATTCCGAATGAGCTGTTTTCAGGTTCTCTTTAGTTTTTGTTTTTAATTTTTAATTTTCAAGCTTTACTTTTCTCGCCTTTTCCTTAGTCGCACTTTAAGTTTAATTGCCTTAGATTTATTTTAGCCTTGCATTAGTTTAAAGTTTTCGTCGCGTTTTAATTTCTCGCCATTTATTTTAAATTAGACTTAGATTTATTTTACCTGCCATTTACTTTAATTGTTTTGCACTTTAATTACTACAACGACACAACTATTTGTTTCACCAAAGAACGACTGAGTCGCACATAGAACCAGATCAATTCGATTAGACACACAACAAATAACTTTTTAATTAGGCAAAAACCTAGTTATAGGTGTGTAAACACCCATCCTTTTTACCAATTAATTACGATAATAACCGAGCCAAAACGTGTATTTTATGTCATTTATGTCGGAATTATGCGTGGTTTTTGTTTTTGTTGTGATTTAGGACGAAAAGGTGAAAACTGGAGAAAACAGGGGCATTCACGGGCTTTTATCGAAGAAAAAGACGAAAGACGAAGTCAATAAGTCAAGAGTGCAAAAAGAACATAAGTCCAAGACCAATTCTGAAGATTTATCGAAGAAAAAGTCAAAAGACGGAAGTTTATCAAAAGCCGAAAAACTCAAGTCTAATTTATTGAAGAATTACAAGACGAGTTTGAAGAAATCCCGAGACAAAGTCATTAAAGTCCAAGATTAAGAAGATTAAAAGGCTTAAGGACTTAAGTGTGCAATTAAGGAAAAATGAAGGAGGGGAGGAAGCTTCCTAAGCACTCCCTAATCCTCCCCTATAAATAGTCATTAGGATAATCATTTTCATTTTGTTGGCTAATAGTGACAATTAGTTCTTCCATTTTACTTTCCTTGTCATTTAATTACATGTCATTTACCTTAATTATCTTGCACCTTAAATACCTTTAATTTCAAGTAAGTTTTCTTTTAATTCTTGTCAATCTTTACTTTTTCTTGTTAATCTCCTATCTACCTTTCTTTAATCTTTAATCTTTATGTTTATTGTTCATGTTCATGTTCTTATTTTATTGATTTGATTAAAGTGGGTTTTGATTATTTTGATTAGTTTTGTTATCTTGATTGTTTTGGATTGTTTGATTATCATTAGTAGATGTTTTGTGATTAGTTTGATTTAATCTTTTGGTTGATTTTGATTATATTTGTTTAGCTTCGTGTGTACATGTGTTTCCTTGTTCTTCGCGTTTTCTGTTACTGTGATTCCCAAAGTTCCGAACCAAGCCTACCAAAGATTCAGAGTGAAGGTTTATTCCTTGATTGTTTCGAATCAGAGAAGTTCTGAGCGAAGGTTTGAAGATTTGTTCCGAATAAAACAATTGTTCCGGATCAAGACAACTTCCTACGAATCGACACTTGTTCATTCGGAACCTATTCCGAACCAGTAGAAGTTCCGAACCAAGAAGAAGTTCCAAACCAAGGAGTTTTATTTGGAATAATTAATTATTCCGGATCAACACCTTCATTCGGAACATTCAAAGTTCTGAATCAGGCTTGTTCATTCGGAAGTATTTCGTATCAGTGAAGAGGTGTCTCATTCGGAACATTCAAAGTTCCGAACCAAGGGTTCTAAATCAAGAAGTTCCGAATCAAGGCTTTTGTTTGGGAAGTTCCGAACCAATTGAAGTTCCGAATCAGTAAAAGTTCTGAACGAAGGATTTATTCCGGATAAGTGACATATTCTGAATAGAGAATTTGTTCCGGATCAAGGATTTTGGTAAATATTCCGAGTGAAGGAGAATCATTCCTAACGAAGGTGACATTCCGGATGAGTGATTATTCCGAACGAAGGATTATTCCGAATGAGCTGTTTTCAGGTTCTCTTTAGTTTTTGTTTTTAATTTTTAATTTTCAAGCTTTACTTTTCTCGCCTTTTCCTTAGTCGCACTTTAAGTTTAATTGCCTTAGATTTATTTTAGCCTTGCCTCAGTTTTAAGTTTTCGTCGCGTTTTAATTTCTCGCCATTTATTTTAAATTAGACTGTTGGAAATACGTTTTACGTATTAAGAAGGATCGGTCACTCCAACAAATAGTATATGTAATAGCTCGTAGTTTAGTTAACTTAATATTAAACTAACAAGGCCAAGCCAAGCCTACAACATGTGTAGGCCGGCGGCCCAATGCAAGCCCAAGCCCATCATATGGGCTTGGTATATAAACCCTCTCCTTTGATGGAGAGGGTGGTGTGGTTTCATTTTTTACACATAGTAAAACATTGGTTTCTCTCTCTAAGTGTTTGTGTAATCCACCATCTCTCTATCTCTTTCTCTCTCTGAAAACATAAGCAAGATTTACATTTCTACAAATGGTATCAAGAGCCATGGGATGATTGTTTAGTTCTTGTGTTTGTGTTCTTGATTCTCGCCATTTTTGATCCATTTTCATACGAACCAATTTTTTTTTTGTGTTTTTATGGGTTAATCTTGATTTACTTCATCTTATTACTTGTTATAGTGATTTGGTATTGTTATTTGGGTTAAAAACACAAAAAAATTTTTGGTTGTTTGATTCTTTTTTTGGCCTAGAATCTTGATTTGTTGGTGTTCGTGTACTGTCCGAGAAACATGGTAAAAGGGAATCCATAGTACGATCTGAAGTTGCGATTGCATAAACCCTGGGGGTTTCTACTTGCGATCCATCATCACGATCTGGTGTTGCGATCTAACTGCGATCGATAGTGCGATCCAAGTTGCGATCTTGACTTCGATAGCTCACTACTATCCATACTACGATCCATACTACGATCCAGGTAAGTTTGTTCAGTACGATCTCTCGTTGCGATCCATAGTCCGATCACTTGTTGCGATAAGGGAGTGCGATCAGGGTACGATCGTTGGGTACGATCTGGGAGTCCGATCTAAGTGCGATCATAGGGAGTGCGATCCTCACTGCGATCTAAGTACGATCATCACCACGATCTAAGTACGATCATCACCACGATCTGAGTACGATCACAACCACGATCTGAGTGCGATCACAACCACGATCTGAGTACGATTACAACCACGATCTGAGTGCGATCACAACCACGATCTGAGTACGATCCAACATTTTTTCAAAAACGTCGTGTGTAATTTTGACTTGGATTTTTTGGTTTATCGAGGACATATTTTAGGGGATTTTAACATTATTTCTCGGTTTTAACACACTACAACAAACACATTTACTTTCTTTCATTGATCGATCAACTTTGTAAATCTTCACTTATTGAAATGGAGTACACATCTCTTACGGATAAGTCCATCCTCTCGGGTACGGATAATCGTCCACCAATGTTGGTGAAGACTATGTATGAGGAATGGGCTTCCAGAATGGAACTTTATATGTTGAACAAGGAGAATGGACATCTAATTTGGGCATCGGTGCTCAATGGACCATTAGATTATGGTACAGTGACGGAAGGTACGACTACTCGTCCTCGCACAACGGGTGAGTTGACTGGAGATATGAAGATTCAAGATAAATGTGATAAGTATGCTACAAACATCATTCTCCAAGCCCTTCCTCCAGATGTCTACAAACTCGTCAGCAAACATAAAGTTGCCAAAGAGTTATGGGATAGAATTCGTGTTCTAATGCAAGGCACCTCGTTAACTAAACAAGAACGAGAGTGTAAGCTTTATGATACTTTCGATAAGTTTGCCTATGTACCAGGGGAGACTCTCAATGACTACTATCTGAGATTTACCCTATTGTTGAATGAGCTTAACATCTATGGCATGGCAATTCCTACCTTTCAATTGAACACCAAGTATTTGAACACTCTTCCTCCAGAATGGAAAAAATACGTGACGGATGTTAAATTGGCTAAGGACTTGCATAACACCAATGTGGATCAACTTCAAGCTTTTCTTCAACAACACGAATGCCATGTGATCGAGGCTCGGTTGTCTACACCTCAAGTTCATGATCCACTTGCAATGTATGCTTCTCAACAAAACATGGCTTATACTTATCAACAACCATCATACTTGCAGCAGCCACCACCACACATCTATCAGCAACCACAGCAACCATCTTATCAACCACCAATGATGCCACAACAAGAATATCAACAAAGTGTTCATCAACAATCTTTTCAACAGCAACCACCATATCAAACATCACCATCACAAGCCAACACTTCTCCATTGGGCTATACTCCTCAGCAAGGATATTTTCCAATAGAAGCACAACCAGCACAAGCTTTCTACTCTAATGAACTTCCACCAATCCAAGCACCGGTCTTTACTCCAAATGATACGCCAGCTGATGTTCTAAACCATCTCACCGCCTACTTGTCAAAACTTGTTGCAACTAGAGGATTTCCACCAACAAACAATCAGCTCCGCACCTCATCAAATCCTCGACAACAAGCCACTGTTCAAGATGGTCAAGTGACGGTGCAACCTATTCAGGGAAGGCACAATTCATATGGACCTCCTACAAGGACTGGGAACACTCAAGCTGTGAATTCTCAAGCTAGTGGAAATGGGAGTCCTATTGGTCCTAAGAAGGTTGTGACTTGCTACAATTGCCGAGGACAAGGTCATATGGCTAGGGAATGTACTTAGCCGAAAAGGAGAAGGGATGATGCATGGTTTCGTGAGAAGATGTATTTGGTTGATGCTCAATCTAAGGGGAAGATTTTGGATTCAGAGGAGTTAGCATTTCTTGCAGACCCAGGGGCAGCAGATACTGAAGGCATTGCAGTCGTTTCTACTTCTAATGCAGCTTATCAAGCGGACGATCTTGATGCATACGATTCGGATTGTGACGACATTCACTCTGCCCAAGCTGCTCTCGTTGCTAATCTCTCTCACTACGGTTCTGATGTCATCAGTGAGGTACCAATCACATCTAATAATATTGATGATAACCAACATCAAGTTGGGCATGAAAATGACAACCTCGAACAGCATTCGGGAACTAGTAACTCAAATGATGTGGTACCCAATTCTACACATTTGAGTGAACCTCAACCAAATGCTACGACGGGTATGGAATCTTATGCTCAACATGATTTGGTCCTGGTGCATAAACATATTATTGATCAAATGAATATGGCCCTCAGATAATCCGTAGATACGAATTCCACCCTAACTGCTGAGCTTGCGTTGCATAAAGAAAAGATCAAAACTTTTGAAATGGTCCCTCAAGAAGAGAAAATAACATGTTCTGAATTTGACCAATTTCGTTTTGAAAAGATTGAACACTTGAAAGAAATAGAATCATTAAAAGCTAATCTTTCCAATGAATTAAAAGAAAAAGAGTCGGTTGTCAATGATTTTCAGAAACTTAAAATGGATTTCGAAACTCTCGAGTCTAAAAAGGTTGAATCGGAAATTAATGCTACCAAACTTCTTAAATTCAAAGAACAACAGCTTTTAAAACAATACGCTTCCACAGAAAAGGTTCATCTTTTAACTAAATCATTTAAAGAATTCGAACTTAAGCGTCTTCAAGATTTACCACCTAATCCCGGTTATGCAAAACAAGCTCAGGAATATATTCCCGGTCTTTATGATATGACTATAATTGGCAAATCGAAAGAAGCACCTTTTGTTCGTAGTACTGAGGAGACACAATCACTTGGGGATGAAACTCATTCTAAAATGCTTTCAAAATTCCATACAATTGATTATGATCAACATAACAAAGATCAATTTTCGAAAAAGACACGCATTCGCTTACAAAAGGAATTAGCCGAATTAACAGTTCTGGTGCCCCAAAGTTTGTCAAATGAAAACCTTCCTAGTACGTCTCCTACCCTCGTCAAAAAGGATTTAACGAAGTTAATTCCACCGGTAAGTAAGGCGTCCGTTAACTTAAATACGGTTCACCAACACTTAGCCGATTTTGACAAGGTCATTTTGGAACGTACGACTGCCACGGCCATAACGGAAGGTGAATGGAACTTTGAGCACACTAGAGCTGCGTTTCGAGATGAAATTGTTCCGTTTGTAAACAATGTTAAAGCTTGCCTTCGTACTATTGATCAAGATTTGTTTTTGGAAATAGAAGAAGTTAGACGTGTTTTCAATGAAATGGAAGATGCTTATGAAAACAGTTTACTTGAAATAGAACGGGTTTCACGCCATAATGATCTGCTTCTGAATCAAGTGATGTCTCATGATATAGTTTCTGTCTGTGTGAATACAAGTGTTGATAATGATTCTATTGCGCATAATGTTGAATCTGTGGATACTGTGGTAGATAGTACTTGTCACGAATCTGACGCTGAATTTTTAAAGCTTCAAGATTCATATTCATCGATTTCAAAACGTTTTGATGAGATTCAAACACATTGTATTTCGCTTGAATGCAAGCAACAATTTATTCAAGAAATTTTTGAAACGTCATTCGAAGGTGTTAATATCGATGATGCAAATTTTGAAAATATTTTTCGATTGAATTTACAATCAAAACAGCGTCAGCCAAGTGACAAGGTTGCTCAATCTTTGCCAATAGAAATAGAGAAATCTAAGGAGCTTAACTGTGTGAACGTACTTGAGGCAGCTGAGAATTTTAAACTTGATCTAGATAATCGAGTTTCCAAGATGTTGTCCAAAGTTGATAACTTAAAACAGAAAAATACACGACTTTTCGATTCAGTACAGCCAGCATGTGCTCATACCACTGCACAGAATCAATCCTTGATTGAACAATTGAATAGAAAGTCGGTGGAAATATCTGATTTGAGGGAACAAATTTGTGATAAGAATCTGGTCTTGGCTGAGTTAAAGGAAACACTTCGTACTCTAAAAGGTAAGAATGTTGTGGATAACGCAGCCACTGTCTCAGCATCGTCCTCTAGTGCAATCAAAAGAACCCTTATAGCCATCACACCACTTAACAAGGGCCCTAGGACTAAACCATCTCAAACTTTGGTCACTAAAGATAAGGCGGAATCCAAACCAGCTTCTAATATTCCCGTGTTGCTTTCTACAGGAGTAAGCACCACTACTAAGGCTCAAAGATCTAAGCTTAAAAGAAACAAGAAGAATGATAGGATCTTACCCCCATCTAGTAGTCAAGTGAAGAAGAAAGTAGAAGCCCATCCTAGGAATGTTATTTCTGTTTTGAATAAAAAGAATCATGTAGCTAAACCTAAAGGCTCTGCGGTTGTGCAGCGTTCTAAGCCTACTGTGAATTCTAATTTAAAATGTTGGAATTGCAATGAATGTATGTTTTCTAGTCGTCATGATTCTTGCCTTATTGACCATGTGAATGAGATGCATGCCCGGAAAAATGGATTAGAATGGAAACCGACTGGGAAAGTGTTAACCCAAGTTGGTTGGATGTGGCGCCCCACTGGTAGAACTTTCACTATAGTAGGAAATACGTGCCCTTTAACTAGGATCACTCCCACTGAAGTGAAGAAAGCGTGCCCTTTAGCTAGGAGTACCAAGGCTACCAAAACACAAGCGTGTCCTTTAACTAGGAACACCGACACTACTATAGGAACAAAGTGCCCTTTAAATAGGTCTACTCCCACTGTAGTGCATGCGAATAATCCAAAACCTAAGAAAGTTGGAACAGTAAAACCTGTTAGTGCTAAAACTCTCATTAGAAAACGCAGGAAATCTAAGGGTCTCAAAAATGTTAGCAATTCTGATAATTCTATATCTGTATCTGCTAACACTCCGGAACCAATAGTTTCCAATGCATTGTCTACAGGTGGTCCAAATTGTTCTCTGGTATTTGGACTCTAGTTGCTCCAAGCATATGACCGGAGATCGCTCTCAGCTCAGAAATTTCGTCAGCAAGTTTCTTGGTACGGTTCGATTTGGAAATGATCATATTGCAAAGATAATGGGTTACGGTGAATATCATATTGGGAATGTTATAAATTCAAGAGTTTATTACGTGGAAGGTCTTGGTCACAACTTATTTTCTGTGGGACAATTTTGTGATGCAAACCTAGAAGTTGCTTTTCGAGAGCATACCTGCTTCATTCGTAATTTGGAAGGGGTTGATTTATTGAAAGGAACTCGAGGGAATAATTTGTATACTTTGTCTCTACAAGACATGATGGCCGCCTCTCCCGTATGTCTTCTCTCCAAAGCATCGAAGACTAAGTCATGGTTATGGCATCGACGGTTATCTCATCTTAACTTTGACGCTATTAATCATTTGGCAAAAAACGAACTTGTTCGTGGTCTTCCTAAACTATCATTTCACAAGGATCATTTGTGTTCCGCGTGTACAATGGGGAAAAGCACTAAGAAGTCTTACAAACCCAAGACTGAAGACACAAACCAAGAGAAACTTTATCTGTTGCATATGGATCTTTGTGGGCCAATGCGTGTTGAAAGTCTTAGTGGCAAAAAGTACATCCTCGTCATAGTCGATGATTACTCTCGGTTTACATGGGTGAAATTTCTTAAAGCAAAAAATGAGGCACCTAAATTCATCATCGGATTTCTCAAGATGATTCAAGTGCGTCTCAACACTACTGTCCGACGCATTCGTACAGATAATGGAACTGAATTTGTGAATCAAATTTTGCGTGATTATTATGAAGAAGTTGGCATTTCTCATGAAACATCCGTTGCACGCACTCCACAACAAAACGGTGTCGTTGAAAGGCGAAATCGCACACTTATGGAAGCTGCTCGAACGATGTTAATTTACGCAAAGGCTCCATTGTTTTTATGGGCAGAAGCAGTATCAACAGCAGTGTACACCCAAAACCGGTCACTAATTCGTAAACGCCATGGTAAAACACCTTATGAGCTTCTCCATGGAAAAGTACCAGATTTATCATATCTTCATGTATTTGGTTCTCTTTGCTATCCAAATAATGATGGTGACAATTTGGGAAAACTTCAACCAAAGGCTGATATTGGTATTTTCATTGGTTACGCACCCGCAAAGAAGGCATACCGAATCTACAACCGTAACTCTCGCAAGATCCTCGAAACTATGAATGTTGATTTTGATGAGCTGACAGCAATGGCTTCTGAGCAAAGCAGCTCTGAACCCGCACTTCATGAAATGGGACCCAGTAACATTAGCTCTGGTCTAGTCCCAAACAACCCTACTTCATCATTTATACCACCTACTAGGAATGAATGGGATACGTTGTTTCAACCGTTCTTTGATGAATTCTTTACTCCTCCAAGTATTGTTGCTCCAGAACCTGAGGTAATAGCTCCGGTAACCGAAGTTGTCGCTCCAGCAACCGTTGCACAATCAGTTACGTCTACACCTATAATTGGTCAAGATATACCATCAACAAGTAATTCGCAACCAACACCCGAATCAACTACCCATGTCATGCCTATTGATGATGAAGAGGATGATGATGATCACGATTTGGAATTCGCTCAAATGCGTGAACTTCCATTCTTTGGTGTACCAATTCCCGCCTCTAATCAAGTCGGGTCGTCCACCTCAGAAGAAGCTCCAACTACGGTTTACTCCAATCCACGGGTTCGTGAACATGACAGCAAGTGGACAAAGGATCATCCTATAGATTCTATTATTGGTGACCCTAATCGTGCGGTATCCACACGAAGTCAGTTACAAGAAAGTGCATTGTTTTGTCACTTTGATGCTTTTCTCGCTGAAGTTGAACCTAAGACATGGCAACAAGCTTTTACTCAATCCTGTTGGATAGAAGCTATGCAAGAAGAACTTAACGAATTCATACGTCTTGATGTTTGGGAACTTGTCCCATGCCCGGATCAAGTGCAGTTACTCACTTTGAAATGGGTTTACAAGGTGAAACTCGATGAGTTAGGCGGAATATTGAAGAACAAAGCTCGACTAGTAGCTCGTAAATACAAGCAATTATTAGGCATCGACTTTATGGAATCCTTTGCACCTGTTGCCCGTTTGGAAGCTATTAGACTATTCCTCGCTTATGCAGCCCACATGAATATGATCGTCTATCAGATGGATGTGAAGACGGCATTTCTAAATGGTGAACTCAAGGAAGAGGTCTATGTTCAACAGCCGGATGGTTTTGTGAATCCTAATTATCCTAATCATGTGTACAAGCTTAAGAAGGCTCTATATGGGTTGAAGCAAGCTCCTCGCGCATGGTATGATCTTTTGTCACAATTCCTCATTACACAAGGCTTCGCAAAAGGAAAGGTGGATCCTACGCTGTTCATTCAGAAACGAGGTAAAGATATGATTATGGTACAAATATATGTTGATGATATTATATTTGCAGCCTCGACCCAAACCTTATCGGACGAGTTTGGGACACTCATGTCTTCCAAGTTTAAGATGTCAATGATGGGCAAGGTATCATTCTTCTTAGGACTTTAGATATCTCAGAGTCCCAGAGGCATCTTTATCAATCAATCCACGTATGCCCTTGAATCGCTTAAGAAATATAAGATGGAATCTTGCGACCCCGTGGACACTCCAATGGTGGAGAAATCTAAGCTTGATGCAGATCCACATGGAGTTGCCGTTGATCCGACACTTTATCGTGGAATGATCGGTACTCTTCTGTATATCACAGCCAGTCGACCTGATCTTCAGTTTGCTATATGTATGTGCGCCAGGTATCAAACTAGGCCTACTGAATTACACTTAGCTACTATTAAAAGGATCTTTCGATATCTTAAAGGAACCATTAATCGGGGACTTTGGTATTCGAAGGATTCGTCTATTGCACTAATGGCATATGCAGATGCGGATCACGCGGGTTGTCAAGATACCAGGCGTAGCACGAGTGGAACTTTGCAACTACTAGGAGATCGACTTATTAGTTGGGCATCGAAAAGGCAGAAAAGCGCTGCAATTTCAAGTACGGAAGCAGAATACATAGCTATGTCCGGTTGCTGTGCTCAAATTCTTTGGATGCGATCGCAATTAACCGACTATGGTCTAGGTTTCAACAAGATTCCGATGTACTGTGACAACAAGAGTGCAATTGCCTTATGCTGCAACAACGTTCAATTCTCCCGGTCGAAGCATATTGACATTCGCTACCACTTCATCAAGGAGCAAGTGGAAAATGGAGTAATCGAGCTTTACTTTGTCCGATCTGAGTATCAATTGGCGGATATTTTCACGAAGGCTTTAGATCGCGCTCGAATTGAATTTTTGGCCGACAAGCTAGGAATGAGAACTTTCTCGCCTGAGACTCTAAAGGAACTAGCAGATGAAGCGAAAGAATAGTCTTGGTAAAACTATTCTCCGTATCCTTAGTGATCATTTGTATATATTGTTTATATTTTTATCCACAAAAGCAAAATACAAAAATATAAAACCATATAAAACCATAAAAATTGAAAAATCTAGAAAAATCCAAAAATATTTTTACTTTATTTTTCAAAGGCATGTCTTTTGGTACGATAATATTTACGGCCTTAGAAATGTCGATTAATATTGACACGGTGCCATAAATAGAGTTCATACAAAAGTTGTAAATATTTCATAAAACATGCCTAAATGGCTTGTAGTTATTTCTGACTGCAACCCGGTTTTCACATTAAAGTCAAGTATTTCTTATGAAAGCTTTGGCTCACAACGGGAATTAATTTTCTCGGGCAAGGTTTACTTTAAAACCTTGTAAGGGATCAAGTTTACCTTATAACTTGGTCTAACACAAATCTATGTACGTTTCAGTGCATTTATTTGTTAAAACAAGAGAAGTCTTGTTTTTATGAAGCTATCATCTCTACAACCATGCTATCTACAATTGGTATCTACATACTAGACGATGCGACTACTCAACCGAAGACTACAGCTCTTTCAATAGAACACGGGTCAACAATTGAGGGGGAGCAATTGTCAAGCATTCAGAATCTTCGATGCCGAACGTGCCAAGTTCACAAGTTGGTGTCAAGACAACAATACCAATCGTACATGTGGTGTCGAGAGATGACTTCAGACGTGACGAGGCGACCAACATATGCTGACAAGAACCATTTGATCTTATCATATGATGTTCTCATCTATCAGGTTCAACCTTGTCAATTCTTTTCTAATATGGTGAATATGTGATCATGTTACAAATCGGTATCATATCTCATACGTTTGATATCATGAAGATAAAATGGACTTGCATTTTTCTTCCCAAAACCTTTGTTAAAACTTCATTAAATCAATTGATATTAAAAACATCGATTGGGTTAATATTTTTAATATGGGGGAGAAAATGTGATTTAATATGGGATATTATCACAAATAGTTTGACTTAATGTGCTGGCTCATCCCGACATGTGCGAAATGTTTTCGAATATCGTGGCATATGTTAAGGGGGAGCAAAATGGATTTGCATATCAAAATGGATTTCATGGTGACATATACTTACCCAAACCTCATCTATTTCACGACGATGAAGATTGTGGTGACATAAGGATGGTAGGATAGGTTAAGTCCTATGATTCTTCCAGAACCGGAGGAATCTTCCCAAGGACATTCCATAGCTAGAAATAGTCGTCCTTAGGAAAGTTGGAGAAAGATTGTGAACGTAGCTGAATGCCGACCAAGTACTTAAGTTAGCACTGGAACAATCACAACAAGGTGCTAGTTATGACGTATTGGTAAGCATTGAAGGGGTTGAAGAATGAAAAAGAATTGTAAAGATAAAGGGTGTAAAGAAAGAAGCCCTCCTTACAACTTTAGGCAGAAACCGGGTCAATACATATGCTATTGAGATCATTTTTAATGATGCTTGATGTTGAAGATAAGACATCATGGACCCAGTGATGCAATGCACAACCCATCCCAGCTAACTCAGATATCTCTTAAAAGATATTTGTTTTAATCACACGGAGATAACACGTTATCTATCGATTTATTCACTCCGAATAAATTGGTATTGAAAAGGTGGCACTCCTCTCCAGCCTCCGATCACTAAAATCCAAAATGCACGATCGAGTCTAGAGCCATTTGATATCATCAAATATCTCATTAGGACACACTTTCATATTTCCTTGCTTCTTCACACACTGTGAAAAGTAAGAAAGATTTTAAGAGTCCTACGCAAAATCTTCATGATCTTGCCTGAACATCCGAGTAATACGAAAGTATTTACAATGAAGATGGAAATCCTTCTTGAGCGAATATCAAAAAGCTCATGGTAGGTGACTTGTACGATTCTTTATGAATCAAACTTGTGATAACTGGAAAGCAACAGCTGTTTAATTCTTAACTGAATTTAAACACGTTCCAGGCCTCTACGCAATATCTTAGTGATCTTGCTAGAACACTCAGAGTGATACCTTAGTGTTCACAGTGATGAGTGGAAATCCTTCTAGTGTTAACTTCAAACAGCACTTGGTAGGTAACTTGCAAGATTCTATACGAATCAAGCTCGTGACAACTGGAAAGCAACGATGGTGCGGTTCTTAATTGAATTTCACTTGTTCCAGGAACATGAATTGACGGCTTCAAATCATGCGGATAATTTTATCCAAATGATTCACTCTTTATGTTCGCAGTCAGCTTTGGACGGTCGAATAAAGAGAACGGGTTTACCCGCGAAATCATGTCAGGAAGTTACTTAATTGAAACTATCCGTCACGGGTACGATATCTAATATCGTCCAACGGTCTTCACCGACCGGAGGTAAAATGCTACCGAATTAGAATGAAATGTTCAAAGCCATTTCGTTCGTGTCTACTTATGTTGCGGCATTTGAAGACGGTGGCGTTGCGGAATCCAAGAAGAAGTCGTCCCCGCATGCTTATACTTTATGCACTTAATATCTCATTTAATTCAAGAAAGCCTAAAAGTTAAGTCTTCCGCTGTATCAAACTCTGAAGCTTTCAAGAATTACTAAGGTATAAGTATGTGGGACGTGAGGTCACGAAGAGGCGAAGATTACAAGTGATGGATGCACGAGATCAAGGCAAGAGATTAATTCTCAATATTGATATCAAAGATCACATCAGCATGTTCACCAGAAAAGAAAAAGAAAAAGAAAGACGAAGACTACGAGCTCAAGACAAGCATAGTATGCTAGGTTTATTTCATTATTGTAACTCGGGTAACGCCCTTGTTTGGAGTGACCTCCCTTAGGGGGAGATTGTTGGAAATACGTTTTACGTATTAAGAAGGATCGGTCACTCCAACAAATAGTATATGTAATAGCTCGTAGTTTAGTTAACTTAATATTAAACTAACAAGGCCAAGCCAAGCCTACAACATGTGTAGGCCGGCGGCCCAATGCAAGCCCAAGCCCATCATATGGGCTTGGTATATAAACCCTCTCCTTTGGTGGAGAGGGTGGTGTGGTTTCATTTTTTACACATAGTAAAACATTGGGTTCTCTCTCTAAGTGTGTGTGTAATCCACCATCTCTCTATCTCTTTCTCTCTCTGAAAACATAAGCAAGATTTACATTTCTACATAGACTTAGATTTTTTTTACCTGCCATTTACTTTAATTGTTTTGCACTTTAATTACTACAACGACACAACTATTTGTTTCACCAAAGAACGACTTAGTCGCACATAGAACCAGATCAATTCGATTAGACACACAACAAAGAACTTTTTTATCAAACACATACAAAAACACACACACACATACACATATTCCTTTCGTAATCAATCATCACAAACATCAAATCCATCGATCATCACCTTCGTAAATCGATCATCCACTTTATAAATAAGGTAAAGTTCATTCGATTTATTTTGATTCATCTTTTTTTAGCTTATTCGATGTGAATAAGCTTATAATTCATCTTATTCTTTTATAGCTTATTTGAGAAACTACGTGAATTGAAAGCTAACTAATATGAATAAGCTTATAAATTATTATCATCTTTATTATGATGAATTATAAGCTAACTTATTAGCTTATTTTCATGAATTATAAGGTTTTATGACTTAATCTCGCTGAACAGATTTAGTATGACCTATTTGTGAAGTATCATATATGATATACTATATCATATATGATATAAGCTAAAGTATCATATATGATAAAATATATCATATATGATTATGTGGTTGAAAATTGAATTAACTATTCTTTTTATGGTTTAATCTCGCTGAACATATTTAGTATGACTTGCTAGTGACATATCATATATGATATACTATACAATATATGATATAAGCTAAAATATCATATATGATAAAATATATCATATATGATTAGTGCTTGAAAATTGAATTAAATATTCTTTTTTGTGTAGAGGAAGCTGTTTACAAGGCATGTTGAATATTACAAGCATCCAAAAGGCCAAGAAGCTTAGTGAAGAAGCTCATGAATTTTTGACGTTTATTGTTTGTTTTTTCTTTGTAATCTCCTAATGGAGTTTTGAAGTATATAGACGATTTTATAATCCATTGGTATCTGGTACAGCGTCTTGTTAATATGATTAACTTTCTTGGTATTATGTCATGATGGTTTGATAAATTAAGCCATATATGATAATGCACTATAATATATGATAAGGCATTATCATATATGATACTCAAAGAAAACTTGGATATATTAAACAAAGAATCTGATGAACTCATGATTACAACAAAAAGTATGCACAATTAATAACTAAACACTTGTTCATAACATAAAAAATGTACTTTTGAACAGAATCATATATGATAACTCAAACAGAACATAACCTAATGTAAAATTATATATGATATACATCTGATATTATATATGATAAACATTTATACAAAATCAAAAGGTGCTAACAACATTATTATTGAAACTACTCTTCTTTTTCAATAATACACTATTCTTAAAACAAATTATCAGATGATGAATTCATGAACAACGCATACTCCGTCTTGATCCTTAAAACACATCCGTGCAGATCCTCTTGTTATAATCAACATCCCTCTCTCCTTTGCTCCAAATAGTGCAATCACACCATCTCTGTTTGACTGCATTTATAAAAGAAAAAAAAACAACATATTATACAAAATTTTAATGCCAAAATGAATTACTATATATATGATAGAAGACAGCTTTCAAGAGTTTATACAGATTTTCTAAAAGATCCTCATACAAAATCTGTTTTTTCTGATATATATATATATATATATATATATATATATATATATATATATATATATATATATATATATATATATATATATATATATATATATATATATATATATATATATATATATATATATATATATATATATATATATATATATATATATATATCATATATGATATATCATCAGTTATCATATATGATATATCTATCATATATGATAAGAAATGTACATCATATATGATAACATCAGAAAGTTAAAAAAAATCATAATAATACAGCTTATTAACATGAAAATAAGCTTATTCATAACTATCTTATTCATAAAAACGTATAACTCATTGAAATAATATAATAAGCTATCTTATAATGCAACACAATAAATTCAAATCATTTAATTTACAAAGCTTATTCATAACTCTACTCTTATTAAAAAAAGCTTATTCATAAGCTTATTCAAACTAACTAGCTTATTAATCCAACTTCATAACTTATTCATAACTTCTCATCTAAGAACTTAGCTTATAATTAAGAACAATCAATCCAAAAAGATTCGTTCATAATAATCCAATTAAAAGCTAATGATAATACATTAATAAGCTTCTTTAAACCAAATAAGCTAAAAATAATAATACATATTAATCAAACCTGGTGATGAATGAATCAATTCGTGATTATAGATGTTCGTGATGAATTCGTCATGGATTCATCATGATCATGTTTCGATGGATTCATGATATAGTAGATCGTGATTATAGGTCGGGGGTAGAGAGATAAAGTAAATCAGGGGTAGAGAGAGAAAGAGAGATCCGAGGTGTGTTTTTTGTGAGAGAAGAAAGAAGAAAAAACATTATATAGTAGATGGTGAAATGATCGAAATACCCTTGCAGTGTAAATTAAGGATTTAAT
This sequence comes from Glebionis coronaria, assembly GCA_025667525.1. Taxonomy (NCBI): domain Eukaryota; kingdom Viridiplantae; phylum Streptophyta; class Magnoliopsida; order Asterales; family Asteraceae; genus Glebionis; species Glebionis coronaria. The sequence goes on along the minus strand of CM046876.1, from coordinate 490,813,206 downwards.
CTTAGTCATTGGATGTAAAAGAGATGAAGGGTGGGGATGAGTCCCCCCATATCTTAGATAAGTTTCGTATTCAAATGAACTTAAATCTTTGGCTTATAGCTTATCATTATAAAGTTATATATAGCAAGTCTAAAAATTAAGACTATTAAAATTGATTATCATGGAAAGATTCATTTTGTAACTCATCATCTTTCTCCCTTTTAATAACTTTTTGTTATAACTCTTTGTAACAACTTATTAAAATATAGTATTTCTCATTAAAATTAAAATATTCTTTTATTTAATTATTTTTTTAATCTAATACATAATATTTTCAAAAATTTTATGCTCTTTAATTCATTATCATTTTTGATATATTTTTAGTTTATTTTATTTAGATTTAATTTTTTTTATAATTTTTGAATACAAGTTTAATGAGTAAAAGTAGTAACATTCGTCGCCTCAAATATCGTCACCATGTATACACCGTCGTATTGCGCAAGCATCATGCTAGTTATCTTAAAAACGACTTTCGATTCACCCTTTGGTTCATTTTATGTCTACCAATCTACTATGTTTAGCATAGACCCGATCAATCAATCATAGTCATTCGTTTAAAAAACCCTACTTCCATCAATTTTAATTTCTCACAAACTGTTAATCGTTAAGCAAAACGAAACATACCATCGCGCCGAGAGTTAAAACATCTTTCTATCGTGGGGCACATGTATATATTTTCGACGAACTTCTTTTGTCTAAGAAAATCATATATGATTCGTATCACGAACCATATATGATTTTGTGAAATTATATGATTCGTATAACGATACATATATGATTTCATATGATTCGTGACCATATATGACTTTCTCACAAAAAAATTCGTCGAAAGTTTATACACGTACTCTATAGAAATATGATTTAATTTTCGTTGCAATGGTATATTTTATGTCACTTAACCATTTACCGTTTGTAAAATATTTAATTTTGAAAAAAGAGGTAAGTCTTTTAAAAAAATAGGTGAACATGACTGATTAATTAGATTTATATTAAATTAAATGTATACATTAATCTCAACTCAGCATTAGACTAGGTAAAAATTGAACATAGTCTTACTTAACTCGTTCAGTTTAATTAAAAACATTTGTTTTTCTTAATTTGTTCCCTATAACAACATTTTAAAAAGTATTATGTAAGTGATTACTTTCACTTCTATAAACTAGCAACATCTAGTTTCGTAATATACTAAAACTAGTTTATGCGCCGGCCCAAATCCAGATGAATTCAGCTAAAAAAACTTCCAACCGACCTAATCGTAGGAATATATAAAGATAATTCCCCATCTACTACCATAAAACAATCGAACCCCCATACAACGAACGACACACTCGTCATGCAGATATTCGTGAAAACATTGACAGGGAAAACCATAACCCTTGAAGTCGAGTCATCAGACACCATCGACAATGTTAAGGCCAAAATTCAGGACAAAGAAGGTATAAACTATACTAGTATATGTTACGGTATCTTTAATAAAAACTCTCCTTTTTATATATGATACTATTTTTTTTGGTATTAATAGGAATCCCACCAGATCAACAGAGGTTGATATTTGCAGGAAAACAACTTGAAGATGGTCGTACTCTTGCTGACTACAACATCCAGAAAGGTTCTCTTTTAATTTTTATTTATGTGGCTTTTGTTTATTTTCTGATTTTGTTGTTGTATTTCTTATTTTGTTGTGTTGCTTAATGCTTAGTTTCTGATTTTCCTGTTGTTTTTTCAGAGTCGACTCTTCATTTGGTCTTAAGGCTGAGGGGAGGTGGGATAATACCTCTATGCTGGGTCTATGGGCCCATATTGTTTGCGTTGGCTAACAAGTACAATGTGGACAAAAAAATTTGTCGAAAGTGAGTTGTTCTCTTCTTTGTTTTATGATGTTTAAGATTAAAACTTGATATGTATTAGTTTGGATGACATTTGCTTATTTCAAATATGCAATTTGTTAAAGAATTGGAATAATAGTTATTGTTTGTGGATTGATGAGTGATGAGTTTGTTAACGAATTGGGATGGTGATCAGGTGGTAGGACGCTGTCACTTAACTGAACTAGGGCTACCTTCATTTTGTATGGAGAATCTTTTGTGCTTCTACGATTACATATTCTTCTATGTGATACGTAGCTAAATAGAAAATTTATTTAAATTGTCAGGTTTCTATCAACAAGTTAATTTGAAATATGAACTGTGGTTTGAAGCTGTTAGTAAGGAAACTAGGTTGTATTTGATTTGGTGAATTGTTTAATGTTCACAAATGGCCTTTGCTTCTATTATTTTAGGTCTAATGCATGGAAATCTTTAACAGCAAACACCTCCTGTACTTCATGCTTCAGAACCTCAATGCATTAAAACCTTTAATCTGTCTTAAACTATGTAACGGCTTGGGTTAGACATTTTCGTTTCATTTGGAAATGTTATGGAAATAAATAAATTACTTAAAAGGTATGCAGTACAGCGGTGTTTTGTGAATTCACTCATTCAGCTTATGGTTTATTTATCCTTTAAAAGGAATTTTCTTAAACCAGGTCAAACTTCAAAGCTTTATTCACAGTGCTTGGTAGTTTATTTGAAACAGCCTGAACGGATAAATGTGTGTTGCTGACGAAACTTATAATTGTTTTTGTTAGGTGTTACGCGCGTCTCCATCCCAGGGCTGTTAACTGCAGGAAGAAGAAGTGTGGCCACAGCAACCAAGTAATTTGTCTCTCAGTTTTATTATAAATTATGAATATGCACGCAAATTAGCCTGTTTTATAAGTCCTTAATTTGATTGGTCGAACTTTTTTCATTTGTGGTTACAGCTAAGGCGAAAGAGCATTATCTACGATGGTAACCATGCAAGCAAAAACTGCAAAAACTGATCTGGGAGTGTAATGTCCCCTTCGGGAGAAACTTTTCTTGTTATTTTTAGAACTTCTGCAACTTTTTAACTCGTTTGTGTTCTTAACTTACCTATGAAGTAAAGCTGCTGAATTGTATGTTCTATTCAAGAAGGACCACTAGTTTAAAATATTCTCTATTTTCCTCTGAGGAGGCACTGAATTTGCGGATACCCCTTGTATATTTTGCTGATCTACAGGCACTCTATCACAAAGCTTTAGTATGTTTTTATCTGTTTGTGAGTAATGTAGTTCTGTCAGCCCGATTCATTGAAGTGAAATTACATCATATACTCTAGGCTTTGCTCAGTAGTTATATTTTTATGACAAATTCAACTGGTGAGCATATTTAACGCAGGAGACTTCAGTACATTCAAATAAATCTACTAAGAATGACACAGAAAGACATGTAGATTGCGTTGTCAAAATATATAACACACAAGGGACTTTAGTACATTCAGCAATTATATGGTTAATGACCAAAGATAAGAATTTGACAAATTGGCAGAAAGTTTTGGTTCACTTGTGTCAGCATAGGACACAGGCTAAACTGTTGAATTCCCAGTAGAGAGTTGTCTCACATTAAGAACAACACTGGAATGTTTACTACAAAAAATGGCCCAACCTGCGATACTTGACCGAAGCAAACAAGACTTGGTTAGTCTAGTCAATTCGGTTTAGAACACTGATTGCAAGGTTTAGTTGGGGAAGTGTTATGCTGATGTTAATTTCAGTATTAATCTTGATAAGATGTCTAGGCACAAACGACCAAACTTAAATTGTGCCAAATTGAATTCTGATGTCATTAAAACAAAGAAAATGGGTATAGCTGAGGTTTTTCGTTACAATTCTTATTTTGGCTTTATTTCATCATTTAAGAAAACGTAAAAAGTGGATATTAGAACTTAAAAGGTTAGGTCGTGTTTAGACATAGAAAAAGCTTCTCTTTTTAAAAAAAATTCCGAAGAAACTCGAAAATACTGAAAACGTATTGACATCTGATGCGTTATTTTTTCGATCATCCACTTCCCTAATTTTTTACTTTATATGGCAATTCGTGTCGGGTTCGGATTAACGAGTTGGCGGATAAGAAAACCTCAACTCGAACTCCACCCATTTAAATATTCGGGTTAGCTTTATAAAACGTAACTTGTTTACATATAACCTGAAGCTAACCCATTTAACCCGTATATATGTTTAGATTGGCGGGTTAAATAGGTTGACTAAGTTAAATGGGATTTGGTTGACCCGTTTAACCTCTTTTTTATATATAGAAGTTGACACAATACATGGGTTAAACAAGTTAAACAGATTTGTTGGTCGAGTCATTTAACTCATTTAAACCGTATAATATAATATAAATAATTATAAATGTAAAAAAATAAATTAAACGGGTTGGCGGGTCGACCCGCTTATTTTCTTCTCAACCTGAACCTGACCTTTTTAGTAAACGGGCTTGATAGGTTGACTCAAATCTGACCTTAATATAAATTTTCTCAACCCATACCTGTTAATTTTTATGTCGATTTAAGGTCGGGTTTCGTGTCGAGTGAAAAATTATCACCCCTATGATATAGTGTGTCAATATAAAACAAGCTATTTTCTAACTTTAATTTATATTTGTTCTTAACTAAGATTTGGTGTTGTTTCACCATACTAGTTTTAATGCTCGTGCATGTAATACGGGACTTGAATGTAAAGGGTAAATTAAGTATTTGTTATTACGATTTTATATATATTATAAATGTTTTTTTTAAAAACATATAATATTTATATGTTTGATTATATTGTTGTTTTACTGCGCACCGTGTAAATTTATATAAACCCGCATCAATTTTTATTTTTCGAATTTCATACTCACCTTCTTTCGATATTTTTATTCTAAATAGTTATATCTTAATTATTAAACAACAAACAATTTACATCAACCTTACACGTACACGATTTATAAATTCATGATTTTGTAATGTTTAATATTATTCTATAAAAAAATATTAAATTTTTAATACTTAAATAGTTACGATACTCATGGACAACACGAGCTTTACATGATTTTTTTATTATGTGATGATATTAATTGATATTTTTGTATAAATATTTGTTGCAAAAAAGATTGATTTTGTTTAACTGAAATGTTAGTTATCCTATTGTAGACATTGTGTGTTTGGTGATACATAACGACCTTCAAAAATATATGTTGTTGTAATATGTAGAATCCCGTTTATTTATTTTCATCTCAAACCGATGTCTAAGGTCTTGCATTCATTTGGGTATTTATATTCATGTTCATAATAACTTGTGTAGATTGAATTGCTTGACTTTATTAAGTGTCAAAATATAAATAAACAATAATTTGTATTTTTATTTGAATATTTATAATCATGTGATTTGTTAATTTTTTAATATAACATATATGTTCTATTTTTAAAATATAAAATCAAGAAGAATATAAGTTTAAGAGGGTATTTTGTTTATTTTATAAAGTTACTAAAAATACGAAAAAAGTTACAAGTTTACACCTGAGTCCATCAAATTTATTTAAGATTCAACCACTAAAGTTTTATTAATCCCCTCCTCTTTTTTTTTAAGTTTTTATTTTCACTAATTTGACACATATATCTTTATTTGTTTTCATCAAATTAATTCACTAAAAAAGTTATTTTTGACTAAATTGAATTCAATTTTGACTTTTTTTTTACAAATCATATTATTTTGGTTATGTCAAAATTAAACTATTTAATTGGTCCAATTGTTTTTTACAACCTCCATTTTTACTAAAATTCTCAAATAATCTAATTTTTTATTTTATAAAAGATGTGTGCCTAATGGTTGAAGTTTTTGTTATCATTTGAGATCTCACCTCTTAGGCTGCATCTAGCAGGCGTGAGAAAGCTTCCGTGAGAACCTCGTGAGAATGATGGTCATGGGCGACGTTGTTGTGAGGCAATTAGGTCACGCATGAGGTAAGTAAAAAACCAGTCACTATGGTGAGCTGGTTACTTTTTGGCAAATGTGCAAGTGTGAGTTTTTTCTGTAACGTTTTTAGTTTATTATTGTACGCTTTTATTTATGTAATGTTTTTTTATTTCGTAAGTGTACGTTTTTAATTTTTGTAATGTTTTAATTTTTAGAATTGATAACTCTTTATTTTAAATAAAAATTTAGTTTGTCTAGTGAGGTGTCCGGTGACAAATAAGGCTAAATTATGAGAGTGAGTGAGAATGAAAAGTAGAAGAGAGAAAACTGATGGTACGCTGACGTGTCCGGTGAAAAAGTGTTTTTCGGGTGACTGATAAAAACAACCTTAGTTAGCATACATCAAATACATTCATCTCAACCATTCATCTATTTTTATCCGAAGTTTATAATTAAATATCATATCATACCCACTGTAAAAACAGCATGCTTTTACCATGAACATTACACTTATAATCGTACGTACATGATTAAAACTTTCCTTATATAACATGTTTACGTTTCACGAATATTAATTACAAGTATTACGTACGTGTTATTACACGATACGTATTTAAGCGTATTAATACACGATAATTATTATCAACAATAACTATAATCACGAACATGAAATCATGAACGTAAATAATCACGAACCTATTATTATGTATTTACGTAATTATTATTAGGATTACGTACAAGTATATATTATAACACGAACAATTAAGAATAAAGTCACATAAAAACGAACACGAGAACACGTAACAATTTAGAACACGAAAAACGTCGGGTTTCCCCTTGTGGGCCCCACATAACCGCGGACACGAAGACCAAGGAAGGGCCAAGCCACTTTAATTTTTGCTAAAATAAGGAAAAGGAAAAAACATATTTTCATATTAAAGAAGATTTAGAAAATAACAAAACCCTAGCCTCCCTTTTCTCCTCCTTTGGCCGCCGGTTATAACACCACAAGGAGAGGTGTTTATTGATTTTTGGTGATTCAATTCAAGTGGAATCGTTCGTGTTATCGTTCTCCTTATTGTTTCAGGCATTGGTAATCCTATAACCTTTTCTTTTTAATTATGTTATTAGATCAATAACACATGAAATCATGAGTTTATTAAAAACTAGTAAATAAAACATGTTGGATAATCATGGGGTAATAAAACATGGATGTTTTTGGGTTGTTTGGTTCGGCCGACGCAAGGAACCGAGAGCCGAAGCTCTCGGTGGTCTTCGAATTACCACCAGCCGAGACCCCATGGTCTCGGTGGGGTTTTGGTGTGTCTCGGCCGCAAGGAACAAGGGACCCCGACGTGAGTCGGGGTGGCCTTGTGGTCTTTTGGGGGTCTCGGCAAAAACAAACAAGCACAACCGGCTTAAGCCGGTGGCTAATATGACCAAGCAGGGGGAACTCAAGCTGTGGCAGCGGCTAGCCGAGAACCAAGGGAACCACCGCTTAAGCCGGGTGGCAGTGAACCAAAGGCAGGGACAACCGGTTGGAGTCGGTTTGCCACTGTTTTCGGTGAGGGTTTGTCACGGGTCTGGTTTACGACTTAATTTTACAAGTCTAATTAATTCTTACAAGTTTAATTATTTACAAGATTAATTAAAGAGGTAACTGCATTTTTAGTCCTCGTGATTTGGTCTCGTTTTCACTTTTGGTCCAAAATTTCAAATAGTTTCGATTTTGACCAAAAAGACAAACTATTTCTTCACTTTTGGTCCATTTCCGTTAAACCCGTCAGTTTGACTAATTTGACCGTTAATTATGAGGGTATTCTTGTCTTTTCACTATCATAATAAAACAATTATAAACTCACACTATCTTTTTTACTATATCTTTTTTTTTTTTTAATTTTTTTTACTTATCCTTTCACCATTAATCTCAGATATATGTAGAGACACCATCACAAAAAATGCCTAACGCCGACCACCATCGACTACCAACACCCACCGTTAGCCACGATCACTCCACCATCGAATATAACACAAACCACCACCGGTGTGAACATAAACTAAAACCAAACAAGAATAACTATCCTTAATAACTTGGATCTGAATATAAAGCATAATAAAAATCATTTATTAGCAAAACAAATCAACACTACCAATGTGAACATAAATCAGTCAACCTCGCCTATAGATCCTCACGAGTCACGACACAATCATGAACTTCAACAAGATCATTATTATCATAAAATATAAAAAAGAACACATTATCAAATCCTTGATCTAAACAAAATTAACATAAAAAAATCATTACACAAAACCCACCAAAATCAATACCAGATCTTCGGTACTACAATTCCATGCCTGAAAATCGAGTCACTGTATACGTGGCACAAGGGTAGCTAACCCGACTCCGAAACTAATATAGATTAGGTCTGGTGATGTGGGTTTATTAAATTGGGTTTTGTGTTTGTTGACATTGAATGTGTAGTTTATGAATTATTTTGAAAGGAGAATGTACAAAGATTGATGTGAGTTTAGATCCATAAGTACAGAGTATAATTTTTTATTTTTTTTTTATTTTCTGCATTAGTGCAACTGTGCAAGTGCTTTTAATAATAAAATGAAAAAAGGGTATCTTTGTCATTGTATGTGTGAAAGCGAAGGGATTTTAGTCATTATACACATTTTTAGCCAGGCAAAGTAACAATCAACGAAAATTGGACCAAAAGTGAAGAAATAGTTTGTTTTTTGGTCAAAATCGAAACTATTTGAATTTTTGGACCAAAAGTGAAAACAAGACCAAACCACGAGGACCAAAAATGCAGTTAACTCTTAATTAAATTATTTTAACATGTTATATAATTAATTTAATTAAGACATGACTTAGGTTTATTATTATTATTAATAATACATGATTTTAACCTAAGTATTTTATTATTTAATTTAGACTAAAGTAATTAATTAATTATTAAACATGACATATAATTAATTAATTTTAACCTAAGTATTATATATACACTTTAATTTAATTAAATCATGCTATATTTAATTAAATCTTATAACATATAGTTTATTTAATTTACATGTGTAGTTAATAAATTATACTATAATCACATGACTTAAAATATTAATCAGTAAAACTTAAGCTTATTTTATTAGTTTAATAATCCAGCTTATACCTATTTATGGAAACTTTCTATTTTTAGAAACTTATTTATTTTAAGCAGTTAATCTATTTTTGGAAACTTTCTATTTTTGGAAACTTTCTATTTTAGGAAACCTACTATTTTTAGAAAGTTACTTATTATTACACAACAAGTATAATAATACAAGAAATACAAGAATACTGAATCAGAGTATACAAAATACATGATAAACACAGGATAACGTTAAAGTCAGTAAAACAAGAGATAAATATATAAAACAAGCTAAGACATGATATAAAACCAGTTACATACACAGTAATCAAAATACTTATACACATATTATTTATGTATCATTAGTGAGATCGAAGTAGGACTCTCTTCCGTTCGTCTTCTTCGTTCACTGGACATAAGGTACGGATTCTCTGTCCTTTCAGTATGGGCATTCTTTCCTTATTAGGATTTCCCCGTATGCAGCCAACTGTTTTCCCAATATATGTTTTATATGTTTTATTTGCTTATGTTTAATTAAATGCCTAAGCCATATACATGCATGACCAGTTTCACCTAGTTATGGAGGTACCATAACCATAACACTAGAGGCACCAGTGTTATGACTTCACCACGGCGGAGTGATAGCTCGTGGCGTCCCTTTCAGCTTTTGGCCATTATTATATTATCATGTGGGGCGTATGGGTGCATCCTAGATTACATGTTTTTACAGATTATTCAGGTGAATGTAGTGTGTGCCTTGCATCCTTCACAAGGAGCTGATCCCTCATACCCAAACTTATAATAATTAGAGGCAACCCCTTTAATTGCATGATGAGGTCACCCCTCCAAGTATGCATGCACGTTGATATTTCATGACCTATATTGGCTAACTGTAAACATGTTAAACTGTTTTTATAAGATAAACATAAGGCTTTTCAAACTATAAAACCAGTTTTACTAAATTATACCAGGTTTTCCAGGACTTAGTCTATTCCGCTGCTATATGTTGTATATGCTTGTATATCCGTGCACTGAGCGTTATGCTCAGCCGTTTTCCTTTCATGTTCCCAAAACGGCAGGTACTTAGGGACGCTCGTAGACTTTAAGTGTACGTGCATATGGATTGGAAGATTTCTAGCCTTCATTACTTTATGCATGTATTCATACTTTTGCTACTCATTTCCATGAAAATTGTTTATTCCTTTTCATTTCAGTACTTATGTTTGTGTGAGATGAGCTTTACTTTGGAGTACCGATGTTTGTTTCCGGTATTTCCTTTATGGTCATGTAATGTTTAAGACATTTATCCTTGTATGCTTTGATGACACGCCATAATCACGCGTGACATTCCATATTATCAAAATGGGGTGTTACAATTATGGTATCAGAGACAAGCCTTCAACCTGTAGGCTCTCAAAACACGACCTGTGATTAGTGGGTAGTCACTATGGTCTTCCTAGAACTGACAGTCAGTTTTCATGCATTCATTGTTTTCATGCATTCATATATATGTCATTGTCGCAGGTTTATGACTAAGTAATGGTTGGTACAGGACTGGCCCTATTTACTCGCATGTGTTTTATCGAAACTTTTAACTTTGGGACCGACCCATTGGCGTCCCCTCGCCATGTCTTTTGTTTTTAGTGAACCGACCATAAGCGTTCACTCTCGCGCATATAAAAGTCTTCATAAACTACATCATGCATTCATATACTAGTTTTCCTGCATAAAAATTTTCTCATGATTTATTGGTATAAATTTTTTTCATGTATATATTTTATGTTTTGATCAGTTTAATCATGTATTTTTATGTTATACTGTCAGATGGTTCTCACACGCGAGCAGGAACAACTCAATGCAGCAGTCCAAGCTATGCTTCCTCAGCTGAGGAACGAAATCAGGGCTGAGGTGCAGGTTGCCAACAATCAGTAACAGCACCCAGTACCTCCTCCTCCTCCTCCAGCAACATTGGTCACATGGCTGGAGAGATTCAACAAGCTACGCCCTCGATCTTTTGAAAAAACAGATAGCCCTAGTGAAGCTGAAAGCTGGTTGGCTCACATTGAGAAGATCTTAGATGCAATGGGCTGTGACCCCGCCTTCAAGTCGAGGTTGGCCTGTTACAGGTTCGAAGGTGATGTGCTAGCATGGTGGAAGGCACTGAAGTAGTCTGAGGGAGGTGATAATTGGGTGGCTGGTTTGACTTGGGCTCAGTTTAGGGAGTTAGTGATGGGACAATTCTTTCCCAAGGCTGAGCAAGACAAGCTGAAGAGGGAGTACCATGGGATCAGACTGAGAGCTGGGGAGAACATCAACGAGTTCATGCAGAGCTTTCTTCGTTTGGCTGGTTTTCTTAGCGCAGTAGCAGGTACTGGCGAAGAGCAAGCATACCACTTACGGTGGGCTCTTCGTACATCGGTCACCAACAACTTGGTGTGTGCTACGTTTAACACGGTGGCACAAGTGACCGATGCAGCACGTAAGCTGGAGATGCTGCAAGAAAGAGAAGAGTTCGGGGAAGCAGAGAGACCCGAGAAGAGGTAAACATTCGTTATTCAACGGTGACCAAACCGTATTCTTTCAGTATATGTCAATATTTATATCTCTTTTAAACTGTATCTTCCAGGCAGAAGACTGGGGACCGGTCTCAGCCGGCTACTCAGCAACAGCCTACTCAGCCCAAGGGAAACGGTCAGACTCACGACCGTTCTACTACGGATAGGCGTGGCGGTAATTGTGACATCCGTCAAATTTTCATCTTAAATTCTTCATATAGTAGGAGTACTTTAATTATTTACCGACGAGTTGTCGACATGAATGTGTTATTTACTTTGCTTTGCGGACAAAGCCCTTTTTAGGGAGAGCGTATGTAACATCTCGAGTTTTCGCGTCTATTAAATTATGAATGCAATACACGAAGTTGTTAAACGTATTATGTTTTGCCGTATGTCTATTTGAAGTACTTACTAAATCCCTTGAGGTCACGCATAATTGTCTTTGATTTGGATCGTGTATCGAGTTGTTATCGAGTCGTGTATATTCAGTTTTCGAGTCTAAGACTTAAACACCCGACAAACCTGAGCCGAGTAGTATATTGGTGCATCATGTACAAACATTTAAGTTATGAACCCTTATTCACCTTTATTTCAAAAGCTTGTTTAGCAATTGTCCATTTTCAGTCACAACTTAATTCCATAGTTTATTCATCCACTAAGCACTACAATCCAGCACACATGCCAAGTTTACCCAAAATGGGTACATCACAAGCTTACCAAATTCAGATTGAGTCTAACCCTAAACTAATAATACAAGATTAAATACAATCCAAAGTTTATCAAATGTCCAAACATAACACAAAGTATTCACAGTCCAAATATTACAATAATAGTTCCTGGACAAGTTTTCAAACACAAATTCCTGGGTGAAAGTGAAGTGTAGTGTCAAGCCGATCCATCCTTCTCGTCCACACCTGCAAACCGAAACCTAAGCATCCAATTGTGAGTCTTTTCAATCATCTCTTCATTTTCTGAATAAATCTTAGTTGTGCTCGTCATTGACCAAACCTGCGAAAATTAAACGAATATGTTAGTCGTGTCACAGTTCTATTTTAGTTAAAAACTGAAAAGATAAACCATAACAATTGCTACTAGAACATGACCATAACCCCATTATTTCTGTCAACCAAACCGAGACCCAAACCAACCCAAACCGAGACCAAACCGAGACTCAAACCAAGACCAAACCGAGACTTAAACCGAGACCCAAACCGAGACCCAAACCGAGGCCAAACCGAGAACCAAACCAAGACAATCAAGGTCTTTGTTTTTCTGCCGAAACCCTTATCATTCAAAGTCACCATAATCCAATATTTTAACCATTTCATTTTACAGAATCATCATAAAACCCCCAAATATGCCGCGGGTATAAAACCCCTTTTCAATTCGAAACCCTAAAAACTGAAAACCTTTTTAATTATGAAATTAATACTTTATATATTCCAAAAAAGCCATTTAATTTTGAATAATCAACCGAATGTAAAAACCCCCAATTTATATAAACCCTAATTTGATTTTATTAATTAAAACCCTAATTAAACCCAATCCAAACCCGAATCTATTAATTAATTTGACTGGAAACAAGGTATGCAAAAAACCCCCAATTTTGACCGAAACCCTAATTTTTATAAAATCGTTTATATGTGAAATTAACATGTTATTATAAAAGAAAACGTTAATTAATTGTATTTAAACATGAGATTTAGAAAAACCCCCAAATATATTCGAAACCCTAATTTGTTTATCATCAAATTCGAGAGCCATTTTGTTCTCAGCATGTTTATACAAGTGATTTAAACCCACAGATCTTTTATAAACGAAAATCATTTAAACATTTTTATTAAAAGAAAAGAGGGATAAACAACTTATCTTTGATTAGAGATGAATAACTTTAACCCTGGGGAAGAACACCATCAAAACCGAATCGGTTTGATGTGGGGATGAAACCCCACATCCCACGCGATTTAATCACCACAAACCATCCCAAATGATTTAGTTTTTAACCTAAAAATCATCTTAGCCATGGGGGATTTGAAGATCCGATTTACTTTTTAGAGAGAGAGAGAGAGTGGGGCGGTGGGAGCGTTTCGAGAGAGGAGAGAGAGATAGACTGTGTGTTTTTTATTTTTGTGTGATACAAACACACGTATTTACTCCTTTTTCCTTGTTTGTATCACCTGGGCATGGGCCGGGTTAATAAACCCTTGGGCCGGGCCATGGGGTGGGGATAATGGGCTTGTTTGGGCCAATGTTGGTGTATGGGTTTATTATAGCCCAAAACGAAAACTTGTAACTTAAACGTATAATTTAACCCGTAAACTTCGATCGTTTAATAGCCGACTTTTATGTATCGTGTCTTTCCGTAAACGAAAGGTATTGTCAAGCACAACTAGGGTGTCGTGTCTTTTTACTAGTATAAATTTTCATAACGTAACACGATCCTTATAATTAAATAGGTCGCGGCTAGCGTAACCGTACTCTCGAGCTACCTTTATCTTCGTCCTTTTTGCTGTATTACGAGGTGAGTTTATAGCCCCATGCTTAACTATTTTTACTGCTTTTTGGGGTGAGACATTGCTTGATTTTAACGTATGAACACAAGTGCATTTACTGATTTATATATTAGTATAAGTCCCACTAAAAACCCAGTTACTTTGGCCCGTGAATCGTGAACCGTTAATTACTTTGTGTAAGCGCGAATGTTATGGATAGATCTATCGGGATTGACGTCCCTGTCTGTCTTGTCCAACAAGGGGACAAGCGGGCACAGTTTCATTTGAGTCTGAGATAGGATGTCGTGGGTTTAGGCATCTAGTTGGGCTACATTTATATGATTATACTACCGGTGTTGTTAATGCTTCGGCGTCACGAGCTTAGACTGTAATAAATACTTTTGGGATGACTTTGTATTTGTTATATTGTCATCACTTTTGGGAAAATCTTGTGGTTCATTAAACATTTCAAATTAACTAAACCTATGAACTCACCAACTTTATGTTGACACTTTAGCAATGTTTTCTCATGTATTAAGAAGGAAGATGCTAAGTGAGGTCTCATGCATTGCCGTCATTTCTTTGAAACAAAGATCATTTGTACTACTTAGAAAACTATGTTTTGTAACTGTGACCAGTTTTATGCTTCCGCACTATGTTAAAACTATTTAATTTATCAATTACAAGTGATCTATTTTCCGAACGTCTCATTTAGATGTCGTTCTTTGTAACTGTGTGTGTATGATAATCATGACGTCACCACTCCCTTGTCGCCATTATACTCTGATATTTTGGGAGTGTGACAGATTGGTATCAGAGCCATGGTTATAGAGAACTAGGTTGCATTTAGTAACTCTAGACTATGACTACTATGTGTTTAATCGATTATCATACGGATTGTAAGTATTAAGTATATATAGATACATGGATATAGATAAGTAATAAATGGGATACATGTGATTTAACAAATACGAGGTATATTTACATGGGTTACATGTGCAACAACAAAATTTGAATTATGTTATATGGGATACATGTGGATTCAACAATGATTGCTATGATTATGTTAATGTCCCTTTTTACGGACTAATTTTATAAGATATTTACACACATTTATTTTGTTTATGACTACAGCGATGTCTTCTTCTGATGATTCCACGTCTACAGGAGCGTACTACAACCGTAGTTCACAGTTGACTATCAGTTCATCAGTAGGACTACCTAGAGGATCACCATCAGGATATCCGTGGTACCGGATGATTTCAGATGATGATACTGAGAGAGAGACTGAGGAGGTTCATCGTTCACCGATCTGTATTCCTGATGCATCAGCTGACGACGTACTTAGCCTAGAAGGCGGAGGAGAGGATGACCTAGACGCTGATGTGGTGCAGTCACCAGGTCAGGCATCAGTTACTTGGGATGAGACGGTAGAGGAGACAGAGGATGATGATATGGAGTTCACAGATGGGGAAGGTGAACCCATGGAGGTGACTGACACTGAAGACCCTCCTACTGCATATGCTGCTACTCCTGAGGTTTCCCTAGCACACATCTCCTCATCTTCATCTAAAGACAAAGGAGAGAGGACTGATATTCCTGCTCCAGCACCCGGTACTCTACCTTTCTACTATGTGAGACGACGTCTTCGGGGGAGAGCTGCTCGACCACCACTTTCACCTTACCGACCCCTCATACCTTTCACTGCCACTGACAGGCATGCAGCTCGCACACCTGCCAGTCCTGTCCCAGAGATACCACTACTACTACCACCACCAGAGACTGTACCTGCTGTATACCAGGAGATGCTTGCTGATGCTGGCATCTCTACTGGGCCGAGAGCTACGACTCCTCTTCCTAGGAGAGCTACATCGACGGGGGTGATGCTTGGGGCAGCAGATGGATGTGTGACTACACGATTAAACAGGTTGGAGGATGCTGTAGAGGCTTTAGGTGAAGAGTATAATGAGGTGCAGGATAAGCTGGAGGCACTGGCAAAGAAGAGTCCAGTTAGGGATGAGACAGTGTTGACGGTTTGTGTGACCCGTCTACGAGGACAGCTTCATACTATTCTTGATCAGATGGATACCATGCCGAATGCTCGTCTTGAGGAGATCGAGAGCCTGATGACCCGTTGGGGAGTAGAGCCATTGGTTGAGACAGGCGGACTAGAGGCACCGGTGGAGGACCCTGTTACAGACTTGGATAAGAGGTTTAGAGCCGCTTGTTATGATACCGATGTTAGACTTAGAGATTCCCAGGCTCGTGAGATCGTGGTTGAGAGAAGGTTAGCAGAGTTGGAGAGAGAGCTTCATCAGCGCCGTGAGGGCACTAGTTAGATTTATCTTGTACCATTGACTTATCATTGTATGACCACTAAGCTTTGAAGTTTATCTTAGCTAGTTGGCATTTTATTTCCTTTTATTATATTATGTATAACAAACTATGATGTACTACCAAACAATTCTATGAATGATATTATGGGTTACAAAATTGTGAGATCATTATATATTGTGTATTATACCCTGGAGCATTTCATAATTGTATTGTGCGTGCCATGCATGTTATGTCTGGCAAAACTCATTGTCCTATTACCTTTTTAGATTATGGCGCCAGTTAGAAGATCCGAAACGCAGAATCCACCAGCTGCTACCGGTGGAATTGACACCGTCATGCTAAGTCAAATGATAGCCGAACGAGTGGCCGAGGCACTCGCGACAGCCGAAGCAAATCGTACAGCTAGCACACAGGAGGAGACCAACCAAGGAGCTACTAATGCTATTGCACGGACTTGTACCTACAAGGAATTTCGTGCAGTTACGCAAGTAAGTTTCCGCGGTACTGAAGGAGCAGTAGGATTAACCAGATGGTTTGAGAAGCTAGAATCCCAATTTGGGATTAGCAATGTTGCTGAAGATGATAAGGTGAAGTTTGCGTCAAGCACGTTAGTGGATGGTGCTTTGACTTGGTGGAACGTCTATGCTCGTGCAGTGACCATTGACGTTGCCCAAGCGACGCCCTGGAGTGAATTTAAAGCTATGTTTGTGAGGAAATACTGCCCAAGAAATGAAGTCAAGCAGATGGAGGTTGAGCTGTGGAACCTGAAGGTCAAGGGTACTGCTCTTACTGCTTACAATCAACGCTTTCAAGAGCTGATCTTGTTATGTCCTGAAATGGTGCCCAACGACGACCGATTGTTGGAGCGATACATTGAAGGACTACCTTTGAGCATCAAAGGGAATGTGACTTCATCCAAGCCAACTGATTTGCACGAGGCAATCGACATGGCTCAGAGTCTGATGTACCAAGTGGTACAAGAGTTGGGAGAAAATACTAGGGATAAGAGGAAGTGGTCTGGCAACCACTACAACAACAATACCAACAATACCAACAACAGCAACAACACAAACAACTACAACCAGAACAAGCGACAAGAAGTAGCAAGGGTGTTTACTGCTGGACAAGGTAATACTGGAAACTACGCTGGAAGACTCCCTTTCTGCGGAAAATGTGGCCGACACCACGAAGGAGCATGTCCCCCTACGTGCTACAATTGTGGGAAGGCCGGACATAAGTCAAAGGAATGTCGAGCACCACCTCGTCCTACTAACCAAAGAGGACCTGGAACACAAGGTGGCCAAGGAGCAAATGTCACTTGCTTTGGATGTGGAGAGAAAGGTCACTACAAGAACAAGTGCCCAAGCAGTGGGAACCAAGGTCGTGGTAACCAGATTCGAGGCAATCAGAATCACAACCAAGGAAACCAGAAGCAGAATCAAGGGAACCGGGGAGGGAATAACCGAGCCACAACTAGTACTCCTGGAGGATTCACGGCATCTAGCAAAGTGTATCATCTCTGTGCTGAAGCTGCAGTGCAAGACAACAACGTTGTGACTGGTACGTTTCTAGTCAATAACAACTATGCTTCAGTACTATTTGATTCTGGTGCGGATAGGAGTTTTGTGTCATCTGTATTTAGTGAACGCCTAAATATTACCCCTACTGCGTTAGACGTTAAGTATAATGTAGAATTAGCCGATGGGAAGTCAGTAACCACCGACGCTATTCTGAAAGGATGTAGTGTAAGGTTACAAGGTCGTTCGTTCAGTATAGACTTACTCCCCATAGAATTGGGAAGTTTTGACGTCATCATTGGAATGGATTGGATGTCGAAGCATCACGCGGAAATTGTATGTCATGAGAAGTGCGTCCGTGTTCCTTATGGAAACGATGTACTAATCCTACAAGGCGAAAGAAGTGGAGTGAAGAATGGATCAAGACTAGAAGTCATCTCATGTATTAGGACCCAAAGATACATTGAGAAGGGATGTCCAGTATTCTTGGTTCAAATAACACAAAAGGAAGGAGAAGAAGATCACGAGAAGAAGGTGGAAGATGTACCGATCGTTAGAGACTTTCCGGACGTATTCCCAGAGGACTTACCAGGATTACCACCAGCACGGCAAGTGGAGTTTCACATCGAGCTTACACCAGGAGCCGCGCCTGTTGCTAGAGCCCCATACCGCCTAGCACCGGCCGAGATGACAGAGTTAGCTGAACAGATAAAGGAACTTTCTGACAAAGGTTTCATTAGACCAAGTTCCTCGCCTTGGGGAGCGCCGGTCTTATTTGTCAAAAAGAAAGATGGATCCTTTAGAATGTGTATCGATTACCGAGAATTGAATAAGCTGACGATAAAGAACCGTTACCCATTGCCAAGAATTGACGATCTTTTCGACCAATTGCAAGGATCTAGCATATACTCGAAGATCGATTTAAGGTCAGGATATCATCAACTAAGGGTTAGAGAGGAAGACGTTCATAAGACGGCTTTTAGAACCCGGTACGGACACTACGAGTTCCAAGTTATGCCTTTCGGTTTGACAAACGCGCCTGCGGTATTCATGGATCTCATGAACCGAGTTTGCAAACCATACTTGGACAAGTTAGTGATTGTATTTATCGATGATATTCTCATCTATTCTCGTAATGAAGAAGAACACAAGGAACATTTGAGGACCATACTAGAGCTGCTAAGGAAGGAGAAGTTATATGCAAAGTTTTCCAAATGTGAGTTTTGGATAAACACGGTGCAATTCCTTGGGCATGTAATCGACAGCAGTGGTATTCACGTTGATCCTGCTAAGATCGAGGCCGTGAAGGATTGGGCTACTCCAACCACACCCACGGAGATCCGCCAATTTTTAGGTCTTGCTGGTTACTATAGGAGATTCATTGAAGGTTTCTCCAAGATAGCTAAACCAATGACGGAGTTGACTCAAAAGGACAAGAAATTTGAGTGGAAAGAGGATCAAGATTTGGCATTTCAGACATTGAAGCAGATGTTGTGTGAAGCACCTATACTAGCCCTACCCGAGGGTAATGAAGACTTTGTGGTGTATTGTGATGCATCCATAAAAGGGTTAGGTGCGGTACTGATGCAAAGGACTAAGGTCATAGCTTACGCATCAAGACAACTAAAAGTGCACGAGAAGAACTACACAACTCTAGACCTAGAGTTGGGAGCAGTGGTGTTTGCCTTGAAGATTTGGAGACACTACCTTTATGGTACTAAGTGTGTTGTATTCACTGATCATAAGAGTCTACAACACATTTTGAATCAAAAGGAACTCAACATGAGACAACGACGTTGGCTAGAGTTGCTCAGTGATTACGATTGCGAGATCCGTTATCACCCGGGCAAGGCAAATGTCGTGGTCGACGCTTTGAGTCGAAAGGAGAGAGTTCTTAGGGTGAAGGCCTCGGTGATGACCATTGACTTAGACCTTCCATCCTTAATTCTCAAGGCTCAGAAAGAGGCAGTCGAGGAAGAAATTCTCAAGACTGAATATGTTGAAGGAATGATAAAGAAGTTAGAAGCTCGCTCGGATGGAACGTTATGCCTTGATAATAGGAGTTGGTTACCGTGCCATGGTGACCTACGATCTTTAATTATGCATGAGTCGCATAAGTCAAAATACTCCATACATCCGGGATCTGACAAAATGTATCATGATCTGAAGATGTTGTATTGGTGGCCGAACATGAAGGCGGATATTGCTACATACGTTAGCAAGTGCTTGAATTGTGCCAAGGTCAAGACCGAACATATGAAACCATCAGGATTATTGGTCCAACCCGAACTGCCAGAATGGAAGTGGGAAAGGATCACTATGGATTTCATTACCAAGCTACCAAAAACCTCAGCCGGATTTGACACCATTTGGGTAATCGTCGACCGACTCACCAAATCGGCTCATTTCATACCCATCAAGGAGACCGATGGAATGGATAAATTAGCAAGGACATACTTGGAGGAAGTAGTCACGAAGCATGGTGTGCCTGTGTCTATAATCTCCGACCGAGACAGCCGATTTACTTCGCAGTTCTGGAAGTCACTACAGAAGGCATTGGGAACGCAGTTGGATATGAGCACTGCGTACCATCCCCAAACTGACGGTCAAAGTGAAAGGACCATTCAAACCTTAGAAGATATGCTGAGAGCTTGTGTGATTGACTTCGGAAATAGATGGGATAGACACCTACCTCTGGTGGAGTTCTCATACAACAATAGTTATCACACTAGCATTAAGGCAGCACCATTCGAAGCACTGTATGGTAGAAAGTGTCGTTCACCCGTGTGTTGGGCAGAGGTTGGTGAAGCACAACTCACTGGACCCGAGATCATACACGAGACTACTGAGAAGATCTTTAAGATCAAGAGCCGTATGCAAGCCGCAAGAGATCGACAAAAGAGTTATGCTGACATGAGACGCAAACCCCTTGAGTTTGAGGTTGGTGATAGAGTCATGTTGAAGGTCTCACCTTGGAAGGGTGTGATTCGCTTTGGAAAGCGTAGAAAGTTGAATCCTCGTTACATTGGACCCTTCAAGATTATAGAGAGGATTGGCCCCGTAGCCTGTCGTTTGGAATTACCCCAAGAACTTAGCCGAGTGCATAATGTGTTCCACATTTGCAATTTGAAGAAATGTTTAGCCGACGAGACACTCGTTATTCCTTTGGAAGAGATTCAACTCGACGACAAACTCAACTTTGTAGAAGAACCAGTAGAAGTTATGGACCGTCAAGTCAAACAACTCAAGCAAAGCCGTATACCTATTGTAAAAATCCGTTGGAATGCGCGTAGAGGTCCAGAATACACGTGGGAACGTGAAGACCAATTCAAGAGCAAGTATCCTCATCTTTTCGCTAATCATCCTACTACAACAACGTCTTGATTTCGTGACGAAATCTCTAAAACATGGGAATACTGTGACATCCGTCAAATTTTCATCTTAAATTCTTCATATAGTAGGAGTACTTTAATTATTTACCGACGAGTTGTCGACATGAATGTGTTATTTACTTTGCTTTGCGGACAAAGCCCTTTTTAGGGAGAGCGTATGTAACATCTCGAGTTTTCGCGTCTATTAAATTATGAATGCAATACACGAAGTTGTTAAACGTATTATGTTTTGCCGTATGTCTATTTGAAGTACTTACTAAATCCCTTGAGGTCACGCATAATTGTCTTTGATTTGGATCGTGTATCGAGTTGTTATCGAGTCGTGTATATTCAGTTTTCGAGTCTAAGACTTAAACACCCGACAAACCTGAGCCGAGTAGTATATTGGTGCATCATGTACAAACATTTAAGTTATGAACCCTTATTCACCTTTATTTCAAAAGCTTGTTTAGCAAGTGTCCATTTTCAGTCACAACTTAATTCCATAGTTTATTCATCCACTAAGCACTACAATCCAGCACACATGCCAAGTTTACCCAAAATGGGTACATCACAAGCTTACCAAATTCAGATTGAGTCTAACCCTAAACTAATAATACAAGATTAAATACAATCCAAAGTTTATCAAATGTCCAAACATAACACAAAGTATTCACAGTCCAAATATTACAATAATAGTTCCTGGACAAGTTTTCAAACACAAATTCCTGGGTGAAAGTGAAGTATAGTGTCAAGCCGATCCATCCTTCTCGTCCACACCTGCAAACCGAAACCTAAGCATCCAATTGTGAGTCTTTTCAATCATCTCTTCATTTTCTGAATAAATCTTAGTTGTGCTCGTCATTGACCAAACCTGCGAAAATTAAACGAATATGCTAGTCTTGTCACGGTTCTATTTTAGTTAAAAACTGAAAAGATAAACCATAACAAATGCTACTAGAACATGACCATAACCCCATTATTTCTGTCAACCAAACCGAGACCCAAACCAACCCAAACCGAGACCAAACCGAGACTCAAACCAAGACCAAACCGAGACTTAAACCGAGACCCAAACCGAGACCCAAACCGAGGCCAAACCGAGAACCAAACCAAGACAATCAAGGTCTTTGTTTTTCTGCCGAAACCCTTATCATTCAAAGTCACCATAATCCAATATCTTAACCATTTCATTTTACAGAAACATCATAAAACCCCCAAATATGCCGCGGGTATAAAACCCCTTTTCAATTCGAAACCCTAAAAACTGAAAACCTTTTTAATTATGAAATTAATACTTTATATATTCCAAAAACGCCATTTAATTTTGAATAATCAACCGAATGTAAAAACCCCCAATTTATATAAACCCTAATTTGATTTTATTAATTAAAACCCTAATTAAACCCAATCCAAACCCGAATCTATTAATTAATTTGACTGGAAACAAGGTATGCAAAAACCCCCAATTTTGACCGAAACCCTAATTTTTATAAAATCGTTTATATGTGAAATTAACATGTTATTATAAAAGAAAACGTTAATTAATTGTATTTAAACATGAGATTTAGAAAAACCCCCAAATATATTCGAAACCCTAATTTGTTTATCATCAAATTCGAGAGCCATTTTGTTCTCAGCATGTTTATACAAGTGATTTAAACCCACAGATCTTTTATAAACGAAAATCATTTAAACATTTTTATTAAAAGAAAAGAGTGATAAACAACTTATCTTTGATTAGAGATGAATAACTTTAACCCTGGGGAAGAACACCATCAAAACCGAATCGGTTTGATGTGGGGATGAAACCCCACATCCCACGCGATTTAATCACCACAAACCATCCCAAATGATTTAGTTTTTAACCTAAAAATCAACTTAGCCATGGGGGATTTGAAGATCCGATTTACTTTTTAGAGAGAGAGAGAGAGTGGGGCGGTGGGAGCGTTTCGAGAGAGGAGAGAGAGATAGACTGTGTGTTTTTGATTTTTGTGTGATACAAACACACGTATTTACTCCCTTTTCCTTGTTTGTATCACCTGGGCATGGGCCGGGTTAATAAACCCTTGGGCTGGGCCATGGGGTGGGGATAATGGGCTTGTTTGGGCCAATGTTGGTGTATGGGTTTATTTAAAGCCCAAAACGAAAACTTGTAACTTAAACGTATAATTTAACCCGTAAACTTCGATCGTTTAATAGCCGACTTTTATGTATCGTGTCTTTCCGTAAACGAAAGGTATTGTCAAGCACAACTAGGGTGTCGTGTCTTTTTACTAGTATAAATTTTCATAACGTAACACGATCCTTATAATTAAATAGGTCGCGGCTAGCGTAACCGTACTCTCGAGCTACCTTTATCTTCGTCCTTTTTGCTGTATTACGAGGTGAGTTTATAGCCCCATGCTTAACTATTTTTACTGCTTTTTGGGGTGAGACATTGCTTGATTTTAACGTATGAACACAAGTGCATTTACTGATTTATATATTAGTCTAAGTCCCACTAAAAACCCAGTTACTTTGGCCCGTGAATCGTGAACCGTTAATTACTTTGTGTAAGCGCGAATGTTATGGATAGATCTATCGGGATTGACGTCCCTGTCTGTCTTGTCCAACAAGGGGACAAGCGGGCACAGTTTCATTTGAGTCCGAGATAGGATGTCGTGGGTTTAGGCATCTAGTTGGGCTACATTTATATGATTATACTACCGGTGTTGTTAATGCTTCGGCGTCACGAGCTTAGACTGTAATAAATACTTTTGGGATGACTTTGTATTTGTTATATTGTCATCACTTTTGGGAAAATCTTGTGGTTCATTAAACATTTCAAATTAACTAAACCTATGAACTCACCAACTTTATGTTGACACTTTAGCAATGTTTTCTCAGGTATTAAGAAGGAAGATGCTAAGTGAGGTCTCATGCATTGCCGTCATTTCTTTGAAACAAAGATCATTTGTACTACTTGGAAAACTATGTTTTGTAACTGTGACCAGTTTTATGCTTCCGCACTATGTTAAAACTATTTAATTTATCAATTACAAGTGATCTATTTTCCGAACGTCTCATTTAGATGTCGTTCTTTGTAACTGTGTGTGTATGATAATCATGACGTCACCACTCCCTTGTCGCCATTATACTCTGATATTTTGGGAGTGTGAAAGTAATGATAATTACCATAACAACGCTGGAAACTCCAACAGCAACAGGTCCTTACACTTACTCATTTTCTTATGTTACATGCAATAGCTCATAATTTTGACACATTAGCAATCTTCTACTAGGAATCATGGTAACGGGAGGGACCAGAACCAAAGAGGTTCACAGCCAAACCGTCCAGCTATCACTGGTATTACATCTTACGAATTTTCCGCATTGTCCTTTGTACCTATTACCATGTCTCATGTATACTGTTCTTATCAGGCTCTCCGCCAGCTAGGGCACCTGTTGGAGGGTATACTCATCCTCTTTGCACTACCTGCAACCGTAGGCACCCAGGGCCATATCGCTGCGACATCGACACATGCTACAAGTATGGCCTTACTGGTCATCACATGAAGGACTGCCGCAAGGGCGAGATGGAGGGCACATCTGGACATGCTTATACTAAGCCGCCTCCTACTAGTGGACGCGTTTACATGACTTCTCGCGATCAGGCCAACAAGTCTACAAGTACCATCACTGGAATCTTGTATATGTATGGTCAAGCTGCATGTGTTCTATTTGACACGGGTGCAACTCATTCGGTCATTCTACTGCTTATGCTAAAAATGTTAGGATATCCCCTATGGCATTAGATAATGTACTGAACATTTCCACGCCTTTAAGAGACTCTGTACGCATAACACATGTGTACAAGAGCCTTACCCTAGAGTTTAACGACAAGATTCGTCCTGTTGACGCACTTCCGCTGGACATGAATGATTTTGACATGATATTGGGCATGGACTGGCTATCCAAACATCATGCTACCATAGACTGCCATTCATATCGAGTCATCTTCGGTGATGTTAATGCACCAGAGTACATTCACAACGGGTTCGTACCTGGAAGGTCTGTACAAATCATATCAACCCTGCAAGCACGTGCATTACTTTCACATGGTTGCGAGGGCTATCTAGCTAATGTTCATGACATAGATGCTGAATCTCCATCAATTCAGAATCAACCGATAGTGTCAGAATTTCCAGATGTATTTCCAGAAGAACTTCCGGGCATACCACCTGCACGTGAAGTAGAGTTTAACATCGAGCTCATCCCAGGAGCTGAGCCGATTTCCAAGGCTCCTTATCGCATGCCTCCCATAGAGTTGAAGGAGCTGAAGGATCAATTGTAAGAACTTCTGGAATGAGGCTTCATTCGACCGAGTGCATCTCCATGAGGCGCACCGGTCTTATTTGTGAAGAAGAAGGACGGCAATATGCGTCTTTGCATAGATTATCGCGAGCTCAACAAGATCACCTTCAGGAATAGGTATCCTCTACCACGCATAGACGATCTGTTTGACCAACTCTAAGGGGCCAAACATTACTCTAAGATTGATTTGAGGTCGGGCTATCATCAGCTACGGGTTAAAGAGCAAGACATCGCCAAGACTGCTTTCCGTACACGTTATGGCCACTACGAATTTGTAGTCATGCCATTTTTCCTTACCAATGCTCCAGCAGTATTCATGGATTTGATGAACAGAATCTTCCATGAATTTCTGGACAAGTTCGTCATTCTCTTCATTGACGACATTTTAATATTCTCTAAGTCCAAGGAGGAACACGAAGACCATCTTTGTACAGTGTTACAGATTCTTCGCCAGAAGCACCTATATGCTAAATTCTCCAAGTGTGAGTTCTGGTTAGACAAGGTGGCGTTCTTAGGTCACATTGTATCAGCAGAAGGAATCACTATGGATCCAGCAAATGTTGAGGCTATTACCAAGTGGCCAAGACTGACATCAACGACTGAAGTTCGCAGTTTCCTAGGCTTAGCTGGCTACTACCATAGGTTCGTAGAGAACTTTTCCCGTTTAGCACTACCATTGACCAAACTAATGCGGAAAAGGGAGAAATTCATCTGGACTGAAGAAAGAGATAAGAGCTTTGAAGACCTAAAGCAGAAGTTAGTATCTGCACCGATTCTTACTCTCCCATATGGTACAGGTGGATTTCAAATCTACAGTGATGCTTCGGGAAGGGACTTGGCTGTGTTCTCATGCAACATGGGAAAGTGATCGTGTATGCTTCACGGCAGCTTAAGCGTTATGAGGAAAATTACCCTACGCATGACTTGGAACTTGCAGCAGTCGTGTTTGCATTGAAGATATGGAGGCACTACTTGTATGGAGAATCATGTGACATCTTCACGGACCACAAGAGCTTGAAGTACATCTTCACTCAACGTGAGTTGAACATGAGACAGAGGAGATGGTTAGAGCTGTTGAAGGATTAT
This sequence comes from Glebionis coronaria, assembly GCA_025667525.1. Lineage (NCBI taxonomy): Eukaryota > Viridiplantae > Streptophyta > Magnoliopsida > Asterales > Asteraceae > Glebionis > Glebionis coronaria. The sequence continues at coordinate 490,786,528 of CM046876.1, read as the reverse complement.
GACATTAATCTGCAGTATCATCCCGACAAGGCGAATGTAGTGGCAGATGCACTTAGTAGAAAGTCTGAAATGATAAACGGCAATAAAATTGAGGAGGAAATTATAAGAGACTTGGAGCGACTAGACATTGAGATCATGGTACGTGGACAACACGGTCACTGGGTTAATCTTAGAGTGGAACCTGAGTTACTCTCTAGGATCAAGGAAGCTCAGAAGGACGATGGTGAAATCTGGGCAATAATTCAGAACTTAGAGAAGCAGACAAAATTTCGTGTAGACGAAGACGGTATGTTATGGCAGGACACGAGACTTTGTGTTCCTGATGATCAAGAACTCTGAGAAGCATTGTTAGCTGAGGCTCATAGATCCCCATTCTCTATTCATCCTGGTTCGACCAAGATGTACCATGACATCAAGCGATACTTTTGGTGGAGTGGTATGAAACAGGATGTTGCGACTTATGTCTCCAAATGTCTTACCTGTCAGCAGGTTAAGTTTGAGCATTAGCAATCTGGAGGTCTTCTACAACCGTTAGATCTTCCAGAGTGGAAGTTGGACAAGATAACCATGGATTTTGTTACTGGTCTTCCGCAGATAAAGAGGATGCATGATGCGATTTGGGTTATCGTTGATCGACTTACTAAGTCAGCTCATTTCTTACCGATCGGCAAGGAAGATTCTGTCAATATACTCGCCGATACTTACAAGAAGGAGATCATGAGACTTCATGGTTCTCCATCCAGCATTGTCTCAGACAGAGATCCTCGTTTCACTTCGCGATTTTGGAGGAGTCTGCAAAAAGCTTGGGGTACAAAACTTAAGCTTAGCACGACTTTTCATCCTCAAACAGACGGGCAATCGGAGCGAACGATTCAGACATTAGAAGACATGTTGAGGTCATGTGCGTTGGACTGGACTGGAGATTGGTATGATTACATTTGTCTGATAGAGTTTGCATACAACAACAGTTGGTACGCAAGTATTAAGTGTGCTCCGTTCGAGATGTTGTATGGTAGAAAGTGTCACGCCCCAATCTGCTGGGATCAGGTTGGTGAGCGAACACTTGAAGGACCAGAAATGATAGAGTTGACCAACGGGAAGGTCGCTGTAGCTAAGCAGAAATTGCAAGAAGCACGATCACGTCAAAAGAGTTATGCCGACAAGCATCGTAGGGACTTACATTTTAACGTAGGAGATCACGTCTTCCTTAAGGTATCACCGGCACGTGGTGTTAGACGTTTTGGAATCAAAGAGAAGATCAGTCCTTGATTCATCGGACCGTTTGATGTCATTAAGCGAGTCGGTGAAGTATCTTATCGTTTAGCGTTACCTTCGTAGCTTTCTCATGTTCACGATGTTTTCCATGTGTCCTTACTCAGAGGGTACAAGTATCATCCCCTTCACATGGTTCAGTATCCACTGGAACAGATTCGTGAAGATCTTACCTTCATAGAGGAACCCGAACGAGTTCTTGACAGGCAAGAACGAGTCGTGAGGAGGAAGACGATTCCATTCGTTAAAATCCTTTGGAGGGATCATACCGAGCGAGAAGCCACTTGGGAAGCAGAAGAGTCTATCCGGGCTTCTTACCCTCATTTCATATTTTGAATTCGGGTATGGTCCTCTTTTCCAGTTTACGTTATCTATAATTCGGGGACGAATTATTCTTTTTAGGGGGGAAGAGTTGTAAAACCCGCATGCTTTTACCATGAACAATACACTTATAATCGTACGTATATGATTAAAACTTTCCTTATATAACATGTTTACGTTTCACGAATGTTAATTACAAGTATTACGTACGTGTTATTACACGATAAGTATTTAAGCGTATTAATACACGATAATATTATCAACAATAATTATAATCACGAACATGAAAACATGAACGTAAATAATCACGAACCTATTATTATGTATTTACGTAATTATTATTACGATTACGTACACATATATATTATAACACGAACAATTAAGAATAAAGTCACGTAAAAACGAACACGAGAACACGTAACAATTTAGAACACGAAAAACGTTGGGTTTCCCCTTGTGGTCCCCACATAACCGCGGACACAAAGACCAAGGAAGGGCCCACACTTTAATTTTTGCTAAAATAAGGAAAATGGAAAAACATATTTTCATATTACAGAAGATTTAGAAAATAACAAAACCCTAGCCTCCCTTTTTCTCTTCCCTTTGGCCGCCGGTTACAACACCACAAGGAGAGGTGTTTGTTGATTTTTGGTGATTCAATTCAAGTGGAATCGTTCGTGTTATCGTTCTCCTTATTGTTTCACGCATTGGTAATCCTATAACGATTTCTTTTTAATTATGTTATTAGATAAATAACACATGAAATCATGGGTTTATTAAAAACTAGTAAATAAAACATGTTGGATAATCATAGGGTAATAAAACATGGATGTTTTTGGGTTGTTTGGTTCGGCCGACACAAGGAACCGAGAGCCGATGCTCTCGGTGGTCTTCGAATCACCACCAACCAAGACCCTATCGTCTCGGTGGGGTTTTGGTGTGTCTCGGCCGTAAGGAACAAGGGACCCCGACGTGAGTCGGGGTGGCCTTGTGGTCTTTTGAGGGTCTCGGCAAAAACAAACAAGCACCACCGGCTCAAGCCGGTAATATGACCAAGCAGGGGGAACTCAAGCCGCGGCAGCGGCTAGCCGAGAACCAAGGGAACCACCGGCTTAAGCCGGCGGCAGTGAATCGAAGGCAGGGGCAACCCGTTGGGGCCGGTTTGCCACTGTTTTTGGTGAGGGTTTGTCACGGGTCCGATTCACGACTTAATTTTACAAGCCTAATTAATTCTTACAAGTTTAAATATTTACAAGATTAATTAAATTAATTTAACATGTTATATAATTAATTTAATTAAGACATGACTTAGGTTTATTATTATTATTAATAATACATGATTTTAATCTAAGTCTTTTATTATTTAATTTCGACTAAAGTAATTAATTAATTATTAATCATGACATATAATTAATTAATTTTCATGACTTAGCTTATATTAATAATAAATATTAATACATGTTTTAACCTAAGTATTATATATACACTTTAATTTAATTAAAACGTGCTATATTTAATTAAATCTTATAATATATAGTTTATTTAATTTACATGTATTAATTAATAAACTATACTATTAATCACATGACTTAGAATATTAATCAGTAAAACTTAATTTTATTTTATTAGCTTAATAATCCAGCTTATATCTATTTATGGAAACTTTCTATTTTTAGAAACTTATCTATTTTAAGTAGTTAATCTATTTTTGGAAACTTTCTATTTTTGAAAACTTTCTATTTTTGGAAACTTTCTATTTTAGGAAACCTGCTATTTTTAGAAAGTTACTTATTATTACCCAACAAGTATAATAATACAAGAAATACAAGTAATACTTAATCAGAGTATACAGAATACATGATAAACACAGGATAACGTTAAAGTCACTAAAACAAGACATAAACATATAAAGCAAGCTAAGACATGATATATAACCAGTTACGTACACAGTAATCAAAATACTTATACACGTATATTATTTATGTATCATTAGTGAGATCCAAGTAGGACTCTCTTCCGTTCGTCTTCTTCGTTCACTGGACATAAGGTACGGATTCTCCGTCCTTTCAGTATGGACATTCTTTCGTTATTAGGATTTCCCCGTATGCAGCCAACTGTTTTACCAATATATGTTTTATATATTTTGATTTGCTTATGTTTAATTAAATGCCTAAGCCATATACATGCATGAATAGTTTCACCTAGTTATGGAGGTACCATAACCATAACACTAGAGGCACCAGTGTTATGACTTCACCATGACGGAGTGATAGCTCGTGGGGTCCCTTTCAGCTTTTGGCCATTATTATATTATCATGTGGGGCGTATGGGTGCATCCTAGATTACATGTTTTTACAGATTATTCAGGTGAATGTGGTGTGTGCCTTGCATCCTTCACAAGGAGCTGATCCCTCCTACCCAAACTTATAATAATTAGAGGCAACCCCTCTAATTGCATGATGAGGTCACCCATCCAAGTATGCATCCACGTTGATATTTCATGACCTATATTGGCTAATGGTAAACATGTTAAACTGTTTTTATAAGATAAACATAAGGCTTTTCAAACTATAAAACCAGATTTACTAAGTTATACCAGGTTTTCCAGGACTTAGTCTATTCCGCTGCTATATGTTGTATATGCTTATGTTATTCATTCTATGCTTGTATATCCGTGCACTGAGCGTTATGCTCAGCCGTTTTCCTTTCATGTTCCCAAAACGGCAGGTACCCAGGGACGCTCGTAGACTTTAAGCGTACGTGCATATGGATTGGAAGCTTTCTAGCCTTCATTACTTTATGCATTTATTCATACTTTTGCTACTCATTTCCATGGACTTTGTTTAGTCCTTTTCATTTTAGTACTTATGCTTGTGTGGGATGAGCTTTACTTTGGAGTACTGATGTTTGTTTCCGGTATTGCCTTTATGGTCATGTAATCTTTAAGACATTTATCCTTGTATGCTTTGATGACACGCCATAATCACGCGTGACATTCCATATTATCAAAATGGGGTGTTACACCCACTTTCTACATCCAACGGTAATTTAAAAGAATACAAAAGTCTAAAAATTGTTACATTATTTATTTTTTACAAAAAAAACACACACACACACACTCGAGTCTCTCTCCCGACCCACCCACCTCACACAATTTATGAATAGCATAAACCGCCATAAACCACTGCCACAAATACCAAAGCTTAAGCTTAACTGCATAATCATCATAAAACCATTCGATTAATCGGTCAATCATCGACCTTTTTCCTACTGCCGACCTTCTACCATAACACACACCTTCCACCAAAAATTCACACGCCAAACAAACAAGGAGTTACGTGCAATTAGGCTACCTACAATAACGACTAGGTCACGACCTTGATTTTTCAGCTTTCTCTCTCCTGCGACCTAGTGCGACCTATTTGCCCCAACAAGGCGACCTAGTGCGACCTAATTCAAAAAAATAATTAAACACATTAAATTTAATAAAAAACCATAACATTTATTTAAAAAAATTACATAAGGATTCAAATAAAAAAGCATTACAATAAAATTAAAAACATTAAACATAACATTAAAAAAGCTAATTTATTAATTGCGATTGTTCCAAATGTGTTCCAATAGATCGAATTTTAGGTTGAGATGAAGTTGTGAGTCGATTGTCTGCTGAGTAATTTGTAGACTTTCTTCATGTGTATTCACTGGATCGTTATCATCATGTTCTTCTTGCTGATGATATATGGGTGATATCGCCGCCCCCTTTGTTTAATTATCATATTGTGTAATATGATGTAGGTGTACATTACGTCGGATAGTCTACGTTTTGACATTCCTCGAGCCGGGTAATCAATCATCCTCCATATCGTTTTCAATACACCGATGGCTCGTTCAACATCTTTTCCTGTTGCTCCGTGCTTCGTTTTATACAATCTTTGTTTATGATCATTCGTCGGCGGATCTTTTATAGACTAAATAAGAACCGACCATTGCAGATATATCCCATCAGTAAGATAATATCCCCGACGATATGCACGTCATTATCTATGAATCTCAGTTCAGGTGCTTTCACTGATTTAAGATCATTAAAAATAGAGAATTGACGTAAAACATTCACGTTGTTATTTATCATGGCTACACTAAAGAACGCATGCCAAATCCATATGTCTTGAGATGCAACCGCTTCCAATAAAATGAACAGAGTTGACCCCTGATCACGCCTACTAAATTCTGCTTTATAGGCAACGAGACAAGTCTCCCACGGCCAATGTGTTCAATCGATACTTCCTATCATCCCAGGAAACCCTTGTTTTTCCTCGTGATGAGCATAGAGTTTCTCCATGTCAGTATAAGTCGTCTTTCGCAAGTACTCTTTACCATATAATTCGATGATGCCGGTACAAAACTTTAAAAGACACTCACGGGCTATTGACGCACCCATATGCAAATATTCGTCAAGAGCATCAGGCACAGCTCCGTACGCCAATTGACAAATAGCAGAAGTGCACTTCAACAATGCTGAAAGACATTCTCGACCCGTAGAATCCGCTGAGTTTCTCAATAAGAATAGTTATTTTTCAATTCATAAGAATAAAGCTCGATCCATTCGGAACCGTTCACAAAATGTCTCCGTAACATATTGCGGCCCGTCAGTAAAATAAGCCGCCACTAGACGATTATGTGCACCCCGGTAATCTCTATTTATATACCCTCGTTTTTTGGGATTGATGCTTCGTAAGACGCTTCACAAGCTTGCATAAAAACCTCAAACTCACTTGTAACTTCATCCTCGTCGTCGGAAGAGTCGGTAAAAACTAATTCATAAGACATTATATTTTTTAGAATGTGTTTAATTTGTGTCAAAAATGGTTGATTAAATAGGGGCATTTATATAGGTTAAAGTAAAAGTTCAAATTTTAAAAAATAAATTTTTTTATTCAAACGGCATCATTCCAACAGTCAAGTTTTCCAATGGATAGTAAGTGGGTCGTACCTAGGTCGTTTTGTCTTGACCAAAACTCGGCGACCGAGTCACAACAACAAGGTGACCAGGTCGCGACCGAGTCTCGACCGATACAAAAAATGCCCGTTGCGAATAGCCTTAAGGTTGTAACATACGATAATCTACATATAAGATACGCAAGCTTTGCTTAATTTATATTTTTCAAAGTATTGGTGTATAGTAGGCTTAAGGAGTGCTCTTGTTGGCATGGAATGTGACAATTGGTGTTTTTGTATTCAAATTCCTTATCATTTGGTTACATTGGATAATCTCTTTAAGTTGAAATAGCTCTTTTAGTGTTCATCACAACCAAATAAAAGAAAAGAAAGAATGTTATAAAAAAATTAGAAAGAACCATATATGGTTTACCAATAAATTATATGTAACACCCCCAAATTTTATACAATTCAATACAGCGGAAGACTCGTTGGTGTTACGGGATAGCACATTACTCACATCATAGACAACGCATAAAAATCGCGTCATTTAATAATAAAATCATTTCCATTCATAAATATCAAAGTTACATAGGTCCCATGTCATATTATTTCATACAAAGTTTTACAAAGTATTTGAATGGAAAATATTGCTTAAGTGCGGGCCATGAATTCTTGTCGTCTTCCCAAGAATTACCTTCAAGTACCTGAGATAAAACATGTTAAAAGAAAAGGTCAGCGATAACGCCGAGTGAATTCATAGAGTTTAATAAATTCCATCAATATAACTTTGGTATAAAATTATTACCAAAAATCATTTCGTACAAATCATTGTAATAGGCCATAAAATAGCCAAAGTCATTTTATACAAATCCTTATCAAAATCATAATATAGGCATTTGCCTTAAAAATCATTATACGAACCAGTGTCGTAAAAACATCATACAATACGTTTTACAACGTTGTATAGATCAAATAAAAATCATTATATGAATATGGTTATGAAAAGCCAAAACACGAACATAATATCAATAGTATGACCCCGTATTGCTAGTCAGGCAATACATCGTAATTCGGTGCGTATAGCAGTATTTCGTTAATTGGATTATTGTAAGCCGCATGACATTGTTACCTTACTACAACAAATAATGGGTAGCTAGCCCGAAACTCAATTAGCCCATCTAAATTAGCGTGTCGTCACAAAGGTCACGCTATGTAATCTTCTCATATATAAATTCGCTTACCAATCAATGTGGCACGACGGGGATCAACCGTCAAGGCGCGAACTGGGGTGATCGTCCCCAAATAGTACTATTATATGCATAAGCGTCTACCAAATCCCGGTAGTTCACAATTCATGCTAATGGAACTTTTAGTGACATAACCTAACTTTAATAATCCATTTAATTTCATCTATCGGGTCATTTAATCATTTATCAGGTCATACAATCGGGTCATACAATCATTCGGGTCCAAATCAATAAACAAACAATCGGGACAAATGGTGTCCTATTTAATAAAAACTAACATGTTATCTCCCTCGCGGGTTTATAAAACATTTCATAAAAACATTTAAAAGAGTGCGAGGCTATGAACTCACGTTGATGTGGGAAGGCGGGTTATCGGCAATTCGGACGTACGGTACGTGCTCCAATCACGGAAACCTAGACAAATAATACTCGTCTTAGACTCTTGTCCAATGACTTTATAAAAATAACAATTATGTATACATATGATGATCATATATATATGATGATCAAGTGGGCTTGCATATTCTCATTTACTCATTTTAGTGTTATGTGTCGATAACTTTTATACTAGTTTACTATTTTTACCTATTTACATATTTTAAGTCCAATAAACTTATTATAAGTTCTTTAACTTGTATTAATCCATTTTATACTTGTATTATCAGTATTTACACGTTACATGTTGGGCCCAAATGGGTTAAGCCCAATAAATAAGTTTATAAGTGTTTTAGTCAATTTTGTTGTATTATTAGTCCAATAACGTTAACTTAGTCCGTTAATGTCCGTATGTTATATAGTTCGATTTTTATCGGTTTTTACTTGTTATGTATGTTTATATATCAGTATATGAGTTTATAAAAGTTTACATTAGACGGGTCCAACCGTCTAAGTTTTATTTAACAAAAACGTTAATTTTACGGTAATAGCCGAAAAAGTCGTAAAAATCATGTTTATAGTTTTTATACTTATAAATCTTATTCAACTACCATTTTTATAAAGTGTCTATTTATTTAACCTTATACATATTTATATAAATGTATTATATGAGTTAGTGGGTTTTAATTCACATTTTATACTATTTTTATTTGAGTACTTATATAATACTATTATACTTTAATTTCCAAAATCTGATTTTTATTTTCATGTTCACCAAAACTGCCATATCTAGAGTTATATATGGAGATAGAAGCTCAAATTTTTATGACATAAACTACATGATATTTGCTCCATTTAACGCTTCTATAGATACTGTTGAATCAGCCTCTAAGTATTTTCTAAAAATCGTCCAAAACAGTGAACTCAGATTTGCACTCTAAACTTGTTTTGATCATATCTCACTCATCCTAATGATTCCATTGCATGGCCAACTCGCACATGTGTACAAGACATATAGATTACTGTATATTAATCTATTCAAGCCATTTTATCAGTTTATCATATGAGTCTTTACTGTTTTATACAGCCAACATTTTAAGCATGATTTTAACCTTTTTACATATAGTTTTTCATCTTTTTACCCATGATTATCAACACCAAATCCCCACACAATATTTTTATCATCATATATTCATCATATACATATACAATAGGAAATAAAATACATGATTACATAATCAAAATAACAAGAGGATGAGGAGAACTATCTTTATACCACCATTAGTGATGAAAAGATGAGTTTTGATGAACAAGGCTTGGATTTGATGGCAAGACTTGTGATAAACCAACACCACTTTAAGATCACCAAATCTTCATAAGCTTCTCATGGAAAATCAGCCCCAAGACACCAACAAAACTTCTCCTTGGATGTTAAAACTTGCACCAATCTTCATCTTTTTGAATGGAGATTAAGATATGTTAATTATAACAAATGTTTGTGGTTAAAATTGATAAAATGGGGGAGTTTATGGGTGGTTCTTGGACGAATTTTAGAGAGAGGAAGAGAGGATTTGGTGGTTTGCATGTGTTGAATGAGTGAATAGTTTTGGCTAGATGGTTTTGTGGTTTGTTAGCTTGTTTATTAAGCTTGCAAGACATGTGTCTTGCAAGTTTATGTATAAACTTGCCACAAGGCTTGTGTTGGCTAGTTATAGTGGGGGTGGGACAAGTGTCCCACTTGTCTCATCTCCACTAATTTACGGGTACTCCTCGATTCTAATTTCCGCGATTTGCTTGTCCTCGGGTCGTTTTACGAAAAACGTTTTTTATAAATTATGAATCAACGGCACAAAACGAATCTAATAAAAATTGTCTCATAAAAAATGGAGTTCGAAAACGTAAATACGTAATCCTAAGGTTTCCGGTTTAGTCGTAAAGGACGTTAAAATAAAATCGTAAGTCCTAATCTCTTCTCGTAAATTTGTGAGTTTAGGAACCAACACAAATTTAAAATCTCAAAATAATATTCACGGACAAATTTATTTTCTGAAATGTCGGACTATCACCAAAACGGTGTATGTAAACGTAAGCACGTAACGTAAAATCCTCCGGTTTAGAAGTAGTCGATGCTACTTCAAGATGTAAATCCAAATTACTTCCCAAAAATAAGTGAGTTCATATTATAACATTAAAATAATGTTTTTAAATAATATTTGAGAATAAAATATCAACCATAAATTGACGGATTGTCACAGCATTTACCCCTAAACAGGATCTTTGTCCTCAAAGATCATCTTACTACTCGCTTCTTATAGAGTTAAAGCCATGTGGGTATTTCCTCCACATTCGGTCTTTTCTCACAAGTGTAATTCATTACAATACGCGAGTTTCATCAAACATAACTACGGGAATATGATCAGGCTTAATGTTGACTTACTTTCTCTATCCATGATGTTCACGGGTTTCTGATGAATGCAACTTTTCGCCGATCCAAACTTTACTAAGAAACAATCAGATTTTCACTTGATAGGCATTTTATCAAGTTCGATATACGAAATATAATTTACGCAACTCTTGAAGTCCTAGGGTAGATCTAGCTTATATGTCTTTCAAACCAAATCTTTTACATCATCTCAATGGTCCCATACAACGGGGACTTATATCCCATGATCTTCCAGATCATCATTTCATTTTCCATGGTTAAAATTTTTGGCATAACTTCGCTACCCATCTGGCACTTCAAGCTCTACATTTCATATTCACATAACCTATTGCCCACTACCGACAGTCAATAATCATTTCAGGTTTCGCGGGTCGAGTATTTTGTAAGGTTAGGTTCGCCATCATAGGAAACCTTAAACCTATAAGACATGTCCAACTCACAATGGGTGTATGTCGGGTGTCTTCATCTCAACTCCTGCTTACAGATGCTCTAATCTATAAATTTTAACAAGATTCGATCTCGATCCTAACACGAATATTATCAATGATAATCTCTCCAAAGGAAAACGATTATACGGTCTATTACCAAAGGTCAATCATTCAAACATAGAACAGCGCTATAGTATTTTGTATCGTTACTTTACCTCGTCCCTTCGATTGGGGTGGTACACAGTACTCTCATCAAGGTTCGTTCTCAATGACTTCTGAGCAAATCTCTAGAAATTTGATGCGAAGCGAGGATCTTGTTAGAGATGATCGATACAACACACTATGTTTACACGTCTCCTTTAAAGATAAAGAGTCAATTTCTTCATCAAGAATCTATCATTAACAAGAATGATATTATCGGATTTGGTCAGTCTGTCGACGATGACCCAAATCGAATCAAATTCAGATGATGACCTTTGCAATATCTAGACGTTTACTAATGTATGAGGCGATGTATGCCTTCATAGTTTGCCATCAGTACAACTTCTTTTGATTATGATACATTAAATCAGAAAGGACAAGAATATAATACGTATACTTACAAGATTCCAAGCATAACTATATCTCACAATCCTCCATATTTAGATAATCACAAGTGGAATTTTATACATTTAACGCTATCGGCTTCTCAATTCTAATGGTTCACATTATCCGCGAACCCCTTTTTATTATTTATATTATCCTTCTTACAAACATCGTTTATTTTTAAAATGTTCGGCAATTTATTTTGCACAGTCATTATTAAGAAATACATCTTAATTGATTCTTTATCCTTTCTATATAACGTGTCAATATCTACGTTCACCTTTCTTCATATTTTCTAAGTTTCAGCTTCGTTTCAGCTATTATTTTCATCAGTTTTGCTTAATCCGACGTTTAAAGCGTCGATAATTATTACAACTAATTAAATAATAAATATTTAATTTTTATGAAAGATAAGCGTAAAAATTTTAAATTTCATAGTTCGACCATTTATATAAAAATGTTCAAAATAAATTTGAATTTAATTAACAAGATTTTTGCTGATTTATCGAAAATAATTAAAATAATTAATAAGATCCGTAAATGTTTGAAAAACCTTCGTTTATTCTTTGGTAAAAATTTTCTTAATTGAAAAGCAAAAATTGTCGTTTCAAATTTTAAGTCATGGTTTAAATGGGTTTCCTCAATCCTTCTTAGGTTGTATTAAGGTATGCAAAAACATTTACCCCTAAACAGGAGTTTAGTTAAATGTTTTGGTTATAAGGGAATGATTCCTTAAAAATTCTTTTGATAACATTTATCAAAACATATTTGCACTTTCTTCTTTTTAGTAGTACTCAAAGTCTTAAAAGGGCTCTTAATTTTTGAAATGTCATTATAGATCCCACTATCTTATTAATCACACGGTCAAATCATGTAAAGTATTAAGCCATTAATTACATGTTAAATATTCAAGGTACAGGTTTTCGTTGTTCGGTCAATTCAGGGCAATCTATAAATAATTACTAACTCATTCTTATTCTTATAAACAAACAAATAGTCCTTAATGATCACAAGCATGAATTTATCAAATTACAGCCTACACACGTGATACACCAAATTTATGAATGCTACGTGTGTATTAGTCAATCCAAACGACATCATGTGAAATTCATAATGTTCATTACAAGTTCTGGATGTAATGATTGGAATAGATAATCTTTTTCGCAGATGCGAAGTTGATGATAACCATGCCATGGATCAAATCTTTAAAACATACGCTAGAACCTTGTAAATGATCGAACAAATCTTCCATTTCGAGTTATGGATATCGTTTTCGACTGTCAATTTACTCAGTTCACAGTAATCTATAAACATAAGGAATGATAACACCATAGCTCTTCATGATGACGAGCTCGGTAGAATAAAATCTTTCTCCGACAACTCTGTCAGTTGTATGGTAATTCCTTTAATTCAGATGGTGCTGACGTACAGTGCACATGCCACAGGTGCATCACCGGGAATATAATCAATACCAATTTCAACTTGCCTTAATGGCGAAAGTCTAGGTAATTCACCAACAATACTTCCTAAAGTTTCAGATAACAGAAACATCTTTTAATAAATTCATATTAGGTTCTTCTAGATTACAATATCTATAACTAGTTCATAACCATTCACGGTAAAATTTCAAGTCTAAATGCAGGATATGGTCATCCGTCAAGAATTATTTAGATCACTTTTGATAATCAACATCTTATCTTTTAGGGGAATTCTACTCGAGTTCTCATCAATTAAGACAATGTCGTCATGTCAAAATCAATCAATCCATTCTACTGGCACTATCAACTTTTCAGTTTTATTGCCGTCGATAAGATGTGAACTTCTCAAAAGACTAACAATAACTCATAATCCTTCACAATTTCAAGGATATCAGGAGACATAACTAACCTTAAAAAGAGTAAGGTCAACGCATAATCTACGCGAGAGAATTTCAAATCAGATACAAATGAAAACATTTAACGAATATGAATATATCCCATGTTTTCATAATTTGAGTACGCATTCGAAAGCTCCTCGGATCGTTACCCAGGTCATTCAAATATGAAATCTAATCAAAAGAAATGATATGAACGTCGATACATCCAGTCGGGTATCAACACTCGATAATCAGATACTTTTCCTAAGAACCTCACTACGGGAGAATTGGACAAGAAAGAATTGTCAATTGTCAAATAAGACAAATTCCACAGATGAGTAAATTCGACTCAGAAGAATAAATAGTACGGGCACATATGTAGGTGTCCCTAATAATATGTCCCTATTTTTTTTCACTTCTTGCAGATCTCATAAAATTTTAATCTTTCACAATCTTCAAAGAAAATGTAGTGTTTATTCATTAGTTTTATGGTGACTACTAATCAGCCTTGCATGGTCGCTTCCAAATTGTATGTAGGCGCGCAACAATATACAATTTCAAGATTAACGATGCAATACTAAGTTCGTCAAAATTTTATCATCATGTTTATAGTAAAAACATTTTCATGCTTAATTCTTAAATAAGAATCAAGAATAAATTTACAAAGATTTTCTTTGTTATGAAAACAATTAAGTTTTTCAAAGTGTTTCATAAACAACTTTATTTCGATAACGATTATTTATAAGTCTCACTTTAAATAATCCATATGGTGATGAAAACCCAATTTTTCTCAAGGGATACTGTTTTATCTTTATAAAAATAATGAGTGATCTGCAAAAGAGTGATGAAAGCTTGTTCACCAAGAACTAATTACAATATGATAGGAAATGAGCTTTAGCCAAATAATCATGAGGTGCATGACCTCGATGGCACTCAAAAAGAATAATCCGCAACGTAACTCAATTCGAGATGAGTACTTGTTCAATGGTTGCATCACTAATGCGAACATTAGGAAGAAGCAAAAACAGATAGATAACATCGATACATGTAGGATTTAGAAATCAAAGGTAGTTTATTCATTAATCACAAACAAGTCAAAATTGTACCGTAACACATTACGTGTCACTATGTCATACAATTCCAAGAACCCATCCTACCAACTGATGTCTCAGTTAAGTTAGGGATTTTTAAAAGATACCACAATGAATACTAATCTACAAGAGTCATTAGGTGTTCCACATGTCCCAGAAGATCCATCGGTCCCAATTCAGAAGAAGATTTCTTCAATTTATTTCTTGGACACTGGGCATCCTCATCACTGGACAATGGCCTATGAACAACACTTAACACGAATCAACAATCAATTAAAACCTTATAATTCAATCACAGGGCTTAACGACTTCCTCTTAACAATTTCTTATTCCACACAAGTTAAATTTTACTTTATTCAAGTTTCAACCATTTTTATACTCAATTCGATATCCTACCTCATTCTCCAATACTTTCAATCTTATTCTTAGACCTTGAAAGGGCAATAAAAGTTCGATATGATCAACACTTAATTTCCAATCCTATAACTCCTTTATCAATAATTATCAAATGAGTCACTAGTATGAAATGACTTGATCATTCAACTAGACTTCTCGGAAAGGTACTAGTGGCATGAGGCTTTTGGGTAATGGTTCCAATGACAACCTCAAGTGCAACATTCACCCTTTCAATTTCAATTTAAGAATTGGAGGACAACGAATCAGATGACATCTTTCTAGGTGGTAACGTTTTGTCAAACTTCACTCTATAAGGAAAGATCGTCATGACATCGATATCAGTTTTAATCTCACCAATTCTTCTTTCAATTTCACAATCAACTAATATCTACATTTCTACGAATATCAACCATTTGTTGGGATCATAAATATCCACAACTTGGTTTAGATCTAGGATAGCTAGAATTCCTACGAGAATAGCTTCGATTAATTTACTAGGAGAGTTAGCGTTCCTTGTGACAATCTAAGTCATATAAATACCTCGTATAAATATCAAAATAATCATCAAACAATCATGTAATAAAATTACATCATATATATATATATATATATATATATATATATATATATATATATATATATATATATATATATATATATATATATATATATATATATATATATATATATATATATATATATATATATATATATATATATAATCCAAGTTATATATATATTAAAATAACACTTCTCTGTCTGGCCTTGTCGGTAACTCGGGAATTGTTCGGCACCGTTATAGTCAAAAGATTTTTAGATATTTTTAGAAAAATGTTTATAGTTAAATGATTTTTAAATGTTTTATTCAAAACCTTAGTTTTAAAAATCTTTCGTTCTCTATAACGAGAGCTCTGGTACCAAACTGTAACACCCCCAAATTTTATACAATTCAATACAGCGGAAGACTCGTTGGTGTTACGGGATATCACATTACTCACATCATAGACAACGCATAAAAATCGCGTCATTTAATAATAAAAGCATTTCCATTCATAAATATCAAAGTTACATAGGTCCCAAGTCATAGTACTTCATACAAAGTTTTACAAAGTATTTGAATGGAAAATATTGTTTAAGTGCGGGCCATGAATTCTTGTCGTCTTCCCGAGAATTACCTTCAAGTACCTGAGATAAAACATGTTAAAAGAAAAGGTCAGCAATAACGCCGAGTGAATTCATAGAGTTTAATAAATTCCATCAATATAACTTTGGTATAAAATTATTACCAAAAATCGTTTCGTACAAATCATTGTAATAGGCCATAAAATAGCCAAAGTCATTTTATACAAATCCTTATCAAAATCATAATATAGGCATTTGCCTTAAAAATCATTATACGAACAAGTGTCGTAAAAACATCACACAATACATTTTACAACGTTGTATAGATCAAATAAAAATCGTTATATGAATATGGTTATGAAAAACCAAAACACGAACATAATATCAATAGTATGACCCCGTATTGCTAGTCAGGCAATACATCGTAATTCGGTGCGTATAGCAGTATTTCGTTAATTGGATTATTATAAGCCGCATGACATTGTTACCTTACTACAACAAACAACGGGTAGCTAGCCTGAAACTCAATTTGTTCATCTAAATTAGCGTGTCGTCACAAAGGTCACGCTATGTAATCTTCTCATACATAAATTCGCTTACCAATCAATGTGGCATGACGGGGATCAACCGTCAAGGCGCGAACTGGGGTGATCGTCCCCAAATAGTACTATTATATGCATAAGCGTCTACCAAATACCGGTAGTTCACAATTCATGCTAATGGGACTTTTAGAAACATAACCTAACTTTAATAATCCATTTAATTTCATCTATCGGGTCATTTAATAATTTATCGGGTCATACAATCGGGTCATACAATCATTCGGGTCCAAATCAATAAACAAACAATCGGGATAAATGGTGTCCTATTTTATAAAAACTAACATGTTATCTCCCTCACGGGTTTATAAAACATTTCATAAAAACATTTAAAAGAGTGCGAGGCTATGAACTCACGTTGATGTGGGAAGGCGGGTTATCGGCAATTCGGACGTACGGTACGTGCTTCAATCACGGAAACCTAGACAAATAATACTCGTCTTAGACTCTTGTCCAATGAATTTATAAAAATAGCATTTATGTATACATATGATGATTATATATATATGATGATCAAGTGGATTTGCATATTCTCATTTACTCATTTTAGTGTTATGTGTCGATAACTTTTATACTAGTTTACTAGTTTTACCTATTTACATATTTTAAGTCCAATAAACTTATTATAAGTTCTTTAACTTGTATTAATCCATTTTATACTTGTATTATCAGTATTTACACTTTACATGTTGGGCCCAAATGGGTTAAGCCCAATAAATAAGTTTATAAGTGTTTTAATCCATTTTGTTGTATTATTAGTCTAATAACGTTAACTTAGTCCGTTAATGTCCGTATGTTATATAGTTTGAGTTTTATCGGTTTTTACTTGTTATATATGTTTATATATCAGTATATGAGTTTATAAAATTTTACATTAGACGGGTCCAACCGTCTAAGTTTTATTTAACAAAAACGTCAATTTTACGGTAATAGCCGAAAAAGTCGTAAAAATCATGTTTATAGTTTTTATACTTATAAATCTTATTCAACTACCATTTTTATAAAGTGTCCATTTATTTAACCTTATACATATTTATATAAATGTATTATATGAGTTAGTGGGTTTTAATTCACATTTTATACTATTTTTATTTGAGTGCTTATATAATACTATTATACTTTAATTTTCAAAATCTGATTTTTATTTTCATGTTTACCAAAACTGCCATATCTAGAGTTCTATATGGAGATAGAAGCTCAAATTTTTAAGACATAAACTACATGACATGTGCTCCATTTAACTCTCCTATAGCTACTGTTGAATCAACCTCTAAGTACTTTCTAAAAAGCGTCCAAAACAGTGAACTCAGATTTGCACTCTAAACTTGTTTTGATCATATCTCACTCATCCTAATAATTCTATTGCATGGCCAACTCTCACATGTGTACAAGACATATAGCTTACTGTATATTAATCTATTCAAGCCATTTTATCAGTTTATCATATGAGTCTTTACTGTTTTATACAACCAACATTTTAAGCATGATTTTAACCATTTTACATATAGTTTTTCATCTTTTTACCCATGATTATCAACACCAAATCCCCACACAATATTTTTATCATCATATATTCATCATATACATATACAATAGGAAATAAAATACATGATTACATAATCAAAATAACAAGAGGATGAGGAGAACAATCTTTATACCACCATTAGTGATGAAAAGATGAGTTTTGATGAACAAGGCTTGGATTTGATGGCAAGACTTGTGATAAACCAACACCACTTTAAGATCACCAAATCTTCATAAGCTTCTCATAGAAAATCAGCCCCAAGACACCAACAAAACTTCTCCTTGGATGTTAAAACTTGCACCAATCTTCATCTTTTTGAATGGAGATTAACATATGTTAATTATAACAAATGTTTGTGGTTAAAATTGATCAAATGGGTGAGTTTATGGGTGGTTCTTGGACGAATTTTAGAGAGAGGAAGAGAGGAGTTGGTGGTTTGCATATTTTGAATGAGTGAATGGTTTTGGCTACATGGTTTTGTGGTTTGTTAGCTTGTTTATTAAGCTTGCAAGACATGTGTCTTGCAAGTTTATGTATAAACTTGCCACAAGGCTTGTGTTGGCTAGTTATAGTGGGGGTGGGACAAGTGTCCCACTTGTCTCATCTCCACTAATTTACGGGTACTCCTCGATTCTAGTTTCCTCGATTTGCGTGCCCTCGGTCGTTTTACGAAAAACGTTTTTATAAATTATGAATCAATGGCACAAAACGAATCTAATAAAAATTGTCTCATAAAAAATGGAGTTCAAAAACGTAAATACGTAATCCTAAGGTTTCCGGTTTAGTCGTAAAGGACGTTAAAATAAAATCGTAAGTCCTAATCTCTTCTCGTAAATTTGTGAGTTTAGGAACCAACACAAATTTAAAATCTCAAAATAATATTCACTTATTTTCTGAAATGTCGGACTGTCACCAAAACGGTGTATGTAAACGTAAGCACGTAACTTAAAATCCTCCGGTTTAGACGTAGTCGATGTTACTTTAAGACCTAAATCATAATTACTTCCTAAAAATAAGTGAGTTCATATTATAACATTAAAATAATGTTTTTAAATAATATTTGAGAATAAAATATCAACCATAAATTGACGGATTGTCACATTATATACCATTCACAAATCAGATAAAAAGGAAAATGGCTCTCTTATGATTCTTTAGTTAGATTGAATAATCTGATTCTGAACCTGAAAAACAACAAGAAGAAGAAGAGAAAAGAGAAGAAAGTTATGGGGGTTTAGTAGACGGTAGTCTCGTTGTTTACTTTCCCACTTTTATCCCACAAAATAAATCTTGAGATTTTTTCCATTTTCTTAGTGAACACATGCTTTGGTCCACTCCTACCGTTCATGTCTTCGGTGAACCTTTTCTTCATCTACTTACTTTTCTCATTTAATTTACATTATTATTGTTAGTCTATTTTGAAAATCTATCTTCCTTCATTGTCAATAGCCTAAAGACTCATGTTATGTTGCTACTAAAGAACTAAAGGAATTTACAGTGGCCATAAGCAACATGTCTTCCATTGGGACGAATTTTTTCCTCTTAAAATATCCTCGGCCAGGTACACAAAAGCCTTTCTCGGGACTCATTTCAATAGCTTAATTTTAAATAGAAACAAGACCGGTTATCAATATGTTGGTTGGCATTCTGATATCACGACCTTGTACAGTACCATTTTGGTTGTAAACGCGACTTTCTGTTAACGAAAAGAAACAAGTTTGTAGAGCCTCCAACCAAATGACCAAAAAATGACGATAATGACGAGTGTACGAAGAAATGTTGTTTTACGTTAAAGCATGAGTTGATACTGGTAATGAGGGGAAATACATAACATGAATGGATCCATTATGTGCCTAAACAAGCTAAATCTAACTACGCTCGCATTAATTTTACTTTCGGGTGAGTTATTTTGTAAACAAGCACCGTCCATTAACTCTCGTGTTACTTAGCAACTTTTGTTGTTGCTCTTGGTCGTGACACAAAAATGTATGTATACTTTTGGTGATTTTAATGTCATCAATCATTTTGGTGTAATGGTGATTTACCCGAGACCAAAGGGATTTCAAATTAAGTTATAATACAAGTTCGGAGGTGTGGATTACACGCTTGTAAAAACTTGTTGACTTGATTTCGGGTATAAAAGAATGAAAAACTTGTGAATCCATAGTAAGTAAATGGGCCTATTGTGACAAAATCTGTGGGTCACTAAAGTGCATATAATGACAGATTCGTGGGTCACTAAATAATCCATACACTAGTTTAATGATGACAGTTAGTGACGGTTATGTTGATGCAAAACTATCACAAAACTGTTGCAGAAACAGAAATCATGATGAATTTTCATGGAGGAACACTTCCTTGATAACAACCACTACAAGAATTTAATGAAATAGCGACGGAATTAGTGACATACACTAGAATATCGCAGATTTCCGACATCGGTAGCGATACGTTTAGCGTCACGTTGTCGATAGATGTCTCAAGAGATGTCTGACCAATTCTCATGATTAATGATGTCGCATTACATGTCGCAATGTTTGTCGCCATCTAGAAAGGCATATTTGAAAGTCGCAATAGAATTCGCAAGTTTACCACCTTCTTTGATTTTATCGCATAACATGTCGCTGAAATAACGTCCTATATATATGTCACAAAACACGTCGCTTGTTAGCTTCGTTCTTAGATTATGTCACAAAGTCAGTCACTTTTGTTTACAACTTACATGTAAAAAATGTGCCAAATTTTATCTAATAAAAGCCTAATAAAATAAAAAAATACTAAAACCACAAAACAAAGCTTAATTTTACAAAATAAGGAGTAAAAATATATATAGAAGTCTTGTTGTTTCTAGGTGTTAGAGTTTTACTTCCAAATCTTGACTTAGAGTGATCATTCCTTTTAGGTGTTGGTGTTCTACCTCTAGGCCTTGAATCATTACGTACTCTTGGAGGAGTAGACGATTATTTTGATATATTTCTCATTCCTATTAGGGGGTTTACTTAAAGGCTTGTAGAATTTATCAAGTTCTTTTTATCAATTATAGGTAATTTAACATTGTTAACAACAAGATGTTTTGAACCTTTACCTAAAATGGAATTTCAGAAAGTTGAGAATTTTCAAGAATCATGTCTTCTGTCCGAGGGTCCTTATCACACCCTACGGTTCCATAACTGTAAGGAACCGCGCCATAAATTGGCGAACCGTGGACAAGGTGTCGTTTTTCTGAAAATCTAACTTGTTTTGGTTTACTTGTGGATGCTTCATTGGTGTTAATAAGCCTAGTCTTTCTTTAGAGTGAATTTGCCTATTTAACATGTCATAAAGAGCACTAGTACCTTTCATGAACTTTTCCAGTTTAATGGAGGTACACTTGAGATCCTCATTCTCTTGTCTAAGGTGTTCACAATTTAAACAACCTAAATCAACTTCCTTATTTTATAAGCTTAGCTAATATATCTGTTAGCTCACTAATCTCATTTTCAAGCTTGGTCCTAGTTAATTTTAGCACTTTGTTCTTTTCAATGAATTTTAGACTTAGTTTGCATAGGTTGTTATATTGACCTTCTAATTCTAAATTTTCTAGTGAAGAACTATCATTGCTATAATATTCGGTTTCAGAATGTACCTCTTTGGAAGAATGGGCCATGAGACACTTTTCATCTTTAGCATTATCGTCACATTCTTCACCACTATCGCTCCATGAACCACCAACGAAAGCTATGTGATTCTTGTCGCGAGATGGCTTGGGCCAGTCACCGATGAAGTGGTTTGGGTCACCACATCTAAAGCATTTCCTATCACCATTGTCATTCTTGACAAATCGGTTTTTGGAAAAGACCTTCTTGTCGTTGCTTGGTTGTCTTACATGTTGACCTCGCCTTTTGAAGAACTTCTTGAAGTCTCTAACCGCCATGGCATATTCCTCATCATCACTTTCCGAGGAAGAGCTATCATGGTCACTTTACACCTTCTTGTCTTTGAGTGCTAGAGACTTTCTTTCACTCTTGGTTTTCACCATTTCCATGTCCTTCAAAATTATCATTTCATGAACTTTTAAGTTTCCAATAAGTTCATCAAATGATAATGTAGTAAGGTCCTTTGATTCTTTAATTGCCGTGACCTTAGCTCTCCACTTTGGATGCAACGCCCTAAAAAACTTGCTAACATTGTTCTTGCTAGAAAAACCTTCATCAAGTGCTTTTAGACTAGTAAAAATAGTATTAAATCTAGCAAATGCACTATCAATAGTTTCATCTTTTAAGATGAAAAATTGTTCATATTGTTGAACAAGAAGATCGATTTTACTTTCTTTGACTTGGCTATTACCTTGGTGGGTTACTAAAAGAGTATTCCAAATATCTTTAGCGGTTTTACACATGAAAATCCTTTCATACTCTTTCTTAGGTAAAGCATTATAGATCACCATTTTAGCCTCATTATTTTTAGAAAGTTTCTTCTTAGTGTCATCATTAGAATTTTCAAAAGTTACTAACTCTTTCTTTTTAGAAACTTCATTATATTGATAAGGCAAAAAGTCACCATTGGTAATAACATGCCAAAGATCTAAATCTTTTGATTTCACATAAGTCTCAAATCTATTTTTCCAATAAATAAAACTATCGGTTTCAAAAAGAGGCGGTCTTTGCATAGATTGCCCTTCTAGGTACTTATTGGAATCCATAGATTGATTCAAGTTTTAAAATACAATATATTTTAAAAATGCTTGAGCAACCATGATCTTATACCAATTGTAGAAACTAGAGGGGGGTTGAATAGTTTCTTAAATTTACTTATTAAATATGGGTTTCTAAAAATCATTTTCAAAAACTTAGGCTTGAGCAAATATGTGAAATCTTCTTATACACAATATGGACAAGGGATAGTGCAACTAAGCTAATAATCACAAGTATGTGCAAGTAAAGAATAATGAATGTAAAAAGAAAAGGAAAAGAAAGATCAAACCAAACACCAAGGATTTATAGTGGTTCGGCAACGATGCTCACTCCTCGTCCCTACTCCACTCCTCGAGTAATCCTTACTCGAGAGTTCACTAATCAACGAACTCCTTAAGGTGGAGAAACCGTACATGTCGCTTAACTAATTTTCGACTCTAAGCTAAAAGTCGAGCCCTAATCTTAGCTAGGACCAATCTACACCAATATACTTTAAGGACTAAGTATTAACCACACTACATACACAACTTCCAGACAGACACAACTATTTGGATCTTCACAACACAACTTCCAAATAACACAACTACTTGGATCTTCACAACAACACAAGAATGAATAAATAAAACTTTATCATCAATAGATATTGAGGTAGACTCAACCCTTCAAGGATGAAAGTGTTCTTCTCTTTGCACTTGGAGAGGAAGAGATGGGAGGAGAAGGATTTACTTCTAAATAAGTAGTAATCAACCAAATAACCAAGGATTTGAATGATTTAAGAAGTATGATTGAATTTGGAAATTTGTGTGCAAAAGAAGTGAGAAGAAAATTCGAGAATGGTCCACTATTTATAAGACAAAACCCCAACGGCTCTTTCAGAGCGCGGTTCCTTATTGATGCCTACGGTTCCTTATCGATAAGGATCTGCATAGGCATTTAAGGAACCGTGGAGGTAGACTCCGCGCCCTTTTGTCTTTTAGTGGGTTAGTCACATCTGGTGGAATATTTATCAACAGGGGATATTCCTAAACCATATGGAATATGCCATTTTCAAATTTTCAATTATTTAATTTAATAAAACATTTTCTTAAAAATAAAGTTTATTAAAAAACTTTGTCACATTTAATAAAAGGTGAGTTTTAAGAAAACTTAAATCCTTGATCACTAAATTAAGATGAAAACTTGTTGTTCATACCTTAAGTGATAATGGTTAAAATGAAAAAATACTTGAACTCAAGAATTCATTTTTCGTTGTTTCTGTAAATGCTTGTCTTTATATATTGTCGTAATCAAAAAAAGCGAGACCGAAAAATGCAAGTAACGTTTTTAGGCATCATTGGATTAACACACGTCTAGATGAAAAAAGTGCCAAGTGGGTCGATGAGCTACCACATGTGATATGGTCGCATCGAACAATGATCAAAACCGCTATTGGAGACACCCCATTCGCACTAGCGTACAACACTGAAGCAGCAATACCAGCCAAAATTGGAATGCCAACAATCCGCACTACGGAATTGAACGTTACCACAAACGGAGAGGAATATGGGTTAACTTAGATATATTAGTGGAAAAAATAGAATTGGCAGTAATCAATGAGGCGAAAGTTAAAGCAATTATGAAACGGTATTATGATGCTAAGGTGAAGGGTGTATCCTTCAAGCCAGGGGACTTTGTGTATCAGACAAATGAAGCAAGATGCGCTGAGAACACAGGAAAACTGGGTCTAAAGTGGGAAGGACCGTATGAAGTTACAGACGCTTTGGGGAACGACGCGTACAGGTTGCATGACATGGACGGTCGAGACTTAGGTCACACGTGGAAGATCGTCAATCTCAAAAAATGCTATCTTTAAGGCTACGGCCTTCAGCATGGACATACCACTGTAGTCAGCATCAATAAGGTTGTTAGACTTACTTTTTGGTAAGCTGGTGCCTTTCACGTGAGTTGGACTAGATATACATCCTTTGCTATACACAGGGACTTAATATGTAAAGTATGGATAGTCTAGTCTTGGTAGGCCTATAAATACCCCCATGACTCTCCATGGGGGTGTGGAAGTTTTGTGGTCATTTTTCTTTGTATTCATTTCAATTGAAATAATACACACACTTTTACTTCACCTCTCTCTAACTTTCTCTCTCTAGAACAAACAATGTCATACATGTTCTTTAATCATCCCCGACCCCCGAACCAAGGTGGCTTTTTGATGCTTGTCAATTGGTATCAGAGCTAACCGGGGGTGTTTTGTATCCGTGTAGTTTGTGTTAGTGTCGTGTTATCAAGTTTCAAGGTTCGTACTTTTTCATTTTGTTAACATATCTTTATCTTATTTTAACATATCTTGTTATTATCATATCTTTTGATTATGTTAATGTCTGGAAATTGTGGTCCAAATCTATGTCAGAGTGCCTCGTCACATAATTGTTTATGTCCATTGTTTTTGTACCTGTTTATTTGTTTTGTCCCTTCTTTCATTGTTTATTTTTGGATTTTTTATGGTGGGGAAATGGACAAAGTCAAATGGACCAGATCCATTTTTTCGGGGTTACAAAAAGCTGGTCAAAAACCTTTTCCGATGGGATATTGCGATGGTTATTCAGATGGCCACATTCCGATGACCTCATTCCGATGGATTCTTCTACGGGTTTATTCCGATGGGTATCACATCTACATTGCGATGGGTTCGACTGTACCTATTGCGATGGGACTCATTCCGATAGGCCTCATTGCGATGGGTGGTTTGACACATCGCAATGGTGTATTGAGGCTAGGGGTGCAAATGAGCCGAGCTTTTATCGAGCTATTCGAGCTCGAGCTCAAGCTCGACTCGATCGAGCCGAGCTTTTATCGAGCTCAAGCCCGAGCTCAAGCCCAATAATAGGGCTCGAAACATATAATGAGCCGAGCTCGAGCTTTTTATAGCACGGCTCGAGCTCTTATCGAGCTTTTCGAGCCTTAATATAAAAAAAATTTATATAAGTAAATCAACGTTGATTTGAATATTAACCTTATTATAAAGGATAACTCTATAAAATATTGAATAATTTATTGATAGTCGTTATCATAGTTTAATAAAAACATAGAATTTGTGGTGGTGTGTTAATATTAGTGATGTATTTGTTTCATATATAAAATTTCGAGCTTTTCTAGCTAAGCTCGAGCTTTGCTCGAGTCCTTATCGAGCCGAGCTCAAGCCTTAATGGTTAAAGCTCGACGAGCTATCGAGCCGAGCTCGAGCCCACCTTTTATGTTTCGAGCCCGAGCCCGAGCCCTGTTAAGCTCGGGCTCAGCTCGGCTCGGCTCGTTTGCACCCCTAATTGAGGCGTCAAGCTGATGGATTTTTTCAACATTGCGATGGAAAACTTTCATACATTCCTGTTGGGCCAATGAAAGTTTTAACTATGGCTCAGTCTAGATTTGTTTAAATTAGACTAAGTGTTACTAATCGCTGAGAGGACCAGCGCCAGAGACCAGACCAGTGGAAGGCAAAGCCTCAGCTGGCACACCAGGAACATTCAAGTCAAAGACAACGTCAGAGAAGTCGAAGACAATCTGAAGTCATACTCACCAGCGATTATGGATAGCTGGGATGTAGAAGGAATGTGCTGGTGTTCAAGGATCTCTGAGTTGACAATACTCAGAGATCACTTAAGAACCCTAGAAGTCTAACACAAGCAAAGCTTGTCCAATCCTTTATAGTTTAGGCGGGAGAATCTACCAAGTGTTTTGAGCGGGACAAAACAAGATATTCAAGATAAAGCCTAGTACGACCTAGTGGGACAAAAGGTGAACAGTTGGCATAACTGTTCACCTAAAGTTGTTTAAAGGTATGTCTCGATTTGGACATGCATTTAATACGTTGTACTCTTCCATTCAGAAGATGACACGTATCAACTACTCCCACTAAGGAAGAAACCTCGTACCACTATAAATAGGAGTGAGAAAGGAGAATTAAACCAACCCTTTTGCTTGGATAAATTATCTAAGTTATTTCTCATTTTGGAACCGCTGAGCCCTCAGCTGTCTACCAGCGTCTCATTGGTTCCCTTGTAAGCTTGAGTCTCGAATCTAGTTTACTTGTTCTAGGGTTCATTTCTTATTGTCATTCAACGAGTGTATTCATAGCACTTTGTAATACTTTGTTTATAATAGTTAATAAAGCATTACGCGTTTGAAAAGTATTTCATTGTATTTTCGTGGTTATACGAGTTATAGTTTCAACAATTGTCATATTAAGGGACTTCAATTGGTATCAGAGCGGTTTGATTTATAAAACATTTTATAAACCGTTCTTGTTTTTAAAATGAAGATCCTAATATGACTGATACTATACCTCCTCCACCCTTTGGTCAAACCAGTCAAGGTACCACTTCGACCACCGCACCGGCCACCACATCTACTACCATGCCTACACCAGTTGTAAGCACTGGTAATAATGATGATGACCTTCCCCAACTACTTGATGTTCGTGGGGGGTCACATGTGTCCAATGTTCCAGCGTTTGATGAAGAAGAATTTTCAAGTTGGAAAAGTGAATTTCTTATATATTTAGATGGCTTAGAACCCTTCTTGATAGAAATCTTAGAAAATGGTCCCTATGTACCACTGGCCGTTTCCTCTACCCCTGAGAGACCCATTAAGAAGCCTATTAAGCAATGGTCTCCAGCGGATAGACGTCTGGCTAACCAGGACAAGAGACTCAAAAGTATCATAGTCTCTTGCCTACCCAAGAACATTATGAAGTCCATCATAAAATACAACTCTGCTAAGGAGATGTGGACTGAGTTAGTTCTAGGGTATGAAGGTCCAGAGGAAACAAAAGAAACCAAAATCCAAGCCCTTAGACTTAAGTTTAATGCTTTTAAAGATTTGGAAACAGAAACTGTTGCTCAAACTTATACTAGGCTTAAGATTTTGTTGAATGATTTGGGAAATAATAGAGTTGTTCTACCTAAGGCTGAGGTTAATACTACATTTGTCAGTAGTTTACCTAGAAAATGGCTTAGCCTAAATCAGACCTTGAGAGCAAATAATGCTATAAAAAATGATACTTTAGCCCAACTGTTTGGTAGATATAACTACGAAGAAGGGCTAATTGACTCCATTTACAAATCAGAGACTGATAGGTTTACCACCAATATCACTGGTTCAAAAGATCTTGTTGCTAACCATTCTTTTCTGGACAACGAGTCTGACATAGAAGAGGACACCAGAAGCAGTCAAGAATTTCTTGATGAATTACATGCTGAGTTCCATGACAGAGCCCTTCTTGCTGACCAAAAGAGGTACTATAAGAGAGCTGGTAGAGTTGGAGCTGCTAAGGTTGATAAATACAAAGTGTCATGCTACACTTGTGGAAAGTCTGGTCACTTTCAGAAAGATTGCTGGTCAAATAAAACCTCCTCTCCAAGCTTTCCTTCATCCAGCAACAACCACATCAGCAAGAAGAAGTTTTCTACCTCTCCTTTCAAGCAAACTTCCCTCTCTGACTCTAAGGGAAAGAAGGACTACAAAGTCAAGTACAAAGCCTTGAAAGCTGAGCTATTAAAACTCAACCAGAAAGCTGAAGATGCAGCTAAGAAAAAGGATGTTAAGAAGACTGAAAAAGGTCTGATTGCTGCATCATTCGACTAGGATGATGAACCACTTACATCTGAGGATGAAGGAACCACTACCGTCAGAGCCTTTATGGCTGTCGCTGATGAAGAACCTGCTGTGGGAAAAAGTGAAGCAAGATCTGGTCAATGGATGGACATCACCATGAAAAAGGTACAAAGATTGCTATCTATGCCTGAAGGTCCTGATAGAGACCATGTCAGTGACTATACCTTGGTTGACCTCCACTTTGTGGAAGAGCAAAGAAAAAACCTGTTAAACAAATTTCATAGTCTTAAAACAGAGTTAAATCTTTGCCAATCTGAATTAACAAATCTTAAACCATTTGTGAATCTTGCAAATCAACTTCAAAATGAAGTAAGCAAATTGTCCATTGAAAATGAGTCTTTAACTGATGAAAACACTGAACTCAGAAAAACCATTGAAAAATGGAATTTGGCTCAATCCACAGTGGAAGAAATAGTTGCTGAAGCCATACCAGGTGATGTGGTTCAGGCTATTGAGGGAAAGGGTAGATACAAAAATCATATACCTTTTCCTAGTGTTAAATTTGTCCCTTCAGATGTTTCTTCTCCATCTTCCACCTTTGTGGATGAGATAAACTCTGAGAAGCAATCAGAGGTACCAGCCTTACCAAGACTCGCTGGTGCTAACCCATCTGATTCCTCGCTTGGCCCAAAACCTCCAACCAAAACCCCTGGGAATTCAATTCTCAAAGTCGATGATAAAGCGAACAAAAAGGTTTTTGTGGCCAAGGATTCCAACAAACCCACTCCTCCCCTGAAGAGCTTTCACCCACCAAACAACTTCTCCTCACCTTGATGGAAGAAGTAAAGGGGTTAAAAGAACAAATCAACCCCAGAGTTAATAGTCCATTTGTTAACTCTCTTGGTGAAGGATCTAGTAGCTCCAAGGGGAGAGCTTTATTCAGGCCTTGCAAGCATTGCGGTTTCAAAAATCATTCTTCTGAGGATTGCTCAAAGAAACCAAAATGTATCACATGCGAGTCTACTGAACACACCTCTAGAGAGCATGCGGAGATCATTGCTGTTCAAAGAACCAGAACTCAATTGAGATAAAAAACTCCTCACAGGCCCTCTAGAAGAGCTGAGCCCAAACCCAGAGACAATTCTCAGGGTTACAGACCAAATCCCCCATGCAAGTACTGTGACTTCTTCGACCATCACTCTGATGAGTGCGAGCATTATCCCGGATGTGACATCTGTGGAAGTATGAGTCATGAACCCAGAGACTGCAACCAAAGAGGGGGAGATAGAAACCAGAGAAGGACCAATGTCGCTGGTCAATAACATCATGGACCCACCGGAAAGTGGGTTCATCATAGAAACTAATCTGGCTTTATTATATCTATGAAGGAATATCTGAAGAAATCTGTTTGGTATCTAGATAGTGGGTGCTCCAGACACATGACAGTGGTTAAAAAATATCTGCATAGATATAAGGAGTCTTGTCCAAAAGTAGTCTTTGGAGGTGACTCCTCAGGGGCTACTGAGGGTTATGGCTCAGTGGATTGCAACGGAATAACCTTCACAAGGGTAGCTTATGTCAATGGACTGAAGCACAACTTAATCAGCATTAGTCAACTCTGCGATGCTGGTTTCAAAGTTCTTTTCACCAAGACCCAAGGAACAATCTTCAATCAAAATGATGATGTTGTTCTAATTGCACCCAGAAAAAGGGATGTGTATGTCATTGACATGACATCATGTCCAGAAGGGACAAACACCTGTCTCTATGCCAAAGCATCTGATAGTGAAAATTGGCTATGGCATAAGAGACTCTCCCACCTCAACTTCAAAAACATCAACAAACTGGCCAAGAATGATTTAGTAGCTGGGCTTCCCTCTCTGACCTTCACCAAAGACAGACCCTGCTCAGCCTGTGAGAAAGGGAAGCACCACAGAGCCTCATTTAAAACAAAACAATCATTCTCCATAAATAAGTGCCTCCATCTTCTTCACATGGACTTATTTGGACCAGTAAAACCTCAATCCCTTAACACAACAAGTATACACTAGTCATTGTAGATGAATTCTCCAGATTCACATGGGTATTCTTTCTCAAAAGAAAGAGTGATGCTGGTGAAAGAATAATGTCTTTCATTAGAGAAATAGAGAACTTCAATGACTGCAGAGTTAAGGCTATCAGAAGTGATAATGGCACTGAATTCAAGAACCATGCCATGGACGCCTTTTGTGATGAAAAGGGAATATCACAGAACTTTTCTAACCCAAGCACCCCTGAACAAAATGGTGTCACTGAAAGAAGAAACAGAACTCTCATAGAGGCTGCTAGAACCATGCTCAGCGAATCAAGACTTCCAAAACAATTCTGGGGTGAAGTTGTGAACACAACCTGTTACACACAAAACAGATCCATTATAGTGAAAAGACACGGCAAGACCTCTTATGAAGTGTATATGAAGAGAGCCCCTGATGTAAGCTACTTCCATGTCTTTGGTTGCCCTGTTTTCATTCACAACTACAGAGATCACCTGGGAAAATTTGATGAAAAGTCTGATGATGGATTCTTTGTTGGCTACTCTCCCACCTCCAGAGCCTATAGAGTATTTAACATCCGCAGACAAGAACTAGAAGAATCCATCCATGTCACCTTTAATGAAGCAGATGCTGTCATTACCCACACCAACACAGAAGAATGTGACATTGACTTCAATGAAGTTAAATCATATCCAGAGGATGATTTCTCAAATCCCAAGGAATCATCTAAAGCCTTTCACAAGGAATTTCCTTATGTTCATGCATTTGATCCTCATTCAATCTCTAACATCACTCCAGAGGTTGAAAATTGTGACAATCCGTCAATTTATGGTTTATATTTTTTTCTCAATATTTATTTGAAAACATAATTTTAATGTTATAATATGAACTCACTTATTTTTTGAAGAAATTTGGATTTTTCGTCTTGAAGTAGCATCGACTACATCTAAACAGGAGGATTCTACGTTACGTGCTTACGTTTAAATACATCGTTTTTGGTGACAGTCCGACATTTCAGAAAATAAATTTATCCGTGAATATTATTTTAGGATTTTAAATTTTAATTAGTTCATAAACTCACAAATTTACGAGAAGAGATTAGGACTTACGTGAATAATTTAACGTCCTTTACGACTAAACCGGAAACCTTAGGATTACGTATTTACGTTTTCGAACTCCGTTTTTGATGAGACAATTTTTATTAGATTCGTTTTGTGTCGTTGATTCATAATTTATAAAAACGTTTTTCGTAAAACGACCCGAGGGCACGCAAATCGAGGAAACTAGAATCGAGAAATACCCGTAAATTAGTGGGATGAGACAAAACAAGTTTTGCCCCACCCCACTAATATGGGACGACAACATTAAGCCAACACACAACTATGAGGTGTCAAGTTATTAGCTTACAAGTTAAACTTGTACTTAGCTTAACTTGTAACCACCAAAACCACAAAACCACTCACTCCAAAACCATTTCTCCATTTACATACATGCAAACTACTCATACTCTCCTCTCTCTCTCTCTCTCTCTCTCTTATTTCGTCCCATATCACCCCTAAACACCCTCATTTGATCAATTTTAACCATGGAATCATGTGTTATTCACACATATGATGAAGCCCTTTTGAAGCTCTATAGATTGGTGGTGATTTTAACATCCAAAGAGAAGTTTGCAAGATGAAGTAGGGCTGATTTTCAAAGACCAACATCTCCCTTGGTGATCTTGAATATTTCATACAAGAGTTCATAAGATTTGGTGACCCAAAACCAAGTCTTGATCCTTCAAACTACTTAATCTCGGTGGTATAAAGATTGTTCTTCCTATCCTCTTGTTATTTTGATTATGTAATCTTGTAATTTCCTTATTTATGTATATGTATATGATGATGAATGATGAATAAAAATATTATGTGGGGATTTGGTGTTGATAGATTTGATAAACATGGGTAAAAAGATGGAAAAACCACATGTAAAAATGGTTAAATCATGGCTAAATTAGGAGGCTGTATAAAACAGTGAATACTCTTAAGATAAACTGATAAAATGGCTTGGATAAATTAATATACAGTAAGCTATGAGTCTTGTACACATGTGAGAGTTGGCCATGCAATGGAATCATAAAAATGAGTGAGATATGATCAAAACAAGTTTAGAGTGCAAATCTGACTACACTGTTTTGGACGAATTTTATAAACTACTTAGAGGTTGATTCATCAGTAGCTATAAAGGAATAAAATGAAGCACATATCATGTAGTTTCTGTGATAAAAATTTGAGGTTCTATCTCCATGTAGAACTCTAGATATAACCATTTTAGTAAACTAGATTTTTAGGACTGATTTTGTATAAATAATACATAATATAAGCACTCAAAAATTTATATAAAATACATATAAATACAAACTCCACTAGTTGATAATGATTATAATAAAAGATTTTTATAAATGTTGATATTAAAATGGATTATGTTATATAAAGTATAAATATAAACGTTTTTCCAAGTTATAAAACTATATACTAAGTTTTACGTCTTTTCGGCTAGTACCGTAAAATTATCGTTTTTCGTCAATTAAAACTTAGACGATCGGACCCGTCTAATGTAAACTTTTTAAAAGTAATATACTGATATATAAGTACTTAATACAAGTAAAAACCGATAAAACCCGAACTTTACAACATATAGACATTAACGGGCCAAAGTAGCCTTATTGGACTATAAACCCGACTAGTTAGTAAAACACTTATAAACTTACTTATTGGGCTTAACCCACTTGGACCCAACATGAAAAGTATAATGCTGATAATAAAGGTGTAAAATGGACTAATATAAAGTATTGGGCTTGTAATAGGCTTATTGGGCCTAAAACATGTAAATAAGTAAAACTAGTAAAACTAGTATAAAAATGTTACCAACACATAAACATTATAATGAATGAGTAAAAATGTACAATCCCACTTGATCATCATCATATTTATAAAATCATCATATGTATACATAATTGTTATTTTGATAAAGTCATTGGACAAAAGTCTAAGACGAGT
This sequence comes from Glebionis coronaria, assembly GCA_025667525.1. NCBI lineage: Eukaryota > Viridiplantae > Streptophyta > Magnoliopsida > Asterales > Asteraceae > Glebionis > Glebionis coronaria. The sequence goes on along the minus strand of CM046876.1, from coordinate 490,752,980 downwards.
ATTATTTGTCTAGGTTTCCGTGATTGAAGCACATACCGTACATCCGAATTGCCGATAACCCGCTTTCCCACATCAACGTGAGTTCATAGCCTCACACTCTTTTAAATGTTTTTATGAAATGTTTTATAAACCCGCGAGGGAGATAACATGTTAGTTTTTATAAAATAGGACACTAGTTGTCCCGGTTGTCTGTTTATTGATTTGGACCCGAATGATTGTATGACCCGATGAATGATTAAATGACCCGATAGATGAAATGAAATGGATTATTAAAGTTAGGTTATGTCACTAAAAGTCCCATTAGCATGAATTGTGAACTACCGGGATTTGGTAGACGCTTATGCATATAATAGTACTATTTGGGGACGATCACCCCAGTTCACGCCTTGACGGTTGATCCCCGTCGTGCCACATGATTGGTAAGCGAATTTATGTATGAGAAGATTTACACAAGCGTGATTATTGTGACGACACGCTAATTTAGATGGGCAAATTGAGTTTGAGTTAGCTACCCGTCGTTTGTTGTAGTAAGGTAACAATGTCATGCGACTTATAATAATCCAAATAACAAAATACTGCTATACACACTGAATTACGATATATTGCCTGACTAGCAATACGGGGTCTTACTATTGATATTATGTTCGTGTTTTGTTTTTTCATAACCATATTCATATAACGGTTTTTATTTAACTATATACAATGTTATAAAACGTATTGTATGATGTTTTTTTACGACAATGGTTCGTATAATGATTTTGAAGGCAAAAGCCTATATTATGATTTTTGATAAGGATTGTATAAAATGACTTTGGCTATTTTATGGCCTATTACAAAGATTTGTACAAAATGGTTTTCGGTAATAATTTTATACCGATGTTATATTGATGGATTTTATTAAACTTTATGAATTCACTCGGCGTTATCGCTGACCTTTTCTTTTAACATGTTTTATCTCAGGTACTTGAAGGTAATTCTCGGGAAGACAACAAGAATTCATGGCCCGCACTTAAATAACAATTTCCATTCAAACCTTTTGTAAAATTGTATGAAATGACTATGACTTGGGACCTATGTAAATTGTATATTTATGAATGGAAATGCTTTATTATTAAACGACACGATTTTTAAGCGTTGTCTACGATGTTAGTAATGTGCTATCCCGTAACACCAACGAGTCTTCCGCTGTATTAAATTGTGTAAACTTGGGGGTGTTACAGTTTGGTACCAGAGCTCTCGTTATAGAGAACGAAATATTTTTAAAAACCAAGGTTTTGAATAAAACATTTCAAAATCTTTTAACTATAAACATTTTTCACAAAATATCTAAAAATCTTTTGACTATAACGGTGCCGAAGAATTCCCGAGTTACCGACAAGGCCAGACTGAGAAGTGTTATTTTAATATATATATAACTTGGATTATATATATATATATATATATATATATATATATATATATATATATATATATATATATATATATATATATATATATAGGATGTAATTTTATTACATGATTGTTAGATGATTATTTTGATATTTATACGAGGTATTTATACGACGTAGATTTTCACAACGAACCCTAAATCCCCTAGTAAATTAATCGAAGCTATTCTCGTAGGAATTCTAGCTATCCTAGATCTAAACCAAGTTGTAGATATTTATGATCCCAAAAAATGGTTGATATTCGTAGAAATGTTGATATTAGTTGATTGTGATATTAAAGAAGAATTGGCGAGATTAAATCGGATATCGATGTCATGACGATCTTTCCTTATAGAGTGGAGTTTGACAAAACGTTACAACCTGGAAAGGTGTCATCTGATTCGTTGTCACCCAATTCTTAAATTGAAATCGAAACGGTGAATGTTGCACTTGAGGCTGTCATTGGAACCAATACCCAAAAGCCTCATGCCACAAGTACCTTTCCGAGAAGTCTAATTGAATGTGTGAGTCATTTCATACTAGTGACTCGTTTGATAATTGTTGATGTAAGAGCTATAGGATTGGAAATTAAGTGTTGATCATATCGAGCTTTTATTGCCCTTTTAAGGTTTATGAATAAGGTTGAAAGTACTGGAGAATGAGGTAGGATATCGAATTGAGTATGATTTGGCTGAAACTTGAATAAAAGTAAAATTTAACTTGTATGGAATAAGAAATTTTTAAGAGGAAGTCGTTAAGTTCTATGATTGAATTATAAGGTTTTAAATGATTGTTAGTTTGTGTTAAGGGTTGTTCATAGGCCATTGTCCAATGACGAGGATGCCTAGTGTCCAATAAATAAATTGAAGAAATCTTCTTCCGAATTGGGACCGATGGATCTTCCGGGACAGGTGGGACACCTAATGACTCTTGTAGATTAGTATTCATTGTGGTATCTTTTAAAAATAATCCCTAACCTAACTGAGACATCAGTTGGTAGGATGAGTTCTTGGAATTGTATGACATAGTGACACGTAATATGTTACGGTACAATTTTGACTTGTTTGTGATTAATGAAAAAGACTACCTTTGATTGCTAAATCCTACATGTATCGATGATATCTATCTTTTCTTGCTTCTTCCTAATGCTCGCATTAGTGATGCAACCATTGAACAAGTACTCATCTCGAATTGAGTTACGTTGTGGATTATTCTTTTTGAGTGCCATCGAGGTCATGCACCTCATGATTAATTGGCTAAGCTCATTTCCTATTATATTGTGGTTAGCTCTTGGTAAACGACTTTCCATCACTCTTTTGCAGATCACTCATTGTTTTCATAATAAGATAAAACAGTATCTTTTGAGAAAATTGAATTTTCATCACTATATGGATTATTTAAAGTGAGACTTATAAATAATCATTATTGAAATAAAGTTGATTATGAAATACCTTGGAAAACTTATTTGTTTTCATAACAAATAAAATCTTTGTAAATTTATTTTTGATTCTTATTTAAGAATTAAGCATGAAAATGTTTTTATTATAAACATGATGATAAAATTTTGACGAACTGAGTATTGCATCGTTAATCTTGAAATTGTATATAGTTGCGCGCCTACATACAATTTGGAATGGACCATGCAAGGCTGATTAGTAGTCACCATAAAACTGATTAATAAACACTACATTTTCTTTGAAGATTGTGAAAGATTAAATTTTATGAGGTCTGCAAGAAGTGAAAAATAGGGACATAGTGTTAGGGACACCTACATATGTGCCTATAGCATCTATTCTTTTGAGTCGAATTTACTCATCTGTGGAACTTGTCTTATTTGACAATTGATATTCCCTTCTTGTCCAATTCTCCCATGGTGAGATTCTTAGGAAAAGTATCTGATTACCGAGTGTCGATACCCGATTGGATGTATCGACATTCCTATCATTTCTTTTGATTTGATCTCATTTGAATGACCTGGGTAACGATCCGAGGAGCTTTCGAACGCGCGCTCAAATTATGAAAACATGGGATATATTTATATTCGATAAATGTTTTCGTCTGTATCTAATTTGAAATTCTATCGCGTAGATTATGCGTTGACCTTAATCTTTTAATGGTAGTTGTATCTCCATATATCATTGAATTTGTGAAGGATTATGTGTTATTATTAGTCTTTTGAGAAGTTTACATCTTATCAACGGTGATGAAACTGGAAAGTTGATAGTGCTAGTAGAATGAATTGAATGATTATGACATGACGACATTGTCTTAATTGATGGGAACTCGAGTAGAATTCCCCTAAAAGATAAGATGTTGATTATCAAAAGTTATTTAAATAATTCTTGATGGATGGCCATATCCTGCATTTAGACTTCAAATTATACCATGAATGGTTGTGAATTAGTCATAGATATTATAATCTAGAAAGAACCTAATATGAATTTATTAAAAGATGATTCTGTTATCTGAGACTTTAGGAGGTATTTATTAGTGAATTACCTAGACTTTCCCCATTAAGGCAAGTTGAAATTGGTATTGATTATATTCTCGGTGTTGCACTTGTGGCATGTGCACTGTACGTCAGCACCATCTAAATTAAAAGAATTACCCTACAACTGAGGGAGTTGTAGGAGAAGACTTTTATTCTACCAAGCTCGTCATCATGAAGAGCTATGGTGTTATTATTTCTTATATTTATTGATTACCGTGAACTAGGTAAATTGACGATTAAAAATCTATATCAACTACCCAAGATGATAGATTTGTTCGATCATTTACAAGGTTCTAGCGTATATTCGAAAATTTGATTCACGGAATGGTTATCATCAACTTCGCATCCGCGAAAAAGATTATCTATTCCAATCACTACATCCAGAACTTGTAATGAGCATTATGAGTTTCATGTGATGTCGCTTGGATTGATCAATGCACATGTAGCATTCATAAATTTGGTGAATCACGTGTGTAGGTTGTAAATTGATAAATTCATGCTTGTGATCATAAATGACCATCTGTTTGTTTATAAGAATAAGAATGAGTTAATAATTATTTATAGACTGCCCTAAATTGGCCGAACAACGAAAACATGTACCCTGAATATATAAAGTGTGATATAAGGCTTGACCCTTTACATAAAATGATCGTTTGATTAATGCTGGTAAGATATATATATATATATATATATATATATATATATATATATATATATATATATATATATATATATATATATATATATATATATATATATATATATATATATATATATATTGACGCTTAAAAAATTAGAGCCATTAAGGCTTAGGGTTATACCAAAAAGGAGGTGCAAATATGTTTTGACAAATGTTTTAAAAAAGGATTTTTAAGGGATTATTCGCTTATACCCAAAACATTTAACTAAACTCCTGTTTAGGGGTAAATGTTTGTGTATACCCCAAGACAACCTAAGAGGGATTGAGGAAACTATTTAAACCATGACTTGAAATTTGAAACGACACTTTTTGCTTTTCAACTAAGAAAATTTTGACCAAAGTATAACCAAAGATTTTTCAGACATTTACGAATCTTATTAATTATTTTTGATAAATCAGCAAAAATCGTGTTAATTAAATTCAAATTTGTTTTGAACATTTTATTATAATTGGTCGAACTAAAAAAAAAATTTAAAAACTTTTTGCGTTTACGTTTCATAAAAATTTAATATTTATTATTTAAATACTTGTAATAATTATCGACGCTTTAAACGTCGGATTGAGCAAAACTAATAAAAATGATAGTTGAGACGAAATTAAAACATAGAAAATATGAAGAAATTTTTTTTGAGTAAATTGTAGACATGATAATTATTTTATCAGGAAAGATGAATGTAAATACTGACGCATTATGTAAAAAAAAAAGTGAAAGAATCAATTAGGATGTGTTCATTAATAATGACTGTGCAAAATAAATTGCCGAACAATTTAAAAATAGCCGATGTAAAAAGGATAATATAGATAATAAAAGGGGTTCGCGGCTAATGTGAGCCATTAGTAATAAGAGCCGATAGTGTTAAATGATTAAAAGGCCACTTATGATTGCCTAAATACGGAGATTTTGAGATTTAGTTATGTTGGAATCTCGTAAGTATAAGTATTTTATTCATGACATTTCTGACTAAATGTATCTTTATCTGAAGAAGTTGTATTGATGGCAAATTATGAAGGCAGACATCGCCTCATACATTAGTAAACGTCTAACTATTGCAAAGGTCATCATCTGAATTTGATTCGATTTGCGTAATCGTCGACCCACTGACCAAATCTGCTAATATCATTCCTGTTAATGACAGATTCTCGATGAGGAAATTGACTCTTTGTGTTTAAAAGAGTTGTGTAAACATAGTGTGCCGTATCAATCATCTCTATCAAGATCCTCGCTTCGCATCGAATTTCTAGAGATTTGCTCAGAAGTCATTGAGAACGAATCTTGATGAGAGTACTGTGTACCACCCCAATCGAAGGGACGAGGTAAAGTAACGATACAAAATACTATAAGTGTTGTTTTATGTTTGAATGATTGACCTTTGGTAATAAACCGTATAATCGCATTCCTTTGTAGAGATTATCATTGATAATTATCGTGTTAGGATCGAGATAGAATCTTGTTAGGATCTAAACATAAGAGCATCTGTAAGCAGGAGTTGGGATGAAGACACCCGACATACACCCATTGTGAGTTGGACATGTCTTTTAGGTTTAAGGTTTCCTATGATGGCGAACCTACCCTTACAAACTACTCGACCCGCGAGACCTGAAATGATTATTGAAATTAGGATCTGATTATTGACTGCCGGTAGTGGGCAGGAGGTTATGTGAATATGAAATGTAGATCTTGAAGTGCAAGATGGGTAGCGAAGTTATGCCAAAAAATTTCACCTTGGAAAAATGAATAGATGATTTGAAAGATCATGGGATATAAGTCCCCGTTGTATGGGACCATTGAGATGATGTAAAAGTTGGTTTGAAAGGCATATGAGCTGGATCTACCCTATGACTTCAAGGGCTGCGTGAATTATGTTTCGTAAATCGAACTTGATAAAATGTCTATCAAGTGAAAGTCTAACTCCTTAATGAAGTTTAGATCGGCGAAAAGTTGCATTCATCAAAAACCCGTGAAAATCATGGATAGAGAAAGTAAGTCAACATTAAGCCTGATCTTATTCCCGTAGTTATGTTTGATGAAACTCGCGTATTTTAATGGATTACACTTGTGAGAAAAGACCGAATGTGGAGGAAATACCCACATGGCTTTAACTCTATAAGAAGCGAGTAGTAATATAAGATGATCTTTGAGGACAAAGATCCTGTTTAGGGGTAAATGCTGTGACAATCCGTCAATTTATGGTTTATATTTTTTTCTCAATATTTATTTGAAAATATTATTTTAATGTTATAATATGAACTCACTTATTTTTGGAAGAAATTTGGACTTTTCGTCTTGAAGTAGCATCGACTACATCTAAACCGGAGGATTCTACGTTACGTGCTTATGTTTACATACACCGTTTTTGGTGACAGTCCGACATTTCAGAAAATAAATTTATCCGTGAATATTAGTTTAGGATTTTAAGTTTGAGTTAGTTCATAAACTCACAAATTTACGAGAAGAGATTAGGACTTACGTGAATAATTTAACATCCTTTACGACTAAACCGAAAACCTTAGGATTACGTATTTACGTTTTCGAACTCCGTTTTTGATGAGACAATTTTTATTAGATTTGTTTTGTGCCGTTGATTCATAATTTATAAAAACGTTTTTCGTAAAACGACCCGAGGGCACGCAAATCGAGGAAACTAGAATCGAGGAATACCCGTAAATTAGTGGGATGAGACAAAACAAGTTTTGCCCCACCCCACTAATATGGGACGGCAACATTAAGCCAACACACAACCATGAGGTGTCAAGTTATTAGCTTACAAGTTACACTTGTACTTAGCTTAACTTGTAAGCACCAAAACCACAAAACCACTCACTCCAAAACCATTTCTCCATTTACATACATGCAAACTACTCATACTCTCCTCCCTCTCTCTCTTAGTTCGTCCCATATCACCCCTAAACACCCTCATTTGATCAATTTTAACCATGGAATCATGTGTTATTCACACATATGATGAGGCCCTTTTGAAGCTCTATAGATTGGTGGTGATTTTAACATCCAAAGAGAAGTTTGCAAGATGAAGTAGGGCTGATTTTCAAAGACCAACATCTCCCTTGGTGATCTTGAAGATTTAATACAAGAGTTCATAAGATTTGGTGACCCAAAACCAAGTCTTGATCCTTCAAACTACTTAATTTTGGTGGTATAAAGATTGTTCTTCCTATCCTCTTGTTATTTTGATTATGTAATCTTGTAATTTCCTTATTTATGTATATGTATATGATGATGAATGATGAATAAAAATATTATGTGAGGATTTGGTGTTGATAGATTTGATAAACATGGGTAAAAAGATGGAAAAACCACATGTAAAAATGGTTAAATCATGGCTAAATTAGGAGGCTGTATAAAATAGTGAATACTCTTATGATAAACTGATAACATGGCTTGGATAAATTAATATACAGTAAGCTATGAGTCTTGTACACATGTGAGAGTTGGCCATGCAATGGAATCATAAAAATGAGTGAGATATGATCAAAACAAGTTTAGAGTGCAAATCTGACTACACTGTTTTGGACGAATTTTATAAAATACTTAGAGGTTGATTCATCAGTAGCTATAGAGGAATAAAATGAAGCACATATCATGTAATTTCTGTGATAAAAAGTTTCGGTTCTATCTCCATGTAGAACTCTAGATATAACCATTTTAGTAAACTAGATTTTTAGGACTGACTTTGTATAAATAATATATAATATAAGCACTCAAAAATTTATATAAAATACATATAAATACAAACTCCACTAGTTGATAATGATTATAATAAAAAATTTATATAAATGTTGATATTAAAATGGATTATGTTATATAAAGTATAAATATAAATGTTTTTCCAAGTTATAAAACTATATACTAAGTTTTACGTCTTTTCGGCTAGTACCGTAAAATTAACGTTTTTCGTCAATTAAAACTTAGACGATCGGACCCGTCTAATGTAAACTTTTTAAAAGTAATATATTGATATATAAGTACTTAATACAAGTAAAAACCGATAAAACCTGAACTTTACAACATATAGACATTAACGGGCCAAAGTAGCCTTATTGGACTATAAACCCGACTAGTTAGTAAAACACTTATAAACTTACTTATTGGGCTTAACCCACTTGGGCCCAACATGAAAAGTATAATACTGATAATAAAGGTGTAAAATGGACTAATATAAAGTATTGGGCTTGTAATAGGCTTATTGGGCCTAATACATGTAAATAAGTAAAACTAGTAAAACTAGTATAAAAATGTTACCAACACATAAACATTATAATGAATGAGTAAAAATGTACAATCCCACTTGATCATCATCATATTTATAAAATCATCATATGTATACATAATTGTTATTTTGATAAAGTCATTGGACAAAAGTCTAAGACGAGTATTATTTGTCTAGGTTTCCGTGATTGAAGCACGTACCGTACATCCGAATTGCCGATAACCCGCCTTCCCACATCAACGTGAGTTCATAGCCTCACACTCTTTTAAATGTTTATATGAAATGTTTTATAAACCCGCGAGGGAGATAACATGTTAGTTTTTATAAAATAGGACACTAGTTGTCCTGATTGTCTGTTTATTGATTTGGACCCGAATGATTGTATGACCCGATGAATGATTAAATGACCCGATAGATGAAATGAATTGGATTATTAAAGTTAGGTTATGTCACTAAAAGTCCCATTAGCATGAAATGTGAACTACCGGGATTTGGTAGACGCTTATGCATATAATAGTATTATTTGGGGACGATCACCCCAGTTCGCGCCTTGACGGTTGATCCCCGTCGTGCCACATTGATTGGTAAGCGAATTTATGTATGAGAAGATTTACACAAGCGTGATTATTGTGACGACACGCTAATTTAGATGGGCAAATTGAGTTCAATTTAGCTACCCGTCGTTTGTTGTAGTAAGGTAACAGTGTCATACGACTTATAATAATCCAAATAACAAAATACTGCTATACGCACTGAATTACGATATATTGCCTGACTACCAATACGGGGTCTTACTATTGATATTATGTTCGTGTTTTGGTTTTTCATAACCATATTCATATAACGGTTTTTATTTAACTATATACAACGTTATAAAACGTATTGTATGATGTTTTTTTACGACAATGGTTCGTATAATGATTTTGAAGGCAAAAGCCTATATTATGATTTTTGATAAGGATTGTATAAAATGACTTTGGCTATTTTATGGCCTATTAGAAAGATTTGTACAAAATGGTTTTCGGTAATAATTTTATACTGATGTTATATTGATGGATTTTATTAAACTCTATGAATTCACTCGGCATTGTCGCTGACCTTTTTTTTTAACATGTTTTATCTCAGGTACTTGAAGGTAATTCTCAGGAAGACAACAAGAATTTATGGCCCGAACTTAAATAACAATTTCCATTCAAACCTTTTGTAAAATTGTATAAAATGACTATGACTTGGGACCTATGTAAATTGGATATTTATGAATGGAAATGCTTTATTATTAAACGACGTGATTTTTAAGCGTTGTCTATGATGTGAGTAATGTGCTATCCCGTAACACCAACGAGTCTTCCGCTGTATTGAATTGTGTAAATTTGTGGGTGTTACAAAAATGTTGAACCAATCACTCCACCCACTATAGTGAATGTTGATCTCATCGAACCAATCTCTCCCCTTGATGAAGAGATTATGGATGAAGAAATAATATGTGAAGATCCCCTAGCATTCATTGAACCTGTGGTGACTCCTGAACCCACAGAGACCCCTGCTCCTCAATCCAAATGGAGTAGGAACCAAGATATTCTTCTGGTGAATATTCTTGGTGAAACCTCTGAGGGAGTCACCACCAGAGGCAAATTGAGATCTCTGGAAACCGCCTCAACGAATGAATGCCTTTTCGCTGATTTTCTCTCTGAGGATGAACCTAAGAATGTGGCTGTTGCGTTTCTAGATGAACGGTGGGTTGTTGCCATGCAAGATGAGTTGAATCAGATCAAGAGGAACAAGGTGTGGACTCTAGTAAAAGCTCCAGCTGGGAAACAAGTGGTTGGAACCAAATGGGTCTACATAAACAAGAGTGATGAAGCTGGCTTAATTGTTAAAAACAAGGCTAGGCTTGTGGTGCTGGGGTACAATCAATCTGAGGGTATTGACTATGATGAAATGTTTGCACCAGTAGCCAGATTGGAAGCTATCAGAATCTTCCTAGCCTTTGTAGCTTATATGGGGTTTACTGTATACCAGATGGACGTAAAGAGTGATTTTCTAAATGGTAAGCTTGTAGAGGAAGTATATGTCTATCAACCCCCAGGGTTTGAAAGCAGTGAATATCCTGATCACGTCTGCAGACTTCACAAAGCACTTTATGGGCTGAAACAAGCACCTAGAGCCTGGTATGAAACCCTATCAAAATTCTTACTTGAAAATAAATTTGTCAGAGGTACCATTGATCAAATCCTGTTCACTTATAGGTCCAAGTGTGATGTCATTTTAGTACAGATTTATGTGGATGATATAATTTTTGGTTCAACCAATATTACCTTGAGCAAACAATTTGCCAAACTTATGACCAAAAAGTATAAAATGAGCATGATGGGGGAATTAACTTTTTTCTTGGGTTTTCAAATTAAACAAAATTCAAAAGGAATTTCCATTTGTCAAGAAAAATATGTTAAGGATTTGCTCAAGAAGTATGATCTGTCTGATTGTGCATCAGTGAAATGCCCCGTGCTTCCTCCCAACAACTTGGGAGCTGATGACTCAGGGGTCTCTGTTAATGAGACCTTATATAGAGGCATGATTTGGTCACTGATGTACCTCATAGCAAGCAGACCAGACATACAATTTGCCACATGTCTCTGTGCTAGGTACCAAGCTAACCCCAAGGAATCCCACCTTGTAGCTGTCAAAAGAATTTTCAGGTACTTAAAAGGATCTCCCACACTGGGTCTCTGGTATCCAAATGGATCAGGCTTCGACCTAAAAGCCTACTCAGACTCTGACTACACTGGGTGCTCTCTTGATAGAAAGAGCACCTCTGGGAGTTGTCAAATCCTTGGAGGAAAGTTAGTATGCTGGAGTGCTAAGAAACAAAACTTTGTGGTCATGTCATCTGTTGAAGCTGAATATGTAGCGGACGCTGGTTGTTGCGCTCAAGTTCTTTGGATGAAAAGTCAGCTAGCTGATTATGGGATCACTTATGAAAAGGTTCCCATATTCTGTGACAACACAAGTGCTATAGCCATCTCCAATAATCCGGTACTTCATTCCAGAACTAAGCATATTGACATCAGGTATCACTTTATCAGAGACCATATTTTAAAAGGTGATATTGAGCTTCACTTTATACCTACTGAATATCAGCTCGCTGATATATTCACCAAGCCTCTGGCTGAGCCAAGTTTTACCAGGTTGGTTGCTGAGCTGGGTATGCTCAATATTGGTAAACAAATCTGATAAATGATCTCTGTCTCTGGGCATTTAAGGGAATTGAATGTAACGAGGTAGTTACATTCCAATGGGAGTTAATATATTCCCATATTTAATTCAAATGATTATCCTTTATTGTCAACAACTTTCCCACTTTCCAAGGGATAGAAAAAATCACAAACTTTTGCATTAAATGCTTTAATTGAAAAACGGCTAAACCTTTTATCAAAACCCTTGACTCATTTTTCAAACATCACATTACTTATTATTTTCACACACACATACTATTCATTTTCTTCGCAACCTCCATCTCTTCCTTCCATCACCAATGGCGTCTTCATCAACAAACACATCTTTCACCGTCTTGGCAGCCTCAAACGTAGATTTTGGGATAACCGATGGAAAGATTGCCCTGAATAACTATGTAGCTCTTTTGGAACATAACAATTCCCTCTACCATCTATTGTTCTCCTTCCTTAAGAACTCCACCATTTTTGAAGCCATTACCAGAGTACCTTCCACATGCTACCACCAATACTTGAAGGAGTTCTGGTACAGCGCCGAAGTTGATCAAACCTCTTCACACATCACCTTCAACCTTTCCACACATCCACAACCTCTCACCTTTGATCTTCACACTTTTGCCAAAGTCATTGGACTTCCAGTCAATGAAGGCATGTCTGTTGTGCCTGCCAGCGCCACAGTGAAGAAGGCTCTGGCTACCCTTCGTCCTCATGACGACAATGATAAACCTTTCACCACCCAAGGTTTCCAGAAAAAATCACTGATCAAAGTGAATTACTTTTCACCCATCTGGAGGGCGCTGATGCTATACATTGTGAAATGTTTGGGAGGAAACCAAGGGTCACATAATCAACTAAATGGTGCCCAACAAGCAATTGCTTACAGCTTAATCTAGGGGCAAGATATAGGGATCACTCACATACTTTACTCTGACCTCATTGCTAAACTGGAAAACAAAGGGAAGAAGAATCGACTGGCCACCATATGCTACATAAGATATCTCTCTCTTCTCATAGAAGATATGCTTGGTGAAGCGTACAAAAATGATGAACTTCTCTCCTTTTCTCCTTATCACATCACTACAGCGTCACTGAAGACTCCCTTGGAGGATGAAGTGCCTCTCAGCAGGCACATGATGTAGGTTGCTGGGTTACTCGTTGCTGATGGAGAGCCCTTGATCCCTCACAATAAGGTGAACGCTGAAAGACCAACTGACAAGTCTCTGTCTAAGACCTCTGTGCAGTCCTCTTCTCAGCCCAAGGACAAGAAGAAGAAGAGGAAAGACATCCCCCTTTCTTCTGAAACCCCTTCTGTTAATCCTTCCAAGACAAAGAAGACCAAGAAGAACCCATCCCCTTCTCTAGAGAATATGGCTGAATAGCCTACCGCTGACAAACAACCTGAGTCTAGCGTCTCCCAGTTAGCAGAGACGACTAAGAACCTTCTCAACGCTGATATCTCCCAGGTATTAGTTTGCCATTTTATTCTCTTGGAGGTTCACATACAGTCACTCTCAACATTATGTAGGAGAGAGTGATGAATTCTTAGGGTTTTCCTCAACCCATAGAGTGTCTGTGTCAGCACCTAGAACTCTTAGGATTATCTATACACTCTGTCTTAACACAAGGATATGATTCATTTATGCTCATAACGCACCCTGATAACCCTTCACCCTCTGGACTGTGCTCTTGTCCATAACAACTTGAGCATGCTATAGGTCCCGACCCAGAGTCTCTGCACTTCACGTGGTCTCTGGGTCCCCTTATATGAAAAGAGTCCCAAAGAATTTATTCTTTTGGGGGACTGAATAATCACCCTCAGTCTTCCTAGGGGCAGCGATGAAAGACGACCATTACCTTTAAATATGTCACAACTAAAAGAGTCCCAAAGAATTTATTCTTTTGGGGGGACTGAATAATCACCCTCAGTCTTCCTAGGGGCAGCGATAAATGGCGACCTTTAACTTCCATGAAATCATAATTAAAAGAGTCCCAAGGAGCAATCCTTCAGGGGGAGCTGGATAATCACACCCAGCTATCCTAGGGGCAGCGAGCGTCGACCATTCACCACATAATTTTCACAAATCAAAAGAGAACCAAGGAGTAATCCTTATGGGGGAGCTGGATAATCACACCCAACTATCCTAGGGGCAGCGAATGGCGACCCTTCACCATATCTGTTTCACACTAAAAGAGTCCCAAGGAGAAATCCTTAGGGGGGGGGGGCTGGATAATCACACCCAGCTTTCCTAGGGGCAACGAATGGCGATCTATAACTTCATATTTCTTTCACACTGGTTACTAACAAATGTCATTACAGGCTCATAATCTTCATGAAGAACAACAAAATTATGATGCCTATTCCATTGCTGGTGATGAAAATGCTGAAGCCCCCCACATTGATCTAGATGCCATGTCAGACATTGATTCCATGCCAGAGGATGAGGTCTTCATTATTGAAGATGACCTGACCATTTCAGACTATGCTGATATGGATGTTGATGATGATCAAGTCACATCAGACTTAAAACCCATCTCCTTCCCATCAATGACAAATGTTCAAGAACTAGATACCAAGCAGCTATTGGACCAGAGGCTCCGTACACCAACCCTAGTTCCCTTCCCCACTTTGCCAAATGTCATGAAACTAGGGGCGATGCAACACTTAGAGCATTTACAAAACCTCAAGCCTGTCCATGTTCCTCGAATGAAAGATGTTCAAGAACTAGCCGCTGAGGATCTCTGGGTCAAGAGGGGAGACATCAGTAAAACCCAGCCTAAAGTCACAAATGATGTCATCCTCTCTGAATTAAAAACACTCACCCATGCTGTTGAGGAAGTCACAACCACCCTAGAGACTTCCCTAACTTCATCTGTGGAATCCTCTATGACTGCACTGCTTCCGCAAATGTTGGGAAATGCCTTGCAAACTCACCTCCCAGAGGTTCTAAACCAGAGTCTTCAGTAATACATACCATCTGTCCTCACCAAAGTTGTGAAAGCAAATGTTGCTGCTATTTCCAAGGCATCTGAGCCTTCCAGGCACCTTCTTCAGAAGCTATTACAGGCGGAAATCAAAGAAATTTGCCTATTTGTTCATCAAGAATTTGTTAAGTTCCTCAAACCTGGATCAGGCATAGCTTCTGCCGGCGCTATGCCTGAGGGGGAGAATTCAGCAACCTCCACCTCTGAAGAAGATGCAGACACTGCTCCACCTAAGGGGGAGCAATCACTCAAACAACCAGCTACCTCAAAAGTGATCCCAACACCAAAACCCATCAGATCTTTCAAACCCATCACTGAGGTAGCACATAACAAGGATAAAGAAATTACTACTGAGGTACCTGAAACAACCCTGCACTCCCTCTAAGAAGAAGGTGGATCCACAGACAGGCACTCTGACTTGAACAAATTCAACAGCACTGATGAACCACCACTAACCCCAAAGCAGGAAAAGGCTCAAATCTTGGAACACAAAAGGCTAGCAAACATTAGGGCAGCTGAACTCAAGAGCAAAGAAGCTCTGAACAAACTACTCTCCCCTGCTTTAAAGGAAGTTCAGCTGAATAAGCTCAAAGAACTTAAAGTTAAAAGGAGCAACCTTCAAAAGGAATATGAGAGAATTATGGACCAAAAAGCTGAGCACGGTCAAATCACCAAATATGCATGCTACACTGACAAAGACAAAAGAGTTGTGATGACTCTTTACAGAGAAAACCAACTAACCAACTACAAAGTCTTCAGTGACTTTAAACTCAGAGATCTGGGCCTCTCTGAATGGTTAGAAATGCTGTCTCTTGCCCAAAAGAAGATGGGCCTGGTGTTGCCCAAATGATGAAAAACATTCAAGCTAAGCTGAATTGGGTAAGAGACACTGCAAAGAAGCTGAAGGTACCTCTGCCTCCTCAACTATCACAACAACAATCTTCTCAAGGTCAAAAGAAAAGGAAACCCCAAATGGGGCCTCTGGTAGAAAAGCTGGTCACTGAGAATATTGTTGTAGATGGGATACACAGAAACCTGGTACTACCCAAAGAGATCACTAAACCAGTAGGGGGCCAAGTATACTCAGAACCAGAGACATGTATGGTCTTTATGAATGGTAATTGTGAGTATTGCTTTCAGCGGATGAATGAACTACATTTGGCGTCAAATATCCAACTCATTAGACTCAAACAGGGCATCCTAAGGAATTGCAAATTAGCTGATGATTTTGAGTTTGAAGTTAAGCTGATCATTAACTCCAGGAGTGACAAAGTTGAAGCCCAGAGAATCTGTGATCAAGGCCTCGATCGCTGAAGAACCTTTTATTTTTGTTTATGTTTACACCACTGGGTGTTCTTGTAATAGACTAGGTTCGTTATGTTTAATAAAACTCTGAGGTATGTTTATTAAATTATGTGTAAGAAGAAGCTGTGTACTCACTTATAATAATTTTAGACTTAGTATAATTTATAAACAAATAGGGGAGATTGTTGGGCCAATGAAAGTTTTAACTATGGCCCAGTCTAGATTTGTTTAAACTAGACTAAGTGTTACTGATCGCTGAGAGGACCAGCGACAGAGACCAGACCAGTGGAAGGTAAAGCCTCAGCTGGCACACCAGGAACATTCAAGTCAAAGACAACGTCAGAGAAGTCAAAGACAATCTGAAGTCATACTCACCAGCGATTATGGATAACTGGGATGTAGAAGGAGTATGCTGGTGTTCAAGGATCTCTGAGTTGACAATACTCAGAGATCACTTAAGAACCCTAGAAGTCTAACACAAGCAAATCTTGTCCAATCCTTTATAGTTTAGGCGGGAGAATCTACCAAGTGTTTTGAGCGGGACAAAACAAGAGATTCAACATAAAGCCTAGTACGACCTAGTGGGACAAAAGGTGAACAGTTGGCAGAACTGTTCACCCAAAGTCGTTTAAAGGTATGTCTCGATTTGGACATGCATTTAATACATTGTACTCTTCCATTCAGAAGATGACACGTATCAACTACTCCCACTAAGGAAGTAACCTCGTACCACTCTAAATAGGAGTGAGAAAGGAGAATTAAACCAACCCTTGTGCTTGGATAAATTATCTAAGTTATTTCTCACTTTGGAACCGCTGAGCCCTCATCTGTCTACCAGCGTCTCATTGGTTCCCTTGTAAACTTGAGTCTCGAATCTAGTTTACTTGTTCTAGGGTTCATTTCTTATTGTCATTCAACGAGTGTATTCATAGCACTTTGTAATACTTTGTTTATAACAGTTAATAAAGCATTACGCGTTTGAAAAGTATTTCATTGTGTTTTCGTGGTTATACGAGTTATAGTTTCAACAATTGTCATATTAAGGGACTTTCAGTTCCGATGGAAAAGCTTGTATACATTGCAATGGGTTTTGCTTTGACTCACTGCGATGAAAGACTCAGATATGTTTATTGTGATGGGTTCTGTTGATATATTGTGATGGTTCTTGTTACTCATTGCGATGGCGACAAAAACTATTGAAACATTGAGACCGTATCGCAACATTACACTGCGATGGTTTCATTAAACATTGTGACTGAATGATGACTTAACCCATCTATTCTTTTTAACAGTTGAGATTTCTACTAAATTGAGAAAGAACAAAAACAGATTTGGATTTAGTTTCTTAACTCTATGACATCGTCTTAACTGTTATATCTCATCTGATCTCAGATCCTGTTAGTGTTTCGACATGTATGTCGAGATCATTAATGATTTTACACTATACAATACATCTTCATTGATCAGTTAGTTTATCAGTGCAATCAAACCTACCCGCAACCTCCACAAATCTTGCAGCCATCATCATCAAACCAACACCATCAACATGCAACATCAAGATCTCAGTCTCGGATTTGTTAAATCGTTTTTTCTTTAAAAATATTTTTGCGTGTAACATCTCAAGTCATCATAGATCTTGATCGGTTGTACCACTTTATTTTTTGAATTTATTCACTGATCTATAACAACTTTGTTACAATCAGTGTTTAATTCGATTGTAACCTCAAAATCAAATCAGAAATTCCTTCCTGAGATCAATCTAACACTATACATGTGAGTTATGATTCGTGGGTTATGATCTGTTTTCCTTATTCAAGAGGGAGTAGATGATCTGGGGTTTGATTTGGGGTTTGAGATTCGGTTGAAAGATGATTGCAAAAGAAAATAAGGGGCGTATTTTTCGATGTGTATGAGCTTTGGGTGTATCAACGAATGAGATAATTGTGTGGAGGGTACTCATCACTTGGGCCACCTTTCGGGGGGATATATATCAATAATTTTCTTATGCGAAACGTGGCATTGATATATCCAATTGTGGCATATTTTGGAGTATCACGTGTCTAAGAAATGGGACATTGTGCATTGCTATATTACGTGGTATACTATATCTAAATATGGTACGATTACTATGGTGTTGGATAATTATTCGTTGACGGGCCGATCACTACATTAATCGAAGACATATAGTGGGCCGATTAGTTTTGCAATTGTATTCGGGATGACCGAGTATATATTCGAATATTGCAAAATTAATCATGTCAGATCTGATTTACGGGGTTATTGGATTGAGCCAGGTATTTTGAAAGAACCAAGTATTAAAATTATTGTCGGGTTAAATGCTTATGTGACAGGATTTTATTAGTTTGGCGAGCCACTTAAACAGTGACATTTAAGGCCGAGTATCCGTTTTCAATCATAACACTTCTTCACAAACACAACAAACACAACAAACAAGATACATTACAATAAAACGATCCTTATAAAAATTCACCTAAATTCCTAACTGCTATTACGGTTTATGTGATTACGAAGATGATTCGATGCTACTTATTTGAGGTTTAAGTGAGATTTTTCAGAGGCGTTCTTATTTTATCTTTAAAGGAGTACTTACAACTTTATAAGATAACTTGCTCGAGCATATACGGTTATGAATAAGACTTGAAGTATCTAGTTTCCAGTGTGAAGGGGAGGATGGTCGACGACATGGATAACTATCACTTAAAGGAGCTACATTGTTGTACTTAGTGTCACACGCATAGTCGACGTGGATATCTTCAAGAGTGCAAGCTTAAGTTTCAGTTTGGGGAATTCTACTTCAGTTTCAAGTTTTGATTATCGGGTAATCTTCATCAGTGGTCACTATCAATAGCCAACAAAATTGATAAGGGGATTCAGTTCGGGGTGATCAAGAGAGAATTTTTGTTTAGAGAGATATTGTTGACATCTTCTCACATAGTATTGGTTACTAAGTAAGCGGTTCCAGTTGGCATACCACGTTCACACATGAAGGATGATTCCCTTAATAGGTATCATTCTGGAGGGAGAAATGTGTACATGCGGGGTCACTTGACTTTGGTGTTACCGTTTCTACATAGAGGGATAACTTGTCTACATTCGGGACTTAATTGACTTTGATGTGGCAACTTTATATCATCACTGTGGAGAGATGTGCATTTCCGGGAATTAATTGGCTCTGGTGCTACAATTTGACTTCATGATCGGGAAAGAGTGTGTACTTCTGGTAATCTCTTATAGAATCAAGACTGGGATTGCTTCAATTCGTGAGAAAATGTTGATGACGTTATCACCTCCCACAGTTTTCCTCTAAATGATCTGTTTGGGAGGGAGCAGTCTTTACTGCTTGTTTAATGAAAGGCCTTCTAGTTGGGAGGGAGTAAAACTCAACTAGATTCTACATAGCTGAAGAAATAGAGCTGGAGCATTCATGAAGATGAAGGTCACTGAAGACTGTCTCATGGAATGCTGGAATTCAAGCTTATCATTTTTCTTTATTTTTTGCTTGTAGGAATCATTGTAACCAACTCACGTGAGTCACCATCTTGGAGGGAGATTGTTAGACTTACTTTTTGGTAAGTTGGCGCCTTTCACGTGAGTTGGACTAGATATACATCCTTCGCTATACGCAGGGACTTAATATGTAAAGTACTGATAGTCTAGTATTGGTAGGCCTATAAATACCCCCCATGACTCTACATGGGGGTGTGGAAGTTTTGTGTCATTTTTCCCTTTGTATTGTTTTCACTTGAAATAATACACACACATTCCTTCACCTCTCTCAAACTTTCTCTCTCTAGAACAAACAATGTCATACATGTTCTTTGATCATCCCCGACCCCCCGATCTAGGTGGTTTTTTGATGCTTGTCAAAGGTCCATGTCATTTTCTATGTTTTTTAGAAATCATTTGTCTTAGGGTTTTTTCATTTCTGTCTCAAAAAATCGTGAACGTAATAATAAATTACCGTGGTGCCTAGCTAGCCCCATGGCTTGTCCTTGTTCAAATTTTATTTTTCTGTATACTTAAGCGTTATTTTCTTCTTTTTCCTTATTCATATGCATTCATCATACTGTACATGTACTGTTAGTTTCTATGAGAAGCAAGAGGGAGTGAACCTACTAATTCAACTTGCCGCATAAGAGAGATGCAACCCCAGCGGCCACATATCATGAATCCTAACTAGACACCTTATTTGCAAGACGTTGCAATAAGTTAAAACATACTGCATTGATAAAATATGCGGACATGATAAAGACACACGGTGCACGTCTAGTAACATGTAATGCTGTCTTTTTTACAAACCATGCTATGCCGCGCGTACAATGGATATACAACTATCTAACATATTATTTATAACAAAAAAGACAAGTATATATACACAATGTTGTGGACATCAACGGCTGAATATTACAAATAAACATAAGTGTTTTATCAAATACATATTGATTGTTCATCATTTAGGAAGCATGGACTCTCCAAGTTCCTTCCTTTGTTGGGTGATTGATGCTAAGTTCGACCCTCCTAACACGGCATCATCCTCTAGCAATAAGGTCAATCCGGGTCAAGTAAGAGCTGTCAC
Organism: Glebionis coronaria; assembly: GCA_025667525.1. Classification (NCBI taxonomy): domain Eukaryota; kingdom Viridiplantae; phylum Streptophyta; class Magnoliopsida; order Asterales; family Asteraceae; genus Glebionis; species Glebionis coronaria. The sequence continues at coordinate 490,732,022 of CM046876.1, read as the reverse complement.
GGGCACTCCATCGGACCTAGGCAAGTGGGCGGATCCAGTAGTGGGGTTACGACACAAGACACGGCTCCCTCTCTTCCCCCTGGCACGATCCATGTTTGCCTTGATCGCCTCCCCCAAACTTTTCTCTCCTTATAAAGCCCATGGGTTATCAGTAGGAGGAGTATCAGCGTACAAAGGAATGGTGAGTTGGGCATCCAAGTCAGTGTCTAAACACAGCCGCTCCATGATCATGTCGAAGGGAGCATCCTTTAGTGCCTCCAAATCCTTCAGCAGAGGATACTCACTATCCTTTAGTGTCATCATGGAGGCGGTCATGTTCTTCTCTCCTTCTGGTTTGTGGTAGGAATGATCCTTGGAGACTCGTCCCTGTTCAGCCCATTCCATTCCGGCTAGGAGGCTCTCATGACTGCTGCGGTCGATGCCGTCGGAGACGACATTGGCAAATGGCTGGACCATTTGGGAAGACTCGGCAATCTTTGCCACCGCCAACCTCAAACCGCTCCCAATCATCCACCTACGACCAGCGATGGCTGTAAGCATGTGGGGGAATAGCTCCTCGTCAAAATCGATAGCCATACTGTCCAGCCTTGTATCCATCTCCTCAAGGCGTTCTTCTACAACCTTCTCATGACCAACCCTATAGTTGATAAACTCTATGTCAACCTATTATTCGCCCTTTACTAGCTTGCACAGGTTATCACGGTCATCAGAGATTGTAGACACATCATTGGCCAAGGACTGGGCAGTGGATTCGGCAGCGACCACCTGCGATACCAAATTACGTGTTAGTCACATTTAAAAGATACTTATCTTGTAAAAACATAAGAAGATGAAAAGAAAAGACAACAATTTAAAGAAGAATACACTACCTTGCTGTGTAAGGATTGGACCTCAGCCTCCAGCTCGACGATACGGGACTCACGCGCGGCTACCTGGTTTGCTTGTTCCTTAATAATAGCCTCGGTGATAGCAATTTTGGCTTGAAGGGTGTCGATGGGTTGTTCATGTTTTTCCACCATCGCCTCCCTGTGGCTTATCTTCCTGTTGGCACTCTGAATATGGTTCAATGCTCCCTCAAAGAGATGACGTAGGGCCACACCGATAACCATCTGATGAGCGGATTCCACATTAAATTGTTCTATAAGAACATCATGTGTTAGCTCATTCAGGTCTTGGATGAAGCCAGGCAGAGTTATGTGGTCCATGAAGTCCTTGCACAAGTCTGTTGTCTCCAACTTACTCGTCATGGGTAACCGCTAGTCCGGGCGAAACAGTTGGGGTGATCCTTCTAGGGATGGATCCTCGCCGGCCGTTGGTAGAGGTGATGGTGGCGCGTCCTCAAAGAGGGGAGGGGTTTGTCGGCTGGTGTCTTCTTCATTAGGTTTAACCTTGGCCGGCACTTCCCTGTAAATAAAAAGATCATTTATGAAATTGATGCATGAGTAATAATGTGCAAGTTGTAGGTTATACGTTACTTACGTTTGATCCTTCTCATGCTTTGTGGGGGTGGGCGCCACGGCATTCACGGGTGTAGCCTTCCATATGGTTTTATCTGTTTGAGTTTCTACACCGGCGGCGGGGCTGCCATACCACCCTTGGCCCCATATGTGCTGCTGCCCTCTAGGTATTGGGGGTGGTCTTCCCGTAACCTCTTGGGCGACACGTTGAAGGCTCCCACCTCCGCCTCAACCTCTTTCCTTGTCTTCCTTTTGGACTTACACCTCCTGGTGCAGGCTTGGCCTGCGCCTGCTTACCAACATCCTCAGGATCTTCTTCCTCAGACCGAAGCAGCTTTTCTATCTCCTCGTCAAGCTGGTCCAAGTATCACCATGTCCTTCTTCATGGGTGGTGGTGGTATTCTTGGCCGTGGTAGAAGGACCAGCACATCTTCTAGCAAAGGCTGTTTAATATTTGAAGAATTGATCTTTGAAATCTTTCTAATCGAATTGACCACAATTAAATGTGCGACTCAGTTGTTCTTGGTAAAAAGAAAGAGAGGTGATTGTCTATTTTAAAATAAAAATGAAAGCTTGAAAAGATAAATGTCAAAATATAACAGAAATAAAGCAAGTTTACAACTTAATTAAAAGTAAATTTGAAAACTTAAAACTATATAAAAAAGTAAACTTGAAATTAAACTAAAACAAAACAATTTTAATATGAGACTTAATAAAAAAGGAGGGAAAAATTAAAAGTTTAAAAATAAAACAGGAACCCAAAAACTAAACACAAGTCGGAGTCCAAATCCCACATACAATTCGGAATGAGAATATTGCAAAAAATTCGGAATGCTAAAATAGTAAACAATCCGGAATCCAAGATTCTAAACTAATCTGGAACTTGTGTGCAACACACAATTCAGAATCCTAGTCCACACGTAATCAGGAATAACAATCCCACACTTAATCCAGAATTCTTGATTTTGTCACAATCCGGAATGAGTGAGTACAAGACCTTATCCAGAATACTTTGTTTCCTACGTAATCCGGAATGTATGTACAAGTCACAATCCAGAATAAATCTATGCACGAAATCCGGAATGTATTCTGAATAGGAATTCGGGATACAGAACACAATGACAATCCAGAATATAGAAATTGAAATCAATCCGGAATCCTAGTTTATATATAATCCGGAATGCATATAAGAAACACAATCCGGAATATCCTATTGATGACCCTAATCCGGATTCCACAATCCACAATCAATTCGGAATGCAAAGCTTACTAGTAATCCGAAATGTGTAACATGTACACAATCCGGAATGTATGTCTAATAGCTAATCCGGAATAACATTAACCAACTAATCCGGAATTGAGCTTTGAACACTATTCGGAATACTGAAACATGCAAGTATGTCGGAATAAAGAAAACTCTACTTAATTCGGGACAAGGGTTTTATAACTCGGATTAGGAAATTAAGATAAAAACCAATAAGCACTTAACCAAAAACTTTACCAAACTAATTTTTAGAAAAAGTGAATAAGCCACAAATCAAAAACTTTTAATATGCTAAATAATCAAAATATTTAAAATCTACTTTTAAAAAAAATATTAATCTACCAAATCAACTTAATTAAAAATAAGAAAAACATAAAAAAATAAGCAATAAGCTCAATCATCTAAAACATCAAACACACCAAATCAATAAGCACAATCTAATAAGTAAATCAATCAATCCATCAACAATATTAAACAAAAATACATGATTAATGGAACAAAACAATAGATTATGATTAAGAAAGGAAGAATGAGAATTAGCTAAAAAGCTTTTAATTAGTTAAGATGATTAAGATTCAATTACAAGATTAAAAGATGAAAGATTAAATAAACATGAAAGAAAATTCTAGAGAGAGAAAGTAGCACCAACTCCTAATTACCTTACTTAAAAACTAAAATAAACTAATTAACTAACTCCTCCTAATGAAGATTACGAGGGTATTTATAGGAGAAGGGGAGGGTGTTGTTACTTCCTTCTTTCTCTTTTCTTCTCGTCTTTTTAAATCACTCGTCTTTCTCGACTTTGTCTCGGGATTAGTCGAATGATAAAATGAACTCGTCTTCTAATTTTCTTCTTTTAGTAGACTTGGTTCTTCGACTTCATTAAACTTCCGTCTTTTGACTTTTTCTTCGATAAATCTTCAGAATAGGCCTTTGACTTCCGTTCTTTTTGCACTTTTGATCTTTTGACTTCTTCTTTTTTCTTTTCCTTCGATAAAAGACCGTGAAAGCTCGTGTTTTCTTCCATTTTCATATTTTTGTCCTAAAACACAATAAAAACACAAACCACGCATAATTCCACCTTTTACGACATTAAATACACGTTTTGGCCTTGTTATTATTATAAATAAGTGGTAAAAGGATAAGTGTTTTCACACTTATTAAATCCCCTACACTTGACCATTGCAATGCCCTCATGCAATGCATACTTTTAAAGCATAGTTTAACATTTTTTTATCATAATTAATCCACCTTGGCCTTTATTAAATACTAGAAACTAAAGAAACTAAAAAAGATAGAAAATTACAAAATGCTTGAAGGAAGAATAAGTAAAGAGATCGAAGACTTACATTGGGGCTTTGGTTGTTATGAATGTTTATCACCCTCAAGTTTCACGTTCCCCATACTAAGCTTAAAAACGAGATCATTGTTATTATAAGTTAGTAAGCTAACACTGTTAGCCACAAAATATTGAGTCAAACAAGAATGTTCGGTCATAGGTTTATATTGTAATATTTATTAGAATGTTGTAATAGTTAGTTAAAATAGTCGTGACATTACGGGCTTGATGGTTAGCTTAGATGTGACAACCCAAATCCGAGGTCATTTATTTAATATTATATAATATTATTTTACGAATGATTTTGAAGTTTTTAATGAGTTGAATGATATGACGATTGATGGTTTTATTTAAAACCGACGTTGGAGGTCTTATTTTTATCTTTTTACTAATAGCGAGGATTATTAGTGACCACGATATCGACGGATGCCCGAGATTTTATGTTTTATCATTTGTTGACTTGATGTTTATATTTTTGACGTTTTTATTATAAGTTCGTATTAAGTCGAACCGGGATCATATTATCATCATATTTTGAGTGCGTTTTAACTTTTGAAAAGTATTTTTACGAAGCCCGAGCCTCGTAAATATTTTCAAAATTGACAATTTACATTTTTTACCCTTACAACTATTTAATTGCATTTTGGACCAAAACTATCACAAATTGGCAAAACTAGTCCCTCTACCCACCATATATAAACAAAAATCTCACATGAAAACACATAGTAAACAAACATTTCATCTCTCCTCCCTCTCTCTTGTTCTAGCCGTACACCCCTAACCAAAACCATTTGATTTTTGAAAATTTACTTTAAATTTTCAAAAATTAATCAATATCCCATGTTGGAAATTTGATGGTGATCATTTTGGTGTAATTTTTAACAACATGCAAGAACTTTAAATTTTTGATGATGATCCATGAAGGTTTGATCCATTTTTTATGATTGTATATTGTTGTTAGTGATGTTATATACATATTTTAATTATTGCATGTATGGATTTTTGAGTGGGTATATTTTTAAATGATTATTCAAGTGTGTTATGCGTTAGTTAAGTTGTTTGTGATGATAGTTGGGTAATATTAGAAGTATGAGATTGATTAAAATAGGTTGAAAAATTGATTTAACATGATTTTTAAAGTGGTGTTTTAGATCAGTAGGTTCAAGCCCAATTTTGGGTACCTTACTGTTTGAAAATGGTTAAAATAATAGGACAGTGTTGTAGAGAATTCTTTTAGCTTCGATTTGATATAAGGTAGAGCTTCTAGCTCCAAACGAGCGCAAAGTTATGATGTTTTGATTATTCGTGTATCGGGAGACGAGTATCGACACAATTCGAAGTTGTTGTCGATATTTGGATCGAATCTCGGGGACTATAGAATGAGTTGTAAAAATGGTCAAGTTCTGATGTTTGATTCTAAACTAAGGGTTGTGAGTCTATTTTCAAACCCAAGTGTCGGATTTGTAAACGGGATTGTTTAGAATGGTCAAAATGGTTGTACGAGTCGGTGACGTAAAACAATCCGGTTTTTGTAGTTCAAAGATGTGTCGGGCAGGGAACTTTAAAAGTAAAATCTTTTGATGGGCTTTTAACAGGTCTTTCTATATATAGTAAGTGACATCTCTGATTAGTATCATAAGTATTTGATGTGTTTAAGTGGGGAAAATGAGCTCGTACATTTGGTGTGTACCGGCAGATTTTTATCGAAAGGATTGACTAATAAAGTAAACATATAGAAGGAAGTAATAGGTCATTTGTATTGTTTTTATTTTGGGTTGGTTGTGATATTATGATTTTGAGTTTGATGTTATTAAGTATGGATTTTATTCGAGTTTATTATTGATGAACGCGCCTTATTTGATAGGTTGAGGTTTTCATGTTTATCGGGCATCAACTATCGTCGAAGGTCGTCTTGCTACTGCTATTACTCAAGGTGAGTCTATAGCCTCGATTTTGTAATTATTTTGAATGAATTTAAAACCCGCGAGGGGGATACATGCTATTTGAAAGTAAAATGAACACAAGTCATGATTGATTGTTTGGACCCGAATGTTTCCTTTGTTGTTTTGAATTGTATAAGTACCTAAATTGCAAAAGTCCCTAAATTCATGAGCCGTTAACTATCTTCTGGCTTGATGTTGTGAGTTGGGAATAGCCGTTTATTATAATGATAGTACTATTGCGCTGACGACCCTATCTGAGACCAGGGCTTTACGATGAGTAACCTCTGGGAAGGATAATTTTACGAGAATGAGAATGTGGTATACTTGCAATTGATACCCTAGTAGGGGCACTGGATGTCATCTAGTCATGTCGGCTTTAGGCGTGGGTGACTAAGTTAAGGGGTCGGTGTCATGAGCTTAATACAATTCTATAACTATTGCTATATATCTGAATGCCTGACTAATAGATTGTGTGCAAAACAATTCTATTAAATGATCTTGATTGATTTTTCTCTTGTGTTCAAATGATGATTTGGAAAACCTATAGACTCGCTCAACCGTTGTGTTGATGATTTTAAGTATGTATTTCAGGTGATTGAAGTGGATTGCTGATGGAGCTTGCTGGAGAAGGATTGCGGATTGCTTTTGTGGTGATTGGTCTAAAACAGATTTCTTTCCCTTTTGTCATAAAAATAATAATGTACGGTCATGTACTTTGGTAAATTTTTTGTTGAATTGATAAAATCTTTGGGGGACATAAATGTTACTATGATATTTCTAAAATTGTTTTACTTGAGATTGAAGGTTTTAGACAATGGTTAAATTATATCCTTTTATATTACAAATGTATGATTTTGAGATCGTTTAAAGTGTTTCGTGTAATGATGTTTGAGTTTAGCACCCAAATGTGTATTTCCGCTGCGCATTGTAATTTGGAAATGTAAAGATTGGTAATCAGAGCTTTTTAGTTATAGCGAATTAGGTCGATTTTTGAAAAATGTCCTAAACTATAACCTTGGTGTCGAAAATATTTTACAAAAGCACGCAACTTTTCCGCAAGGCTCCGGTAAGATTATTTGTTTTGTATTGTTTTATAGTTAGATGTATCCCTTAATACTGAAATGATTTTTAGAGTATTTATTAAGTAAATACTATGATGATGTATTGATGTTGTTGAAAGTACGTTGAGTACTTTTTAGCGTAATTTTCTTTACGTAATGCATATGTATATAATTTTAAATAATGACCTTATATACGGCCGAGGGTCTAGGACTGTAGACCAGATGTTGAACTATTTTACAACTGATTTCTTGCGACTTGTATCGGGTATGAGGAAGTTTGATTAGCTGATGTATGATAGATATGTGGTTGAAACGGGTGTGATTAGAAGGTTGATGTGAAAGAAAAGTTGTTTTAAAGGTTGTATTTGGTATGTGGAGAATTGAGTTTGTTAGGACTTGGAAGATGGATGAGATTGCTAGTCTTAGGTCGATTGTGATGAATTTGTATGCTTGAACTGAGAGGTTTAAAGAGAAGTAGGTAAGCTTTGAAAGGATAAGTGAGCAGGAGTCTCATGTGAGATCAATTCTGAGTCAAGCTTGGAAATTTAGGAATGTTGAAAGTCGTACTAAGAATTACCTTGTGATTAATCTGCCTTGTAGGAGTGAGTATTTGGATTTTGAGAGTAAGTTGCCATCATGTTAGGAATTCGACTTTGAAGTGCGAAAAGAGAAATAGATGAGTGTGATGAAGCTAACAACAATGTTAAGGAGGATGAGGAACTGGTGTCTAAGGAACTAATCGCGTAATGGATTTCTTTGTATCTTATTTTCTTTTTGTGATCGAACTTATTTAAACCTTGTGTCGTAGCATTGTGATGGAACTTATTATCCTTTAAGTTTGTTCGGTAGATGATTGTAGTGACATACACTTCCACTATCCTGTTGAATCCTCAATGCAATCAAAATTACCCTCATGATCTATGATGTGCCTTTATTAACTCTTTTGAGTTTTGGTTGATGAACCATTGTAACTTGTGTTGTTCGTACATGTCGTATCCATGAGATGTCCTGATAAAGAATTCATTCTTTTATCTTGATATGTATACCTATCATGTTTCTTTCTTCTGTGATGATGGAAAAAGGAGTAAGGAAAACATATTTCTGTCATTAGTAGATCGCTACGTGACTAAGTTTCTTGAAATATGTCTCCAAAACTAATGACTGCTACTGTTAACACCATGATCGAACAAGTTATTGCTAGAGCACGTGAAGCTGATCGTGCTGCAAGGAATCAAGATGCTAGAGTTAGTTGTGCTGGAGATAATGGTGTTGCAGTTGATGCTGCTAAGAATAATGATGATGTTGCTGAACATAATGATGATGCTGCTGAACATAATGATGATGCTGCTGATCCAGATGATAGTGTTGCTGCTGTTCTGCAAGTTCGAAAGAATGTACTTATGTTAGTTTTCAGAAGTGTGGTTCTGTGCAGTTTTGTGGTATTAGTGGTGCATTAAAATTGCATAGGTGGATTGATAAGAAAAAGAGTACTTTTGAGATTATTGGGTGTTCAGGAATTAATAAGGTGAAATTTGCAGCTGGTACATTTCAGGATGGTACATTAAGATGGTGGAACAACCAAGTGACTACTTTAGGATTGGTTGTGGCTAATGGTAAGACATGGACCGGGATGATAGGACTATTGACTGCTAGGTTTTGCCATGAGGAGGAACTAGGACAGTTAGAATCCGAATTGAGGCAATTAGTGCTAAGGGACGATGTTATTACTGCTTACTGGGAAACTTTATGAGCTATATTTGCTATGTCCTGATACTTTTGTGAATGACTGTAAGGCAAGGAAGCAGTACATTAGAGGATTGTCTAGTGATATCAAGGATGAGATTATTTCTTCAAGACGTAAATATTTCGATGAAGCTGTTCAGATGGCGCATGATTTAATGGATGTGAAGGTGCAAGATAGGAAAGATAATATTGTTGAAAACAATAAGAGAAAGTGGGAATCTGCTCAGTTCAACCAGAATCAAGGTTAGAATCATGGGGATTACAGTAATAACAATAACCAAAGACATAACCGAAATCAATATTTAAACCATGGAAGGAATGATGGGATTAGTGCTGCCACCGTGCCTAGAAGTGACAAAATAAATCTCAACTGTAGTTGCTGTACACTATACCATGTAAGTAATTTTCCACAATTGCGACTAGAGTTAGGACAACCTGGTCTTAAAAGCTACTAAGTGCAGAACAAGAGGATTAGTCATTGGAATTAGTACCCTTGGAGTTGTGATATGTTTTAGCCGTGGTGAGAAAGGACACAGACAAGGGAATTGTCCAAGGAAAGGAAATTGACAATATAGGAATGCTGCCGCTCCATTTTACGTTTGAGTGATGCTGAAAAACCTTAAGGTCTGAATGTTGTAAATGGTATATCCCTATTTGAGATTCTTTATGTCAGTATGATGTTTGATTTTAGATCGGGTAGAACTGTAGAAATGTAAAGGTTCACTTGTTTTATCAATGGAGAATTAGTAAGAATGACAATTAACTATGATGTGGAGTTAACCGATGGAAAGGTTGCTAGTATTAGTTCTATACTAAGAGTGTGTTCCTTGAATTTAGGAAAGTAGGTGTTTAGTATCGACTTGATGCTCAAAGAGTTGGGATCTTTGGATGTGGATTATTGGTATGAATTGGTTAGTGGTGCGAAGTGCTGATGCTTGAGATTGGACCAATCTTCAACATAAATTGATAGCTGTTAGTTTAGATGTTGCTGAGAAGTTGGGTGTTGACTGTGAAAGGTGATGAGTGAACTATCCATTTAGGAAGTGTGTCTTGTTTGGAAACAAGGAAGTATGCAGAAGAGGGATATGATGTATTCTTAGCTCATAATTAGTGATCGGGTAGTTGAGGAGAAGTTGGGAGATCTGTTAACGATTCGAGATTATTCTGAGGTTTTCCTGAAGTTTTATAGAGTTGCTGCCGTCTTATGAAGTAGAGTTCATGTCGATTGAGTGTTGTACGCAATAGGTGTAGTGCTTCTGTGTTTTGTTGAGTAGTATTTGTATGCCTTATCATTTAGCACCGTCAGAGTGGAATGAATTATCTGGTAAACTGCGAGAAGTGATGAATAAGAGATATATTATATTAAGTTTCGTTACAATGGCGATCGTTTGTGTTGTTTGTCAAGAAGGGTGGATTGTTTCGGATGTGTATTGATTATCGAGAGCTTAACAAATTGACTGTCAAGAATCGGTATCCATTACCGAGGATTGATGATTTGTTTGATCCTTGCAACTTGTCTAGATCGAGTATGTACTCAAAGATCGCTTTGAGTTTTGGTTATCATTAACTGAGAGTTAGAGAAGAAGATGTTCCTATAGTTGTTTTTCGTACTTGATGTGGGTACTTTAAGTTTCAAGTGATGTTTTTGGAATGGATGAACGCGTCTGCCATATTCATGGACTGGGTGAATCTTGTGTGTAGGATGTGCTAGGATGAATTAATCATTGTATCTATTGAAGATATTCTATTTTGTTCCAAGAGGAAAGGAGGAACATAAGTAACATACGAGGATAATTTTTGGGATGGTTGGAAAAAGAGAACCTGTATGTAAAGTTTCCTATATGTGAATGTTGGTTGAAATAATTGCGTTTTCTAAGGCAGTTGATTGACAACAAAGGTATTCGTGAAGATCTTACCAAGATTGAAACGATTAAGGATTGGTCGGTACCAACGACGCCGACGGAAATTTGTTAATTCCTTGATCTAAGCTGGGAATAATCAGAGGATTATCGAAAGGTTTTCACTGATTGTTAAACCATTGATTAAGTTTGCTAAGAAGAATTGGATGTGTGAGTCCCACTTATACATCTAAATTGTGAGTTTCGAGATCTGATCCTTATCAGATGGGGAAGCTGTATCCTGAACACTGAAGGGTAGGTTGTGTTCTGCACCGATGTTGTCATTATTGGGAGGATCTGAAGTATTTATAGTTTGTAGTTTGCTGTTATGCGTCTCATAAGGGTTATGTAGTTATGGTGTTTGCTTTGAGATTGTAGAAATATTACTTGTATGGAATCAAGTGTGTAGTGATAAAGGATCATAGAAGTTTGCTCCATAATTAATTTCTTGGGATGATAAAGGAAATGAGTAGAGGATCACCAGTTATATATGTTTTGAGTACTTGAGTAGGTTGATGGTTATGACTGTGAGTGATTATGACAACGAGATTCGCTGCCATCCAGGAAAGGTGAATGTGGTAGCTGATGCACTTATCAGGAAGAAAAAGGAAAAAGCTTCTAAGGTTTGAGTTTTGGTAATGACAAAAGTGTGGACTTGATAGAAAGGATATTGAAATTTTAAGTTAGTGGTCTGATTTGAGAAGGATGTCAAGGTAAGTGATTTGAACATTTTGTCAAACTTATGGAAAGGATTTTGTTGTAAAGCTAAGTGAGACATGGTATATTGAACACTCCTAACATTCCTGAGTTGAGCGAGCGAGACTTAGTGATAAAGGAATCTCACAAGTCAAGTAATTGATACATTCTGGTTTGAGTAAAAAGTAAAAGTTGAGTTGAGTACTATGTGTTATACAGAGATTGATAGACAGAGTGAAAGGACGATTCGAACGTTGAACCGTATGCTTGTGCGTGTGTGATTGACATAGAAATTGTTGGAATTTTTTTATGACGATGATTATCATGCTAGTAGTGAGGTTGTACTATTGATGGTACATAAAGAACTTCAATTTGTGAAGGTTAAAGATAGTGAGTTATGGACGTAAGATTAGGTTTTCGGTGTATTGCAGAAATGTAGGTGGAATTGAATGAATGAACTAGAAGTGATATTGACAATATTGATAAGATTGTATGGGTTAAGGACCGTTTATTAGTAACAAGGAGTTGTCAGAAGAGTTATGTTGGCAATCAAAGAAAATCGATAGAGTTTGAAATTGGGAAACGTGGTTATGCTTAAGGTGTCGTTATGAAGGGTGAAATTTGTTTTGGGAACAACAAGGAAAGAATTCAACTTGAAGATAAGTTTCTTTTCAAAGAAAGAACTGTGAAGTGTTCTTATGAGGTCGAAACATAGTAAGGATTATATTGTGAAGATACAAGAATTCCAGGAGTGGAATTTGAAATTATGAAGGAAGCATGAGGATTTCTTTAAGGAAAAGAGTTCTCTTTTGTTCTGGAGGTATGAGATGTGAGTATAAGAGGGGCCGATCGCCGGGACGTCGCTCTCTTTTAGGAGGGTAAGATGTGACAACCCAAACCCGGGGTCATTTATTTAATATTATATAATATTATTTTACGAACGATTTTGAAATTTTTAATGAGTTGAATGATATGACGATTGATGGTTTTATTTAAAACCGACGTTGGAGGTCTTATTTTTATCTTTTTACTAATAGCGAGGATTATTAGTGACCATGATATCGACGGATGCCCGAGATTTTATGTTTTATCATTTGTTGACTTGATGTTTATATTTTTGACGTTTTTATTTTAAGTTCGTATTAAGTCGAACCGGGATCATATTATCATCATATTTTGAGTGCGTTTTAACTTTTGAAAAGTATTTTTACGAAGCCCGAGCCTCGTAAATATTTTCAAAATTGACAATTTACATTTTCTACCCTTACAAATTTAATTGCATTTTGGACCAAATCTATCACAAATTGGTAAAACTAGTCCCTCCACCCACCATATATAAACAAAAATCTCACATGAAAACACATAGTAAACAAACATTTCATCTCTCCTCCCTCTCTCTTGTTCTAGCCGTACACCCCCTAACCAAAACCATTTGATTTTTGAAAATTTACTTTAAATCTTCAAAAATTAATCAATATCCCATGTTGGAAATTTGATGGTGCTCATTTTGGTGTAATTTTTAACAACATGCAAGAACTTTAAATTTTTGATGATGATCCATGAAGGTTTGATACATTTTTATGATTGTATATTGTTGTTAGTGATGTTATATAAATATTTTAATTATTGCATGTATGGATTTTTGAGTGGGTAAATTTTTAAATGATTATTCAAGTGTGTTATGCGTTAGTTAAGTTGTTTGTGATGATAGTTGGATAATATTAGAAGTATGAGATTGATTAAAATGGGTTGAAAAATTGATTTAACATGATTTTTAAAGTGGTGTTTTAGATCAGTAGGTTCAAGCCCAATTTAGGGTACCTTAATGTTTAAAAAAGGTTAAACTAAGAGGATAGTGTTGTAGAGAATTCTTTTAGCTTCGATTTTATATAAGGTAGAGCTTCTAGCTCCAAACGAGCGCGAAGTTATGATGTTTTGATTATTCGTGTACCGGAAGACGAGTATCGACACAATCCGAAGTTGTTGTCGATATTTGGATCGAATCTCGGGGACTATAGAATGAGATGTAAAAACGGTCAAGTTCTGATGTTTGGTTCTAAACTAAGGGTTGTGAGTCTATTTTCAAACACAAGTGTCAGATTTGTAAACGGGATTGTTTAGAATGGTCAAAATGGTTGTACGAGTCGGTGACGTAAAACAGTCCGGTTTTTAAAGTTCAAACATGTGTCGGGCAGGGAACTTTAAATGTAAAATCTTTTGATGGGCTTTTAACAGGCCTTTCTATATATAGTAAGTGACATCTTTGATTAGTATCATAAGTATTTGATGTGTTTAAGTGGGGAAAATAAGCTCGTACATTTGGTGTGTACCGGCAGATTTTTATCGAAAGGATTGACTAATAAAGTAAACATATAGAAGGATGTAATAGGTCACTTGTATTGTTTTTATTTTGGGTTGGTTGTGATATTATGATTTTGAGTTTGATGTTATTAAGTATGGATTTTATTCGAGTTTATTATTGATGAACGCGCCTTATTTGATAGGTTGAGGTTTTTATCTTTATCGGGCATCAACTATCGTCGAAGGTCGTCTTGCTACTGCTATTACTCAAGGTGAGTCTATAGCCTTGCTTTTGTAATTGTTTTGAATGAATTTAAAACCCGCGATGGGGATACATGCTATTTGAAAGTAAAATGAACACAAGTCATGATTGATTGTTTGGACCCGAATGTTGCCTTTGTTGCCTTTGTTGTTTTAAATTGTATAAGTACCTAAATTTCACAAGTCCCTAAATTCATGAGCCGTTAACTATCTTCTGACTTGATGTTGTGAGTTGGGAATAGCCGCTTATTCCAATGATAGTACTATTGGGCTGACGACCCTATCTGAGACCAGGGCTTTACGCTGAGTAACCTCTGGGAAGGATAATTTTACGAGAATGAGAGTGTGGTATACTTGCAATTGATACCCTAGTAGGGGCACTAGAATTCATCTAGTCATGCCGACTTTAGGCGTGGGTGACTAAGTTAAGGGGTCGGTGTCATGAGCTTAATACAATTCTATAGCTATTGCTATATGCCTGAATGCCTGACTAGTAGATTGTGTGCACGACAATTCTATTAAATGATCTTGATTGATTTTTCTATTGTGTTCAAATGATGATTTGGAAAACCTATTGACTCGCTCAACCGTTGTGTTGATGATTTTAAGTATGTATTTCAAGTGATTGAAGTGGATTGCTGATGGAGCTTGCTAGAGAAGGATTGCGGATTGCTTTTGTGGTGATTGGTCTAAAACAGATTTCTTTCCCTTTTGTCATAAAAATAATAATGTACGGTCATGTACTTTGGTAAATTGGTTGTTGAATTGATAAAATCTTTGGGGGACCTAAATGTTACTCTAATATTTCTAAAATTGTTTTACATGGGATTGAAGGTTTTAGACAATGGTTAAATTATATCCTTTTATATTTCAGATGTATGATTTTGAGATCGTTTAAAGTGTTTTGTGTAATGATGTTTGAGTTTAGCACCCAAATGTGTATTTCCGTTGCGCATTGTAATTTGGGGGTGTTAAATTAAAAGGCCTCTTTCAAGGTACTAAGCATTTATTCAAGCCCGGCCCAAAACAATATAGTCCATTAGAGAGCCCGCATGTGGGTGGACTATATAAGCACCCTCCTAGCATGTTAGGAGGGTGTATGATCTCATAATTCTTAATCTAATTTCACAAGTTAATCATCTTACTCTCTCTACTTTCTCTCTCTAAAATTCATATCTTTTCCATCTCATTTCTTTAATCTATCATCATATTATTAGGGACAACAATTGGTATCAATCATCATGGGGTAGATTTGTGTTTAGTTTGTGGTTATTATTTTTGATTTCGTGTGATTTTCATCTTAAAATCATTTCGTATTAAAAAATTTTGTGTTTTTGAGCTCAAAATCTTCATACAAATTGCCAACAAAGTTGTGGTAGGAATTTGTGTTCCTTATTTTGGTGATTTCCACGAAAAAAATTAGAACTTTTGGCTTGACTTTTGGGTAAAAAATCGTCATTTTGGAGTTTTTGGTTACACAGTTCGGAATTTGAAGTTGTATATCTCGGGAAGCTAGGGTTTAGGAATATTCCGAACTAGGTGGGAAAAGCAGTTTATTCCGAACTAAGTGAGTAAGGGGTATTCTGAACTAGGTGGGAAAAGCAGTGTATTCCGAATTAGGTAGGAACGTGGGGTATTCCGAATTAGGTGGGAAAGATGAGTATTCCGAACTAGGTCAGTGATCTCTTTTTCCGAACTAGGTGTGAATCTTGGATTCCGGATTACGTGTTGACTTCACATTCCGAATTACATCAGAATTCCATCATTCCGAACTAGATCAGGATTCCATCACATTCCATCACATTCCTATTTAGATCCGAATTCCATCACATTCCGAATTACATCAGAATTCCGTCATTCCGAACTAGATCAGGATTCCATCACATTCCGAATTAGATCCGAATTCCATCACATTCCGAGTTACATCAGAATTCCATCATTCCAAATTACATTAGAATTCCATCATTCCGAATTAGATATGAATTTCAAAGATTCTGAAGTAGGTCATGGTTTCACAGATTCCGAATTAGGTCTTTGATTCACATTCCGAATTACTTCAAGTATTCCGAATTAGTTCGTGATCAGTCATTCCGAATTATATAAGTTCATTGGATTCTGAATTGTTTTTTTGAAGATTTATTCCGAATTAGGTTGGAATCGTGTGATTTTTTTGCTTATGAATTTTTGGTTTCATACGAAGACATTGTTTGGGGTTTCAAACACAATCTACTCACACCAACATCTACTTAAGATCCTATTCACTCACTTCATTCTTGAGATGGATTCTACAGCTGAATATCGTGTTACTAATAACAACATCATGGTGGCGGGTAACAAAGAGAGACCACCAATGCTTGTGACTCGTAGATATGCACAATGGCAATCACGATTCCTTAGATATCTTGACACCAAACCCAATGGTGATGTTCTCCGACGTTGCATCAAAGAAGGACCTTATACTCCCACTACAATCACCGTTCCCGCAATTCCAGCAACCGAATCGACGACCGGTTCCGATGAGCAAACAATTAAGGAAACATATGAGAACACTTCGAAAGAGAACCGTGCTTGGATTGATGCAGAGAAAAAAGCAATCTATTTGATTCTAAGTGGGATAGGGGATGATATTTACTCAATGGTTGATGCATGCTCCACTGCTAAAGAGATGTGGTTTGCCATTGAACGGTTGCAACAAGGTGAATCACTTAACAAGCAAGATGTCAAAACTAACTTGTTCTGGAACTTTGGTAAGTTTACTTCATTGGATGGGGAATCAATTGATTCATATTACTCAAGGTTCTAAAAGATGATGAATGACATGACAAGAAACAATTTGCAAGTCTCAACCATGCAAGTCAATGTGCAATTTCTACAGCAACTTCAACCTGAGTAGACACGATTTGTAACTTTGGTGAAACAACAAAGTAAGTTAGACGAGGTCAACTATCACACACTTTTTAACATTTTGAAACATTTTCAGAATGAGGCAAATGAACTTCGTGCTGAAAGGATAGCAAAGACTGCTAATCCACTTGCTTTGGTGTCTACCACTCAACACACTCAAGATCATCGCTCTCGTGCTCCAAAGTCATACTCCACAACATCATCATCACCAAGGTACTCCACTACATCATCCTCACCAAGATACTCCACTTCATCTAAGTATTTTGCTCCCACACAATCACGAGACAAAGAACCAAGAGCACCATCACCATCACCTGAGCCATCATCTGAAGAGGACAGTGATGAAGAACTAGCTCAGAAGGATAGGGAGATGAAGCAACAAATTGCTTTCATTATGAAGACCTACAAGAAAATCTTCAAACCCACCAACAACAATCATCGAACATCATCAAATACAAGGAATCAATATGTTGAGAGTCCTATAAGGTATGACACACGTCAACGTGATGAAAGTCCTCCTAGGTATGATCGACGTAATCCAACACATGTTGAGGGTTCCGCACGATATGATCGACAAACTGCAAAGTATGATGCTCAGAGGATTTCTACTGCTGATGGGAATAGAGAAATGGTTGGTACTCAAGTGGTTCAGCAAAGTGGGATTCAGTGCTTTAATTGTCAAGTCTATTGGCATATGGCAAAGGAATGCAGGAAGCCGAAACGGGTTAGGGACTCTGGCTATCATAAGGAAAAGATGCTACTTTGCAAGAAGATGGAAGTTGGGTTTAAACTGTCGACTGAGGAAGGAGCAATGCTTGATGATACTGATGGTGAAGCCTCCGATCAAGAACTTGAAGCACATTACTCGTACATGGAAAATGTTGAAGAAGTCCTCAATGTCACTGAAGATGACAATGGTCCTATCTTTGACACTGAGCCAATCGATAAGCTACACACTGAAGAGGAATATAATGTGTTTGGTAATATTCATGAGCATTCTGAGCTACCCAAAGCCATTAATGACACATGTATGACGGAAACGATTGATAGAAATACCACACCCGATTCATCAGACATGTGCAATAATGAGTCTGAGGATGATCAACATGCAAATGAGCATGATGATAACGAGGAGCGTATTGCGCTTGCTAACTTAATTACTTATTTACAAAAAGATGTCAAAGAAACTAGAAAGAGTCAAAAGCAATTAAAGAAGGCAAATGCTACGCTCACTCAAAATTTTGAAGAATTCAAAGCTGCTCTAATTCAATCTAGTGAGGCTATTGATAGCTATAGAGCTCAGCTTCTTCAAAAGACCAATGAGGTTGAGGGGTACAAAGGGTGTTTAATTAATGTTAAAAAGGACGATTTTCAAGAGAAATATAACGAAACTCTTAAACTTCTTGAACAAGAGAAATGTAATAATAACACCTCTTTGAGTACTAAACGTCACAAAACGTATCTTGCTACCACTAAAGTCAATGAGCTAACTCAAGTAAATGGTTTTCTTCAAGAGGATAAAACTAAACTTATGAATGAAAAGAAAGCAGTGGTTGAAAAGACGGAAAAGTATTTCAAAACTAAACAAGCGAAGGACATCGACAAAATGATGGAAATTGAAACTCAACTTGATTTTTACAAGAAAATTGTTTACAAAACTAATCAATCAATTCAAACCATGAGAATGTTGGCACCTCGTTCGTTTTTCAAGGATAGACCTAGTTTTGCAAATCCTAAGTACCTTGAGCATGCTCAATCTGAGAATCAGCGCTTATATCTTGATGAGTCCCAATAGACCGATCTTTATTGTCTTTTGTTAGGCCCGATAGTGAAGAGACACACGATTTGGAAGAAGAGAGTAGACCAAAAGTTAATAAAAAAATTGTTGAACTATATAATTATGCTTATGAGAACAGTCGTTATGGTCTTTTCACGCCACAAACACAGAAAACTCGTGATCAAGTATTTTTCGAATGTGAACAAATAAGAATTAAAAGGAGACAAGCTTTTGCCAGAAAGAAAACTAATGTTTCAAAATTTATTGACTATTTTCCATAAAAAGCTTCTGTAAGCAAGAGTAAGCAAGCACTTAGTATTCTCAGGAGTAATATTGAAAATTTCAAAAAGCTTGTTGATGATGACTGGAACAAACGTGAACTTTCGAAAAGAGACAAAGAAATTCCGCACGATATAACTGTGATTGTGAAAAGTATTTTGATTCCGCTTGCGGAAAGAACGCAAAAACATATTTTGGAATTTGAAACACTAATTAAGCAAGAAATGTTTGATGATTTGAAATATGTTTAATCTCTTGAACAAGAAGTTAACGACCATCAACCTGAAAGAGACGAGTTTTCTACAGCTTATGATCTACTCTTACATGAATGTCTCTCAAAAGATATTATGTGTGCTTATGCTACATCTTGTGCTGATATTGATGAATATTCTGATGTTGCATGCAAATAACTTGATCAAGTTAAAGAATGTGAACGTCTTGAAACTGAGCTTTCGAATAAAGTTGACCAAAAAGAGTTTTCGTTACTTCAACATAGATAGGATTATCTTCAAAAACATTGTCACTCACTTGAACTTGCTTTGCAAAAGAAAGTTGGCAGCTTTTCAAATGATACATCTTTAGAAGTAAAATTATCTGAGTCATGTCGATTATTAAACGAAAAAAGTCTTGATATTTCGGATTTCAAAGCTCAGTTACAAGAAAAAGACATAGCAATAGCAGAGTTGAAGAAACGTGTTGCTAAGATGGGTGGGAAAGTTATGGAACCTAGCGTTAGGCAACCTGTTGTTAGACAACCCAATGCCTCTAGAGTAAATAGATCCTCTATCTTGGGAAAACCATCTGCTTTCTCAAATTCTTCGTTTGCAAAACATGTGTTTGCCCCCAAGATGGATGGAAAGGAAAGGTTACCACCTACTCAACCCATAAGGAATGCTATAGTACCAAGCGTTAAGGACAATAATGTGATTAAAACAGGGATGTATAGAATGACCACTAAATCCACAAACAAAGTTAGTCAATCGCCTCAGACTTCTAGAAACACTAATACTCGTGTGTCTTCTACTACAGGAGTAGTTTCCACTGCTAGTGTTAGTCGGCCTCAGTTTAAGAGCACTCAAGTGAATGATAAGGTCTAGAAACACAAGAATCAAGGGAAGATGAAGGAAGTAGAAGAACACCCTAGGAATGTGACTGTTTTTAAGAATAGAAAGTCTGTATTCGCATGTAATGACGATTTGAATGAATTGAATGCTATGAATGTGAAATTTGTTTGTGTCAAAATTGGAAAGTGTGCTAATGCTAATCATTCTGTGTGTGCTATGAATAATGTCAAAGGCATAGAAACTAGAACTAATAAGCAAGTTGCGATGCCTATTAGTGCTAGTAAACCCAAACACAATAGTGAACCATTCTGATGCAACCCCCGCTAAGCAAAGTAATGCATCAGACTCCACCACTAAGAAACCTAGAAGCAGAATTAAGGAATTATATGAGTCTGCTAGCAGGTCTTGGAAATGGTGGTTTGCTAATCAATGTCCTCCAGGATATAAATGGATACCTAAAGATAGGAAAGAAAATGTGACAACGAGTGTTAGTATGCCTTTAAATGTTGCTAAGGACACTAATGATTCTATAATCACAACTACTGTGGTATCCAATTTAGCAATTGCTCAATCGTGTTCTAACTCTTCTACAGGTGATACAAATAATTCTCTTCATACTGGACTCCGAATGCACGAAGCGCATGACGGGGAATCTCAAGCTTCTAATTAACTTCGTGGAGAAGTTCCTGGGTACGGCCCGATTCGGAAATGAACAATTTTTACCGATCCTAGGATATGGAGATTTGGTTCAAGGGAATATAACAATCAAAAGGGTATACTACGTCGAAGCGCTTAATCACAATCTTTTCTCGGTTGGTCAATTCTGTGATGCAGATTTGGAAGTTGCTTTCAGGAAGAAGACATGTTTTGTTCGTGATTATGATGGGAATGATTTACTTACCGGTACACGGGGTACTGATCTCTACACTATTTCACTTCAGGATACAACTTCATCAACTCCAATTTGATTCATGGCTAAAGCTTCAACGACTCAGGCATGGTTATGGCATCAACGTTTATCTCATCTTAATTTTGATACCATCAACTTTCTTTCCAAGAAAGATATTGTAAGAGGCCTTCCAAGCTTGAAATTCATCAAAGATCATCTTTGTTCTTCTTGTGAGCTTTGTAAACTAAACGAAGTAGCTTTAAAACAAAGACTACACCAAGCTCTAAAGGACGGTTAGATCTTCTCCATATGGATCTGTGTGGTCCCATGCGTGTTCATAGTATCAATGGAAAGAAATATATTCTGGTAATTATCGATGATTACTCAAGGTACACATGGACTCACTTCTTGCGGTCCAAGGATGAAACACCCGAAGTTCTCATCAGCTTCTTTAAACTGATACAACATGGTCTTCAAGCTCAAGTTAAAGTGGTTCGTACTGACAGAGGTACATAATTTATGAATTCAAATTTGAGAAATTATTTTGAAGCCGAAGGAATTGAACATGAAACATTTATTGCTCGAACACCCGAACAAAACGGCGTTGTTGAAAGACGAAACCGTACATTAGTTGAGGCTGCTCGAATATTATTATCTGCTTCAAAACTTCCACTATACTTTTGGGCCGAAGCCGTGTCAACAGCATGCTACACACAAAACCGCTCCTTAATTATCCCAAGACACGAAAAGACACCATATCACATAATTCATGATCGAAAACCCTCACTCAAACACCTTCACGTTTTTGGATGTACTTGTTACATAATACGAGATGGTGAAAATTTGGATAAGATGAAAAAGAAAGGTGATGCATGTATTCTTGTGGGATATGAAACTCAGTCTAAGGGGTATAGAGTATACAAAAAGAGAACAAAATTGATAGTTGAGACCATTCACATCAGATTTGATGAATTACAAGACATGACACTTGAACAAAACAGTTTAAGTCCTGATCTACAACGACAAACGACTTTCGTTCACAACCGCGGAACTCGGAACTCAAGACCACAGCAATGAACCGTCAAGTTCAACATTGGTTCAAGGAAATGTTCCAAGAGCAGATATGACAGTCAACATGACAATTGAAGAGTTGGAAATGTTATATGGACCAATGTATGATGAATATTTCACGGGGGAGAAACAAGTTGTATCAAAGTCTTCCGCTGTCACTCATGATCAGAATGATGATACCGATCATCGTCAACAAAAGGATACAACTTTATCTACTTCAACACGGGTTGCTGCAGATTTTCCTTCTCAGAATATCACATCCACAACCGCTCCTACAACATCTACAACTACTGTCATTGCTCCAGAGAACACAAATCGAGAAGATAATGCATTATCTGACGAAGACGGATTTATCAACCCATTCGGTACACCGGTACACGAAACTGAAGAGTCTTCTACTCGCCATGTTGATCCGTCAAATATGCATACGTTCTATCAACGACATCCTTCAACACATCATTGGACCCGAGATCATCCTTTGGTTCAAGTAATTGGAAACCCTTCACAGCCTGTTCGCACAAGACGACAGCTTAACACCGATGGCGATGTTTGTATGTTCGCACTCGCTATGAGTTCAGCTAAACCGAAAAAAATCAAAGAAGCCATGGCTGATCATGCTTGGATTGAATCGATGACGGGTGAACTTCAACAATTTGAAAGACTTATAGTCTGGGAACTTGTTGACATACCATACGATGTAATACCATTAAATCTTCGATGGATCTGGAAAAACAAGATGGATGAAGAGAACACGATCATCAAGAATAAATCTAGGCTAGTGGCTAAAGGGTATGGACAGAAAGAGGGTATTGATTTTGAAGAATCATTTGCACCTGTAGCTCGAATGGAAGCGGTCAGGAATTCCCTTGCTTATGCTGCACATAAGGGATTCATCGTTTATCAAATGGACGTAAAGACGGCGTTTCTTAACGGTCCTTTGAAGGAAGAAGTCTATGTCACGCAGCCGGAAGGATTCGTCAATCCTCATTATCCTGACAAGGTGTATCGTCTCCACAAAGCACTTTATGGACTCAAGCAAGCTCCAAGGGCGTGGTACGACGAGCTCTCAAAATTTATGGTCTCCAAAGGTTTCTCAAAAGGTTCCATTAATCTAACTTTGTTTACTTATAAATATGGGGATGACATTTTGCTTGTGCAGATTTATGTTGATGACATTATTTTCGGGTCTACAAACCCAAAACATTCAAAATGGTTTGAAAAAGTAATGCACATCAAATTTGAAATGTCTATGATGGGCGAACTAAAATTCTTTATAGGAATTCAAGTTCTCCAATCCCCAAGTGGTATCTTTATCAACCAAGCTAAGTATTGTCAATAGATAATCAAAAAGCATGGTATGACCTCATGTGACCCCGTTGGGACACCATTATCAACCACATCCCTAGATGCTGATTTGGAAGGAGATGCCATAGATCAAACAAGATATCGTTCCATGATCGGCTCCCTCATGTACTTAACATCAAGCCGACCAGATATATCACATGCTACGTGTTATTGTGTACGATATCAAGCATGACCCACTGAAACGCACCTCAAGGAGGTTAAACGGATCTTTCGGTACCTAAAGAATACCATTCATTTGGGACTCTGGTATCCGAGGGAAATCGGTTTCTTTCTAACGGCCTATTCAGATTCTGATCATGTAGGGTGTCTTGATACACGAAAAAGTACTTCTGGTGGTGCACAATTTCTAGGTCAAGATAAGCTTGTAGGATGGTCTTCCAAGAAGCAGGATTACACATCATTGTCATCAGCCGAAACGGAGTATGTGTCTCTATCTGTGTGTTGTGCTCAAGTTCTATGGATGAGAACGCAACTCACGGATTATGGCTTCCACTTTGATAAAGTACCTATGTACTGTGACTCAAAGTCTGCCATAGTTATCTCTTGCAATCCGGTACAACATTCCTGCACGAAGCACATTGATGTCATATATCACTTCATTAAGGAACAAGTTGAAAAGGGTATTGTTGAACTATACTTTGTTGGAACCGATTACTAATTAGCTGACTTGTTTATAAAAGCTCTTTCGAAAGAGAGGTTTGCGTATCTAGTTAGGCAAATTGGTATGAGATGTTTGACTCCAGCAGAACTGAGATTCTGGCAAAGAAGTCTGCTTGATTCATCTATCAAACATCCACATGTAAATATTAATGAAAAATCAAAATACAAATTTAAAAAAACTTTGAAAATCCAAAAAGATTCTTCTCGACATGTCTTTCAGTATCGATAATATGGACGTACCTGGAAATGTCGCTCAATAACGACACGGGTGTGTACATAAAGCTCGAATGAAAGTTGTAAATATTTTTCAAAACATGTCATTTCTATCTTTTATAAAGGAAATTGTCTCTTTTGGACAATATTTCCAACAACGGGTAGAGCAATCTATCATGGGTTGAGCTTGTCACAAAACATTCAACGTTTTGCGCTCAACACAATGGCTTGTAATCACTTTCAGATTGCAACCCGGATCTATATTCACGGGGGAGTGTACGCTTTAGTGCCCTTACCCTCAGAAAAAGAAGAGAAATCTTCTTACACTTGAGTGGATTTGTCAAGACATTCAACGTCTGTGCACTCAAGTTTATGGTTTAGAAAAACCTTTTCGCTATAAAAAATGGATTTTTCAAAAAGCGTTGAACACAATTTTTTCAAGAATTTCTCAATGATATTCAAATCTTTCAAAAATTGTGTGTTCAACAACTCCTATCCTCAAAAGTTTAATGTGGATCATATCCTCGTAATGACAATTCCATTGGATCAAATTTTGAGGGGGAGCGTTCCAAATTCATGCTAAGATTGACACATTTTTTTCCCGAAAGATTTTCAAGACCATTTTTCAAAATATATTTTAATCAAATTTGCTATCTCTAATATCAATCGATTTTATATATTAGAGATAGGGGGAGAAAATGTGATTAAATGTGATCTATAGACTCAAGCACTCATGGTTACGATAAAAAACCCACAATATCTTTAATTCACGATGTTATTGGTGTCAAAAGGGTGGGTAGGTTTAAGTCCTATGATCCAACAAGAACCGGAGGGAACTTCCCAGGGACAATCCAATAGATTATTAGAAGTCCTTAGGAAAGATGGAGTAGAATGTGAACAAAGCTGAATGCCGACTAAGTACTAATGATAGCACTGGAACAATCACAACAAGGTGCTATTAATGATATCTTGGTAAGAATTGAAGGGGTTGAAGAATGAAAAAGAAATGTAAGGATAAAGGGTCTAAAGAAATTAGCCCTCCATACAACTTAGGCAGAAACCGGGTCAACACATCATGAAGACAACGCATCATGGACCCAGTGATGTAATGCACAACCCCTCCCCAACTGACTCAGGCTTCTCTCAAAAGAAGTTTGTTTTATTGTCACGAAGATCAACATGACTTCTATTGACTTTCTCACTCCGAGATAGTTGATATTGAATAGGTGGCATCTGCTCCAGCCTCCGACTACTAAAAGTTCACAAATCGAGTCTAGAGCCAAGAGATCAATCAAATATCGTTAGGACACACGGATGAAGATCAAGAGAGTCCTATGCTATAGCCTTGCGATATTGCTAGAACACTCAGAGTGATAATACTTAGTATTCACAATGACGAGTGGAAATCCTTCCAGTGTTAACATTAAACAGCACTGCGATAGGTCATATGCAAGATTCTTTATGAATTGAACATGTGTAAAACTGAAAATCAATAGTGGTTTGATTCTGAATTGATTCAGACTCGTTTCAGGTTTCTACGCAATATCTTTATGGTCTTGCCAGAACATTCAGAGTGATATTTATTAATATTCACAATGATGAATGGAAATCCTTCTAGCGTCAACATGAAACAGCGCTACGGTAGGTAACTTAGGAGATTCTTATGAATCAAGCTTGTGTCAACTGGAAAGCAACAATGGTAAGATTCTTAATGAATCAAACTTGTTCGAGGAATTTGAATTGACGACTTTAATCGAGCGGATATTTATCCAATTGATTCACTCTTTATGTTCGCAGTATTGCTTTGAGACGGTCGAGTAAAGAGAACGGCTAGTAATGCCGCGAAACCCTGTCAAGGAGATTCTTAATTGAATCTACCTAATCACAGGTACGATATTTAATATCGTGTAACAGTCTTCACCGACCGGAGGTAAAATGCTACCGATTTAGGACGAATGTTAAAGCCATTCAGTCCGTGTCTATGTTTTGTCTCATGAAGGTGACGTTACGGTGTACTCAGCAAATTCAGAGATTCAAAACCACATACTCATGCCCAAAGACATTCAACAATCAAGAAAGCTAAAGACTTCTTCAACTCTAACGATCAAAATCTTCCTTAACAATTAATGTAGAGGAATGACCTCTATTCAAAGGAGATTGTTAGCAAACTTTCAAGATGGTGCGAAGTATGAGCATGTGGATAAAGACACAAGATCGTAAGATGGAAAAGACAAGTCAAGGATAATTTGAAGATCTCAAGATAAAAGACAAAGTCAAAAGACAACGACAAAGGCTCAAAGATCACAGCATGAAGGAACAACACTACTACACGTTCAAGACTCATTTATGACGAAATTCATAATCTCCATTGGACTCCAAATATCAAAGAGGAATGAACTCACATTGGGGGAGATTGTTAGCCTCAAAATATTGAGTCAAAAAAGAATGTTCGGTCATAGGTTTATATTGTAATATTTATTAGAACGTTGTAATAGTTAGTTAAAATAGTCGTGACATTACGGGCTTGATGGTTAGCTTAAAAGGCCTCTTTTAAGGTACTGAGCATTTATTCAAGCCCGGCCCAAAACAATTTAGTCCATTAGAGAGCCCGCATGTGGGTGGACTATAT
Organism: Glebionis coronaria; assembly: GCA_025667525.1. Taxonomy (NCBI): domain Eukaryota; kingdom Viridiplantae; phylum Streptophyta; class Magnoliopsida; order Asterales; family Asteraceae; genus Glebionis; species Glebionis coronaria. The sequence goes on along the minus strand of CM046876.1, from coordinate 490,705,208 downwards.
AAGCACCCTCCTAGCATGTTAGGAGGGTGGATGATCTCATAATTCTTAATCTAATTTCACAAGTTAATCATCTCACTCTCTACTTTCTGTCACTACTTTATCTCTCTAAAATTTATATCTTTTCCATCTCATTCTTTAATCTATCATCATATTATTAGGGACAACAAACACTCACTCATGTGGCTCAATTATTCGCTTAGACTCCCTTATTCCTAGGTGTATCTCTTATATTTTATTGTTGTCTTGAATGATCACGAGGATGCATTGTTGACTTATTTCGATAGTTTATTTAGGCTGAAAATAAAGTAGGACGATTTAATCAATAGTTAGCTAAAGGACAAAATATTTTAAAACTGCTTCTCGAAACCTCATAAAGTTCATATCTTGGCATAACTCGCTTCACGATTTGAGACCTTTCTCAGACCGATATTTGGCATTGACTTTATACTTTGAATCTTGAGAGACGTTCTTGAAATAATGGTCTTCCCTTCATAATAGGAATTTCTTCACTTGAAGTTTTTGAGAGATTCTTCAAACTTGGACCACGACTTCTTCATTTTTTTCCAATCTTTATTTGGGATTTTGATATACAACGATCCGCCTCCTTTTAGGACTTGGATCTATTTATCCTCATACCTTGCTAGGGTCTTTTCGGATAGACTTCTCCATGATCTTTAGGGGATTATTTGCTTTTCGTCGTGTGTCTCGATCCTTCATATTGATTTTTGATAAATGATTCTTCACATCACTTTGGATCTTTAGCAACAAAGTGTAGCCCTCATGCGTTGTTAGGACCTTTTTGGACTCGCCAATATTCGCATCCCGCTTCAATAAGTTATGCCTTGGCTATGAACTCTAATTAATACCGAGCAACATTTAAACGTTCTTGTGCTAGAAGCTAAGTAACTTTTCAAATCGTACGACCTTATTTATTGCAGTTATATTTATTAACAAGCGATAGGAGAAAAAGCTCATAATTAACTCACATAAATTCATGAAAGAATACCAAACTTATAATTGACTCGATCATCTCTCGTTCTCCACAATTTAAAATCTCAAGGAATGAGACTCGTGGATGCTTAGCCAATTAAATCAAAGTTTTGGGTTTTCAAGTCATCTATAGGATCTTGCAACTTCGTTGACTTTTTCAAGTTTAGAATTCGCATTTTAAAGTTCACTTGATAAACGACTTTCTAGGATCAATTATAGGAACTTGCGAAAAGTTCTTGTTCATAACCCATAAGAGTTAAGACTTTCGCTTTTTAAAGTTCCCTATATAAAAGTCTAGCAAAACATGATTTAAAAACGTTAAGGATACTAGCTAGAGTAAACTCAAATATGTAAACTCGGGTTGAGTCAAAAGATTCATGACGGGCCTAATATATTAAAGACATCTAAACTTGTTAAAACCATTTTATTTATTTATTTTTCTTTTGACTTTATTCTTGAAATGGAATATATACATACGATGCAAGAAAATAAAAGGAAACAATTGAAAATACTACTAGGCCAAAATAGATCAAAAATTTTGAAAAACGTCGAAAAATTAAATTTTCCGGTTAAAATGAGGACAAATTCATGGAAAAGCCCACTTTACTTCGATAGAAGTCCCCCCTACACTTGATATAAACATTGTCCTTAATGTTTAAGCGTGTGGGAGTAAACTCCCCTACACTTAGGACATTGTGCACTTTGTTTAAATCTTGCTAAGGAAGAGACAACTAAAGTGATTTCAATGTCAACATATAAGATATGAAATATTGAATCACAAAAGTTTAGGATAGAAACGGGAAGACGGTAACACGAGATCACGGGTCGTCAAATATCATCAAAAGTGGATCTTTGAAAGCTTTAATCCCTGCACATCATAAGAAACAAGACAACAAACAGCTATGTGGCTCCCCTACACTTATAATGAAAAACGGGTAAAGGATAGATCATCGGGTTGCCTCCCGAAAAGCACTTGTTTTTGTTAACCGAGTCACGAGCCTGACTCGATCCAGAACTAATTCAAGGGAAACGTGGTGAGGGATGGAATCATCTCATGAGAGATGTCCTCACCAAAATACAACTTGACACGTTGGCCATTCACCTTAAAGTTTGGCCCATTTGGTTAAGATAACTCAATGGTGCCATAAGGGAATATTTTAGCAACGGTGAATGGACCAGACCAACGACTGTTAAGCTTTACAGAAAAGATTTTCAACCGAGAGTTAAAGAGTAAAACTTGATCACCTATGTGAAACTCTCGGTTCTTAATCTTGGAGTCATGAATGAGCTTAGTTTTTTTCCTTATAGATCAAAGAGTTTTCATAGGCCTCATTCCTTAATTCATTTAGTTCATTGAGTTGAATTTTACTAAGATCACCGGCTGTGTTGATATCAAAGTTAGCCCATTTCAAGGCCCAATAAGCCTTATGCTCCAACTCAATGGGGAGGTGGCACACCTTTCCGTATACAAGGCGATAAGGGGTACAACCTATATGTGTCTTATAAGCGGTACGAAAAGCCCACAAATCATCATCTAACTTATCGGCCCATGAGGCACGATGCTCTCCCACGGTACGCTCTAAGATTTGCTTAAGTCCACGGGTAAAGATCTCGGATTGACCATTAGTTTGTGGATGATACGCGGTGGAAAGACGGTGATTGACACCATACTTAGACATGACTCGTGCAAATTGATCATTGCAAAAATAAGTCCCGCGATCAATAATGATAGCACGAGGAACACCGAATCGAGAAAACAATTGTTTCAGAAAGTTCACTACCACCCTCACATCGTTAGTAGGTAAAGCCTTTGCTTCAACCCATTTAGATACGTAGTCAACAGCTACGAGGATGTATTTATTCCCTTTAGATGATGGAAATGGCCCCATAAAGTCGATGCCCCATACGTCAAAGATTTCACATTCTTGGATGAATTTTGAGGCATCTCATCTTTATGTGTGATCTTGCCTTGTCTTTGGCAAGCATCATAATGTTTAACCATTTCATGAGCGTCATGATAAATGGAGGGCCAATAGAATCCGGAATCAAAAACTTTCTTCGTGGCATAGTTAGGACCAAAGTAACCACCGGTGGATCCTTTATGTCAAGCTTCTAGGATTAGTAAAGCTCCCGGCCCATCAACACGCCTACGAATGACAAGATACGTACATTGCTTGAAAAGTTAAGGGTCGTCCCAATAATAGTGTTTAATATCCTTAAAGAATTTTTTCTTTTGTTGGGACGTTAACCCTTCCATAAGAACACCACCCGCTAAATAGTTTGCAATGTCCGCAAACCACGGGGTGTCGTCAAGATTGGAGTTAATAGACATTAAGTGTAACACCCCATTTTGATAAATGGAATGTCACGCATGATTATGGCGTGTCATCAAAGCATACAAGGATAATGTAATAAACATCACATGACCATAAAGGAAATACCGGAATCAAACATCGGTACCCCACAAGTAGAACTCATCACACACAAACATAAGTACTGTAAATGAAAAGGACTAAACAATGTCCATGGAAATGAGTATCAAAGTATAAAGAAATGCATAAAGTAAAGAAGTCTAGGAAGCTTCCAATCCATATACACGTACGCTTAAAGTCTACGAGCGTCCCTGAGTACCTGCCGTTTTGGGAACATGAAAGGAAAACGGCTGAGCATAGCGCTCAATGCACGGATATACAAGTAAAGCATGAATAATATAAGCATATAAGCATGAAGCAGCGGAAAAGACTAAGTCCTGGATAACCTTGTATATCTTAGTAAAAACTGGTTTTATTGTTTGAAAAGCCTTATGTTTATCTTGTAAAAACTATTTAACATGTTTACCATTAGCCAATATAGGTCATGAAATATCAACGTGCATGAATACTTGGAGGGGTGACCTCGTCATGCAAATTAGAGGGGCTGCCACTAATTTAATATACTGGTTTGGGTAAGAGGGATAAGCTCCTTGTGAAGGATGCAAGGCACACACCACATTCACCTGAATAATCTACTGAAAACATGTAAACTAGGATGCACCCTAATGAATAAGATTTTGCTAGTTGAAAAGTTCGTTTCTCGGTATCTTAACGAATTGATTTCCGGCTTAAAGTACGACTCAGTTGATTTTGGTAAAACAAATATTTTTGGTTGTTTTTAAATAAAAGTGCGAAACTTTAAAGTAAAAGTGCAATTAAAAGTAAATCTAAATCTAATTTAAAGTAAATGGTGCAAGTAATTAAAAGCGATACGAGAATTAAAAGGCACTAAATGAAAATAACGCAAACTTAAATCTAACTAAGGCAAACTTAAAACGCAACTAAAACTAAAACTTATACTAAGGCAAGACTAAATCTAAGGCAAATAAACTTAAAGTGCGACTAAGTAAAAAGGCGGGAAAAATAAAGCTTGAAATAAAAAGGCAGAAAATTAAAAACTAAATGAAAGAAACTGAAAATTACCCCTATCCGGAATAAACCCTATTCGGAATATTAAGCTTACTCGGAATATGTCACCTATCCGGAATAAAACCCTCTATTCGGAACAATACGGCTTATGCGGAACAATCCTTACCCGGAATAACCAGCCCTACGGGGAATAAGTACCTCTATCCGGAATACTGTCACCTATTCGGAATACTGACCCTATCCGGAATAGTTTGGCTATGCGGAATAAATCCCCTATTCGGAATATTATTCCTACCCGGAATATTTGGCCTACTCGGAATGTTTCACTATCCGGAATACTGTCACCTATTCGGAATACTGACCCTATCCGGAATAAACCCTCTATTCGGAATGTTCTGCTACTCGGAATATACTTCCCTATTCGGAATACCTGGCTATTCGGAATAGCCAACCTTACTCGGAATAAAACCACTATTCGGAATATTCAATATTCCGAATAGTCATCCAATGAGAAGCTTTACTCGGAATGTTGCTGGGCTTGGCCGATTCCTGGAAAAGATAAGTAACAAGAAACCGAAGAACAAGGAACAAAATAATAACACGAATCTAACCAAAACCAAGCTAAATCAAACACAAGATTAAATCAAACTAATAACAAAACAACTATTAAGCATAAACAATCAATCTAAAACAATCAAACTCACAAAACTTAATCAAAATAATAAAAACCACTTGATCAAAATAAGAAAGAATAAGAACATGAACATGAACATAAACAATAAGAATCAAAGATCAAGAAAGGTAGAATGAGATTAACAAGATAAAGATAAAGATTAACAAGAATTAAAAGAAAAACTTACTTGAAATTAAATGGAAATTAAGGTGCAAGACAAGGTATTTAAATTTGACAATAAAGTAAATGACAAGGTAATTAAATTGCAAGGTAATTAAAAGTGGAAGAAATAGTGTGTCAAACTATCCAACAAAGAAAAATGATTAATGATCTAATCTATATATAGGGGAGGATTAGGAAGCTTCCTCCCCTCCTTCATTTCTTCTTAATTGCGTCATTAGGTCCTTAAGCCTTTAATCTTCATTAATTGCACCATTAGTCCTTTTTCCTTCTAATCTTCTTTAAACTTGGACTCTAATGACTTGTGGCTCGGGATTTCTTTTGAACTCGTCTTTTAATTCTTTAATAAAGTAGACTTGAGTTCTTCGGCTTTAAGTAAACTTCCGTCTTTCGACTTTTTCTTCGATAAATCTTCAGAATTGGTCTTGGACTTCCGTTCTTTTTGCACTCTTGACTTCTCGACTTCATTTTTCATCTTTTTCTTCATTAAAAGCCCGTGAATGCCGTGTTTTCCCCACTTTTCGTCCTAAATCACAACAAAAACACAAACCACGCATAATTCCGACATAAAAGACATAAAATACACGTTTTGGCTCGGTTATTATTGTAATTAAGTGGTAGAAAAGATGGGTGTTTACACACCTATCAAATCCCCTACACTTGACCATTGCAATGTCCTCATGCAATGCATTAGTTACAAAGCACGTTTACACTTTTCATCATAATCAATCCATAGTGGCCTTTATTAAAGAGATAGAAAATTATAAACATTCAAAGTAATGAAATCAAAAAGCATACCTTGGGTTTTGGAAATGTTATGAATAATCATCATCCTCAAGTTTTCACTTTCTCCAAACCAAGCTTAAAAACGAGATCATTGTTATTATGAGTTAGCAAACTAACACGAACTCATGTGGGCCAATTATTCACTTAGACTCCCTTATTCCTAGGTGTATCTCTTATATTTTATTGTTGTCTTGAATGATCACGAGGATGCATTTTTGACTTATTTCGATAATTTATTAAGGCTGAAAATAAAGTGAACGATTTAATCAATAGTTAGCTAAAGGACAAAATCTATTAAAACTGCTTCTCGGGACCTCATAAAGTTCATATCTTGGCATAACTCGCTTCGCGATTTGAGACCTTTCTCGGACCAATTTTTGACAGCGACTTCATACTTCAAACCTTGAGAGACGTTCATGAAATAATGGTCTTCTCTTCATAATGGAATTTCTTCACTTGAAGTTTTGAGAGATTCATACTTGGACCACGACTTCTTCATTTTTCTCCAATATTTATTTTGGATTTTGATATACAACGATCCGCCTCCTTTTATGACTTGGATCTATTTATCCTCATACCTTGTTAGGGTCTTTTCGGATACACTTCTCCATGACTTTTGGGAGTTTTTGCTTTTCGTCGTGTGTCTCGATCCTTCATATTGATTTTTGATAAATGATTCTTCACATCACTTTGGATCTTTAGTAACAAAATATAGCCCTCATGCCTTGTTAGGGCCTTTTCGGACTCGCCAATCTTCGCATCCCGCTTCAATAAGTTATGCCTTGGCTATGAAATCTAATCCATACCGAGCAACTTTTAAACGATCTTGGGCTAGAAGCTAAGTAACTTTTCAAATCGTACAACCTTATTTATTAGCAGATAAATTATTAGCAAGCGATGGGAGAATAGGCTTATAATTAACTCACATAAATTCAAGAAAGAATACCGAACTTATAATTGGCTCTATCATCTCTCGTTCTCCACAGTTTAAAATCTCAAGTAATGAGACTCGTGGATACTTAGCCTATTAAATCAAAGTTTTGGGTTCTCGAGTCGCCTATAGGATCTTGCAAATTCTTAGACTTTTTCAAGTTTAGAAATCACGTTTTAAAGTTCCCTTGATAAACGACTCTCTAGGATCAATTATAGGAACTTGCGAAAAGTTCTTGTTCTTAACCCGTGAGAGTTAAGACTTTCGCGTTTTATAGCTCCCTATATAATAGCCTAGCAAAACTTGACTTAAACATGTTAAGGGTACTAGCTAGAGTAAACTAAGATAAGTAAACTCGGGTTGAGTCAAAAGATTCACAACGTTTGAAAATTAAAACCACTTTATTAAACATTTATTCTAATAAGGAAAGAAAATAACTATACAAAGGGAAAAACTAATAGGCCAAAATAGATCAAAAATTTTGAAAAATGTCGAAAAATTGATTTTCCGGTTAAAATGAGGACAAATACAAGGAAAAGACCACTTAACTTCGGTAGAAGTCCCCCCTACACTTAAGATAAACATTGTCCTCAATGTTTAAGCATGTGGGAGTAAACTCCCCTACACTTAGGACATTGTGCACGTTGTTTAAATCTTGCTAAGGGAAAGACAACTAAAGAGAATTCCTATTTTATTATTGAGAAAATATAAAATAGTGAATCGAAAAGAGTTTAGGATAGAACCGGGAAAATGGAACACGGAATCACGGGTCGTCAAGAATCATCAAGAGTGGATCATTGAGCACTCGAATCCCTGATTAAGAGAGGAAATAGCAAACCAAAGGGTCTCCCCTACACTTATGATAAAGAAAGCGAAAAGATAGATACATGGGTTGCCTCCCAAGAAGCGCTTGGTTTTCGTTAACCGATTCATGAGCCTGACTCGACCTTGATCATCAACGGAAGAAGCATGAAATATATCCACCAGGATCAAAGACATAGTTTTCGTCCATCAAGAAGCACAAGCTTAGGGCGAACAAGGCAAGCCAAAGAAGAATAGGCAAGGTTCCCTTAAGCAGTGATGGAGCACGGTAGAAGCAAGTGTGAAGTGGTGCAAGCAGATTTCCATAAGTTCCAAAGATATTTCCTTTTATTTCATCAGGTGGATACTGAGATGGCTTAAAGATTTCAATACCGGGGTCGAACACCTTTTCCTTTAAGGGAAAATAGCACTCAGGCTCAGCAGAGTGGGAAGAAGATCCGCGAAGAAGCACAACCTCGTCCTTAGAAGATGGACAAAGAGGTGTTAACTCATACGTGCTGCGGATATTGGTGTCGACCAGTTTCTTCTCCTTTGAAAGAATGTGCTTCAAATCCAAAGTAGGATCAAGATGATAATCTTCAAAGTCATAAGGAGGAGCATCACTCTTATGAGGGAAGTAAGTGTTGAGAAACGTAGAGAAATCTTCCTCAAATGAGTAATCGTCCAAAGTAGGATCGAGTGATAGCGGAGGATCTTCATCATGTGAAGAATCGCTCGAGAGAGTATTGGCCTCATCAAAATCATCATATGTGGGCAGCTCGGGATACTCAGAAGTAAGGTCATCATAATCATCCGAATCTGAGCTAGACTCATCATCATAAGCATCAAAGACCGGTGGAAAATCATAAATGGGAGAAGGTGCCAAAGTAGGGAGAGAATCATCCACATCATCTTGAAAAAGTGGATTATCAGTGGAAGAATCGAATAGCGGATTGTTGTAGACAACAAAGTCATCATGCACATTAATCATATTCACAGATTCTCGGCCTCCAAAGGATTTGCCTGTAAGATTCCCCATTTTAAAAATTTGGAAATCATTCCCGACTCTTAAGATTAACTCACCTTCGGCCACATCCACTAAAGCTCGTCCGGTTCTCAAGAATGGCCGACCAAGTATTAAAGGAATACGAGGGTCCATTTCATAATCAACAACGACAAAATCGACCGGGAAAGTAAATGTGCCAACTTTTATGAACACGTCTTCGTCTATACCAACGGGGTAAGCGAGAGTGCGATTTGCAAGTTCGAGAGTCATCTTTGTTGGAGTGAGGTCGGGCAATGATAGTGTTTTCCAAACACTCAGTGGCATCAAATTAATACTGGCCTCGAGATCAGCAAGGGCAGTAAATTCTTCAGTTTTGTTGAACACGCAAGGCAACACAAAACGACCGGGATCTCCAAGCTTTTCCAGAAGTTCTTTAAGAATAACTGCAGAGCAGTTTTCATTTAAGCGTGTGTTGGCGAGCTCAAGCAACTTCTCTTTCTTGTTAAGCAATTCCTTAAATGCTTTGACAAATTTGGGCATGTGGACAAGTGCTTCAAGAAAGCTAATGTTGAAGTTCATCTGAGAGATCATCTTGATGTAGTTCGACACTTGATAGTCATTCTTGGTTAGCTCGTTGGTCTTGCCTAAGCGAGAAGGGTATGGGATGTTGGGTTTATAGGTGGAAGGTGAAGATGTAGCAAGTAAAGGTTGAGATGTTGAAGGGTCCTTCCTAGGAACATCGTCATAACGAGGTGGAGACGGTAATGGTGTACTAATACTAGGTGTAGGAGGAGTAGGGATACATGGTGGTGGAGGAGGTGTAGATGATGGGAGTGGGATTGGTGGTCCTACGATGGTAACTCCACTACGAGTAGTAATAGCACTCACATTAGCTCGCGGATTAGTGACGATGTTTGAAGGTAGAGAACTTGAAGTAGAAGGTTGAGTGGAGGGCAAGAAACTAGCCAACATATTCTTTAATTCATTCGTTTGAGTGCTGAAGGAGGATTGAATATTATCGCGAACCTCGGACCTTATCTCATTTCCTTGCTTCGTGATATCTCCTTTCAAATTAATTATTTGGCTCTGTAGATTCTTGATTTGCTCACCTTGGGTTCTCATAATGGCTTCAACATCGGAGTTAGTGGGTGCGTTTTGTTGGGCGGGTGGGTTATAAGGATTAGAAGCTCTTGGTGGGATGTGGTTGCTTCTATTGTAGTTGTTGGCGGAGTTTTGGTTTTGAGGAGAAAAACCGGGTGAAAGGTAGTTGTTTGATCGGTAACTCAGCAGATTTCTATCCCCTTGTTGTCGAGCTTGGTAATTTTCCGGTGAATAATTACCATAAGCTGCATACACATTTTCCGGATTTCCTTGTGTAGAAGGACAATCGGTGTATGAGTGAGGACCGCCTCATGTTTCACAAGGATTAGCAACCGCTTTAACTTGTTGTTGTTGTTGGTTTGAAGCGAGAAGCGTAATACTTTTGCTCATTTCAGTCATCATGCGGGTGAGTTCGGTCATATCAGGGTTTGCTGAGGTAGAAGAAAGATTGACTCTCGGGTTGTTCCTAGAAGAAGCAGAGGAATCCCAGTTTTTGTGGTGAGTAGTCATGTTCTCAATTAACTCTCTACACTCCTCGGTCTCCTTTTCATGAATGTGCCACCGGCGGCTGCATTAATCGTATCACGATCTCGAAAAGTCAAACCGTTGTAAAAAGTATCAATTAAGGTCACAGGTAGCATGTTGTGGTTTGGACATCTATCGATCAAGACATTATATCTTTCCCAAGCATCAAAAAGAGATTCATCAGGATCTTGCATGAAACCGCTGATTTGATTGCGAAGGCTCGTGACCATGGATGGTGGGAAGTAGCGCGATAAAAAGCGTTGAGTCATGTCATCCCAAGTGTGAATAGAATTCTTCGGGAGACGATCAAACCATTCCTCGATATGATGTAATAAAGTATGTGGAAAGAGTTGTAGGCGAAGTTCATCCATTGTGGCACCAGCCAACTTCATGTTTTGGGTGATTGTAATGAACTTGTCGAGGTGTTTGTTGGCATCATCATCAGGCAATCCACGGAATGGGTTAGTTTGCACTTGCTGAATCATGTGGTGCTTCAACGAAAACTCAGGAGCGTTGATTTGCATCGGCGCAATCGGTCCTCCTCGTCCAAACATGGTAGGTTGACAAAGCTCCTCCATGGTCCGAAGATCGGGCTGTGGAAGAACATTGTTGTTATTATTAAGGTGCGGTGGAATATTATTGTTGTTAACACCTGACATAGCTAAATCTTCTTGAGTCTCGGGCTCTTGATAATTAGAAGATCTAGTACGCATACACCTGAAAATGCAAAAAGAAAAAGAAACCAAACACAAAGACAATATATATTTACAATAAAGAGAAAATCTTTTTGGATTTTTGAAATTTTTAATTTTTATGTATTTTTAACAATTTTTTTAATTTTTATGATTTTTTATCAATTTTTTATGCAAGAAAAATAACGCTCACAAGTGAACGGATCCAAAAAAGAAACGCATCTCTCACAGAAAACCGTTAATCTTTATGAAAAGAGCCGGCAGCGGCGCCATTTTAATGAATAAGATTTTGCTAGTTGAAAAGTTCGTTTCTCGGTATCTTAACGAATTGATTTCCGGCTTAAAGTACGACTCAGTTGATTTTGGTAAAACAAATATTTTTGGTTGTTTTTAAATAAAAGTGCGAAACTTTAAAGTAAAAGTGCAATTAAAAGTAAATCTAAATCTAATTTAAAGTAAATGGTGCAAGTAATTAAAAGCGAGACGAGAATTAAAAGGCACTAAATGAAAATAACGCAAACTTAAATCTAACTAAGGCAAACTTAAAACGCAACTAAAACTAAAACTTAAACTAAGGCAAGACTAAAATAAATCTAAGGCAAATAAACTTAAAGTGCGACTAAGTAAAAAGGCGGGAAAAATAAAGCTTGAAATAAAAAGGCAGAAAATTAAAAACTACATGAAAGAAACTGAAAATTACCCCTATCCGGAATAAACCCTATTCGGAATATTAAGCTTACTCGGAATATGTCACCTATCCGGAATAAAACCCTCTATTCGGAACAATACGGCTTATGCGGAACAATCCTTACCCGGAATAACCAGCCCTACGCGGAATAAGTACCTCTATCCGGAATACTGTCACCTATTCGGAATACTGACCCTATCCGGAATAGTTTGGCTATGCGGAATAAATCCCCTATTCGGAATATTATTCCTACTCGGAATATTTGGCCTACTCGGAATGTTTCACTATCCGGAATACTGTCACCTATTCGGAATACTGACCCTATCCGGAATAAACCCTCTATTCGAAATGTTCTGCTACTCGGAATATACTTCCCTATTCGGAATACCTGGCTATTCGGAATAGCCAACCTTACTCGGAATAAAACCACTATTCGGAATATTCAATATTCCGAATAGTCATCCAATAAGAAGCTTTACTCGGAATGTTGCTGGGCTTGGCCGATTCCTGGAAAAGATCAGTAACAAGAAACCGAAGAACAAGGAACAAAATAATAACACGAATCTAACCAAAACCAAGCTAAATCAAACACAAGATTAAATCAAACTAATAACAAAACAACTATTAAGCATAAACAATCAATCTAAAACAATCAAACTCACAAAACTTAATCAAAATAATCAAAACCACTTGATCAAAATAAGAAAGAATAAGAACATGAACATGAACATAAACAATAAGAATCAAAGATCAAGAAAGCTAGAATGAGATTAACAAGATAAAGATAAAGATTAACAAGAATTAAAAGAAAAACTTACTTGAAATTAAATGGAAATTAAGGTGCAAGACAAGGTATTTAAATTTGACAATAAAGTAAATGATAAGGTAATTAAATTGCAAGGTAATTAAAAGTGGAAGAAATAGTGTGTCAAAAACAAAGAAAAATGATTAATGATCTAATCTATATATAGGGGAGGATTAGGAAGCTTCTTCCCCTCCTTCATTTCTTCTTAATTACGTCATTAGGTCCTTAAGCCTTTAATCTTCATTAATTGCACCATTAGTCCTTTTTCCTTCTAATCTTCTTTAAACTTGGACTCTAATGACTTGTGGCTCGGGATTTCTTTTGAACTCGTCTTTTAATTCTTCAATAAAGTAGACTTGAGTTCTTCGGCTTTAAGTAAACTTCCGTCTTTCGACTTTTTCTTCGATAAATCTTCAGAATTGGTCTTGGACTTCCGTTCGTTTTGCACTCTTGACTTCTCGACTTCATTTTTCATCTTTTTCTTCATTAAAAGCCCGTGAATGCCGTGTTTTCCCCACTTTTCGTCCTAAATCACAACAAAAACACAAACCACGCATAATTCCGACATAAAAGACATAAAATACACGTTTTGGCTCGGTTATTATTGTAATTAAGTGGTAGAAAAGATGGGTGTTTACACACCTATCACACCCATACGTCCCACCTGATAATAATAAAAATATGGCCAAAAGCTGAAGGCACGCCACGAGCTATCACTCCGTCGTGGTGGAGTCATAACACTGGTGCCTCCAGTGTTATGGTTATGGTACCTCCATAACTAAGTAAAACTGGTCATGCATGTATATGGCTTTAGGTATCTAATTAAACATAAGCAATTCAAAAACATATAAAACATATACTAGGGAAAACAGTTGGCTGCATACGGGAAATCCTAATAAGGAAGAATGTCCATACTGAAAGGACGGAGAATCCGTACCTTGTGTCCAGTGAACAAAGAAGACGAACGGAAGAGAGTCCTACTTCGGTATAACTAATGCTACATAAATACATACGTGTATAAGTATATGATTACTGAGTACGTAACTGGTTTTATATCATGTCTTAGCTTGTTTTATATGTTCGTGTCATGTTTTACTGATTAAAGCTTTATACTGTGTTTATCACGTATTCTGTCTATTCTGATTAAGTATTTCTTGTATTATTATACTTGTGTAATAATAAGTAACTTTCTAAAAATAGAAGGTTTCCTAAAATAGAAAGTTTCCAAAAATAGAAAGTTTCCCAAAATAGAAAGTTTCCAAAAATAGATTTACTGCTTAAAATAGATGAGTTTCTAAAAAAAATAGAAAGTTTTCATAAATGGATTAGCTTCCTTAATTAAATAAGTTTCTAAAAAACGAAAGTTTCCATAAATAGAAATAAGCTGGATTATTAAGCTAATAATATAAGCTTAAGTGTTTACTAATTAATATTCTAAGTCATGTGACTAAATAGTATAGTTTATTAATTATTTCATGTAAATTAAATAAACTATATGTTAAAGTGTTTAATTAAATATATCATGTTTAATTAAATAAAAAAGTAATAATACTTAGGTTAAAACATGCATTAATATTTATTAATAATATAACCTAAGTCATGTAAATTAATTAATTATAAATCATGATTTTAATAATTAATTAATTATATAGTCTAAATAAATGATTATTACTTAGGTTAAAATACATGTATTAATAATAACATTAATAACCTAAGTCATGTATAAATTAAATTAATCATGTACATGTTTTAATTAATTTAACTTAATCTTGTAAAAAATAAACTTGTAAATTAATTAACCTTGTAAAAAATAATACTATTATGCCCGAAACCCGTGTATTAATTATTAAACGTGTAGTGTACCGTGTTATTAAACCCCGTAGACCGGACCCGTGAACCGGACCCGTGAACCGGTCAACAACGCACCCTTGGTCTTGACTAGCCGCCGGCTAGTAAAAGTTCCCACCGGCTAGCCGTTGGTTACCCCTGCTACCGCGGCCTAAGGTTCCCCCTGCTTTCCTTATTTAGCCACCGGCTTAAGCCGATGGTGGTTCCTTGTTCTTAGCCGAGACCCAACCGAACATCAAACACCCCCCCCCCCCCCCCCCCCCCCCGCGACATGGTCGGGGGTTCCCTTGTTCCTTGCGGCCGAGATCAACAACACCACACCGAGACCTTGAGGTCTCAGTTGGTGTGAACCAAAAGCAAGCCGAGACCCCCTTGGTCTCGGTTCCATGCGTCGGGCAAAACAAACACCCCTTAAACCCTAATTAATTTTACCCTCATGATTTATTAACATGTATATACTTGTTTTTATACCATTCATGATTTCATGTGTTCAGTTAATCAAGAACATAAAAAAGAAAAAGGGTTTAGGGTTTACCGATTACGTGAAACAAAGGATAATGAACACACGAACAACCTTGCGAGAAATCAATCACCAAAATCAACCAACACCCCCTATGTATGTGTTTGTACCCGGCGGCCAAGAAGAGGAAAAAGAGGGATTAGGGTTTTGTTTATTTTCTAATTTCTGTAATTATGAAAATAGGTTTTCCCTTTATTTCTTGTTTAGTAAAAATTGCATGGGCTTGGCCCTTTGTCTTGTGTTTAGCTGCGGGTAAGATGGGGCCCACAAGGGTAACCCATACTTTTCTCGTGTCTAATATTAAGTGTGTTCTCGTGTTCGTGTTTACATGATTTAAGTAGTTATCGTTCGTGTCTTATTATATTTATTCGTGATCGTAATAAATATACATAAATACGTAATACTAAGCTCGTGATTATTTACGTTCATGATTTCATGTTCGTATGTTCGTGATTATAATTATATTGAAATAATTATCGTGTCTTAATACGTATTAAATACTTATCGTGTTATAACACGTACGTAATACTTGTAAATCTTGTTCGTGAATCGTAAACGTGCTATAAAAGGAAAGTTCTAATCATGTACGTATGATCATAAGGGTACTATTCATGGTAAAAGCATGCGGGTTTTACAACTCTTCCCCCCTAAAAGAATAATTCGTCCCCGAATTATAGATAAAGTAAACTGGAAAAGAAGAACATACCCGAATTCAGAGTATGAAATGAGGGTAAGAAGCCCGGATAGACTCTCTGTTTCCCAAGTGGCTTCCCGCTCGGTATGATCCCTCCAAAGGATTTTGACGAATGGAATCGTCTTCTTTCTCATGACTCGTTCTTGTCTGTCAAGAACTCATTCGGGTTCTTCTATGAAAGTGAGATCTTCACGAATCTGTTCTAGTGGATACTGAACCATGTGAAGGGGATGATACTTATACCCTCTGAGTAAGGACACATGTAAAACATCGTGAACATGAGAAAGCTGCAGAGGTAACGTTAAACGGTAAGATACTTCACCGACTCGTTCAATGACATCAAACGATCCGATGAATCGAGGACTGAGCTTCCCTTTGATTCCAAAACGTCTAACACCACGTGTCGGAGAAACCTTAAGGAAAACATGATCTCCTACGTTAAAATGTAAGTCCCGACGATGCTTGTCTGCGTAACTCTTCTGACGTGACCGTGCTTCTTGTAGTTTCTGCTTAGCTACTGCGACCTTCTCATTAGTCAGCTCTATCATTTCTGGTCCTTCAAGTGTTTGCTCACCAACCTGATCCCAGCAGATTAGGGCACGACACTTTCTGCCATACAACATCTCGAAAGAAGCACACTTGATATTTGCGTACCAAATGTTGTTGTATGAAAACTCCACCAAACAGATATAATCGTCCCAATCACCCATCCAATCCAACGCACATGAACTCAACATGTCTTCCAATGTCTGAATCGTTCGCTCCGACTGCCCGTCTGTTTGAGGATGAAAAGCCGTACTAAGCTTAAGTTTTGTGCCACAAGCTTTCTGCAGACTTTGCCAAAATCGCGAAGTGAACCGAGGATCTCTGTCTGAGACGATGCTGGATGGAGCACCGTGAAGTCTCATGATCTCCCTCCTATAAGTATCGAGTTTACTGACCGAATCTTCCTTGCGGATCGGTAAGAAATGAGCTGATTTGGTAAGTCGGTCAACGATAACCCAAATCGCATCGTGCTTCCTTTTTGTCTGCGGAAGACCGGTAAAAAAATCCATGGTGATCTTGTCCCACTTCCACTCTGGAATATCTAACGGTTGAAGGAGACCGCCAGATCGCTGATGCTCGATCTTAACCTACTGGCAGGTAAGACATTTGGAGACATAAGTTGCAACATCCTGTTTCATAACACTCCACCAAAAGTACTGCTTGATGTCATGGTACATCTTGGTCGAACCAGGATGAATAGAGAATGGGGAGCTATGAGCCTCATCTAACAATGCTTCCCGGAGTTCTTGATCATCAGGAACACAAAGTCTCGCGCCCTGCCATAAGATACCGTCTGCGTCTACTTGAAATTCTGTCTGCTTCTCCAAATTCTGAATTATCGCCAAGATTTCACCATCATCCTTCTGAGCTTCCTTGATCTTAGAGAGTAACTCTGGTTCCACTCTAAGATTAGCCCAGTAACCGTGTTGTCCACGTACCATGATCTTTATATCTAGTCGCTCCAAGTCTCGTATAATTTCCTCCTTAATTTTAATGCCGTTTATCATTCCGGACTTTCTGCGAAGTGCATCTGCCACTACATTCGCCTTGCCGGGATGATACTGCAGATTAATGTCATAATCCTTCAATAGCTCTAACCATCTCCTCTGTCTCATGTTCAATTCACGTTGAGTGAAGATATACTTCAAGCTCTTGTGGTTCGTGAAAATGTCACATGATTCTGCATACAAGTAGTGCCTCCATATCTTCAAAGCAAACACGACTGCTGCAAGTTCCAAGTCATGCGTAGGGTAATTTTCCTCATAAGGCTTAAGCTGTCGTGAAGCCTACGCGATCACTTTCCCATGTTGCATGAGAACACAGCCAAGTCACTTCCCCGATGCATCACTATAGATTTGAAATCCACCTGTACCAGATGGGAGAGTAAGAATCGGTGCAGATACCAACTTCTGCTTTAAGTCTTCAAAGCTTTTCTCTCTTTCTTTAGTCCAGACGAATTTCTCCCCTTTCCGCATCAGTTTGGTCAATGGTAGTGCTAAACGGGAAAATTTCTCCACGAACCTACGGTAGTAACCAACTAAGCTTAGGAAACTGCGGACTTCAGTCACTGATGTCGGTATTGGCCACTTGGTAATAGCCTCAACCTTTGCTGGATCCATCGTGATTCCTTCTACTGATACAATGTGGCCTAAGAATGCCACCTTGTCTAACCAGAACTCACACTTGGAGAATTTAACATACAGCTGCTTCTGGCGAAGAATCTGTAGTAATGTACGAAGATGGTCTTCGTGTTCCTCCTTGGACTTAGAGAATACCAGGATGTCGTCAATGAAGACAATGACGAACTTGTCCAGAAAATCATGGAAGATTCTGTTCATCCGATCCATGAACACTGCTGGAGCATTGGTAAGGCCAAATGGCATGACTACAAATTCGTAGTGGCCATAGCGTGTACGGAAAGCAGTCTTGGCGATGTCCTGCTCCTTAAGCCGTAGCTGATGATAGCCCGACCTTAGATCAATCTTGTAGAAATGTTTGGCCCTTTGGAGTTGGTCAAACAAATCATCTATGCGTGGTAGTGGATACCTATTCCTGATGGTAATCTTGTTGAGCTTGCCATAGTCTATGCAAAGACGTATACTGCCGTCCTTCTTCCTAACGAATAAGACCGGTGCGCCCCATGGAGATGCGCTCGGTCGAATAAAGCCGCGTTCCAAAAGTTCTTGCAATTGCTCCGTCAGCTCCTTCAACTCTATGGGAGCCATGCGATAAGGAGCCTTGGAAATCGTTTCAGCTCCTAGGATGAGCTCGATATTAAATTCTACTTCGCGTGCAGGTGGTATGCCCGGAAGTTCTTCTGGAAATACATCTGGAAATTCTGACACTATCGGTTGATTCTGAATTGATGGGGATTCAGCATCCATGTGATGAACAGTAGCTAGATAGCCCTTACAACCATGTGAAAGTAATGCACGTGCTTGCAGGGTTGATATGATTTGTACAGACCTTCCGGGTACGAACCCGTTGTGAATGTACTCTGGCGGATTAACATCACCGAAGATGACTCGATATGAATAGCAGTCTATGGTAGCATGATGCTTGGATAGCCAATCCATGCCCAAAATCATGTCAAAATCATTCCTGTCCAACGGAAGTGCGTCAACAGGACGAATCTTGTCATCAAACTCTTGGGGAAGGCTCTTGTACACATAGGTTATGCGTATAGAGTCTCTCAAAGGCGTGGAAATACTCAGTATATTCTCTAGTGGCATGGGGAGTATCCTAACATTCTTGGCATAAGCAGTAGAAATGACCGAGTGAGTAGCACCCGTATCAAATACCTATACAAGATTCCAGTGATGGTACTAGTAGACTTGTTGGCCTGATCGCGAGATGTCGTGTAAACGCGTCCACTAGTAGGAGGCGGCTTGGTATAAGCATGTCCGGATGTACCCTCCATCTCGCCCTTGCGGCAATCCTTCATGCGATGGCCAGGAAAACCACACTTATAGCATGCGTCGCTGTCGCGACGACATGACCCTAGGTGCCTACGGTGGCAGGTAGAGCAAAGAGGATGAGTATATCCTCCAGCAGGTGTCCTGACTGGCTGTGAGCCTAATAAGAACAATATACATGAGACATGATGAAAGGTACAAAGAACAATGCGGATAAATCATAAGATGGAATACCAGTGATAGCTGGACGGTTAGGCTGTGAACCTCTCTAGTTCTGGTCCCTCCCGTTACCATGATTCCTGGTAGAAGATTTGCTAATGTGTCAGAATTAAGAATTATAACATGTAATCATAAGAAAAATGAGTAAGTATAAGGACCTGCTAGTGTTGGAGTGTCCAGTGTTGCTATGGTAATTATCATAACCGCCACGCCTATCCGTGGCAGAACGGTCGTGAGTCTGACCGTTTCCCTTAGGCTGATTAGGCTGTTGCTGAGTAGCCGGCTAAGACCGGTCCCCAGTCTTCTGCCTGGAAGATACAGTTTAAAGAGATGAAATATTGACATGTATTGAAATAATACGGATTGGTCACCGTTTGAATACGAATGTTTACCTCTTATCAGGTCTCTCTGCTTCCCCGAACGCATCTCTTTCCTGCAGCATCTCCAGCTTACGTGCTGCATCGGCCACTTGTTCTGCCGTGTTGAACGTAGCACCTCCTAAGTTATTGGTAATCATTGGAGAAAGAGCCCAGCGAAAATGTTGTGCCTTCTCTTCAGCAGTGCCCGCGGTTGCTCTCAGGACACCAGCGAACCGAAGGAAACGCTGCATGAAATCATTGCTATTTTCCTCAGGTCGCTGGCTAATAGTGTAGTATTCACTCATGAGCCTATTCCTTCCTTCCGTGGGAAAGATGCGAGGTGGGGGAGGATAGTCCTGCAAGTCTGCATTGGCAGCTGCAACCATCTCCCAGATATTGTGTGTGTTTACCATCTGACAGTATAACATAAAATACATGATTAAACTGATCAAAACATAAACTATATACATGAAAAAAAATTATACCAATAAATTATGAGAAAAATTTTATGCAAGAAAATTTATACATGAATGCATGATGCAGTTTTATGAAAACTTTTGTATGCGCGAGAGTGAACGTCTATGGTCAGTTCACCCAAAACAACAGACATAGCGAGGGGACGCCAATGGGTCGGTACCAAATTTAAAATTTTCGATAAAACACATGCGACTAAATAGGGTCAGTCCTGTACCAACCATTACTTAGTCATAAACCTATGACAATGACATATATATGTATGCATGAAAATGATGAATGCATGAAACCGACTGTCAGTTCTAGGAAGACCATAGTGGCTACCCACTAATCACAGGTCGTGTTTTGAGAGCCTACAGGTCGAAGCCTTGGCTCTGATACCATAATTGTAACACCCCATTTTGATAAATGGAATGTCACGCGTGATTATGGCGTGTCATCAAAGCATATAAGGATAATGTATTAAACATCACATGACCATAAAGGAAATACCGGAATCAAACATCGGTACCCCACAAGTAGAACTCATCACACACAAATATAAGTACTGTAAATGAAAAGGACTAAACAATGTCCATGGAAATGAGTATCAAAGTATAAAGAAATGCATAAAGTAAAGAAGGCTAGGAAGCTTCCAATCCATATGCACGTACGCTTAAAGTCTACGAGCGTCCCTAAGTACATGCCGTTTTGGGAACATGAAAGGAAAACAGCTGAGCATAACGCTCAGTGCACGGATATACAAATAAAGCATGAATAATATAAGCATATAAGCATGAAGCAGCAGAAAAGACTAAGTCTTGGATAACCTGGTATATCTTAGTAAAAACTGGTTTTATAGTTTGAAAAGCCTTATGTTTATCTTGTAAAAACTGTTTAACATGTTTACCATTAGCCAATATAGGTCATGAAATATCAACGTGCATGAATACTTGGAGGGGTGACCTCGTCATGCAAATTAGAGGGGCTGCCTCTAATTTAATAAACTGGTTTGGGTAGGAGGGATCAGCTCCTTGTGAAGGATGCAAGGCACACACCACATTCACCTGAATAATCTACTGAAAACATGTAAACTAGGATGTACCTATACGCCCCACCTGATAATAATAATAATAATATGGCCAAAAGCTGAAGGGACGCCATGAGTTATCACTCTGTCGTGGTGGAGTCATAACACTGGTGCCTCTAGTTTTATGGTTATGGTACCTCTATAACTAGGCTAAATTGGTCATGCATGTATATGGCTTTAGGTATCTAATTAAACATAAGCAATTCAAAAACATATAAAAGATATACTAGGGAAAACAGTTGGCTGCATACGGGAAATCCTAATAAGGAAGAATGTCCATACTGAAAGGACGGAGAATCCGTACCTTGTGTCCAGTGAACGAAGAAGACAAACGGAAGAGAGTCCTACTTCGGTATCACTCATGCTACATAAATACATACGTGTATAAGTATCTGATTTCTGAGTACGTAACTGGTTTTATATCATGTCTTAGCTTGTTTTATATGTTCGTGTCATGTTTTACTGATTAAAGCTTTATACTGTGTTTATCATGTATTCTGTCTATTCTGATTAAGTATTTCTTGTATTTCTTGTATTATTATACTTGTGTGTAATAATAAGTAACTTTCTAAAAATAGCAGGTTTCGTAAAATAGAAAGTTTCCAAAAATAGAAAGTTTCTAAAAATAGATTTACTGCTTAAAATAGATAAGTTTCTAAAAAATAGAAAGTTTCCATAAATAGATTAGTTGCCTTAATTAAATAAGTTTCTTAAAATAGAAAGTTTCCATAAATAGAAATAAGCTGGATTATTAAGCTAATAATATAAGCTTAAGTGTTTACTGATTCTAAGTCATGTGATTAAATAGTATAGTTTATTAATTATTTCATGTAAATTAAATAAATTATAGGTTAAAGTATTTAATTAAATATATCATGATTTAATTAAATAAAAAGGTAATAATACTTAGGTTAAAATGTGCATTAATATTAATTAATAATATAACCTAAGTCATGTAAATTAATTAATTATAAGTCATGATTTTAATAATTAATTAATTATATAGTCTAAATAAATGATTATTACTTAGGTTAAAATTCATGTATTAATAATAACATTAATAACCTAAGTCATGTATAAATTAAATTAATCATGTACATGTTTTAATTAATTTAATTTAATCTTGTAAAAAATAAACTTGTAAATTAATTAACCCTGTAAAAAATAATAATGTCATGCCCGAAACCCGTGTATTTATTATTAAACGTGTCGTGTACCGTGTTATTAAACCCCGTGGACCGGACCCGTGAACCGATCAACAACGCACCCTTGGTCTTGACTAGCCGCCGACTAGCAAAAGTTCCCACCGGCTAGCTAGTGGTTACCCCTGCTGCCGCGGCCTAAGGTTCCCCCTGCTTTCCTTATTTAGCCACTGGCTTAAGCCGGTGGTGGTTCCTTGTTCTTAGCCGAGACCCAACCGAACACCAACACACCCACTGACATGGTCGAGGGTTCCCTTGTTCCTTGCGGCCGAGATCAACAACACCACACCGAGACCTTGAGGTCTCGGTTGGTGTGAAACAAAAGCAAGCCGAGACCCCCTTGGTCTCGGTTCTATGCGTCGGCTAAAACAAACACCCCTTAAACCCTAACTAATTTTACCCCCATGATTTATTAACATGTATTTACTTGTTTTTATACACGATTTCATGTGTTCAATTAATCAAGAACATAAAAAAGAAAAAGGGTTTAGGTTTTACCGATTACATGAAACAAAGGAGAATGAAGACACGAACAACCTTGCGAGAAATCAATCACCAAAATCAACCAACACCCCCTATGTGTGTGTTTGTACCCGGCGGCCAAGAAGAGGAAAAAGAGGGATTAGGGTTTTGTTTATTTTCTAATTTCTGTAATTATGAAAATAAGTTTTCCCTTTATTTCTTGTTTAGTAAAAATTGCATGGGCTTGGCCCTTTGTCTTGTGTTTAGCCGCGGGTAGGATGGGGCCCACAAGGGTAACTAATACTTGGTTTTTACACCTCGTATGAAAGTTCGTTGAACCGATCTTTTCGAATTGACTATTGGTTAAAAGTGCGACTCAATCGTCTTTTGGTGAACAAGAGAATGGTTTTGTTTTGATTATCTATTTTAAAATATAGCAAGAAATTTAAGTGTCATTGAGTAAAGTGGAAGTATAAAGATTAATACTAAAATGACGAGTTAAAATTAAATGCTTGAAAAACTTAAAGACGAGATAAGAAAAATACTAGCACAGTAAATAAATCTAACACTTGGAAATTTTGTAAAGACTATAAACTAAACTAGCCCTAATCGGAATGTAAATGACTACTGATCGGAATATGGGTGAAAATGGTGCAATCGGAATATGCTAATAAATGTCCAGATCGGAATATGTTCCGATCTGGTGATCAGAATGTATTAAAAAGTTGCACCGTCGGAATGTTTGACAAATACCTTCAATCGGAATACTACACAAATGCTCAAATCGGAATATTGCAAATTGTCCCAATCGGAATATGCAGAAAAGTCCAAATCGGAATACACAAAAAGGGGCCAGATGGGAATGTTCAAACCCTCAGCCGTCGGAATAATTACTACCTAATCCGATCACTATGATCGGAATAAGTGGGTGCTGATCGGAAACTCAAAACCCTTTTCCGATTTTACAATCGGAAAGAGGGTTGGGGGCTGCTCAGAATATGTTAATCGGAAAGGGGTTTATAACCCTTTCCGAAATGTATGAGATTCGGTTAAAAAGCAAGGAAATAAGCTATTATAATGAGCTTATTCCCAAAACTAGAACGAATCAAACTAAACGGATCAAATAAGCACTTGTATCAACTTATCAAACCTCAAAATAAATAAACTTTTAGATCAAACAATAAAAACATGAACTTTTAAAGAAAACTTTTTATAAGTAAATAAGCTAATCATAAAAATAAGCCAATAAGCACACGAGTCTTAAAGCTTAATCAAATGAAAACTTATGTAATGATCAAAAGATTAACTTTTTTTAAGCACGAAATCATTAAGAACAACACAGATCATATGATAGTCGCACCAAAATCAATCTAAAATCAAAGAAAGGTAGAATGAGATTAAAGATTAAAAGCTTAAAATGAACTTTGATTAATGAAATAAGCAATACATAAATGTTTAATCTTGAAAGATTAAAAGAAAAGATGAAATTTAGTGAGAGAAAGTTTAAGACTTTCTCTCTCTAGAACTAGAGAGAAAAGTGAAAAAATGAAAAACTAAAAATTAAAGACTAACTAAATAACACCCTCCTAATGACTATTAGGAGGGTATTTATAGGGAAGGTGGAAGGAGTGCATGTGTTGCATCTTCTTTCTTGCTTTCTTCACGTCTTCTCGACTCGACTTTAATTCTTTGTCTTTTCTCGATGTCGTCTCGGGATTTGAACTTGTCTTTTACTTTTCTTTTTCTATTAGACTTAAGTTCTTCGACTTCGTTAAACTTCCGTCTTTAGACTTTTTCTTTGATAAATCTTCAGAATAGGTCTTGGATTTCCGTTCTTTTTGCACTCTTGATCTTTTGACTTCGTCTTTTCCCGTTTTCTTCGATAAAAGCCCGTGAAAACCCGTGTTTTCTTCCTTTTTCATATTTTGGTCCTAAAACACAATAAAAACACAAACCACGCATAATTCCAACTTTTACGACATAAATCACACGTTTTGGTCTTGTTATTATAGGAAATAAGTGGTAAAAGGATAAGTGTATTCACACTTATTAAATCCCCTACACTTGACCATTACAATGCCCTCATGGAATGCATTAATTTAAAGCACGGTTTACATTTTCCATCATAAATAACCCACTTTGGCCTTTATTAAATATAAAACATAAAAAGATAGAAACAAGTAAAGAAATTAAAAACTTACATTGGGTTTTGGCAGCCATGAAAGTTTATCATCCTCAAGTTTCACGTTCCCCATACCAAGCTTAAAAACGAGATCATTGTTATTATAAGTTAGCAAACTATCACGAACTCATGTGGGCCAATTATTCACTTAGACTCCCTTATTCCTGGGTGTATCTCTTATATTTTATTTTTGTCTTGAATGATCACGAGGATGCATTGTTTGACTTATTTCGATAGTTATTAAGGCCGAAAATAAGGTGAATGATTTAATCAATAGTTAGCTAAAGGACCAAATCTTTTAAAACTGCTTCTCGGGACCTCATAAAGTTCATATCTTGGCATAACTCGCTTCACGATTTGAGACCTTTCTCGGACCGATATTTGGCAGCGACTTCATACTTCGAATCTTTGAGAGACGTTCTTGAAATTATGGTCTTCTCTTCATAATAGAAATTTCTTCACTTTGAAGTTTTGAGAGATTCTTCTTCTTTGGACCACGACTTCTTCATTTTTCTCCAATCTTTATTTTGGACTTTGATATACAACGATCCGCCTCCTTTTAGGACTTGGATCTATTTATCCTCATACCTTGTTAGGGTCTTTTCGGATAGACTTCTCCATAATCTTTTGGGAGTATTTGCTTTTCGTCGTGTGTCTCGATCCTTCGTATTGATTTTCGATAAATGATTCTTCACATTACTTTTGGATCTTTAGCAACAAAATGTAGCCCTCATGCCTTGTTAGGGCCTTTTCGGACTCGCCAATCTTCGCATCCCGCTTCAATAAGTTATGCCTTGGCTATGAACTCTAATCCGTACCGAGCAACTTTTAAACGATCTGGGGCTAGAAGCTAAGTAACCTTTTAAATCGTACAACCTTATTTATTGTAGATAAATTTATTAACAAGCGAAGGGAGAATAGGCTTATAATTAACTCACATAAATTCACGAAAGAATACCGAACTTATAACTGACTCTATCATCTCTCATTCTCCACAGTTTAAAATCTCAAGGAATGAGACTCGTGGATGCTTAGCCTATTAAATCAAAGTTTTGGGTTTTCGAGTCGCCTATAGGATCTTGTAAATTCTCAGACTTTTTCAAGTTTTAGAAATCGCATTTTAAAGTTCCCTTGATAAACGACTCTCTAGGATCAATTATAGGAACTTGCGAAAAGTTCTTGTTCTTAACCCCTTAGAGTTAAGACTTTCGCGTTTTATAGCTCCCTATATAAAAGCCTAGCAAAAATTGACTTAAACACGTTAAGGATACTAGCTAGAGTAAACTTAGATAAGTAAACTCGAGTTGAGTCAAAATGTTCACGACTAAGAAAAATCTAAAACCACTTTATTGAAAATTTATTCTAGCAAGGAAAGAAGATAAGTATAATAAAGGAAAATACAACTATACAACTAGGCCAAAATAGATTAAAAATTTTGAAAAATATCGAAAAATCAAATTTTCCGGTTAAAATGAGGGCAAATTCATGGAAAAGACCACTTACTTCGATAGAAGTCCCCCCTACACTTGAGATAAACATTGTCCTCAATGTTTAAGCATGTGGGAATAAACTCCCCTACACTTAGGACATTGTGCTCTTTGTTTAAGTCTTGCTAAGGAAAGGACAACTAAAGTGATTTCAATGTGAACATATATAAAATATGAAATATTAAATCACAAGAGTTTAAGATAGAACCGGGAAGATGGGAACACGGTATCACGGTTCATCAAAAGTCATCAAGGTGGATCTTTGAAGCTTTAATCCCTTCACATCACAAGAAACAAGACAACAAACACATACAGGGCTCCCCCTACACTTATTATGAAAGCATTAAAGGATAGAACACGGGTTGCCTCCCGAGAAGCGCTTGTTTTTGTTCACCGAGTCATGAGCCTGACTCGACCCAAATTTAGTTCATGGGAAACGTGGTGAGGGATGGAATCATCTCGTGAGATATGTCCTCACCAAAGTATAGCTTCAAACGCTGGCCATTCACCTTGAAATTGGGCACATTTGGCTGAGAAAGCTCAATGGTCCCATATGGAAAGATTTTGGCGACGGTGAATGGACCAGACCAGCAGCTCTTCAACTTGCCAGAGAAGATCTTCAACCGAGAGATAAAAAGTAGGACTTGATCACCAACGTGGAACTCTCGGTTCTTAATCCTTGCGTCACGAATGATCTTCGTCTTCTCCTTGTATATCAGCGAGTTCTCATAAGCTTCATTCCTCAGTTCGTTGAGCTCGTTGAGTTGAATCTTGTGATGATCACCGGCTTTGTTGATGTCGAAGTTAGCCCACTTCAAGGCCCAGTGCGCCTTATGTTCCAGCTCGATGGGGACGTGGCATGCTTTCCCGTACACAAGACGATAAGATGTACAACCGATCAGGGTCTTATAAGCAGTACGGAAAGCCCACAGAGCATCATCTAACTTATCGGCCCACGCGGCGCGATGCTCTCCCGCAGTACGCTCCAAAATTCGCTTCAATCCACGGTTGGAAATCTCGGCTTGTCCATTGGTTTGGGGATGATAGGCGGTGGAAAGACGATGATTGACACCATACTTAGCCATGACTCTTGCAAATTGATCGTTGCAAAAATGAGTCCCGCGGTCACTGATAATAGCACGAGGAACACCAAAGCGAGCGAAAAGCTGCTTTAAAAAGTTCACAACCACCCTCGCATCGTTCGTAGGGAGAGCCTTGGCTTCAACCCATTTAGAAACGTAGTCAACAGCGACGAGGATGTACTTGTTCCCTTTGGATGATGGAAATGGCCCCATAAAGTCGATGCCCCATACGTCAAAGATCTCACATTCCTGTATGAAATTTTGAGGCATCTCATCCTTATGTGTGATCTTGCCTTGGCGTTGGCAAGCATCACAATGCTTAACCATTTCGTGAGCGTCACGATAAATGGTGGGCCAATAGAATCCAGAATCAAACACTTTCTTAGCGGTGTAGTTGGGACCAAAGTGACCACCGGTGGGTCCTTTGTGGCAAGCCTAGAGAATGTCAAAAGCTTCCGGTCCGTCAACACAACGACGAATGATCAGATCAGCACATTGTTTGAATAGATAAGGGTCATCCCAAAAGTAAGTCTTAACATCATTCAAGAACTTCTTCTTTTGTTGGGATGTTAACCCTTTGATGAGAATACCACCCGCTAAGTAGTTTGCAATGTCGGCAAACCACGGGGTGTCATCAAGATTGTGATTTATAGACATTAAGGTCTCAAGGGGGAAAGAGTCATTGATCTCTTTGTTTGGATGATCCCCTTGATATGGATCCTCAAGTCTGCTCAAATGATCCGCGGCCAGGTTTTCGGCTCCCTTTTTGTCACGAATTTCAGTGTTGAATTCTGGAAGGAGTAAAACCCAGCGAAGAAGTCTTGGCTTAGAATCATGATTAGTCATCAAGTACTTCAACGCGGAATGGTCGGTATACACGATGGTGGGGGATAAAACAAGATAGGGGCGGAATTTTTCAAAAGCATAGACAACAGCTAAAAGCTCTTTTTCGGTTGTCGTATAATGCAATTGAGCCCCTGTCATTGTTTTGCTAGCATAGTGGATTGGTTGGAAGTGTTTATTCACTCTTTGGCCCAAAACCGCACCAATAGCAAAGTCGCTAGCATCGCACATCAATTCAAAAGGCAGCTCCCAATTAGGGGTAACCAAGACCGGTGCCTTAGTTAGCTTATCCTTAATAAGATTGAAGGCTTCGAGACACTCTTTAGAAAAGATAAAAGGAGTATCTTTTTCCAAGAGGTGGGTCATCGGGCGAGCGATTTTAGAGAAATCCTGAATGAATCAACGATAGAAGCCCGCATGACCCAGAAAACTTCTCACACCCTTCACGGTTGAAGGTGGAGGTAATTTGGCTATGACATCTACTTTAGCACGGTCGACTTCAAGACCGGCATTAGAGATTTTGTGTCCTAGCACAATGCCTTCTTTTACCATAAAATGGAATTTTTCCCAATTCAGAACAAGGCGAGTGTCTTCGCACCGCTTAAGCATACGTTCCAAATTGGCAAGGCAAGAAGAGAAGGAATCCTCAAAGACCGAGAAATCATCCATGAAGACTTCCATGGTTTGCTCAACCATGTCATGGAAGATAGCCACCATGCACCTTTGGAATGTCCCGGGGGCATTGCATAAGCCAAAAGGCATTCTTTTGTAAGCAAATGTACCATAGGGACAAGTGAATGTTGTCTTCTCTTGATCTTGGGGATCGATGGGTATTTGGAAATAACCTGAGAAACCATCAAGAAAGCAGTAATATTCATTATCCGCTAGACGTTCAAGCATTTGGTCCATAAAAGGTAGAGGGAAATGATCCTTTCTCGTGGCATCATTGAGTTTGTGGTAGTCTATACAAACTCTCCACCCAGTAACGAGACGGGTAGGAATCAACTCGTTGTTTTGATTGGGCACAACGGTGATTCCGCCTTTCTTAGGCACACAATGGACTGGACTAACCCATGGTGAATCCGAAATAGGGTAAATCATACCCGCATCAAGAAGTTTGATAACCTCTTTTTTGATGACTTCATGGATTTTGGGATTCACCCTTCGTTGGCTTTGAATTGTGGGCTTAAAGTCGTCCTCCATGAGAATTTTATGTGTACAGAAATGAGGATCAATTCCACGGATGTCGGAGATTTTCCAAGCGATCGCTCTTTTATGCTTCTTCAACACGGCGATGAGTCGGTCTTTTTCTTCTTCTTTCAGGTCCTTCGCGATGATGACCGGTAACTTCTCGTTGTCTTCAAGGAAAACGTACTCAAGATGAGGAGGTAGGTCCTTAAGCTCAAGAGTGGGAGGATCCTCAATAGATGGTGAAACTAACGATGGATCATCATTAGTCACCTCTTTAAGAGAGGGAGGAGAAAACGGGTCCTCATTGAGAAGTCTCTCAATAGTACGAATGTCTTCATCCCAATTGGTGGACAAATTATCATACTTAATATCAAGAGGACCCAAGGTCGCTTCGAAATCATCCAAGTCACTTTCTCCAAAAGGAGTCAATGCCGGAGCTATTGAGGCAACGGTCTCAACATTGGGTAGAGAAGAAAGAGTACTTTTGCAAGCATCATGAAAATGTTCTTCACAAGCCTCATCGAGAACATCAATAGCATTAACACTCTCATATGAATAAGGTTGCTTAGAAATCTTACCCATGTTGAAGACAATTTTGTCGTCACCAACTCTCATGATTATTTCGCCCGCGGCTACATCAATGAGAGTGCGACCGGTCCTCAGGAAGGGACGTCCAACGATTAATGGAACACGAGGGTCCATCTCGTAGTCAACGACAACAAAATCCGCCGGGAAGGTGAATTTGTCAACGCCAACAAAGACATCTTCGGCTATCCCCACTGGATAAGCAACCGTACGGTTGGCTAATTCCAAAGTCATTTTGGTGGGGACTAGCTCGGGGAGAGATAATTGCTTCCAAACACTTAAAGGCATTAAGTTTATACTGGCACCTAGATCGGCTAGGGCCATGCAATTCTCTACTCCCGGGAAGTTGCAAGGAATCAAGAAGCGACCCGGATCACCAAGTTTGGTGGGTAATTTCCTTAAGAGCACTGCGGAGCAGTTCTCATTAAGTTGGGTCTGAGCAATGTCAAGAAGCTTTTCCTTATCACATAGAAGATCTTTAAACATCTTAGCGTATTTGGGCATGTGAGCGAGAGCCTCGGCAAAGGAGGTGTTAAAATTCAATTGTTTAAACATTTTGAGAAAGTTTGAAACCTGAATATCATCCTTGCTCTTTTGCTTCTCTTTCCTCAACCTTGAAGGATAAGGTATATTGGATGAAGAAGAAGGCTTAAGGGGAGTAGGATCACTCACAACCACGGGTGGTGGGGAAATGGGGATAGAAGGTGAAGGAGGTGAGGAAAGTTGCTCTTTTTCCTTGTTCACAATCACGGGTGAAGGTGTAGGAAACTCGGGTTCCGTATAACCTTTTCCACTACGAGTGGTGATTGCTTTCATCTCCCCTCTTGGATTCGCAACGGTATTACTCGGAAGAGTACCCGAAGAAGAGGGTTGTTTACCTTGGATGAGCGAACCAATCATATCACGAAGGTTAACCGCTTGAGTATTGAAAGAGTCTCTCATGTTTGCATGAACTTCATTACTGTGTTTTGCCATGTCATTCCTTAGCTCGGCTCGAATATCGTTCCCTTGTTTTGCCATTTCTCCCTTCAAGTTGCGAACTTGACTCTGAAGATTCGTCACCATCTCCCGATTAGTCTTCATGAATGTCTCAACGTCTGGACTCACTGCCATCGGTTGATTGAGAAGTGGAGCTTGGTAGGCTTGAGAATTTCCTTGAGGTAGGTATGGGTTTCGTTGGGATTGATATTGATTGTTTGCACGAGGTTGGGATTGGTTGTTTTGGTTGTAGCTTTGTTGTTAGTTTTGGTTCGCAGGAGGGAAACCGGGAGGAGCAAGATAATTGTTTGAACGATAACTTAGCAAGCTACGGTCTCCTTGAGGGCGAGCTTGATAGCGTCCCGTGGGATAAGTACCGTAAGTTGCGTTAACGTTTTCAGAAAAATTGCCTTGGTAGAAGGACAATCATCGTAAGAATGAGGACCACCACATGTGTCACAAGAAATAGCAACGGCTTTATCTTGTTGAAAGTGGTTTGTGGCCATGGACATGAAATCCTTGTGCATACTCGCGATTTGTCGGGTAAGTTCGGATATCTCGGGACTGGAAGTAGTAGAAGAAACATTGACTCTCTGATTAGATCTTGAGGATGCAGATGAATCCCAATTCTTGTGGTGAGTAGTCATGTTTTCAATCAACTCTCTACACTCCTCCGGTCTTCTTTTCATAAAAGTACCACCGGCGGCGGCATTGATCGTGTCACGATCATGAAAAGTGAGACCATTGTAGAAGGTATCAATGAGAGTGACGGGAGCATATTGTGATTTGGACAGCGGTCGATCAAATCATTGTATCGTTCCCAAGCATCGAAGAGCGATTCATCATTGTCTTGCATGAATCCACTGATTTGGTTACGAACGCTAGTGACCATGGAAGGAGGGAAGTAGCGCGATAAAAAGCGTTGAGTCATGTCATTCCACGTATGAATAGAATTCTTCGGGAGACGGTCAAACCATTTTTCGGCATGGTGAGAAAGCGAGTGGGGAAAGAGTTGAAGGTGAAGGTCATCCATAGAAACACCGGGGCACTTCATGCTTTGGGTTATGGTAATGAATTTGTCGGGGTGTTTGTTGGCATCATCATCCGGAATTCCACGAAATGGGTTAGTTTGCACTTGTTGGATCATGTGATGCTTCAACGAAAACTCCTGAGCCGTGACGTGCAGTGGCGGAATCGGGCCTCCGCGTCCGTTCATGGTGGGTTGACACAATTCCTCCATTGTTCGTAAATCAGGTAGGAGAACATTGTTGTTGTTGTTGTTGTTATTATTCAAATTGGGTTGAGGTGGGTTGTTATTGTTGTTATTAACACCAGCCATATCTAAATCTTCACGAGTCTCGGGCTTAGAATAGTTCGAAGATCTAGTACGCATACACCTGCAGAAGAAAAATATACACAGAGAAAATATCTATATAATCTTTTTGGTGCAAAACCTTTTGGAAAAGAATTGCTTTTTAATGATTCTTTTAATGTTTTTGTATTTTTGAAAATTTTTATATTTTTAGGATTTTTGAGAATTTTTGAAGCAAGGAAAATAACGTTCAAAGAACCGATCCCAAAATTCAATGCGTCTCTCACTAAAAACCTTTAATCGTAACGAAAAGAGCCGGCAGCGGCGCCATTTATTACTTGGTTTTTACACCTCGTATGAAAGTTCGTTGAACCGATCTTTTCAATTGAATTTTGGTTAAAAGTGCGACTCAATCGTCTTTTGATGAACAAGAGAATGGTTTTGTTTTGATTATCTATTTTAAAATAATAGCAAGAAATTTAAGTGTCATTGAGTAAAGTGGAAGTATAAAGATTAATACTAAAATGACGAGTTAAAATTAAATGCTTGAAAAACTTAAAGACGAGA
Source organism: Glebionis coronaria (assembly GCA_025667525.1). NCBI lineage: Eukaryota > Viridiplantae > Streptophyta > Magnoliopsida > Asterales > Asteraceae > Glebionis > Glebionis coronaria. The sequence continues at coordinate 490,672,094 of CM046876.1, read as the reverse complement.
TAAGAAAAATACTAGCAAAGTAAATAAATCTAACACTTGGAAATTTTGTAAAGACTATAAACTAAACTAGCCCTAATCGGAATGTAAATGACTACTAATCGGAATATGGGTGAAAATGGTGCAATCGAAATATGCTAATAATGTCCAGATCGGAATATGTTCCGATCTGGTGATCGGAATGTATTAAAAAGTTGCACCATCGGAATGTTTGACAAATACCTTCAATCGGAATACTACATAAATGCTCAAATCGGAATATTGCAAATTGTCCCAATCGGAATATGCAGAAAAGTCCAAATCGGAATACACAAAAAGGGGCCAGATCGGAATGTTCAAACCCTCAGCCGTCGGAATAAATACTACCTAATCCGATCACTATGATTGGAATAACTGGTTGCTGATCGGAAACTCAAAACCCTTTTCCGATTTTACAATCGGAAAGAGGGTTGGGGGCTGCTCGGAATATGTTAATCGGAAAGGGGTTTATAACCCTTTCCGAAATGTATGGGATTCGGTTAAAAAGCAAGGAAATAAGCTATTATAATGAGCTTATTCCCAAAACTAGAACGAATCAAACTAAACGGATCAAATAAGCACTTGTATCAACTTATCAAACCTCAAAATAAATAAAATTTTAGATCAAACAATAAAAACATGAACTTTTAAAGAAAACTTTTTATAAGTAAATAAGCTAATCATAAAAATAAGCCAATAAGCACAAGAGTCTTAAAGCTTAATCAAATGAAAACTTATGTAATGATCAAAAGATTAACTTTTTTAAGCACGAAATCATTAAGAACAACACGGATCATATGATAGTCGCACCAAAATCAATCTAAAATCAAAGAAAGGTAGAATGAGATTAAAGATTAAAAGCTTAAAATGAACTTTGATTAATGAAATAAGCAATACATAAATGTTTAATCTTGAAAGATTAAAAGAAAAGATGAAATTTAGTGAGAGAAAGTTTAAGACTTTCTCTCTCTAGAACTAGAGAGAAAAGTGAAAAAATGAAAAACTAAAAATTAAAGACTAACTAACTAACACCACTATTAGGAGGGTATTTATAGGGAAGGTGGAAGGAGTGCATGTGTTGCATCTTCTTTCTTGCTTTCTTGACGTCTTCTCGACTCGACTTTAATTCTTTGTCTTTTCTCGATGTCGTCTCGGGATTTGAACTTGTCTTTTACTTTTCTTTTTCTATTAGACTTAAGTTCTTCGACTTCGTTAAACTTCCGTCTTTAGACTTTTTCTTTGATAAATCTTCAGAATAGGTCTTGGATTTCCGTTCTTTTTGCACTCTTGATCTTTTGACTTCGTCTTTTCCCATTTTCTTCGATAAAAGCCCGTGAAAACCCGTGTTTTCTTCCTTTTTCATATTTTGGTCCTAAAACACAATAAAAACACAAACCACGCATAATTCCGACTTTTACGACATAAATCACACGTTTTGGTCTTGTTATTATAGGAAATAAGTGGTAAAATGATAAGTGTTTTCACACTTATTAGTAACCCATAGTTTTCTCGTGTCTAATATTAAGTGTGTTCTCGTGTTCGTGTTTACATGATTTGAATAGTTATCGTTCGTGTCTTATTATATGTATTCATGATCGTAATAAATATACATAAATACGTAATACTAAGCTCGTGATTATTTACGTTCATGATTTCATGTTCGTATGTTCGTGATTATAATTATTATTGAAATAATTATCGTGTCTTGATACGTATTAAATACTTATCATGTTATAACACGTACGTAATACTTGTAAATCTTGTTCCTGAATCGTAAACGTGTTATATAAGGAAAGTTCTAATCATGTATGTATGATCATAAGGGTACTATTCATGGTAAAAGCATGCGAGTTTTACATTAAGGCCTCATGGGGAAGGTAATCATTAATTTCTTGATTAGGAAGTTCCCTTTGATAAGGATCCTCGAGTCTACTAAGATGATCCGCTGCTAGGTTTTCCGCTCCCTTTTTATCACGAATTTCGATTTTAAATTCTTGGAGGAGCAAAACCCAACGAAGGAGTTTGTTGATCCCAAACTTTGATCGATTTAGCTTGTGTAAACGAGATTAACCAAGTTAAACACGTAGAGAAACTTTGTTGTGTATAAGACAATTTAAGTATTATGCGGAATTAATACTTAAACAAGAACACACAAACAATGTAAACCAAACTTTCACTTGATTGATAAAACAAACTTGCGTACAATGAAAGTGTTAAAACCTATATGAAACATAAACCTAAAGGTTTCCTTTTATAGAATAAGAAGCCTTGTACAAGAGTCTACGTATCAGCTATTTTAGGTAAATATAAACATAGAAAATAGATTGTTGATCATATATTTACTAGAAACAAACTAGAAACATAATACGTGTAGACTAAGTCTTCTATCAGTGCTTGACTTCATCCTATCAATGCTTGATATCTTCCTGTCAACGCTTGTTCTGTCAACGCTTGTTTTCTTCTTATCAACGTCCCGTTTGCTCTTGTCAGCGTCCAAGTGTACTGGCTACATTTTATTCCCAACAATCCTCCCTCAAACTTGATTTCTACTCTAGTAATAAAGTTTCTGAATAAAAACTAAGAAATAGGAGGATTCTTACAAATCTTATCAAATTGGTAATAAACATGCCTAATCAAATCTTTGGCCACGTCACTTGAGTAGTCAATCTCCAGCTGTGTTGTCTTCATCTTTTCAAAAGCTTCTTTGGACATGGGATACTCAACATCCACAAGAATATATTCAGAAAACTTTGTAGAACTCAAATGATACACACCAGTACCTGAATACACACGCCATTGAAGTCCACAAATATCATCCTCAAGATCCTTCCAAACAGGATCTGCTTCTTCTGGTGCACACATTCTCTTGAATGTTGACCAAAGCTTTATTCCACTAACTGAAGTAGGTGCTTCAGTCTCATACATGGCCAGCAAGAACCTCCAAAGGTCTGCCAAGTCTTCCCTATCCATACTTGCAAATAGAGACATAAGAGTAGTAAATGTGTGTACCTCTTTCCCATATCTGCCAATCATCCAAAACCCACTTGCATCTTCTTCATAGCTAATGATAGGGTTTATGGCATCAAGAGGTAACACTTTTACTATATCTGAAGCTTTCATGGGTGAGAGTTTAATGCTCTTTCTAATAACAGCTTCACTGGGATTCACTTTATTCAAATCTTTAGGGAACTTAAGTGGAACTCCCTTCTTCAATAGCCTTGGAACAATCATAGCCTTTTGAATCTCCATCTCTTCTGCAAGTTCTTCTTTTCTTTCATCTGAAAGAAGTCTAATAGTGTTCATTTCTTGCACACTTGCCCAAATAGGATAAGCCTTATACTCCAATTCTTCAAAGGACAATCCCTGCAATTTCTAAAAAGTCCATCCTGTTTGATGACATCTGAGCAACATGTAACAAAGCTCCCTCCTATCTCTCTTCAACAGTGAGAAGACTTTGCTAGTCTTATGCTTCAAAATTACCTTGCAATCTCTTTGAACTCTTAGAAGAATCTTCAAACCCCAAATTTGATCTGAAATTGTCATATCTGGATTCTCTATAACTTTATTCTCCCAAGCATGGTACATCTGAGCAACTTCTGGCATATCATAATCTACCTGCAACTTAACTCTCTAAGTTTCTCCCTTGCCAACTCATCACCATATTCAAGTCTTTCTGGTTCTTCAATTATCATAACACTTGAATCTGAACTTTCATCATTACTTCCTTCTTGCTCCTCAGAAGTAACCACAAATGGTGACTCACCAACCTTCTTCTATTCTTGTTCCATAATTTGTGCAGCTAACATTGAATCAAATTTCACTTGTGCTGCATCCTTTGGAACCTCTGTTTCTACCATGATTCCTTTACCTTATCTAATGGATCAGTGATGGGTAAATATGATGATGGTACCTATGAAGACACTTCCTTGATGATAGCTGATGACTGGAATACATCAACCATATCTATAGGTCTGTCAACGTTCAAATCCTGTGTGTCAACGCCCAACTTACTCTTGTCAGCGCTTGGTGTGTTAGCGTCCAAAATATGCTTGTCAACGCTCACCTTACTCTTGGCAGCGCCTCTCGTGAACTGCTCCATCATTGATGTAAAGGATAAATTTAAATTTGTAGGAGTAACCAAAGATACATCAAAACCTGGTTGCTTCTTCAATTCAGTAAGAGCTTCAGCCACACCCAAAGATTCTCCATCATGTGAGCCTTTGTCACTCACATGTATCTGCTCATCCTCCCCTTTGGAAGAATCCTCCATACCACGCCTATTGTTAGCATCTTCCAAAAGAACAATCCTCTCCCTCAATTGCTTGAGTTCAAGGCCTTGTGTACTGACTATTTGTACCAAGTCTGCATTTTGCTTTTGCAAGCTAATGCAGACAACCGTCAATTCCAACATTATGTATGGTTCCTATCTGCCCTCCTCTAGAATGGGGATTTGACCTCCCAAAATAGAGTCATGGGGCATTGATGAGGTCTTAATGATGTTAGGACTGGCTTGGCCTGCATCTAAGCGAGTACCAATAGTCCCAGCCTCATCCATATCACCAACCACACTTGTGGTGGTGGTTCTCTCTACAACATGGCTAGGACCACTTGAGGAGAACACTCCAGTAGTCCTTGGGCGTTTTACCAACCTAAATTCAGAGGGTGTAGAAGATGATGTGGATTGGGTGGTAGTTTGAAGGTTAAGGGGTGTTTGGGTCTATTTTAGAAAGGTTTCAACGTCTGGATTTAAAGTATCAACGCCAACACTTAACATGTTAGCGTTGAAGGAATCTTGGTCATGTTCCATATGTTGAGGTGAAGGTGAATGTTCAGGAAATGCTTGTGGGTCAGGTTGAGGTTGTGCTGCTGCAATAACAGCAAGCATGGGTTGGGTAAGGGGTAAGTCTGTGTGAGGGGGTGAATTCATCTTACTAAAAATAGCTTTCTTTTGCAAAGGGATCGCATAAAAATCATCATGATCCCTGGTGCAATACCTTTGCTCATCAAAAATCATTTGTAAAAATTTTGGGTAAGCCAAAGTCATCTTATTACCATTGTTTTTACACATGCCATCAAAAATTAGTTTAGAAAAATTATACTTTTGCCCATTTGTAATACACACAATTGCACTAGCAATAGATCTGTTAATTTCATTATGTGCAGTACATTTGGGACTCAAATATTTAAGGATGACATGTATTAAGTACTTCCAAGATGGGGGAATTCTTGTTTATTATATTTATTTAAAGTACCCTCTTCAGGGAAAGGATACCCCAAAGCTTGAAGTCCTTGTTCTATCTCACCAATGGGTAGAGCCGTTATACCATCTACATCATTAAGATGCAAAGCCTGGCGAACCAAGGCATCAGTAACCACCCATGAACGCCCATGGACAATAGCTGTTAATGTAGTCACATTATTAAGCGTTGAGGAACTGACAGTGTTCCAAAACTGTTTAATATGAGTGATAGGGATGAGAGGAGAATGAGAAAGTGCATATCTAAGTGGAGATGAATTCAAATACGCCACCATCTGGGTGTATTGAGGAAACAGAGCATCATCAGCCTCCAAATAAGCAATCATATTATGCTGACTTCTGAACCCCAATACCAAGTCACTTGGTTTAAACTTAGGCGCCATTGATGTAGATAGCTATTTGTGAAAGATTATAAAAGATGAATTATAGGAAAAAAGTTGTTAGACAAGAATATGAGAGTACCCTGTTTAAAAAGAAGGAGCCAAATTTATAGGAGGGATAGGCACATGTGATTGGTAAAAAATGAGGCAAGTATTTTCAAAATATAATGATGAAAATATTGAAAAGAAAATAAGTTATCTTGTGCATTAATTTAAAGCTACCGACTCCCAAAATTACGGCCCCAATTTTCGTCAAAAATAACAACTGGGTATGACCCAATGAGTGTCAGCGGTCAAAAATAACCCATCAACGCCCAACGGCTATATTCTTGTCAACGTTGGTAGAAGCCATGTCAACGTCCAAATTGGTCACAACAACGTCTGGAAATATATCTGCCAACGTCCAAAAATAAAAATGATAAAAATGAAAAAGGACCTTAACAAAGTGATTTATCCTAGTGAAGATAACCTATAAATTGAAAATTACTATAGGGTGGCAAGCACTGTCCAATCATGCGCACTTGCTTATGCAAGATAGACATAACAGTCCTCTAGTGTCCCTTGCTAACCAAAATTCTTAACAGTTAAGTTACCTCATAAAATCCCTTGTAGCTTCCCAGGTAAGCCCAATATAAATCATACCCAAGTCTCCCAACAGACCACATCCAATTCTAGGCCAAAAAGCCTTGGCAACATGCATAGTATATCAACTTTGCATGCTACAGTGCCTCATGAGATAGTAAACTAAATCATACTCACCAGTGGACACAATCTAGAATTATGATAAGAGTATTATAAGAATACCCAAAAAGTCCTAAAAGGTTCCTAAACCTCCCCTGAAACTATGATACATATGTTGCCAAATAATATGCATGTAAATAAAAATTTATGTCAAGATAGGAATATAAATATTCCAACCATCATCCATAAATTGAAACATGCTCCAATAATGCTCCAAGGATCCATAAGCAACTCTGTATCCAATGGTATAATGCTAACAACGCCTGCACAATTAGATCAAAAACCACAAAACTAACATGTTGCTGACAACGTCACGATAACACTTATCAGCGTTAAGATAACGTTTGTCAGCGTTAGACAAATAAAGTGTAAAATCTAATTTCACATAAAGACAAATAACAATGCATATCCTGTACATACTTTTTACAATATGATCCCAAAACACATATTAAGTGAGATTGATCATCCCAATACTTGTTACCAAGTATTGAAATCTTCCAGTATCAAAAGGTTTAGTTAATAAACCAGACACATTTTCTTCTGTGTCAACCCTATCTGGTTGTATTAAACCCTTTTCAAAACAATCTCTTATAAAATGATGTCTAATTTCTATGTGTTTTGTTTTTTGAGTGATGTACAGGATTTTTAATTATGCATAAAGTACTGTTATTGTCTACAAAAATCTTGGTATGCATGAAAATATACCCATAATCCAACAGCTGGTTCTGAATCCATAAGACTTATCCACAACATGCAGCTGTTGCAACATACTCTGCTTCAGTTGTAGAATTGGTCACCACTGTTTGTTTCTTGCATTGCCAAGAGATCAATCTACTCCCAAGAAACTGACATCCACCAGTTGTGGATTTCCTATCAAATTTGTCACCACCATAATCACTATCTGAATATGCAATAAGCTCCAATGGTGAATCTTTTGGATACCATAATCCTAGGTCTGGATAACATCTAAGGTATCTAAAGATCCTCTTGACAGCATGAAGATGACACTCTTTGGGAGTCACTTGATGGCATGCCCATGCACACACAACAAACATAATGTCAGGTCTTGAAGCTGTGAGATACATCAATGAACCAATCATTGATCTATAGTGCCTGACATCCACTTCTTTTCCATCTCCAACTTTTCCCCAAGGGTGTTCCCTATCCATAGGTGTGCTAGCCCTTTTCTCATGTGGAGAAAATCCAAACTTCTTCAAGATTTCTGCTACATATTTTGTAGAAATGTAAATCTATGCTTATATTTTTAGAGAGAGAAAGAGATGGTGGATTTCACACTTTTAAAGAGAGAAAGTTAAGAGAACTATGTGTAAATTATGAAACCACACACCCTCTCCATCTAAGGAGAGGGTTTATATACCCAAGCCTTGTGATGGGCTTGGGCTTTACAATGTTGGGCCGGCCTACACATGTTGTAGGCTCAGCTTGACTTTTTTTGTTTAATAAAGATATCTAGACTACGAGCTACAACTTAATATATTGTTGGACTGACCGAATCTTCCTAAATACGTAAAAACGTATTTCCAACAATCTCCCCCTAAGGGAGGTCACTCCAAACAAGGGCGTTACCCGAGTTACAATAATGAAGTAAACCCATCATACTATGCTTGTCTTGAGCTCGTAGTCTTCGTCTTTCTTTTTCTTTTTCTTTTCTGGTGAACATGCTGATTTGATCTTTGATATCAATCTTTGAGCATTAATCTCTTGCCTTGATCTCGTGCATCCATCACTTGCAATCTTTGCCTCTTCGTGACCTCACGTCCCACATACTTATACCTTAGTAATTCTTGAAAGCTTTAGAGTTCAATACAGCGGAAGACTTAACTTTTAGGCTTTCTTGAATTAGATGAGATATTAAGTAAATAAAGTATAAGCATGCGGGGACGACTTCTTCTTGGATTTCGCAACGCCACCTCTTCAAATGCCGCAACATAAGTAGACACGAACGAAATGGCTTTGAACATTTCATTCTAATTCGGTAGCATTTTACCTCCGGTCGGTGAAGACCGTTGGACGATATTAGATATCATACCCGTGACGGATAGTTTCAATTAAGTAACTTCCTGCCAGGATTTCGCGGGTAAACCCGTTCTCTTTATTCGACCGTCCAAAGCTGACTGCGAACATAAAGAGTGAATCGTTTGGATAATAATATCCGCATGATTTGAAGCCGTCAATTCATGTTCCTGGAACAAGTGAAATTCAATTAAGAACCACACCATCGTTACTTTCCATTTGTCACGAGCTTGATTCGTATAGAATCATGCAAGTTACCTACCAAGTGTTGTTTGAGGTTAACACTAGAAGGATTTCCACTCATCACCGTGAACACTAAGGTATCACTCTGAGTGTTCTGGCAAGATCACTGAGATATTGCGTAGAGGCCTGGAACGTGTTTAAATTCAGTTAAGAATTAAACCACTGTTGCTTTCCAGTTATCACAAGTTTGATTCATAAAGAATCGCACAAGTCACCTACCATGAGCTTTTTGATATTTGCTCAAGAAGGATTTCCATCTTCATTGTAAATACTTTCGTATTACTCGGATGTTCATGCAAGATCATGAAGATTTTGCGTAGGACACTTAAAATCTTTCTTACTTTTCATAGTGTGTGAGGAAGCAAGGAAACATGAAAGTGTGTCCTAATGAGATATTTGATGATCTCAAATGGCTCTAGACTTGATCGTGCATTTTGGATTTTAGTGATCGGAGCCTGGAGAGGAGTGCCACCATTTCAATACCAATTTATTCGGAGTGAATAAATCAATAGATAACGTGTTGTCTCCGTGTGATTAAAACAAATATCTTTTGAGAGATATCTGAGTTAGCTGGGATGGGTTGTGTATTGCATCACTGGGTCCATGATGTCTGTCTTCAATATCAAGAATCATTAAACAATGATCTTAATAGCATATGTATTGACCCGGTTTCTGCCTAAAGTTGTAAGGAGGGCTTCTTTCTTTACACCCTTTATCTTTACAATTCTTTTTCATTCTTCAACCCCTTCAATGCTTACCAATACGTCATAACTAGCACCTTGTTGTAATTGTTCCAGTGCTAACTTAAGTACTTGGTCGGCATTCAGCTACGTTCACAATCTTTCTCCATCTTTCCTAAGGACTACTATTTCTAGCTATGGAATGTCCTTGGGAAGATTCCTCCGGTTCTGGAAGAATCATAGGACTTAACCTATCCTACCATCCTTATGTCACCACAATCTTCATCGTCATGAAATAAATAGGTTTTGGGTAAGTATAAATCACCATGAAATCTATTTTTGATATGCAAATCCATTTTGCTCCCCCTTAACATATGCCACGATCTTCGAAAACATTTCGCATATGTCAGGAAGAGCCAGCACATTAAGTCAAACCATTTGTGATAATATCCTATATTAAATCACATTTTCTCCCCCATATTAAAAATATTAACCCAATCGATGTTTTTAATATCAATTGATTTAATGAAGTTTTAACAAAGGTTTTGGGAAGAAAAATGCAAGTCCATTTTATCTTCATGATATCAAACGTATGAGATATGATACCGATTTGTAACTTGATCACATATTCACTATATTACAAAAAATTGACAAGGTTGGACCTGATAGATGAGAACATCATATGATAAGATCAAATGGTTCTTCTCAGCATATGTTGGTCGCCTCGTCATGTCTGAAGTCATCTTTTGACACCACGTGTACGATTGGTATTGTTGTCTTGACACCAGTTAGTGAGCTTGGCACGTTCGGCATCAAAGATTCTGAATGCTTGACAATTGCTCCCCCTCAATTGTTGACCCGTGTTCTATCGAAAGAGCTGTAGTCGTCGGTTGAGTAGTCGCATCGTCGAGTATGTAGATACCAATTGTAGATAGCATGGTTGTATAGATGATAGCTTCATAAAAACAAGACTTCTCTTGTTTTAACAAATAAATGCACTGAGGCGTACATAGATTTGTGTTAGACCAAGTTATAAAGTAAACTTGATCCCTTACAAGGTTTTAAAGTAAACCTTGCCCGAGAAAATTAATTCCCGTTATTAGCCAAAGCTTTCATAAGAAATACCTGACTTTAATGTGAAAACCGGGTTGCAGTCAGAAATAACTACAAGCCATTTAGGCATGTTTTATGAAGTATTTACAACTTTTGTACGAACTCTATTTATGGCGTCGTGTCAATATTAATCAACATTTCTAAGGCCGTAAATATTATCGTACCAAAAGACATGCCTTTAAAAAATAAAGTAAAAATATTTTTGGATTTTTTCTATATTTTTCAATTTTTATGGTTTTTATATGGTTTTATATTTTTGTATTTTGCTTTTATGGATAAAGATATAAACAATATATACAAATGATCACCAAGGATACGGAGAATAGTTTTACCACCACTATTCTTTCGCTTCATTTGCCAGTTCCTTTAGAGTCTCAGGCGAGAAAGTTCTCATTCCTAGCTTGTCGGCCAAAAATTCAATTCGAGCGCGATCTAAAGCCTTCGTGAAAATATCCGCCAACTGATACTCAGATCGGACAAAGTAAAGCTCGACTACTCCATTTTCCACTTGCTCCTTGATGAAGTGGTAGCGAATGTCAATATGCTTCGACCGGGAGAATTGAACATTGTTGCAGCATAAGGCAATTGCACTCTTGTTGTCGCAGTACATCAGAATTTTGTTGAAACCTAGACCATAGTCGGTTAATTGCGATCTCATCCAAAGAATTTGAGCACAGCAACCGGACATAGCTATGTATTCTGCTTCCGTACTTGAAATTGCAGCGCTTTTCTGCCTTTTCGATGCCCAACTGATTAGTCGATCTCCTAGTAGTTGCAAAGTTCCACTCGTGCTACGCCTTGTATCTTGACAACCCACGTGATCCGCATCTGCATATGCCATAAGTGCAATCGAAGAGTCCTTCGAATACCAAAGTCCCCGATTAATGGTTCCTTTAAGATATCTAAAGATCCGTTTCACAGTAGCCAAGTGTAACTCAGTAGGCCGAGTTTGATACCGAGCACACATACATATAGCAAACTGAAGATCAGGTCGACTAGCTGTGATATACAGAAGAGTACCGATCATTCCACGATACAGTGTCGGATCAACGGCAACTCCATGTGGATCTGCATCAAGTTTAGTTCGTTCCACCATTGGAGTATCCACGGGGTCGCAAGATTCCATCTTATACTTCTTAAGCGATTCAAGGGCATACTTGGATTGATTGATAAAGATGCCTCTGGGACTCTGAGATATCTGAAGACCTAAGAGGAATGATACCTTGCCCATCATTGACATCTTGAACTTGGAAGACATGAGTGTCCCAAAATCATCCGATAAGGTTTGGGTCGAGGCTGCAAATATAATATCATCAACATATATTTGTACCATAATCATATCTTTACCTCGTTTCTGAATGAACAGCGTGGGATCCACCTTGCCTTTAGCGAAGCCTTGCGTAATAAGGAATTGTGACAATAGATCATACCATGCGCGAGGAGCTTGCTTCAACCCATAGAGAGCCTTCTTAAGCTTGTACACATGATTAGGATAATTAGGATTCACAAAACCATCCGGTTGTTGAACATAGACCTCTTCCTTGAGTTCACCATTAAGAAATGCCGTCTTCACATCCATCTGATAGACGATCATATTCATATGGGCTGCATAAGCGAGGAATAGTCGAATAGCTTCCAAACGGGCAACAGGTGCAAAGGATTCCTGATACAAGGTTTTGCTAGGTTCAATTTTCTCTCGATATCCTCTCGAATTGATCTCAGTCTTAAGTGGAATGATTGTTCTTGGTTACTAAATAAAGGGGTTTGGTTTTCTAATCTAATAAGAGGTGAAAATTTAAATCAGAGATAATTACTTTAATTATGATTAACAAAGACTTGTATTAAACTCAAGATTAAGATTAAAGTTAAATTTGAAATTAAAATTCAATAAACATAAAGAAACAGTAAAGTAGACAAACAGTACCCTAAAATAGACAAACAGTAACTTAAAGGGAAAACTTGATTCGGAACTTTTAAACCTTGATTCGGAACTTACTCATGCGGAACTTACTGTTCATTCATCCGGAACTTTCTGGCTGATTCGGAACCTTCCGAATGAAGGTTGATTCGGAACTTGCTGATTCGGAAATAGTTGGCTCGGAACTTGCTGATTCGGAAATAACTGGTTCGGAACTTTCAGCTTGATTCAGAAGATTTTTCTTGATTCGGAACTTACTGGTTCGGAAGTCACTGATACGGAACTTAATGCTTGGTTCAGAAGTTTCCGAATGAAGGCTTCATTCGGAACTTTTTGTTTGATTCGGAAGTTCTGGGAACCAGATACAGTAGCAGATATGCGAAGAACACGGAACACAAATTTTTAATCAAAATCAAACCAAATACTTAAAAAGGATTTACCAAATTAAACACAAATCATTTAGACACCATAAGCAACGAATCCCACTAATAAAAACATAAATCCAAACAACTTTTAAAGATCAAATCAAGAAAAATAAAAACTTAAGAACTTGAAGATAAAGATGAAGATGAACAAGATTAAATGGAAGGATTAAACAAAAGCTTTGTATTGAATGATTAATGTTTTGACAAGATAAACTAGATTAAAATTACAAGATTGGAAAGACAAAGATAAAAATCACCAATCACCCTAGTGGTGACGGTATTCTACGAACCAGGGAGAAGAAAGAGTGGGGAAAAAGAAAAAATGAAAAGCTCTCCTAAAATGTGTGAGGGGAAGGCTATTTATAGCCTTGTCTTTTGGTTGGTGAGTGGGCTTTCTCCCTGATTGTCGTAAAATACGACTCTTGTTTAGGAAAACAAAAGAACGTATATGAGCGGTAAGTATTAACGAGTGATTTAGGAAAACCACAAGTTATGACCCTTAATCACTTAAAAAAGAGAGAAAAAGTTCGTTTCCCAAGGAGGTATATGTGTGCGAATTAACTTGTAGTTATTTGAGATTAATATTTGGAAGAATGGGGATGAGAAGATGAAAAGACGGTTACGTTAAAATTATACTACGACGTAAAAGATGTAAAGTCGTGAAAAACTACCCAAATTAAAAAAAATTTACCAAGACCAAAAACAAAATCAAGAATTAAAAAGACTAAAAAGAAGTCTAAAATAATATAAATAAAGATAAAAATCCAACAAAGATATTATAAAACCTTTTATTAATTAAATATTTAATTTTAAATGCTAATTAAAGCCCTAAAATTAAATATAACTAATTCAAATGTCTAAAATATGATTTTATTGAACTAATACTTAACTTATATTATTAGAAGACTAAAAAGTATTTTCTAAAAATTAAAAGCTATTAAAACTATTTTTAAAACTCTAAAAATGATTAAAAATGATTAAAACCTAATTAAACTTAAAATAATTATTAAAATAAATCTAAAAGCTATAAAATTATTCTAAAAATGGAAAGGGTCCTAATTTATGCTAAAGAACTTAGGAAAAATGAAAAATAAAGAAAAATAAAACTTTGAAATTTTGATAATAAAATAATATTAAAATAATACTAAAAAATAAAAAGTTCTCAAATTAATTCTAAAAAATTCTCAAAAATCCTAAATATTCTAATAAAGAGAAAAACACAAATTAAAGTTCCTAAACCTTTTTTAATAATTTTATAAAAATGTTTAAAGTTTATAAAAAACCTTAAAATAATATAAAATTAAAAATTAAAGTTTATAAAACCAAAACTTAATGTAAACCTCAAAATATTTATTAAAAAGCTAAAAACTATTTTTCTAAAAATTAAAAATCTTTTTTCTATTTTTTAATGATTTTATAAAAAACGTATAATAAATAAATCCTAGAAAATAATTAAATAAAAGGAAAAATATAAAAATTAGCTAGAAAAGTCTTAATTACTACTATGATCCTAGGAAAAATCAAAATAACCAAAAACGTTAAACCAATAAGCTCAAATGAGCTTATTTGCTCACGGCTTATATTTATAAGCTAGAAAAAGAAAACGTGTTAAATAGGAATGGAAATCAAACAATAACGTAAAAAGATATCTAGATTAGCGGTAGAGCTCCTACTCCTCCAACGAGAGGTCTGGGGTTCGAGTCCTGCTACGGGTATTCTTTTTGCTCTTTTTTTCTTTTTTATTTTTTTGTTTTCCAAACCAATCTGACACCTAGTATGACTTGTAAACTCAATCCAATATCACTTTTTTTAGCTAGTTTTAAGCACAAAGAAGATCAAAATGTTGCCAGGGTCCAAATTTTGAACTCAAGCTTATACTTGTTTCTGAGTTTCCTTCACAACTGAAATACCACCAAGAGGAGCTTGGTTGTGTGTTTATTTGGTATTGCTTATGGACAAATGGGGCACCCTTGTGCTCTTTGGAGCACAAGGAGTCAAGAATAAGCAAAAGCAAGCACTTAGCACACAAAGATGATCAAAACAAAGCACACAAGGGCCATGTCAAGTTTCTGATGCACTTGTGCAGGTCTGGTGGACTTATGAGCAGATTACTTGCACCCTAGCCAACTTCAAATGCACAAATTTGGCACAAACACTCACCAAATGGTATTTAATCAATCTGCAAACCTAATATAATCTAAACCCTAACAGTATGCTAGATTCAAGCTTCCAAAACCATGAAAATCAAGCACAAATAGACTTATGCAGATTTTAAACACACTTTTCCTTTTTAACTCCACAAACTTGTTTCAAATCTTGTTCTAATGTATCCTAATGCTAACATGCAACCTATCTTAACCTTTTAAAGCCTTGCTAACACCTTATGAAAGCACAATTCAAAAATCTACCCTGCTAAAATGCTAATCCAAACACCCTGTTAAAATCTGAAAACCAACTTTTAACAAATCAAAACACCTTAAAACTTATTCAAACTGATCCTAATGGTATCTAACATGCATATAAACTTAAAAGAACACAATCCAATCAGTCTTAACACACTTAAGCATCAAATCAAACAAGATCATATGAAACTACACTTTTCTGAAAATTTCCAAAGGTAAAAGAACTTTTACCTTAGGGCTTTACATCCAAAGCCCTAGTGGATGAATATCCACCTCCTTATGCACCCGGGTGCATGCAGATCAATCAACAACAATCCTTCAAACACCTGCTTAAGAAAAATCAAAGAAAAACAGAATAATACAAGCAATTATATAATCTGTTTCCTTTTTCTTCTTACTTAAAACCTTTTCCAAAACCTCTCAAAACTTCTTAACACGTTTTAATAACCCTATATCACTAACAAATGAGACCTCTTAACACAAAACCTGAAACAAATCCTTACCAAGAATTTCAAGTTTCAGAAACCTTTAAATAATTTTGAAAATTCAAAATCACTTAACTAAATTAAAAAATGGAACTCAGAATCAAGCTTATACACAACACACAACTTTTTATAAACCTAAAAAGGAATTATACTTGTTTTAAAACAAAAACCAAACTTTTATTTCATAAAAAAGGAATTACATGTGCAAAGCTTTAAAACTGGAACAAGAGAAATCCACAAGTCGGATTCTCCTTTTATAATGACTATAGAACACTCTAGAATCCTAAAATCAAAACCCTAATACATAGAAAAATCCTAAAATGCCCTTAAAAGCTTCTAGACGATTTTTGGTGTTGAGCTGGCCAAATTGGATCTCCTTCGTTCATTTTTGCTTTGGGAGGAAGCAAATAATCCTTGTGGTTGATTTGGGACACGTCATACAACTTGGGGACCAAGGTGCGTTCTTATTGGCTGAGAGGGAATTGGGGGTAGGGTCCACAAGGCGTGGGATTGGGGATTTTATGTGTGGGATTAGTTCCTGCGTGTGAGAATTAAACGTGTGCAAGGTGAATTAGTTTTTACCCAAGTATAAGTGGATGTAAAATCTGGGTGGGGGTGAAAGTGAACAGTAACTATTTCAATCCGATTTTGGGGGAACAGGTAGTGTTAGGCGCACTTTTTATTTAAATCTTTCAAACAGCACAACTTTGGTCCTTTTCTTTTGATGTTTTTGGCAAACAAAGTCTTTATGCCCTAAAACGTGTTCTCCCTTGTAAATAACTTTCACCTTTTGACATTTTTGGCACCAAACTTCACACAAAGTTAATCAAGGAGTATTTTTGCCATTTTGATATTTTTCAAGGGCTGATCTTGGACTATTTTGATCCTCAAAGGTCTTTAATGTCTCTTAATCTTCATGAGGGACCATAATTGACAAATTGATTTTGTTGAGGGACCAATCTTGTCATTTCTTCAAAATTGAAGGACCTTTTTGTAATTTTGACAAACTTAAGGGACCAAACTTGTAATTATCAATATACAAGGGTTTTAAGTGTCATTTCTTCATTCTTGGAGGATCAATCTTGTTTTGTCTTCAAGTCTTCAAGGGTATTTGATGAAAATTCCATGATTAGGGCCCGGTTCATTGTGCGTCTTCGTTTCTCGTGTCCGTTTTTCCGTGTAACTTGTGATCTTTTGTCTTTTTCACGATATCCATACCTAAAATACACAAGAACACAAAAGCAAGCATATATATGGTATTTTATGACATTTTTATGCATTTAAAGCCCGAAAAGAACGATGAGATCATGTATAAATGCCATCTCATCACTCCCCCATACTAAGCCATTGCCGTGCCCTCACGCAATGCTAGAATAAAGTATCTAAGCATCACCAAAGTTTAATTTTATTAACCTTTATTGAAGAGTAAAAGACTTGCAACATACTACGAGAATGTGTAAAGACATAATGTATGATTTTCATCACCAAAAGGTGACTTTTAGGGTCAAAGAATAGAAACAAATTAATGTCCCTTAGAGTAAATTTCGTCATCCTTGATTGTCATACATTCCATGCTAAGTGCAAAAACAAGATCATTGTTGGTACAAGTCACAATGCTAACACTACTCATACGTCCAAATTGTGTAATACTTTTTCTCCCCGCAATCCTAGTTATTATAAAAGGAAATGGGTTACTAGCATTTTTTATCTATTTGTCATGGATCACAAGTGATTCATATTGACTTATTTGAGTAGTTATTAGTCCGAAAGCAAAGTAGCACGATTTGATCAATAGTTAGCCGAAGGACAAAATCTTTTAAAACGGCTTCTCGTGTATCTCCTTAAGTTCATATCTTGGCATAACTCGTTTCACGATTTGAGACCTTTCTCGGACCGATATTTGGCATGTACTTCATACTTCAAATCTTGGGAAAACGTTCTTGAAATAATGGTCTTCTCTTCATATATTTGGAATTTCTTCACTTGACGTTTTTGAGAGATTCTTCATATAGGACCACGACTTCATCATTTTTCTTCAATCTTTACTTTGGATTTTGATATACAATGATCCGCCTCCTTTTCGGACTTGGATATATTTATCCTCATACCTTGTTAGGGTCTTTTTGGATAGACTTTCTCCATTCTTTAGGGGAGTAATTGCTTCTCGTCGTGTGTCTCGATCCTTCATATTGATTTTGGAATAATGATACTTCACATCATCTTTGGATCTTTAGCAAAAATAGAGCTCCTCATGCCTTGTTAGGGCCTTTTTGGATAATCGCCAATCTTCGCGTCCCGCTTCAATAAGTTATGCCTTGGCTATGAACTCTATTCAACCCCGAGCAACTTTTAAACGATCTTGCGCTAGAGGCTAAGTAACCTTTCAAATCGTACGACCTTACTTATTGCAATTATGTTTTATTCCTAATGCATTGATCTTATGGGAAGAAAAAGCCACAATTAAAAACATATGAGTTTTTGAAAGAACACTTTCATGTTCTACGTTTAGCATGATCACTTGTCTAACTCTATCATTTCTCGTTCTTCACTATATAAAGACCTCTAATTAAAGAGACTCGTGAATACTTAGCCATGCAAGTCAAAATTAAGCCAAATTTGGATTAGCTTTCATTAAGACTATATCAAATCAAAGTTTTGGGTTTTCAAGCCACCTATAGGATCTTGCACTTTCTTGGACTTTTTCAAGTTTAGAGAATGCGTTTTAAAGTTCCCTTGATAAGTGACTTTCTAGAATCAATTATAGGAACTTGCGAAAAGTTCTTGTTCTTAACCCGAATGAATTAAGACTTTCGCGTTTTAAAGCTCCCTATATAAAAGTCTAGCAAAACTTGAATTGAGCGGGTTAAGGAATGTAAATGGCTCCAAATGCCCATCAAGTCAAAAATTAACTCTTATTCTACCCATCGGAAAATATACATTCGTGTCTTAAAAACACTTATGAAAACTAAGAAAAATTTTAAAATTTGGCCATTTTTAGCCTTATTAGCAAAACATTGAAAGTTGGAAAACGTGAGGGCGTAGCAAAGCAAGTACCTATTCACCCGCCCATACTAAAAGTAAACATTGTCCTCAATGTTTCGAGTCTAAAGGTGGAGCACCCCCATACTAGAGACGAAGAGTCGAATGCTTAGGATCTAGCATGGAAATGTGATCAACAATATATCTAAAGCCGTTTATTAATTATGCTAAAAGATAATTGTTAGAACAATAAAGGATATGTCATGGAATCGTGAAAAACTTCTTCAAATGAACGATGGAGGCTCACGTAAACGAACACGAGAGTCTTCAATCGTAGATGATGATGATGATCTAGATAACACAATCACAAACAACCACGAGACAACGAGTTGGAAGGGTACAAGTCCCCTTATTAGTGAATATAAAAGATAAGCATGGGATCTCCCCCACGAGGCACCTCGTTTTTGATTACCGAGTCATGAGCTCGACTCGATCCCCTCAAAATGTGAACATTTAGGGATATCATGGTTTGGTCAATTTTTGATGGGGCTTACATGATAAACAAGGCCCAAAAAGCAACCGGTATAAAGGACTAAGTCCTTAGATGATGCAAAATACCGGGGTCGAAGATGGCGTTCTCGTTTCCATTGGAAAAACAAATTAACGCCACTTCAACATGTGCCATAAACTCAAAGAGTTTGAAGAAAAGAGATGAGAAGTAGAAGGGTGAGATAATTGGTAAGACAAACGTTTGAGCTACTCGAGGTAGACTCGCACCAAGCAAATAGATATAGTTTCCATTTATTGCATCGGTGGAAGACCGAGATTTCCCTTTACATGAAATTCTGGGATCGAATATCTCGTCCTCGGTGGACAAGGATGAGGGAACATAAGGGGCTTCCCCCATACTAGAACCACACAAAACATCGTCAAAAGGAGTAGACGAGTTTGTAGCACTCAAAGCACGCGGTGATGACGGAGTTAGATTTGTAGAAAAATCAATTAAATCACATTTAAGATCTTTTCCCTTTTTATCTTTTAAACTCTCCTTATGAAGACCCTTTTTGATTATGTCGAAAATATTCGGTGTTTCTAAGACGATGTTAGTTACACTAAAAATTCTCACATTTTGAAACCGTTTTGGTTTTGGTGGTGGCAAGTTCTCAAAACGTTTATCGACGAAGAAAACCTCCCCATCGGGGTCAACATATTCATCATCCGAAAGATCTTCCGTAGAAACCGGCAACTTATCAATACTTTTCAAGAATGAATGTTCGAGATGAGGCGAAGGATTTTTCAATTCAAGTATTGACGGTTTCTTCTTTGTAGGTTTTGCACTCATAACCTCCACCGGCGGAGGAAATGGTAAATTGTTTTTGGCGACATTCCCTAAAACTCTTGGTGAAAATTCTTTGCAAACGACATTGGTCGAGTCACCATGGTTTAAAGTTGCAATAGAATAGACATGAGAAAGATTGGAGTTTTGTGTTGCATTGATGACAAGTTCTTCTTCATTGAAACGAAGGGTGATTTTTCGAGCATGAACATCGATAAGTGCTCTTGATGTATCCAAAAATGAACGACCCAAAATGAGAGGAACTTTTCGATCGATGGGAATGTCTACAACGATAAAGTCAACGGGATAGTAAAACTTTCCGACTTTAACGAAAACGTCCTCGGCTACTCCACATGCCATGATCGTAGAATGATCGGCCATCTCGATGGACATGTTCGAAGGGGTAAGAGCCGGAAGCGAAAGCGATTTGAAAATCTCGAGAGGCATTAAATTAATACTAGCGCCAAGATCGGCCAAGGCGTAGCATTCCTCCATATCTTGAATAGCACACGGAATCAAAAATTTACCGGGATCACCGACTTTTTGTGGTATGCGGCTTAGAAAAACCGATGAACAACTAGACGTTTGTTGTAACTTCTCTTTGTTGTTTAGCATACTTTTGAAGTTTGCGGCGAATCGAGGCATCATGATTAAAGCATCGGCAAAACTTATGTTAAAATGCAAATCACAAAACATTTTCATAAATAGCTCAAATTGATAATTTTTTCGTTCTTGTGCTTTCTCTTTGTTTCGTCTCGAAGGGTAAGGTAAAGGTGGTGTGGGTTGGTCATTAGGCAACGGCCTTGGAAACTCGGGTTCCACAATTGGTATTGGTGTAACCGTAGGTGTGGTTTGAGCGGTACTTCGTGGGATTGTAATATGCTCCTTTTCGACCACCACCTCGGGTTCTTTCTCGATTTCCTTCTCCTTAGAAGTACTTGTACGAGAGATTGGTTCCTTGAAAGTTTTACCACTTCGTGTAGCAACAACCTTCAATTCTCCCCTCGGGTTGTTAATGGTATCACTAGGAAGACCACCCGAAGAAGAGGGCTTACACATGATTGCTTCAAACATCTTAGCCATTCGGTCCTCAAATTTTGATTGCCTAGCATCCGCTTTCAATAACTCTTGCTTAATCTCATGTTGTCCTAATTCCATCTTTTGTTGGTTTTGTTGAAGACGTTGGACATTTCCTTCCATTTTGTTAGCATGAGTTTTAAGTTCATTAGCAAGTTCATTTTTTAGCTCGTTTTTCAACTCGGACCTTAAGCTAATCATCTCACGTTGCATATTATCAAATTTAGCATCATTTGCTTTTGCATAATCCAAAAATTCTCCTTGCAAATTTTTCGTGTGAGCATTTTGAAAACCTTGTGTAGTGTTTTGAAAATCACGGTTTTGGTTTTGATTAGAGATTTGTCCATTCCCACTTTGATAATTCCCTTTGTTGTAATTGCGTGTGTTGCCTTGGTAATTACCTTGGTTGTTGTTTCGATAATTATTAACATTTTGGTTTGGTGGAGCTTGATTTTGGCGGGAACCTTGGCCGTTTTGGTTGTAAGTTCCCGTTGCTACATAAGCACTCGAAGTGTTACCATCCGCGGTAATGCACTCGGAAAGATCATGAGCTCCCCCACAAGATAAACAACTCTTAGCAACCGCTTTAACCGAAGCGGAATTGGAAGCTTCTTGAGCCTTCCAATGGGACATTAGATTAGCAAATCTATCAAAAAACCGATTTTCCTCATTAGCTTCATCATGTAAGGCGTTAATGCTACGAGACGATTGTGACGAAGATGACGAACCCATATTGGCAACACTCGGTGTGTTACGAGGGCTATAAACCTTAGATCTATTTTCAATGATTTGTAAAGCCTCATTTGTCGTCTTGCAAAAAAAATTACCACCCGCGGCGGCATTCAAATAATCTCGTTCATGATCATTAAGCCCATTATAAAAAGTATCAATTTGATGCAATTCCGAAAAATCATGGTGTGGACATTCATGTAACATCTCTTTAAATCGTTCCCATGCCATTGAAAAACTTTCATTGTTACGTTGCACAAATCGTGAAATCTCATTTTTTAAGTGTGTTGTTTTAGATGGTGGAAAAAACTTGTTCACAAACTTAGAAACGAGATCGGCCCATGTCAAAATTGAATTTGGCGGTTCTTTCTCGAGCCAAATTTTTGCGGGTCCATCCAACGAGTATGGAAACAACATCATCTTAATGGCGTCATGTGGAACATCTTTGAATTTGCTAGTGGCGGTGAGACGGTTGAAATTCCTAATGTGGTAATGCGGGTTGTCTTTCTCGTGACCTCTAAACTTGTTTGCTTGCAACATCGACATTAAACCCGTCTTAATCTCGAAATTCTCCGCAAGGATGGCGGGAATCACAATAGCCTCTCCAAAACCCTCGGTGGGTGCTTGTAGCAACTCCATCATAGTATGATTAGCCATGACGACTTCTTGTTCTACAATAGGTTCAACAATTGGAGGTTCTTCAACAATCAACGATCCTTGATTTGCTTGCTTTTGAAGACGTTTACGAGCTCGTTTTGCTTGATTACGAGTGATCATAAACTTCACGAAGAATGGGAGGTGAGCAAAGAAGATTCTTTTTGGTGTTTTGTGGATTTTCAATTTTTTTTGTGTTTTTGATGATATTTAATTTTTTTGGATTTTGGTGTATCTTCGTAGACAACAATCTACAAAATCTCTCCTCGAATCAAACTTTTGATTAAAGAAGCCTCAAAGGAATGAAAACGATCACGTGGAGTGAACGCCTTCGAATGACTTTAGAACTTTGGTGAAAACCAAATTGTTCACGAGGGTTTAATCACAAAGAAACCAAGCAAATATAGTATACGTATTAATACTTTGGGCGGCAAAACCCTCGATTAGCCTTCAATCTCAAAATACTCACAAGCAAGCGGGGAAACGAGGCGGCGCGAAACACTTAAGAGCCTTTTTCCTTAGGGTATATTTTATAATACCCGCCTTATACCCACCTTATAGTTTGTATTTTTCAAAATCGAGCTTCACGAAAGTATTTATCTATTTTTGCCTTTTCTTTTGTTTGAGATTCGAATACAATAATTAGGAGATCAAATCCCAATTAAGGTTGTGTTTTCACACTTTTGGAGATATTGTTTATTGATTGTGATACTTAATACAATATATTAATAATATTTGTACAAGAAAAACCAAGAAAACCGATAATACGTGTTAAGGGAGTTCCACTTAACACAAATACTTATTATGGATAATATCAAAAACAAAAGCTTCCAAATTAAAGCACAACACACCTCCCCGGCAGCGGTGCCAAAATGATTGTCGTAAAATACGACTCTTGTTTAGGAAAACAAAAGAACGTATATGAGCGGTAAGTATTAACGAGTGATTTAGGAAAACCACAAGTTATGACCCTTAATCACTTAAAAAAGAGAGAAAAAGTTCGTTTCCCAAGGAGGTATATGTGTGTGAATTAACTTGTAGTTATTTGAGATTAATATTTGGAAGAATGGGGATGAGAAGATGAAAAGACGGTTACGTTAAAATTATACTACGACGTAAAAGATGTAAAGTCGTGAAAAACTACCCAAATTAAAAAAAATTTACCAAGACCAAAAACAAAATCAAGAATTAAAAAGACTAAAAAGAAGTCTAAAATAATATAAATAAAGATAAAAATCCAACAAAGATATTTTAAAACCTTTTATTAATTAAATATTTAATTTTAAATGCTAATTAAAGCCCTAAAATTAAATATAACTAATTCAAATGTCTAAAATATGATTTTATTGAACTAATACTTAACTTATATTATTAGAAGACTAAAAAGTATTTTCTAAAAATTAAAAGCTATTAAAACTATTTTTAAAACTCTAAAAATGATTAAAAATGATTAAAACCTAATTAAACTTAAAATAATTATTAAAATAAATCTAAAAGCTATAAAATTATTCTAAAAATGGAAAGGGTCCTAATTAATGCTAAAGAACTTAGGAAAAATGAAAAATAAAGAAAAATAAAACTTTGAAATTTTGATAATAAAATAATATTAAAATAATACTAAAAAATAAAAAGTTCTCAAATTAATTCTAAAAAATTCTCAAAAATCCTAAATATTCTAATTAAGAGAAAAACACAAATTAAAGTTCCTAAACCTTTTTTAATAATTTTATAAAAATGTTTAAAGTTTATAAAAAACCTTAAAATAATATAAAATTAAAAATTAAAGTTTATAAAACCAAAACTTAATGTAAACCTCAAAATATTTATTAAAAAGCTAAAAACTATTTTTCCTAAAAATTAAAAATCTTTTTTCTATTTTTTAATGATTTTATAAAAAAACGTATAATAAATAAATCCTAGAAAATAATTAAATAAAAGGAAAAATATAAAAATTAGCTAGAAAAGTCTTAATTACTACTATGATCCTAGGAAAAATCAAAATAACCAAAAACGTTAAACCAATAAGCTCAAATGAGCTTATTTGCTCACGGCTTATATTTATAAGCTAGAAAAAGAAAACGTGTTAAATAGGAATGGAAATCAAACAATAACGTAAAAAGATATCTAGATTAGCGGTAGAGCTTCTACTCCTCCAACGAGAGGTCTGGGGTTCGAGTCCTGCTACGGGTATTCTTTTTGCTCTTTTTTTCTTTTTTATTTTTTTGTTTTCCAAACCAATCTGACACCTAGTATGACTTGTAAACTCAATCCAATATCACTTTTTTAGCTAGTTTTAAGCACAAAGAAGATCAAAATGTTGCCAGGGTCCAAATTTTGAACTCAAGCTTATACTTGTTTCTGAGTTTCCTTCACAACTGAAATACCACCAAGAGGAGCTTGGCTGTGTGTTTATTTGGTATTGCTTATGGACAAATGGGGCACCCTTGTGCTCTTTGGAGCACAAGGAGTCAAGAATAAGCAAAAGCAAGCACTTAGCACACAAAGATGATCAAAACAAAGCACACAAGGGCCATGTCAAGTTTCTGATGCACTTGTGCAGGTCTGGTGGACTTATGAGCAGATTACTTGCACCCTAGCCAACTTCAAATGCACAAATTTGGCACAAACACTCACCAAATGGTATTTAATCAATCTGCAAACCTAATATAATCTAAACCCTAACAGTATGCTAGATTCAAGCTTCCAAAACCATGAAAATCAAGCACAAATAGACTTATGCAGATTTTAAACACACTTTTCCTTTTTAACTCCACAAACTTGTTTCAAATCTTGTTCTAATGTATCCTAATGCTAACATGCAACCTATCTTAACCTTTTAAAGCCTTGCTAACACCTTATGAAAGCACAATTCAAAAATCTACCCTGCTAAAATGCTAATCCAAACACCCTGTTAAAATCTGAAAACCAACTTTTAACAAATCAAAACACCTTAAAACTTATTCAAACTGATCCTAATGGTATCTAACATGCATATAAACTTAAAAGAACACAATCCAATCAGTCTTAACACACTTAAGCATCAAATCAAACAAGATCATATGAAACTACACTTTTCTGAAAATTTCCAAAGGTAAAAGAACTTTTACCTTAGGGCTTTACATCCAAAGCCCTAGTGGATGAATATCCACCTCCTTATGCACCCGGGTGCATGCAGATCAATCAACAACAATCCTTCAAACACCTGCTTAAGAAAAATCAAAGAAAAACAGAATAATACAAGCAATTATATAATCTGTTTCCTTTTTCTTCTTACTTAAAACCTTTTCCAAAACCTCTCAAAACTTCTTAACACGTTTTAATAACCTTATATCACTAACAAATGAGACCTCTTAACACAAAACCTGAAACAAATCCTTACCAAGAATTTCAAGTTTAAGAAACCTTTAAATAATTTTGAAAATTCAAAATCACTTAACCAAATTAAAAAATGGAACTCAGAATCAAGCTTATACACAACACACAACTTTTTATAAACCTAAAAAGGAATTATACTTGTTTTAAAACAAAAACCAAACTTTTATTTCATAAAAAAGGAATTACATGTGCAAAGCTTTAAAACTGGAACAAGGGAAATCCACAAGTCGGATTCTCCTTTTATAATGACTATAGAACACTCTAGAATCCTAAAATCAAAACCCTAATACATAGAAAAATCCTAAAATGCCCTTAAAAGCTTCTAGACGATTTTTGGTGTTGAGCTGGCCAAATTGGATCTCCTTCGTTCATTTTTGCTTTGGGAGGAAGCAAATAATCCTGGTGGTTGATTTGGGACACGTCATACAACTTGGGGACCAAGGTGCGTTCTTATTGGCTGAGAGGGAATTGGGGGTAGGGTCCACAAGGCGTGGGATTGGGGATTTTATGTGTGGGATTAGTTCCTGCGTGTGAGAATTAAACGTGTGCAAGGTGAATTAGTTTTTACCCAAGTATAAGTGGATGTAAAATCTGGGTGGGGGTGAAAGTGAACAGTAACTATTTCAATCCGATTTTGGGGGAACAGGTAGTGTTAGGCGCACTTTTTATTTAAATCTTTCAAACAGCACAACTTTGGTCCTTTTCTTTTGAAGTTTTTGGCAAACAAAGTCTTTATGCCCTAAAACGTGTTCTCCCTTGTAAATAACTTTAACCTTTTGACATTTTTGGCACCAAACTTCACACAAAGTTTATCAAGGAGTATTTTTGCCATTTTGATATTTTTCAAGGGCTGATCTTGGACTATTTTGATCCTCAAAGGTCTTCAATGTCTCTTAATCTTCATGAGGGACCATAATTGACAAATTGATTTTGTTGAGGGACCAATCTTGTCATTTCTTCAAAATTGAAGGACCTTTTTGTAATTTTGACAAACTTAAGGGACCAAACTTGTAATTATCAATATACAAGGGTTTTAAGTGTCATTTCTTCATTCTTGGAGGATCAATCTTGTTTTGTCTTCAAGTCTTCAAGGGTATTTGATGAAAATTCCATGATTAGGGCCCGGTTCATTGTGCGTCTTCGTTTCTCGTGTCCGTTTTTCCTTGTAACTTGTGATATTTTGTCTTTTTCACGATATCCATACCTAAAATACACAAGAACACAAAAGCAAGCATATATATGGTATATTATGACATTTTTATGCATTTAAAGCCCGAAAAGAACGATGAGATCATGTATAAATGCCATCTCATCACTCCCGTTCTTCTTGTCTTTTCGTCTTTTCAGAAAAGTTTCCGTTTTCGATTCTGATTCGGGATTTGTCGTCGATTAAATTCAACTCGTCTTTTAATTTCTTCGTTTAATAGACTTGAGTTTATTCGACTTATATAAATCTTCCATCTTTGGTCCTTTTCTTCGATAAATCTTTGAATAGGCCCAGTGACTTCAAATCTTTTGCATCTCTTGGACAATAGACCTTTATCTTGAGTCTTTTTCTTCAGTAAAACCCGTGCAATCCCATGTTTTCTTCAATATTCATCCGGTTGGCTCTGAAAACACACTAAACACAAAAACCACGCATAATTCCAAACAATTGATATTAAATACGTGTTTTGGTCTCGTTTTAGCCCGAAATAAGTGGTAAAAGGATGGGTGTTTACACACCTATCAAATCCCCTACACTTAACCATTGTCATGCCCTCATGCAATGCTTAGTGATAAAGCAATTTTACATTCTTCTCATAATTAATCAACCTTGGCCTTATTTTAAAATACTACCAAACAAAAATTAAAGTACTAAAGCAAATTAAGACTTTGAAGGAAACAAAAGGGTAGAAAACCATTTTCACTTGAAAATAGCTATATGGAAATAACTTGAAAAGAAATCGATGACTTACATTAGGGCTTTGGTGCTGCGAAGATTTATCACCCTCAAGTTTCACGTTCCCCAAACTAAGCTTAAAAACGAGATCATTGTTATTATAAGTTAGCAATTCAAACATTTACACACATGGCTTAATTAAATGCTTAAACTCCCTTATTCCTAGGTGTATCTCTTATATTTTATTTTTGTCTTAGAATGATCATGAGGATGCATTTTTGGACTTATTTCGATAGTTTATTAGGGCTGAAAGCAAAGTAGGACGATTTGATCAATAGTTAGCTAAAGGAAAAAATCTCTTAAAACTGCTTCTCGGGATATCAAAAAGTTCATATCTTGGCATAACTTGGTTCACGATTTGAGACCTTTCTCGGGCCGATATTTGGCATGTACTTCATACTTCATATCTTCGAGAGACGTTCTTGAGATAATGGTCTTCTCATCATAATAGAGTTTCTTCACTTGGAGACTTTTGAGGGGTACTCCAACTTTGTTGACCACGACTTCATGATTATTTCTTCAATCTCTAATTGGGATTTTGAGATACAACGATCCGCCTCCTTTTCGGACTTGGATCTATTTATCCTCATACCTTGTTAGGGTCTTTTCGGATAGACTTCTCCATGATCTTTATGGGAGTTGATTGCTTTTCTTCGTGAGTCTTGATCCTTCATATTGACTTTAGGAATAATGCTTTTCACATCACTTTGGATCTTCAGCAATAAAATTGAATCCTCATGCCTTGTTAGGGCCTTTTCGGACTCGCCAATCTTCGCGCCCCGCTTCATAAGTTATGCCTTGGCTATGAACTCTTATCATTACCGAGCAACTTTTAAACGATCTTGGGCTAGAAGCTAAGTAACTTTTCAAATCGTAAGACCTTACTTATTGCAGATAAATTATTAGCAAGTGATGGGAGAATAGGCAAATAATTACACCAAGTGAGCTTGCGCAAGAATACCGACTTATAATTGACTCTATCATTTCTCGTCCTCCACAATTTAAAATCTCAAGTAATGAGACTCGTGGATACTTAGCCTAATAAACCAATTAAGGTCTACATGGTTAAGGATACTAGCTAGAATAAACTTGGATAAGTCCATTCGGGTTGAGTCAAAATAAACGCAACGGGCCTAATATGTCAACGACTTCTAAACTAGCTACACCACTTTATTAATATTTTTGACTTTATTGCGGGATATATACATATGAAAGCAAAGATAAAAATTTAAAAATTACGACTAAATGGCCAAAGTTAATAAAAAAAATTTGAAAAATGTTGAAAAATAGGATTTTCCGGTTAATTGAAGGCATTTTCATGGAAAAGTCCACTTAAAACTTCGATAGAAGTCCCCCCTACACTTAAGATAAACATTGTCCTCAATGTTTAAGCATGTGGGAAAAGGTTCCCCTACACTTATGACATTGTGCACGTTGGTTAACTCAAGTTAAGGAAGAGACGACTAACGTGATCAATTTCAAATGTGAGTATGAAGAAAATTGAATCACGATAGTTGAGAGATAGAACCGGATTTCGGATAAACACGGGAGCACGGTTCTTCAAAGATTCCAAGAGTGCACTTATCCCTGTAATCACATCACCAAGACAAACACATATAGAAGTCCCCCCTACACTTAGGGGATTAAAACATACAAGGATAGATACTCGGGCTGCCTCCCGAGGAGCGCTTGTTTTTGATAACCGAGTCACGAGCCTGACTCGACCCAAAATTAGTTCATGGGGAACGTGGTGAGGGATGGAATCACCTCCTGAGAGGTGTCCTCACCAAAGTACAACTTCACTCGTTGGCCATTCACCTTAAAATTTGGTCCATCAGGTTGAGCGAGCTCGAGAGTACCATATGGAAAAATTTGGGCAATGGTGAATGGGCCGGACCAACGAGATTTAAGCTTTCCCGAAAAGATTTTCAACCGAGAGTTAAAAAGTAAGACTTTGTCTCCAACATGGAACTCTCGGTTTTTGATCTTGGAGTCGTGAATGAGCTTAGTCCTTTCCTTATAGATCAAAGAATTTTCATAAGCCTCATTACGGAGTTCATTCAGCTCATTGAGTTGGATCTTGCGTAGGTTACCGGCTTTGTTTATATCAAAATTAGCCCACTTCAAGGCCCAATAAGCCTTGTGCTCCAACTCAATGGGGAGGTGGCACGCTTTCCCGTACACAAGACGATAAGGCGTACAGCCGATTGGGGTCTTGTAAGCAGTACGGAAAGCCCACAAAGCATCATCCAGTTTATCAGCCCATGAGGCACGATGCTCTCCCACGGTCCTTTCAAGAATTCACTTAAGACCTCGGTTGGATATTTCAGCCTGGCCATTAGTTTGTGGGTGGTAGGCTGTGGAAAGTCGATGATTTACACCGTACTTAGCCATGACTCGAGCAAATTGGTCATTGCAGAAATGAGTCCCACGATCACTAATAATGGCGCGAGGCACACCGAATCTAGCGAAAAGAGCTTTCAAAAAGTTACAAACCACCCTTGCGTCATTAGTAGGCAAAGCTTTGGCTTCAACCCACTTTGAAACGTAGTCAACGGCTACAAGGATGTATTTGTTTCCTTTAGACGAAGGGAATGGCCCCATAAAGTCGATACCCCAAACATCAAAAATTTCACACTCTTGAATGAAATTCTGAGGCATCTCGTCTTTATGTGTGATTTTGCCTTGCTTTTGGCAAACATCACATCTTTTAACCATATCGTGAGCATCACGGTATATGGAGGGCCAATAAAATCCGGAATCAAACACTTTTTTAGCGGTGTAGTTGGGACCAAAGTGACCACCGGTGGGTCCTTTGTGGCAAGCATTAAGGATTTCAGACGCTGCCGGTCCATCAACACATCAGCGAATTATCAGGTCAGCACATTGTTTGAATAGGTAAGGGTCGTCCCAAAAGTAAGTCTTAATGTCGGTGAAGAACTTTTTCTTTTGTTGGGATGTCAACCCTTCCTTGAGAATTCCACCCGCCAAGTAGTTTGCAAAGTCCGCAAACCACGGGGTTTCATTCGGCTTCGAGTTTATAGACATTAAGGTCTCCAAGGGAAAAGAATCATTGATTTCTTTGGTCGGATGATCCCCTTGGTATGGATCCTCAAGTCTGCTAAGATGGTCCGCGGCTAGGTTTTCTGCTCCTTTTTTATCACGGATTTCGATTTTAAATTCCTGGAGCAGCAAAACCCAGCGAAGAAGTCTTGGTTTGGAATCTTGCTTTGTCAACAAGTACTTCAGCGCGGAATGATCGGTGTACACAATGGTGGTAGAAAGGACAAGATAGGGGCGGAATTTCTCAAAAGCATAGACAACAGCTAAAAGCTCTTTTTTGGTTGTCGTATAATGCAATTGTGCCCCTGTCATTGTCTTGCTAGCGTAATGGATCGGTTGGAAGTGTTTGTTCACTCTTTGTCCAAGAACCGCTCCAATAGCAAAATCGCTAGCATCGCACATCAACTCAAAGGGAAGCTCCCAATTAGGGGTAACCAAGACGGGTGCCTTAGTTAGCTTATCCTTAAGCGAGTTGAAGGCGTCAAGACACTCTTTGGAGAAGATAAAAGGAGTATCTTTTTCCAAGAGATGGGTCATCGGGCGAGCGATTTGAGAAAAATCTTTGATGAATCGACGATAGAAGCCCGCATGACCCAGGAAACTTCTCACACCCTTCACAGTTGAAGGTGGAGGCAACTTTGCGATAACATCGACTTTAGCACGGTCAACTTCAAGACCGGCTTTCGAGATCTTATGTCCAAGCACGACGCCTTCTTTTACCATAAAATGGCATTTTTCCCAATTTAGAACAAGGCGAGTGTCTTCGCACCGCTTTAGCATACGTTCTAAATTGGCAAGGCAAGCAGAGAAGGAATCCCCGAAGACCGAGAAATCATCCATGAAGACTTCCATGGTTTGTTCAACCATGTCATGGAAGATAGCTAACATGCACCTTTGGAAAGTCCCGGGCGCATTACATAAGCCAAAAGGCATTCTTTTGTAAGCGAAAGTGCCATAGGGACAAGTGAATGTAGTCTTCTCTTGATCTTGGGGATCAATGGGTATTTGAAAATAACCCGAGAAACCATCAAGAAAGCAGTAATATTCATTACCGGCTAATCGTTCAAGCATTTGGTCCATGAAAGGTAGAGGGAAATGATCCTTTCTCGTGGCATCATTGAGTTTGCGGTAGTCTATACAAACTCTCCACCCAGTAACGAGACGAGTGGGAATCAACTCGTTGTGTTCATTGGGAACAACGGTTATTCCGCCCTTCTTGGGCACACAATGGATTGGACTAACCCACGGTGAATCCGAAATAGGGTAAATCATACCCGCATCAAGAAGTTTGATAACCTCTGTTTTGATGACTTCATGCATTTTTGGATTCACCCTTCGTTGGCTTTGAATAGTGGGCTTGAAGTCGTCCTCCATGAGAATTTTGTGTGTGCAGAAGTGAGGATCAATTCCACGAATATCCGAAATCTTCCAAGCAATAGCCTTTTTATGATCTTTCAATACAGCGACAAGGCGGGCTTTCTCTTCATCCTTCAAATCCTTAGCAATGATGACTGGCGACTTCTTCTCTTCTTCGAGGAATACATACTCAAGATGGGGTGGCAACTCCTTAAGTTCCAAATCTGGAGGATTGTCGACGGGAGGCGTATTCGAAGTCGGAGTCTCGATAGCAATAAAAGTGGGAGATGGAGGGGAAGGATTGTCTTCTCTGAGGAGGTTTGCAATGAAACTGAGATCGTCATCCCAAGTGGCAGTAGAATCGTCATTGTCTTGCTTCACATCTTCCAAGGTGGCTTCCAAATCTTTCCAAAGGAAGTCACTTTCTCCAAATAGAGACAGTGATGAGTCGATAGAGGAAACGGTCTCAACATTGGGAAGAGAGGTAGGAATGTTTTTACAAGCATCCTTGAAGTGTTCTTCACAAGCCTCATCAAGAACGTCAATACAATTAACATTCTCGTAAGAAGAAGGCTGTTTAGATAACTTTCCCATGTTGAAGACGACTTTATCGTCACCCACTCTCATGATAAGCTCACCGGCTTCAACATCAATGAGAGTGCGACCGGTCCTCAAGAATGGACGACCAACAATGAGTGGCACACGGGGGTCCATCTCGTAGTCGACGACAACAAAATCAGCAGGGAAGGTGAATTTGTCGACTCCTACAATGACATCTTCGGCTATCCCCACTGGATAAGCAACCGTACGGTTGGCCAATTCCAAAGTCATTTTAGTGGGGACTATCTCTGGGAGAGATAATTGCTTCCAAACACTTAGAGGCATGAGATTAATACTGGCACCTAGATCGGCTAGGGCCATGCAATTCTCTACTCCCGGGAAATTGCAAGGGATAAGAAAACGACCCGGATCACCAAGCTTGATTGGCAATTTCCTTAAGAGCACTGCAGAGCAGTTCTCATTAAGTTGGGTGTTGGCGAGATCGAGGAGCTTTTCCTTGTCGCTCAGAAGATCTTTAAACATTTTGGCGTATTTGGGCATGTGAGCGAGAGCCTCAGCGAAGGAGATATTGAAAATCAGTCTTTTGAACATTTTTAGGAAGTTCGAAACTTGAATATCATCCTTGCTCTTTTGCTTCTCTTTACTTAACCTTGAAGGATAAGGTATATTGGAAGGAGAGGAAGGCTTTAAGAGAATAGGATCACTCACAAGCACGGGTGGAGGAGGGGTAGAAAGAAGAGGTGGAGAAATTGGGGAAGGAGAAGGAGGAGGAATAGGAGCAGGCGACTCGTTCTCCTTAGTCACAACCACCGGTGGAGGTATAGGAGGCTCGGGTTCCTTGGTACCTTTACCACTTCGAGTAGTGATTGCTTTCATCTCCCCTCTTGGGTTCGCAACGGTGTTACTCGGAAGAGTACCCGAAGAAGAGGGTTGATTACCTTGGAAGAAACTAGCCATCATGTTCCTCAGGTCATTGGTTTGGCTATCCAACGTAGTTCTCATATCGGCTCTCAAATCATTTCCTTGCTTGACCAAGTCTGCTTTCAAATTGCGCACTTCCTCTTGGAGATTTCCCACTATCACATCATTGGTCCTCATATAGGTTGCAACCTCTTGGTGTAATGCAGTGTTGGTGTGGGTAGGAGGAGCATTGAATGTAGGTGGTTGGTAAGCAGGTTGTTGGTAGACTTGATTGTTACGTTGAGGTGGTTGTTGTTGCTTGTGAGGTGGGATGTATGGTTGTCGAGGTTGTTGTTGTTGTTGAGGAGGGCGGTTAAGGTTTTGTTGTTGATTTTGGTTGGTAGGAGGAAAGCCAGGTGGTGAAAGATAGTTGTTTGAGCGATAGCTAAGCAAGTTACGGTCACCTTGAGGTCGGGCTTGATAAGCAGGTTGTTGGTAGGTGCCATATGCCGCATTCACATTCTCAGCAGGGTAATCTTGGGTGGCGGTACAAGTTGTGTAAGAGTGGGGACCACTGCATATCTCACAAGGTTGGGTGACAGCGTTCACTTGTGCATTTTTGGCGTTGTTGCTGTTGTTGTTGCTGACGGTGTGGGTGACAAGCGATTCAAGAAGCGTGGTGATTTTGTCTAATCGCTTGTCGCTGTCATTAGTGCTAGCACTAGCAACATTGGTCCTAACACTCTTGGTTTGCACACGAGATTTGTTCTCAATGATGTCCCAAGCAGCATTGGAAGTCTTAGCCAATAAATTACCTCCCGAGGCACTATTCAGGGAATCTTGGTCACTCATGCTTAAACCATTGTAAAAAGTATTGATTTGATGTACTTTGGTAAAACCATGTTGTGGGCATTTTCTTAAAAGATCTTTAAAGCGATCCCAAGACTCACTGAATGACTCATCGTACTTTTGTTCAAAGTTTATAATCTCATTCCGCAAAGCGGTAGTACGAGAGGGTGGAAAAAAGTAGTTGATAAACTTTGTTTCCAAATCCGTCCACGAGAGAATACTCTGTGGCGGTTCCTTAGCAAGCCAATG
Source organism: Glebionis coronaria (assembly GCA_025667525.1). Lineage (NCBI taxonomy): Eukaryota > Viridiplantae > Streptophyta > Magnoliopsida > Asterales > Asteraceae > Glebionis > Glebionis coronaria. The sequence goes on along the minus strand of CM046876.1, from coordinate 490,637,331 downwards.
CCGGGCTTGTCCCTCTAAAGAAAAGGGAAAAAGTTGTAACCTTATCACTTCTTGTGGAACTCCATTGAACTTGACCGTGTTAGTGAGTTGTAGAAATCTCTTGATATGGTCGTGTGGATCATCAATGGTTCGTCCCAAGAACGGTTGAGCTGAGACCATCTGGATAAAACCTGATTTAAGCTCGAAATTGTTGGCGGCAATTGGTGGGATAACAATTGGATCCGTGTTGCCATCGACATGAGCTTGCAGCAATTCAATCATGGGGCGGTTATCCGGAAGGTGCTCATTGTTGTTGTTATTATTCATGTTGTTGAAAGGCGGATTGTTGTTGTTATTATTGTTGTTCGGAGGTGGTATGTTATTGTTGTTTTGTACACCAGCCATGTCTAAGTTATCGAGAGGCTCGGGCTCTTGATAAGACGTGGATCGAGTGCGCATACACCTGCAAAAGAACGAACAAAGAGAAACAAAACAAAAATATTTTTGGTTTTTATTGTTTTTTAATTTTTAGGATTTTTGAAAATTTTATATTTTTTAGTTGTTTTTTAAAATTTTTGAAAAAGTAACGTTCACGGGGAACGGATCCCAAAATCCAAGTTCTCACAAAAAACTTTTGATCTTAACGAGAAGAGCCGGCAGCGGCGCCATTTGATACAAGGTTTTGCTAGGTTCAATTTTCTCTCGATATCCTCTCGAATTGATCTCAGTCTTAAGTGGAATGATTGTTCTTGGTTACTAAATAAAGGGGTTTGGTTTTCTAATCTAATAAGAGGTGAAAATTTAAATCAGAGATAATTACTTTAATTATGATTAACAAAGACTTGTATTAAACTCAAGATTAAGATTAAAGTTAAATTTGAAATTAAAATTCAATAAACATAAAGAAACAGTAAAGTAGACAAACAGTACCCTAAAATAGACAAACAGTAACTTAAAGGGAAAACTTGATTCGGAACTTTTAAACCTTGATTCGGAACTTACTCATGCAGAACTTACTGTTCATTCATCCGGAACTTTCTCATCCGGAACTTATCCGGAACTTTATGGCTGATTCGGAACCTTCCGAATGAAGGTTGATTCGGAACTTGCTGATTCGGAAATAGTTGGCTCGGAACTTGCTGATTCGGAAATAACTGGTTCGGAACTTTCAGCTTGATTCGGAAGATTTTTCTTGATTCGGAACTTACTGGTTCGGAAGTCACTGATACGGAACTTAATGCTTGGTTCGGAAGTTTCCGAATGAAGGCTTCATTCGGAACTTTTTGTTTGATTCGGAAGTTCTGGGAACCAGATACAGTAGCAGATATGCGAAGAACACAGAACACAAATTTTTAATCAAAATCAAACCAAATACTTAAAAAGGATTTACCAAATTAAACACAAATCATTTAGACACCATAAGCAACGAATCCCACTAATAAAAACATAAATCCAAACAACTTTTAAAGATCAAATCAAGAAAAATAAAAACTTAAGAACTTGAAGATAAAGATGAAGATGAACAAGATTAAATGGAAGGATTAAACAAAAGCTTTGTATTGAATGATTAATGTTTTGACAAGATAAACTAAAGATTAAAATTACAAGATTGGAAAGACAATGATAAAAATCACCAATCACCCTAGTGGTGACGGTATTCTACGAACCAGGGAGAAGAAAGAGTGGGGAAAAAGAAAAAATGAAAAGCTCTCCTAAAATGTGTGAGGGGAAGGCTATTTATAGCCTTGTCTTTTGGTTGGTGAGTGGGCTTTCTCCCGTTCTTCTTGTCTTTTCGTCTTTTCAGAAAAGTTTCCGTTTTCGATTCTGATTCGGGATTTGTCGTCGATTAAATTCAACTCGTCTTTTAATTTCTTCGTTTAATAGACTTGAGTTTCTTCGACTTATATAAATCTTCCATCTTTGGTCCTTTTCTTCGATAAATCTTCGAATAGGCCCAGTGACTTCAAATCTTTTGCATCTCTTGGACAATAGACTTTATCTTGAGTCTTTTTCTTCAGTAAAACCCGTGCAATCCCATGTTTTCTTCAATATTCATCCGGTTGGCTCTGAAAACACACTAAACACAAAAACCACGCATAATTCCAAACAATTGATATTAAATACGTGTTTTGGTCTCGTTTTAGCCCGAATTAAATGGTAAAAGGATGGGTGTTTACACACCTATCAATTCCATAAAGTCGATGCCCAATAATTGCTTGTATCCACGAGCTACTAGTCGAGCTTTGTTCTTCAATATTCCGCCTAACTCATCGAGTTTCACCTTGTAAACCTATTTCTAAGTGAGTAACTGCACTTGATCCGGGCATGGGACAAGTTCTCATACTTCAAGACGTATAAATTCATTAAGTTCTTCTTGCATAGCTTCTATCCAACATGATTGAGTAAAAGCTTGTTGCTATGTCTTAGGTTCAACTTCAGTGAGAAAAGCATCAAAGTGACAAAACATTGCACTTTCTTGTAACTGACTTCGTGTGGATACCGGACGATTAGGGTCACCAATAATAGAATCTATAGGATGATCCTTTGTCCACTTGGTGTCATGTTCACGAATCCGTGGATTGGAGTAAACTGTAGAAGGAGCTTCCTCTGAGGTGGACGACCCGGCTTGATTAGGGTCGGGAATAGGTACACCAAAGAATGGAAGTTCACGCATTTGAGCGAATTCCAAATCGTGATCATCATCATCCTCTTCATCATCAATAGGCATGACATGGGTAGTTGATTCGGGTGTTGGTTGAGAATTACTTGTTGATGGTATATCTTGACCAATTGTAGGTGCAGATGTGTCTGATTGTGCAACGGTTGCTGGAGCGACAACTTCGGTTACCGGAGCTATTACCTCAGGTTCTGGAGCAACAATACTTGGAGGAGTAAAGAATTCATCAAATAACGGTTGAAACAACGTATCCCATTCCTTCCTAGTAGGTGGTGTAAATGATGATGAAGTAGGGTTGTTTGGGACAAGACCAGAGCTAATGTTACTGGGTCCCATTTCATGAAGTGCGGGTTCAGAGCTGCTTTGCTCAGAAGCCATTGCTGTCAGCTCGTCAAAATCAACATTCATAGTTTCGAGGATCTTGCGAGAGTTACGGTTGTAGATTCGGTATGCCTTCTTTGCGGGTGCGTAACCAATGAAAATACCAATATCAGCCTTTGGTTGAAGTTTTCCCAAATTGTCACCATCATTATTTGGATAGCAAAGAGAACCAAATACATGAAGATATGATAAATCTGGTACTTTTCCATGGAGAAGCTCATAAGGTGTTTTACCATGGCATTTACGAATTAGTGACCGGTTTTGGGTGTACACTGCGGTAGATACTGCTTCTGCCCATAAAAACAATGGAGCCTTTGCGTAAATTAACATCGTTCGAGCAGCTTCCATAAGTGTGCGATTTCGCCTTTCAACGACACTGTTTTGTTGTGGAGTGCGTGCAACGGATGTTTCATGAGATATGCCAACTTCTTCATAATAATCACGTAAGATTTGATTCACAAATTCGGTTCCATTATCTGTACTAATGCGTCAGACAGTAGTGTTGAGACACACTTGAATCATCTTGAGAAATCCGATGATGAATTTAGGTGCCTCATTTTTTTCTTTAAGAAATTTCACCCATTTAAACCGAGAGTAATCATCGACAATGACGAGGATGTACTTTTTGCCACTAAGACTTTCAACACGCATTGGCCCACAAAGATCCATATGCAAAAGATAAAGTTTCTCTTGGTTTGTGTCTTCAGTCTTAGGTTTATAAGATTTCTTAGTGCTTTTCCCTATTGTACACGCGGAACACAGATGATCCTTGTGAAATGAAAGTTTAGGAAGACTACGAACAAGTTCGTTTTTTGCCAAATGATTAATATCGTCAAAGTTAAGATGAGATAACCGTCGATGCCATAACCATGACTTAGTCTTTGATGCTTTGGAGAGAAGACATACGGGAGAAGCGGCCATCATGTCTTGTAGAGACAAAGTATACAAATTATTCCCTCGAGTACCTTTCAATAAATCAACCCCTTCCAAATTACGAATGAAGCAGGTATGCTCTCGAAAAGCAACTTCTAGGTTTGCATCACAAAATTGTCCCACAGAAAATAAGTTGTGACCAAGACCTTCCACGTAATACACTCTTGAAATTACAACATTCCCAATATGATATTCACCGTAACCCATTATCTTTGCAATATGATCATTTCCAAATCGAACCGTACCAAGAAACTTGCTGACGAAATTTCTGAGCTGAGAGCGATCTCCGGTCATATGCTTGAAGCAACCAGAGTCCAAATACCAGAGAACAATTTGGACCACCTGTTTTCAGTAACAACAGTAGACAATGCATTGGAAACTATTGGTTCCTGAGTGTTAGTAGATACAGATAAAATATTATCAGAATTGCTAACATTTTTGTGACCCTTATGTTTCCTGCGTTTTCTAATGTGAGTTTTAGCACTAACAGGGTTTACTGTTCCAACTTTCTTAGGTTTTGGATTATCCGCGGGCACTACAGTGGGAGTAGACCTAGTTAAAGGGCACTTTGTTCCTACAGTAGTGTTAGTGTTCCTAGTTAAAGGACACGCTTGTGTTTTGGTAGCCTTGGTACTCCTAGTTAAAGGGCACTCTTTCTTCGCTTTAGTGGGAGTGATCCTAGTTAAAGGGCACATATTTCCTACTATAGTGAAAGTTCTACCAGTGGGGCGCCACATCCAACCAACTTGGGTTAACACTTTCCCAGTCGGTTTCCATTCTAATCCATTTTTCCGGGCATACATCTCATTCACATGGTCAATAAGGCAAGAATCATGACGACTAGAAAACATACATTCATTGCAATTCCAACACTTTAAATTAGAATTCACAGTAGGCTTAGAACGCTGCACAATCACAGAGCCTTTAGTTTTAGCTACATGATTCTTTTTATTCAAAATAGAAATAACATTCCTAGGATGGGCTTCTACTTTCTTCTTCACTTGACTACTAGATGGGGGCAAGATCCTATCATTCTTCTTGTTTCTTTTAAGCTTAGATCTATGAGCCTTAGTAGTGGTGATTACTCCTGTAGAAGGCAACACGGGAATCTTAGAAGCTAGTTTTGATTCCGCCTTATCTTTAGTGACCAAAGTTTGAGATGGTTTAGTCCTAGGGCCCTTGTTAAGTGGTGTGACGGCTATAAGATTCCTTTTGATTGCACTAGAGGACGATGCTGAGACAGTGGTTGCGTTATCCACAACATTCTTACCTTTTAGAGTACGAAGTGTTTCCTTTAACTCAGCCAAGACCAGATTCTTATCACAAATTTGTTCCCTCAAATCAGATATTTCCATCGACTTTCGATTCAATTGTTCAATCAATGATTGATTCTGTGTAGTGGTATCAACACATGCGGGCTTTACTGAATTGAAGAGTCGTGTATATTTCTGTTTTAAGTTATCAACTTTGGACAAAATCATTGAAACTCGATTATCTAGATCAAGTTTAAAATTCTCAGCGGCCTCAAGTACGTTCACACAGTTACGCTCCTTAGATTTCTCTATTTCTATCGGCAAAGATGTAGCAACTTTGTCACTTGGCTGACGCTGTTTTGATTGTAAATTCAATCGAAAATTCTTTTCAAAGTTTGCATCATCGATATTAACACCTTCGAATGACGTTTCAAAGATTTCTTGAATAAATTGTTTCTTGCATTCAAGCGAAATACAATGTGTTTGAATCTCATCAAAACGTTTTGAAAGCGAAGAATATGAATCTTGAAGCTTTAAAAATTCAGCGTCAGATTCGTGACAAGTACTATCTACCACATTATCCACAGATTCAACATTATGCACAATAGAATCATTATCAATACTTTTATTCACACAGACAGAGACTATATCATGAGACATCACTTGCTTCAGAAGCTGATCATTTTGGCGTGAAACCCGTTCTATTTCAAGTAAACTGTTTTCATAAGCATCATTCATTTCATTGAAAACACGTCTAACTTCTTTTATTTCCAAAAGCAAATCTTGATCAAGAGTACTAAGACAAGCTTTAACATTTTCTACAAACAGAACAATTTCGTTTCGGAACGCAGCTCTAGTGTGCTCAAAGTTCCATTCACCTTCCGTTATGGCCGAAGCCGTCGTACGTTCCAAAATGACCTTGTCAAAATCGGCTAAGTGTTGGTGTACCACATTTAAGTTAACGGACGCCTTACTTACCGGTGGAATTAACTTCGTTAAATCCGTTTTAACAAGTGTAGGAGACGTACTAGGAAGGTTTTCATTTGACAAACTTTGGGGCACAAGAACTATCAATTCAGCTAATTCCTTTTGTAAGCGAATGCGTGTCTTTTTCAAAAATTGATCTTTGTTATGTTGATCATAATCAATTGTATGGAATTTTGAAATCATTTTAGAATGAGTTTCATCCGCAAGTGACTGTGTCTCCTTAGTACTACGAACAAAAGGTGCTTCTTTCGATTTGCCAATTATGGTCATATCATAAAGACCGGGAATATGTTCCTGAGCTTGTTTTGCATAACCTGGATTAGGTGGTAAATCTTGAAGACGCTTAAGTTTGAGTTCTTTAAATGATTTAGTTAAAAGATGAACCTTTTCTGTGGAAGCGTATTGTTTTAAAAGCTGTTGTTCTTTAAATTTAAGAAGTTTGGTAGCATTAATTTCCGATTCAACCTTTTTAGACTCGAGAGTTTCGAAATCCATTTTAAGTTTCTTGAAAATCATTGACAACCGACTCTTTTGCTTTTAATTCATTAGAAAGATTAGCTTTTAATGATTCTATTTCTTTCAAGTGTTCAATCTTTTCAAAACGAAATTGGTCAAATTCAGAACATGTTATTTTCTCTGCTTGAGGGACCATTTCAAAAGTTTTGACCTTTTCTTTATGCAACGCAAGCTCAGCAATTAGGGTGGAATTGGTATCTACGGATTGTCTGAGGGCCATATGCATTTGATCAATAATATGTTTAGGCACCATGACCAAATCATGTTGAGCATAGATTCCATACCCGTCATAGCATTTGGTTGAGGTTCACTCAAATGTGTAGGGTTGAGTACCACATCATTTGAGTTACTAGTTCCCGAATGCTGTTCGAGGTTGTCCTTTTCATGCCCAACTTGATGTTGGTTATCATCAATATTATTAGATGTGGTTGGTACCTCACTGACGACATTAGAACCGTAGTGAGAGAGATTAGCAACGAGAGCAGCTTGGACAGACTGAATGTCATCACAATCCGAATCATATGCATCAAGATCATCTGCTTGATAAGCTGCATTAGAGGTAGAAACGACTGCAATGCCTTCAGTATCTGCTGCCCCTGGGTCTGCAAGAAATGCTAACTCCTCTGAATCCAAAATCTTCCCCTTAGACTGAGCATCAAACAAATACATCTTCTCACGAAACCATGCATCATCTCTCCTCCTTTTCGGCTGAGTGCATTCCCTAGCCATATGACCTTGTCCTCGGCAATTGTAGCAAGTCACAACCTTCTTAGGACCAATAGGACTCCCATTTCCAATAGCTTGATAATTCACAGCTTGATTGTTCCAAGTCCTTGTAGGAGGTCCATATGAATTTTGCCTTCCCTGAATTGGTTGCACCGTCACTTGACCATCTTGAACAGTGGCTTGTTGTCGAGGATTTGAAGAGGTGCGGAGCTGATTGTTTGTTGGTGGAAATACTCTAGTTGCAACAAGTTTTGACAAGTAGGCGGTGAGATGGTTTAGTACATCAGCTGGCGTATCATTTGGAGTAAAGACCGGTGCTTGGATTGGTGGAAGTTCATTAGAGTAGAAAGCTTGTGCTGGTTGTGCTTCTATTGGAAAATATCCTTGCTGAGGAGTATAGCCCATTGGAGAAGTGTTGGCTTGTGATGGTGATGTCTGATATGATGGTTGCTGCGGAAAAGATTGTTGATGAACACCTTGTTGAAATGCTTGCTGTGGCATCATTGGTGGTTGATAAGATGGTTGCTGATAGGTGTGTGGTGGTGGCTGCTGCAAGTATGATGGTTGCTGATAAGTATAAGCCATGTTTTGTTGAGAAGCATACATTGCAAGTGGATCATGAACTTGAGGTGTGACAACCGAGCCTCGATCACATGGCATTCGTGTTGTTGAAGAAAAGCTTGAAGTTGATCCACATTGGTGTTATGCAAGTCCTTAGCCAATTTAACATCCGTCACGTATTTTTTCCAGTCTGGAGGAAGAGTGTTCAAATACTTGGTGTTCAATTGAAAGGTAGGAATTGCCATGCCATAGATATTTAGCTCATTTAACAATAGTGTAAATCTCAGATAATAGTCATTGAGAGTCTCCCCTGGCACATAGGCAAACTTATCAAAAGTATCATAAAGCTTACACTCTCGTTCTTGTTTAGTTAACGAGGTGCCTTGCATTAGAACACGAATTCTATCCCATAACTCTTTGGCAACTTTATGTTTGCTGACGAGTTTGTAGACATCTGGAGTAAGGGCTTGGAGAATGATGTTTGTAGCATACTTATCACATTTATCTTGAATCTTCATATCTCCAGTCAACTCACCCGTTGTGCGAGGACGAGTAGTTGTACCTTCCGTCACAGTACCATAATCTAATGGTCCATTGAGCACCGATGCCCAAATAAGATGTCCATTCTCCTTGTTCAACATATAAAGTTCCATTCGGGAAGCCCATTCCTCATACATAGTCTTCACCAACATTGGTGGACGATTATCCGTACCCGAGAGGATGGACTTATCCGTAAGAGATGTGTACTCCATTTCGATAAGTTAAGATTTACAAACTTGATCGGTCAATGGAAGAAAGTAAATGTGTTTGTTGTAGTGTGTTAAAACCGAGAAATAATGTTAAAATCCCCTAAATTATGTTCAAAAACACGTTTTTTGAAAAAATGTTGGATCGTACTCAGATCGCACTTGTGGATCGTACCCTATGATCGTAGTCAGATCGCACTCCTTGATCGTACCCAACGATCGTACTCTGATCGCAACAAGTGATCGCACTTACTATGATCGTACCCAACGATCGTGCTATGATCGCAACGAGTGATCGCACTCACTATGATCGTACCCAACGATCGTGCTCTGATCGCAACGAGTGATCGCACTCACTATGATCGCACTCACATCGGACTGCCAAATCATAATGCGATTGTACTCCCTTATCCTAGTCAGTGATCGTAGTCTGATCGCAGCGAGTGATCGTACTATGGATCGTACTAGGCAATCAGATTGATGGATCGTACTAGGGATCGTAGTTAGATCTTAACAACAGATCGTGACTATGGATCGCAAGAAGAAACCCCCAGGGTTTATGCAAACACAAAGTCAGATCGAACTGAATACCAACTTACCTTTTTTCTCGGACAGTACACGAACACAAACAATTCAAGATTCTAAGCCAAAAAATGAATCAAACAACCAAAACATTTTGTGTTTTTAACCCAAATACCAATACCAAATCACTATAACAAGTAATAAGATGAAGTAAATCAAGATTAACCCATAAAAACACAAAAAAAAAATTTGGTTCGTGTGAAAATAGATCAAAAATGGCGAGAGAATCAAGAACACAAACACAAGAACTAAACAATCATCCCATGGCTCTGATACCATTTGTAGAAATGTAAATCTATGCTTATAGTTTCAGAGAGAGAAAGAGAGGGTGGATTTCACACTTTTAGAGAGAGAAAGTTAAGAGAACTATGTGTAAATTATGAAACCACACACCCTCTCTATCTAAGGAGAGGGTTTATATACCCAAGCCTTGTGATGGGCTTAGGCTTTACAATGTTGGGTCGGCCTACACATGTTGTAGGCTCGGCTTGACTTTGTTTGTTTAATAAGGATATCTAGACTACGAGCTACAACTTAATATATTGTCAGAGTGACCGAATCTTCCTAAATACGTAAAAACGTATTTCCAACATATTTATCTTGAGAGATGAAGATACCATCTTCTTTCTGCTGAACTTGTAATCCTAGAAATAAGTTCATCTCCCCCATTGCACTCATCTTGAACTTGTCTGTCATAAGCTTGGAAAAGTCTTCACTCATCTTTGGACTAGAAGAGCCAAAGATGATATCATACACATAGACCTGAACAAGTAAGAAATCCTTACCAGTCTTCTTTGTAAATAAGGTCTGGTCTATAGTGCCCCTTTTTCCACCAAATATGTGGACAATGTGCCATACCATGCTCTTGGGGCTTGATGAAGTCCATACATAGCTTTCTTCACTCTATACACCTTGTCTGGATGTTTTGAATCTTCAAAACCAGGAGGCTGCATACCATAAACCTCCTCTGCAATTGTGCCATAAAGAAAAGCACTCTTCACATCCATTTGGTAGACTGTAAAGCCCATGTAGGAAGCATAGGCTAGAAAAATCCTTATAGCTTCAATCCTTGCAACTGGTGCAAAGACCTCCTCATAGTATATCCCTTCTTCTTGTGTATATCCTTGAGCCACTAAACGTGCCTTGTTTCTGACCACAATGCCTCTTTCATCCTTTTTTGTTTCTAAGAACCCATCTTGTCCCAATAGGTCTGACATGTCTGGGACAATCAACCAACTCCCAAACATCCTGGATAGCAAATTGGTGAAGCTCATCTTGCATTGCTTCCACCCAACTTGGTTCTTTGAGAGCATCAAAAATCTTCTTGGGTTCCTATTGTGACAGAAAACAGGCAAACAAACATGCTTGAACAAGAGGGGTATCAACCTTCTTGTGAATATTGGCAATAAATCCACCAAGATTCTGATGAGATCTTCTATTTTGCACAGGAGTCATCACATCACCAATAATTAGAGGAGGGTGATTTTTGATTGTAGAAGTAAGCACTCCTCCCTCAATAAGTGTGTTGTCCTGAATCTCATCTTCCATGTTACCAATATCCTCTTCAGACTCTTTTCCATCATTATCTGAATGAACCTCTCCATTTCTGTTTGAAGGTTCACCTTGTTCAAAATTATTAGAAGAGAAAATATGGTCAAAAGATCTGTCAACGCCAGGACCAAGGCTATCAATGTTTGAGCCATCAACGCCTGAATTTGTCTTGTCAGCGCCAGAATTTCCTTTGTCAGCGCCTGAAAGATCATGCATGTTGTCAACTGGTGATACTTGGGGACCACCATTTTCCTTTCCAGCAGCAGCAGCAGCAGCAAATGCATCTGTCCATATGGGAATGGTAACATACTCAAGTATGGATGCTGATTTGTCTGCTTCTGATCCAACCTCTTCATTAACCTGTTTACCTGAAACATCAACAACTGGTTCTTCCACAACATTTGAAGTTACCTTCACAATGTTTGGATTAGTAACAGACATATAATTCAAATTCCTAGATAGAGGTTCCAAGTCAAATAACCAATTTGGACCACTTTCAGGATCACTAGGTTTACATTCTAAAAACCTAGCATGTACTTTTTCAAGTATACGTTTTTCTTTCTTAAGGTAAACTCTATATCCTCTACTTTGCACAAAATAACCCATGAAGTAACCTTCATCGCCTTTAGCACTAAACTTACCTAAGGCATCACTAGTATCGAGCACAACTACATGACATCCAAAAGGTTTAAGAAAACCAATATTAGGTTTCCTTCCCCAAAGTAACTCATAAGGTGTTTTGTTATGAATCTTGTTGACTAATGCCCTATTCTGAACATAACAAGCTGTATTCACAGACTCAGCCCAAAAGGCAATGGGAAAGTGAGCATCAGCCAACATAGACCTAGCTGCTTCTATGAGGGTTCTATTCTTTCTCTCAGCTACCCCATTTTGTTGTGGGGTTCTAGCTACACTAAACTTGTAACACCCCATTTTGATAATGGAATGTCACGCGTAATTATGGCGTTTCATCAAAGCATACAAGGAAAAATGTCTAAACATCACATGACCATAAAAGGAAAATACCGGAATCAAACATCGGTAGTCCAAAGTAAAGCTCATCACACACAAACATAAGTACTGTAAGGGAAAGGACTAAACAGTGTCCATAGCAGAGTATCAACGTAAAGATAATGCATAAAGTAAAGAAAGGCTAGAAAGCTTCCAGTCCATATGCACGTACGCTTAAAGTCTACGAGCGTCCCTGAGTACCTGCCGTTTTGGGAACATAGAAAAGGAAAACGGCTGAGCAATACGCTCAGTGCACGGATGTACAATAAAGCATGAATAGGATAAGCATATAACATATAACAGTGGAAGAAACTAAGTCCCGAATAACCTGGTTAAGTCTTGATAAAACTGGTTTTATAGTTTGAAAAGCCTTTTGTTTATCTTATAAAAACTGTTTAACATGTTCTACCATTAGCCAATATAGGTCATGAAAATCCACCGTGCATGAATACTTGGAGAGGTGACCTCATCATGCAAATTAGAGGGGCTGCCTCTAATTTAATATACTGGTATTGGGTAGGAGGGATCAGCTCCTTGTGAAGGATGCAAGGCACACACCACATTCACACTGAGTAATCTGCTGAAAACATGTAACTAGGATGCACCCATACGCCCCACATGATAAATAAAATAAATGGCCAAAAGCTGAAGGGACGCCACGAGCAATCACTCCGCCGTGGTGAAGTCATAACATCAGTGCCTCTAATGTTATGGTTATGGTACCTCCATAACTAGGTGAAACTGGTCATGCATGTATATGGCTATAGGTATTCTAAATTAAACATAAGCAAGTCAAACATATAAACTTATACTACGGGAAAACATTTGGCTGCATACGGGGAATCCTAATAAGGAAAGAATGTCCATACTGAAAGGACGGGAATCCGTACCTTATGTCGAGTGAACGAAGAAGATGAACTGAGGAGAATCCTACTTCGGTATCACTAATGCTACATAAATACATACATGAATAAGTATCTGCTTACTAAATACGTAACTGGTTTTATGTCATGTCTTAGCTTATTTTATATGTTCATATCATGTTTTACTGTTTTAAGCCTTAAACTGTGTTTATCTTATATTCTGTCTATTCTGATTAAGTGTTTCTGGTATTTCATGTATTATTATACTTACTGTGTAATAATAAGTAACTTTCCAAAAATAGCAGGTTTCCAAAAATAGAAAGTTTCCAAAAATAAAAAGTTTCCAAAAATAGAAAGTTACCAAAAATACAAAGTTTCCAAAAATAGAAAGTTTCCAAAAATAGAAAGTTTCCAAAAACAGAACTACTGCTTAAAATAGATAAGTTTCTAAAAATAGAAAGTTTCCATAAATAGATCAGCTGCCTTAATTAAATAAGTTTCCATAAATAGATTAGCTGCCTGAATTAAATAAGTTTCTAAAAATAGAAAGTTTCTATAAATAGATTAGCTGCCTTAATTAAATAAGTTTCTAAAAATAGAAAGTTTCCATAATTAGATATAAGCTGGTTAAATAAGCTAAGTATATAAGCCTAAGTGTTTTTCTGATTATTTTCTATGTCATAATGACATAATGTATAGTTTATTAATTATTTCATGTAATTTAAATAAACTATAGGTTAAAAGTATTTAATTAAAATATATTATGTTTTTAATTAAATATAGTTAAATACTTAGGTTATAACATGTATTATTATTTATTAATAATATAACCTAAGTCATGTTAATTAATTAATTATAACCATGGTTTTTAAATAATTAATTAATTATAAGTCTAGAAAATATAAAATACTTAGGTTAATAATTCCATGATTCAAATAATTAAATTATAACCTAAGTCATGTTTATTAAATTAATCATGTCATATTTATTAGTTTAATCTAAACATATGATTATAGAAAAAAATCTTAACATAAACAATGAACCGGATCTTGACTAGAAACCATGAACCGGACATGAAATCGACACTATATCCCGAACCACTTCGGGGTTCCCCTTGTTTTGCTGCTGCCGTGGGACCCACACCACCCAACCGGGACCATATGGTCTCGGTGGTGGTTTAGTAGCCAAACCGAGACCCCCTTGGGGTTCGGTTTAGGCGCCGGCCAAACAAACACCCCTAAAAACAACCTTTTTGATTTACCCAATAACCATTTTCATGATTGATTTATGTTTTTAATTAGGTTTTTAAAAACATCATGTTCTTAATTAATTTTATTAGATCAAATCAAAAAAAAAAGGAGTAAAAGAATTTACCGAATGCGTGGATCTAACGAGGATGAACACACACGAACACATGTACAAGATTCAAGATCAAAATCAACTAAATATCCCCTTTGGTGTGTTTATATGCGGCGGCCAAAAAAAGAAAAAGAGGAGAAGGAGAAAACTTTTTTAGGGTTTTGATTTTTCTTCTGTAAAGTGAAAAGTGACTAGCAAAATTTACCATAACCCCTCTTTAGTAAATTTTGAGATGGGCTTGACCCATCTCCTTAATGTTGCCGCGGGTAGGGGGCCCCACATGGGGGTACCCGTACCGTTTTCCGTGTCTCGTTGTTTAATTGTTCGTTCGTGTTTATTTGTGTTCGCGTTTTGTGTGTTCTCGTTAAATAATTACCGTGACCTCATATATTTATTCACGCTCGTAATAAATATATATACGTAATTAATAATAGTTCGTGATTTAATTACGTTCATGATTTCATGATCGAATGTTCGTGATTAATTATTGTTAAATAATTATTGCGTGTTCGTGCGTAATAAATACTTATCGTGTTCTAACACGTACGTAATACGTAAAATCCTAACATGTAATCGTAATCATGCTATAATAGGAAAGTTTTAATCTAGTACGTACGATCTTAAGGGCACTATTCATGGTAAAAGCATGCGGGTTTTACAACTCTTCCCCCTAAAAAGAATAATTCGTCCCCGAATTATAGATAAAGTAAAATGAAAAAGAAGAACATACCCGAATTCAAAATATGAAATGAGGGTAAGAAGCCCAGATAGACTCCTCTGTTTCCCAAGTGGCTTCCCGCTCGGTATGATCCCTCCATAGGATTTTGACGAATGGAATCGTCTTCCTTCTCATGACTCGTTCTTGTCTGTCAAGAACTCGTTCGGGTTCTTCTATAAAAGTGAGATCTTCACGTATCTGTTCCAGTGGATACTGAACAATGTGAAGGGGATGATACTGGTACCCTCTGAGTAAGGACACATGAAACATATTGTGCACATGCGAAAGCTGCGGAGGTAACGCCAACCGGTAAGATACTTCACCGACTCGTTCAATGATATCAAACGGTCCGATGAAACGAGGACTCAGCTTCCCTTTAATCCCGAAGCGTCTAACACCACGTGCCGGCGAAACCTTAAGGAAGACGTGATCTCCTACGTTAAAATGTATGTCCCTACGATGCTTATCAGCGTAACTCTTCTGACATGACCGTGCTTCCTGAAGTTTCTGCTTAGCTACTGCGATCTTTTCATTTGTCATTTCTATGATTTCTGGTCCTTCAAGTGTTCGCTCGCCAACCTGATCCCAGCAGATTGGGGCGCGACACTTACTACCATACAACATCTCGAAAGGAGCACACTTGATACTTGCGTGCCAACTGTTGTTGTATGCAAACTCCACCAAACAGATGTAATCGTCCCAATCACCCGTCCATTCCAACGCACATGACCTCAACATGTCTTCCAATGTCTGAATAGTTTGCTCCGACTGTCCGTCCGTTTGAGGATGAAAAGCCGTGCTAAGCTTTAGTTGTGTACCCCAAGCTTTCTGCAGACTCTTCCAAAATCACGAAGTGAATCGAGGATCTCTGTCTGAGACGATGCTGGATGGAGCACCGTGGAGTCTCATGATCTCTCTTCTATACGTATCGGCGAGTTTACTTACCGGATCTTCCTTGCGGATCGGTAAGAAATGAGCTGATTTGGTAAGTCGATCCACGATAACCCAAATTGCATCGTGCTTCCTCTTGGTAGGCGGAAGACCAATAACAAAATCCATGGTGATTTTGTCCCACTTCCACTCTGGAATATCTAACGGTTGAAGGAGACCGCCAGATCGCTGATGCTCGATCTTAACCTGCTGGCAGGTAAGACATTTGGAGACGTAAGTGGCCACATCCTGTTTCATACCACTCCACCAAAAGTACTGCTTGATGTCATGGTACATCTTAGTCGAACCAGGATGTATAGAGAATGGGTAGCTATGAGCTTCAGCTAACAAGGCTTCCCGGAGTTCTTGGTCATCAGGAACACAAAGTCTCGTGCCCTGCCATACGATACCATCTGCATCTACTCTGAATTCTGTCTGTTTCTCCAAATTCTGTACTAACGCTCAGATTTCTCCATCATCTTTCTGAGCTTCCTTGATCTTAGAGAGTAACTCGGGTTCTACTATAAGATTAGCCCAATAACCGTGATGTCCACGTACCATGATCTCGATGTCTAGCCGCTCCAAATCTCTTATGATTCCTCCTCAATTTTAATGCCGTTTATCATTCCGGACTTCCTGCTAAGAGCATCTGCTACTACATTTGCCTTCCCGGGATGATACTGTAGATTAATGTCATAATCCTTCAACAGCTCTAACCATCTCCTCTGCCTCATGTTCAATTCACGTTGAGTGAAGATATACTTCAAGCTCTTGTGGTCCGTGAAAATGTCACATGATTCTCCATATAAGTAGTGCCTCCATATCTTTAATGCAAACACGACTGAAACAAGTTCTAAGTCATGCGTGGGGTAATTTTCTTTATAAGGCTTAAGCTTCCGTGAAGCGTACGCGATCACTTTCCCATGTTGCATGAGAACACAGCCAAGTCCCTTCCCCGATGCATCACTGTAGATTTGAAATCCACCCGTACCAGATGGGAGAGTAAGAATAGGTGTAGATACTAGCTTCTGCTTCAGGTCTTCAAAGCTCTTCTCTCGTTCTTCAGTCCAGACGAATTTCTACCCTTTCCTTATCAGTTTGGTCAATGGTAGTGTTAAGCAGGAAAAGTTCTCCACGAACCTACGGTAATAGCCAGCTAAGCTTAAGAAACTGTGACTTCCGTCGCTGATGTCGGCCTTGGCCACTTAGTGATGGCCTCAACCTTCGTTGGATCCATAGTGATTCCTTCTGCTCATGCAATGTGACCTAAGAATGCCACCTTGTCTAACCAGAACTCACATTTGGAGAATTTAGCATACAGCTGCTTCTGGCGAAGAATCTGTAGTATTGTACGAAGATGGTCTTCGTGTTCCTCCCTGGACTTTGAGAAAATCAGGATGTCATCGATGAAGACAATGATGAACTTGTCCAGAAATTCATGGAAAATTCGTTTCATCAAGTCCATGAACACTGCTGGAGCATTTGTCAGGCCAAATGCATAACTACAAACTCGTAGTGGCCATAGCGGGTACGAAAAGCAGTCTTGGCGATATCCTGCTCCTTGACCCGTAGCTGATGATAGCCTGACCTAAGATCAATCTTGGAGAAGTGTTTGGCCCCTTGGAGTTGGTCAAACCGATCGTCTATATGCGGTAGTGGATATCTATTCCGGGTAGTAATCTTGTTGAGCTCGCGATAGTCTATGAAAAGACGTATACTGCCGTCCTTCTTCTTAACAAACAGGACCGGTGCGCCCCATGGAGATGCGCTCGGTTGAATGAAACCTCGTTCAAGAAGTACTTGTAGTTGATCCTTCAGCTCTATGGGAGCCATGCGATAAGGAGCCTTGGAGATTGGTTCAGCTCTTGGAATAAGCTCGATACTGAATTCCACCTCTCGTGCAGGTGGTATGCCCGGAAGTTCTTCTGGGAATACATCTTGGAATTCCGACACTATAAGTTGATCCTGAATTGATGGAGATTCAACATCCATGTCGTGAACCGTAGCTAGATAACCCTTGCAGCCATGTGACAGTAGTATACGCGCTTGTAGGGTAGATATGATATGTACAGACCGTCCGGGTATGAACCCGTTATGAATGTACTCTGGTGCATTAACATCACCGAAGATAACTCGATATGAATGGCAGTCTATGGTAGCATGATTCTTGGATAGCCAATCCATGCCCAAAATCATGTCGAAGTCATTCATGTCCAGCGGAAGTGCGTCAACAGGTCGAACCTTATCGTCAAATTCTAGGGGAAGACTCTTGCATACATGGGTGATTAATACAGAGTCCCTCAAAGGCGTGGAAATAGTAAGCCTATTCTCTAGTGGCATGGGGAGCATCCTAAGGTTTTTAGCATAAGCAGTATAAATAACCGAGTGAGTAGCACCGGTATCGAAAAGAACACATGCAGCTTGACCATACATATACAAGATTCCAGTGATGGTACCTGTATACTTGTTGGCCTGGTCACGAGATGTCGTGTAGACACGTCCAGTGGTAGGAGGTAGCTTGGAATCAGCATGTCCTGATGTACCCTCCATCTCGCCCTTACGGCAATCCTTCATGATATGGCCAGGAAGACCACACTTGAAGCACGCGTCAGTGTTACGGTGACATGGCCCTGGGTGCCTACGGTGGCAAGTAGAGCAAAGAAGATGAGTAAATTCTCCAGCTGGTGCTCTGGCTGGCTGGGAACCTGATAAAACATTTTACATAAGACATGATAATAGGGTACAAAGGACAATGCGGATAATCGTAAGATTGAATACCAGTGATAGCTAGACGGCTAGGCTGTGAACCTCTCTGGTTCTGGTCCCTACCGTTTCCATGGTTCATGGTAGAAGTTTTGCTAAAGTGTCAAAATATGAGTTATAACATGAAATCATAAGAAAATTCGTAAGTATTAGGACCTGCTGCTGTTGGAGTGTCCATCGTTGTTACGGTAATTATCATTACCGCCACGCCTATCCGTAGCAGAACGGTCGTTAGTCTGACCGTTTCCCTTGGGCTGATGAGGCTGCTGGTGAGTAGCCGGCTGAGACCGGTCCCCAGTTTTCTGCCTGGAAGATACATTTAAAGAGATGAATACTTGACATATATGGAAAGAATACGGATAGATCACCGCTTGAATGCGAATTTTTACCTCTTGTCGGGTCTATCAGCTTCTACGAACTCATCTCTCTCCTGCAGCATCTCCAGCTTACATGCTACATCGGCCACTTGTGCTACAGTGTTGAACGTAGCACACACCAGATTTTTTGCGATCGATGTGCGAAGAGCCCACCTAAAGTGGTGTGCCTGTTCTTCAGGAGTACCTGCTGCTGCACCAAGGAAACCAGCTAAGCGAAGAAAGCGCTGCATAAACTCGTTGCTATTCTCCCCAGCTCTTTGTCGGATCCCATGGTACTCTCTCTTGAGCTTGTCTTGCTCAGCCTTGGGAAAGAACTGCTCCATTACCCTGTCCTTGAACTAAGCCCAAGTCAATCCAGCAACCCACTCGTCACCACCCTCAGACTGCATCAACGCTAACCACCAATTTAGCACATCGCCTTTGAACCGTTAGCATGCCAACCTTGCCTTGTATGCGGGGTCACAACCTATAGCATTGAAAATCTTCTCGATGTGAGCCAACCAGCTTTCAGCATCACTAGGGCTATCTGTTTTCTCAAAACCTCGAGGACGGAGCTTGTTGAATCGCTCCAACCATACTGCTAATGTCACTGGAGGAGGAGGAGGTGTCTGATTATGCTGCTGATTGTTGGCAGCTTGAACTTCAGCCCTGATGTCGTTCCTCAGTTGAGGAAGAAAAGCTTGCATTGCAGCTTGGATTGCAGCATTGAGCTGTTCCTGTTCGCGTGTGAGAACCATCTAACAGTATAACATAAAACATATGATTAAACAGATCAAAACATAAAATATATATATACATGGAAAAAATTTATACCAAAATTTCAAGAGAAAAATTTTATGCAAGAAAATTTTGTGTATGAATGCATGATGCAGTTTTATGAAAACTTTTGTATGCTCGAGAGTGAACGCCTATGGTTAGTTCACCCAAAACAAAAGACATGGCGAGGGGACGCCTATGGGTCGGTCCCAAATTTAAAAGTTTCGATAAAACACATGCGACTAAATAGGGCCAGTTTTGTACCAACCATTACTTAGTCATAAACCTGCGACAATGACATGTATATGTATGCATAAAAATGATGAATGCATGAAAACGACTGTCAGTTCTAGGAAGACCGTAGTGACTACCCACTAATCACAGGTCATATTTTGAGAGCCTACAGGTCGAAGCCTTGGCTCTGATACCATAATTGTAACACCCCATTTTGATAATGGAATGTCACGCGTAATTATGGCGTGTCATTAAAGTATACAAGGAAAAATGTCTAAACATTACATGACCATAAAAGGAAAATACCGGAATCAAACATCGGTAGTCCAAAGTAAAGCTCATCACACACAAACATAAGTACTGTAAAGGAAAGGACTAACCAATGTCCATAACAGAGTATCAACATAAAGATAATGCATAATGTAAAGAAAGTCTAGAAAGCTTCCAGTCCATATGCACGTACGCTTAAAGTCTACGAGCGTCTCTGAGTACCTGCCGTTTTGGGAACATAGAAAAGGAAAACGGCTGAGCAATACGCTCAGTGCACGGATGTACAATAGAGCATGAATAGGATAAACATATAACATATAACAGCGGAAGAAACTAAGCCCCGAATAACCTGGTTAAGTCTTGGTAAAACTGGTTTTATAGTTTGAAAAGACTTATGTTTATCTTATAAAAACTGTTTAACATGTTCTACCATTAGCCAATATAGGTCATGAAAATCCACCGTACATGAATACTTGGAGGGGTGACCTCATCATGCAAATTAGAGGGGCTGCCTCTAGATTAATATACTGGTATTGGGTAGGAGGGATCAGCTCCTTGTGAAGGATGCAAGGCACACACCACATTCACACTGAGTAATCTACCGAAAACATGTAACTAGGATGCACCCATACGCCCCACATGATAAATAAAATAAATGGCCAAAAGCTGAAGGGACACCACGAGCAATCACTCCGCCGTGGTGAAGTCATAACATCAGTGCCTCTAATGTTATGGTTATGGTACCTCCATAACTAGGTGAAACTGGTCATGCATGTATATGGCTATAGGTATTCTAAATTAAACATAAGCAAGTCAAACATATAAACTTATACTACGAGAAAACATTTGGCTGCATACGGGAAATCCTAATAAGGAAAGAATGTCCATACTGAAAGGACGGGAATCCGTACCTTATGTCCAGTGAACGAAGAAGATGAACTGAGGAGAATCATACTTCGGTGTCACTAATGCTACATAAATACATACATGAATAAGTATCTGCTTACTAAATACGTAACTGGTTTTATGTCATGTCTTAGCTTATTTTATATGTTCATATCATGTTTTACTGTTTTAAGCCTTAAATTGTGTTTATCTTATATTCTATCTATTCTGATTAAGTATTTCTGGTATTTCATGTATTATTATACTTACTGTGTAATAATAAGTAACTTTCCAAAAATAGCAGGTTTCCAAAAATAGAAAGTTTCCAAAAATAGAAAGTTTCCAAAAATAGAAAGTTACCAAAAATAGAAATTTTCCAAAAATAGAAAGTTTCCAAAAATAGAATTACTGCTTAAAATAGATAAGTTTCTAAAAATAGAAGGTTTCCATAAATAGATCAGCTGCCTTAATTAAATAAGTTTCCATAAATAGATTAGCTGTCTGAATTAAATAAGTTTCTAAAAATAGAAAGTTTCCATAAATAGATTATCTGCCTTAATTAAATAAGTTTCTAAAAATAGAAAGTTTCCATAATTAGATATAAGCTGGTTAAATAAGCTAAGTATATAAGACTAAGTGTTTTTCTGATTATTTTCTAGGTCATAATGTAAAGTTTATTAATTATTTCATGTCATTTAAATAAACTATAGGTTAAAAGTATTTAATTAAAATATATCATGTTTTTAATTAAATATAGTTAAATACTTAGGTTAAAACATGTATTATTATTTATTAATAATTTAACCTAAGTCATTTTAATTAATTAATTATAACCATAGTTTCTAAATAATTAATTAATTATAAGTCTAGAAAATATAAAATACTCAGGTTAATAATTCCATGATTCAAATAATTAAATTATAACCTAAGTCATGTTTATTAAATTAATCATGTCATATTTATTAATTTAATCTAAACATATGATTATAGAAAAATAATCTTAACATAAACCGTGAACCGGATCTTGACTAGAAACCATGAACCGGACATGAAATCGACACTATACCCCGAACCACTTCGGGGTTCCCCTTGTTTTGCTGCTGTCATGGGACCCACACCACCCAACCGGGACCATATGGTCTCGGTGGTGGTTTAGTAGCCAAACCGAGACCCCCTTGGGGTTCGGTTTAGGCACCGGCCAAACAAACACCCCTAAAAACAACCTTTTTGATTTACCCACTAACCATTTTCATGATTGATTTATGTTTTTTTATTAGGTTTTTAAAAACATCATGTTCTTAATTAATTTTATTAGATCAAATAAAAAAGAAAAGGATTAAAAGAATTTACCGAATGCGTGGATCAAACGAGGATGAACACACACGAACACACGTACAAGATTCAAGATCAAAATCAACTAAACACCCCCTTTGGTGTGTTTATATGCGGCGGCCAAAAAAAGAAAAAGAGGAGAAGGAGAAAACTTTTTTAGGTTTTTGATTTTTCTTCTTTAAAGTGAAAAGTGACTAGCAAAATTTACCATAACCCCTCTTTAGGAAATTTTGAGATGGGCTTGGCCCATCTCCTTAATGTTGTCGCGGGTAGGGGGCCCCACATGGGGGTACCCGTACCGTTTTCCGTGGCTCGTTGTTTAATTGTTCGTTCGTGTTTATTTGTGTTCGCGTTTTGTGTGTTCTCGTTAAATAATTACCGTGACCTCATATATTTATTCACGCTCGTAATAAATATATATACGTAGTTAATAATAGTTCATGATTTAATTACGTTCATGATTTCATGATCGCATGTTCGTGATTAATTATTGTTAAATAATTATTGCGTGTTCGTGCGTAATAAATACTTATCGTGTTCTAACACGTACGTAATACGTAAAATCCTAACATGTAATCATAATCATGGTATAATAGGAAAGTTTTAATCTAGTACGTACGATCTTAAGGGTACTATTCATGGTAAAAGCATGCGGGTTTTACAAAACTGTCTAGTAATCCCTTTCTTGGCACAAAAATCATCTAACAACTTATTTCTAAACTCACCACCATTGTCACTTCTAAGTATCTTAACCTCATTACCAGACTTCTTTTCTATCTAGGTAATAAAGTTAATCAAAGTATCAGTAGTGTCACTTTTCAAAGCTAAAAAGAAAGTCCAAGTAAATCTAGAAAAATCATCAGTGATGACAAAACAATAAGATTTACCATTTAAGCTTTCTATATTAGTTGGACCAAACAAGTCCATATGCAGCAAGTGAAGTGGTTTAGAACTAGAGTGCACTGGTTTAGACTTAAATGAGACCTTGTGTTGTTTGCCTTTAAGACATGCAACACAAGAGTGGTCATTGTGGAAAGCCTTTTCAGGCAAACCATCAACCAAACCATGTCTCACAAGTCTGTTTATATTTTTAAAATTAATGTGCCCTAATCTCATGTGCCAAAGATTACTCTCATCAACTGAAGCCTTAGCATATAGACATGACAAATTATTATTCGTCCTAATTCCATTAAGATTCACATTATAAATGTCCTTATGCCTAGGTGTTCTATACTTAATGAATTTCTCATCTGGTATTTTAAAATCTTTGCTCAACACCAAGCATTCAGTATCAGTAAAAAGAACTTTATTTTTGTTATCACAAACTTGTGATACACTAAACAGATTATAGTCAAGTTCTTTTACCAGAAACACGTTTTCAAAACGCAAATTGTTGGTGAGAAGAGTTCCTTTGCCTGTGATAGTTCCATATCCGCCTCTAAAGTAAACTTTGTCACCATCCTTAATGGGAGTGAAGTTTGTAAGATAATCTTCCTTCCCAGTCATGTGCCTAGAGCATCCACTATCCCAATAGCCATAATCATTAACCTGCTTTTGAATGCCCTGCACATAGAGAAAACAAATTAGTTTTCTTTGGAAACCCAAGCCTGAGCAGACTTGGATTCATTTGGTTGTTCAACAAGAACAGACTTAGTCCTTATGACAACCCCTTGTTCATCCCTTTTTGGATTAAACACCCAGTTAACCCCAATTGGTTTTGTTATGACCTTTGAAATATAATGAAATCTGTTACAGGTCATAGAAATCCTATCTGAATTAGGGTTTTGGTTTTGCTTAGGTCTCCATGTCAAGCTAGAAGAAGCTTTAGGCCCCTTTCCCTTTGGTTGCAAATATTTACCATTATTTGGTCTGGCAACGTTTCTATCAGCGATTAATTTGGTCTTGTCAACACTGAAATTACCCTTATCAGCGTTGAACCTAGGTTTTTCTACAGGAACCCAATGTCTATTAGACCATGTATTGGTCTTCTGAAAAGGTCTTTGTCCATAAGTATTAAACCCTTTGAAGGTCTACGCGATTATTGGCCTATCCTACATGATGGATTAGATGGATTTGATAGATTGGATTGTTTAATAATATAAAGAAGATGAAGGAAGGAGATGAGGGAGTAGAGAGAGAAAGGAGAGAAAAGAGAAGAGTAGAGAGAAAAAGTAAAGATTGAATTATGATTAATGAAAAATGACCAACCCCTCCTAACATGCTAAGAGGGGATATATATAGCCCACCCTACATGTGGGCTATATGGACTATACAATTACTAAGTGGATCACGAGCCCATTACATAATTATCGTTGGAGCGACCGATCCTTCATAAATACGTAAAACGTATTTCCAACAATCTCCCCCTAAGGGAGGTCGCTCCAAGAGACAAAGTTCTAAATAGTCTATATCTTGTGATCTATGCTAACTAAGATGTGACCGAGACTTTATTGGGAAAAACATATTTCCAACAATCTCCCCCTAAGGGAGGTCACATCTTTTTACAAAATCTTAAACCTAGCATCTATGCTTGAGTCTTCGATCTTGTTCTTGTGAATATGCTTGATGTGATCTTTGACTTTAGTCTTGAGCATGTTTCCTTGCCTTGACCTTGTGCATTCTTCAATTGTGATATTTGCCTCTTCGTGACTTCATGTTCCACATACTTATACTTTTAAATTCTTGAAAGCTTCAGAGTTTGATACATCGGAAGACTTGACCTTCAGACTTTCTTGAATTTGTTGAAGTACTAAGTGTATGTAGTACAAGCATGTGGTGACGACTTCTTCTGGATTGTACACCCGCAATGCCACCTTCTTGTTACGCTGTATAAGACAGTTAGCAACAAAAAATACACACGGATGAAATGGCCTTGAACATTTCATTCTAATTCGGTAGCATTTTACCTCCGGTCGGTGAAGACCGTTGGACGATATTAGATATCGTACCCGTGACGGATAGTTTCAATTAAGTAACTTCCTGACAGGATTTCGCGGGTAAACCCGTTCTCTTTATTCGACCGTCCAAAGCTGACTGCGAACATAAAGAGTGAATCACTTGGATAACTTATCCTTGTGATTTAAAGCCGTCAATTCATGAAACCTGGAACAAGTGAATTTCAATTAAGATTTTCACCATCGTTGCTTTCCAGTTATCACGAGCTCAATTCATAACGAATCTTGCACGTCACCTACCAAGTGCTGTTTGATGTTAACACTAGAAGGATTTCCACTCATCACTGTGATCAATAAAGAGTCACTCTGAGTGTTCTGGCAAGATCATATGATAATGCGTAGAGGCCTGGAACGAGTTTAAGTTCAATTAAGAATTAAACCACTGTTTCTTTCCAGTTTTTCACAAGATTGGTTCTAAAATAACCGCACAAGTCACCTACCATGAGCTTTTTGATATTCGCTCAAGAAGGATTTCCATCTTCATTGTAAATACTTTCGTATTACTCGGATGTTCAGGAAAGATCATGAAGATTTTGCGTAGGACTCTTAAGATCTTTCTTACTTTTCACAGTGTGTGAAGAAGCAAGGAACTATGAAAGTGTGTCCTAATGAGATATTTGATGATCTCAAATGGCTCTAGACTCGATCGTGCATTTTGGATGTTAGTGATCGGAGGCTGGAGAGGAGTGCCACCTTTTCAATACCAATTTATTGGGAGTGAATAAACCAATAGATAATGTGTTGATCTCCGTGTGATTAAAACAAATACCTTTTGAGAGATATTTGAGTTAGCTGGGAAGGGTTGTGCATTGCATCACTGGGTCCATGATGTCTTTCTTCAATATCAAGAATCATTAAAAATGATCTCAATAGCATATGAATTGACCCGGTTTCTGCCTAAGGTTGTAAGGAGGGCTTCTTTCTTTACACCCTTTATCTTTACAATTCTTTTTCATTCTTCAACCCCTTCAATGCTTACCAATACGTCATAAATAGCACCTTGTTGTGATTGTTCCAGTGCTAACTTAAGTACTTGGTCGGCATTCAGCTACGTTCACAATCTTTCTCCATCTTTCCTAAGGACTACTATTTCTAGCTATGGAATGTCCTTGGGAAGATTCCTCCGGTTCTAGAGAAATCATTAGACTTTAACCTATCCTACCATCCTTATGTCACCACAATCTTCACCGTCGTGAATAGAGATGTTTTGGGTAAGTGTATGTCACCATAAAATCCATTTTGAAGTGCAAATCCATTTTTCTCCCCCTTAACATATGCCACGATATCCGAAAACATTTTGCACATGTCGGGATGAGCTATCACGTTAAGTCAAACCATTTATGATTGATCATATCCCATATTAAATCACATTTTCTCCCCCATATTGAAAGTATTAACCCAATCGATGTTTTTAATATCAATTGATTTAATAGCATTTTAAGAAAATTTGTGAAGAAAAATGCAAATCCAATTATCTTCATGAATTACACAAGCTCCCCCTCAAATTAATGAGGGTGTACTTGAAACGTAAATAAAATACCTTTTATACACAAGTGTAAGGTTTTTATCACGTGCAAAGATCATATATGATAATGAATTCACAAGATTAGCAATTTACGAGGTTGGACCTGAATAATGGAGAACATCATATGAAAGAAGCACATGGTTCTTGTTCACGAATGTTGGTCTTCCTCGTAACTTCTGAAGTTATCTCTTGACTCCATGTGTATGATTGATATCGTTGTCCTAACACCAATATGTGAACTTGGCACTCTCGGCATCAAGGATTCTGAATGCTGGACAATTGCTCCCCCTCAATTGTTGACCCGTGTTCTATTGAAAGAGCTGTAGTCACCGTTTGAGTAGTCGCATCGTCGAGTATGTAGATATCAATTGCAACGAACTTTGGATTGTGGAGTTGATAACTTCAGAATCTGAAGTCAAAGCTTTCCGGTGAAATGCTTGACTTCAAAGTGAAAAGCGGGTTACTATCAGAAATAATAGCAAACCATATGGAGCATGTTTTAAATCTTTTAAACTTCTGCTCGAACTTTATTTACAACCCCGTGTCATTATTGAATGACATTTCTAGGTTCGTAAATATTATCGATTCCAGAAGACATGCTCGTTTTATCAAAACGTTTTTGAACACACAATTTTGAAAGATTTAGAAAAACCTTTTGAAAAATTATTGAAAAATTGTGTTCAAAGTTTTGAAAACTAATTACTTGAGCTTAAGATGTTGAATATCTTAAAGGTGAGCTCAAGTCCGAGAAGTTGTAAACTTCCCATTGTTAAGGATAAGTTACCATCGGCGATAAACTTTCCTTTTATCTGATGGACGAGTCCTAAGCTGACATTTACTTAGAAGTCGTTTTCATGAGCTTGAAAACTTTGACTGTTTTAACGGAAAGCTCATGACCGAGAAAGGTTAATTTCTCGTTATGAGGAAAAGTTCTCTTATTTAAAAGATACACTTTCCTTTCTGAGCTTAAAACTTCGAATGTTTTAATACAAGCTCATGACCGAGAAAGGTGAATTTCTCGTTAAGAGGATAAGTTATCATAAAAGATAATCTTTCCTTTATTTTAAGTTCGAGTTACAGTCTGACATTTAACTGTAAGTCATTGTGCATGAGCTTAAAAACTTCGAATGTTTTTATTATTAGCTCATGCCCGAGAAAAAATTAATTTCTCGTTGTAAGGATAAGTTTATCATCGGCGATAAACTCTCCTTTCTTTGAATCACGGGTTACCATCTGATATTTAATGATAAACCATATACACGAGCTTAAAACCTTGGAATGATTTTAAGATAAGCTCGTGTCCGAGAAAACTTAATTTCTCGTTTTGAGGGTAAGTTACCGTTGCGTGGATAAACTTCCCTGTCTCTGAAGTCCGGGTCATCGTCTGTCATTTAACGAGAAGCCATTGTGCATGAGCTTAAGAACTTGGAATGTTTTTGATATAAGCTCATGCCCGAGAAAAATTAATTTCTCGTTGTTAGGATAAGTTTACCATTGGCGATAAACTTTCCTTTCTTTGAAGAGCGAGTTATAGTCTGTGATGTAACTATAAGTCCTTTGTGAGCTTAGCCATGAATCCCCTGAGACACTTGTTTCTCCGATATCTGCTTCTTCAGCAACCAAACTCTAAGAGTGTCCTTAGTTGAACGGTATACAACGATTGGACCGCTTCGTTCTTTTGGAACATCAACTTTGGTACCTGCATTCTCATTAGGAGTTTGTATACTTTTGCATGGGTTAGAGATATCTATTTTAGAAGCACGTGGGGGTTCACGGTTTTCTTTTCTTGTGTCAGAGGTGGCCTGAGGAGATGATTCACTTGTCTTAGTTGGTGAACGTTTCCTTTTATAGAAAACCTTAAGTTCAGGCTTAAGTGATGTATCATCCTTTACAATTTCCTCCCTAGTAGTCTTCGTAGAATCAGAGACTATCCTAGTTAAAGGGCACTCGTTTCCTACAAGAGTGAAAGTTCTACCAGTGGGGTGCCATATTTTACCAATGGGTTTGATTTTGGCAACCCACTGGGATTTAAGTCTAGCACGGGAGTTCACCTCATTAAGTAGTTTCTTGATACAGGAATCATGATTTGCCGTAAAGACACATTTTCTACATGTTTTACAAGTAGCATATTTAATGTCCGAGTAAGATCTAGAATTCCTAGATGATTGATTGATGCTCCTAGGATGTGACATGCTACGGTTAGCAGTGTTGGGTAAACTAGAAGGCATCTGACTAGGTTTGAAATTCCTATCTTTTACTTGTGTCTTTTTCTTTGTTTCCCTTTGACCAAAATCCTGGCGTACATCAGTTGAACTAGTTCTAGACGTGTTCATTGAACTATTCTTAGAGAAACTAGAGGCAATCATGTGATGAGGTCTTGCTAAAACTGATTTAGTCACATTTGGCCTAGTTGGTGGAGTGACTGTTCTAGAAATATGATGCAAATCAACCTGGGAGGCAAACCGCGGTCTCGAGGATTATGGTAGCTCGGATCTAAATGCAGTAAGTTGTCTGACAATCGGTTGTCTGACGAACTGATTTGTAGGCGGTTTCCCTAAGATTGATGGTTTTTCAAGCTTAGTGTCCACACTAGGTCCTCTATTTTTCCTTAACTCGTTTTTCAACGCGGCTATAGCAAAGACCTTTTCCTGTACTTGAGCCTTTAATGTCTCATTCTCTTTAAGCACTCTATCTTGGGATGCCAATTTAGACTCTAGTAACTGAATTTGTTTCAAAAGGTTATCCTTTTCAGCTTTCGAATCCAAAACTTTTTGATCCAATTTTCTTTCAAGAACAACGTTTGACTTTTCAAGTTTTTCAAAGTATGTTTCAAATTTTTCCGTTTTCTTAGAAAATTCAAGTTTGGCATCCTCAAGATCTTTTGATTGTTGAGCTACAATCGTTTCGAGCTCTCTAAACTTGGAATCAGAAGCAGTCAATGAAGCAGTTATAGGACAATTATCATGATGTTTAGCATTTTGAACACTTTCTCCCCCATTATGACTCACATCGGATGAATCAGAAGTGGTATTTCTATCACTCTTTTCCATCCCATGTTTGTCATAATTAGGTTCAGAATGCTCAATATGCGGCATGTCATCAGCATATACATCATAAACAACATTACATTGTACCATGTTTGCAGGCTCTTCGTCATAAACGGGTAAGGTGTCATCAAGAGAGATCTCGTGAACATTCCCCGACGTGCCACTGGTATCATGTTGTCCTCCTGATTCCGTGCTCTTACCATCGTTATGCTCCAAGTTGTCAACCGTATGATCAATCTCCTCTTGAATCTGCGTCATTGATTCTTGCACTCCATTATCATACACTTGCTGAAGTTGTGATCTTTCATAAATCGAAGACGAGACCGATGACATGAGTTTCAAAATTGTATCACGGAAAACTCGATGCTCGGTATGTGTATCTCGAAGAAATGACTGGCAAATCATTGAACTTTCAGGCTTGATGATATTGAATTGGAGGAAAGGCGTGAGTTGTGTCACAAGAGCCTTATATGCAAGTGCCGATGTAGAGTGATTAAAGTTGTCATGGTTGAGTTGCTCGGCGAGTTGGGTCAAAGTGGTGAATATTGAGTCGATGAATATATGACGATCTTGTCCAAAGATTGTCACAAATTCGCTCCCTCCTTGAATCCTCGAAAGAGTGACAAGATGAGACTGAAGCATTTGAAATGAAGTGATGCCACTTTTTCTAACTTTGTTTTGCATTAAATGCGATTCTCCCTTTTGACATGTCGAATCGAACGAATCCATTAAATATCGATTAAGAAGGACGTGGATGGGAAAAATGAACTAGACTATAAATCCAAAGAAAGTCGGTCCAACGTTTTTAAAAAAAATATATGGATATATATGTTGGACCAGTCAAAGTTGCACGTGTCCCTCTCTTATCTTCTTTTCCTCTCTTGGTTTCTCCGTCCAAAAAAAAATTATATAAAAAATACTCAGCCGACTCTTCCCAATAAAACTTAGTTATCTCCGTCTCAAAGCATCGTTTATCTCTCTCTCTCACAAACCTAATCTCAAAAACTACACACTCAACATCTATCCCAGAGATAATTATCTAATCTGCTTACACCTATTCTCTACACTCAAACACTTTGTAAACACAACCTAATCTGTTCTCTCTCAAAAAAATTACACCTCCGTCTCTCTGATTTTCGCAGGAATGATAAAAAAAAATGTCTTCAAGATCTTTAATAAGGTCTCGGGTAGGTGCTTTCTTGTCTAATCAATGGTTTTTCTCTCATCTGTCGAGTCTTTCTTGTCAGTCTTGGGTTGAGTTTGTAGATCGATGAAGGTTGGAAGTGAAACTGAGATCGATTGTTAAATTTTGAGTATGGTAGAGGGTCGAGTCTATTTTTGAGTCAAAATGGTGTCAAGGGTGATGTTGATGTCCAGTTGGTGTGAGATGTGTGTGGGTGAGAGTCTAGGGTGAGTGAGGTTCGAAAATTTTTGTGGGTTGTGTTGAGTTTGTGTCAAAAAATGGTCGAGGGTGGGTAGAAAAAGTGGAGAGTGTGGGTTGAGGTTGTTTGGGTCGATGTGGTATTGGGTGAGACTGTGTTTGTTAAACGAGGGTGTTTGTTAAAGAGTTTTGAGTTGTTCGAGAGTCGAGATTCGAGTTTGGGTTTAGGGATTGAGTCAGGATTAAAAAACGTGAGTTTGGATTATGGGTGTCGTGAGTTTAGGTTGTGGGTGTCGTGAGTTTAGTGTTGTGTTGTGGATTAAAAGCATTGAGTCGTAATCACATTGAGTGTCGGTGAGGGTCTTTGGTGAGGGTGAGGATGGTATGTTTGAGTGTGGAGTGAGTCTAGTTATGTTTTCGAGAGGTGTGAGGGAGTTCGAGGGGTTTGAGTGAGGGTGTCGAGTCTAGGGTTGGTCGAGAGAGAAGAGTGAGACGTGTTTGAGTCTGATATGGGTTGAGTCCTTGTTTCCCGTTTTGTTTGAATTGTCAATGCTTCATTCGGAAGTTCGTTCGTTCGGAACTTACTTCGTTCGGAACTTCGTTCGGAAGTTCGTTCGGAAGTTCGTTCGGAACTTCGTTCGGAAGTTCGTTCGGAAGTTCGTTCGAAAGTTCGTTCGGAAGTTCGTTCGGAACTTCGTTCGGAACTTCGTTCGGAACTTCGTTCGGAACTTCGTTCGGAAGTTCGTTCGGAAGTTCGTTCTTGATTCAGAACTTTGTTGATCCGGAACTTTTGGATCGGTAGAAACTGGTTCGGAACTAGATGAGACTGAGATTCGATGAAAGATAATTGGACAAAAAGATGATGAATATAGAAACTAAGAAAACTGAGAAACTTATAAAAACAGAAAACTGAAAACTGATACTTGACAATTGGATAACCAAGATACTTGACAGTTTTGACCAAAAAAAAACAAACAGATTCGATGGACAGAATACGAATCCCAGATTGAATAAAAAAAGGTTATATAAAAAGATTATAAAAAAATTATATAAAAACTGATTATATAAAAGAAACTGATAAAAGAAAAACTAATAATAAGAAATTAATAATGGAAACTGAGTATAAAAAATTAAAAGAGGATAAAATTAAAAGTTTCAATTTGAAGAATTCAAACAAAAATGCAATCAAAATAGAAAGGGTTTTATCAATAAAAATACAAAATTAAAAAGAGAAAAACACAAATTTTTTATAAAAACACAAACTTTTTAAGATTTGATAATAAAAGTTTTTGATTTTTGTATAAAAATTTGTGATTTTTATCTAAAAAGTAAGTAAATCTAAAGATTTGACATGATTTAAAGCATAAAAATACAAACTTTTTAAGATAAAAGCTAGATTAAATCAAAACCCACCAAAATCAATAAAAAATAAAAGCAAGAATAAACCAATCAAACCTTGGCTCTCTGATACCAATTGAAGGTCTACGCGATTATTGGCCTATCCTACATGATTGATTAGATGGATTTGATAGATTGGATTGTTTAATAATATAAAGAAGATGAAGGAAGGAGATGAGGGAGTAGAGAGAGAAAGGAGAGAAAAGAGAAGAGTAGAGAGAGAAAGTAAAGATTGAATTGTGATTAATGAAAAATGACCAACCCATCCTAACATGCTAGGAGGGGATATATATAGCCCACCCTACATGTGGGCTATATGGACTATACAATTACTAAGTGGATCACGAGCCAATTACATAATTATCGTTGGAGCGACCGATCCTTCATAAATACTGTTGGGTCTACTAGATGTAGATCTTGCAGCCTGTCAGGACCGGTGAATGACTTCTGTAATCACAAGTCAAATCACAAAGAGACTCTATACACAATATGAATGTAGAATATAAATATAATTAAGAAGAACAGAATAACTATAAAGACTTGATCCTTTCTAAGGATTTCTAATATTGATAATGACTAGAACTACGTTTTGTGAAGGTGTGTCTAACCCTTCTGCCTAAGGTTCCTTTTATACTACAAGGAAACCCTAATACATCATTAAAGAAAACGTGTAAAACTGATATGCATATCCTTTCCTAACATATCTCATGCATATCCTAACAGAATATTAAGTAAATAAGAAAGTTTGACTTCGACTAGGACCAGGAGCAGGACTTGCTCCTACTACGACTAGGACCAGGAGGAACTACATACCTCCTAGTCTACCTATTACATATAACTATTACAATGGTCCTAACAATCCTCCCCTAAACTTGAATTTGACCTGTTGAGTTCAAGTTTCCTGGAAAACGTGCAAAGAAAGCCCGAGGATTGTATCAGCAAAACAAATAGCAGCATCAACAAGATAAGAATCAGAGTAACAGCCGCAACATGAAACACTAGAAGCTTCTCCAAAGCTTGTAACAAATCAGCATCATGTTGAATCTTTTCAGCAACATGAGCAGATTTGATGAGCCTTTACCAAGTAGCTGCTCGCTCTTGGGCTAGCTAGTCATTCTGGTGGAATAAGCATCACCCTGGTGTTGATCCCAAACTTAGATCGATTAAGCTTTGTGTATACGAGATTAGATCAAGTACTACACGTAGAGAAACCTTTGCTTATGAATAAAGTAACTAAGTGTTATGCGGAATTAACACTTAATCTAAAACACAAAGATGTTAAACAAACTTTCACTTGTATTAGAATGATCGAACTTGATTACAATGAAAGAGGTTTAACTTGTGAAAACTTATGATAACTGATGATTAACTTTAACCTAAAAGATCTTCTTTTATAGAACAAGAAGTCTTGTACAATAAGCTACGAATCAACTATTCTAGGTAAAGATAATAATAGAAAATACAATGTCGAGCTTATCTTTACCATACACAAATAAAGAAACAAATAAACAAAAAGTTTCGAATGAAGATATATTCCATCAGTGTCAATCTTCAAGGCTGTCAGCGTTGACTTATACAAATGTCAACGCTTGGCTGTCAGCGTCCAATGTCATCTTATCAGCGCTTAAATTCTTCTTATCAGCGTCTAGTGAACTGACCCATAATTTATTCCCAACAATCCTCCCCTAAACTTGATATCTATTCCAATGATCAAGTTTCTGAATAAAAACTTAAGGCTTAGGAGGAATCTTACAAAAACTTCTTATGTTGGTGATAAACATATCTTATCAAGTCTTTGGCCACGTCACTAGTATAATCAATCTCCAAGGGTGTCTCCTTCATCTTCTCCAATACTTCTTTGGACAAGAAATAGTTAGCATCCACAAGTAGATACTCTGAAAACTTTGTAGAGCTCAAATGAAATACACCACAAGTAGAATAAAGCCTCCAATGAAGATTACTGAGATCATCTTCAAGATCCTTCCATATGGCAGGATCTGCTTCCCTTGGACCACACAAAGTCAAAAATGTGTTCCATAGTCTTATTCCATTCGCTGAAGTAGGTGCTTCAGCTGTATACTTGGCCTCTATTAATCTCCATAGATGCACCAAGTCTTCTCTGTCTATGCTTGCAAAGATAGAAATAACTGAAGTGAAAGTGTGTACCTCCTTTCCAAACCTGCCAATCTTCCAAAATCCACACTCATCTTCATCAAAACTAATGATTGGATTTCTATCATCTAGAGGTACTACATTAACCAAATCTGAAGCTTCCAATGGAGAAAGCTTGAGATGCTTCCTTATGACATTTTCAGTTGGATAATACACATCCATATCTTTGGGAAATTGGAGTGGATCTCCTTTCTTTACTGGTCTTTGAGCAATCCTCATCTCCTTTTGGATCTGCATTTCCTCAGCAAGCTCTTGTTTCCTTTCTTCTGAAAGAAATTGTAAGACATTTTGTTCTTGCACATTCCTCCAAATAGGATGTGCCCTGTACTCTAGCTCCTCAAAAGATAAAGCCAGCAACTTCTTGTATGTCCATCTAGGTTGATGGCATCTAAGCAACTTGTAGTACAATTGCCTTCTATCTCTTTTAAGCCAGGTCTTGACCTCTTGTGCATTAAACCTCAAAATCACCTTTATGTCATCTTGTACCCTGAGAAGAATTTCCAACCCCCAAATTTGATCTGATAAGCTCATCCCTGGGTTGTCCATTACTTTGTCTTCCCAAGCATGGTACATTCTGGTGATTTCTGGAAGGTCCCAATCAATCTGATTCTTCAAATCACTCAATCTTTCCTTTGCTAACTCATCCCCATATTCAAGTCTTTCTGGATCTTCAATAATTTGAACACTTGAATCTGAGCTATCTTCTTCTTTTTCATCACCACTCTCTTCCTCACTCTCAGAAGTGGCAACAAATGGTGATCTACCACTCCTCTTCAAATCTCTTTCCAAAAGTTGTGCAGCCAACTGTTCATCAAATGCAATTTGTGCTGCATCTTTCTTTGGAACATCTTCTTCAACCATAATCCCTTTACCTTTGTCTTTTGGATCAATAATAGGTAAGGTAGAAGAAGAAACCTGTGTGGACACATCTTTGATGATTATTGATGACTGGAATACATCAACACCACCTGCAACTTTGTCAGCGTTCAAGTTACCTTTATCGGCGCCCCGATTACCTTTGTCAGCGCTGGATGTGTCAGCGTTCAAACCTGTATCAGCGCCCATTGTTGCTGTGAAAGATCCTTCCAAGTTCAATGGAGTTACCTTGGATGTATCAATAATTGGATGCTTCTTCAAGTTGGTGAGAACTTCAGCAACATTTAAAGATTCACTAAATTGTGAACTCTTCTCACTGGCTGTATGAATCAGCTCATCCTCTTCATCCTCCCCTTTGGAAGATTCCTCCATCCTACTCCTGCTACTTGGATTCTCCAAAACAGTTACCCGCTCCCTCAATACTTGGAGTTCACGGCCCTGATTATTGACAATTTGTACAAGGTTGACATTTTGCTTTTGCAAGCGAATGACAGCAGCCGTCAATTCATTCAATGTCATAGGTTCCAATCTGCCCTCAGCTAGAATGGGGATTTGACCTCCCAAAATAGAATCATAGGGCATGGATGAGGTCTTAATGATGTTGGGACTGTCTTGACCAGCTTCTAAGCCTGTGTCAATAGCCCCAGCCTCATCCATGTCACCAGCCACACTTGTGGAGGTGGTTCTCTCTGCTACAAGGCTAGGACCACTAGAGGAGAACACTCCAGTAGTCCTTTGGCGTTTATTCAACCTAGATTGTAATGGGGTGGAAGATGAAGTAGATTGTGTGGGTGTTGGTTGATTAAGGGGTGTTTGGGATTGTTCAGTGATGTCAACAGCGTTGGGATTGGCTGTGTCAGCGCCAACATTTTGAGTGTCAGCGTTGACATTGGGTTGGTCAACGTCCATGTGATCAGGTGAAGGTAAGGGTTCAAGGATAGGCTCAATTTGAAGTGCAGGGTCTGGTTGTGGTTGAGCAGCCTGAATTACTTCAAGCATAGCTTGGGTGAGAGGTATAGATCTGTTTGTGGAGCTCATCTTGTCAAAAATGGTTTTCTTTTGCTTAGGGATCTCATAAAAAGTGTCATGATCCCTAATACAATATTCTTGTAAATCAAATACCATTTGCAAAAATCTTGGGTAAGCTAAAGTCATTTTACTTCCTTTATTTTTACACATCCCTTCAAAAATCATTTTTGAAAAATTATACTTAAGCCCACGTGACATACAAACCAAAGCACTTGCAATTGACCTGTTTATTTCATTAAAAGCAGTACATTTTGGACTTAAGCATTGTAAAAGGACATGTATCAAATATTTCCAGTCAGAGGGAAATTCCTGCTTATGATATTTATTTAAAGATTTACCAGCAGGAATAGGATAACCCAATTCCCTAAGACCTTGTTCTATTGTTGCAACGGCAAGAGTAGTCACACCATCAGCGTCATCAAGACGCAAAGCTTGGCGAACCAAGGCTTCAGTGACCACCCATGTTCTTCCATGAACAGTAGATGTTAATCTGGTCACTCCATTAGCTGTTGTGGAACTTACATTATTCCAAAACTGTCTAATGTGTGCGACAGGGACTAATGGTGCATGAGAAAGTGCATACCTTATGGAGGATGCATTTAAAAATGCCACCATTTGTGAATACTGAGGGAACAAATCATTATCAGCAGCCAAGTAAGCGATCATATTATGTTGGCTCTTGAACTCCAATGTCAGATTGGTTGAGTTGAACTTTGGTGCCATGTTTAAAGCTGTTTAGGTTATGTGATATGGGAAAAATCTAGGAGAAAAATGTTAGACAAGAAAATATGAATACCCAGAACAAAAAGTTTAGCCAAATTTATAGGAGAGATGCATGATTTGGATTGGTAAAAAATGAGGCAGTTATATTCAAAGAGCAATGATGAAAATATTGAATCAAATATAACTTATCTCATGCATTAATTAAAAGTAACAACTCCCCAGAATTACGGCCAAAGATTAGTCAAAAATAACAACTGGGTAGGGCCCACTAGGTGTCAACGGTCAAAAATAGCCCATCAACGCCCAACGGCTATATTTCCTTGTCAGCGTTTGCCTAAAGCCTTGTCAGCGTCACGATTGGACGTAACAGCGTTTGGAGAAAAACTTGTCAGCGTCTAAAAATTAAAAAATATTTAAAAAGAAAAAGACCTTAACAAAGTAATTTATCCTAAGGGAAATATCTTACAAGTTGATAATAATTTACTGGGTGGCAAGCACTGTCCATTTATGCACACTTGCTTAAGCAAGATAGACACAAATGTCCTCTAGTGTCCCTTGCTAACCAAAATACTTACCAACAAAGTTATTTCATAAAATTATTTGTAACTCCCAGGTAAACCCATAACAAAACTATTCCCAAGTCTCCCATCAGACCATAACCAATTCTAGGCCAAAAATGTCTTGGCAGCATGCATAGTTTGGCAACTTTGCATGCTACAGTGCCTCATGGTTTAGTAAAACTAACCCATACTCACCTGTGGACACAATCTAGAATTGTGATGAGAGTATTATAAGAATACCCAAAAGTCCTAAAGGTTCCTTAAACCTCCCCTTAAACTATGATACATGAGTTTCTCAAAATATATATGAACATTAAAAATTTATGTCAAGATAGGAATATAAATATTCCAACCATCATCCATAAACAAAAACATATCCAAATAGCTCTTCAAAGATCCATAAGCAACTCTGTATCCAATGGCATAAAGCTACCACCACCTACACATTTAGATTGAAAACCACAAAACTAACATTTGTTGCTGACAGCGCCCCGACAACACTTATCAGCGTTGAAGGAACTCTTGTCAGCGTTAGACAATAATATCTCTAACAACGGCAAAATAACACTTATCAGCGTTACATTTACCTTTGTCAGTGTTAGAAAAATAAAGTGGAAAAATCTAAATCATCACAAAGACCAACAACAATGCATTATCCTGTACATACTTTTACAAAAAGGTTCCAAAACACATATTAAGTGAGATTAACCATTCCAATATTTGTTACCAAATATTGAAATCTTCCAGCATCAAAAGGTTTAGTTAATAAATCAGCCACATTATCTTCTGTGGCTACCCTATCTGGTTGTATTAAACCTTTCTCAAAGCAATCTCTTATAAAATGATGCCTAATTTCTATGTGTTTGGTTTTAGAATGATGTACAGGATTTTTAATAATGCATAAAGTACTGTTATTGTCTACAAAAATCTTGGTATGCATGAAATTATACCCATAATCCAACAGCTGGTTCTGAATCCATAAGACTTGTCCACAACAAGCAGCTGCAGCTACATATTCTGCTTCAGTTGTAGAGTTTGCCACCACTGTTTGTTTCTTGCATTGCCAAGATATCAATCTACTCCCAAGAAATTGACATCCACCAGTTGTGGATTTCCTATCAAACTTGTCACCACCATAGTCACTGTCTGAATATGCAATAAGCTCCAATGGAGAATCTTTTGGGTACCATAAGCCAAGATCTGGATAACATCTGAGGTACCTAAAAATTCTTTTCACAGCAAAAAGGTGACATTCTTTGGGAGTCACTTGATGGCGTGCACAAGCACACACATCAAACATGATGTCAGGTCTTGAGGCTGTAAGATACATCAATGAACCAATCATTGATCTATAGTGCCTAACATCCACATCCTTTCCAGCTCCAATCTTTCCCCAAGGGTGTTCCCTATCCATAGGAGTGGAAGCATCCTTTTCATGTGGAGAAAAACCATATTTCTTCAAGATTTCAGCTACATATTTGTCTTGGGAGATGAAGATACCATCTTCTTTCTGCTGAACTTGTAAGCCTAGAAAGAAGTTCATCTCACCCATTGCACTCATCTTGAATTTATCTGTCATAAGCTTGGAAAAATCTTCACTCATCTTTGGATTTGTGGATCCAAAAATGATATCATCAACATAGACCTGGACAAGTAAGACATCCTTACCTTTCTTCTTTGTGAACAATGTCTGATCTATGGTGCCCCTTTTAAAACCATTTTCCACCAAGTAAGTGGACAATGTACCATACCATGCTCTTGGGGCCTGATGAAGTCCATACATAGCTTTCTTCACTCTATAAACCTTGTCTGGATTCTCAGGATCTTCAAAACCAGGAGGTTGCATGACATATACCTCCTCAACAATTGTTCCATAGAGGAAAGCACTCTTCACATCCATTTGATAAACAGTGAAGTTCATACAAGAGGCATAAGCTAGGAAAATTCTTATAGCTTCAATTCTTGCAACTGGAGCAAAAACTTCTTCATAATCTATACCTTCCTCTTGTGTATATCCCTGAGCTACCAAACGTGCCTTGTTTCTGACCACAATACCCCTTTCATCTTTCTTGTTCCTTAGAACCCATCTTGTCCCAATTAGTCTCACATATCTAGGACAATCAACCAGCTCCCAAACATCCTGTATAGCAAATTGGTGAAGCTCATCCTGCATTGCTTCCACCCAACTAGGTTCTTTGAGAGCATCAAAAATCTTCTTGGGTTCTTCTTGTGACAGAAAACATGCAAACAAACATGCTTGTACAAGAGGGGTATCAACCTTCTTGTGTATATTGGCAATAAATCCACCAAGATTTTGATGGGATCTTCTTGTCTGAACTGGAGCCATAACATCACCAATGATCTGAGATGAGGGGTGATCCTTTGCTGTGGAAGTGAGAACTCCTCCTTCAAAAAGTCTGGTGTCCTCAACTTCACGCTCCATGTTGCCAATATCTTCTTCATCAGACTCTCTTTGATCAACAGGAATCTCTTCATGGACATTGGAAGGTCCACCTTGTTCAAAATGGGAAGAGAAAAGATGTGCAAAGGTGTCATCAAAGTCTGAACCTTGTTTGTCAGCGCTTGGGCTAACAACACTTGAACTGTTGTTGTCAGCGTCTGATCCATCAGCGTCTGAATTGCTCTTGTCAGCGCTTGATTTCCCTTTGTCAGCGCCTGAAGAACCATGCATGTTTGTATTTGGTGGTATTTGGAAACCACCATTATCTTTTCTAGCAGCAGCAGCATAATACTCATCTGTCCATATAGGAAGTGTAACATATTCTTGTGTGGGAGATGATTCAACTGCTGGTGGTCCATGCTTCTTAGCAACCTGTATACCTGAAACATTACCAATTCTCTTTTCCAAAACACTTGAAGTTACCTTCACAATGTCTGGATCAGTAACAGGCATATAATTTAAAGCTCTAGATAAAGGTTCCAAGTCAAACAACCAATTTGGACCACTTTCAGGATCACTAGGTTTACTCTCTAAAAACCTAACATGTACTTTTTCAAGTATACGTTTTTCCCTTTTAATGTAAACCCTATATCCTTTGCTCTGCACTGAATAACCCATGAAGTAGCCTTCATCACCTTTTGAATCAAATTTACCTAGGGCTTCACTAGTTTCTAAAACAACTACATGACAACCAAAAGGCTTGAGAAAGCCAATATTTGGCTTCCTTCCCCAAAGTAACTCATAAGGTGTCTTATTATGTATTTTGTTGACCAATGCCCTATTTTGAACATAACAAGCTGTGTTAACAGCTTCAGCCCAAAAGGCTATAGGAAAGTGGGCATCAGCCAACATGGTTCTGGCTGCTTCAATTAGGGTTCTGTTCTTCCTTTCAGCAACCCCATTTTGCTGTGGGGTTCTAGCTATGCTAAACTGCCTAGTAATCCCTTTCTTGGCACAAAAATCATCTAACAACTGATTTCTAAACTCACCCCCATTGTCACTTCTAATAATTTTGACCTCATTACCATTCTTCTTCTCAATCTGGGTAATGAAATTAATCAGACTTTGGGCAGTTTCACTTTTCTTGGCTAAAAAGAAAGTCCATGTAAACCTGGAAAAATCATCAGTAATGACAAAGCAATATGATTTACCCTTCAAACTTTCTATATTAGTTGGACCAAAGAGGTCCATATGCAATAAGTGAAGTGGTTTAGAACTAGAGTGCATCTGTTTAGATTTGAATGAGACCTTGTGCTGCTTGCCCTTAAGACATGCAACACAAGTGTGGTCATTGTGGAAAGCCTTTTCAGGCAAACCATCAACTAAACCAAGCCTCACAAGTCTATTAATATTTTTAAAGTTTATGTGCCCTAATCTCCTGTGCCAAAGATTACTTTCATCTACTGAGGCTTTAGCATAAAAACATGACATCATTTTATTATTCATCTTAATTCCATTAAGATTCACATTATATATGTCTTTATGCCTTGGTGTTCTAAATTCTATGTATTTCTCCTCAGGGAGCTTATAATCTTTGCTTAACACCAAGCACTCAGTATCTGTGAAAAGAACCTTATTTTTGTTATCACACACTTGTGATACACTAAACAAATTATAATCCAGTTCTTTTACCAGGAAGACATTCTCAAAACGTAGATTGTTGGTAATAAGGGTTCCTTTTCCTGTGATGGTGCCATAGCCCCCTCCAAAGTATACCTTATCACCATCTTGAATAGGAGTGAAATTTGTCAGATAGTCTTCCTTTCCTGTCATGTGCCTTGAGCATCCACTATCCCAATATCCATAATCATTGATCTTCTTCTGAATGCCCTGCACATAAAGAAAACACATTAGTTTTCTTTGGGAACCCAAGCCTTAGAAGACTTGGATTCATCTGGTTGTTCAACAAGAACAGACTTGGTTCTCATAACAACCCCATTTTCATCCCTTTTTGAATGAAATTCCCAGTTAACCCCAATTGGTGTTGACATGGCCTTTGAAATATAATGAAACCTGTTGCATGTCATAGAAAGACCAGTAAAATTGGGGTTTTGGTCTTGTTTTGGTCTCCATGTTAAACTAGTAGAGGCTTTAGACCCTTTTCCCTGTGGCTGCAAATACCTAGGTTTGGCAGTGTGTCTGTCAGCGCTGAAATTGTTCTTGTCAGCGCCCCGATTGCCTTTATCAGCGTTAAACCTAGGGTTTGCTACAGGAACCCATTGCCTATTGGACCAAGTGTTTGACTTTTGGAAAGGTCTTAGGCCTTGTGTGTTAGACCCTCTAGAAAAGAATGGGGCTGGTCTAACAACTTGTGAACTTTTGTTCACAAAAGTATTGGGTCTGACAGTGTTTGACCTATGTTGACTTTTGTCAGCGCTGAAATGGTTCCTATCAGTGTTGACATTGGAAGTGTTGACACATTTGTATGCCAAATGTGAAAAGCTACCACATGAGTAACAAGCTTTTCTAGACATAGTCTTAGGTCTAGAAGCAAAGAAGCCTGTTCCATGGTTACTAACTTGGCTTTTTGGTGACCTAGTATTCCTATACATCTCTGCATACTTAACACTAGGTTTTCTAACGGTTTGTGGGCCAAGGTCAACAGCTTTGCCAGTGGTTGGGTGTGTGACTTTAATAGGTGTAGGATCATGGCTCTTGATTGGTGTGGGCTCATTTGGACTTTCACACAACAACCCTCCCTTAACAAACAAAGTGTGGTTAGCTTTCTTCCACTCATCTAGGTCAGTCAGTTTCTGTTTGTATTCTTCAACTGGGGAAGTCACTCTAGGTGGAGGAATGAATTCCTTCTCTTGGAGTTCTGGCAAGCCAGTCCAAGATAAGTCCTTTGATTGGACACCATAGAAATCCCCAGCTGGTGATGGAACACCAGTATAATCTTTCATCCCAATCCCACTCATGTCCTTAGAGTCTCTTTGTTTACTAACACACTCTCCTAGGGATTGTGTGGCCTTATCAAACCTCTGGATTTTAAGACTCACATTATCTTTATTTTTGTTAGCCTCATCTAACTGAGCTATCAAATCAAGATTAACCCTGTTTGTGATATCTTGAATATCTTTACTTTGATGTAGCTCATGTTTTAAGATATTTATTTGATCCTTTAAATCAAACTCCATTTTCTTATACTCAGCTACTGTCTTTTCTGTTTGGGTAAGAGCAATTTGATAATTAGATACTTTGCATCTTTCAGTACTTGCCTCATCTAATAATTTTACTATCTCTTAATTTAGTTTTTCAGTATTTAAACGACAACCCTTAGAACAGAAAGAATCATCATATACCTCATTATCTGATGAAGAGGAGGAGTGTGCCATGAGAGCATATTCAACATGCTCTTCTTTAACTTCAGCAACCAAAGCTCTGTCCTCTTCCTCATCCTTAGCCATAAAG
Organism: Glebionis coronaria; assembly: GCA_025667525.1. Taxonomy (NCBI): domain Eukaryota; kingdom Viridiplantae; phylum Streptophyta; class Magnoliopsida; order Asterales; family Asteraceae; genus Glebionis; species Glebionis coronaria. The sequence continues at coordinate 490,593,404 of CM046876.1, read as the reverse complement.
TTCCAGCTCCAGTCCCATCCTCCAACACCATCAATTTGTTGAACAGCAACCATGGCCTTGGGATCTTGGCTCTTAACCATTTGGCTTGAAGGCTTACCAGCATCAGATCTTCTTGGAGATCTACATTCCCTCATAAAGTGCCCCATCCTATGACAATTGTAGCACTCAACTTTGGATTTGTCAAATCCAGCGACATCCTTAGCATCAAAGGTCATCTTCTTCTTGAACCTTTTATTAAACCTGTTTGCTCTTAAACTTACAAGAGCCATAGTCCACTTGATGTCCATCTCTTCCAATTGCTCATCACTTATCTGCTCAAGATCTTCATATGTAATCCTTGAATCACTGGGCAAAGAAGCAATGAATGCACACACAGTATCTAGATCTAAACCAGCAGGTTTAATTCTATCAGCGCCAAAGTTGTGTGTGTCAGCGCTTGAGTATAAAGCGTTGACAGGATATGAGCCAGCGCTGACAAACTGTGATCCAGCGTTGACACATTGAGATCCAGTGACTGGATGTCCATAGGAGTTCATGGAATCAAATTGGCCTTCACTTTGTGAGAAGAAGGCCATGTTGCTACTCGAAGATTTATTATCACTCTCCAAAAGCCATTCATTCTCCAACAGTCTTAGTTTGTTGAAGATGTCATCAAACCTGGAGGTCTTGTGGGTGTTATTGACAAGAATGGATCTTGTCACAATCTTCCATACATCACCAAGGCTTTTGAGAAAAGTAGCATTCAAGTCAGGGTCATCAATCTGTGTTCCCATGAAGGAAAGTTGACTTGTGATGTCAAGCAGTCTACTTCTCACACTGCTGAGATTCTCATTGGGTTGAGCCTTAAAGACAGCATACTCATGCATGAGTTGCTTCTTCTTTTCTTCTTTTGTGTCAGCATTGCCACCATGTGCTACTTCAAGAGCTTCCCAAAGCTCTTTTGCAGACTCAAAGCGTTTGTACTTGTGCTGATTTTCATGACCTAGGGCGTGTTTCATGATGTTCAAGATTTTCATGTCCACCCTTTTCTTGGCTACATCTTCAGCTGATACAGCTCTTCCATCTTCAGGCTTTTCCTTCTTATCAGCTTCAGGACAATTAGGAAGAGCTATCCTTGTGGCAATAGCATTAGCAATCTTTTGAGCTTTGTTGAATGTGTTCCCATATTCAACAATCTCCCAAAGAGTGTAGTCATGAATAGCTATATATTGCTCAAAATTAGACTTCCAAAGCTCGAAGTTCCTGGCATCAAACATGGGAATTTTGATACTAGGGTTTGTGGAGTTGTTTTGTAGCAAAGCAGAAGGCTGATTTGTGCCAGACATGATGTTTTTAGGGTTTTGAGAGATTTAGGGTTTTTAGGGTTTGGTGTTTTAGGGTTCTTGCGTTACTTAAAGATCAAAAGTTTCTCAACAAGCTCTGATACCACTTGTTGATCCCAAACTTAGATCGATTAAGCTTTGTGTATACGAGATTAGATCAAGTACTACACGTAGAGAAACCTTTGCTTATGAATAAAGTAACTAAGTGTTATGCGGAATTAACACTTAATCTAAAACACAAAGATGTTAAACAAACTTTCACTTGTATTAGAATGATCGAACTTGATTACAATGAAAGAGGTTTAACTTGTGAAAACTTATGATAACTGATGATTAACTTTAACCTAAAAGATCTTCTTTTATAGAACAAGAAGTCTTGTACAATAAGCTACGAATCAACTATTCTAGGTAAAGATAATAATAGAAAATACAATGTCGAGCTTATCTTTACCATACACAAATAAAGAAACAAATAAACAAAAAGATTCGTATGAAGATATATTCCATCAGTGTCAATCTTCAAGGCTGTCAGCGTTGACTTATACAAATGTCAACGCTTGGCTGTCAGCGTCCAATGTCATCTTATCAGCGCTTGAATTCTTCTTATCAGCGTCTAGTGAACTGACCCATAATTTATTCCCAACACCTGGGAGACTAGAACCCAGCCCAACTCTTAGAACATGAATCAATGGTGAGTGGGAGTACCCTGATGATTTTAGGCAAACCATCACAGCCGTCAACGGATTTGATGCGTCTTTACCAAAAGCCGTACCCTTCTGGACTCGCCAACTCTTAGCAATGAAGCATCGGTGAGTTGAACACCCTATAGCTTTAAGCAAGCTATTACAGCTATCAACGGATTTGATAAGATCTTTACCAAGAGCTGTACCCCCTTGGATTAGCCACTTTTCAGTCCAAGACTATGGCAAGTGAAAACCATCCAGTTTTGGGGAACCTGGCAACCATCAACGGATTTGAGAATCGCACCAGGAGCCGTACCCTCAAGGTGAATCAACTTTTTCTTGTCGATTAGACATGGTAAGTTGAGAACCATTTGTTGTGTGGACCACGTCCAACACCAAGTGAAACCAAGTACCAGGACAAGCTCAAATCAGGAACCACATTGTGAAACAGCCAAGGGATATTATGTACAAGTATAAAAGCTAAACTGTGTTTAAAGTATAAGCAGATATTATATAAAAAGTATTTTTTTTTTTATGAAATGTGTTTTTTTTTTTTAAACTATAAAGAAGGAAGTTTACCAATCACTGTACACACTGGTGAAAAGAATAAAAATAAGAACAAAAATACAAAGTATAAACACTTACAACCCAATCACCTTACATACCAGAAGCAGCCTTCTTATCTGCTAGCAACCGCGCCTGAATACCCTCTACCAATGCCGTGGCCATACTTGACTCATTTCCAGAAGGAGCAGTAGAAATTTGCAAGTGACTCGCCAACATCGCCTCCATAGAAGAAATAGTCAAAGGATACTCCACATCCGTCAGCATAAACACCATATGACCAGATTCTAATTCCAACATATGAACTCCACATCCAGCATAGAGCTTCCAGCGCAGAATCTCCCATTGCATTTGATCCTTCCATATGCCCGAAACAGGAGCATTTGGAGGAGGATCCAACATCAGCTTGAGATCAGCCCAGATACGCATACCAGGCCATGAAGATACAGCCATGGGGTCAAACGGCATACTAGAATCAACAAGCCCAAACAACGCCATAAGATCCATACGGTCAGCCCAAGATAACACACCCTGCAAACCCGTTGCCAATCGCACAGACCCATCACTCAAAGTAATCCGATGGGATACGCCACCAGGAAGTGTGGTAGAACGCTCAACCATATAACCCGTAATGCTCCCATTGCCCAAGGGTAAGTCAGAATCGCTGTCAGAAGCTGCATCAATTAAATTCTCAGGATCACGCTTCTCAAAAGGAACTGTCTTACCACGGCGAACACGACGAGCTAGTTTTTGGCGAATGGAACGTCTTGGTGTGGGATCAGAAGGTGTTGATTCAACCTTTACCTTAACCGCAGCAGCAGTAGGGGAAGCAGTAGAAGTAGACTCATGAATGTGTCCACCCAATGGACCACTAGGAGCTACATCAGAAGTAGGATTAGGTTGAGTTCCAGGAGCTGATGGTGATGGAGATGGCACATCAGATGTAGTAGCAGTAGGTATGGTGGTATCAACAAAGGTGCTTGCAGGAACATGTGTGGTGGTGGGAGTAACAGGTGTGGTGGTGGTAGTAACAGGTGTGGTGGTGGAAGCATGAGTGGTGGTGGTAGTAGCAAAGATGGTAGTAGCAGGACCAGCAGTAGAACCCATAGGAGCAACCAAAGGTGTAGTAGAAGGACCAACAGAAGTAGCAACAAAACCAGAAGGACTACCAACAGAACCAGGAGTGGGTGCAGACGAAGGACCAGTGGAATCAGCAGGCATAGAAGCAGTCACACCACGAGGATGGTAAATAAATCTTTCCGGAATAGGTTGACTCTGACGCTTCACCATCTTTTCATAAAGGGCCTTAAGCTCATCAAAAGTCAAAGCCCTCACCTGAGCCCAAGTCCACGGAGCATTGAAATGAGCAGCAGATTGATATTTCACATGACATTGCATCTGCTGGCGCTCCTCAGCCCGAGATAAAGGTCTGTTCCTTCTCTGTTTCTTAAGTTCTGCAGCAAGAGCCAACTGATGCTTACGCATCAATACCATAGCCTTCGGTATACAATTGTGTTCATCAACATCGTCACTCAAAAGATCCTTAAACTGAGCATAATCCCGAGTGAGAACAGTCAACACTTGCATCCATTCACTATCATAACCAAGAAACTATGTTGTTACATACTATTAATACGTTAGTCTGACCTAATATGTACACAAAGCCTCCCCTTAGGCGTTGCCTCCCCTCAATCCTAGACCTCAAGGATTGACCATCCCAATATGAACCACCAAGTGGTTAAACCGAGGACCATCAAAAGCTTTAGTCAGCAAATCAGCAACATTGTCATCAGTATGAACTTTAAGAACCTGTATCAGCTTCTTCTCATTGCCATCCCGTATAAAATGATGCCAAATCTCAATATGCTTCGTCCGCTGATGAAAAACAGGATTCTTCACAATGCAAATAGTGCTTTGATTGTCAATAAAAATTTTGGTAGTCATAAAATTGAAACCATAATCCAACATCTGATTTTGGATCCACAAAACTTGTCCACAACAACTAGCAGCCGCAACGTATTCAGCTTCTGTTGAAGAAGTAGCTATGATTGTCTGTTTCTTGCATTGCCATGAAATAAGTCGACGACCCAAAAATTGACAACCACCAGTAGTAGACTTCCTATCATTATTAGCACCAACATAGTCACTATCACTATAGGCTTCTAGAACAAAAGGAGATTCTCTAGGATACCATAGACCCAATTTAGGTTGAGCCTTGATATACTTGAAAATCTTCTTCACGGCATTTAAGTTCGAAACCGTTGGAGTCACCTGGTGTCTAGAACAAGCACTTACTGCAAACATAATGTCTGGACGTGATGCAGTCAAATACATGAGAGAGCCAATCATAGACCTATACATGTGAACATTTACCGGGGGGTCTGGCTCATTCTTAAGTTTGATTTTAGCAACTTCATAAGGAGTTGCTGCTGGTCTAAGAGGATCCATGTCAAACTTCTGAAGAATCTCATGGACATATTTATCTTGACTGATGAAAATCCCATCCGATTGTTGCTTGAGCTGAAGACCAAGGAAGAATGACAGTTCTCCCATTGCACTCACCTGAAATTCGCCTTTCATCAAGTGTTCAAACTCATCACACCACTCCTTCCTTGTAGAACCAAAGATAATGTCGTCCACATAAACCTGAACAAGGATAATATCCTTGGAAGTCCGCCGAAGAAATAGTGTTTTGTCAATAGTACCTCTTCTATAGCCATTCTTTAACAAGAAAGTTGAAAGACGCTCATACCAAGCTCTAGGAGCCTGATGTAACCCATAAAGAGCCTTGACCACCTTGTAGACTTTCTTGGGATGAAGTGGATCTACAAACCCCTTAGGTTGAGTAACATACACTTCCTCGTCAATTTTGCCATAGAGAAATGCACTCTTGACATCCATCTGGAACACCGTAAAGCCAACATATGAAGCAAAAGCCAAAAACAGACGAATGGCCTCGATCCTGGCAACCGGTGCAAAGACTTCAGTATAGTCAATGCCTTCAAATTTGAGTGTGTCCTTGTGCGACAAGCCTAGCTTTATTCCTTACGACAATTCCCCGTGCATCCTTCTTGTTCTTCAGAATCCATTTGGTATTGATAGTTGTCTTTCCATCTGGTAAGTCAACCAGAATCCAAACATTCTGAAACAAGAATTGCTGCATTTCCTCCTGCATAGCCTCCACCCAACTTTGATCCTCAAGAGCATGAGAAACAGACCTAGGTTCCACCTGTGAAAGAAAACAAGCAAACAAACAGTGCTGAAAGTCCGTATGATTATTACGCTTTTGATCCTTAATATAGCCCACAAGAGCATGATGATCAGACGAGGCCTTCTGCTGCATTCTGCGTGTCTTGACAGTAGAACCAGGATCTCCAATAATTTGAGTGGTAGGATGATCTTTATGTGATTGCAAGACTGGATTGGAAGAAACCTCCACTTCTGGTGCCAAGTTATTGAGATCACCAACAAAGTCAGCATCATATGAAGCATTTTGGAAAATCCCATCTACCGGTTGTTTATGAATATCATCCAGCTTGGTAGAAGACTTCTTTTCATGGTTCCCCAAATCAGAAGGACTGGAGAAGCGAGTATTAGAAGCAGAATCACTAGCCGGAGTACCAGTAGATGATAAGCTAGCACTAGGAGCAGAAGCTGGAGTACCAGGAGCAACTTTGTCAGTAGGCTCAACCAAGGGAAACTCAAAACTACCTTGAGCAGCTGCTTTATTGTAGATTCTTGTTGCTGTTTGAGAAGAGTGTCAAGAGCTGCTTGGGAATCCTGTACATCCAATGGAGATGCATCACTAGGAGGAGTGGGCGAAACCGTGGTGGAATAGGATGGAACCACAAAAATGTCATCCTCGTCATCTGAATCAGAAAGACTAGAAGGAACACCAGTACTAGAAGTTGCAAACACTTGTGGTCCTGCATCATGGTTAGTTTGAAACAAAAATATCCTAACGAATCACTAAGATAATCAAGATCAAAATACCATTCTGGACCTTTGCCTTGGATGTTTGACTTCCCCTCAAAATACCTGAGATTAATAGTTTCAATTATCCGTTTGGCTTGAAGATTGTAGACACGATACGCCCGAGAATGAGCTGAATATCCCACAATGTATCCTTCATCTGCCTTGCCATCAAACTTCCCCAAATAGTCACTAGTATTCAGAATGGTGACTGGACACCCAAAAGGCTTCAAATGAGCAATATTTGGAACTTTGCCCGTAAGAAGCTCATAAGGAGTCTTCTTGTGAGGATTGGTAATAGAAACCCTATTCAAAACATAACTTGCAGTATTAACAGCTTCTGTCCAGAACATGGTTGGAAGCTTGGAATCGGCAAGCATAGTTCTTGCTGCTTCTATTAGTGTCCTGTTTTTTCTTTCTGCCACACCTCTGTTGAGGAGTCCTAGCAGCACTATAATCTCTTTTGATGCCCTTAGTATTACAAATTGTGATGAGGTCTTTATTTTTAAACTCGGTTCCATTATCGCAACGAATACCTTTAACTTTCTTGGACAACTGATTCTTTATCAAGGTAAGAAAATCTCTAAGAATTGAGTAGGTCTCACGTTTGGCAGCCATGAAGAACACCCACGTAAACCTGCTATAACCATCAGTCACCACCAAACAGAATTGCTTGTGGTCAATGCCCCTGATGGAAGTAGGACCAAATAAGTCCATGTGTAGAAGCTGCAATGGTTCAGTAATAAGACTTAGAGCAGTAATGGCCTTGAAGGATGCTTTGTGCTGTTTGCCTTCGCTGCAGGCAATACAATTTATATCATTTCGAAACGTCTTGGGAGGTAAACCAGAGAACAGATTCAGATTGGCAAGTTTGTGAATGGTCTTGAAGTTGGCTTCATCTTCTGAGGCTTTTGCAACCAGACAAGCTAGTTGACCAGTAGGGTTGACTTCATTCAACTTGATGCTATAGAGATTGTGTCTTCTAGGGATTCTGAGTAAAACTTGTGAGTCATCCGGAAGCTTAAAGTCTTTGGAAAGCACAAGTGCATCAGTATCGGTGAAGAGAACAAACTGCTTCTTGTCACAAATCTGAGAGACCGATATCAAGTTGAAGTGTTGAAGTGCTTCCACATAGTAGACCTGCTCAAAATTTAGATTTGGAGTCTTTATCGTTCCTTTGCCAGTGATTCTGCCTTCACCCCCACCAAAATAGACCTTGCCACCATGAAATGGTACAAAGTTAGAGAGAAGACTTTTATTTCCAGTCATGCTCCTGGAGCAACCACTATCAACAATGCCTAGACTAGGATCCTGGTATGGAGTAACCTACAACAACAAGAGTATAAAAATGCAAAAGTTAGTGTCTTAAGGGGACCCAAACCTTTTCAGGTTTGAGCCTGCCTTGTGGATCATTAGAAGAATGCCAAGAAGATTGATGAGATCCACCATTGTTCCTTGGTTGCCTATGCATCATATGGGTATTATTATTTGACCAAGAACAACCTGCTGAGGGCTTAACAGCAGTTCCCAAATTTCCCAAACCAAAATACGTGTGGTCTAAATTATGCGGATAGATTGGATTAAAATTTTGAAAATAATTACTGGTTGTTTGGAATCCACTATCTCTCCAATAATCAGACGCGAAAGGAGAGGATACTCTAGAAGTATTAAACATTTGAGCACTAGGATTAAGTCTTCTAGAAGCATATGAAGCAGCTCCTGGTGAACCAGGAGCAGGAAAAGCATGATTAACTGATGCATGTGTGTCATAATAATCACAATCTTTAATCAAATGAAAGGAACTGCCACAAACAAAACATGTTTTGAAAGACCTTTTATTAGAATGAGATTGTTTCATACTGCCTACTTTATTACACACATTTCTAGGAAAAACATTCTTCCTAGGACTCAATAAACAAGGACCAGACACACTTGACTTGACAGCAACTTTTTCTTCACATTTCCTAGCACCAGTAGCAGCATGTTCATTCGACTTGGAACTTGTAGGTCTTGACTCGTCACTTGAACCATTAGATGCAGAGTCACCGGCTTTGTCACTGAAAGTACATGAGACAAAGTCATTAGTATTAGTAGAACTTGTTGGGGACTCAAGCATCTGTGATCCATCCGAGTCATTATGCCATGAAGTGGGCATAAAAGTTCCAGTAAGAGGGGGAGGGACAACATGCATTTCTGCTGCTGGTTTAAACCTATTGTAACTAGGTTTGCCCTCATCCTCTTTGTCGGCATCAAAGACACTTGAGAAAGATAAATCAAATACATCTTCTGAATCAATATATTTTTCAAATCCTAAGCCTCTTTTAGTTCTGCCAGACATGCTACTATCAATTAATTTTGAAAGATTTTTAGGTGCCTTTTGCCATTTGTCAAATCTTAGCATTGTAGCATCTAATTTAGCTTGCATCTCCTCTTTTTCTTTGATACTAGCATCTCTTTCACTTTCTGTATATTTAAGCATATTTGTAGTGTTTTCTAAATCAATGCTTAGTATCCTGATTTTATCCTCATACGCATGTTGTGTATCTTGTAACCACCTCTTTTGTTGTTCCAATGTGTTTAATGAAGCCTTATAGGCTTGAACCTCTAAAAAATACTTATCATTTTGATCATTTACTTCATTAAATTGGGACAACAATTCTGAGTATTTATCATGACAACCAAGAGGACAATGTTGTACCTGAGGTGAGATGTCCATAAGAGCAAACTCGTCTGCTTCTTCTACATCAGAGAGATTCCCAGCAATCATTGCAAACACGTCAGTCGAGGACTCAGCTGATTCCATGGTAGAAGCCTGATGATCATTCCAGTTGACCATAGAGTCAACAGATACCAATGCCTTCTTGTCATCTTTTACCTCCCGAACCTTGAAAGCGGAGTACCTGCTCTTCTCCTGATCATTCTTGCTAGGGCACTCCCTTGCAAAGTGACCCTGTTGCTGGCAGTTATAGCATCGTACCTTGCTTCTATCAAATCTTGCTGGCTCCCGAGGGTTGTAATTAAATTTCCTTCCTGCTTTCTTCTCAAACTTGTGAACCCTAAGAGTAAGCATGGCCATCTGCCATTTAAGATCCATCTCATCCAGGTCAAGTTTATCGACCTGTTTGAAGTCATCAAAAGCAAGTTGTTGTTCAGCATTAACATCAGCCACAAAAGAATGAAGAACAGCTTCTACCATACTACCAGACTTGGCAGTAGGATCAGGAGCAGAAGTATGCTGAACAGTATGCTGAGAGGAGACAGTATTGCTTGGGCTACTTGCATATGACATGGGACTAGATGCCATAGAACTCACAAAGGCTGAATTAGCAGGGGTGGGAAAAGAGTCACTAGGAAATCCTCTCACATGGGGTTCGAATGTTCTGAGTCTATGAAACAGATCATCAAAGGTGAGATAGTCAAGCCCACCTTTGGCTTTGAGAGAGATCACCACCTGATTCCATGAGTAGGGTAAGGCTTTAAGAAACCTTGCATTAATGTCACCATCATCAGGCTTTGACCGAAGTTGATTCAACTGGCTCAATATCTTCTGGAACCTATCATACCCTTGATTTAGACCTTCAGTTTCTGAGATTTTGAATTCGGTAAATTCATCTCTCAGCATGGACCTTCGCATTTTCTTTGACTCCTCATTCCCGCCGAACCTTGCTTTTATGCCATTCCAGATCTCTATGGCATCATCCAAATGGTAGAAGTCACCCATGTGATCTTCAGGAAGAGATTGAAGCAAAATCGTTTTTGCTTTTACCTCCTTCTGAATAGCTATGATTTCCTCATGAGATTTAGGGTCAAGAAGAGTAATATTACCGTTCTTGTCTCGTCCAGTAAGCTTCCTGCTGTTCCCATTCAGAATGATCTTCCAAAGATCTTGATCAGTGTTGGTGATCCACCATTCCATCTTCATTGCCCAGTTATCATATTCACCCTTCTTTAGAAGAGGGAATTTTCCATTCGTGTTGGAGACCGTAGCCAGGATCTGCTGAGGTTGCACAATTTTAGGAGTGCTGTCTTCTCCTGTTTGAGTAGAAGTTGAGGTAGACATGATAAACAAATTGTCAGAAATAAGAAAACTTGATTATTCTTGTATAGAGACCCTTCCAGTCTCTGATACGGCTTGTTGGGTCTACTAGATGTAGATCTTGCAGCCTGTCAAGACCGGTGAATGACTTCTGTAATCACAAGTCAAATCACAAAGAGACTCTATACACAATATGAATGTAGAATATAAATATAATTAAGAAGAACAGAATAACTATAAAGACTTGATCCTTTCTAAGGATTTCTAATATTGATAATGACTAGAACTACGTTTTGTGAAGGTGTGTCTAACCCTTCTGCCTAAGGTTCCTTTTATACTACAAGGAAACCCTAATACATCATTAAAGAAAACGTGTCAAACTGATATGCATATCCTTTCCTAACATATCTCATGCATATCCTAACAGAATATTAAGTAAATAATAAAGTTTGACTTCGACTAGGACCAGAAGCAGGACTTGCTCCTACTACGACTAGGACCAGGAGGAACTATATACCTCCTAGTATACCTATTACATATAACTATTACAATGGTCCTAACAAATACGTAAAACGTATTTCCAACACCCTTTAGTAAAGAATGGGGCTGGTCTAACAACTTGTGGACTTTGCTGGACAAAAGATTTAGGTTTGACAGTGTTTGACTTTTTGTCAGCGTTGACCTTTGAGGCATTGACACATTTATAGGCTAAATGTGAAAAACTTCCACAAGTATAACAGGCTTTTCTAGACATAGCTCTAGGTCTAGAAGAAAAGAAACCTGTCCCATTATCACTAATATGGCTTTTTGGTGACCTAGGTTTTCTATACATTTCTGCATATTTAATACTAGGCTTTCAATCAACGTTTAAGCCAAGATCAACAGTCTTGCCAGTGGTTGCGTTTGTCACTTTTATGGGTGTAGACTCACTTAGGCTATCACTAAGCATGCCACCCTTAACAAATAAGGTAGGGTTGGCTTTCTTCCATTGGTCCAAATCAGTCAACTTCTGCCTGTATTCCTCTACTGGGGTAAGAACTCTTGGTGGAGCAATAAATTCCTCTTCTTGGAGTTCTGGTAAACCAGTCCAAGACAAGTCCTTTCTAAGGACACCATAGAAGTTCCCAGCAGGTGGTGGAACACCAGCATACTCTTTCATTCTAATCCCAGTCATATCCCTAGAATCCCTTTGTTCACTAACCAATTTTTCTAGGGTTTGTGAAGATTAATCAAATCTCTGAATTTTAAGATCTACATTATCTTTATTTTTGATAGCCTTGATGAGACTGCTTTTATACATAGTCTCATCGTCCAAATCGGGCTTAAAATGCATAAAATATCATTAAAACTGCCAAATATATGCTCGTGTTTGTTGCTTGTGTATTTTAGGTACGGATATTGAGGAAAAGACAAAAAGATCACAAGAATCATTCAAAAACGAACACGGGAAACGAAGCCGCACAATGAACCGGACCCGAATCATAATTTTCCAAATTGGTCCTTGAAGTTTGAAGATTGTACAAGTTTGACCCCTGAAGAATTTAAGACTTGTCAATTTATACCCTTGCAAATCTCATTTATTGCATTTGGGTCCCTAAATTATCATTTATTTACAAGAGAAGTCCTTGGAGAATGAAGAATTTGCATAAGAAGCCCTTGTTTTAAAGTTTGAAAACACCTTGTGCCATAAGTGACAAGTTGGCAAACTTGTTTATAAAGGGGAAAAGTTATTTGGCTGTTTAATACAAGATGAACAAAGAAAAAAAGCAGGGGGCCAAATTGACCAGACATGTGAACTTTCCCCACCTATCCCAAGACGACACATCACCCACCCAGCCAATCATACCTCTCCCACACTCCACGTCAGATCCCACCAAGTTTTTAAATGGGTTTATTTAAAACGTGTTTAGGCCTAATTTTTTGGAGGTAAACAGGTTTTTTAAAAACCAAATGGGATTAAACCTCAACTGTTTAACCCTCTCACTCTCATAAACCCTAATACCCAATTCACCCTAATCAAAGGGTTTTTACCCCATAATATCCAGAACGTTGATTTACCATCACACAAACCAAACCCCACCATAAAAACATTACCTCGTGACCCCTATGGCCCACCCCGTACCTCCCCTGCTCCCTGCATCTCCTATTTTGGCAAAAAGGAATCCTACAGCCCATCCAACGGCTATAACATGTTACTCACTCCTCCAAGAAAGCATTCAAGGGCTCAGATCATCAAAACGCAACTGGCACATCACCTTCATTCACGTGAAGCCTCAAGACCATTTGACCAAGATTTGAACCAAGGGCATAGTAGGAAATTCTAGCATTAGGGTTTATTTTTCTAGATTCTTCTCTTTCATTGTATAAATGTGAGGCGTTTGTGTCCACATAACTTGTTCCAGATTTTTTTCAAAGATTATGTAATGCCTTGTTAAATTAATCAAAAGTTGGTATTTTCTTGTTTTTAAATTGTAATTCCTTTTTAATTTGTTTTAAAAGTTGGTAGTAACTTGTGAAAAAAATCTGAGTTCCATTAACATTTTTTAAACATTTTGTGTATAAAGTTTTCAGAAAAAGGTTTCTGAAGTATTGATTTCTTTTAGGTGAAATCTTGTTTTCAATTTGGATTTTTAGGAGTATAAGTTATTTGGTTAAGGATATTGGAAAGAAAAATACTTGGAAAGATTTTGAAAGGTTTAAAAAGGAGAAGGAAAATCAGTTTATTTTGCATATTGTGCTTGTTCATTTTTTTTGCAGGAAAGTTTGTAAAGCTATTGATTTTAGTCCAAGGTTCTGCACAGGTCCGGACTTGTTTGGAGGTGACATAGCAGTCACTGAGGGGCCTGGATATAGGTCCCTCTTGGTAAAAATCTTGTCCCTTTTTCAGTTTTTTGTTACTTATGTGATTTGGCATGAATTTGATTGATAGTTGTTGAAATGTTATGCTTGATGTTTGTTAATATAAGTTTGATGTTTTGATGCATGATTTAAGTAGTTGTAATCAGATTTGAAAGGTTTGAAATAGATTTGATTTGTTAAAAAGTTAATTTTCAGATTTTAAAGGGTGTTTGGATAAGGGTTTAACCTAGGGTAAATGTCATGTATCTTGGCTTAAAACTGGTTTAAATCACTCATAGGGAAGTTATTAGGTTGTATGCAAGTTTTGGTTTTCAGTTTGGCGAGTTTTAAACAAGTTTGGATGTAAGAAAAATGGAGTTCACTAGCTAAAACAGTCAAGTCATTTTCTGCCAATGTTTGTGTGAATTTGAGCCTCCAAATCTTGACCATTGCTAGAATCTAGGTTGTTTGAGGATTGTGAATTGCTTTTATGCCATTTGGTTGGATTGTATGCAAGATCTTGGGGTTTAAAATTCGTATTTGTGCAAGTAACTTAGGTAGTTACTGTTCATCAGACCTACCATAGCTTAATCAGAAACTTTTTGTGCATTTTATGCTTGATTCTTGCTAAGAGCTTGTGGTTTTTTGTGTTGATTATTGACTCCCTATACTCAACTGAGTATAGGGTTGCCTTATTGTCCAAATAAGCCCACAAATAAGCTCTCCTGAGCTTATTGGTCAACTGACCAACAAAATTGCACTAGCAGTGGGAACAAACTTCCCACTGGTAGCACCATTGTTAGCACTGCTAAGCTAACAGACAAAACTAGGTCAAGTGTCACTTTCAGAAGTTGAATATTTTGTCTTTTGTGGTCTAAAATTTGATTTAGGACTTGAAACCAGTTTTGTTAATTTTCTAATTTTATTTTTGATTTTTCTGTTTAATTAGAATTTTTATTACTGTTCATTTAGTATTTTTTAGGTTTTATTTCATTTTTAATTAACTTTTAATGTTTCTGTTTTTGGCATTTAGTGCCAAAAATACTTCTTTTTCAGTTTAAACATTTTTCTTAGATTTAGAAAAAGATTTTAAGATTTTTAGTTAAAAAAGTTTTTACTGTTCATCTTTTATTTATTTTTTAGAATTAATTTAGTATAATTAGGGTTTTATTTTAAACTAGTTTTGTCTTTTAGTGAAAAATTTAATATTTTTCAAACTTTTTCATTTTTCTTCTGTTCATTAGAGTATTTTAGGATTTTTAAAATTGGTGAATTATTTTTGGCATTATTTTATTATTTTTTATAATTATTTTAGTTTAAAAATAGATTTTAGTAATTTAAAAATAGAAAAATAGTTTCTAAAAATTAGGAAAAATACTTTTTAGTCTTTAGATAATATAAGTAAGTTATTTGTTCAATAAAATCATATTTTGGACATTTTGATTAATTATATTTAATTTTAGGGCTTTAATTAGCATTAAAAATTGAATATTTAATTAATAAAAGGTTTTAAAATATTTTTATTGGATTTTATTTCTTATTTATATTATTTTAGACTTGTTTTAGCTTTTAATTAATTTTTAGGTTTAAAATTTTTAATTTTGTAGTTTTTTACGGTTTTACGTGAACGCTTTTTCGTCTTAGCTCGATCCGTCTTCGTAATCAACATTCTCTTCTCACCCCATTTCTATTTTCTCTTCTCATAACAATAAAATCACAATCAAAATCAATTCATTACACAACACACTAGCCTCCTTGAGAATGAACTCACTTTTAGGGTCATTCACACATGGATTTCCTAAATCGTCGTGCCTACTTGCCCTATTTTACGCTCTTTTTCCTAAAAGAGTGTGATTTTACAACTATCATTTTGGCGCCACTGTGGGGGAGGCGTGTTGTGTTTTGATTGAACAATTGTTGTTTTTTATATAGCCATAATTAGTATTTGTATTAGTAGCACTCTACTAATACGTATTATCGTTTTTCGGTTTTTGTGTGAATACTATTACTATATTGTATACGTAGAACAATAAATTCACGAGTACTCCAAATACGTGAGAAATCACAACCTTAACTTGGGAGGTCATTACCCAATCATTGTATTCGAATCTCAAACCAAATAAAAAAGGCAAAAATAGATAAATACTTTCGTGAAGCTCGATTTTGAAAAATACAAACTATAAGGTGGGTATAAGGCGGTTGTATTTCACGACCTAAAGGAAAAAGGCTCTTAAGTGCTTCGCGCCGCCTCGTTTCCTCTGCTTGCTTGTGAGTATTTGATTTTGAAAGCTAATCGAGGGTTTTGCCGCCCAAAGTATTATTACATATCATATATATTTTCTTGGTTTCTATTGATTAAACCCTCTTGAACGATTTGGTGTTCCACCATCGTTCTAAAGTCATCGAAGGCGTTCACTTCACGTGATCGTTTTCATTCCTTGAGGCTTCTTTAATCGAGAGATTTGATTAAGGAGGAGATTTGTAGATTTGTGTCTACTTAATACATTCACCAATTTCCAAAAAAGCTAATACCATCAAAAACCACAAAAAAATTGAAAAATACAAAACACCAAAAAGAATCTTCTTTGCTCGTCTCCTCGTGGTACGTGACATTTATGCTAACTCGTAATCAAGCAAAACGTGCACGTAGACGAAAGAACAAAACTCCCACTCCAACTCATTCTAGTGAGGAGTCTCCTATTGACGAACCCATTGTACGAGAAGCACCAACCATGGCAAATCGAACTATGATGGAGTTACTTCAAGCACCCACCGAGGGTTATGGAGAAGCTATTGTGATTCCCGCTATCCTTGCGGATAATTTTGAGGTGAAAACGGGTTTGTTGTCAATGATCCAAAACAACAAATTCCGTGGTGATGAGAAAGACAATCCCCACAACCATATCCGCCAATTCAATCGTCTTACCGCCACTTGCAAATTCAAGGATGTCTCGAATGACTCGATTAAGATGATGCTTTTTCCGTATTCCTTAGCGGGGCACGCTAAAATTTGGTTAGAGAAAGAGCCACCCAATTCTATATTGACGTGGAAGGATCTCGTTTCAAAATTCGTGAACCAATTTTTCCGCCCTCTAAGACTACGCATTTGAAAAATGAGATTTCTAAATTTTCACAAGAATCAAATGAAAGTTTTTCAACGGCTTGGAATAGGTTTAAGGAGATGTTACATGAATGTCCTCATCACGATTTTTTCGACTTGCACCAAATTGACACGTTTTACAATGGACTTAATGATCATGAAAGAGATTATTTAAATGCCGCCGCGGGTGGTAATTTTTTGTGTAAAACGGTTGAAGAAGCTTTGGTCATAATTGAGAATAGGTCTAAGGTTTATAGCCCTCGTAACACACCGAGTGTTACCAAATTGGGTTCATCATCATCTCGTAGCATTAATGCCATACAAGATGAAGCTAATGAGGAAAATCGGTTTTTCAATAGGTTTTCGACTCTTATGTCCCATTGGAAAGCTCAAGAAGCTTCAAATTCCGCTTCGGTTAAAGCGGTTTCTAAGAGTTGTTTGTCGTGTGGAGGAGCTCATGATCTTTCCGAGTGCATTACCGCGGATGGTAACACTTCGAGTGCTTATATAGCCACGGGAACTTATAACCAAATCGGTCAAGGTTCCCGCCAAAATCAAGCTCCACCAAATCAAAATGCTAATAACTATCGAAACAACAATCAAGGTGGTAATTATCAAGGCAACCAACGTAATTACAACAAGGGTAGTTATCAAAGTGGAAATGGGCAAATTTCAAACCAAAACCAAAACCGTGATTTTCAAACTACTACTCAAGGTTTTCAAAATGATCACACCAAAAATCTTCAAGGAGAGTTTTTGAATTATGCTAAGGCAAACGATGCTAAGTTTGACAATATGCAACGTGAAATGGTTAGCTTAAGATCCAAGTTGAAAAACGAGCTTAAAAACGAACTTGCTAATGAACTTAAAATTCATGCTAATAAAATGGAAGGAAATGTTCAACGAATCCAACAAAATCAACAAAGAATGGAGCAAGGTCAACATGAGATTAAGCAAAAGTTGTTAAAAGCGGATGCTAGGCAATCTAAGTTTGAAGACCGAATGGCTAAATGTTTGAAGCTATCATGTGTAAACCCTCTTCTTCGGGTGGTCTTCCTAGTGATACCATCGTGAACCCGAAAGGAGAATTGAAGGTTATTACTACTCGTAGTGGTAAAACTTTCAAAGAACCCATTTCTCGTCCAAGTACTTCTATGGAGAAGGAAAAAGAGAAAGAACCCGAGGTGGTGGTCGAAAAGGAGCAAATTCCAAGCCCACGAAGTACCGCTCAAACCACACCTACGGTTGAACCAATACCAATCATGGAACCCGAGATTCTAAGGCCTATGCCTATGCCCCAACCCACACCACCCTTACCATACCCTTCAAGACGAGACAAGGAAAAGGCACAAGAACGAAATAACTATCAATTTGAACTTTTTATGAAAATGTTTCGTGACTTGCATTTTAATATAAGTTTTGTCGACGCCTTAGTCATGATGCCTCGATTTGCCGCGAACTTCAAAAGTATGTTGAATAACAAAGAGAAATTGCAAAAATCGTCTAGTTGTTCATCGGTTTTTCTTAGCCGCATACCTCAAAAAGTCGGTGATCCCGACAAGTTTTTAATCCCATGTGCTATACAAGACATGGAAGAATGCTACGCCTTGGCCGATCTTGGTGCTAGTATTAATTTGATGCCTCTTGAGATTTTTAAATCGCTCAATCTTCCCAATCTCGCTCCTTCAAGAATGTCAATCGAAATGGCCGATCATTCTACGATTCTAGCTTGTGGAGTTGCCGAGGACGTCTTCGTGAAAGTTGGAAAGTTCTACTATCCTGTAGACTTTATTGTTGTTGACATTCCCATCGATCCTAAAGTTCCTTTAATTTTAGGTCGATCATTTTTGGATACTGCGAGAGCACTTATCGATGTGCATGCAAGGAAAATCACTCTTCGTTTCAATGAGGAAGAACTCGTCATTAATGCAACTCAAAACTCCACTCTTTCTCATGTGTATTCTATCACGTCTTTGTACAATGTCAATCCCATCAAAAACATTTGCAAAAAGATTTCAAAAAGAGTTTTAGAAGTTGTTGAGAAAAATAAAGTTCCGTCCCCTCCGCTGGTGGAGGTTAAGAGTGTTAAGCCTACGATTCCAATTATGAATGATTCTTCGGATGATGAATGTGTTGATCCCGATGGGGAAGTTTTCTTTGTCGACAAACGTTTTGAGAACTTACCACCACCTTTACCAAAACGGTTTTCAAATGTGAGAATTTTTAGTGTGACTAACATTGCTTTAGAAACACCAAATATTTTTGACATAATTAAGTCGGGTTTTCACAAGGAGAGTTTAAAAGATGAAAAAGGAAAAGATTTTGAATTGAATTTAAAAGATTTTTCTACAATTCTAACTCCGTCATCACCACGTGTATTGAGTGCTACAAGCTCGTCTTCCCCTTTTGACGATGCTTTGTCTGGACCTAGTGTGGGGGAAGCCCCTTATGTTCCCTCCCCTTTCTCCACCGAGGACGAGATATTTGATCCTGGAATTGCTTATATAGGGAAATCTCAGTCTTCCACCGATGCAATAAATGGAAAATCTTTTCATTTGATTGGTGCGAGTCTACCTCGAGTAGCTCATGGTTTTTATGACTTACCCATTGTCCCACCTTTCTATTTCTTCTCACCTATTTTCTTGAAACCCTTTGGGTTTTTGTTGACTCATGATGAAGTGGCGTTGATTAGTTTTTCCAATGAAAACGAGAACACCATCTTCGATCCCGGTATTTTGCACCATCAAAGGACTTAGTCTTTTATACCGGTTGTTTTTGGGCCTTGTTTATCATGTAAGCCCCACCAAAAAATTGACCATACCATGATATCCCTAAATGATCACATTTATGGGGATTCGAGTCGAGCTTTTGACTCGGTTATCAAAAACAAGGTGCCTCGTGGGGGAGACCCATGCTTATCCATGTACATCTTATTGCTTTCTAATTAGTTTAATGTGAGGGGATTTGTGCCCTTCCATCCTTTGTTCCGTGGTTGTTTGTGCATTGTGGTTTTTAGATCATGATCTTCACGATTGGAGCCTCTCGTGTTCGTTTTATGGGAGCACTCGATCGTTTGCTTTGAAGACATTTCTCAATATCCAAATGATATATCCTTGATTGTTCTAACCTTAGGTTTATAGCACACTTCATAAACGGCTATTAATTTATTGGTTACACCCTTTCCATGCTAGATTACGCATTCGACTACGTCTCTAGTATGGGGGTGTTTGCACCCCTAGACTCGAAACATTGAGGACAATGTTTAACTTTAGTATGGGGGTGAATAGATACTTGCCTTGCCAAACCTTCACGCTTTCCAAAGTTTATCTTTTTGTTTATTGTTTTGTTGCAAAATAAGGCTAAAAATGGCCAAATTTTAAAATTTTTCTCATGTTTTATAAGTGTTTGAAGACACGAATGTAGGTTTTCCGATGGCGAGAATAAGAGTAATTTTTGACTCGACCGTGCGTGTTGAGCACTTAGCTTTGATTCCTTAACTTCACATTAGGCTAAGTCTCTTAAATGAGGACGAGAAATGATAGATTTAATTATAAGTTACTATGCTAAACGTAGAGTACTCGTATTCTTTCAAAAACTCATGTGTTCTCGTTGTTTGCTTATTCTCCCTTCGCATGTAAATATTTTTTGCTTAATAAATATTGACTTAGCAGTTTAGTTAGGATTGTTGGGTTTCTAGTCTTTTCTAGTAGCTTCCGTGTAATTAAATTGGGAAGACATTAAGGTATCGCCAGCGTCACAGTTTTGAAGTATTGACACCCTAATAATCGAAAGCTTCACCCAATAATAAGATTTCAAGTGCTCACCTAAATCTAGCAAACAATTTGAAGCCCCACAAGGCCGAAAATCTATGCAAAAGTGAAAGTGAATCAAGCCTTAATCTTCGAAGCTTTAAAGATCCAAATTCGCTTTAGCGTGAGGATATACATCTTTGGCTAATAAAACCACCGATGAGGCGGACAATAAAAGGCAAGGCAAGACCGAAGTCATAATAAAAGCTTCATGGCGAAGTTGAATAAAAGATGGAGGTAAACCAAAGATAATAAGGCCCTTCCGTTATGGGTCGTATAAAGTCTTGGTAATAAGTCTCATGTTCAAAACCGTTATAAAACCATGTTTCTCGATTCTTCTTGTAAACTTAATTTTTTGACATCGTTGTCTATTAGGAGGGGTTATTGATTTGATGGTCTTAGTTACACCGTTAGGACTCTATTTTTAGACCTAAATCTCTATTATCGCATAAGTCAAACAATGTATCCTCGTGAAACATTCAAGACAAAATAAAATATAAGAGATACAACTTAGGAATAATGGGAGGATAAGTACGTGATTAGGGCATATGAGTAGTGTTAGCATTACTAACTTATAATGACAATGATCTCGTTGCACGCTTGGCATGGAATTGGGTGAAAATCGAGGACGATGAAATTATTTCTAACGAAGCATTCACGTGTTCTTATTCTATGAACCTGAACGTCCCATTTTGCGATGAAAATCATACATTATGTCTAAAACGCAAGTAGTAGTAATAGTAGTAGTGTAGCTAGTTTATCATTCCAATAAAGTAAATAAAAATGAAGTTTGGGGGTGCTACGATACTTTATTCTAGCATTACGTGAGGGCACGACAATGGTTTAGTATGGGGGAGTGATGAGACTGCTTTTATACATAGTCTCATCGTCCAAATCGGGCTTAAAATGCATAAAATATCATTAAAACTACCAAATATATGCGCGTGTTTGTTGCTTGTGTATTTTAGGTACGGATATTGAGGAAAAGACAAAAAAATCACAAGAATCATTAAAAAACGAACACGGGCGAAGCCGCACAATGAACCGGACCCGAATCATGATTTTCCAAATTGGTCCTTGAAGTTTGAAGATTGTACTAGTTTGACCCCTGAAGAATTGAAGACTTGTCAATTTATACCCTTGCAAATCTCATTTATTGCATTTGGGTCCCTAAATTATCAAGTAATTACAAGAGAAGTCCTTGGAGAATGAAGAATTTGCATAAGAAGCCCTTGTTTTAAAGTTTGAAAACACCTTGTGCCATAAATGACAAGTTGGCAAACTTGTTTATAAAGGGGAAAAGTTATTTGGCTGTTTAATACAAGATGAACAAAGAAAGAAAAGCAGGGGGCCAAATTGACCAGACATGCAAACTTTCCCCACCTATCCCAAGACGACACATCACCCACCCAGCCAATCATACCTCTCCCACACTCCACGTCAGATCCCACCAAGTTTTTAAATGGGTTTATTTAAAACGTGTTTAGGCCTAATTTTTTGGAGGTAAACAGGTTTTTTAAAAACTAAATGGGATTAAACCTCAACTGTTTAACCCTCTCACTCTCATAAACCCTAATACCCAATTCACCCTAATCAAAGGGTTTTTACCCCATAATATCCAGAACGTTGATTTACCATCACACAAACCAAACCCCACCATAAAAACATTACCTCGTGACCCCTATGGCCCACCCCGTACCTCCCCTGCTCCCTGCATCTCCTATTTTGGCAACAAAGGAATCCTACAGCCCATCCAACGGCTATAACATGTTACTCACTCCTCCAAGAAAGCATTCAAGGGCTCAGATCATCAAAACGCAACTGGCACATCACCATCATTCACGTGAAGCCTCAAGACCATTTGACCAAGATTTGAACCAAGGACATAGTAGGAAATTCTAGCATTAGGGTTTATTTTTCTAGATTCTTCTCTTTCATTGTATAAATGTGAGACGTTTGTGTCCACATAACTTGTTCCAGAATTTTTTCAAAGATTATGTAATGCCTTTTTAAATTAATCAAAAGTTGGTATTTTCTTGTTTTGAAATTGTAATTCCTTTTTAATTTGTTTTAAAAGTTGGTAGTAACTTGTGAAAAAATCTGAGTTCCATTAACATTTTTTAAACATTTTGTGTTTAAAGTTTTCAGAAAAAGGTTTCTGAAATATTGATTTCTTTTGGGTGAAATCTTGTTTTCAATTTGGATTTTCAGGAGTATAAGTTATTTGGTTAAGGATATTGGAAAGAAAAATACTTGGAAAGATTTTGAAAAGGTTTAAAAAGGAGAAGGAAAATCAGTTTATTTTGCATATTGTGCTTGTTCATTTTTTTTGTAGGAAAGTTTGTAAAGCTATTGATTTTAGTCCAAGGTTCTGCACAGGTCCGGACCTGTTTGGAGGTGAAATAGCAGTCACTGAGGGGCCTGGATGTAGGTCCCTCTTGGTAAAAATCTTGTCCCTTTTTCAGTTTTTTGTTACTTATGTGATTTGGCATGAATTTGATTGATAGTTGTTGAAATGTTATGCTTGATGTTTGTTAATATAAGTTTGATGTTTTGATGCATGACTTAAGTAGTTGTAATCAGATTTGAAAGGTTTGAAATAGATTTGATTTGTTAAAAAGTTAATTTCCAGATTTTAAAAGGTGTTTGGATAAGGGTTTAACCTAGGGTAAATGTCATGTATCTTGGCTTAAAACTGGTTTAAATCACTCATAGGGTAGTTATTAGGTTGTATGCTAGTTTTGGTTTTCAGTTTGGTGAGTTTTAAACAAGTTTGGATGTAAGAAAAATGGAGTTCACTAGCTAAAACAGTCAAGTCATTTTCTGCCAATGTTTGTGTGAATTTGAGCCTCCAAATCTTGACCATTGCTAGAATCTAGGTTGTTTGAGGATTGTGAATTGCTTGTATGCCATTTGGTTGGATTGTATGCAAGATCTTTGGGTTTAAAATTCGTATTTGTGCAAGTAACTTAGGTAGTTACTGTTCATCAGACCTACCATAGCTTAATCAGAAACTTTGTGTGCATTTTGTGCTTGATTCTTGCTAAGAGCTTGTGGTTTTTTGTGTTGATTATTGACTCCCTATACTCAACTGAGTATAGGGTTGCCTTATTGTCCAAATAAGCCCACAAATAAGCTCTCCTGAGCTTATTGGTCAACTGACCAACAAAATTGCACTAGCAGTGGGAACAAACTTCCCACTAGTAGCACCATTGTTAGCACTGCTAAGCTAACAGACAAAACTAGGTCAAGTGTCACTTTCAGAAGTTGAATATTTTGTCTTTTGTGGTCTAAAATTTGATTTAGGACTTGAAACCAGTTTTGTTAATTTTCTAATTTTATTTTTGATTTTTCTGTTTAATTAGAATTTTTATTACTGTTCATTTAGTATTTTTTAGGTTTTATTTCATTTTTAATTAACTTTTAATGTTTCTGTTTTTGGCATTTATTGCCAAAAATACTTCTTTTTCAGTTTAAACATTTTTCTTAGATTTAGAAAAAGATTTTAAGATTTTTAGTTAAAAAAGTTTTTACTGTTCATCTTTTATTTATTTTTTAGAATTAATTTAGTATAATTAGGGTTTTATTTTAAACTAGTTTTGTCTTTTAGTGAAAAATTTAATATTTTTCAAACTTTTTCATTTTTCTTCTGTTCATTAGAGTATTTTAGGATTTTTAAAATTGGTGAATTATTTTTGGCATTCTTTTATTAGTTTTTATAATTATTTTAGTTTAAAAATTGTTTTTAGTAATTTAAAATAGAAAAATAGTTTCTAAAAATTAGGAAAAATACTTTTTAGTCTTTAGATAATATAAGTAAGTTATTTCTTCAATAAAATCATATTTTAGACATTTTGATTAATTATATTTAATTTTAGGGCTTTAATTAGCATTAAAAATTGAATATTTAATTAATAAAAGGTTTTAAAATATTTTTATTTGATTTTATTTCTTATTTATATTATTTTAGACTTGTTTTAGATTTTAATTAATTTTTAGGTTTAAAATTTTTAATTTTGTAGTTTTTTTACGGTTTTACGTGAACGCTTTTTCGTCTTAGCTCGATCCGTCTTCGTAATCGTCATTCTCTTCTCACCCCATTTCTATTTTCTCTTCTCATAACAATAAAATCACAATCAAAATCAATTCATTATACAACACACTAGCCTCCTTGAGAACGAACTCACTTTTAGGGTCATTCACACACGATTTTCCTAAATCGTCGTGCCTACTTGCCCTATTTTACGCTCTTTTTCCTAAAAGAGTGTGATTTTACAACTATCAAGCCTCATCTAATTTAGCCTGTAAAGTAGCATTGACTCTCTCCATGATGTTTCTAATCACAATACTAGCATTTAAATCATGATTTAAAATATTGATTTTGTAACACCCCCAAATTTACACAATTCAATACAGCGGAAGACTCGTTGGTGTTACGTGATAGCACATTAATCACATCTTAGACAACGCATAAAAATCGCGTTGTTTAATAATAAAGCATTTCCATTCATAAATATCAAAGTTACATAGGTCCCAAGTCATTGTATTTTATACAGGTTTTACAAAGCATTTGAATGGAAATTATTGTTTAAGTGCGGGCCATGAATTCTTGTCGTCTTCCCAAGAATTACCTTCAAGTACCTGAGATAAAACATGTCAAAAGAAAAGGTCAGAGATAACGCCGAGTGAATTCATAGAGTTAAATAAAATCCATTAACATAACATCGGTATAAAATTATTACCGAAAATCATTTTTGTACAAATCATTGTAATAGGTCATAAAATAGCCAAAGTCATTTTATACAATTCCTTATCAAAATCATAATATAGGCTTTCGCCTTAAAAATCATTATACGAGCCAATGTCGTAAAAACATCATACAATACGTTTTATAACATTGTATAAAGTCAAATAAAAACCGTTATATGAATATGGTTATGAAAAACCAAAACACGAGCATAATATCAATAGTAAGACCCCATATTGCTAGTCAGGCAATATATCGTTATTCGGTGCGTATAGCAGTATTTCGTTAATTGGATTATTATAAGCCGCATGACATTGTTACCTTACTAAAACAAACACCGGGTAGCTAGCCTAAAACTCAATTTGCCCATCTAAATTAGCGTGTCGTCACAAAGGTCACGCTATGGAAATCTTCTCATACATAAATTCGCTTACCAATCAATGTGGCACGACGGGGATCAATCGTCAAGGCGCGAACTGGGGTGATCGTCCCCAAATAGTACTATTATATGCATAAGCATCTACCAAATCCCGGTAGTTCACAATTCATGCTAATGGGACTTTTAGTGACATAACCTAACTTTAATAATCCATTTCGTTTCATCTATCGGGTCATTTAATCATTCATCGGGTCATATAATCATTCGGGTCCAAATCAATAAACAAGCAATCGGGATAATTGGTGTCCTATTTTATAAAAACTAACATGTTATCTCCCTCGCGGGTTTATAAAACCTTTATAAAAACATTTAAAAGAGTGCGAGGCTATGAACTCACGTTGATATGGGAAGGCGGGTTATCGGCAATTCGGATGTACGGTACGTGCTTCAATCACGGGAAACCTAGACAAATAATACTTGTCTTAGACTCTTTTCCAATGACTTTATAAAAATAACAATTATGTATACATATGATGATTTTATATATATGATGATCAAGTGGGTTTACATATTCTCATTTGCTCATTTTAGTGTTATGTGTTGATAGCTTTTATACTAGTTTACTAGTTTTACCTATTTACATGTTTTAGGTCCAATAAGCCTATTATAAGTCCATCAACTTGTATTAATCCATTTTATACTTGTATTATCAGTATTTACACTTTAAATGTTGGGCCTAAATGGGTTAAGCCCAACAAGTAATTTTTATAAGTGTTTAACTTATTTAGTTAAATTATTAGTCCAATATGAAAACTTAACTCGTTAATGTCCGTATGTCATATAGTTCGGGTTTTATTGGTTTTTACTTGTATTAGGTACTTATATATCAGTATATGACTTTTAAAAACTTTACATTAGACCGGTTTGATCGTCTAAGTATTAATTGGCGAAAAACGTTAATTTTACGGTAATAGCCGAAAAAGTCATAAAAATCATGTTTATAGTTTTTATAACTTATAAATCTTATTCAACTACCATTTTTATAAAGTGTCCATTTATTTAACCCTTATACATATTTATATAAATGAAATTTATAAGTTAGTGGGTTTTAATTTACATTTTATACTATATTAGTTTGAGTGCTTATATAATACTATTAAACATTAATTCTTCAAAATCTGATTTTTAGTTTCATCTTCACCATTTTTATCATATCTTGAGTTGTATAAGGAGATAGAAGCTCATTTTTGGATGGCATAAACTTTATATTATGTGCTAAAAATAAGTTAAGTATAGCTACTGCTCATTCCATGTCTAACTATCCTTAACAGTCCCTACAAAACAGACTATTTAGATTGGTACACTCATCTTGTTTTGATCATATCTCACTCATTTTGATGATTCCATTGCATGGCCAACTCTCACATGTGTATGACATCTAACACTTACTGTAAATGGATTCCACCATGCAATTTTATCAGTTTATAACTTGGTTACTTACTGTTTTTATACAGCCAACAATTTAAGCAAGATTTTAACCTTGTTTCTTATGGTTTTTCATCTTTTTAGCCATATTTATCAACACCAAATCCCCACACAATACTTTTATCATCATATATTTATCATATACATATACAATAGGAAAGAAAATACATGATTACATAATCAAAATAACAAGAAGGATGGGAAGAATGATCCTTATACCACCATAGTGATGAAAAGATGAGGTTGATGAACAAGGCTTGGATTTTGATGACAAAACTTGTGATATACCAATATCAACTTCAAGATCACCTATCTTCATGAACACTTGTTGGATCATGTGATGCTTCAACGAAAACTCCTGAGCCGTGACGTGCATTGGCGCAATCGGGCCTCCGCCTCCGTTTATGGTGGGTTGACACAATTCCTCCATTGTTCGTAAATCAGGTAGGAGAACATTGTTGTTGTTGTTGTTGTTATTATTCAAATTGGGTTGAGGTGGGTTGTTATTGTTGTTATTAACACCAGCCATATCTAAATCTTCACGAGTCTCGGGCTGAGAATAGTTCGAAGATCTAGTACGCATACACCTGCAGAAGAAAAATATACACAGAGAAAATATCAATATAATCTTTTTGGTGCAAAACCTTTAGGAAAAGAATTGCTTTTTAATGATTTTTTTAATGTTTTTGTATTTTTGAAGAATTTTATATTTTTAGGATTTTTGAGAATTTTTGAAGCAAGGAAAATAACGTTCAAAGAACGGATCCCAAAATTCAATGCGTCTCTCACTAAAAACCTTTAATCGTAACGAAAAGAGCCGGCAACGGCGCCATTTAATACTTGGTTTTTACACCTCGTATGAAAGTTCGTTGAACCGATCTTTTCGAATTGACTATTGGTTAAAAGTGAGACTTAATCGTCTTTTGGTGAACAAGAGAATGGTTTTGTTTTGATTATCTATTTTAAAATAATAGCAAGAAATTTAAGTGTCATTGAGTAAAGTGGAAGTATAAAGATTAATACTAAAATGACGAGTTAAAATTAAATGCTTGAAAAACTTAAAGACGAGATAAGAAAAATACTAGCACAGTAAATAAATCTAACACTTGGAAATTTTGTAAAGACTATAAACTAAACTAGCGCTAATCGGAATGTAAATGACTATTGATCGGAATATGGGTGAAAATGGTGCAATCAGAATATGCTAATAAATGTCCAGATCGAAATATGTTCCGATCTGGTGATCGGAATGTATTAAAAAGTTGCACCGTCGGAATGTTTGACAAATACCTTCAATCGGAATACTACACAAATGCTCAAATCAGAATATTGCAAATTGTCCCAATCGGAATATGCAGAAAAGTCCAAATCGGAATACACAAAAAGGGGCCAGATCGGAATGTTCAAACCCTCAGTCGTCGGAATAATTACTACCTAATCCGATCACTATGATCGGAATAACTGGGTGCTGATCGGAAACTCAAAACCCTTTACCGATTTTACAATCGGAAAGAGGGTTGGGGGCTGCTCGGAATATGTTAATCGGAAAGGGGTTTATAACCCTTTCCGAAATGTATGGGATTCGGTTAAAAAGCAAGGAAATAAGCTATTATAATGAGCTTATTCCCAAAACTAGAACGAATCAAACTAAACGGATCAATAAGCACTTGTATCAACTTATCAAACCTCAAAATAAATAAACTTTTAGATCAAACAATAAAAACATGAACTTTTAAAGAAAACTTTTTATAAGTAAATAAGCTAATCATAAAAATAAGCCAATAAGCACAAGAGTCTTAAAGCTTAATCAAATGAAAACTTATGTAATGATCAAAAGATTAACTTTTTTAAGCAAGAAATCATTAAGAACAACACGGATCATATGATAGTCGCACCAAAATCAATCTAAAATCAAAGAAAGGTAGAATGAGATTAAAGATTAAAAGCTTAAAATGAACTTTGATTAATGAAATAAGCAATACATAAATGTTTAATCTTGAAAGATTAAAAGAAAAGATGAAATTTAGTGAGAGAAAGTTTAAGACTTTCTCTCTCTAGAACTAGAGAGAAAAGTGAAAAAATGAAAAACTAAAAATTAAAGACTAACTAACACCCTCCTAATGACTATTAGGAGGGTATTTATAGGGAAGGTGGAAGGAGTGCATGTGTTGCATCTTCTTTCTTGCTTTCTTCACGTCTTCTCGACTCGACTTTAATTCTTTGTCTTTTCTCGATGTCTTCTCGGGATTTGAACTTGTCTTTTACTTTTCTTTTTCTATTAGACTTAAGTTCTTCGACTTCGTTAAACTTCCGTCTTTAGACTTTTTCTATGATAAATCTTCAGAATAGGTCTTGGATTTCC
Organism: Glebionis coronaria; assembly: GCA_025667525.1. Classification (NCBI taxonomy): domain Eukaryota; kingdom Viridiplantae; phylum Streptophyta; class Magnoliopsida; order Asterales; family Asteraceae; genus Glebionis; species Glebionis coronaria. Next base: position 490,564,107 of record CM046876.1, on the reverse strand, counting down.
GTTCTTTTTGCACTCTTGATCTTTTGACTTCGTCTTTTCCCGTTTTCTTCGATAAAAGCCCGTGAAAACCCGTGTTTTCTTCTTTTTTCATATTTTGGTCCTAAAACACAATAAAAACACAAACCACGCATAATTCCGACTTTTACGACATAAATCACACGTTTTGGTCTTGTTATTATAGGAAATAAGTGGTAAAAGGATAAGTGTTTTCACACTTATTAGTAACCCATAGTTTTCTCGTGTCTAATATTAAGTGTGTTCTCGTGTTCGTGTTTACATGATTTAAATAGTTATCGTTCGTGTCTTATTATATGTATTCATGATCGTAATAAATATACATAAATACGTAATACTAAGCTCGTGATTATTTACGTTCATGATTTCATATTCGTATGTTCGTGATTATAATTATTATTGAAATAATTATCGTGTCTTGATACGTATTAAATACTTATCATGTTATAACACGTACGTAATACTTGTAAATCTTGTTCCTGAATCGTAAACGTGTTATATAAGGAAAGTTATAATCATGTACGTATGATCATAAGGGTACTATTCATGGTAAAAGAATGCGGGTTTTACATTAAGGCCTCATAGGGAAGGTAATCATTAATTTCTTGATTAGGAAGTTCCCCTTGATAAGGATCCTCGAGTCTACTAAGATGATCCGCTGCTAGGTTTTCCGCTCCCTTTTTATCACGAATTTCGATTTTAAATTCTTGGAGGAGCAAAACCCAACGAAGAAGTTTGTTGATCCCAAACTTTGATCGATTTAGCTTGTGTAAACGAGATTAACCAAGTTAAACACATAGAGAAACTTTGTTGTGTATAAGACAATTTAAGTATTATGCGGAATTAATACTTAAACAAGAACACACAAACAAAGTAAACCAAAGTTTCACTTGATTGATAAAACAAACTAACGTACAATGAAAGTGTTAAAACCTATATGAAACATAAACCTAAAGGTTTCCTTTTATAAAATAAGAAGCCTTGTACAAGAGTCTACGTATCAGCTATTTTAGGTAAATATAAACATAGAAAATACATTGTTGATCATATATTTACTAGAAACATAATACGTGTAGACTAAGTCTTCTATCAGTGCTTGACTTCATCCTATCAATGCTTGACATCTTCCTGTCAACGCTTGTTCTGTCAACGCTTGTTTTCTTCTTATCAACGTCCCGTTTGCTCTTGTCAGCGTCCAAGTGTACTGGCTACATTTTATTCCCAACAATCCTCCCTCAAACTTGATATCTACTCTAGTAATCAAGTTTCTGAATAAAAACTAAGAAATAGGAGGATTCTTACAAATCTTATCAAATTGGTAATAAACATGCCTAATCAAATCTTTGGCCACGTCACTTGAGTAGTCAATCTCCAGCTGTGTTGTCTTCATCTTTTCAAAAACTTCTCAACATCCACAAGAAGATATTCAGAAAACTTTGTATAACTCAAATGATACACACCAGCAGCTGAATACATACGCCATTGAAGTCCACAGATTTCATCCTCAAGATCCTTCCAAACAGGATCTGCTTCTTCTGGTGCACACATTCTCTTGAATGTTGACCAAAGCTTTATTCCACTGACTGAAGTAGGTGCTTCAGTCTCATACATGGCCAGCAAGAACCTCCAAAGGTCTGCCAAGTCTTCCCTATCCATACTTGCAAATAAAGACATAAGAGTAGTAAATGTGTGTACCTCTTTCCCATATCTGCCAATCATCCAAAACCCACTTGCATCTTCTTCATAGCTAATGATAGGGTTTATGGCATCAAGAGGTAACACTTTTACTATATCTGAAGCTTCTATGGGTGAGAGTTTAATTCTCTTTCTAATAACAGCTTCACTGGGATTCACTTTATTCAAATCTTTAGGGAACTCAAGTGGAACTCCCTTCTTCAATGGCCTTGGAACAATCATAGCCTTTTGAATCTCCATCTCTTCTGCAAGTTATTCTTTCCTTTCATCTGAAAGAAGTCTAATAGTGTTCATTTCTTGCACACTTGCCCAAATAGGATAAGCCTTATACTCCAATTCTTCAAAGGACAATCCCTGCAATTTCTAAAAAGTCCATCCTGTTTGATGACATCTGAGCAACATGTAATAAAGCTCCCTCCTATCTCTCTTCAACAGTGAGAAAACTTTGCTAGTCTTATGCTTCAAAATTACCTTGCAATCTCTTTGAACTCTTAGAAGAATCTCCAAACCCCAAATTTGATCTGAAATTGTCATATCTGGATTCTCCATAACTTTATTCTCCCAAGCATGGTACATCTGAGCAACTTCTGGCATATCATAATCTACCTGCAACTTAACTCTCTAAGTTTCTCCCTTGCCAACTCATCACCATATTCAAGTCTTTCTGGTTCTTCAATTATCATAACACTTGAATCTGAACTTTCATCATTACTTCCTTCTTGCTCCTCAGAAGTAACCACAAATGGTGACTCACCAACCTTCTTCTTTTCTTGTTCCATAAGTTGTGCAGCTAACATTGAATCAAATTGCACTTGTGCTGCATCCTTTGGAACCTCTGTTTCTACCATGATTCCTTTACCTTATCTAATGGATCAGTGATGGGTAAATATGATGATGGTACCTGTGAAGACACTTCCTTGATGATAGCTGATGACTGGAATACATCAACCATATCTATAGGTCTGTCAACGTTCAAATCCTGTGTGTCAACGCCCAACTTACTCTTGTCAGCGCTTGGTGTGTTAACGTCCAAAATCTGCTTGTCAACGCTCACCTTACTCTTGTCAGCGCCTCTTGTGAACTGCTCTATCATTGCTGTAAAGGATAAATTTAAATTTGTAGGAGTAACCAAAGATACATCAAAACCTGGTTGCTTCTTCAATTCAGTAAGAGCTTCAGCCACACCCAAAGATTCTCCATCATGTGAGCCTTTGTCACTCACATGTATCTGCTCATCCTTCCCTTTGGAAGAATCCTCCATACCACGCCTATTGTTAGCATCTTCCAAAAGAACAATCCTCTCCCTCAATTTCTTGAGTTCAAGGCCTTGTGTACTGACTATTTATACCAAGTCTACATTTTGCTTTTGCAAGCTAATGCAGACAACCGTCAACTCCAACATTATGTATGGTTTCTATCTGCCCTCCTCTAGAATGGGGATTTGACCTCCCAAAATAGAGTCATGGGGCATGGATGAGGTCTTAATGATGTTAGGACTGGCTTGGCCTGCATCTAAGCGAGTACCAATAGTCCTAGCCTCATCCATATCACCAACCACACTTGTGGTGGTGGTTCTCTCTACAACATGGCTAGGACCAGATGAGGAGAACACTCCAGTAGTCCTTGGGCGTTTTACCAACCTAAATTCAGAGGGTGTAGAAGATGATGTGGATTGGGTGGTAGTTTGAAGGTTAAGGGGTGTTTGGGTCTATTTTAGAAAGGTTTCAACGTCTGGATTTAAAGTATCAATGCTAACACTTAACATGTCAGCGTTGAAGGAATCTTGGTCAAGTTCCATATGTTGAGGTGAAGGTGAATGTTCAGGCAATGGTTGTGGGTCAGGTTGAGGTTGTGCTGCTGCAATAACAGCAAGCATGGGTTGGGTAAGGGGTAAGTCTGTGTGAGGGGGTGAATTCATTTTACTAAAAATAGCTTTCTTTTGCAAAGGAATCGCATAAAAATCATCATGATCCCTGGTGCAATACCTTTGCTCATCAAAAATCATTTGTAAAAATCTTGGGTAAGCCAAATGTAACACCCCCAATTTCGGGTCATAGCAGCGGAAGGGTCATTGGGTGTTACTATCATGGTTCAACCTCAATATCATAGAAAACGCCTCAAAATGATTCGTTTTAACAAAACATACATCCATTCATTTGTTTAAAAATAAAACAGTTCACACACGGTCCCAAATAGTTTTAAGTTTACACAACCAACCAAACAATAAAAGTTTCTTAGAATGGACATAGTTTAGTAAAGCGGGCCAAAACATTTTAATTTAGCAAGATGCGTGAAACCGCCTTCCTTGAGTGCCTTCTTCATGGACCTGAGATAAAACATGCTATAAAGTCAACAAAAATGTTGAGTGAATCTATAGAGTTTAAATTAAATAAATGAACACAAGTATTCTGAATAAACCTTCCGTAGTTGACAATCATGTGGATCAGACATAATTATCGTTGTTATTTCATAAGTCTCGTGAAATTGAAGGTTAACATATATTATTTCAGCCCAACACACCTAGCCAAGTGCGTATATTTCTCTTATACAATTGCATCCGATGTTTCATTACTGGTGCATCACAACACCACGCGATAGCTAGTCGCGACCGGACTGGGTGTCACCCCGATAGATCTATCCATAGTATTAGCGTTCTTTTCGATTAACAATTCACGATTCATGGGTCTTTTAAGGCTAAACAAACTTGTATAACAACTTTTATCTAAGCATACAATCGGGTCCTTTGTGTTCAATTTTAAAAGAAGGAGGGTTTACCACAACTTCTCGTTGTACCCTTCATTTATAAATAAATGTTTTTCCAATAAGAAGGGTTTCCACAACTTCTCGTTGTACCCCTTTTATTTTTAATAAAACAAGCATGTTATCCCCCTCGCGGGTTTTATAAAACAAGTAAACATGTTAAAGCGAGGCTGTAGACTCACCTTGATACGATAGTAGTGACGTGACGATCGCCGACGATTTGTGATGCCCGTTAAACACGAAGACCGCAACCTACCAATAAGTGTACCTCTATACCTTTTTATTCAACACTTATTCTTTTAAACACTTACACCCTCGACATTGACCCGTCATAAGACGCCAAGTCAACGCAAGTCAAACCATCATTTTACTTCCCTCGGACCAGTAGCTAAGTCATTTATATAATGACTTAACACTTGAGTAAGTCACCATATCCAATAGTGAATACTCAACTCACGCCACACAAGTATTGAACTACGTGTCCAAAATACCACTCAGCATATACACTCCAAATGTACACATCAATCTAACCTATCTAGACATGTCCGACTTCGACGAAACTTGGTGAAAAACTCACAAATAATATGAATAAGACTCAGTTTAAATTTCATTCAAAAATATTACTTCTAAGACCTTCTGCCCGACACACCTTCGTGTTACAAAAACCGGACAGTTTTACTCCTTTGACTTGTAAAACCATTTTGACTTATCTAAACAATTCCGTTTGCAAAACCGACAGTCGGGTTTGAAAATAGACTCATGACCTGAGGTTTATCAACTTACAACAGCCCTTGAACATTTTTAAAACTCATTTTATAGTCCCCGAGATTCGTTCCAAATATCGACAACAATTTTCGGATTGTGCCGATACCCGTCTCCCGGTACACAAATACTAAAAGTAGCATAACTTTTCGCTCGTAATGAGTTAGAAGCTCTACTTTAGCTCAAATCGAAGCTAACAAAATTCTCTACGACCCTATTTTATTAGTTTACCAAGTTTATCACAGTAACAACTTCAAAAATGGCCTTAAAATTACTGCCTAAAATAGACCATCTAAAAATCATACCAAAACACATTTTCAACCCATTCCAACCATTCCTATGGTCCTAATATGATTCTAATATCATACTAACACATCTAACTAACTCATAACACCCTCAAATTTAATCTCACAAAAATTAAATAACTAAAAATCTTACATGCAACAAAAACCCACTATGAATATAATAATATTAACACCATTTATCACCATAAAAATGGATCAAACTTGATGTTCATCATCAAAAATTGAAAATAAAAATTAAGTGGATGCATGTGAAAAAAAATTATACCAATATGAAGCTTATCAAATTTCCAAGGTGGGTCTTTTCTTAGTTTCTTTAGATTCAAGGTAGAAAATCAAAAATTTGGGTGGATTGGGGTTGATGGTGGACGGCCAAAATGAAGAACAAGAGAGAGAATTCGTGATTTTTTTTATTAAATGAGTTTTTAAATAAAAGCTAGTTAGTGGAAAAACCTTATATAGTGGGGTGAGGGTAGATTTTGCCATATTTGCATTCTTTTGGTCCAAAAGTGCAAGTAAATAGTTTACAAGGTAGAAAATGTAAATTGTAAATTTTAAAATATTTACGGGGCTCGGGTTTCGTAAAAATACTTTTCGAAAGTTAAAACGCTTCAAAATATAATAACAAGGCTTCGACACGACTTAAAACGCAATTAAATCGAAAACGTCGAAAATATACAATATCGAGACAATCGATAATAAAACGTAATTTTTTGGGCATCCGTCGGTATCGCGATCACTAATAGTTATCGTCATTCGTTAAAACGTAAAACACGAGAAATAAAGATTAAATATAATAAAAATCATTTTTATGATTATTTGAGAATATAATATCGATACCTAACATATTCCTTGTCGGTTTTCATCTAATCGACATTCTTACGCTAGTTTCAAGTCATAACCTTCTCGGTTAGTCGATAAATTAAGATTCTCATTAAAGTAAACACGTAATACGTAATAGTCGAGATTAAAATAACGACCTGAAATTGACGGGTTGTCACATCATCCCCACCAAATTAGGATCTTCGCCCTCGAAGATCAACTTGCGTTCTTGCCCGATCGCTTGTTGAAATCAAAGAGATGAGGGTAATTCTTCCACATTTGGTCTTCTCGTTCCCAAGTAAACTCCGGTCCTCTCCGAGAGTTCCATCGAACTTTGACGATAGGTATTCGGCTTTGCTTTAGTTGCTTGACCTCACGATCCATGATTTCGACTGGTTCTTCAATAAAATGCAACTTTTTATCAACCTTAACCTCGTCTAACGGTATAACGAGTTCTTCATCGGATAAACACTTCTTCAGATTCGACACGTGAAAAGTGTTATGAATCCCATACAGTTCTTGTGGTAGTTCAAGTTGGTATGCCACGGGTCCTACTCTAGATGTAACCTTGAATGGTCCGATATAACGAGGGCTTAACTTCCCACGTTTTCCAAATCGTACAACACCTTTCCATGGTGATACCTTTAGCATAACCTTATCTCCCACGTTAAACTCCAATGGTTTTCTTCTCACATCCGCATAACTCTTCTGTCGGCTCTGAGCAGACAACAACCTATTCTTGATTTGCACAATCATATCCGTCGTCTCTCTAATCAAATCTGGTCCAGTGAGTTGGGCATCACCAACCTCACTCCAGCTCACGGGCGATCTACATCTTCTCCCATAAAGTGCTTCAAAAGGTGCAGCTTTAATACTCGCGTGATAACTGTTATTGTACGAGAATTCGGCCAAATGTAAGTGCTTATCCCAGCTACTTCCAAAGTCTATCACACAAGCACGTAGCATATCCTCAAAAGTTTGAATTGTTCTTTCGCTTTGCCCATCAGTTTGCGGATGATAGGCTGTGCTCATATCCAAATTGGTTCCTAACGACTTTTGAAGTGATCTCCAAAATCCATAAGCAAAACGACTATCTCTATCGGAAATGATTGAAATAGGAACACCATGCTTGCACACGATTTCCTTCAGATAAACATCGGCGAGTTTCTCCAAACCGAACCTCTCGTTGATTGGAATAAAATGAGCGGATTTAGTTAAACGATCGACAATAACCCAAATTGCATCGAACCCAGACGGTGTCCTTGGGAGTTTTGTGATGAAGTCCATCGTAATTCGCTCCCATTTCCAGACTGGAATTTCAGGTTGGACAAGTAATCCTGACGGCTTCTGATATTCAGCTTTCACTTTTGCACATGTTAAGCATTTCGCGACGTATGTTGCAATATCAGCTTTCATATTCGGCCACCAGTAACTTTTTCAAGTCTTGGTACATTTTGTCCGGTCCAGGATGAATAGAATACTTGGACTTATGAGATTCTAACATAATCAAGTCTCTCAGTCCACCATATAATGGTAACCAGATTCGACCTCTCAAACATTTGATACCATCGGCTCGCGTCTCAAATGTTTCACCGTCTCCTCTAAATCTTTCGGCTGCAATATTTTCCTTCTTGCACGCTTCAACTTGTGCGTTCCGAATCTGCTCAGGTAAGTTATTATGAACTGTCACCATCAAAGCACGCACTCGAATCGGTTTCTCCCTTTCCTTTCGACTTAACGCGTCAGCTACCACGTTCGCCTTTCCCGGATGATAACGAATTTCGCAGTCGTAATCACTCAATAGTTCAACCCATCGACGTTTCCTCATATTCAGCTCCTTTTGATCCAATATGTATTGTAGGCTTTTATGATCAGTGAATACTGTACACTTCGTACCATACAGATAATGTCTCCAAAGTCACAGAGCAAAAACCACAGCGCCCAATTCCAAGTCATGGGTAGTGTAGTTCTCCTCATTCTTCCTTAATTGTCTAGAGGCATATGCGATCACCTTTTCACGTTGCATGAGAACAGCACCATATCCTCTGAGAGATGCATCGCAATAAACAACAAAATCTTCACTTCCTTCAGGTAACGATAAAATCGGCGCACTACAGAGTTTCATCTTCAGGGTTTGGAAAGCTTCTTCTTCATCATCGCCACACAGATACGGTTTATTCTTCTGAGTCAGCTTCGTTAATGGTTTCGATATCAAAGAGAATCCTTCAATAAACCTTCGGTAATAACCAGCCAAACCTAGAAATTGTCGTACTTCAGTTGGAGTAGTCGGAGCACTCCAATTCTTGATGGCTTCGATCTTTGCAGGATCAACATGTACTCCACTTTTATCGACCACATGACCGAGAAATTGTACAGAATTAAGCCAAAAATCACACTTTGAGAACTTAGCGTACAACTTTTTGTTCTTCAACAAGTTCAAGATAATCCTTAAGTGTTCGGCATGCTCTTCATTGCTCTTGGAGTAGATTAGAATATCATCTATGAAAACGATCACGAATTTATCAAGATACGGCTTACAAATGCGATTCATCAAGTCCATGAATACAGCAGGTGCATTAGTCAAACCAAAAGGCATAACCAGAAACTCATAATGACCATAACGAGTTCTAAACGCCGTAATAGGAATATCTTCCTCACGTATGAGAAGTTGATGGTAACCAAACGAAGATCAATCTTGGAGAAAACACGAGAACCTTGAAGTTGATCAAATAAATCATCAATTCTTGGAAGCGGATAACGATTCTTGATCGTTAGCTTATTCAACTCTCGGTAATCAATACATATACGAAACGAACCATCTTTCTTCTTAACGAAAAGATAGGAGCTCCCCAAGGTGACGAACTCGGTCGTATAAAACCCTTATCAGATAGCTCTTGCAATTGCACAGATAACTCCTTCAGCTCGGATGGGGCTAAACGATACGGCGCATGAGCCACGGGTGCAGCACCAGGAATTAGGTCAATTTGGAATTCTACTTGCCTTGGAGGAGGAAGTCCAGGCAAATCTTCCGGAAACACTTCAAGAAAGTCGCGGATAACAGGTACATCTTCAGCACGTTTCTCCTTCGATTCTTTCTCCACTACTTTAGCTAGGAATAACTCACAGCCTCTTTCGATATACTTACGAGCCTTAATGCACGAAACGATTTTTAGTCGTGAACTACGATGATCACCTTCGATAACCATGGTCTTGTCATCTAAGGGAATCCTAACTTTCTTTTCTCCACACAAGATAGACGCGTTATACTTGGATAACCAATCCATTCCGATAATAATATCAAAACTTCCCAATTCGACAATCATCAAGTCTATCTTAAAAATACGGTTCAAGAGATTAAGAGAACATCCTAGGAGCGCACGATTGGTACTCACTAATTTACCATCAGCTAGTTCTACCTCATAACTCGCGTTTAATTAGACCGGCTTGATATCAATTAAGGTACTAAAACTTGTAGACACAAAGCTTTTGTCCGCACCAGAATCAAATAAAGTTGTAGCATAACGGTTGTTCAGTAAAAACGTACCAGTGACAACATTCGGGTTTTGCTTCGCTTCGGCTTCTCCCAACTGATAAGCTTTTCCTTGGTTATCTCCACCACGTGCATTCTTCGGAGGTTGAGGACATTGGTTCCTCATGTGACCTTTACCTTGGCAGTTATAACACGTCACTCCCTTCTTTCCTGGTCCCCAACAGTCTTCAGTCTTGTGACCTAACTTGTTGCACTTTCCACACTTAGCACATTCACCAGTATGAGACTTCTTGCAGCGTTGGCATCTGGTTCCCTTATCAGCAGTTGCAGCTTCAGTCATCGCATTAGCATTGCCCCTCCTTCGGTTTTGATTCCTACTGTGAGATTGACGGTTATCACCACGATCATCACTGTCATTTTCAGCTCTTCTTTTGTTGCCTTCAGAAACACCATCAGCCTTGTCTTGGATGATTTGACCCATTAGTTGGTAGGCCATACGAATAGCTTCATCAATATTGGCAGGTTTAGATGAGGTCACATCACCACGGTTGTTGGTCGGTAAGCCTCGAATATACTGCTCTACCTTCAAGTATTCTGGGTTAACTTTGTTTGGACAAAGTAGAGCAAGCTCATTGAATCTGTTGGTGTATGCATCGATGTCAGTACCCTTCAGTCTCAGCTGATATATTTCCTGTTCTAACCTCTGAATAACACTCCTTGGACAGAATTCCTCAGTCATCCATCTTCTTACTTCAACCAAAGGTGTAGCATAAGCAGCATCCATACCCAATGATGCCATTCTTCCATTCCACCAAGTTAATGCTCGCCCTTGAAGAGTAGCAGAGGCAAACAACACTTTATCTCCTTCCTCACTTCCACTAAATCGAAACACGGATTCCAATTTCTCAAACCATTGCATTAACCCAACAGCGCCTTCAGTACCCTTAAAAGTTGGAGGTTTGCATTTCATGAACGAGGTATAATTGCACTTCTTGTTTTCAGGAATCACTGGTCTATCAGCATCACCAGTTCCAGCACCAGCATTGCCAGCTCCCGCATTACCAGCTCCAGTGGCGCCAGCTCCAGTATTGCCAGCTCCAGTAGTGCCAGTTCCAGTAGCGCCAGCTCCAGTAGCGCCAGTTCCAGTAGCACCAGTTCCAGTAGCGCTAGTTCCAGTGTTGCCAGCTCCAGTATCGCCAGCTCCACCAGCTCCACTGGATCCACCAGCTCCACCAGACCCACCGGCTCCACTATTCAAATTTGCGATAAATGCATTCATAGATATCTGAAATTGATCAGCTACTATAGCACGTAACTGAGTCTCAGTCAACTGTTTTGGCGGCATGATCCTGTTACACAATTCACATCAAAATGAGTATTCATTCAACGCTTGTGATAACAAAACATAAAATAAGAATAGATAGATGAAAAGAAACAAGAAAGGATGATAGAACGAAGAATAGAATTTAGACAAGGAACGAAGATTCACGAGGAATGAGTCAAAAGACAGGGATTTCTATTGTGACAATCAACGTCGTTTGTAAATCACGTATTAGTATTATAATAATCAAATAATAGACATTTATAAGTAAATAAATGTAATCCATTATGCTTTAAGCATAAACAATAATTAAATATGTATAACATATATATACTTCTCTTACTCTCATCCATTGGCCACTCGGAGGTTTCGCTTGCAGATGTTATAGTCAAAAGATTTCAAAATTATATTTTTGGAAAATCTTTTCGTTCTCTATAACTTGAGCTCTGATACCAATCTGTAACACCCCCAATTTCGGGTCATAGCAGCGGAAGGGTCATTGGGTGTTACTATCATGGTTCAACCTCAATATCATAGAAAACGCCTTAAAATGAGTCGTTTTAACAAAACATACATCCATTCATTTGTTTAAAAATAAAACCGTTCACACACGGTCCCAAATAGTTTTAAGTTTACACAACCAACCAAACAATAAAAGTTTCTTAAAATGGACATAGTTTAGTAAAGCGGGCCAAAACATTTTAATTTAGCAAGCTGCGTGAAACCGCCTTCCTTGAGTGCCTTCTTCATGGACCTGAGATAAAACATGCTATAAAGTCAAAAAATAATGTTGAGTGAATCTATAGAGTTTAAATTAAATAACTGAACACAAGTATTCTGAATAAACCTTCCATAGTTGACAATCATGTGGATCAGACATAATTATCGTTGTTATTTCATAAGTCTCGTGAGATTGAACGTTAACATATATTATTTCAGCCCAACACACCTAGCCAAGTGCGTATATTTCTCTTATACAATTGCATCCGATGTTTCATTACTGGTGCATCACAACACCACGCGATAGCTAGTCGCGACCGGACTGGGTGTCACCCCGATAGATCTATCCATAGTATTAGCGTTCCTTTCGATTAACAATTCACGATTCATGGGTCTTTTAAGGCTAAAAAAACTTGTATAACAACTTTCATCTAAGCATACAATCGGGTCCTTTGTGTTCAATTTCAAAAGAAGGAGGGTTTACCACAACTTCTCGTTGTACCCTTCATTTATCAATAAATGTTTTTCCAATAAGAAGGGTTTCCACAACTTCTCGTTGTACCCCTTTTATTTTTAATAAAACAAGCATGTTATCCCCCTCGCGGGTTTTATAAAACAAGTAAACATGTTAAAGCGAGGCTATAGACTCACCTTGATACGATAGTAGTGACGTGACGATCGCCGACGATTTGTGATGCCCGTTAAACACGAAGACCGCAACCTACCAATTAAGGCGCGTTCGTTAATAAACGACTCAAGTATAAATAATACTTAAATAATATGAAAGTCAATTTCAAATGACCATGAAAATCCTGAAAAATAACAAAAATATAAGTGTACCTCTATACCCTTTTATTCAACACTTATTCTTTTAAACACTTACACCCTCGACATTGACCCGTCATAAGACGCCAAGTCAACGCAAGTCAAACTATCATTTTACTTCCCTCGGACCAGTAGCTAAGTCATTTATATAATGACTTAACACTTGAGTAAGTCACCATATCCAATAGTGAATACTCAACTCACGCCACACAAGTATTGAACTACGTGTCCAAAATACCACTCAGCATATACACTCCAAATGTACACACCGATCTAACCTATCTAGACATGTCCGACTTCGACGAAACTTGGTGACAAACTCACACACAATATGAATAAGACTCTGTTTAAATTTCATTCAAAAATATTAATTCTAAGACCTTCTGTCCGACACACCTTCGTGTTACAAAAACCGGACAGTTTTACGCCTTTGACTTGTAAAACCATTTTGACTTATCTAAACAATTCTGTTTGCAAAACCGACACTCGGGTTTGAAAATAGACTCATGACCTGAGGTTTATCAACTTACAACAGCCCTTGAACATTTTTAAAACTCATTTTATAGTCCCCGAGATTCGTTCCAAATATCGACAACAATTTTCGGATTGTGCCGATACCCGTCTCCCGGTACACAAATACTAAAAGTAGCATAACTTTTCGCTCGTAATGAGTTAGAAGCTCTACTTTAGCTCAAATCGAAGCTAACGAAATTCTCTACGACCCTATCTTATTAGTTTACCAAGTTTATCACAGTAACAATTTCAAAAATGGCCTTAAAGTTACTGCCTAAAATAGACCATCTAAAAATCATACCAAAACACATTTTCAACCCATTCCAACCATTCCTATGGTCCTAATATGATCCTAATATCATACTAACACATCTAACTAACTCATAACACCCTCAAATTTAATCTCACAAAAATTAAATAATTAAAAATCTTACATGCAACAAAAACCCACTATGAATATAATAATATTAACACCATTTATCACCATAAAAATGGATCAAACTTGATGTTCATCATCAAAAATTGAAAATAAAAATTAAGTGGATGCATGTGAAAAAAAATTATACCAATATGAAGCTTATAAAATTTCCAAGGTGGGTCTTTTCTTAGTTTCTTTAGATTCAAGGTAGAAAATCAAAAATTTGGGTGGATTGGGGTTGATGGTGGACGGCCAAAATGAAGAACAAGAGAGAGAATTGGTGATTTTTTTTTATTAAATGAGTTTTTAAATAAAAGCTAGTTAGTGGAAATACCTTATATAGTGGGGTGAGGGTAGATTTTGCCATATTTGCATTCTTTTGGTCCAAAAGTGCAAGTAAATAGTTTACAAGGTAGAAAATGTAAATTGTAAATTTTAAAATATTTACGGGGCTCGGTTTTCGTAAAAATACTTTTCGAAAGTTAAAACGCTTCAAAATATAATAACAATGCTTCGACACGACTTAAAATGCAATTAAATCGAAAACGTCGAAAATATACAATATCGAGACAATAGATAATAAAACGTAAATTTTTGGGCATCCGTCGGTATCGCGATCACTAATAGTTATCGTCATTCGTTAAAACGTAAAACACGAGAAATAAAGATTAAATATAATAAAAATCATTTTTATGATTATTTGAGAATATAATATCGATACCTAACATATTCCTTGTCGGTTTTCATCTAATCGACATTCTTACGCTAGTTTCAAGTCATAACCTTCTCGGTTAGTCGATAAATTAAGATTCTCATTAAAGTAAACACGTAATACGTAATAGTCGAGATTAAAATAACGACCTGAAATTGACGGGTTGTCACACCAAAGTCATCTTATTACCATTGTTTTTACACATGCCATCAAAAATTAGTTTAGAAAAATTATACTTTTGCCCATTTGTAATACACACAATTGCACTAGCAATAGATCTGTTAATTTCATTATGTGCAGTACATTTGGGACTCAAACATTTAAGGATGACATGTATTAAGTACTTCCAAGCTGGGGGGAATTCTTGTTTATTATATTTATTTAAAGTACCCTCTTCAGGGAAAGGATACCCCAAAGCTTGAAGTCCTTGTTCTATCTCACCAATGGGTAGAGCGGTTATACCATCTACATCATTAAGATGCAAAGCCTGGCGAACCAAGGCATCAGTAACCACCCATGAACGCCCATGGACAATAGCTGTTAATGTAGTCACATTATTAAGCGTTGAGGAACTGACAGTGTTCCAAAACTGTTTAATATGAGTGATAGGGATGAGAGGAGAATGAGAAAGTGCATATCTAAGTGGAGATGCATTAAAATACGCCACCATCTGGGTGTATTGAGGAAACAGAACATCATCAGCCTCCAAATAAGCAATCATATTATGCTGACTTCTGAACCCCAATACCAAGTCACTTGGTTTAAACTTAGGCGCCATTGATGTAGAAAGCTGTTTGTGAAAGATTATAAAAGATGAATTATAGGAAAAAAGTTGTTAGACAAGAATATGAGAGTACCCTGTTTAAAAAGAATGAGCCAAATTTATAGGAGGGATAGGCACATGTGATTGGTCAAAAATGAGGCAAGTATTTTCAAAATATAATGATGAAAATATTGAAAAGAAAATAAGTTATCTTGTGCATTAATTTAAAGCTATCGACTCCCAAAATTACGGCCCCAATTTTCGTCAAAAATAACAACTGGGTATGACCCAATGAGTGTCAGCGGTCAAAAATAACCCATCAACGCCCAACGGCTATATTCTTGTCAACGTTGGTAGAAGCCATGTCAACGTCCAAATTGGTCACAACAACGTTTGGAAATATATCTGTCAACGTCCAAAAATAAAAATGATAAAAATGAAAAAGGACCTTAACAAAGTGATTTATCCTAGTGAAGATAACCTATAAACTGAAAATTACTATAGGGTGGCAAGCACTGTCCAATCATGCGCACTTGCTTATGCAAGATAGACATAACAGTCCTCTAGTGTCCCTTGCTAACCAAAATTCTTAACAGTTAAGTTATCTCATAAAATCCCTTGTAGCTTCCCAGGTAAGCCCAATATAAATCATACCCAAGTCTCCCAACAGACCACATCCAATTCTAGGCCAAAAAGTCTTGGCAGCATGCATAGTATATCAACTTTGCATGCTACAGTGCCTCATGAGATAGTAAACTAAATCATACTCACCAGTGGACACAATCTAGAATTATGATAAGAGTATTATAAGAATACCCAAAAAGTCCTAAAAGGTTCCTAAGCCTCCCCTGAAACTATGATACATATGTTTCCAAATAATATGCATGTAAATAAAAATTTATGTCAAGATAGGAATATAAATATTCCAACCATCATCCATAAATTGAAACATGCTCCAATAATGCTCCAAGGATCCATAAGCAACTCTGTATCCAATGGTATAATGCTAACAACGCCTGCACAATTAGATCAAAAACCACAAAACTAACATGCTGCTGACAACGTCACGATAACACTTATCAGCGTTAAGATAACCTTTGTCAGCGTTAGACAAATAAAGTGTAAAATCTAATTTCACATAAAGACTAATAACAATGCATATCCTGTACATACTTTTACAATATGATCCCAAAACACATATTAAGTGATATTGATCATCCCAATACTTGTTACCAAGTATTGAAATCTTCCAGTATCAAAAGGTTTAGTTAATAAATCAGACACATTTTCTTCTGTGTCAACCCTATCTGGTTGTATTAAACCCTTTTCAAAACAATCTCTTATAAAATGATGTCTAATTTCTATGTGTTTTGTTTTAGAGTGATGTACAAGATTTTTAATTATGCATAAAGTACTGTTATTGTCTACAAAAATCTTGGTATGCATGAAAATATACCCGTAATCCAATAGCTGGTTCTGAATCCATAAGACTTGTCCACAACATGCAGCTGCTGCAACATACTCTGCTTCAGTTGTAGAATTGGCCACCACTGTTTGTTTCTTGCATTGCCAAGAGATCAATCTACTCCCAAGAAACTGACATCCACCAGTTGTGGATTTCCTATCAAATTTGTCACCACCATAATTACTGTCTGAATATGCAATAAGCTCCAATGGTGAATCTTTTGGATACCATAATCCTAGGTCTGGATAACATCTAAGGTATCTAAAGATCCTCTTGACAGCATGAAGATGACACTCTTTGGGAGACACTTGATGGCATGCACATGCACACACATCAAACATAATGTCAGGTCTTGAAGCTGTGAGATACATCAATGAACCAATCATTGATCTATAGTGCCTGACATCCACTTCTTTTCCATCTCCAACTTTTCCCCAAGCGTGTTCCCTATCCATAGGTGTGCTAGCCCTTTTCTCATGTGGAGAAAATCTAAACTTCTTCAAGATTTCTGCTACATATTTTGTAGAAATGTAAATCTATGCTTATATTTTTAGAGAGATAAAGAGATGGTGGATTTCACACTTTTAGAGAGAGAAAGTTAAGAGAACTATGTGTAAATTATGAAACCACACACCCTCTCTATCTAAGGAGAGGGTTTATATACCCAAGCCTTGTGATGGGCTTGGGCTTTACAATCTTGGGCCGACCTACACATGTTGTAGGCTCGGCTTGACTTTTTTTGTTTAATAAAGATATCTAGACTACGAGCTACAACTTAATATATTGTTGGAGTGACCGAATCTTCCTAAATACGTAAAAACGTATTTCCAACAATCTCCCCCTAAGGGAGGTCACTCCAAACAAGGGCGTTACCCGAGTTACAATAATGAAGTAAACCTAGCATACTATGCTTGTCTTGAGCTCGTAGTCTTCGTCTTTCTTTTTCTTTTTCTTTTCTGGTGAACATGCTGATTTGATCTTTGATATCAGTCTTTGAGCATTAATCTCTTGCCTTGATCTCGTGCATCCATCACTTGTGATCTTCGCCTCTTCGTGACCTCACGTCCCACATACTTATACCTTAGTAATTCTTGAAAGCTTTAGAGTTCAATACACCGGAAGACTTAACTTTTAGGCTTTCTTGAATTAGATGAGATATTAAGTAAATAAAGTATAAGCATGCGGGGACGACTTCTTCTTGGATTTCGCAACGCCACCTCTTTAAATGCCGCAACATAAGTAGACACGAACGAAATGGCTTTGAAAATTTCATTCTAATTCGGTAACATTTTACCTCCGGTCGGTGAAGACCGTTGGACGATATTAGATATCATACCCGTAACGGATAGTTTCAATTAAGTAACTTCCTGACAGGATTTCGCGGGTAAACCCGTTCTCTTTATTCGACCGTCCAAAGCTGACTACGAACATAAAGAGTGAATCGTTTGGATAATAATATCCGCATGATTTGAAGCCGTCAATTCATGTTCCTGGAACAAGTGAAATTCAATTAAGAACCGCACCATCGTTGCTTTCCAGTTGTCACGAGCTTGATTCGTATATAATCATGCAAGTTACCTACCAAGTGCTGTTTGAGGTAAACACTAGAAGGATTTCCACTCATCACCGTGAACACTAAGGTATCACTCTGAGTGTTCTGGCAAGATCACTGAGATATTGCGTAGAGGCCTGGAACGTGTTTAAATTCAGTTAAGAAATAAACCACTGTTGCTTTCCAGTTATCACAAGTTTGATTCATAAAGAATCGCACAAGTCACCTACCATGAGCTTTTTGATATTTGCTCAAGAAGGATTTCCATCTTCATTGTAAATACTTTCGTATTACTCGGATGTTCATGCAAGATCATAAAGATTTTGCGTAGGACACTTAAAATCTTTCTTACTTTTCACAGTGTGTGAGGAAGCAAGGAAACATGAAAGTGTGTCCTAATGAGATATTTGATGATCTCAAATGGCTCTAGACTTGATCGTGCATTTTGGATTTTAGTGATCGGAGGCTGGAGAGGAGTGCCACTATTTCAATACCAATTTATTCGGAGTGAATAAATCAATAGATAACGTGTTGTCTCCGTGTGATTAAAACAAATATCTTTTGAGAGATATCTGAGTTAGCTGGGATGGGTTGTGCATTGCATCACTGGGTCCATGATGTCTGTCTTCAATATCAAGAATCATTAAACAATGATCTTAATAGCATATGTATTGACCCGGTTTCTGCCTAAAGTTGTAAGGAGGGCTTCTTTCTTTACACCCTTTATCTTTACAATTCTTTTTCATTCTTCAACCCCTTCAATACTTACCAATACGTCATAACTAGCACCTTGTTGTGATTGTTCCAGTGCTAACTTAAGTACTTGGTCGGCATTCAGCTACGTTCACAATCTTTCTCCATCTTTCCTAAGGACTACTATTTCTAGCTATGGAATGTCCTTGGGAAAATTCCTCCGGTTCTGGAAGAATCATAGGACTTAACCTATCCTACCATCCTTATGTCACCATAATCTTCATCGTCGTGAAATAAATAGGTTTTGGGTAAGTATAAATCACCATGAAATCCATTTTTGATATGCAAATCCATTTTGCTCCCCCTTAACATATGCCATGATCTTCGAAAACATTTCGCATATGTCGGGAAGAGCCAGCACATTAAGTCAAACCATTTGTGATAATATCCTATATTAAATCACATTTTCTCCCCCATATTAAAAATATTAACCCAATCGATGTTTTTAATATCAATTGATTTAATGAAGTTTTAACAAAGGTTTTGGGAAGAAAAATGCAAGTCCATTTTATCTTCATGATATCAAACGTATGAGATATGATACCGATTTGTAACATGATCACATATTCACTATATTACAAAAAATTGACAAGGTTGGACCTAATAGATGAGAACATCATATGATAAGATCAAATGGTTCTTGTCAGCATATGTTGGTCGCCTCGTCATGTCTGAAGTCATCTTTTGACACCACGTGTACGATTGGTATTGTTGTCTTGACACCAGTTAGTGAGCTTGGCACGTTCGGCATCAAAGATTCTGAATGCTTGACAATTGCTCCCCCTCAATTGTTGACCCATGTTCTATCGAAAGAGGTGTAGTCGTCGGTTGAGTAGTCGCATCGTCGAGTATGTAGATACCAATTGTAGATAGCATGGTTGTAGAGATGATAGCTTCATAAAAACAAGACTTCTCTTGTTTTAACAAATAAATGCACTGAGGCGTACATAGATTTGTGTTAGACCAAGTTATAAAGTAAACTTGATCCCTTACAAGGTTTTAAAGTAAACCTTGCCCGAGAAAATTAATTCCAGTTGTTAGCCAAAGCTTTCATAAGAAATACCTGACTTTAATGTGAAAACCGGGTTGCAGTCAGAAATAACTACAAGCCATTTAAGCATGTTTTATGAAGTATTTACAACTCGAACTCTATTTATGGCGTCGTGTCAATATTAATTAACATTTCTAAGGCCGTAAATATTATCGTACCAAGAGACATGCCTTTAAAAAATAAAGTAAAAATATTTTTGGATTTTTTCTATATTTTTCAATTTTTATGGTTTTTATATGGTTTTATATTTTTGTATTTTGCTTTTATGGATAAAGATATAAACAATATATACAAATGATCACCAAGGATACGGAGAATAGTTTTACCACCACTATTCTTTCGCTTCATTTTCCAGTTCCTTTAGAGTCTCAGGCGAGAAAGTTCTCATTCCTAGCTTGTCGGCCAAAAATTCAATTCGAGCGCGATCTAAAGCCTTCGTGAAAATATCCGCCAATTGATACTCAGATCGGACAAAGTAAAGCTCGATTACTCCATTTTCCACTTGCTCCTTGATGAAGTGGTAGCGAATGTCAATATGCTTCGACCGGGAGAATTGAACATTGTTGCAGCATAAGGCAATTGCACTCTTGTTGTCGCAGTACATCGGAATTTTGTTGAAACCTAGACCATAGTCGGTTAATTGCGATCTCATCCAAAGAATTTGAGCACAGCAACCGGACATAGCTATGTATTCTGCTTCCGTACTTGAAATTGCAGCGCTTTTCTGCCTTTTCGATGCCCAACTGATTAGTCGATCTCCTGGTAGTTGCAAAGTTCCACTCGAGCTACGCCTTGTATCTTGACAACCCGCGTGATCCGCATCTGCATATGCCATAAGTGCAATCGAAGAGTCCTTCGAATACCAAATTCCCCGATTAATGGTTCCTTTAAGATATCGAAAGATCCGTTTCACAGTAGCCAAGTGTAACTCAGTAGGCCGAGTTTGATACCGAGCACACATACATATAGCAAACTGAAGATCAGGTCGACTAGCTGTGATATACAGAAGAGTACTGATCATTCCACGATACAGTGTCGGATCAACGACAACTCCATGTGGATCAGCACCAAGTTTAGTTCGTTCCACCATTGGAGTATCCACGGGGTCGCAAGATTCCATCTTATACTTCTTAATCGATTCAAGGGCATACTTGGATTGATTGATAAAGATGCCTCTGGGACTCTGAGATATCTGAAGACCTAAGAAGAATGATACCTTGCCCATCATTGACATCTTAAACTTGGAAGACATGAGTGTCCCAAACTCATCCGATAAGGTTTGGGTCGAGGCTGCAAATATAATATCATCAACATATATTTGTACCATAATCATATCTTTACCTCGTTTCTGAATGAACAGCGTGGGATCCACCTTGCCTTTAGCGAAGCCTGGCGTAATAAGGAATTGTGACAATAGATCATACCATGCGCGAGGAGCTTGCTTCGACCCATAGAGAGCCTTCTTAAGCTTGTACACATGATTAGGATAATTAGGATTCACAAAACCATCCGGTTGTTGAACATAGACCTCTTCCTTGAGTTCACCATTAAGAAATGACGTCTTCACATCCATCTTATAGACGATCATATTCATATGGGCTGCATAAGCGAGGAATAGTCGAATAGCTTCCAAACGGGAAACAGGTGCAAAGGATTCCATAAAGTCGATGCCCAATAATTGCTTGTATCCACGAGCTACTAGTCGAGCTTTGTTCTTCAATATTCCTCCTAACTCATCGAGTTTCACCTTGTAAACCCATTTCAAAGTGAGTAACTGCACTTGATCCGGGCATGGGACAAGTTCCCATACTTCAAGACGTATAAATTCATTAAGTTCTTCTTGCATAGCTTCTATCCAACATGATTGAGTAAAAGCTTGTTGCCATGTCTTAGGTTCAACTTCAGTGAGAAAAGCATCAAAGTGACAAAACATTGCACTTTCTTGTAACTGACTTCGTGTGGATACCGGACGATTAGGGTCACCAATAATAGAATCTATAGGATGATCCTTTGTCCACTTGCTGTCATGTTCACGAATCCGTTGATTGGAGTAAATTGTAGAAGGAGCTTCCTTTGGGGTGGACGACCCGGCTTGATTAGGGTCGGGAATAGGTACACCAAAGAATGGAAGTTCACGCATTTGAGCGAATTCCAAATCGTGATCATCATCATCCTCTTCATCATCAATAGGCATGACATGGGTAGTTGATTCGGGTGTTGGTTGAGAATTACTTGTTGATGGTATATCTTGACCAATTGTAGGTGCAGATGTGTCTGATTGTGCAACGGTTGCTGGAGCGACAACTTCGGTTACCGGAGCTATTACCTCAGGTTCTGGAGCAACAATACTTGGAGGAGTAAATAATTCATCAAAGAACGGTTGAAACAACGTATCCCATTCCTTCCTAGTAGGTGGTGTAAATGATGATGAAGTAGGGTTGTTTGGGACAAGACCAGAGCTAATGTTACTGGGTCCCATTTCATGAAGTGCGGGTTCAGAGCTGCTTTGGTCAGAAGCCATTGCTGTCAGCTCGTCAAAATCAACATTCATAGTTTCGAGGATCTTGCGAGAGTTACGGTTGTAGATTCGGTATGCCTTCTTTGCGGGTGCGTAACCAATGAAAATACCAATATCAGCCTTTGGTTGAAGTTTTCCCAAATTGTCACCATCATTATTTGGATAGCAAAGAGAACCAAATACATGAAGATATGATAAATCTGGTACTTTTCCATGGAGAAGCTCATAAGGTGTTTTACCATGGTGTTTACGAATTAGTTACCGGTTTTGGGTGTACAATGCGGTAGATACTGCTTCTGCCCATAAAAACAATAGAGCCTTTGCGTAAATTAACATCGTTCGAGCAGCTTCCATAAGTGTGCGATTTCGCCTTTCAACGACACCGTTTTGTTGTGGAGTGCGTGCAACGGATGTTTCATGAGATATGCCAACTTCTTCATAATAATCACGCAAGAATTGATTCACAAATTCGGTTCCATTATCTGTACGAATGCGTCGGACAGTAGTGTTGAGACACACTTGAATCATCTTGAGAAATCCGATGATGAATTTAGGTGCCTCATTTTTTTCTTTAAGAAATTTCACCCATGTAAACCGAGAGTAATCATCGACAATGAAGAGGATGTACTTTTTGCCACTAAGACTTTCAACACGCATTGGCCCACAAAGATCCATATGCAAAAGATAAAGTTTCTCTTGGTTTGTGTCTTCAGTCTTGGGTTTGTAAGATTTCTTAGTGCTTTTCCCCATTGTACACGCGGAACACAAATGATCCTTGTGAAATGAAAGTTTAGGAAGACCACGAACAAGTTCGTTTTTCGCCAAATGATTAATAGCGTCAAAGTTAAGATGCGATAACCGTCGATGCCATAACCATGACTTAGTCTTCGATGCTTTGGAGAGAAGACATACGGGAGAAGCGGCCATCATGTCTTGTAGAGACAAAGTATACAAATTATTCCCTCGAGTACCTTTCAATAAATCAACCCCTTCCAAATTACGAATGAAGCAGGTATGCTCTCGAAAAGCAACTTCTAGGTTTGCATCACAAAATTGTCCCACAGAAAATAAGTTGTGACCAAGACCTTCCACGTAATACACTCTTGAAATTACAACATTCCCAATATGATATTCACCGTAACCCATTATCTTTGCAATATGATCATTTCCAAATCGAACCGTACCAAGAAACTTGCTGACGAAAGTTCTGAGCTGAGAGCGATCTCCGGTCATATGCTTGGAGCAACCAGAGTCCAAATACCAGAGAACAATTTGGACCACCTGTTTTCAGTAACAACTGTAGACAATGCATTGGAAACTATTGGTTCCTGAGTGTTAGCAGATACAGATAAAATATTATCAGAATTGCTAACATTTTTGTGACCCTTAGATTTCCTTCGTTTTCTAATGTGAGTTTTAGAACTAACAGGGTTTACTGTTCCAACTTTCTTAGGTTTTGGATTATCCGCGGGCACTACAGTGGGAGTAGACCTAGTTAAAAGGCACTTTGTTCCTACAGTAGTGTTGGTGTTCCTAGTTAAAGGACACGCTTGTGTTTTGGTAGCCTTGGTACTCCTAGTTAAAGGGCACTCTTTCTTCGCTTTAGTGGGAGTGATCCTAGTTAAAGGGAACGTATTTCCTACTATAGTGAAAGTTCTACCAGTGGGGCGCCACATCCAACCAACTTGGGTTAACACTTTCCCAGTCGGTTTCCATTCTAATCCATTTTTCCGGGCATACATCTCATTCACATGGTCAATAAGGCAAGAGTCATGACGACTAGAAAACATAAATTCATTGCAATTCCAACACTTAAAATTAGAATTCACAGTAGGCTTAGAACGCTGCACAATCACAGAGCCTTTAGGTTTAGCTACATGATTCTTTTTATTCAAAATAGAAATAACATTCCAAGGATGGGATTCTACTTTCTTCTTCACTTGACTACTAGATGGGGGCAAGATCCTATCATTCTTCTTGTTTCTTTTAAGCTTAGATCTTTGAGCCTTAGTAGTGGTGATTACTCCTGTAGAAGGCAACACGGGAATCTTAGAAGCTGGTTTTGATTCCGCCTTATCTTTAGTGACCAAAGTTTGAGATGGTTTAGTCCTAGGGCCCTTGTTAAGTGGTGTGACGGCTATAAGATTCATTTTGATTGCACTAGAGGACGATGTTGAGACAGTGGCTGCGTTATCCACAACATTCTTACCTTTTAGAGTACGAAGTGTTTCCTTTAACTCAGCCAAGACCAGATTCTTATCACAAATTTGTTCCCTCAAATCAGATATTTCCATCGACTTTCGATTCAATTGTTCAATCAATGATTGATTCTGTGCAGTGGTATCAACACATGCGGGTTTTACTGAATCGAAGAGTCGTGTATTTTTCTGTTTTAAGTTATCAACTTTGGACAAAATCATTGAAACTCGATTATCTAGATCAAGTTTAAAATTCTCAGCGGCCTCAAGTACGTTCACACAGTTACGCTCCTTAGATTTCTCTATTTCTATCGGCAAAGATGTAGCAACTTTGTCACTTGGCTGACGCTGTTTTGATTGTAAATTCAATCGAAAATTCTTTTCAAAGTTTGCATCATCGATATTAACACCTTCGAATGACGTTTCAAAGATTTCTTGAATAAACTGTTTCTTGCATTCAAGCGAAATACAATGTGTTTGAATCTCATCAAAATGTTTTGAAAGCGAAGAATATGAATCTTGAAGCTTTAAAAATTCAGCGTCAGATTCGTGACAAGTACTATCTACCACATTATCCACAGATTCAACATTATGCACAATAGAATCATTATCAATACTTTTATTCACACAGACAGAGACTATATCATGAGACATCACTTGCTTCAGAAGCTGATCATTTTTGCGTGAAACCCGTTCTATTTCAAGTAAACTGTTTTCATAAGCATCATTCATTTCATTGAAAACACGTCTAACTTCTTCTATTTCCAAAAGCAAATCTTGATCAAGAGTGCTAAGACAAGCTTTAACATTTTCTACAAACAGAACAATTTCGTTTCGGAACGCAGCTCTAGTGTGCTCAAAGTTCCATTCACCTTCCGTTATGGCCGAAGCCGTCGTACATTCCAAAATGACCTTGTCAAAATCGGCTAAGTGTTGGTGTACCGCATTTAAGTTAACAGACGCCTTACTTACCGGTGGAATTAACTTCGTTAAATCCGTTTTAACAAGTGTAGGAGACGTACTAGGAAGGTTTTCATTTGACAAACTTTGGGGCACAAGAACTGTCAATTCAGCTAATTCCTTTTGTAAGCGAATGCGTATCTTTTTCAAAAATTGATCTTTGTTATGTTGATCATAATCAATTGTATGGAATTTTGAAATCATTTTAGAATGAGTTTCATCCGCAAGTGACTGTGTCTCCTCAGTACTACGAACAAAAGGTGCTTCTTTCGATT
Organism: Glebionis coronaria; assembly: GCA_025667525.1. Taxonomy (NCBI): domain Eukaryota; kingdom Viridiplantae; phylum Streptophyta; class Magnoliopsida; order Asterales; family Asteraceae; genus Glebionis; species Glebionis coronaria. Next base: position 490,538,217 of record CM046876.1, on the reverse strand, counting down.
TGCCAATTATGGTCATATCATAAAGACCGGGAATATGTTCCTGAGCTTGTTTTGCATAACCTGGATTAGGTGGTAAATCTTGAAGACGCTTAAGTTCGAGTTCTTTAAATGATTTAGTTAAAAGATGAACCTTTTCTGTGGAAGCGTATTGTTTTAAAAGATGTTGTTCTTTAAATTTAAGAAGTTTGGTAGCATTAATTTCCGATTCAACCTTTTTAGACTCGAGAGTTTCGAAATCCATTTTAAGTTTCTTGAAAATCATTGACAACCGACTCTTTTGCTTTTAATTCATTGGAAAGATTAGCTTTTAATGATTCTATTTCTTTCAAGTGTTCAATCTTTTCAAAACGAAATTGGTCAAATTCAGAACATGTTATTTTCTCTGCTTGAGGGACCATTTCAAAAGTTTTGACCTTTTCTTTATGCAACGCAAGCTCAGTAGTTAGGGTGGAATTGGTATCTACGGATTGTCTGAGGGCCATATGCATTTGATCAATAATATGTTTAGGCACCATGATCAAATCATGTTGAGCATTAGATTCCATACCCGTCATAGCATTTGGTTGAGGTTCACTCAAATGTGTAGGGTTGGGTACCACATCATTTGAGTTACTAGTTCCCGAATGCTGTTTGAGGTTGTCCTTTTCATGCCCAACTTGATAATGGTTATCATCAATATTATTAGATGTGGTTGGTACCTCACTGACGACATCAGAACCGTAGTGAGATAGATTAGCAACGAGAGCAGCTTGGGCAGAGTGAATGTCATCACAATCCGAATCATATGCATCAAGATCATCTGCTTGATAAGCTGCATTAGAGGTAGAAACGACTACAATGCCTTTAGTATCTGCTGCCCCTGGGTCTGCAAGAAATGCTAACTCCTCTGAATCAAAAATCTTGCCCTTAGACTGAGCATCAACCAAATACATCTTCTCACGAAACCATGCATCATCCCTCCTCCTTTTCGGCTGAGTGCATTCCCTAGCCATATGACCTTGTCCTCGGCAATTTTAGCAAGTCACAACCTTCTTAGGACCAATAAGACTCCCATTTCCACTAGCTTGAGAATTCACAGCTTGATTGTTCCAAGTCCTTGTAGGAGGTCCATATGAATTTTACCTTCCCTGAATTAGTTGCACCGTCACATCTTGAACAGTGGCTTGTTGTCGAGGATTTGAAGAGGTGCGGAGTTGATTGTTTGTTGGTGGAAATCCTCTAGTTGCAACAAGTTTTGACAAGTAGGCGGTGAGATGGTTTAGTACATCAGCTGGCGTATCATTTGGAGTAAAGACCGGTGCTTGGATTGGTGGAAGTTCATTAGAGTAGAAAGCTTGTGCTGGTTGTGCTTCTATTGGAAAATATCCTTGCTGAGGAGTATAACCCATTGGAGAAGTGTTGGCTTGTGATGGTGATGTCTGATATGATGGTTGCTGCGGAAAAGATTGTTGATGAACACCTTGTTGAAATGCTTGCTGTGGCATCATTGGTGGTTGATAAGATGGTTGCTGATAGGTGTGTGGTGGTGGTTGCTGCAAGTATGATGGTTGCTGATAAGTATAAGCCATGTTTTGTTGAGAAGCATACATTGCAAGTGGATCATGAACTTGAGGTGTGACAACTGAGCCTCGATCACATGGCATTCGTGTTGTTGAAGAAATGCTTGAAGTTGATCCACATTGGTGTTATGCAAGTCCTTAGCCAATTTAACATCCGTCACGTATTTTTTCCATTCTGGAGGAAGAGTGTTCAAATACTTGGTGTTCAATTGAAAGGTAGGAATTTCCATGCCATAGATATTTAGCTCATTCAACAATATGGTAAATCTCAGATAATAGTCATTGAGAGTCTCCCCTGGCACATAGGCAAACTTATCAAAAGTATCATAAAGCTTACACTCTCGTTCTTGTTTAGTTAACGAGGTGCCTTGCATTAGAACACGAATTCTATCCCATAACTCTTTGGCAACTTTATGTTTGCTGATGAGTTTGTAGACATCTGGAGGAAGGGCTTGGAGAATGATGTTTGTAGCATACTTATCACATTTATCTTGAATCTTCATATCTCCAGTCAACTCACCCGTTGTGCGAGGACGAGTAGTTGTACCTTCCGTCACAGTACCATAATCTAATGGTCCATTGAGCACCGATGCCCAAATAAGATGTCCATTCTCCTTGTTCAACATATAAAGTTCCATTCGGGAAGCCCATTCCTCATACACAGTCTTCACCAACATTGGTGGACGATTATCCGTACCCGAGAGGATGGACTTATCCGTAAGAGATGTGTACTCCATTTCGATAAGTTAAGATTTACAAACTTGATCGGTCAATGAAAGAAAGTAAATGTGTTTGTTGTAGTGTGTTAAAACCGAGAAATAATTTTAAAATCCCCTAAATTATGTTCAAAAACACGTTTTTTGAAAAAATGTTGGATCGTACTCAGATCGCACTTGTGGATCGTACCCTATGATCGTAGTCAGATCGCACTCCTTGATCGTACCCAACGATCGTACTCTGATCGCAACAAGTGATCGCACTTACTATGTTCGTACCCAACGATCGTGTTATGATCGCAACGAGTGATCGCACTCACTATGATCGTACCCAACGATCGTGCTCTGATCGCAACGAGTGATCGCACTCACTATGATCACACTCAGATCGGACTCCCAAATCGTAATGCGATTGTACTCCCTTATCCTAGTCAGTGATCGTAGTCTGGTCGCAGCGAGTGATCGTACTATGGATCATACTAGGCAATCAGATTGATGGATCGTACTAGGGATCGTAGTTAGATCGTAACAACAGATCGTGACTATGGATCGCAAGAAGAAACCCCCAGGGTTTATGCAAACACAAATTCAGATCGAACTGAATACCAACTTACCTTTTTTCTCGGACAGTACACGAACACAAACAATTCAAGATTCTAAGCCAAAAAATGAATCAAACAACCAAAAAATTTTGTGTTTTTAACCCAAATACCAATACCAAATCACTATAACAAGTAATAAGATGAAGTAAATCAAGATTAACCCATAAAAACACAAAAAAAAAAATTTGGTTCGTGTGAAAATAGATCAAAAATGGCGAGAGAATCAAGAACACAAACACAAGAACTAAACAATCATCCCATGGCTCTGATACCATTTGTAGAAATGTAAATCTATGCTTATAGTTTCAGAGAGAGAAAGAGATGGTGGATTTCACACTTTTAGAGAGAGAAAGTTAAGAGAACTATGTGTAAATTATGAAACCACACACCCTCTCCATCTAAGGAGAGGGTTTATATACCCAAGCCTTGTGATGGGCTTGGGCTTTACAATGTTGGGCCGGCCTACACATGTTGTAGGCTCGGCTTGACTTTGTTTGTTTAATAAGGATATCTAGACTACGAGGTACAACTTAATATATTGTCAGAGTGACCGAATCTTCCTAAATACGTAAAAACGTATTTCCAACATATTTATCTTGAGAGATGAAGATACCATCTTCTTTCTGCTGAACTTGTAATCCTAGAAATAAGTTCATCTCCCCCATTGCACTCATCTTGAACTTGTCTGTCATAAGCTTGGAAAAGTCTTCACTCATCTTTGGACTAGAAGAGCCAAAGATGATATCATACACATAGACCTGAACAAGTAAGAAATCCTTACCAGTCTTCTTTGTAAATAAGGTCTGGTCTATAGTGCCCTTTTTTCCACTAGATAGGTGGACAATGTGCCATACCATTCTCTTGGGGCTTGATGAAGTCCATAAATAGCTTTCTTCACTCTATACACCTTGTCTGGATGTTTTGAATCTTCAAAACCAGGAGGCTTCATAACATAAACCTCCTCTGCAATTGTGCCATAAAGAAAAGCACTCTTCACATCCATTTGGTAGACTGTAAAGCCCATGTAGGAAGCATAGGCTAGAAAAATCCTTATAGCTTCAATCCTTGCAACTGGTGCAAAGACCTCCTCATAGTATATCCCTTCTTCTTGTGTATATCCTTGAGCCACTAAACGTGCCTTGTTTCTGACCACAATGCCTCTTTCATCCTTTTTGTTTCTAAGAACCCATCTTGTCCCAATAGGTCTGACATGTCTGGGACAATCAACCAACTCCCAAACATCCTGGATAGCAAATTGGTGAAGCTCATCTTGCATTGCTTCCACCCAACTTGGTTCTTTGAGAGCATCAAAAATCTTCTTAGGTTCCTGTTGTGACAGAAAACAGGCAAACAAACATTCTTGAACAAGAGGGGTATCAACCTTCTTGTGAATATTGGCAATAAATCCACCAAGATTCTGATGAGATCTTCTAGTTTGCACAGGAGTCATCACATCACCAATAATTAGAGAAGGAGGGTGATTTTTGATTGTAGAAGTAAGCACTCCTCCCTCAATAAGTGTGTTGTCCTGAATCTCATCTTCCATGTTACCAATAACCTCTTCAGACTCTTTTCCATCATTATCTGAATGAACCTCTCCATTTCTGTTTGAAGGTTCACCTTGTTCAAAATTATTAGAAGAGAAAATATGGTCAAAAGATCTGTCAACGCCAGGACCAAGGCTGTCAATGTTTGAGCCATCAACGCCTGAATTTGTCTTGTCAGCGCCAAAATTTCCTTTGTCAGCGTCTGAAAGATCATGCATGTTGTCAACTGGTGATACTTGGGGACCACCTTTTTCCTTTCTAGAAGCAGCAGCAGCAGCAAATGCATCTGTCCATATGGGAATGGTAACATACTCAAGTATGGATGCTGATTTGTCTGCTTGTGATCCAACCTCTTCATTAACCTGTTTACCTGAAACATCAACAACTGGTGCTTCCACAACATTTAAAGTTACCTTCACAATGTTTGGATTAGTAACAGGCATATAATTCAAATTCCTAGATAGAGGTTCCAAGTCAAATTACCAATTTGGACCACTTTCAGGATCACTAGGTTTATATTCTAAAAACCTAACATGTACTTTTTCAAGTATACGTTTTTCTTTCTTAAGGTAAACTCTATATCCTCTACTCTGTACAAAATAACCCCTGAAGTAACCTTCATCACCTTTAGCACTAAACTTACCTAAGGCATCACTAGTATCGAGCACAAGTACATGACATCCAAAAGGTTTAAGAAAACCAATATTAGGTTTCCTTCCCCAAAGTAACTCATAAGGTGTTTTGTTATGAATCTTGTTGACTAATGCCCTATTCTGAACATAACAAGCTGTATTCACAGCCTCAGCCCAAAAGGCAATGGGAAAGTGAGCATCAGCCAACATAGACCTAGCTGCTTCTATGAGGGTTCTATTCTTTCTCACAGCTACCCCATTTTGTTGTGGGGTTCTAGCTACACTAAACTTGTAACACCCCATTTTGATAATGGAATGTCACGCGTAATTATGGCGTGTCATCAAAGCATACAAGGAAAAATGTCTAAACATCACATGACCATAAAAGGAAAATACCGGAATCAAACATCAGTAGTCCAAAGTAAAGCTCATCACACACAAACATAAGTACTGTAAGGGAAAGGACTAAACAGTGTCCATAGCAGAGTATCAACGTAAAGATAATGCATAAAGTAAAGAAAGGCTAGAAAGCTTCAAGTCCATATGCACGTACGCTTAAAGTCTACGAGCGTCCCTGAGTACCTGCCGTTTTGGGAACATAGAAAAGGAAAACGGCTGAGCAATACGCTCAGTGCACAGATGTACAATAAAGCATGAATAGGATAAGCATATAACATATAACAGCGGAAGAAACTAAGTCCCGAATAACCTGGTTAAGTCTTGGTAAAACTGGTTTTATAGTTTAAAAAGCCTTATGTTTATCTTATAAAAACTGTTTAACATGTTCTACCATTAGCCAATATAGGTCATGAAAATCCACCGTGCATGAATACTTGGAGGGGTGACCTCATCATACAAATTAGAGGGGCTGCCTCTAATTTAATATACTGGTATTGGGTAGGAGGGATCAGCTCCTTGTGAAGGATGCAAGGCACACACCACATCCACACTGAGTAATCTACTGAAAACATGTAACTAGGATGCACCCATACGCCCCACATGATAAATAAAATAAATGGCCAAAAGCTGAAGGGACGCCACGAGCAATCACTCCGCCGTGGTGAAGTCACAACATCAGTGCCTCTAATGTTATGGTTATGGTACCTCCATAACTAGGTGAAACTGGTCATGCATGTATATGGCTATAGGTATTCTAAATTAAACATAAGCAAGTCAAACATATAAACTTATACTACGGGAAAACATTTGGCTGCATACGGGGAATCCTAATAAGGAAAGAATGTCCATACTGAAAGGACGGGAATCCGTACCTTATGTCCAGTGAACGAAGAAGATGAACTGAGGAGAATCCTACTTCGGTATCACTAATGCTACATAAAATACATACATGAATAAGTATCTGCTTACTAAATACGTAACTAGTTTTATGTCATGTCTTAGCTTATTTTATATGTTCATATCATGTTTTACTGTTTTAAGCCTTAAACTGTGTTTATCTTATATTCTGTCTATTCTGATTAAGTGTTTCTGGTATTTCATGTATTATTATACTTACTGTGTAATAATAAGTAACTTTCCAAAAATAGCAGGTTTCCAAAAATAGAAAGTTTCCAAAAATAGAAAGTTTCCAAAAATAGAAAGTTACCAAAAATACAAAGTTTCCAAAAATAGAAAGTTTCCAAAAATAGAAAGTTTCCAAAAATAGAATTCCTGCTTAAAATAGATAAGTTTCTAAAAATAGAATGTTTCCATAAATAGATCAGCTGCCTTAATTAAATAAGTTTCCATAAATAGATTAGTTGCCTGAATTAAATAAGTTTCTAAAAATAGAAAGTTTCCATAAATAGATTAGCTGCCTTAATTAAATAAGTTTCTAAAAATAGAAAGTTTCAATAATTAGATATAAGCTGGTTAAATAAGCTAAGTATATAAGCCTAAGTGTTTTTCTGATTATTTTCTATGTCATAATGACATAATGTATAGTTTATTAATTATTTCATGTAATTTAAATAAACTATAGGTTAAAAGTATTTAATTAAAATATATTATGTTTTTAATTAAATATAGTTAAATACTTAGGTTATAACATGTATTATTATTTATTAATAATATAACCTAAGTCATGTTAATTAATTAATTATAACCATGGTTTTTAAATAATTAATTAATTATAAGTCTAGAAAATATAAAATACTTAGGTTAATAATTCCATGATTCAAATAATTAAATTATACCCTAAGTCATGTTTATTAAATTAATCATGTCATATTTATTAATTTAATCTAAACATATGATTATAGAAAAAAATCTTAACATAAACAATGAACCGGATCTTGACTAGAAACCATGAACCGGACATGAAATCGACACTATATCCCGAACCACTTCGGGGTTCCCCTTGTTTTGCTGCTGCCGTGGGACCCACACCACCCAACCGGGACCATATGGTCTCGGTGGTGGTTTAGTAGCCAAACCGAGACCCCCTTGGGGTTCGGTTTAGGCGCCGGCCAAACAAACACCCCTAAAAACAACCTTTTTGATTTACCCAATAACCATTTTCATGATTGATTTATGTTTTTAATTAGGTTTTTAAAAACATCATGTTCTTAATTAATTTTATTAGATCAAATCAAAAAGAAAAGGAGTAAAAGAATTTACCGAATGCGTGGATCTAACGAGGATGAACACACACGAACACATGTACAAGATTCAAGATCAAAATCAACTAAACACCCCCTTTGGTGTGTTTATATGCGGCGACCAAAAAAAGAAAAAGAGGAGAAGGAGAAAACTTTTTTAGGTTTTTGATTTTTCTTCTGTAAAGTGAAAAGTGACTAGCAAAATTTACCATAACCCCTCTTTAGTAAATTTTGAGATGGGCTTGACCCATCTCCTTAATGTTGCCGCGGGTAGGGGGCCCCACATGGGGGTACCCGTACCGTTTTCCGTGTCTCGTTGTTTAATTGTTCGTTCGTGTTTATTTGTGTTCGCGTTTTGTGTGTTCTCGTTAAATAATTACCGTGACCTCATATATTTATTCACGCTCGTAATAAATATATATACGTAATTAATAATAGTTCGTGATTTAATTACGTTCATGATTTCATGATCGAATGTTCGTGATTAATTATTGTTAAATAATTATTGCGTGTTCGTGCGTAATAAATACTTATCGTGTTCTAACACGTACGTAATACGTAAAATCCTAACATGTAATCGTAATCATGCTATAATAGGAAAGTTTTAATCTAGTACGTACGATCTTAAGGGCACTATTCATGGTAAAAGCATGCGGGTTTTACAACTCTTCCCCCCTAAAAAGAATAATCGTCCCCGAATTATAGATAAAGTAAACTGAAAAAGAAGAACATACCCGAATTCAAAATATGAAATGAGGGTAAGAAGCCCGGATAGACTCCTCTGTTTCCCAAGTGGCTTCCCGCTCGGTATGATCCCTCCATAGGATTTTGACGAATGGAATCGTCTTCCTTCTCATGACTCGTTCTTGTCTGTCAAGAACTCGTTCGGGTTCTTCTATAAAAGTGAGATCTTCACGTATCTGTTCCACTGGATACTGAACAATGTGAAGGGGATGATACTGGTACCCTCTGAGTAAGGACACATGAAACACATTGTGCACATGCGAAAGCTGCGGAGGTAACGCCAACCGGTAAGATACTTCACCGACTCGTTCAATGATATCAAAGGGTCCGATGAAACGAGGACTCAGCTTCCCTTTAATCCTGAAGCGTCTAACGCCACGTGCCGGCGAAACCTTAACGAAGACGTGATCTCCTACGTTAAAATGTATGTCCCTACGATGCTTATCGGCGTAACTCTTCTGACGTGACCGTGCTTCCTGAAGTTTCTGCTTAGCTACTACGATCTTTTCATTTGTCATTTCTACGATTTCTGGTCCTTCAAGTGTTCGCTCGCCAACCTGATCCCAGCAGATTGGGGAGCGACACTTCCTACCATACAACATCTCGAAAGGAGCACACTTGATACTTGCGTGCCAACTGTTGTTGTATGCAAACTCCACCAAACAGATGTAATCGTCCCAATCACCCGTCCATTCCAATGCACATGACCTCAACATGTCTTCCAATGTCTGAATAGTTTGCTCCGACTGTCCGTCCGTTTGAGGATGAAAAGCCGTGCTAAGCTTAAGTTGTGTACCCCAAGCTTTCTGCAGACTCTTCCAAAATCACGAAGTGAATCGAGGATCTCTGTCTGAGACGATGCTGGATGGAGCACCGTGGAGTCTCATGATCTCTCTTCTATACGTATCGGCGAGTTTACTTACCGGATCTTCCTTGCGGATCGGTAAGAAATGAGCTGATTTGGTAAGTCGATCCAAGATAACCCAAATTGCATCGTGCTTCCTCTTGGTAGGCGGAAGACCAATAACAAAATCCATGGTGATTTTGTCCCACTTCCACTCTAGAATATCTAACGGTTGAAGGAGACCGCCAGATCACTGATGCTCGATCTTAACCTGCTGGCAGGTAAGACATTTGGAGACGTAAGTGGCCACATCCTGTTTCATACCACTCCACCAAAAGTACTGCTTGATGTCATGGTACATCTTAGTTGAACCAGGATGTATAGAGAATGGGGAGCTATGAGCTTCAGCTAACAAGGCTCCCCGTAGTTCTTGGTCATCAGGAACATAAAGTCTCGTGCCCTACCATACGATACCATCTGCATCTACTCTGAATTCCGTCTGTTTCTCCAAATTCAGTACTATCGCTCAGATTTCTCCATCATCTTTCTGAGCTTCCTTGATCTTAGAGAGTAACTCGGGTTCTACTCTAAGATTAGCCCAGTAACCGTGATGTCCACGTACCATGATCTTGATGTCTAGCCGCTCCAAGTCTCTTATGATTTCCTCCTCAATTTTAATGTCGTTTATCATTCCGGACTTCCTACTAAGAGCATCTGCTACTACATTTGCCTTCCCGGGATGATACTGTAGATTAATGTCATAATCCTTCAACAGCTCTAACCATCTCCTCTGCCTCATGTTCAATTCACGTTGAGTGAAGATATACTTCAAGCTCTTGTGGTCCGTGAAAATGTCACATGATTCTCCATATAAGTAGTGCCTCCATATCTTTAATGCAAACACGACTGCAACAAGTTCTAAGTCATGCGTGGGGTAATTTTCTTCATAAGGCTTAAGCTTCCGTGAAGCGTACGCGATCACTTTCCCATGTTGCATGAGAACACAGCCAAGTCCCTTCCCCGATGCATCACTGTAGATTTGAAATCCACCCGTACCAGATGGGAGAGTAAGAATAGGTGCAGATACAAGCTTCTGCTTCAGGTCTTCAAAGCTCTTCTCTCGTTCTTCAGTCCAAACGAATTTCTCCCCTTTCCGCATCAGTTTGGTCAATGGAAGTGTTAAGCAGGAAAAGTTCTCCACGAACCTACGGTAATAGCCAGCTAAGCCTAAGAAACTGCGACTTCCGTCGCTGATGTCGGCCTTGGCCACTTAGTGATGGCCTCAACCTTCGCTGGATCCATAGTGATTCCTTCTGCTGATGCAATGTGACCTAAGAATGCCACCTTGTCTAACCAGAACTCACATTTGTAGAATTTAGCATACAGCTGCTTCTGGCGAAGAATATGTAGTATTGTACGAAGATGGTCTTCGTGTTCCTCCTTGGACTTTGAGAAAATCAGGATGTCATCGATGAAGACAATGATGAACTTGTCCAGAAATTCATGGAAAATTCGTTTCATCAAGTCCATGAACACTGCTAGAGCATTTGTCAGACCAAATGCAAAACTACAAACTCGTAGTGGCCATAGCGGGTACGAAAAGCAGTCTTGGCGATATCCTGCTCCTTGACCCGTAGCTGATGATAGCCTGACCTCAGATCAATCTTGGAGAAGTGTTTGGCCCCCTGGAGTTGGTCAAACAGATCGTCTATATGCGGCAGTGGATATCTATTCCGGATAGTAATCTTGTTGAGCTCGCGATAGTCTATGCAAAGATGCATACTGCCGTCCTTCTTCTTAACAAACAGGACCGGTGCGCCCCATGGAGATGCGCTCGGTTGAAAGAAACCTCGTTCAAGAAGTTCTTGTAGTTGATCCTTCAGCTCTATGGGAGCCATGCGATAAGGAGCCTTGGAGATTGGTTCAGCTCCTGGAATAAGCTCGATACTGAATTCCACCTCTCGTGCAGGTGGTATGCCCGGAAGTTCTTCTAGGAATACATCTTGGAATTCCGACACTATAAGTTGATCCTGAATTGATGGAGATTCAGCATCCATGTCGTGAACCGTAGCTAGATAACCCTCGCAGCCATGTGATAGTAGTACACGCGCTTGTAGGGTAGATATGATTTGTACAGACCGTCCGGGTATGAACATGTTATGAATGTACTCTGGTGCATTAATATCACCGAAGATAACTCGATATGAATGGCAGTCTATGGTAGCATGATTCTTGGATAGCCAATCCATGCCCAAAATCATGTCGAAGTCATTCATGTCCAGCGGAAGTGCGTCAACAGGTCGAACCTTATCGTCAAATTCTAGGGGAAGACTCTCACATACATGGGTGATTAATACAGAGTCCATCAAAGGCGTGGAAATAGTAAGCCTATTCTCTAGTGGCATGGGGAGCATCCTAAGGTTTTTAGCATAAGCAGTAGAAATAACCGAGTGAGTAGCACCGGTATCGAAAAGAACACATGCAGCTTGACCATACATATACAAGATTCCAATGATGGTACCTGTAGACTTGTTGGCCTGGTCACGAGATGTCGTGTAGACACGTCCAGTGGTAGGAGGTAGCTTGGAATCAGCATGTCCTGATGTACCCTCCATCTCGCCCTTACGGTAATCCTTCATGATATGGCCAGGAAGACCACACTTGAAGCACGCGTCAGTGTTACGGCGACATGGCCCTGGGTGCCTACAGTGGCAAGTAGAGCAAAGAGGATGAGTAAATTCTCCAGCTGGTGCTCTGGCTGGCTGGGAACCTGATAAAACATTTTACATAAGACATGATAATAGGGTACAAAGGACAATGCGGATAATCGTAAGATTGAATACCAGTGATAGCTGGACGGCTAGGCTGTGAACCTCTCTGGTTCTGGTCCCTACCGTTTCCATGGTTCCTGGTAGAAGTTTTGCTAAAGTGTCAAAATATGAGTTATAACATGAAATCATAAGAAAATTCGTAAGTATTAGGACCTGCTGCTGTTGGAGTGTCCATCGTTGTTACGGTAATTATCATTACCGCCACGCCTATCCGTACCAGAACGGTCGTTAGTCTGACCGTTTCCCATTGGGCTGATGAGGCTGCTGCTGAGTAGCCGGCTGAGACCGGTCCCCAGTTTTCTGCCTGGAAGATACATTTAAAGAGATGAATACTTGACATATATTGAAAGAATACGGATAGATCACCGCTTGAATGCAAATTTTTACCTCTTGCGGGTCTCTCAGCTTCTATGAACTCATCTCTCTCCTGCAACATCTCCAGCTTACGTGCTGCATCGGCCACTTGTGCTACAGTGTTGAACGTAGCACACACCAGATTGTTTGCGATCGATGTGCGAAGAGCCCACCTAAAGTGGTGTGCCTGTTCTTAAGGAGTACCTGCTGCTGCACCAAGGAAACCAGCTAAGCGAAGAAAGCGCTACATAAACTCGTTGCTATTCTCCCCAGCTCTCTGTCGGATCCCATGGTACTCTCTCTTGAGCTTGTCTTGCTCAGCCTTGGGAAAGAACTGCTCCATTACCCTGTCCTTGAACTAAGCCCAAGTCAATCCAGCAACCCACTCGTCACCACCCTCAGACTGCATCAACGCTAACCACCAATTTAGCACATCGCCTTTGAACTGTTAGCATGCCAACCTTGCCTTGTATGCGGGGTCACAACCTATAGCATTGAAAATCTTCTCGATGTTAGCCAACCAGCTTTCAGCATCACTAGGGCTATCTGTTTTCTCAAAACCTCGAGGACGGAGCTTGTTGAATCTCTCCAACCATACTGCTAATGTCACTGGAGGAGGAGGAGGAGGTGCCTGATTATGCTGCTGATTGTTGGCATCTTGAACTTCAGCCCTGATGTCGTTCCTCAGTTGAGGAAGCAAAGCTTGCATTGAAGCTTGGATTGCAGCATTGAGCTGTTCCTGTTTGCGTGTGAGAACCATCTAACAGTATAACATAAAACATATGATTAAACAGATCAAAACATAAAATATATATATACATGAAAAAAATTTATACCAAAATTTCAAGAGAAAAATTTTATGCAAGAAAATTTTGTGTATGAATGCATGATGCAGTTTTATGAAAACTTTTGTATGCTCGAGAGTGAACGCCTATGGTCAGTTCACCCAAAACAAAAGACATGGCGAGGGGACGCCTATGGGTCGGTCCCAAATTTAAAAGTTTCGATAAAACACATGCGACTAAATAGGGCCAGTTCTGTACCAACCATTACTTAGTCATAAACCTGCGACAATGACATGTATATGTATGCATAAAAATGATGAATGCATGAAAACGACTGTCAGTTCTAGGAAGACCGTAGTGACTACCCACTAATCACAGGTCATATTTTGAGAGCCTACAGGTCGAAGCCTTGGCTCTGATACCATAATTGTAACACCCCATTTTGATAATGGAATGTCACGCGTAATTATGGCGTGTCATCAAAGCATACAAGGAAAAATGTCTAAACATTACATGACCATAAAAGGAAAATACCGGAATCAAACATCGGTAGTCTAAAGTAAAGCTCATCACACACAAACATAAGTACTGTAAAGGAAAGGACTAACCAGTGTCCATAACAGAGTATCAACGTAAAGATAATGCATAATGAAAAGAAAGGCTAGAAAGCTTCCAGTCCATATGCACGTACGCTTAAAGTCTACGAGCGTCCCTGAGTACCTGCCGTTTTGGGAACATAGAAAAGGAAAACGGCTGAGCAATACGCTCAGTGCACGGATGTACAATAGAGCATGAATAGGATAAACATATAACATATAACAGCGGAAGAAACTAAACCCCGAATAACCTGGTTAAGTCTTGGTAAAACTGGTTTTATAGTTTGAAAAGCCTTATGTTTATCTTATAAAAACTGTTAAACATGTTCTACCATTAGCCAATATAGGTCATTAAAATCCACCGTGCATGAATACTTAGAGGGGTGACCTCATCATGCAAATTAGAGGGGCTGCCTCTAATTTAATATACTGGTATTGGGTAGGAAGGATCAGCTCCTTGTGAAGGATGCAAGGCACACACCACATTCACACTGAGTAATCTACCGAAAACATGTAACTAGGATGCACCCATACGCCCCACATGATAAATAAAATAAATGGCCAAAAGCTGAAGGGACGCCACGAGCAATCACTCCGCCGTGGTGAAGTCATAACATCAGTGCCTCTAATGTTATGGTTATGGTACCTCCATAACTAGGTGAAACTGATCATGCATGTATATGGCTATAGGTATTCTAAATTAAAGATAAGCAAGTCAAACATATAAACTTATACTACGAGAAAACATTTGGCTGCATACGGGGAATCCTAATAAGGAAAGAATGTCCATACTGAAAGGACGGGAATCTGTACCTTATGTCCAGTGAACGAAGAAGATGAACTGAGGAGAATCATACTTCGGTATCACTAATGCGACATAAATACATACATGAATAAGTATCTGCTTACTAAATACGTAACTGGTTTTATGTCATGTCTTAGCTTATTTTATATGTTCATATCATGTTTTACTGTTTTAAGCCTTAAATTGTGTTTATCTTATATTCTATCTATTCTGATTAAGTATTTCTGGTATTTCATGTATTATTATACTTACTGTGTAATAATAAGTAACTTTCCAAAAATAGCAGGTTTCCAAAAATAGAAAGTTTCCAAAAATAGAAAGTTTCCAAAAATAGAAAGTTACCAAAAATAGAAAGTTTCCAAAAATAGAAAGTTTCCAAAAATAGAATTACTGCTTAAAATAGATAAGTTTCTAAAATAGAAGGTTTCCATAAATAGATCAGCTGCCTTAATTAAATAAGTTTCCATAAATAGATTAGCTGTCTGAATTAAATAAGTTTCTAAAAATAGAAAGTTTCCATAAATAGATTATCTGCCTTAATTAAATAGGTTTCTAAAAATAGAAAGTTTATATAATTAGATATAAGCTGGTTAAATAAGCTAAGTATATAAGACTAAGTGTTTTTCTGATTATTTTCTAGGTCATAATGTATAGTTTATTAATTATTTCATGTAATTTAAATAAACTATAGGTTAAAAGTATTTAATTAAAATATATCATGTTTTTAATTAAATATAGTTAAATACTTAGGTTAAAACATGTATTATTATTTATTAATAATATAACCTAAGTCATGTTAATTAATTAATTATAACCATGGTTTCTAAATAATTAATTAATTATAAGTCTAGAAAATATAAAATACTTAGGTTAATAATTCCATGATTCAAATAATTAAGTTATAACCTAAGTCATGTTTATTAAATTAATCATGTCATATTTATTAATTTAATCTAAACATATGATTATAGAAAAATAATCTTAACATAAACCGTGAACCGGATCTTGACTAGAAACCATGAACCGGACATGAAATCGACACTATACCCCGAACCACTTCGGGGTTCCCCTTGTTTTGCTGCTGCCGTGGGACCCACACCACCCAACCGGGACCATATGGTCTCGGTGGTGGTTTAATAGCCAAACCGAGACCCCCTTGGGGTTCGGTTTAGGCACCGGCCAAACAAACACCCCTAAAAACAACCTTTTTGATTTACCCACTAACCATTTTCATGATTGATTTATGTTTTTTTATTAGGTTTTAAAAAACATCATGTTCTTAATTAATTTTATTAGATCAAATAAAAAAGAAAAGGATTAAAAGAATTTACCGAATGCGTGGATCAAACGAGGATGAACACACACGAACACACGTACAAGATTCAAGATCAAAATCAACTAAACACCCCCTTTGGTGTGTTTATATGCGGCGGCCAAAAAAAGAAAAAGAGGAGAAGGAGAAAACTTTTTTAGGTTTTTGATTTTTCTTCTGTAAAGTGAAAAGTGACTAGCAAAATTTACCATAACCCCTCTTTAGTAAATTTTGAGATGGGTTTGGCCCATCTCCTTAATGTTGTCGCGGGTAGGGGGCCCCACATGGGGGTACCCGTACCGTTTTCCGTGTCTCGTTGTTTAATTGTTCGTTCGTGTTTATTTGTGTTCGCGTTTTGTGTTTTCTCGTTAAATAATTACCGTGACCTCATATATTTATTCACGCTCGTAATAAATATATATAGGTAGTTAATAATAGTTCATGATTTAATTACGTTCATGATTTCATGATCGCATGTTCGTGATTAATTATTGTTAAATAATTATTGCGTGTTCGTGCGTAATAAATACTTATCGTGTTCTAACACGTACGTAATACGTAAAATCCTAACATGTAATCATAATCATGGTATAATACGAAAGTTTTAATCTAGTACGTACGATCTTAAGGGTACTATTCATGGTAAAAGCATGCGGGTTTTACAAAACTGTCTAGTAATCCCTTTCTTGGCACAAAAATCATCTAACAACTTATTTCTAAACTCACCACCATTGTCACTTCTAAGTCTCTTAATCTCATTACCAGACTTCTTTTCTATCTAGGTAATAAAGTTAATCAAAGTAGCAGTAGTGTCACTTTTCAAAGCTAAAAAGAAAGTCCAAGTAAATCTAGAAAAATCATCAGTGATGACAAAACAATAAGATTTACCATTTAAGCTTTCTATATTAGTTGGACCAAACAAGTCCATATGTAGCAAGTGAAGTGGTTTAGAACTAGAGTGCACTGGTTTAGACTTAAATGAGACCTTGTGTTGTTTACCTTTAAGACATGCAACACAAGACTGGTCATTGTGGAAAGCCTTTTCAGGCAAACCATCAACCAAACCATGTCTCACAAGTCTGTTTATATTTTTAAAATTAATGTGCCCTAATCTCATGTGCCAAAGATTACTCTCATCAACTGAAGCCTTAGCATATAGACATGACAAATTATTATTCGTCCTAATTCCATTAAGATTCACATTATAAATGTCCTTATGCCTAGGTGTTCTATACTTAATGAATTTCTCATCTGGTATTTTAAAATCTTTGCTCAACACCAAGCATTCAGTATCAGTAAAAAGAACTTTATTTTTGTTATCACAAACTTGTGATACACTAAACAGATTATAGTCAAGTTCTTTTACCAGAAACACGTTTTCAAAACGCAAATTGTTGGTGAGAAGAGTTCCTTTGCCTGTGATAGTTCCATATCCGCCTCCAAAGTAAACTTTGTCACCATCCTTAATGGGAGTGAAGTTTTTAAGATAATCTTCCTTCCCAGTCATGTGCCTAGAGCATCCACTATCCCAATAGCCATAATCATTAACCTGCTTTTGAATGCCCTGCACATAAAGAAAACAAATTAGTTTTCTTTGGAAACCTAAGCCTGAGCAGACTTGGATTCATTTGGTTGTTCAACAACAACAGACTTAGTCCTTATGACAACCCCTTGTTCATCCCTTTTTGGATTAAACACCTGGTTAACCCCAATTGGTTTTGTTATGACCTTTGAAATATAATGAAATCTGTTACAGGTCATAGAAATCCCATCTGAATTAGGGTTTTGGTTTTGCTTAGGTCCCCATGTCAAGCTAGAAGAAGCTTTAGGCCCCTTTCCCTTTGGTTGCAAATATTTACCATTATTTGGTCTGGCAACGTTTCTGTCAGCGGTTAATTTGGTCTTGTCAACACTGAAATTACCCTTATCAGCGTTGAACCTAGGGTTTTCTACAGGAACCCATTGTCTATTAGACCATGTATTGGTCTTCTGAAAAGGTCTTTGTCCATAAGTATTAAACCCTTTAGTAAAGAATGGGGCTGGTCTAACAACTTGTGGACTTTGCTGGACAAAAGATTTGGGTTTGATAGTGTTTGACTTTTTGTCAGCGTTGACCTTTGAGGCATTGACACATTTATAGGCTAAATGTGAAAAACTTCCACAAGTATAACAGGCTTTTCTAGACATAGCTCTAGGTCTAGAAGAAAAGAAACCTGTCCCATTATCACTAATTTGGCTTTTTGGTGACCTAGGTTTTCTATACATTTCTACATATTTAATACTAGGCTTTCAATCAACGTTTAAGCCAAGATCAACAGTCTTGCCAGTGGTTGCGTTTGTCACTTTTATGGGTGTAGACTCACTTAGGCTATCACTAAGCATGCCACCCTTAACAAACAAGGTAGGGTTGGCTTTCTTCCATTGGTCCAAATCAGTCAACTTCTGCTTGTATTCCTCTACTGGGGTAAGAACTCTTGGTGGAGCAATAAATTCCTCTTCTTGGGAGTTCTGGTAAACCAGTCCAAGACAAGTCCTTTCTAAGGACACCATAGAAGTTCCCAGCAGGTGGTGGAACACCAGCATACTCTTTCATTCTAATCCCAGTCATATCCCTAGAATCCCTTCGTTCACTAACCCATTTTTCTAGGGTTTGTGAAGCTTAATCAAATCTCTGAATTTTAAGATCTACATTATCTTTATTTTTGATAGCCTTGATGAGACTGCTTTTATACATAGTCTCATCGTCCAAATCGGGCTTAAAATGCATAAAATATCATTAAAACTGCCAAATATATGCTCGTGTTTGTTGCTTGTGTATTTTAGGTACGGATATTGAGGAAAAGACAAAAAGATCACAAGAATCATTCAAAAACGAACACGGGAAACGAAGCCGCACAATGAACCAGACCCGAATCATGATTTTCCAAATTGGTCCTTGAAGTTTGAAGATTGTACAAGTTTGACCCCTGAAGAATTGAAGACTTGTCAATTTATACCCTTGCAAATCTCATTTATTGCATTTGGGTCCCTAAATTATCAAGTATTTACAAGAGAAGTCCTTGGAGAATGAAGAATTTGCATAAGAAGCCCTTGTTTTAAAGTTTGAAAACACCTTGTGCCATAAGTGACAAGTTGGCAAACTTGTTTATAAAGGGGAAAAGTTATTTGGCTGTTTAATACAAGATGAACAAAGAAAGAAAAGCAGGGGGCCAAATTGACCAGACATGCGAACTTTCCCCACCTATCCCAAGACGACACATCACCCACCCAGCCAATCATACCTCTCCCACACTCCACGTCAGATCCCACCAAGTTTTTAAATGGGTTTATTTAAAACGTGTTTAGGCCTAATTTTTTGGAGGTAAACAGGTTTTTTAAAAACCAAATGGGATTAAATCTCAACTGTTTAACCCTCTCACTCTCATAAACCCTAATACCCAATTCACCCTAATCAAAGGGTTTTTACCCTATAATATCCAAAGCGTTGATTTACCATCACACAAACCAAACCCCACCATAAAAACATTACCTCGTGACCCCTATGGCCCACCCCGTACCTCCCCTGCTCCCTGCATCTCCTATTTTGGCAACGAAGGAATCCTACAGCCCATCCAACGGCTATAACATGTTACTCACTCCTCCAAGAAAGCATTCAAGGGCTCAGATCATCAAAACGCAACTGGCACATCACTATCATTCACGTGAAGCCTCAAGACCATTTGACCAAGATTTGAACCAAGGGCATAGTAGGAAATTCTAGCATTAGGGTTTATTTTTCTATATTCTTCTCTTTCATTGTATAAATGTGAGACGTTTGTGTCCACATAACTTGTTCCAGATTTTTTTCAAAGATTATGTAATGCCTTTTTAAATTAATCAAAAGTTGGTATTTTCTTGTTTTGAAATTGTAATTCCTTTTTAATTTGTTTTAAAAGTTGGTAGTAACTTGTGAAAAAATCTGAGTTCCATTAACATTTTTTAAACATTTTGTGTATAAAGTTTTCAGAAAAAGGTTTCTGAAATATTGATTTCTTTTAGGTGAAATCTTGTTTTCAATTTGGATTTTCAGGAGTATAAGTTATTTGGTTAAGGATATTGGAAAGAAAAATACTTGGAAAGATTTTGAAAAGGTTTAAAAAGGAGAAGGAAAATCAGTTTATTTTGCATATTGTGCTTGTTCATTTTTTTTGCAGGAAAGTTTGTAAAGCTATTGATTTTAGTCCAAGGTTCTACACAGGTCCAGACCTGTTTGGAGGTGACATAGCAGTCACTGAGGGGCCTGGATGTAGGTCCCTCTTGGTAAAAATCTTGTCCCTTTTTCAGTTTTTTGTTACTTATGTGATTTGGCATGAATTTGATTGATAGTTGTTGAAATTTTATGCTTGATGTTTGTTAATATAAGTTTGATGTTTTGATGCATGATTTAAGTAGTTGTAATCAGATTTGAAAGGTTTGAAATAGATTTGATTTGTTAAAAAGTTAATTTTCAGATTTTAAAGGGTGTTTGGATAAGGGTTTAACCTAGGGTAAATGTCATGTATCTTGGCTTAAAACTGGTTTAAATCACTCATAGGTTAGTTATTAGGTTGTATGCTAGTTTTGGTTTTCAGTTTGGTGAGTTTTAAACAAGTTTGGATGTAAGAAAAATGGAGTTCACTAGCTAAAACAGTCAAGTCATTTTCTGCCAATGTTTGTGTGAATTTGAGCCTCCAAATCTTGACCATTGCTAGAATCTAGGTTGTTTGAGGATTGTGAATTGCTTGTATGCCATTTGGTTGGATTGTATGCAAGATCTTGGGGTTTAAAATTCGTATTTGTGCAAGTAACTTAGGTAGTTACTGTTCATCAGACCTACCATAGCTTAATCAGAAACTTTGTGTGCATTTTGTGCTTGATTCTTGCTAAGAGCTTGTGGTTTTTTGTGTTGATTATTGACTCCCTATACTCAACTGAGTATAGGGTTGCCTTATTGTCCAAATAAGCCCACAAATAAGCTCTCCTGGGCTTATTGGTCAACTGACCAACAAAATTGCACTAGCAGTGGGAACAAACTTCCCACTGGTAGCACCATTGTTAGCACTGCTAAGCTAACAGACAAAACTAGGTCAAGTGTCACTTTCAGAAGTTGAATATTTTGTCTTTTGTGGTCTAAAATTTAATTTAGGACTTGAAACCAGTTTTGTTAACTTTCTAATTTTATTTTTGATTTTTCTGTTTAATTAGAATTTTTATTACTGTTCATTTAGTATTTTTTAGGTTTTATTTCATTTTTAATTAACTTTTAATGTTTCTATTTTTGGCATTTAGTGCCAAAAATACTTCTTTTTCAGTTTAAACATTTTTCTTAGATTTAGAAAAAGATTTTAAGATTTTTAGTTATAAAAGTTTTTACTGTTCATCTTTTATTTATTTTTTAGAATTAATTTAGTATAATTAGGGTTTTATTTTAAACTAGTTTTGTCTTTTAGTGAAAAATTTAATATTTTTCAAACTTTTTCATTTTTCTTCTGTTCATTAGAGTATTTTAGGATTTTTAAAATTGGTGAATTATTTTTGGCATTATTTTATTATTTTTTATAATTATTTTAGTTTAAAAATAGTTTTTAGTAATTTAAAAATAGAAAAATAGTTTCTAAAAATTAGGAAAAATACTTTTTAGTCTTTAGATAATATAAGTAAGTTATTTGTTCAATAAAATCATATTTTGGACATTTTGATTAATTATATTTAATTTTAGGGCTTTAATTAGCATTAAAAATTGAATATTTAATTAATAAAAGGTTTTAAAATGTTTTTATTGGATTTTATATCTTATTTATATTATTTTAGACTTGTTTTAGCTTTTAATTAATTTTTAGGTTTAAAATTTTTAATTTTGTAGTTTTTTACGGTTTTACGTGAACGCTTTTTCGTCTTAGCTCGATCCGTCTTCGTAATCGTCATTCTCTTCTCACCCCATTTCTATTTTCTCTTCTCATAACAATAAAATCACAATCAAAATCAATTCATTACACAACACACTAGCCTCCTTGAGAACGAACTCACTTTTAGGGTCATTCACACATGGTTTTCCTAAATCGTCGTGCCTACTTGCCCTATTTTACGCTCTTTTTCCTAAAAGAGTGTGATTTTACAACTATCATTTTGGCGCCGCTGCCGAGGAGGCGTGTTGTGTTTTGATTGAACAATTGTTGTTTTTTATATAGCCATAATTAGTATTTGTATCAGTAGCATTCTACTAATACGTATTATCGTTTTTCGGTTTTTGTGTGAATACTATTACTATATTGTATACCTAGAACAATAAATTCACAAGTACTCCAAATACGTGAGAAATCACAACCTTAACTTGGGAGGTCATTACCCAATCATTGTATTCGAATCTCAAACCAAAGAAAAAAGGCCAAAATAGATAAATACTTTCGTGAAGCTCGATTTTGAAAAATACAAACTATAAGGTGGGTATAAGGCGGTTGTATTTCACGACCTAAAGGAAAAAGGATCTTAAGTGCTTCGCGCCGCCTCGTTTCCTCCGCTTTCTTGTGAGTATTTGATTTTGAAAGCTAATCGAGGGTTTTGCCGCCCAAAGTATTATTACATATCATATATATTTTCTTGGTTTCTATTGATTAAACCCTCTTGAACGATTTGGTGTTCCACCATCGTTCTAAAGTCATCGAAGGCGTTCACTTCACGTGATCGTTTTCATTCCTTGAGGCTTCTTTAATCGAGAGATTTGATTAAGGAGGAGATTTGTAGATTTGTGTCTACTTAATACATTCACCAATTTCCAAAAAAGCTAATACCATCAAAAACCACAAAAAAAATGAAAAATACAAAACACCAAAAAGAATCTTCTTTGCTCGTCTCCTCGTGGTACGTGACGTTTATGCTAACTCGTAATCAAGCAAAACGTGCACGTAGACGAAAGAACAAAACTCCCACTCCAACTCATTCTAGTGAGGAGTCTCCTATTGACGAACCCATTGTACGAGAAGCACCAACCATGGCGAATCGAACTATGATGGAGTTACTTCAAGCACCCACCGAGGGTCATGGAGAAGCTATTGTGATTCCCGCTATCCTTGCGGAGAATTTTGAGGTGAAAATGGGTTTGTTGTCGATGATCCAAAACAACAAATTCCGTGGTGATGAGAAAGACAATCCCCACAACCATATCCGCCAATTCAATCGTCTTACCGCCACTTGCAAATTCAAGGATGTCTCGAATGACTCGATTAAGATGATGCTTTTTCCGTATTCCTTAGCGGGGCCCGCTAAAATTTGGTTAGAGAAAGAGCCACCCAATTCTATATTGACGTGGAAGGATCTCGTTTCAAAATTCGTGAACCAATTTTTCCGCCCTCTAAGACTACGCATTTGAAAAATGAGATTTCTAAATTTTCACAAGAATAAAATGAAAGTTTTTCAACGGCTTGGAATAGGTTTAAGGAGATGTTACATGAATGTCCTCATCACGATTTTTCCGACTTGCACCAAATTGACACGTTTTACAATGGACTTAATGATCATGAAAGAGATTATTTAAATGCCGCCGTGGGTGGTAATTTTTTGTGTAAAACGGTTGAAGAAGCTTTGGTCATAATTGAGAATAGGTCTAAGGTTTATATCCCTCGTAACACACCGAGTGTTACCAAATTGGGTTCATCATCATCTCGTAGCATTAATGCCTTACAAGATGAAGCTAATGAGGAAAATCGGTTTTTCGATAGGTTTTCGACTCTTATGTCCCATTAGAAAGCTCAAGAAGCTTCAAATTCCGCTTCGGTTAAAGCGGTTTCTAAGAGTTGTTTGTCGTGTGGAGGAGCTCATGATCTCTCCGAGTGCATTACCGCGGATGGTAACACTTCGAGTGCTTATATAGCCACGGGAACTTATAACCAAATCGGTCAAGGTTCCCGCCAAAATCAAGCTCCACCAAATCAAAATGCTAATAACTATCGAAACAACAATCAAGGTGGTAATTATCAAGGCAACCAACGTAATTACAACAAGGGTAATTATCAAAGTGGAAATGGGCAAATTTCAAACCAAAACCAAAACCGTGATTTTCAAACTACTACTCAAGGTTTTCAAAATGATCACACCAAAAATCTTCAAGGAGAGTTTTTGAATTATGCTAAGGCAAACGATGCTAAGTTTGACAATATGCAACGTGAAATGGTTAGCTTAAGATCCGAGTTGAAAAACGAGCCTAAAAACGAACTTGCTAATGAACTTAAAATTCATGCTAATAAAATGGAAGGAAATGTTCAACGACTCCAACAAAATCAACAAAAAATGGAGCAAGGTCAACATGAGATTAAGCAAGAGTTGTTAAAAGCGGATGCTAGGCAATCTAAGTTTGAAGACCGAATGGCTAAAATGTTTGAAGCTATCATGTGTAAACCCTCTTCTTCGGGTGGTCTTCCTAGTGATACCATCGTGAACCCGAAAGGAGAATTGAAGGTTACTACTACTCGTAGTGGTAAAACTTTCAAAGAACCCATTTCTCGTCCAAGTACTTCTATGGAGAAGGAAAAAGAGAAAGAACCCGAGGTGGTGGTCAAAAAGGATCAAATTCCAAGCCCACGAAGTACCGCTCAAACCACACCTACGGTTGAACCAATACCAATCATGGAACCCGAGATTCCAAGGCCTATGCCTATGCCCCAACCCAAACCACCCTTACCATACCCTTCAAGACGAGACAAGGAAAAGGCACAAGAACGAAATAACTATCAATTTGAACTTTTTATGAAAATGTTTCGTGACTTGCATTTTAATATAAGTTTTGCCGACGCCTTAGTCATGATGCCTCGATTTGCCGCGAACTTCAAAAGTATGTTGAATAACAAAGAGAAACTGCAAAAATCGTCTAGTTGTTCATCGGTTTTTCTTAGCCGCATACCTTAAAAAGTCGGTGATCCCGACAAGTTTTTAATCCCATGTGCTATACAAGACATGGAAGAATGCTACGCCTTGGCCGATCTTGGTGCTAGTATTAATTTGATGCCTCTTGAGATTTTTAAATCGCTCAATCTTCCCAATCTCGCTCCTTCAAGAATGTCAATCAAAATGGCCGATCATTCTACGATTCTAGCTTGTGGAGTTGTCGAGGACGTCTTCGTGAAAGTTGGAAAGTTCTACTATCCTGTAGACTTTATTGTTGTTGACATTCCCATCGATCCTAAAGTTCCTTTAATTTTAGGTCGATCATTTTTGGATACCGCGAGAGCACTTATCGATGTGCATGCAAGGAATATCACTCTTCGTTTCAATGAGGAAGAACTCGTCATAAGTGCAACTCAAAACTCCACTCTTTCTCATGTGTATTCTATCACGTCTTTGTACAATGTCAATCCCATCAAAAACATTTGCAAAAAGATTTCAAAAAGAGTTTTAGAAGTTGTTGAGAAAAATGAAGTTCCGTCCCCTCCGCCGGTGGAGGTTAAGAGTGTTAAGCCTACGATTCCAATTGTGAATGATTCTTCGGATGATGAATGTGTTGATCCCGATGGGGAAGTTTTCTTTGTCGACAAACGTTTTGAGAACTTACCACCACCTTTACCAAAACGGTTTTCAAATGTGAGAATTTTTAGTGTGACTAACATTGCTTTAGAAACACCAAATATTTTTGACATAATTAAGTCGGGTTTTCACAAGGAGAGTTTAAAAGATGAAAAAGGAAAAGATTTTGAATTGAATTTAAAAGATTTTTCTACAATTCTAACTCCGTCATCACCACGTGTATTGAGTGCTACAAGCTCGTCTTCCCCTTTTGACGATGCTTTGTGTGGACCTAGTGTGGGGGAAGCCCCTTATGTTCCCTTCCCTTTCTCCACCGAGGACGAGATATTTGATCCTGGAATTGCTTATATAGGGAAATCTCGGTCTTCCACCGATGCAATAAATGGAAAATCTTTTCATTTGATTGGTGCGAGTCTACCTCGAGTAGCTCATGGTTTTTATGACTTACCCATTGTCCCACCTTTCTATTTCTTCTCACCTATTTTCTTGAAACCCTTTGGGTTTTTGTTGACTCATGATGAAGTGGCGTTGATTAGTTTTTCCAATGAAAACGAGAACGCCATCTTTGATCCCGGTATTTTGCACCATCAAAGGACTTAGTCCTTTATACCGGTTGTTTTTGGGCCTTGTTTATCATGTAAGCCCCACCAAAAAATTGACCATACCATGATATCCCTAAATGATCACATTTATGGGGATTCGAGTCGAGCTTTTGACTCGGTTATCAAAAACAAGGTGCCTCGTGGGGGAGACCCATGCTTATCCATGTACATATTATTGCTTTCTAATTAGTTTAATGTGAGGGGATTTGTGCCCTTCCAACCTTTGTTCCGTGGTTGTTTGTGTATTGTGGTTTTTAGATCATGATCTTCACGATTGGAGCCTCTCGTGTTCGTTTTATGGGAGCACTCGATCGTTTTGCTTTGAAGACATTTCTCAATATCCAAATGATATATCCTTGATTGTTCTAACCTTAGGTTTATAGCACACTTCATAAACGGAAATTAATTTATTGGTTACACCCTTTCCATGCTAGATTAGGCATTCGACTACGTCTCTAGTATGGGGGTGTTTGCACCCCTAGACTCGAAACATTGAGGACAATGTTTAACTTTAGTATGGGGGGTGAATAGATACTTGCCTTGCCAAACCTTCACGCTTTCCAAAGTTTATCTTTTTGTTTATCGTTTTGTTGCAAAATAAGGCTAAAAATGGCCAAATTTCAAAAATTTTCTCATGTTTTATAAGTGTTTGAAGACACGATTGTAGGTTTTCCGATGGCGAGAATAAGAGTAATTTTTGACTCGACCGTGCGTGTTGAGCACTTAGCTTTGATTCCTTAACTTCACATTAGGCTAAGTCTCTTAAATGAGGACGAGAAATGATAGAGTTAATTATAAGTTACTATGCTAAACGTAGAGTACTCGTATTCTTTCAAAAACTCATGTGTTCTCGTTTTTTGCTTATTCTCCCTTCGCATGTAAATATTTTTTGCTTAATAAATATTGACTTAGCGGTTTAGTTAGGATTGTTGGGTTTCTAGTCTTTTCTAGTAGCTTCCGTGTAATTAAATTGGGAAGACATTAAGGTATCTCCAGCGTCACGGTTTTGAAGTATTGGCACCCTAATAATCGAAAGCTTCACCCAATAATAAGATTTAAAGTGCTCACCTAAATCTAGCAAACAATTTGAAGCCCCACAAGTCCTAAAATCTATGCAAAATTGAAAGTGAATCAAGCCTTAATCTTCGAAGCTTTAAAGATCCAAAATTCGCTTTAGCATGAGGATATACGTCTTTGGCTAATAAAACCACCGATGAGGCGGACAATAAAAGGAAAGGCAAGACCGAAGTCATAATAAAAGCTTCATGGCGAAGTTGAATAAAAGATGGAGGTAAACCAAAGATAATAAGGCCCTTCCGTTAGGGGGCGTATAAAGTCTTGGTAATAAGTCTCATGTTCAAAACCGTTATAAAACCGTGTTTCTCGATTCTTCTTGTCAACTTAATTTTTTGACATCGTTGTCTATTAGGAGGGGTTATTGATTTTATGGTCTTAGTTACACCGTTAGGACTCTATTTTTAGACCTAAATCTCTATTATCGCATAAGTCAAACAATGCATCCTCGTGAAACATTCAAGACAAAATAAAATATAAGAGATACAACTTAGGAATAATGGGAGGATAAGTACGTGATTAGGGCATATGAGTAGTGTTAGCAGTACTAACTTATAATGACAATGATCTCGTTGCACGCTTGGCATGGAATTGGGTGAATATCGAGGACGATGAAATTATTTCTAACGAAGCATTCACGTGTTCTTATTCTATGAACCTAAACTTCCCATTTTGCGATGAAAATCATACATTATGTCTAAAACGCAAGTAGTAGTAATAGTAGTAGTGTAGCTAGTTTATCATTCCAATAAAGTGAATAAAAATGAATTTTGGGGGTGCTACGATACTTTATTCTCGCATTACGTGAGGGCACGACAATGGTTTAGTATGGGGGAGTGTGATGAGACTGCTTTTATACATAGTCTCATCGTCCAAATCGGGCTTAAAATGCATAAAATATCATTAAAACTGCCAAATATATGCTCGTGTTTGTTGCTTGTGTATTTTAGGTACGGATATTGAGGAAAAGACAAAAAGATCACAAGAATCATTCAAAAACGAACACGGGAAACGAAGCCGCACAATGAACCGGACCCGAATCATGATTTTCTAAATTGGTCCTTAAAGTTTGAAGATTGTACAAGTTTGACCCCTGGAGAATTGAAGACTTGTCAATTTATACACTTGCAAATCTCATTTATTGCATTTGGGTCCCTAAATTATCAAGTATTTACAAGAGAAGTCCTTGGAGAATGAAGAATTTGCATAAGAAGCCCTTGTTTTAAAGTTTGAAAACACCTTGTGCCATAAATGACAAGTTGGCAAACTTGTTTATAAAGGGGGAAAGTTATTTGGCTGTTTAATACAAGATGAAAAAAGAAAGAAAAGCAGGGGGCCAAATTGACCAAACATGCAAACTTTCCCCACCTATCCCAAGACGACACATCACCCACCCAGCCAATCATACCTCACCCACACTCCACGTCAGATCCCACCAAGTTTTTAAATGGGTTTATTCAAAACGTGTTTAGGCCTAATTTTTTGGAGGTAAACAGGTTTTTTAAAAACCAAATGGGATTAAACCTCAACTGTTTAACCCTCTCACTCTCATAAACCCTAATACCCAATTCACCCTAATCAAAGGGTTTTTACCCCATAATATCCAGAACGTTGATTTAGCATCACACAAACCAAACCCCACCATAAAAACATTACCTCGTGACCCCTATGGCCCACCCCGTACCTCCCCTGCTCCCTGCATCTCCTATTTTGGCAACAAAGGAATCCTACAGCCCATCCAACGGCTATAACATGTTACTCACTCCTCCAAGAAAGCATTCAAGGGCTCAGATCATCAAAACGCAACTGACACATCACCATCATTCACGTGAAGCCTCAAGACCATTTGACCAAGATTTGAACCAAGGGCATAGTAGGAAATTCTAGCATTAGGGTTTATTTTTCTAGATTCTTCTCTTTCATTGTATAAATGTGAGACGTTTGTGTCCACATAACTTGTTCCAGATTTTTTTCAAAGATTATGTAATGCCTTTTTAAATTAATCAAAAGTTGGTATTTTCTTGTTTTGAAATTGTAATTCCTTTTTAATTTGTTTTAAAAAGTTGGTAGTAACTTGTGAAAAAATCTGAGTTCCATTAACATTTTTTAAATATTTTGTGTATAAAGTTTTCAGAAAAAGGTTTCTGAAATATTGAGTTCTTTTAGGTGAAATCTTGTTTTCAATTTGGATTTTCAGGAGTACAAGTTATTTGGTTAAGGATATTGGAAAGAAAAATACTTGGAAAGATTTTGAAAAGGTTTAAAAAGGAGAAGGAAAATCAGTTTATTTTGCATATTGTGCTTGTTCATTTTTTTTGCAGGAAAGTTTGTAAAGCTATTGATTTTAGTCCAAGGTTCTACACAGGTCCGGACCTGTTTGGAGGTGACATAGCAGTCACTGAGGGGCCTGGATGTAGGTCCCTCTTGGTAAAAATCTTGTCCCTTTTTCAGTTTTTTGTTACTTATGTGATTTGGCATGAATTTGATTGATAGTTGTTGAAATGTTATGCTTGATGTTTGTTAATATAAGTTTGATGTTTTGATGCATGATTTAAGTAGTTGTAATCAGATTTGAAAGGTTTGAAATAGATTTGATTTGTTAAAAAGTTAATTTCAGATTTTAAAGGGTGTTTGGATAAGGGTTTAACCTAGGGTAAATGTCATGTATCTTGGCTTAAAACTGGTTTAAATCACTCATAGGGTAGTTATTAGGTTGTATGCTAGTTTTTGTTTTCAGTTTGGTGAGTGTTAAACAAGTTTGGATGTAAGAAAAATGGAGTTCACTAGCTAAAACAGTCAAGTCATTTTCTGCCAATGTTTGTTTGAATTTGAGCCTCCAAATCTTGACCATTGCTAGAATCTAGGTTGTTTGAGGATTGTGAATTGCTTGTATGCCATTTGGTTGGATTGTATGCAAGATCTTGGGGTTTAAAATTCGTATTTGTGCAAGTAACTTAGGTAGTTACTGTTCATCAGACCTACAAGAGCTTGTGGTTTTTTGTGTTGATTATTGACTCCCTATACTCAACTGAGTATAGGGTTGCCTTATTGTCCAAATAAGCCCACAAATAAGCTCTCCTGAGCTTATTGGTCAACTGACCAACAAAATTGCACTAGCAGTGGGAACAAACTTCCCACTGGTAGCACCATTGTTAGCACTGCTAAGCTAACAGACAAAACTAGGTCAAGTGTCACTTTCAGAAGTTGAATATTTTGTCTTTTGTGGTCTAAAATTTGATTTAGGACTTGAAACCAGTTTTGTTAATTTTCTAATTTTATTTTTGATTTTTCTGTTTAATTAGAATTTTTATTACTGTTCATTTAGTATTTTTTAGGTTTTATTTCATTTTTAATTAACTTTTAATGTTTCTGTTTTTGGCATTTATTGCCAAAAATACTTCTTTTTCAGTTTAAACATTTTTCATAGATTTAGAAAAAGATTTTAAGATTTTTAGTTAAAAAAGTTTTTACTGTTCATCTTTTATTTATTTTTTAGAATTAATTTAGTATAATTAGGGTTTTATTTTAAACTAGTTTTATCTTTTGGTGAAAATTTAATATTTTTCAAACTTTTTCATTTTTATTCTGTTCATTAGAGTATTTTAGGATTTTTAAAATTGGTGAATTATTTTTGGCATTATTTTATTATTTTTTATAATTATTTTAGTTTAAAAATAGTTTTTAGTAATTTAAAAATAGAAAAATAGTTTCTAAAAATTAGGAAAAATACTTTTTAGTCTTTAGATAATATAAGTAAGTTATTTTTTCAATAAAATCATATTTTGGACATTTTGATTAATTATATTTAATTTTAGGGCTTTAATTAGCATTAAAAATTGAATATTTAATTAATAAAAGGTTTTAAAATATTTTTATTGGATTTTATTTCTTATTTATATTATATTAGACTTGTTTTAGCTTTTAATTAATTTTTAGGTTTAAAATTTTTAATTTTGTAGTTTTTTACGGTTTTACGTGAACGCTTTTTCGTCTTAGCTCGATCCGTCTTCGTAATCGTCATTCTCTTCTCACCCCATTTCTATTTTCTCTTCTCATAACAATAAAATCACAATCAAAATCAATTCATTACACAACACACTAGCCTCCTTGAGAACGAACTCACTTTTAGGGTCATTCACACACGGTTTTCCTAAATCGTCGTGCCTACTTGCCCTATTTTACGCTCTTTTTCCTAAAAGAGTGTGATTTTACAACTATCAAGCCTCATCTAATTTAGCCTGTAAAGTAGCATTGACTCTCTCCATGATGTTTCTAATCTCAATACTAGCATTTAAATCATGATTTAAAATATTGATTTTGTAACACCCCCAATTCTACACAATTCAATACAGCGGAAGAATCGTTGGTGTTACGTGATAGCACATTACTCACATCTTAGACAACGCATAAAAATCGTGTCGTTTAATAATAAAGCATTTCCATTCATAAATATCAAAGTTACATAGGTCCCAAGTCATTGTATTTTATACAGGTTTTACAAAGCATTTGAATGGAAATTATTGTTTAAGTGCGGGCCATGAATTCTTGTCGTCTTCCCTAGAATTACCTTCAAGTACCTGAGATAAAACATGTTAAAAGAAAAGGTCAGCGATAACGCTGAGTGAATTCATAGAGTTAAATAAAATCCATTAACATAACATCGGTATAAAATTATTACCGAAAATCATTTTTGTACAAATCATTGTAATATGTCATAAAATAGCCAAAGTCATTTTATACAATTCCTTATCAAAATCATAATATAGGCTTTCGCCTTCAAAATCATTATACGAGCCAATGTCGTAAAAACATCATACAATACGTTTTATAACGTTGTATAAAGTCAAATAAAAACCGTTATATGAATATGGTTATCAAAAACCAAAACACGAGCATAATATCAATAGTAAGACCCCATATTGCTAGTCAGGCAATATATCGTTATTCGGTGCGTATAGCAGTATTTCGTTAATTAGATTATTATAAGCCGCATGACATTGTTACCTTACTAAAACAAACAACGGGTAGCTAGCCCGAAACTCAATTTGCCCATCTAAATTAGCGTGTCGTCACAAAGGTCACGCTATGGAAATCTTCTCATACATAAATTCGCTTACCAATCAATGTGGCACGACGGGGATCAACCGTTAAGGCGCGAACTGGGGTGATCGTCCCCAAATAGTACTATTATATGCATAAGCGTCTACCAAATCCCGGTAGTTCACAATTCATGCTAATGGGACTTTTAGTGACATAACCTAACTTTAATAATCCATTTCGTTTCATCTATCGGGTCATTTAATCATTCATCGGGTCATATAATCATTCGGGTCCAAATCAATAAACAAGCAATCGGGATAATTGGTGTCCAGTTTATAAAAACTAACATGTTATCTCCCTCGCGGGTTTATAAAACCTTAATAAAAACATTTAAAAGAGTGCGAGGCTATGAACTCACGTTGATATGGGAAGGCGGGTTATCGACAATTCGGATGTATGGTACGTGCTTCAATCACGGGAAACCTAGACAAATAATACTTGTCTTAGACTCTTTTCCAATGACTTTATAAAAATAATAATTATGTATACATATGATGATTTTATATATATGATGATCAAGTGGGTTTACATATTTTCATTTGCTCATTTTAGTGTTATGTGTTGATAGCTTTTATACTAGTTTACTAGTTTTACCTATTTACATGTTTTAGGTCCAATAAGCCTATTATAAGTCTATCAACTTGTATTAATCCATTTTATACTTGTATTATCAGTATTTACACATTACATGTTGGGCCTAAATAGGTTAAGCCCAATAAGTAATTTTTATAAGTGTTTAACTTATTTAGTTAAATTATTAGTCCAATATGCTAACTTAACTCGTTAATGTCCGTATGTCATATAGTTCGGGTTTTATCGGTTTTTACTTGTATTAGGTACTTATATATCAGTATATGACTTTTAAAAACTTTACATTAGACCGGTTTGATCGGCTAAGTTTTAACTGGCGAAAAACGTTAATTTTACGGTAATAGCCGAAAAAGTCATAAAAATCATGTTTATAGTTTTTATAACTTATAAATATTATTCAACTACCATTTTTATAAAGTGTCCATTTATTTAACCCTTATACATATTTATATAAATGAAATTTATAAGTTAGTGGGTTTTAATTTACATTTTATACTATATTAGTTTGAGTGCTTATATAATACTATTAAACATTAATTCTTCAAAATCTGTTTTTTAGTTTCATCTTCACCATGTTTATCATATCTTGAGTTGTATAAGGAGATAGAAGCTCATTTTTGGATGGCATAAACTTTATATTATGTGCTACAAATAAGTTAGTTATAGCTACTGCTCATTCCATGTCTAACTATCCTTAACAGTCCCTACAAAACAGACTATTTAGATTGGTACACTCATCTTGTTTTGATCATATCTCACTCATTTTGATGATTCCATTGCATGGCCAACTCTCACATGTGTATGACATCTAACACTTACTGTAAATGGATTCCACCATGCAATTTTATCAGTTTATAACTTGGTTACTTACTGTTTTTATACAGCCAACAATTTAAGCAAGATTTTAGCCTTGTTTCTTATGGTTTTTCATCTTTTTAGCCATATTTATCAACACCAAATCCCCACACAATACTTTTATCATCATATATTCATCATATACATATACAATAGGAAAGAAAATACATGATTACATAATCAAAATAACAAGAAGGATGGGAAGAATGATCCTTATACCACCATAGTGATGAAAAGATGAGGTTGATGAACAAGGCTTGGATTTTGATGACAAAACTTGTGATATACCAATATCAACTTCAAGATCACCTATCTTCATGAACACTTGTTGGATCATGTGATGCTTCAACGAAAACTCTTGAGCCGTGACGTGCATTGGCGCAATCGGGCCTCCGCGTCCGTTCATGGTGGGTTGACACAATTCCTCCATTGTTCGTAAATCAGGTAGGAGAACATTGTTGTTGTTGTTGTTGTTGTTATTATTCAAATTGGGTTGAGGTGGGTTGTTATTGTTGTTATTAACACCAGCCATATCTAAATCTTCACGAGTCTCGGGCTCAGAATAGTTCAAAGATCTAGTACGCATACACCTGCAGTAGAAAAATATACACAGAGAAAATATCTATATAATCTTTTTGGTGCAAAACCTTTTGGAAAAGAATTGCTTTTTAATGACTTTTTTAATGTTTTTGTATTTTTGAAGAATTTTATATTTTTAGGATTTTTGAGAATTTTTGAAGCAAGGAAAATAACGTTCAAAGAACGAATCCCAAAATTCAATGCGTCTCTCACTAAAAACCTTTAATCGTAACAAAAAGAGCCGGCAACGGCGCCATTTAATACTTGGTTTTTACACCTCGTATGAAAGTTCGTTGAACCGATCTTTTCGAATTGACTATTGGTTAAAAGTGCGACTCAATCGTCTTTTGGTGAACAAGAGAATGGTTTTGTTTTGATTATATATTTTAAAATAATAGCAAGAAATTTAAGTGTCATTGAGTAAAGTGGAAGTATAAAGATAAATACTAAGATGACGAGTTAAAATTAAATGCTTGAAAAACTTAAAGACGAGATAAGAAAAATACTAGCACAGTAAATAAATCTAACACTTGGAAATTTTGTAAAGACTATTAACTAAACTAGCCCTAATCGGAATGTAAATGACTACTGATCGGAATATGGGTGAAAATGGTGCAATCGGAATATGCTAATAAATGTCCAGATCGACATATATGTTCCGATCTGGTGATCGGAATGTATTAAAAAGTTGCACCTTCGGAATGTTTGACAAATACCTTCAATCGGAATACTACACAAATGCTCAAATCGGAATATTGCAAATTGTCCCAATCGGAATATGCAGAAAAGTCCAAATCGGAATACACAAAAAGGGGCCAGATCGGAATGTTCAAACCCTCAGCCGTCGGAATAATTACTACCTAATCCGATCACTATGATCGGAATAACTGGGAGCTGATCGGAAACTCAAAACCCTTTACCGATTTTACAATAGGAAAGAGGGTTGGGGGCTGCTCGGAATATGTTAATCGGAAAGGGGTTTATAACCCTTTCCGAAATGTATGGTATTCGGTTAAAAAGCAAGGAAATAAGCTATTATAATGAGCTTATTCCCAAAACTAGAACGAATCAAACTAAACGGATCAAATAAGCACTTGTATCAACTTATCAAACCTCAAAATAAATAAACTTTTAGAGCAAACAATAAAAACATGAACTTTTAAAGAAAACTTTTTATAAGTAAATAAGCTAATCATAAAAATAAGCCAATAAGCACAAGAGTCTTAAAGCTTAATCAAATGAAAACTTATGTAATGATCAAAAGATTAACTTTTTTAAGCACGAAATCATTAAGAACAACACGGATCATATGATAGTCGCACCAAAATCAATCTAAAATCAAAGAAAGGTAGAATGAGATTAAAGATTAAAAGCTTAAAATGAACTTTGATTAATGAAATAAGCAATACATAAATGTTTAATCTTGAAAGATTAAAAGAAAAGATGAAATTTAGTGAAAGAAAGTTTAAGACTTTCTCTCTCTAGAACTAGAGAGAAAAGTGAAAAAATGAAAAACTAAAAATTAAAGACTAACTAACTAACACCCTCCTAATGACTATTAGGAGGGTATTTATAGGGAAGGTGGAAGGAGTGCATGTGTTGCATCTTCTTTCTTGCTTTCTTCATGTCTTCTCGACTCGACTTTAATTCTTTGTCTTTTCTCGATGTCGTCTCGGGATTTGAACTTGTCTTTTACTTTTCTTTTTCTATTAGACGTAAGTTCTTCGACTTCGTTAAACTTCCGTCTTTAGACTTTTTCTTTGATAAATCTTCAGAATAGGTCTTGGATTTCCGTTCTTTTTGCACTCTTGATCTTTTGACTTCGTCTTTTCCCGTTTTCTTCGATAAAAGCCCGTGAAAACCCGTGTTTTCTTCCTTTTTCATATTTTGGTCCTAAAACACAATAAAAACACAAACCACGCATAATTCCGACTTTTACGACATAAATCACACGTTTTGGTCTTGTTATTATAGGAAATAAGTGGTAAAAGGATAAGTGTTTTCACACTTATTAGTAACCCATAGTTTTCTCGTGTCTAATATTAAGTGTGTTCTCGTGTTCGTGTTTACATGATTTAAATAGTTATCGTTCGTGTCTTATTATATGTATTCATGATCGTAATAAATATACATAAATACGTAATACTAAGCTCGTGATTATTTACGTTCATGATTTCATGTTCGTATGTTCGTGATTATAATCATTATTGAAATAATTATCGCGTCTTGATACGTATTAAATACTTATCATGTTATAACACGTACGTAATACTTGTAAATCTTGTTCCTGAATCATAAACGTGTTATATAAGGAAAGTTATAATCATGTACGTATGATCATAAGGGTACTATTCATGGTAAAAGCATGCGGGTTTTACATTAAGGCCTCATGGGGAAGGTAATCATTAATTTCTTGATTAGGAAGTTCCCCTTGATAAGGATCCTCGAGTCTACTAAGATGATCCGCTGCTAGGTTTTCCGCTCCCTTTTTATCACGAATTTCAATTTTAAATTCTTGGAGGAGCAAAACCCAACGAAGGAGTTTGTTGATCCCAAACTTTGATCGATTTAGCTTGTGTAAACGAGATTAACCAAGTTAAACACGTAGAGAAACTTTGTTGTGTATAAGACAATTTAAGTATTATGCGGAATTAATACTTAAACAAGAACACACAAACAATGTAAACCAAACTTTCACTTGATTGATAAAACAAACTTGCGTACAATGAAAGTGTTAAAACCTATATGAAACATAAACCTAAAGGTTTCCTTTTATAGAATAAGAAGCCTTGTACAAGAGTCTACGTATCAGCTATTTTAGGTAAATATAAACATAGAAAATACATTGTTGATCATATATTTACTAGAAACAAATTAGAAACATAATACGTGTAGACTAAGTCTTCTATCAGTGCTTGACTTCATCCTATCAATGCTTGACATCTTCCTGTCAATGCTTGTTCTGTCAACGCTTGTTTTCTTCTTATCAACGTCCCGTTTGCTCTTGTCAGCGTCCAAGTGTACTGGCTACATTTTATTCCCAACAATCCTCCCTCAAACTTGATATCTACTCTAGTAATCAAGTTACTGAATAAAAACTAAGAAATAGGAGGATTCTTACAAATCTTATCAAATTGGTAATAAACATGCCTAATCAAATCTTTGGCCACGTCACTTGAGTAGTCAATCTCCAGCTGTGTTGTCTTCATCTTTTCAAAAACTTTTTTGGACATGGGATACTCAACATCCACAAGAAGATATTCAGAAAACTTTGTAGAACTCAAATGATACACACCAGCAGCTGAATACACACGCCATTGAAGTCCACAGATATCATCCTCAAGATCCTTCCAAACAGGATCTGCTTCTTCTGGTGCACACATTCTCTTGAATGTTGACCAAATCTTTATTCCACTGACTGAAGTAGGTGCTTCAGTCTCATACATGGCCAGCAAGAACCTCCAAACACTACAAGAAAAAGAGGTATTTAGGAGGGTGGAAAACCATGCCAAATGCTTAAAAAACCGTGCCAAATGCTATTTGGCACGGCTTTGGCACGCTTTTGGCTTTGTCCTAAATATGAGGGTGCCAAAAACATTTGAGACGGGTTAAAACCGTGCTAAATAGTATTTGGCACGGTTGTTGAGACGGTTTAACTTTGGGTGCCATGAGTGAAGTATTTAGCGCGGCTGATGATTTTTAGTTCCTAAATAGTCATTTGTCACAATTTTATATCCCCGTGCCAAATGTGTATTTGGTGCCAACTAAATTTCCGTACCTAATATTATTTGGTACAGTTTTATTTGCCGTGTGTCATAATTAACTAGGACGATTTTATTTAATGTGACAAATATATTTGGCACGGTATTGTTTTTTTTGGGTCAAATTTATTTGGTACATTTTTATCCGACTTGCCAAGAAAACATTTGAGAGGCTTTTTTGTTCGTCATAATATCATTGTTTTGTTACAAATATATTTTAGTGCACCGGCGTGTCAACCAACATTTCAAACTTCACAAATATAGTTCAATCAGAGTAAAATATAAACTAAATCCACTTCTGACTAATCATCCACAAAATTAAGTCAACATAATCACTTTAACCATAAAATAAAGTACAATACGCTCAATATTTTTTCAAACCATAATCATTAATATAACAAAGTCATAACTAAAAGTCAATACAAATGTAACATTTGACATAAGAACAAAAAGTCAAAGATAATGACAAAGTAACTGACTTGAAGGACCAATCTTACTAATAAGCAAAATTTCGTTAGTAATTAAAATTTTCAACAAAAAAGCGTAACATCCAATACTTATAACCGTAAGTTCTAAAACACCTAGTTTTAGTAGAGTCTTCAATTGCATAGGCTTTAAGATATTGCTATTCCGTCACACATCCCATTAATCTCGAGTAGGTGCTGCGAAAGATAAGAAAATCCGGCTTAACTAATAAGAATAACAAATAACAATATCAATATCATGATATATAGATTGAATAGAGAGGTACAAAAAATGAAAACGAAGAATCATCTATTCATCTTTATGTGAACTATACAAAGAACAAAAAATGATTATTATTTTTTACCCAGTTTCTTAAGCCATGCATGTACCAAAAATTCAACACGTAACTTACATGAGTTTTAGTAATAAACTAACAATTTTGTATGTGATGTTATGTAGAGGTCATTCATACCATGGAAGGTTTTCTAACTTCTTGTTTAGTTGTAATGTACAGAACAAAATTTCCAGGCCATATACGAACTAGTTAAGATTTTAATTTCTTTATCGGCAACTCAACAATTTATATCGTCTCATTTTAACCATTATATAGTCTCAATATATATAGACAACTAGCACATAAATTTTAAAAAAGTGAATCATAGCTTCAGGATTACCTACGGGGAAAGGAGAATGAATAGATAGGAACCAACACGAGTATCAAGACAACTTGATCACGAATGCTACGACTCGATGCAACCTGATCGGAATTCAGAGCCCACATCCAACCGAACAAAATTAACATTCAATCGAATCAAAACTTAATCCAAGCGCGGACTCGAACTTCCAGCGAACAAACTCGAGACTTTAACCTAAACCCGACTAGATTATGAACACCCTTATCCATGCTACTCTCAGGCTCAAGAAACCTTTTAAACAAAACAAGGACGGATTAAAGCTTGAACATGGACACGAAGGTAATTAGATTTTCTCCCTTTCTTTGTTCTCTCAATCGGATTTAGGTTCTTTTTTTGAGAATATGGAGGCGTGTATATTTGTAACTGAAGACGTGAAAACCTAGTCTTGCGGATGTTAACTTGAGTTGGCCCATTTAACTTCTTATTGATCATTTCCCATTCTTTGCACGTCATTTACTGCGTAATTTAATAATATAGCTTTTTTATATATAGTAAAACTCATAACATAATATTTATTATAGTTAAATTATTTTTATCAGTTTGTCAATTCTATTATATTAGTCGTAGATAGTAAAAAATAAGGGTTATTATAATAAAGGCTAATTCTTAAAATGTCTCAAAATAATATTATTATTATTTTTTTTCACCTACCAAAACTAAATTTTCCTTAAATATCTTATACGATTTATTCGATTTATACAACTTATGCAATTTCATAAAAAATAATATAATTGTATTTTATTACATATGAAAACAAGTACACATGTGTAAGTTAAAATTACAAATGTGTAAATGTCCTTATTATGCATCCTATTATGTTTTTCGTGCGAAAAATAAACTTTTTACATTATGAATTTCGTTCTTTCTTATGCGACTTGTAATTTATAATTTTTCTGATAAAATTGCTTTTTTATAGAAATTTTTTTTATAATCTTTTTAAAAAATAAACTAAATATTTTTTATAAAGAAATACTTTTTAAAAAATTAAATTTTTATAAAGTAGAATTATATTATTTTTGTTAAGTTGCATAAATCACATAAGGTGTTTAAGAAAATTTGGTTTGGGTAGGTGAAAAAAACAAATTGAGTGTCATCTCGAGCATTAAAAAAAATTAGCCTTTACCATAAAGAATTAAGACAATTTAAAGGAGGCTAACCATACTTAAGAAAAAAAGTCATAGTGATAAGAAGATTTAATATAAAAAATAATAAAAAAAATATTTGTAATACATATAGATAATAAGTGAAATATGTTGATTAAAGGGGCTTAGCTCCAAAAGTGGCTTTTAATTAGCCAAAAAATGAATCATTTATACTACATTATAAAGGGTGTATCCCTTTGGTTGAAAGTTGAAAATGTTGAATGGTTGAAAAATGTGGGTCCCACTAATCTATACTACATTTATAATTCAAACATCTTAATGCATATATAAACTATATTATGTGAACACACTAAAATCATTTGGAGATGAATTAT
This sequence comes from Glebionis coronaria, assembly GCA_025667525.1. Classification (NCBI taxonomy): domain Eukaryota; kingdom Viridiplantae; phylum Streptophyta; class Magnoliopsida; order Asterales; family Asteraceae; genus Glebionis; species Glebionis coronaria. The sequence goes on along the minus strand of CM046876.1, from coordinate 490,497,560 downwards.
TGACGTGCAACGAAAATAAATAAACGTATGAAGTTATGAACGATGCCATTTTTCAATGTTTTGAAACCCGGTTTTTAAATCGACATGGTCGAGTTATCGGGTAAACTCGGATTAACCCGGTTTCTAAATTGTTTACCAACTAATATAATATGTAGGGTTTACGTAACGAGTAACGTGTATTATTAGTTAGCTCATAAACTCTTATGTAATGTTTTACTTTCAGCTTTACTAAAAGTTTTTATAGGCTTTTTGATACACGTTTATTTAATATTTTATCTAGCATTGAATTGTCATATATTAAAACATTTTATAACTTCAATTTGATCTTTTTATGCTTTATTTTGAACGTACACGAAACACTTACCACAATATCGCATACTGTAAATTATTTGCCACTAACCAAATTCCGCCGCTATGCGCGGGTACTCGTCTATTAAGAATGACTATCTTACGTGGTGGAAACTCCCCTTCTAGCAATAATTTCTTAAACCAATTCATATAAGTATTAGACACCAGTGATACCAATTGTCTCAAATACATAACCATTTGGCACCAATAATAAAAAGCGTTCCAAATACGTATGCAGATTTGGGACCGATAGTACCAACTGTCCCAGATACGTATGTATTTGACACCTTTGACTCAAACTATCACAAATACACATGTATTTGGCACCATTATTAGAAATCGTTCCAAATACATACGTATTTGGAACGGGTTTTTAAAAGTCGTCCTAAATACTTACTTTGTTGGCACGGTTAGCTAACAAGTGCCAAATACATGTATTTGGCACAGTTTTTTGATCGTACCAAAAAGTTTCGTCCTAAAAACCACTTTTTGTTGTAGTGAAAGGTCTGCCAAGTCTTCCCTATCCATACTTGCAAATAGAGACATAAGAGTAGTAAATGTGTGTACCTCTTTCCCATATCTGCCAATCATCCAAAACCCACTTGCATCTTCTTCATAGCTAATGATAGGGTTTATGGCATCAAGAGGTAACACTTTTACTATATCTGAAGCTTCCATGGGTGAGAGTTTAATGCTCTTTCTAATAACAGCTTCACTGGGATTCACTTTATTCAAATCTTTAGGGAACTTAAGTGGAACTCCCTTCTTCAATGGCCTTGGAACAATCATAGCCTTTTGAATCTCCATCTCTTCTGCAAGTTCTTCTTTCCTTTCATCTGAAAGAAGTCTAATAGTGTTCATTTCTTGCACACTTGCCCAAATAGGATAAGCCTTATACTCCAATTCTTCAAAGGACAATCCCTGCAATTTCTAAAAAGTCCATCCTGTTTGATGACATCTGAGCAACATGTAATAAAGCTCCCTCATATCTTTCTTCAACAGTGAGAAAAGTTTGCTAGTCTTATGCTTCAAAATTACCTTGCAATCTCTTTGAACTCTTAGAAGAATCTCCAAACCCCAAATTTGATCTGAAATTGTCATATCTGGATTCTCCATAACTTTATTCTCCTAAGCATGGTACATCTGAGCAACTTCTGGCATATCATAATCTACCTGCAACTTAACTCTCTAAGTTTCTCCCTTGCCAACTCATCACCATATTCAAGTCTTTCTGGTTCTTCAATTATCATAACACTTGAATCTGAACTTTCATCATTACTTCCTTCTTGCTCCTCAGAAGTAACCACAAATGGTGACTCACCAACCTCCTTCTTTTCTTGTTCCATAATTTGTGCAGCTAACATTGAATCAAATTGCACTTGTGCTGCATCCTTTGGAACCTCTGTTTCTACCATGATTCCTTTACCTTATCTAATGGATCAGTGATGGGTAAATATGATGATGGTACCTGTGAAGACACTTCCTTGATGATAGCTGATGACTGGAATACATCAACCATATCTATAGGTCTGTCAACGTTCAAATCCTGTGTGTCAACGCCCAACTTACTCTTGTCAGCGCTTGGTGTGTTAGCGTCCAAAATCTGCTTGTCAACGCTCACCTTACTCTTGTCAGCGCCTCTTGTGAACTGCTCCATCATTGCTGTAAAGGATAAATTTAAATTTGTAGGAGTAACCAAAGATACATCAAAACCTGGTTGCTTCTTCAATTCAGTAAGAGCTTCAGCCACACCCAAAGATTCTCCATCATGTGAGCCTTTGTCACTCACATGTATCTGCTCATCCTTCCCTTTGGAAGAATCCTCCATACCACGCCTATTGTTAGCATCTTCCAAAAGAACAATCCTCTCCCTCAATTGCTTGAGTTCAAGGCCTTGTGTACTGACTATTTGTACCAAGTCTGCATTTTGCTTTTGCAAGCTAATGCAGACAACCGTCAATTCCAACATTATGTATGGTTCCTATCTGCCCTCCTCTAGAATGGGGATTTGACCTCCCAAAATAGAGTCATGGGGCATGGATGAGGTCTTAATGATGTTAGGACTGGCTTGGCCTGCATCTAAGCGAGTACCAATAGTCCCAGCCTCATCCATATCACCAACCACACTTGTGGTGGTGGTTCTCTCTACAACATGGCTAGGACCACTTGAGGAGAACACTCCAGTAGTCCTTGGGCGTTTTACCAACCTAAATTCAGAGGGTGTAGAAGATGATGTGGATTGGGTGGTAGTTTGAAGGTTAAGGGGTGTTTGGGTCTATTTTAGAAAGGTTTCAACGTCTGGATTTAAAGTATCAACGCCAACACTTAACATGTCAGCGTTGAAGGAATCTTGGTCAAGTTCCATATGTTGAGGTGAAGGTGAATGTTCAGGCAATGGTTGTGGGTCAGGTTGAGGTTGTGCTGCTGCAATAACAGCAAGCATGGGTTGGGTAAGGGGTAAGTCTGTGTGAGGGGGTGAATTCATCTTACTAAAAATAGCTTTCTTTTACAAAGGGATCGCATAAAAATCATCATGATCCCTGGTGCAATACCTTTGCTCATCAAAAATCATTTGTAAAAATCTTGGGTAAGCCAAAGTCATCTTATTACCATTGTTTTTACACATGCCATCAAAAATTAGTTTAGAAAAATTATACTTTTGCCCATTTGTAATACACACAATTGCACTAGCAATAGATCTGTTAATTTCATTATGTGCAGTACATTTGGGACTCAAACATTTAAGGATGACATGTATTAAGTCCTTCCAAGCTGGGGGGAATTCTTGTTTATTATATTTATTTAAAGTACCCTCTTCAGGGAAAGGATACCCCAAAGATTGAAGTCCTTGTTCTATCTCACCAATGGGTAGAGCGGTTATACCATCTACATCATTAAGATGCAAAGCCTGGCGAACCAAGGCATCAGTAACCACCCATGAACGCCCATGGACAATAGCTGTTAATGTAGTCACATTATTAAGCGTTGAGGAACTGACAGTGTTCCAAAACTGTTTAATATGAGTGATAGGGATGAGAGGAGAATGAGAAAGTGCATATCTAAGTGGAGATGCATTCAAATACGCCACCATCTGGGTGTATTGAGGAAACAGAGCATCATCAGCCTCCAAATAAGCAATCATATTATGCTGACTTTCGAACCCCAATACCAAGTCACTTGGTTTAAACTTAGGCGCCATTGATGTAGAAAGCTGTTTGTAAAAGATTATAAAAGATGAATTATAGGAAAAAAGTTGTTAGACAAGAATATGAGAGTACCCTGTTTAAAAAGAAGGAGCCAAATTTATAGGAGGGATAGGCACATGTGATTGGTCAAAAATGAGGCAAGTATTTTCAAAATATAATGATGAAAATATTGAAAAGAAAATAACTTATCTTGTGCATTAACTTAAAGCTATCGACTCCCAAAATTACGGCCCCAATTTTCGTCAAAAATAACAACTGGGTATGACCCAATGAGTGTCAGCGGTCAAAAATAACCCATCAACGCCCAACGGCTATATTCTTGTCAACGTTGGTAGAAGCCATGTCAACGTCCAAATTGGTCACAACAACGTTTGGAAATATATCTGTCAACGTCCAAAAATAAAAATGATAAAAATGAAAAAGGACCTTAACAAAGTGATTTATCCTAGTGAAGATAAACTATAAATTGAAAATTACTATAGGGTGGCAAGCACTGTCCAATCATGCGCACTTGCTTATGTAAGATAGACATAACAGTCCTCTAGTGTCCCTTGCTAACCAAAATTCTTAACAGTTAAGTTATCTCATAAAATCCCTTGTAGCTTCCCAGGTAAGCCCAATATAAATCATACCCAAGTCTTCCAACAGACCACATCCAATTCTAGGCCAAAAAGTCTTGGCAGCATGCATAGTATATCAACTTTGCATGCTACAGTGCCTCATGAGATAGTAAACTAAATCATACTCACCAGTGGACACAATCTAGAATTATGATAAGAGTATTATAAGAATACCCAAAAAGTCCTAAAAGGTTCCTAAACCTCCCCTGAAACTATGATACATATGTTGCCAAATAATATGCATGTAAATAAAAATTTAGGTCAAGATAGGAATATAAATATTCCAACCATCATCCATAAATTGAAACATGCTCCAATAATGCTCCAAGGATCAATAAGCAACTCTCTATCCAATGGTATAATGCTAACAACGCCTGCACAATTAGATCAAAAACCACAAAACTAACATGTTGCTGACAACGTCACGATAACACTTATCAGCGTTAAGATAACCTTTGTCAGCGTTAGACAAATAAAGTGTAAAATCTAATTTCACATAAAGACTAATAACAATGCATATCCTGTACATACTTTTACAATATGATCCCAAAACACATATTAAGTGAGATTGATCATCCCAATACTTGTTACCAAGTATTGAAATCTTCCAGTATCAAAAGGTTTAGTTAATAAATCAGACACATTTTCTTCTGTGTCAACCCTATCTGGTTGTATTAAACCCTTTTCAAAACAATCTCTTATAAAATGATGTCTAATTTCTATGTGTTTTGTTTTAGAGTGATGTACAGGATTTTTAATTATGCATAAAGTACTGTTATTGTCTACAAAAATCTTGGTATGCATGAAAATATACCCATAATCCAACAGCTAGTTCTGAATCCATAAGACTTGTCCACAACATGAAGCTGCTGCAACATACTCTGCTTCAGTTGTAGAATTGGCCACCACTGTTTGTTTCTTGCATTGCCAAGAGATCAATCTACTCCCAAGAAACTGACATCCACCAGTTGTGGATTTCCTATCAAATTTGTCACCACCATAATCACTGTCTGAATATGCAATAAGCTCCAATGGTGAATCTTTTGGATACCATAATCCTAGGTCTGGATAACATCTAAGGTATCTAAAGATCCTCTTGACAACATGAAGATGACACTCTTTGGGAGTCACTTGATGGCATGCACATGCACACACAACAAACATAATGTCAGGTCTTGAAGCTGTGAGATACATCAATGAACCAATCATTGATCTATAGTGCCTGACATCCACTTCTTTTCCATCTCCAACTTTTCCCCAAGCGTGTTCCCTATCCATAGGTGTGCTAGCCCTTTTCTCATGTGGAGAAAATCTAAACTTCTTCAAGATTTCTGCTACATATTTTGTAGAAATGTAAATCTATGCTTATATTTTTAGAGAGAAAAAGAGATGGTGGATTTCACACTTTTAGAGAGAGAAAGTTAAGAGAACTATGTGTAAATTATGAAACCACACACCCTCTCCATCTAAGGAGAGGGTTTATATACCCAAGCCTTGTGATGGGCTTGGGCTTTACAATGTTGTGCCGGCCTACACATGTTGTAGGCTCGGCTTGACTTTTTTTGTTTAATAAAGATATCTAGACTACGAGCTACAACTTAATATATTGTTGGAGTGACCGAATCTTCCTAAATACGTAAAAACGTATTTCCAACAATCTCCCCCTAAGGGAGGTCACTCCAAACAAGGGCGTTACCCAAGTTACAATAATGAAGTAAACCTAGCATACTATGCTTGTCTTGAGCTCGTAGTCTTCGTCTTTCTTTTTCTTTTTCTTTTCTAGTGAACATGCTGATTTGATCTTTGATATCAATCTTTGAGCATTAATCTCTTGCCTTGATCTCGTGCATCCATCACTTGTGATCTTCGCCTCTTCGTAACCTCACGTCCCACATACTTATACCTTAGTAATTCTTGAAAGCTTTAGAGTTCAATATAGCGGAAGACTTAACTTTTAGGCTTTCTTGAATTAGATGAGATATTAAGTAAATAAAGTATAAGTATGCGGGGACGACTTCTTCTTGGATTTCGCAACGCCACCTCTTCAAATGCCGCAACATAAGTAGACACGAACGAAATGGCTTTGAACATTTCATTCTAATTCGGTAGCATTTTACCTCCGGTCGGTGAAGACCGTTGGACGATATTAGATATCATACCCGTGACGGATAGTTTCAATTAAGTAACTTCCTGACAGGATTTCGCGGGTAAACCCGTTCTCTTTATTCGACCGTCCAAAGCTGACTGCGAACATAAAGAGTGAATCGTTTGGATAATAATATCCGCATGATTTGAAGCCGTCAATTCATGTTCCTGGAACAAGTGAAATTCAATTAAGAACCGCACCATCGTTGCTTTCCAGTTGTCACGAGCTTGATTCGTATAGAATCATGCAAGTTACCTACCAAGTGCTGTTTGAGGTTAACACTAGAAGGATTTCCACTCATCACCGTGAACACTAAGGTATCACTCTGAGTGTTCTGGCAAGATCACTGAGATATTGCGTAGAGGCCTGGAACGTGTTTAAATTCAGTTAGGAATTAAACCACTGTTGCTTTCCAGTTATCACAAGTTTGATTCATAAAGAATCGCACAAGTCACCTACCATGAGCTTTTTGATATTTGCTCAAGAAGGACTTCCATCTTCATTGTAAATACTTTCGTATTACTCGGATGTTCATGTAAGATCATAAAGATTTTGCGTAGGGACACTTAAAATCTTTCTTACTTTTCATAGTGTGTGAGGAAGCAAGGAAACATGAAAGTGTGTCCTAATGAGATATTTGATGATCTCAAATGGCTCTAGACTTGATCGTGCATTTTGGATTTTAGTGATCGGAGGCTGGAGAGGAGTGCCACCATTTCAATACCAATTTATTCGGAGTGAATAAATCAATAGATAACATGTTGTCTCCGTGTGATTAAAACAAATATCTTTTGAGAGATATCTGAGTTAGCTGGGATGGGTTGTGCATTGCATCACTGGGTCCATGATGTCTGTCTTCAATATCAAGAATCATTAAACAATGATCTTAATAGCATATGTATTGACCCGGTTTCTGCCTAAAGTTGTAAGGAGGGCTTCTTTCTTTACACCCTTTATCTTTACAATTCTTTTTCATTCTTCAACCCCTTCAATGCTTACCAATACGTCATAACTAGCACCTTGTTGTGATTGTTCCAGTGCTAACTTAAGTACTTGGTCGGCATTCAGCTACGTTCATAATCTTTCTCCATCTTTCCTAAGGACTACTATTTCTAGCTATGGAATGTCCTTGGGAAGATTCCTCCGGTTCTGGAAGAATCATAGGACTTAACCTATCCTACCATCCTTACGTCACCACAATCTTCATCGTCGTGAAATAAATAGGTTTTGGGTAAGTATAAATCACCATGAAATCCATTTTTGATATGCAAATCCATTTTGCTCCCCCTTAACATATGCCACGATCTTCGAAAACATTTCGCATATGTCGGGAAGCGCCAGCACATTAAGTCAAACCATTTGTGATAATATCCTATATTAAATCACATTTTCTCCCCCATATTAAAAATATTAACCCAATCGATGTTTTTAATATCAATTGATTTAATGAAGTTTTAACAAAGGTTTTGGGAAGAAAAATGCAAGTCCATTTTATCTTCATGATATCAAACGTATGAGATATGATACCGATTTGTAACATGATCACATATTCACTATATTACAAAAAATTGACAAGGTTGGACCTGATAGATGAGAACATCATATGATAAGATCAAATGGTTCTTGTCAGCATATGTTGGTCGCCTCGTCATGTCTGAAGTCATCTTTTGACACCACGTGTACGATTGGTATTGTTGTCTTGACACCAGTTAGTGAGCTTGGCACGTTCGGCATCAAAGATTCTGAATGCTTGACAATTGCTCCCCCTCAATTGTTGACCCGTGTTCTATCGAAAGAGCTGTAGTCGTCGGTTGAGTAGTCACATCGTCGAGTATGTAGATACCAATTGTAGATAGCATGGTTGTAGAGATGATAGCTTCATAAAAACAAGACTTCTCTTGTTTTAACAAATAAATGCACTGAGGCGTACATAGATTTGTGTTAGACGAAGTTATAAAGTAAACTTGATCCCTTACAAGGTTTTAAAGTAAACCTTGCCCGAGAAAATTAATTCCCGTTGTTAGCCAAAGCTTTCATAAGAAATACCTGACTTTAATGTGAAAACCGGGTTGCAGTCAGAAATAACTACAAGCCATTTAGGCATGTTTTATGATGTATTTACAACTTTTGTACGAACTCTATTTATGGCGTCGTGTCAATATTAATCAACATTTCTAAGGCCGTAAATATTATCGTACCGAAAGACATGCCTTTAAAAAATAAAGTAAAAATATTTTTGGATTTTTTCTATATTTTTCAATTTTTATGGTTTTTATATGGTTTTATATTTTTGTATTTTGCTTTTATGGATAAAGATATAAACAATATATGCAAATGATCACCAAGGATACGGAGAATAGTTTTACCACCACTATTCTTTCGCTTCATTTTCCAGTTCCTTTAGAGTCTCAGGCGAGAAAGTTCTCATTCCTACCTTGTCGGCCAAAAATTCAATTCGAGCGCGATCTAAAGCCTTCGTGAAAATATCCGCCAATTGATACTCAGATCGGACAAAGTAAAGCTCGATTACTCCATTTTCCACTTGCTCCTTGATGAAGTGGTAGCGAATGTCAATATGCTTCGACCGGGAGAATTGAACATTGTTGCAGCATAAGGCAATTGCACTCTTGTTGTCGCAGTACATCAGAATTTTGTTGAAACCTAGACCATAGTCGGTTAATTGCGATCTCATCCAAAGAATTTGAGCACAGCAACCGGAAATAGCTATGTATTCTGCTTCCGTACATGAAATTGCAGCGCTTTTCTGCCTTTTCGATGCCCAACTGATTAGTCGATCTCCTAGTAGTTGCAAAGTTCCACTCGTGCTACGCCTTGTGTCTTAACAACCCGTGTGATCCGCATCTGCATATGCCTTAAGTGCAATCGAAGAGTCCTTCGAATACCAAAGTCCCCGATTAATGGTTCCTTTAAGATATCGAAAGATCCGTTTCACAGTAGCCAAGTGTAACTCAGTAGGCCGAGTTTGATACCGAGCACACATACATATAGCAAACTGAAGATCAGGTCGACTAGCTGTGATATACAGAAGAGTACCGATCATTCCACGATACAGTGTCGGATCAACGGCAACTCCATGTGGATCTGCATCAAGTTTAGTTCGTTCCACCATTGGAGTATCCACGGGGTCGCAAGATTCCATCTTATACTTCTTAAGCGATTCAAGGGCATACTTGGATTGATTGATAAAGATGCCTCTGGGACTCTGAGATATCTGAAGACCTAAGAAGAATGATACCTTGCCCATCATTGACATCTTAAACTTGGAAGACATGAGTGTCCCAAACTCATCCGATAAGGTTTGGGTTGAGGCTGCAAATATAATATCATCAACATATATTTGTACCATAATCATATCTTTACCTCGTTTCTGAATGAACAGCGTGGGATCCACCTTGCCTTTAGCGAAGCCTTGCGTAATAAGGAATTGTGACAATAGATCATACCATGCGCGAGGAGCTTGCTTCAACCCATAGAGAGCCTTCTTAAGCTTGTACACATGATTAGGATAATTAGGATTCACAAAACCATCCGGTTGTTGAACATAGACCTCTTCCTTGAGTTCACCATTAAGAAATACCGTCTTCACATCCATCTGATAGACGATCATATTCATATGGGCTGCATAAGCGAGGAATAGTCGAATAGCTTCCAAACGGGCAACAGGTGCAAAGGATTCCATAAATTCGATGCCCAATAGTTTCTTGTATCCACGAGCTACTAGTCGAGCTTTGTTCTTCAATATTCCGCCTAACTCATCGAGTTTCACCTTGTAAACCCATTTCAAAGTGAGTAACTGCACTTGATCCGGGCATGGGACAAGTTCCCATACTTCAAGACGTATAAATTCATTAAGTTCTTCTTGCATAGCTTCTATCTAACATGATTGAGTAAAAGCTTGTTGCCATGTCTTAGGTTCAACTTCAGTGAGAAAAGCATCAAAGTGACAAAACATTGCACTTTCTTGTAACTGACTTCGTGTGGATACTGGACGATTAGGGTCACCAATAATAGAATCTATAGGATGATCCTTTGTGCACTTGCTGTCAAGTTCACGAATCCGTGGATTGGAGTAAACTGTAGAAGGAGCTTCCTCTGAGGTGGACGACCCGGCTTGATTAGGGTCGGGAATAGGTACACTAAAGAATGGAAGTTCACGCATTTAAGTGAATTCCAAATCGTGATCATCATCATCCTCTTCATCATCAATAGGCATGACATGGGTAGTTGATTCGGGTGTTGGTTGAGAATTACTTGTTGATGGTATATCTTGACCAATTGTAGGTGCAGATGTGTCTGATTGTGGAATGGTTGCTGGAGCGACAACTTCGGTTACCAGAGCTATTACCTCAGGTTCTGGAGCAACAATACTTGGAGGAGTAAAGAATTCATCAAAGAACGGTTGAAACAACGTATCCCATTCCTTCCTAGTAGGTGGTGTAAATGATGATGAAGTAGGGTTGTTTGGGACAAGACCAGAGCTAATGTTACTGGGTCCCATTTCATGAAGTGCGGGTTCAGAGCTGCTTTGCTCAGAAGCAATTGCTGTCAGCTCGTCAAAATCAACATTCATAGTTTCTAGGATCTTGCGAGAGTTACGGTTGTAGATTCGGTATGCCTTCTTTGCGGGTGCGTAACCAATGAAAATACCAATATCAGCCTTTGGTTGAAGTTTTCCCAAATTGTCACCATCATTATTTGGATAGCAAAGAGAACCAAATACATGAAGATATGATAAATCTGGTACTTTTCCATGGAGAAGCTCATAAGGTGTTTTACCATGGCGTTTACGAATTAGTGACCGGTTTTGGGTGTACACTGCGGTAGATACTGCTTCTGCCCATAAAAACAATGGAGCCTTTGCGTAAATTAACATCGTTCGAGCAGCTTCCATAAGTGTGCGATTTCGCCTTTCAACGACACCGTTTTGTTGTGGAGTGCGTGCAACGGATGTTTCATGAGATATGCCAACTTCTTCATAATAATCACGCAAGATTTGATTCACAAATTCGGTTCCATTATCTGTACGAATTCGTCGGACAGTAGTGTTGAGACACACTTGAATCATCTTGAGAAATCCGATGATGAATTTAGGTGCCTCATTTTTTTCTTTAAGAAATTTCACCCATGTAAACCGAGAGTAATCATCGACCATGACGAGGATGTACTTTTTGCCACTAAGACTTTCAACACGCATTGGCCCACAAAGATCCATATGCAAAAGATAAAGTTTCTCTTGGTTTGTGTCTTCAGTCTTAGGTTTGTAAGATTTCTTAGTGCTTTTCCCCATTGTACACGCGGAACACAAATGATCCTTGTGAAATAAAAGTTTAGGAAGACCACGAACAAGTTCGTTTTTTGCCAAATGATTAATAGCGTCAAAGTTAAGATGAGATAACCGTCGATGCCATAACCATGACTTAGTCTTCGATGCTTTGGAGAGAAGACATACGGGAGAAGCGGCCATCATGTCTTGTAGAGACAAAGTATACAAATTATTCCCTCGAGTACCTTTCAATAAATCAACCCCCTCCAAATTACGAATGAAGCAGGTATGCTCTCGAAAAGCAACTTCTAGGTTTGCATCACAAAATTGTCCCACAAAAAATAAGTTGTGACCAAGACCTTCCACGTAATACACTCATGAAATTACAACATTCCCAATATGATATTCACCGTAACCCATTATCTTTGCAATATGATCATTTCCAAATCGAACCGTACCAAGAAACTTGCTGACGAAAGTTCTGAGCTGAGAGCGATCTCCGGTCATATGCTTGGAGCAACCAGAGTCCAAATACCAGAGAACAATTTGGACCACCTGTTTTCAGTAACAACAGTAGACAATGCATTGGAAACTATTGGTTCCTGAGTGTTAGCAGATACAGATAAAATATTATCAGAATTGCTAACATTTTTGTGACCCTTAGATTTCCTGCTTTTTCTAATGTGAGTTTTAGCACTAACAGGGTTTACTGTTCCAACTTTCTTAGGTTTTGGATTATCCGCGGGCACTACAGTGGGAGTAGACCTAGTTAAAGGGCACTTTGTTCCTACAGTAGTGTTGGTGTTCCTAGTTAAAGGACACGCTTGTGTTTTGGTAGCCTTGGTACTCCTAGTTAAAGGGCACTCTTTCTTCGCTTTAGTGGGAGTGATCCTAGTTAAAGGGAACGTATTTCATACTATAGTGAAAGTTCTACCAGTGGGGCGTCACATCCAACCAACTTGGGTTAACACTTTCCCAGTCGGTTTCCATTCATTTTTCCGGGCATACATCTCATTCACATGGTCAATAAGGCAAGAATCATGACGACTAGAAAACATACATTCATTGCAATTCCAACACTTTAAATTAGAATTCACAGTAGGCTTAGAACGTTGCACAATCACAGAGCCTTTAGGTTTAGCTACATCATTCTTTTTATTCAAAATAGAAATAACATTCCTAGGATGGGCTTCTACTTTCTTCTTCACTTGACTACTAGATGGGGGCAAGATCCTATCATTCTTCTTGTTTCTTTTAAGCTTAGATCTTTGAGCCTTAGTAGTGGTGATTACTCCTGTAGAAGGCAACACGGGAATCTTAGAAGCTGGTTTTGATTCCGCCTTATCTTTAGTGACCAAAGTTTGAGATGGTTTAGTCCTAGGGCCCTTGTTAAGTGGTGTGACGGCTATAAGAATCCTTTTGATTGCACTAGAGGACGATGCTGAGACAGTGGCTGCGTTATCCACAACATTCTTACCTTTTAGAGTACGAAGTGTTTCCTTTAACTCAGCCAAGAGCAGATTCTTATCACAAATTTGTTCCCTCAAATCAGATATTTCCATCGAATTTCGATTCAATTGTTCAATCAATGATCGATTCTGTGCAGTGGTATCAACACATGCGGGCTTTACTGAATCGAAGAGTCGTGTATTTTTCTGTTTTAAGTTATCAACTTTGGACAAAATCATTGAAACTCGATTATCTAGATCAAGTTTAAAATTCTCAGCAGCCTCAAGTACGTTCACACAGTTACGCTCCTTAGATTTCTCTATTTCTATCGGCAAAGATGTAGCAACTTTGTCACTTGGCTGACGCTGTTTTGATTGTAAATTCAATCGAAAATTCTTTTCAAAGTTTGCATCATCGATATTAACACCTTCGAATGACGTTTCAAAGATTTCTTGAATAAATTGTTTCTTGCATTCAAGAGAAATACAATGTGTTTGAATCTCATCAAAACGTTTTAAAAGAGAAGAATATGAATCTTGAAGCTTTAAAAATTCAGCGTCAGATTCGTGACAAGTACTATCTACCACATTATCCACAGATTCAACATTATGCACAATAGAATAATTATCAATACTTTTATTCACACAGACAGAGACTATATCATGAGACATCACTTGCTTCAGAAGCTGATCATTTTGGCGTGAAACCCATTCTATTTCAAGTAAACTGTTTTCATAAGCATCATTCATTTCATTGAAAACACGTCTAACTTCTTCTATTTCCAAAAGCAAATCTTGATCAAGAGTACTAAGACAAGCTATAACATTTTCTACAAACTGAACAATTTTGTTTCGGAACGCAGCTCTAGTGTGCTCAAAGTTCCATTCACCTCCCGTTATGGCCGAAGCCGTCGTACGTTCCAAAATGACCTTGTCAAAATCGGCTAAGTGTTGGTGTACCGCATTTAAGTTAACGAACGCCTTACTTACCGGTGGAATTAACTTCGTTAAATCCGTTTTAACAAGTGTAGGAGACGTACTAGGAAGGTTTTCATGTGACAAACTTTGGGGCACAAGAACTGTCAATTCAGCTAATTCCTTTTGTAAGCGAATGCATATCTTTTTCAAAAATTGATCTTTGTTATGTTGATCATAATCAATTGTATGGAATTTTGAAATCATTTTAGAATGAGTTTCATCCGCAAGTGACTGTGTCTCCTCAGTACTACGAACAAAAGGTGCTTCTTTCGATTTGCCAATTATGGTCATATCATAAAGACCGGGAATATGTTCCTAAGCTTGTTTTGCATAACCTGGATTAGGTGGTAAATCTTTAAGACGCTTAAGTTCGAGTTCTTTAAATGATTTAGTTAAAAGATGAACCTTTTCTGTGGAAGCGTATTGTTTTAAAAGATGTTTTTCTTTAAATTTAAGAAGTTTGGTAGCATTAATTTCCGATTCAACCTTTTTAGACTCGAGAGTTTCGAAATCCATTTTAAGTTTCTTGAAAATCATTGACAACCGACTCTTTTGCTTTTAATTCATTGGAAAGATTATCTTTTAGTGATTCTATTTCTTTCAAGTGTTCAATCTTTTCAAAACGAAATTGGTCAAATTCAAAACATGTTATTTTCTCTACTTGAGGGACCATTTCAAAAGTTTTGACCTTTTCTTTATGCAACGCAAGCTCAGCAGTTAGGGTGGAATTGGTATCTACGGATTGTCTGAGGGCCATATGCATTTGATCAATAATATGTTTAGGCACCATGACTAAATCATGTTGAGCATTAGATTCCATACCCGTCATAGCATTTGGTTGAGGTTCACTCAAATGTGTAGGGTTGGGTACCACATCATTTGAGTTACTAGTTCCCGAATGCTGTTCGAGGTTGTCCTTTTCATGCCCAACTTGATGTTGGTTATCATCAATATTATTAGATGTGGTTGGTACCTCACTGACGACATCAGAACCGTAGTGAGAGAGATTAGCAACGAGAGCAGCTTGGGCAGAGTGAATGTCATCACAATCCGAATCATATGCATCAAGATCATCTGCTTGATAAGCTGCATTAGAGGTAGAAACGACTGCAATGCCTTCAGTATCTGCTGCCCCTGGGTCTGCAAGAAATGCTAACTCCTCTGAATCCAAAATCTTCCCCTTAGACTGAGCATCAACCAAATACATCTTCTCACGAAACAATGCATCATCCCTCCTCCTTTTCGGCTGAGTGCATTCCCTAGCCATATGACCTTGTCCTCGGCAATTGTAGCAAGTCACAACCTTCTTAGGACCAATAAGACTCCCATTTCCACTAGCTTGAGAATTCACAGCTTGATTGTTCTAAGTCCTTGTAGGAGGTCCATATGAATTTTGCCTTCCCTGAATTGGTTGCACCGTCACTTGACCATCTTGAATAGTGGCTTGTTGTCGAGGATTTGAAGAGGTACGGAGCTGATTGTTTGTTGGTGGAAATCCTCTAGTTGCAACAAGTTTTGACAAGTAGGCGGTGAGATGGTTTAGTACATCAGCCGGCATATCATTTGGAGTAAAGACTGGTGCTTGGATTGGTGGAAGTTCATTAGAGTAGAAAGCTTGTGCTGGTTGTGCTTCTATTGGAAAATATCCTTGTTGAGAGTATAGCCCATTGGAGAAGTGTTGGCTTGTGATGGTGATGTCTTATATGATGGTTGCTGCGGAAAAGATTGTTGATGAACACCTTGTTGAAATGCTTGTTGTGGCATCATTGGTGGTTGATAAGATGGTTGCTGATAGGTGTGTGGTGGTGGCTGCTGCAAGTATGATGGTTGCTGATAAGTATAAGCCATGTTTTTTTGAGAAGCATACATTGCAAGTGGATCATGAACTTGAGGTGTGACAACCGAGCCTCGATCACATGGCATTCGTGTTGTTGAAGAAAAGCTTGAAGTTGATCCACATTGGTGTTATGCAAGTCCTTAGCCAATTTAACATCCGTCACGTATTTTTTCCATTCTGGAGGAAGAGTGTTCAAATACTTGGTGTTCAATTGAAAGGTAGGAATTTCCATGCCATAGATATTTAGCTCATTCAACAATAGAGTAAATCTCAGATAACAGTCATTGAGAGTCTCCCCTGGCACATAGGCAAACTTATCAAAAGTATCATAAAGCTTACACTCTCGTTCTTGTTTAGTTAACGAGGTGCCTTGCATTAGAACACGAATTCTATCCCATAACTCTTTGGCAACTTTATGTTTGCTGACGAGTTTGTAGACATCTGGAGGAAGGGCTTGGAGAATGATGTTTGTAGCATACTTATCACATTTATCTTGAATCTTCATATCTCCAGTCAACTCACCCGTTGTGCGAGGACGAGTAGTTGTACCTTTCGTCACAGTACCATAATCTAATGGTCCATTGAGCACCGATGCCCAAATAAGATGTCCATTCTCCTTGTTCAACATATAAAGTTCCATTCGGGAAGCCCATTCCTCATACACAGTCTTCACCAATATTGGTGGACGATTATCCGTACCCGAGAGGATGGACTTATCCGTAAGAGATGTGTACTCCATTTCGATAAGTTAAGATTTACAAACTTGATCGGTCAATGAAAGAAAGTAAATGTGTTTGTTGTAGTGTGTTAAAACCAAGAAATAATGTTAAAATCCCCTAAATTATGTTCAAAAACACGTTTTTTGAAAAAATGTTGGATCGTACTCAGATCGCACTTGTGGATCGTACCCTATGATCATAGTCAGATCGCACTCCTTGATCGTACCCAACGATCGTAATCTGATCGCAACAAGTGATCGCACTTACTATGATCGTACCCAACGATCGTGCTATGATCGCAACGAGTGATCGCACTCACTCTGATCGTACCCAACGATCGTGCTCTGATCGCAACGAGTGATTGCACTCACTATGATCGCACTCAGATTGGACTCCCAAATCGTAATGCGATTGTACTCCCTTATCCTAGTCAGTGATCGTAGTCTGATCGCAACGAGTGATCGTACTATGGATCGTACTAGGAAATCAGATTGATGGATCGTACTAGGGATCGTAGTTAGATCGTAACAACAGATCGTGACTATGGATCGCAAGAAGAAACCCCCAGGGTTTATGCAAAGACAAAGTCAGATCGAACTGAATACCAACTTACCTTTTTTCTCGGACAGTACACGAACACAAGCAATTCAAGATTCTAAGCCAAAAAATGAATCAAACAACCAAAAAATTTTGTGTTTTTAACCCAAATACCAATACCAAATCACTATAACAAGTAATAAGATGAAGTAAATCAAGATTAACCCATAAAAACACAAAAAAAAATTTGGTTCGTGTGAAAATAGATCAAAAATGGCGAGAGAATCAAGAACACAAACACAAGAACTAAACAATCATCCCATGGCTCTGATACCATTTGTAGAAATGTAAATCTATGCTTATAGTTTCAGAGAGAGAAAGAGATGGTGGATTTCACACTTTTAGAGAGAGAAAGTTAAGAGAAGTATGTGTAAATTATGAAACCACACACCCTCTCCATCTAAGGAGAGGGTTTATATACCCAAGCCTTGTGATGGGCTTGGGCTTTACAATGTTGGGCCGGCCTACACATGTTGTAGGCTCGGCTTGACTTTGTTTGTTTAATAAGGATATCTAGACTACGAGCTACAACTTAATATATTGTCAGAGTGACCGAATCTTCCTAAATACGTAAAAACGTATTTCCAACATATTTATCTTGAGAGATGAAGATACCATCTTCTTTCTGCTGAACTTGTAATCCTAGAAATAAGTTCATCTCTTCCATTGTACTCATCTTGAACTTTTCTGTCATAAGCTTGGAAAAGTCTTCACTCATCTTTGGACTAGAAGAGCCAAAGATGATATCATACACATAGACCTGAACAAGTAAGAAATCCTTACCAGTCTTCTTTGTAAATAAGGTCTGGTCTATAGTGCCCCTTTTAAATCCATTTTCCACCAGATAGGTGGACAATGTGCCATACCATGCTCTTGGGGCTTGATGAAGTCCATACATAGCTTTCTTCACTCTATACACCTTGTCTGGATGTTTTGAATCTTCAAAACCAGGAGGCTGCATAACATAAACCTCCTCTGCAATTGTGCCATAAAGAAAAGCACTCTTCACATCCATTTGGTAGACTGTAAAGCCCATGTAGGAAGCATAGGCTAGAAAAATCCTTATAGCTTCAATCCTTGCAACTGGTGCAAAGACCTCCTCATAGTATATCCCTTCTTCTTGTGTATATCCTTGAGCCACTAAACGTGCCTTGTTTCTGACCACAATGCCTCTTTCATCCTTTTTGTTTCTAAGAACCCATCTTGTCCCAATAGGTCTGACATGTTTGGGACAATCAACCAACTCCCAAACATCCTGGATAGCAAATTGGTGAAGCTCATCTTGCATTGCTTCCACCCAACTTGGTTCCTTGAGAGCATCAAAAATCTTCTTAGGTTCCCGTTGTGACAGAAAACAGGCAAAC
This sequence comes from Glebionis coronaria, assembly GCA_025667525.1. Classification (NCBI taxonomy): domain Eukaryota; kingdom Viridiplantae; phylum Streptophyta; class Magnoliopsida; order Asterales; family Asteraceae; genus Glebionis; species Glebionis coronaria. Next base: position 490,479,013 of record CM046876.1, on the reverse strand, counting down.
AAACATGCTTGAACAAGAGGGGTATCAACCTTCTTGTGAATATTGGCAATAAATCCTCCAAGATTCTGATGAGATCTTCTAGTTTGCACAGGAGTCATCACATCACCAATAATTAGAGAAGGAGGGTGATTTTTGATTATAGAAGTAAGCACTCCTCCCTCAATAAGTGTGTTGTCCTGAATCTCATCTTCCATGTTACCAATATCCTCTTTAGACTCTTTTTCATCATTATCTGAATGAACCTCTCCATTTCTGTTTAAAGGTTCACCTTGTTCAAAATTATTAGAAGAGAAAATATGGTCAAAAGATCTGTCAACGCCAGGACCAAGGCTGTCAATGTTTGAGCCATCAACGCCTGAATTTGTCTTGTCAGCGCCAGAATTTCCTTTGTCAGCGCCTGAAAGATCATGCATGTTGTCAACTGGTGATACTTGGGGACCACCTTTTTCCTTTCCAGCAGCAGCAGCAGCAAATGCATCTGTCCATGTGGGAATGGTAACATACTCAAGTATGGATGATGATTTGTCTGCTTGTGATCCAACCTCTTCATTAACCTGTTTACCTGAAACATCAACAACTGGTTCTTCCACAACATTTGAAGTTACCTTCACAATGTTTGGATTAGTAACAGGCATATAATTCAAATTCCTAGATAGAGGTTCCAAGTCAAATAACCAATTTGGACCACTTTCAAGATCACTAGGTTTACTTTCTAAAAACCTAACATGTACTTTTTCAAGTATACGTTTTTCTTTCTTAAGGTAAACTCTATATCCTCTACTCTGCACAAAATAACCCATGAAGTAACCTTCGTCACCTTTAGCACTAAACTTACCTAAGGCATCACTAGTATCGAGCACAACTACATGACATCCAAAAGGTTTAAGAAAACCAATATTAGGTTTCCTTCCCCAAAGTAACTCATAAGGTGTTTTGTTATGAATCTTGTTGACTAATGCCCTATTCTGAACATAACAAGCTGTATTCACAGCCTCAGCCCAAAAGGCAATGGGAAAGTGAGCATCATCCAACATAGACCTAGCTGCTTCTATGAGGGTTCTATTCTTTCTCTCAGCTACCCCATTTTGTTGTGGGGTTCTAGCTACACTAAACTTGTAACACCCCATTTTGATAATGGAATGTCACGTGTAATTATGACGTGTCATCAAAGCATACAAGGAAAAATGTCTAAACATCACATGACCATAAAAGGAAAATACCGGAATCAAACATCGGTAGTCCAAAGTAAAGCTCATCACACACAAACATAAGTACTGTAAGGGAAAGGACTAAACAGTGTCCATAGCAGAGTATCAACGTAAAGATAATGCATAAAGTAAAGAAAGGCTAGAAAGCTTCCAGTCCATATGCACGTACGCTTAAAGTCTACGAGCGTCCCTGAGTACCTGCCATTTTAGGAACATAGAAAAGGAAAACGGCTGAGCAATACGCTCAGTGCACGGATGTACAATAAAGCATGAATAGGATAAGCATATAACATATAACATCGGAAGAAACTAAGTCCCGAATAACCTGGTTAAGTCTTGGTAAAACTGGTTTTATAGTTTGAAAAGCCTTATGTTTATCTTATAAAAACTGTTTAACATGTTCTACCATTAGCCAATATAGGTCATGAAAATCCACCGTGCATGAATACTTGGAGGGGTGACCTCATCATACAAATTAGAGGGGCTGCCTCTAATTTAATATACTGGTATTGGGTAGGAGGGATCAGCTCCTTGTGAAGGATGCAAGGCACACACCACATTCACACTGAGTAATCTGCTGAAAATATGTAACTAGGATGCACCCATACGCCCCACATGATAAATAAAATAAATGGCCAAAAGCTGAAGGGACGCCACGAGCAATCACTCCGCCGTGGTGAAGTCATAACATCAGTGCCTCTAATGTTATGGTTATGGTACCTCCATAACTAGGTGAAACTGGTCATGCATGTATATGGCTATAGGTATTCTAAATTAAACATAAGCAAGTCAAACATATAAACTTATACTACGGGAAAACATTTGGCTACATACGGAGAATCCTAATAAGGAAAGAATGTCCATACTGAAAGGACGGGAATCCGTACCTTATGTCCAGTGAACGAAGAAGATGAACTGAGGAGAATCCTACTTCGGTATCACTAATGCTACATAAATACATACATGAATAAGTATCTGCTTACTAAATATGTAACTGGTTTTATGTCATGTCTTAGCTTATTTTATATGTTCATATCATGTTTTACTGTTTTAAGCCTTAAACTGTGTTTATCTTATATTCTGTCTATTCTGATTAAGTGTTTCTGGTATTTCATGTATTATTATACTTACTGTGTAATAATAAGTAACTTTCCAAAAATAGCAGGTTTCCAAAAATAGAAAGTTTCCAAAAATAGAAAGTTTCCAAAAATACAAAGTTACCAAAAATACAAAGTTTCCAAAAATAGAAAGTTTCCAAAAATAGAAAGTTTCCAAAAATAGAATTACTGCTTAAAATAGATAAGTTTCTAAAAATAGAAAGTTTCCATAAATAGATCAGCTGCCTTAATTAAATAAGTTTCCATAAATAGATTAGCTGCCTGAATTAAATAAGTTTCTAAAAATAGAAAGTTTCCATAAATAGATTAGCTGCCTTAATTAAATAAGTTTCTAAAAATAGAAAGTTTCCATAATTAGATATAAGCTGGTTAAATAAGCTAAGTATATAAGCCTAAGTGTTTTTCTAATTATTTTCTATGTCATAATGACATAATGTATAGTTTATTAATTATTTCATGTAATTTGAATAAACTATAGGTTAAAAGTATTTAATTAAAATATATTATGTTTTTAATTAAATATAGTTAAATACTTAGGTTATAACATGTATTATTATTTATTAATAATATAACCTAAGTCATGTTAATTAATTAATTATAACCATGGTTTTTAAATAATTAATTAATTATAAGTCTAGAAAATATAAAATACTTAGGTTAATAATTCCATGATTCAAATAATTAAATTATAACGTAAGTCATGTTTATTAAATTAATCATGTCATATTTATTAATTTAATCTAAACATATGATTATAGAAAAAACTTAACATAAACAGTGAACCGGATTTTGACTAGAAACCATGAACCGGACATGAAATTGACACTATATCCCGAACCACTTCGGGGTTCCCCTTGTTTTGCTACTGCCGTGGGACCCACACCACCCAACCGGGACCATATGGTCTCGGTGGTGGTTTAGTAGCCAAACCGAGACCCCCTTGGGGTTCGGTTTAGGCGCCGGCCAAACAAACACCCCTAAAAACAACCTTTTTGATTTACCCAATAACCATTTTCATGATTGATTTATGTTTTTAATTAGGTTTTTAAAAACATCATGTTCTTAATTAATTTTATTAGATCAAATCAAAAAGAAAAGGAGTAAAAGAATTTACCGAATGCGTGGATCTAACGAGGATGAACACACACGAACACATGTACAAGATTCAAGATCAAAATCAACTAAACACCCCCTTGGTGTGTTTATATGCGGCGGCCAAAAAAAGAAAAAGAGGAGAAGGAGAAAACTTTTTTAGGTTTTTGATTTTTCTTCTGTAAAGTGAAAAGTGACTAGCAAAATCTACCATAACCCCTCTTTAGTAAATTTTGAGATGGGCTTGACCCATCTCCTTAATGTTGCCGCGGGTATGGGGCCCCACATGGGGGTACCCGTACCGTTTTCCGTGTCTCGTTGTTTAATTGTTCGTTCGTGTTTATTTGTGTTCGCGTTTTGTGTGTTCTCGTTAAATAATTACCGTGACCTCATATATTTATTCACGCTCGTAATAAATATATATACGTAATTAATAATAGTTCGTGATTTAATTACGTTCATGATTTCATGATTGAATGTTCGTGATTAATTATTGTTAAATAATTATTGCGTGTTCGTGTGTAATAAATACTTATCGTGTTCTAACACGTACGTAATACGTAAAATCCTAACATGTAATCGTAATCATGCTATAATAGGAAAGTTTTAATATAGTACGTATGATCTTAAGGGCACTATTCATGGTAAAAGCATGCGGGTTTTACAACTCTTCCCCCCTAAAAAGAATAATTCGTCCCCAAATTATAGATAAAGTAAACTGAAAAAGAAGAACATACCCGAATTCAAAATATGAAATGAGGGTAAGAAGCCCGGATAGACTCCTCTGTTTCCTAAGTGGCTTCCCGCTCGGTATGATCCCTCCATAGGATTTTGACGAATGGAATCGTCTTCCTTCTCATGACTCGTTCTTGTCTGTCAAGAACTCGTTCGTGTTCTTCTATAAAAGTGAGATCTTCACGTATCTGTTCCAGTGGATACTGAACAATGTGAAGGGGATGATACTGGTACCCTCTGAGTAAGGACACATGAAACACATTGTGTACATGCGAAAGCTGCGGAGGTAACGCCAACCGGTAAGATACTTCACCGACTCGTTCAATGATATCAAACGGTCCGATGAAACGAGGACTCAGCTTCCCTTTAATCCAGAAGCGTCTAACACCACGTGCCGGCGAAACCTTAAGGAAGACGTGATCTCCTACGTTAAAATGTATGTCCCTACGATGCTTATCGGCGTAACTCTTCTGACGTGACCGTGCTTCCTGAAGTTTCTGCTTATCTACTGCGATCTTTTCATTTGTCATTTCTATGATTTCTGGTCCTTCAAGTGTTCGCTCGCCAACCTGATCCCAGCAGATTGGGGCGCGACACTTCCTACCATACAACATCTCGAAAGGAGCACACTTGATACTTGCGTGCCAACTGTTGTTGTATGCAAACTCCACCAAACGGATGTAATCGTCCCAATCACCCGTCCATTCCAACGCACATGACCTCAACATGTCTTCCAATGTCTGAATAGTTTTCTCCGACTGTCCGTCCGTTTGAGGATGAAAAGCCGTGCTAAGCTTAAGTTGTGTGCCCTAAGCTTTCTGCAGACTCTTCCAAAATCACGAAGTGAATCGAGGATCTCTATCTGAGACGATGCTGGATGGAGCACCGTGGAGTCTCATGATCTCTCTTCTATACGTATCGGCGAGTTTACTTACCAGATCTTCCTTGCGGATCGGTAAGAAATGAGCTGATTTGGTAAGTCGATCCACGATAACCCAAATTGCATCGTGCTTCCTCTTGGTAGGCGGAAGACCAATAACAAAATCCATGGTGATTTTGTCCCACTTCCACTCTGGAATATCTAACGGTTGAAGGAGACCGCCATATCGCTGATGCTCGATCTTAACCTGCTGGCAGGTAAGACATTTGGAGACGTAAGTGGCCACATCCTGTTTCATACCACTCCACCAAAAGTACTGCTTGATGTCATGGTACATCTTAGTCGAACCAGGATGTATATAGAATGGGGAGCTATGAGCTTCAGCTAACAAGGCTTCCTGGAGTTCTTGGTCATCAGGAACACAAAGTCTCGTGCCCTGCCATACGATACCATCTGCATCTACTCTGAATTCCGTCTGTTTCTCCAAATTCTGTACTATCGCTCAGATTTCTCCATCATCTTTCTGAGCTTCCTTGATCTTAGAGAGTAACTCGGGTTCTACTCTAATATTATCCCAGTAACCGTGATGTCCACGTACCATGATCTCGATGTCTAGCCGCTCCAAGTCTCTTATGATTTCCTCCTCAATTTTAATGCCGTTTATCATTCAGGAATTCCTGCTAAGAGCATCTGCTACTACATTTGCCTTCCCGGGATGATACTGTAGATTAATGTCATAATCCTTCAACAGCTCTAACCATCTCCTCTGCCTCATGTTCAATTCACGTTGAGTGAAGATATACTTCAAGCTCTTGTGGTCCGTGAAAATGTCACATGATTCTCCATATAAGTAGTGCCTCCATATTTTTAATGCAAACACGACTGCAACAAGTTCTAAGTCATGCGTGGGGTAATTTTCTTCATAAGGCTTAAGCTTCCGTGAAGCGTACGCGATCACTTTCCAATGTTGCATGAGAACACAACCAAGTCCCTTCCCCGATGCATCACTGTAGATTTGAAATCCACCCGTACCAGATGGGAGAGTAAGAATAGGTGCAGATACTAGCTTCTGCTTTAGGTCTTCAAAGCTCTTCTCTCGTTCTTCAGTCCAGACGAATTTCTCCCCTTTCCGCATCAGTTTGGTCAATGGTAGTGTTAAGCGGGAAAAGTTCTCCACGAACCTACGGTAATAGCCAGCTAAGCCTAAGAAACTGCGACTTCCGTCGCTGATGTCGGCCTTGGCCACTTAGTGATGGCCTCAACCTTCGCTGGATCCATAGTGATTCCTTCTGCTGATGCAATGTGACCTAAGAATGCCACCTTGTCTAACCAGAACTTACATTTGGAGAATTTAGCATACAGCTGCTTCTAGCGAAGAATCTGTAGTACTGTACGAAGATGGTCTTCGTGTTCCTCCTTGGACTTTGAGAAAATCAGGATGTCATTGATGAAGACAATGATGAACTTGTCCAGAAATTCATGGAAAATTCTTTTCATCAAGTCCATGAACACTGCTGGAGCATTTGTCAGGCCAAATGGCATAACTACAAACTCGTAGTGGCCATAGCGGGTACGAAAAGCAGTCTTGGCGGTATCCTGCTCCTTGACCCGTAGCTGATGATAGCCTGACCTAAGATCAATCTTGGAGAAGTGTTTGTCCCCTTGGAGTTGGTCAAACAAATTGTCTATATGCGGTAGTGGATATCTATTCCGGATAGTAATCTTGTTGAGCTCGCGATAGTCTATGCAAAGACGCATACTGCCGTCCTTCTTCTTAACAAACAGGACCGGTGCGCCCCATGGAGATGCCCTCGGTTGAATGAAACCTCGTTCAAGAAGTTCTTGTAGTTGATCATTCAGCTCTATGGGAGCCATGCGATAAGGAGCCTTAGAGATTGGTTCAGCTCCTGGAATAAGCTCGATACTGAATTCCACCTCTCGTGCAGGTGGTATGCCCAGAAGTTCTTCTGGGAATACATCTTGGAATTCCGACACTATAAGTTGATCCTGAAATGATGGAGATTCAGCATCCATGTCGTGAACCGTAGCTAGATAACCCTCGCAGCCATGTGACAGTAGTACACGCGCTTGTAGGGTAGATATGATTTGTACAGACCGTCCGGGTATGAACCCGTGATGAATGTACTCTGGTGCATTAACATCACCGAAGATAACTCGATATGAATGGCAGTTTATGGTAGCATGATTCTTGGATAGCCAATCCATGCCCAAAATCATGTCGAAGTCATTCATGTCCAGCGGAAGTGCGTCAACAGGTCGAACCTTATCGTCAAATTCTAGGGGAAGACTCTTGCATACATGGGTGATTAATACAGAGTCCCTCAAAGGCGTGGAAATTGTAAGCCTATTCTCTAGTGGCATGGGGAGCATCCTAAGGTTTTTAGCATAAGTAGTAGAAATAACCGAGTGTGTAGCACCGGTATCGAAAAGAACACATGCAGCTTGACCATACATATACAAGATTCCAGTGATGGTACCTGTAGACTTGTTGGCCTGGTCACGAGATGTCGTGTAGACACGTCCAGTGGTAGGAGGTAGCTTGGAATCAACATGTCCTGATGTACCCTCCATCTCGCCCTTACGGCAATCCTTCATGATATGGCCAGGAAGACCACACTTGAAGCACGCGTCAGTGTTACGGCGACATGGCCCTGGGTGCCTACGGTGGCAAGTAGAGCAAAGAGGATGAGTAAATTCTCTAGCTGGTGCTCTGGCTGGCTGGGAACCTGATAAAACATTTTACATAAGACATGATAATAGGGTACAAAGGACAATGCGGATAATCGTAAGATTGAATACCAGTGATAGCTGGACGGCTAGGCTGTGAACCTCTCTGGTTCTGGTCCCTACCGTTTCCATGGTTCCTGGTAGAAGTTTTGCTAAAGTGTCAAAATATGAGTTATAACATGAAATCATAAGAAAATTCGTAAGTATTAGGACATGCTGTTGTTGGAGTGTCCATCGTTGTTACGGTAATTATCATTAGCGCCACGCCTATCCGTAGCAGAACGGTCGTTAGTCTGACCGTTTCCCTTGGGCTGATGAGGCTGTTGCTGAGTAGCCGGTTGAGACCGGTCCCCAGTTTTCTGTCTGGAAGATACATTTAAAGAGATGAATACTTGACATATATGGAAAGAATACGGATAGATCACCGCTTGAATGTGAATTTTTACCTCTTGTCGGGTCTCTCAGCTTCTACGAACTCATCTCTCTCCTGCAGCATCTCCAGCTTACGTGCTGCATCGGCCACTTGTGCTACAGTGTTGAACGTAGCACACACCAGATTGTTTGCGATCGATGTGAGAAGAGCCCATCTAAAGTGGTGTGCCTGTTCTTCAGGAGTACCTGCTGCTGCACCAAGGAAACCAGCTAAGCGAAGAAAGCGCTGCATAAACTCGTTGGTATTCTCCCTAGCTCTCTGTCGGATCCCATGGTACTCTCTCTTGAGCTTGTCTTGCTCAGCCTTGGGAAAGAACTGCTCCATTACCCTGTCCTTGAACTAAGCCCAAGTCAATCAAGCAACCCACTCGTCACCACCCTCAGACTGCATCAACGCTAACCACCAATTTAGCACATCGCCTTTGAACCGTTAGCATGCCAACCTCGCCTTGTATGCGGGGTCACAACCTATAGCATTGAAAATCTTCTCGATGTGAGCCAACCAGCTTTCAGCATCACTAGGGCTATCTGTTTTCTCAAAACCTCGAGGACGGAGCTTGTTGAATCTCTCCAACCATACTGCTAATGTCACTGGAGGAGGAGGAGGAGGAGGTGCCTGATTATGCTGCTGATTGTTGGCAGCTTGAACTTAAGCCCTGATGTCGTTCCTCAGTTGAGGAATCAAAGCTTGCATTGCAGCTTGGATTGCAGCATTGAGCTTTTCCTGTTCGCGTGTGAGAACCATCTAACAGTATAACATAAAACATATGATTAAACATATCAAAACCTAAAATATATATATACATGAAAAAAATTTATACCAAAATTTCAAGAGAAAAATTTTATGCAAGAAAATTTTGTGTATGAATACATGATGCAGTTTTATGAAAACTTTTGTATGCTCGAGAGTGAATGCCTATGGTCAGTTCACCCAAAACAAAAGACATGACGAGGGGACGCCTATGGGTCAGTCCCAAATTTAAAAGTTTCGATAAAACACATGCGACTAAATAGGGCCTGTTCTGTACCAACCATTACTTAGTCATAAACCTGCGACAATGACATGTATATGTATGCATAAAAATGATGAATGCATGAAAACGACTGTCAGTTCTAGGAAGACCGTAGTGACTACCCACTAATCACAGGTCATATTTTGAGAGCCTACAGGTCGAAGCCTTGGCTCTGATACCATAATTGTAACACCCCATTTTGATAATGGAATGTCACGCGTAATTATGGCGTGTCATCAAAGCATACAAGGAAAAATGTCTAAACATTACATGACCATAAAAGGAAAATACCGGAATCAAACATCGGTAGTCCAAAGTAAAGCTCATCACACACAAACATAAGTACTTTAAAGGAAATGACTAACCAGTGTCCATAACAGAGTATCAACGTAAAGATAATGCATAATGTAAAGAAAGGCTAGAAAGCTTCCAATCCATATGCACGTACGCTTAAAGTCTACGAGCGTCCCTGAGTACCTGCCGTTTTGGGAACATAGAAAAGGAAAACGGCTGAGCAATACGCTCAGTGCACGGATGTACAATAGAGCATGAATAGGATAAGCATATAACATATAACAGCGGAAGAAAATAAGCCCCGAATAACCTGGTTAAGTCTTGGTAAAACTGGTTTTATAGTTTGAAAAGCCTTATGTTTATCTTATAAAAACTGTTTAACATGTTCTACCATTGGCCAATATAGGTCATGAAAATCCACCGTGCATGAATACTTGGAGGGGTGACCTCATCATGCAAATTAGAGGGGCTGCCTCTAATTTAATATACTGGTATTGGGTAGGAGGGATCAGCTCCTTGTGAAGGATGCAAGGCACACACCACATTCACACTGAGTAATCTACCGAAAACATGTAACTAGGATGCACCCATACGCCCCACATGATAAATAAAATAAATGGCCAAAAGCTGAAGGGACGCCACGAGCAATCACTTCGCCGTGGTGAAGTCATAACATCAGTGCCTCTAATGTTATGGTTATGGTACCTCCATAACTAGGTGAAACTGGTCATGCATGTATATGGCTATAGGTATTCTAAATTAAACATAAGCAAGTCAAACATATAAACTTATACTACGAGAAAACATTTGGCTGCATACGGGGAATCCTAATAAGGAAAGAATGTCCATACTGAAAGGACGGGAATCCGTACCTTATGTCCAGTGAACAAAGAAGATGAACTGAGGAGAATCATACTTCGGTATCACTAATGCTACATAAATACATACATGAATAAGTATCTACTTACTAAATACGTAACTGGTTTTATGTCATGTCTTAGCTTATTTTATATGTTCATATCATGTTTTACTGTTTTAAGCCTTAAATTGTGTTTATCTTATATTCTATCTATTCTGATTAAGTATTTCTGGTATTTCATGTATTATTATACTTACTGTGTAATAATAAGTAACTTTCCAAAAATAGCAGGTTTCCAAAAATAGAAAGTTTCCAAAAATAGAAAGTTTCCAAAAATAGAAAGTTACCAAAAATAGAAAGTTTCCAAAAATAGAAATTTTCCAAAAATTGAATTACTGCTTAAAATAGATAAGTTTCTAAAAATAAAAGGTTTCCATAAATAGATCAGTTGCCTTAATTAAATAAGTTTCCATAAATAGATTAGCTGCCTGAATTAAATAAGTTTCTAAAAATAGAAAGTTTCCATAAATAGATTATCTTCCTTAATTAAATAAGTTTCTAAAAATAGAAAGTTTCCATAATTAGATATAAGCTGGTTAAATAAGCTAAGTATATAAGACTAAGTGTTTTTCTGATTATTTTCTAGGTCATAATGTATAGTTTATTAATCATTTCATGTAAATTAAATAAACTATAGGTTAAAAGTATTTAATTAAAATATATCATGTTTTTAATTAAATATAGTTAAATACTTAGGTTAAAACATGTATTATTATTTATTAATAATATAACCTAAGTCATGTTAATTAATTAATTATAACCATGGTTTCTAAATAATTAATTAATTATAAGTCTAGAAAATATAAAATACTTAGGTTAATAATTCCATGATTCAAATAATTAAATTATAACCTAAGTCATGTTTATTAAATTAATCATGTCATATTTATTAATTTAATCTAAACATATGATTATAGAAAAATAATCTTAACATAAACCGTGAACCGGATCTTGACTAGAAACCATGAACCGGACATGAAATCGACACTATACCCCGAACCACTTCGGGGTTCCCGTTGTTTTGCTGCTGCCGTGGGACCCACACCACCCAACTGGGACCATATGGTCTCGGTGGTGGTTTAGTAGCCAAACCGAGACCCCCTTGGGGTTCGGTTTAGGCACCGGCCAAACAAACACCCCTAAAAACAACCTTTTTGATTTATCCACTAACCATTTTCATGATTGATTTATGTTTTTATTAGGTTTTTAAAAACATCATGTTCTTAATTAATTTTATTAGATCAAATAAAAAAGAAAATGATTAAAAGAATTTACCGAATGCGTGGATCAAACTAGGATGAACACACACGAACATACGTACAAGATCCAAGATCAAAATCAACTAAACACCCCCTTTGGTGTGTTTATATGGGGCGGCCAAAAAAAGAAAAAGAGGAGAAGGAGAAAACTTTTTTAGGTTTTTGATTTTTCTTCTGTAAAGTGAAAAGTGACTAGCAAAATTTACCATAACCCCTCTTTAGTAAATTTTGAGATGGGTTTGGCCCATCTCCTTAATGTTGTCGCGGGTTAGGGGGCCCACATGGGGGTACCCGTACCGTTTTCCGTGTCTCGTTGTTTAATTGTTCGTTCGTGTTTATTTGTGTTCGCGTTTTGTGTGTTCTCGTTAAATAATTACCGTGACCTCATATATTTTTTCACGCTCGTAATAAATATATATACGTAGTTAATAATAGTTCATGATTTAATTACGTTCATGATTTCATGATCGCATGTTCGTGATTAATTATTGTTAAATAATTATTGCGTGTTTGTGCGTAATAAATACTTATCATGTTCTAACACGTACGTAATACGTAAAATCCTAACATGTAATCATAATCATGGTATAATAGGAAAGTTTTAATCTAGTACGTACGATCTTAAGGGTATTATTCATGGTAAAAGCATGCGGGTTTTACAAAACTGTCTAGTAATCCCTTTCTTGGCACAAAAATCATCTAACAACTTATTTCTAAACTCACCACCATTGTCACTTCTAAGTATCTTAACCTCATTACCAGACTTCTTTTCTATCTAGGTAATAAAGTTAATCAAAGTATCAGTAGTGTCACTTTTCAAAGCTAAAAAGAAAGTCCAAGTAAATCTAGAAAAATCATCAGTGATGACAAAACAATAAGATTTACCATTTAAGCTTTCTATATTAGTTGGACCAAACAAGTCCATATGCAGCAAGTGAAGTGGTTTAGAACTAGAGTGCACTGGTTTAGACTTAAATGAGACCTTGTGTTGTTTGCCTTTAAGACATGCAACACAAGAGTGGTCATTGTGGAAAGCCTTTTCAGGCAAACCATCAACCAAACCATGTCTCACAAGTCTGTTTATATTTTTAAAATTAATGTACCCTAATCTCTTGTGCCAAAGATTACTCTCATCAACTGAAGCCTTAGCATATAGACATGACAAATTATTATTTGTCCTAATTCCATTAAGATTCACATTATAAATGTCCTTATGCCTAGGTGTTCTATACTTAATGAATTTATCATCTGGTATTTTAAAATCTTTGCTCAACACCAAGCATTCAGTATCAGTAAAAATAACTTTATTTTTGTTATCACAAACTTGTGATACACTAAACAGATTATAGTCAAGTTCTTTTACCAGAAACACGTTTTCAAAACGCAAATTGTTGGTGAGAAGAGTTCCTTTACCTGTGATAGTTCCATATCCGCCTCCAAAGTAAACTTTGTCACCATCCTTAATGGGAGTGAAGTTTGTAAGATAATCTTCCTTCCCAGTCATGTGCCTAGAGCATCCACTATCCCAATAGCCATAATCATTAACCTGCTTTTGAATGCCCTGCACATAAAGAAAACAAATTAGTTTTCTTTGGAAACCCAAGCCTGAGCAGACTTGGATTCATTTGGTTGTTCAACAAGAACAGACTTAGTCCTTATGACAACCCCTTGTTCATCCCTTTTTGGATTAAACACCCAGTTAACCCCAATTGGTTTTGTTATGACCTTTGAAATATAATGAAATCTGTTACAGGTCATAGAAATCCTATCTGAATTAGGGTTTTGGTTTTGCTTAGGTGTCCATGTCAAGCTAGAAGAAGCTTTAGGCCCCTTTCCCTTTGGTTGCAAATATTTACCATTATTTGGTCTGGCAACGTTTCTGTCAGCGGTTAATTTGGTCTTGTCAACACTGAAATTACCCTTATCAGCGTTGAACCTAGGGTTTTCTACAGGAACCCATTGTCTATTAGACCATGTATTGGTCTTCTGAAAAGGTCTTTGTCCATAAGTATTAAACCCTTTAGTAAAGAATGGGGCTGGTCTAACAACTTGTGGACTTTGCTGGACAAAAGATTTGGGTTTGACAGTGTTTGACTTTTTGTTAGCGTTGACCTTTGAGGCATTGACACATTTATAGGCTAAATGTGAAAAACTTCCACAAGTATAACAGGCTTTTCTAGACATAGCTCTAGGTCTAGAAGAAAAGAAACCTGTCCCATTATCACTAATTTGGCTTTTTGGTGACCTAGGTTTTCTATACATTTCTGCATATTTAATACTAGGCTTTCAATCAACGTTCAAGCCAAGATCAACAGTCTTGCCAGTGGTTGCGTTTGTCACTTTTATGGGTGTAGACTTACTTAGGCTATCACTAAGCATGCCACCCTTAACAAACAAGGTAGGGTTGGCTTTCTTCCATTGGTCCAAATCAGTCAACTTCTGCCTCTATTCCTCTACTGGGGTAAGAACTCTTGGTGGAGCAATAAATTGCTCTTCTTGGAGTTCTGGTAAACCAGTCCAAGACAAGTCCTTTCTAAGGAAACAATAGAAGTTCCCAGTAGGTGGTGGAACACCAGCATACTCTTTCATTCCAATCCCAGTCATATCCCTAAAATCCCTTTGTTCACTAACCCATTTTTCTAGGGTTTGTGAAGCTTAATCAAATCTCTGAATTTTAAGATTTACATTATCTTTATTTTTGATAGCCTTGATGAGACTGCTTTTATACATAGTCTCATCGTCCAAATCGGGCTTAAAATGCATAAAATATCATTAAAACTGCCAAATATATGCTCGTGTTTGTTGCTTGTGTATTTTTGATACGGATATTGAGGAAAAGACAAAAAGATCACAAGAATCATTCAAAAACGAACACGGGAAACGAATCCGCATAATGAACCGGACCCGAATCATGATTTTCCAAATTGGTCCTTAAAGTTTGAAGATTGTACAAGTTTGACCCCTGAAGAATTGAAGACTTGTCAATTTATACCCTTGCAAATCTCATTTATTGCATTTGGGTCCCTAAATTATCAAGTATTTACAAGAGAAGTCCTTGGAGAATGAAGAATTTGCATAAGAAGCCTGTTGATCCCAAACTTAGATCGATTAGCTTTGTGTATACGAGATTAGATCAAGTAATACACGTAGAGAAACCTTTGTATATACTTATGAATCTAAGTGTTATGCGGAATTTAACACTTAAACAAGAACACACAAGATGTAAACAAACTTTCACTTTGATTATTAATATCGAACTTGCTTACAATGAAAGATGTTTACGAATGAAAACTTATATGAAACTTATATTAAACATTAACCTAAAGGTCTTCTTTTATAGACATAAGAAGCCTTGTACAATAATCTACGTATCAGCTATTCTAGGTAAAGATAAATATAGAAAATACATTGTCGTTTCTATCCTTACTAGAAGTATTCTAGAATATAATAAACGTGTAGATTATATCTTCCATCAGTGCTTGTCTTCAATGTGTCAACGCTTGACTTTAACTTGTCAACGCTTAAGCTGTCAGCGCATGTTTTGTTCTTGTCAACGCTTGATTTGTTCTTGTCAGCGCTCAAGTGATTTGGCCTTAATTTATTCCCAACAATCCTCCCCTAAACTTGATATCCACTCTTATGATCAAGTTTCTGAATAAGCATTAAGGACTAGGAGGAATCTTACAAACCTTCTCATATTGATAGTGAATAAATCTGATCAAATCTTTTGCCACATCACTTGAATAATCTATTTCCAGCTGAGTGTCCTTCATCTTCTCCAAAATACCCTTGGATATGAAATACTGAGCATCCACAAGTAGATACTCAGCAAATTTTGTAGAACTCAAATGGTATACACCAGCAGCTGAATATAACCTCCATTGAAGACCACTGAGGTCATCTTCAAGATCCTTCCAAATTGCAGGATCCTCATCTTTTGGTCCACACATTCTTTTGAATGTGGTCCAAAGTTTTATTCCATTAGCTGAAGTTGGTGCTTCAGCCTCATACTTGGTCTCCAGCAACCTCCAAAGGTCCACCAAGTCTTCTCTATCATAACTTGCAAACAAAGATATGAGAGTGGTAAAAGTGTGTACCTCCTTGCCAAATCTGCCAATCTTCCAGAACCCGCATTCATCTTCTTCATAGCTCACAATTGGGTTCCTGGAATCTAATGGTAACACTTGCACCATATCTGAAGCTTCTAATGGGGAGAGCTTGAGGCTCTTTCTTATAACTGCTTCACTTGGATATAGTGGATCCATATCTTTTGGAAACTCAAATGAAATTCCCTTCTTCACTGGCCTGGGAATCATCATAGCTTTCTTGATTTCCATTTCTTCTGCAAGTTCCTCCTTTCTTTCATCTGAAAGAAGTCTGAGAGTGTTTGCTTCCTGCACTCTCACCCAAATGGGATAAGCTCTGTTTTCCAACTCATCAAATGTCAAAGCCTTCAACTTCTGATATGTCCATCCAACTCCATGACATCTAAGCAACATAAAGTAGAGCTCCATTCTATCCCTTTTCAACTCTAAGAGAATATTGCTTGCCTTGTGTTTCAAAATTACCTGGCATTCCTTCTGAACTCTAAGAAGAAGCTCCAAACCCCATATTTGATCTGAAATGGTCAAGTCTGGATTATCCATGCATCTTTCTTCCCAAGAATTGTACATTTGAACCACCTCTGGCATGTCAAAGTCAACCTGCAATTTCAACTCTCTCAACTTTTCCCTAGCAAACTCATCACCATACTCAAGCCTTTCTGGTTCTATAATCATCACACTTGAGTCTGAGCTAGCTCCATCACTTTCTTCTTCTGAAGTCACAACAAATGGTGACTTTTCCTTTTCATCTTGTTCCATGATTTGTGCAGCTAATCTTCTATCAAACTCAACTTGAGCTGCATCCTTTGGAACAATCTCTTCTACCATTTTACCCTTACCCTTATCTGATGGTGCAATGGTTGGTAAGGTAGATGATAATACCTGAGTAGAAACCTCCTTGATGATACATGATGACTGGGATACATCACCTTCGTGTGCAGGTCTATCAACGCCCAAATTTGTCCTATCAGCGCCCAAAATACTTATATCAGCGTCCAAATTTTCCTTGTCAACGCTCAAATATCTTCCCTCAGCGCCTTGTGTAACCTCTCTCAACATAGCTGTAAATGATAAATTTAAGTTGGTGGGAGAGACTAAGGACGTATCAAAACCTGTTTGTTTCTTCAAAGTTGTAAGGGCCTCAGCAACATCCATTGATTGACCATCCTGGCTGCCCTTATCACTCAGATTTATTTGATCTTCCTCCCCTTTGGAAGATTCCTCCATACCCCTCCTAGCACGATCACTTTCCAAAACAACAATCCTCTCCCTCAATTGCTTGAGTTCAAGGCCTTGTGAGCTGACAATTTGTACTAAGTCTGCATTTTGCTTTTGCAAGCTTATGCAGACTGCCGTCAATTCCAAAAGAGTCATTGGTTCCAGTCTGCCCTCTTCTGAAATGGGGATTTGACCTCCCAAGTCAGATTCATTGGGCAAGGATGAGGACTTAATAATGGTGGGACTGCCTTGGCCAGCTTCTAAGCCAGAACCAATAGTCCCAGCCTCATCCAGGTCACCAGCCACACTTGTGGTGGTGGTTCTCTCTGCTTCATGGCTAGGACCACCAGAGGAGAACACTCCAGTAGTCCTTTGGCGTTTCATCAACCTATATTCAGGGGGTGTGGAAGATGGTGTGGAAGAATGGGTAGATGTGGGTTGGTAAGGGGTGTTTGGGATTGTGAAGGTTGTGTGTCAGTGTTAGAAATAGGCACATCAACGCCAACATTGAGTGTGTCAACGTTGAAGGATTCTGAGTCAATATGCATTTGGTCAGGTGAAGGTAAAGGTTCAGGAATTGGTTCAAGATGTGGTTGAGGGTCAATTTGAGGTTGGGGGTCTGGTTGGGGTTGTGCTGCTGCAATAACAGCAAGCATGGCTTGGGTTAAAGGTAGGTATCTATGGGGTGGTGAGTCCATCTTCATAAAAATAGCTTTCTTTTGCTCAGGGATCTTATAAAAATCATTGTGATCCCTTAAGCAGTAACCTTGATAATCAAAAACCATTTGTAGAAAACGAGGATAAGCTAAAGTCATTTTTGTCCCCTTGTTTTTACACATCCCCTCAAAAATCATTTTAGAATAGTTATATTTTTGCCCTGTTGCAATGCACACAATAGCACTGGCAATGGATCTATTGATCTCATTGTGTGCAGTACATTTGGGACTCAAACATTGAAGGAGGACATGTATGAGGTACTTCCAGGCTGGGGGAAATTCCTGCTTATGATACTTGTTAAGAGTACCTTCATCAGGAAAAGGATATCCCAAAGCCCTAAGCCCTTGTTCTATTTCAGTTATGGGAAGGGTGGCTATACCATCAGCATCATCAAGATGCAAGGCTTGGCGTACCAAGGCCTCAGTAACCACCCAAGATCTCCCATGAACAATAGAAGTCAATGTGGTCACTCCATTAACTGTTGAGGAACTAACAGTGTTCCAAAACTGCTTAATGTGTGTGACTGGAATGGGTGGTGCATGAGAAAGAGCATACCTTAATGGGGATGCGTTCAAATACGCCACCATTTGTGTGTATTGGGGAAACAGGGCATCATCAGCTTCAAGATAAGCAATCATGTTATGTTGTGATCTGAACCCCAATTCCAATTCTGTTGGTTTAAACTTTGGTGCCATTGATGAAAGCTGTTAATTTTAAGTGAAGAAGATGAAGTTGATAAGAGAAAATTGTTAGACAAGAATTATAGATACCCTGTTTAAAATAGGAGCCAAATTTATAGGAGAGAAAGAATGCATGTGATTGGCCCAAAAGTAGGCAAAGATTTTCAAAAATCAATCATGAAAATATTGAAAAAGTTATAAGTTATCTCATGCATTAAATGAAAGTAACAACTCCTAAAATTACGGCTTGAAAATATGTCAAAAAGTAACAACTGGGTAGGTCCCATTGAGTGTCAACGGTCAAAAATAACCTATCAACGCCCAACGGCTATAATCTTGTCAACGTTTGCCTATAGCCATGTCAGCGTCCAATTTGGTCACAACAACGCTTGGAAAATTCTTGTCATCGTCCAAAAATAAAAATATTTTAAAAAGTGAAAATGACCTTAACAAGTAATTTATCCTAGAGAAGATAACCAAAAGCTGATAATTATTATAGGGCGGCAAGCACTGTCCAGTTATGCACACTTGCATAAGCAAGATAGACATAACAGTCCTCTAGTGTCCCTTGCTAACCAAAACTCTTAACAACCAAGTTACCTTATAAAATCCTTGTTACTCCCAGGTAAATCCCATATCAAAATCATTCCCAAGTCTCCCAACAGACCACAACCAATTCTAGGCAAAAAATGTCTTGGCAGCATGCACAGTATATCAACTTTGCATGCTACAGTGCCTCATGATTTAGTAAAACTAACTCATACTCACCTGTGGACACAATCTAGAATTATGATAAGAGTATTATATGGATACCCAAAAATCCTAAAGGTTCCTAAAACCTCCCCTTAAACTATGATACAAAAAGCTTGCTAAAATCATGGATGAACATAAAAAATTTATGTCAAGATAGGAATGAAACATTCCAACCATCATCCATAAATAAAAACTTTTCCAAATGCTTCTCCATTGATCCATAAGCAACTCTGTATCCAATGGTATACTGCTAACACCATCTGCACATTTAGATTGAAAACCACAAAACTAACATTGTTGCTGACAACGCCCCGATAACACATGACAGCGTTGAGGGAAGATTTGTCAGCGTTAGACAATTATATTGCTGACAACGTTCCAAAAACACTTTTCAGTGTTCAAGCAACCTTTGTCAGTGTTAGAAAAATATAGTGGAAAATCTAAATCATCAATAAGACCAACAATAATAATGCATCATCCTGTACATACTTTTACAAAAAGAATCCAAAACACATATTATGTGAGATTGACCATTCCAATACTTGTTACCAAGTATTGAAATCTCCCAGCATCAAAAGGTTTAGTTAATAAATCTGACACATTTTCCTCAGTGTCAACCCTATCTGGTTGTATTAAACCTTTCTCAAAGCAATCTCTTATAAAATGGTGTCTAATTTCTATGTGTTTAGTTTTAGAATGATGTACATGATTCTTAATGATGCATAAAGTACTATTATTGTCAACAAATATCTTAGTATGCATGAAATTATACCCATAGTCCAACAGCTGGTTCTGAATCCACAAAACTTGGCCACAACATGCAGCTGCAGCCACATACTCTGCTTCAGTTGTAGAATTAGCCACCACTGTTTGTTTCTTGCATTGCCAAGATATTAACCTGCTCCCAAGAAACTGACATCCACCAGTTGTGGATTTCCTATCAAATTTATCACCTCCATAATCACTATCTGAATATGCAATCAGCTCCAATGGTGAATCCTTTGGGTACCACAAACCAAGACTAGGATAGCATCTTAGGTACCTAAAGATCCTCTTCACAACATAAAGGTGACATTCTTTGGGAGTCACTTGATGGCGTGCACAAGCACACACAGCAAACATGATGTCAGGTCTGGAGGCAGTAAGATACATCAAGGATCTAATCATGGATCTATAGTGCCTGACATCAACATCTTTTCCATCTCCAATCTTTCCCCAAGGGTGTTCTCTATCCATAGGAGTAGTAGCCCTCTTTTCATGTGGATAAAAGCCAAACTTCTTCAAGATCTCAGCAACATATTTGTCCTGGGAGATGAAGATACCATCTTCTTTCTGCTGAACTTGTAACCCAAGAAAGAAGTTCATCTCCCCCATAGCACTCATCTTGAATTTGTCTGTCATAAGCTTGGAGAAATCCTCACTCATCTTTGGATCAGTAGACCCAAAAATGATATCATCAACATAGACCTGCACAAGCAACACATCCTTGCCTTTCTTCTTTGTAAATAGTGTCTGATCTATGGTGCCCCTCTTGAATCCATTTTCCACCAAATAGGTAGACAAAGTACCATACCATGCTCTAGGGGCTTGATGAAGGCCATACATAGCCTTTTTGACTCTATACACTTTATCTAGATGCTCTGGATCCTCAAAACCAGGAGGTTGCATTACATATACTTCCTCAACAATGGTGCCATAGAGAAAATCACTCTTGACATCCATTTGATAGACTGTTAAGCCCATGCAGGAGGCATAGGCTAGAAAAATCCTAATAGCTTCAATCCTTGCAACTGGTGCAAAGACCTCCTCATAGTCTATCCCCTCCTCTTGTGTATAACCTTGAGCCACTAACCTTGCCTTGTTTCTGACCACAATGCCTCTTTCATCTCTTTTGTTCCTGAGAACCCATCTTGTCCCTATAGGTCTGACATATCTAGGACAATCAACCAGCTCCCAAACATCCTGAATTACAAATTGGTGAAGCTCATCCTGCATTGCTTCCACCCAACTTGGTTCTTTGAGAGCATCAAATATTTTCTTGGGTTCTTCTTGTGACAGAAAACATGCAAACAAACATGCTTGCACAAGAGGGGTATCAACCTTCTTGTGTATATTGGCAATAAACCCACCAAGACCTTGGTGAGACCTTCTAGTCTGAACTGGAGTCATAATATCACCAATGATCTGGGAAAGGGGGTGATTCTTCATTGTAAAAGTGGGAACTCCTCCTTCAAAAAGTCTGGTGTCCTCAACCTCATGCTCCATGTTGCCAATATCTTCTTCATCAAACTCTCTTATATCAACATAAGGATGACCTTCTTCATAAGAATTGGAAGGTTCACCTTGTTCAAAAGTTGAAGAGAAAAGATGTGCAAAGGTGTTGTCAACGTCTGAACCTTGTTTGTCAGCGCTTGGGCTAACAACGCTTGAACTGTTGTTGTCAACGTCTGAGCCATCAACGTCTGAATTGGTCTTGTCAGCGCTAGATTTACCTTTGTCAGCGCCTGAAGGACCATGCATGTTTGTATCTGGTGGTACTTGGAAACCACCATTATCTTGTCCAGCAGCAGAAGCAGCAGCAAAAGCATCTGTCCAAATGGGAATTGTGACATATTCTAATATAGGAGATGCCTTTTCTGCTTGTGATCTAACCTTCTCATGAACCTGTGTACCTGAAACATTAACAACTTGTTCCTCCACAACATTTGAAGTTACCTTCACAATGTCTGGATTAGTGACAGACATATAATTTAAAGTTCTAGATAAGGGTTCCAAGTCAAACAACCAATTAGGACCACTTTCAGGATCACTAGGTTTATTTTCTAAAAACCTAACATGTACTCTTTCAACAATACGTTTGTCCTCTTTAAGATAAACCCTATAACCCTTGCTCTGGACTGAATACCCCATGAAGTAGCCCTCATCACCTTTTGCACTAAATTTCCCTAAGGCATCACTAGTATCCAACACTACTACATGACAACCAAAAGGTCTGAGGAAACCAATATTAGGTTTTCTTCCCCAAATTAATTCATAAGGTGTTTTGTTCTGAATTTCGTTAACCAATGCTCTATTTTGCACATAGCAAGCTGTATTAACAGCCTCAGCCCAAAAGGCTATAGGAAAATGAGCATCAGCCAAAATTGTTCTGGCTGCTTCAATTAGGGTTCTATTTTTCCTCTCAGAAACCCCATTTTGTTGTGGGGTTCTAGCAATACTAAATTGCCTTGTAATTCCTTTCTTGGCACAGAAATCATCTAACTTCTTATTCCTAAATTCTCCACCATTATCACTCCTAAGCATTTTAACCTCATTGCTAGACCTTTTCTCAATCTGAGTGATAAAATCAATAAGAACATCAGCTGTGTCACTCTTCATAGCTAGAAAGAATGTCCAAGTAAACCTAGAAAAGTCATCTATGACAACAAAGCAATATGACTTACCATTCAAACTTTCTATATTTGTTGGACCAAAGAGGTCCATGTGAAGCATATGAAGATGTCTGGAACTAGTATGCACCTGTTTGGACTTGAATGAGACCTTGTGCTGCTTGCCTTTAAGACATGCAACACAAGAGTGGTCATTGTGGAAGGCCTTCTCAGGCAAACCATCAACTAAACCAAGCCTCACAAGTCTATTTATATTTTTAAAGTTTATGTGCCCTAGTCTCCTGTGCCACAAATTACTCTCATCTACTAAGGCCTTAGCATAAAAACAAGACATATTGGTATTCATTTTAATCCCATTTAAATTAACATTATATATGTCCTTATGCCTAGGTGTTCTATACTCAATATATTTCTCATCAGGGATCTTAAAATCCTTGCTTAACACCAAACACTCAGTATCAGTAAAAAGAACTTTATTTTTGTTATCACAAACTTATGATACACTAAACAGGTTATAATCAAGTTCTTTTACCAGGAAGACGTTCTCAAAACACAGATTATTAGTGAGAAGGGTTCCTTTACCTGTGATAGTTCCATATCCACCACCAAAGTATACCTTATCACCATCTTTAATATGAGTGAAATTCGTCAGATAGTCTTCCTTCCCTGTCATGTGCCTTGAGCATCCACTATCCCAATATCCATAATCATTGATCTGTCTTTGAATGCCCTGCACATAAAGAAAACAAATTAGTTTTCTTTGGGAACCCAAGTCTCAAAAGACTTGGATTCATCTGGTTGTTTAATAAGAACAGACTTAGTTCTCACAACAACCCCATTCTCATCCTTTTTAGGATGAAATACCCAGTTAACCCCAATAGGTTTTGTAATGACCTTTGAAATGTAATTAAATCTATTACAAGTCATTGAAATCCCATTATCATTAGGGTTTTGATCTTTCTTGGGTCTCCATGTTAAGTTTGAAGAAGCTTTAGACCCCTTACCTTGTGGCTGCAAATATTTAGGTCTGGTCACGTTTCTATCAGCGTTAGAATTTGTCCTGTCAACGCTGAAATTACCCTTGTCAGCGTTGAACCTAGGGTTTGCTACAGAAACCCATTGCCTATTTGACCAGGTGTTTGTCTTTTGAAAGGGTCTTTGTCCATGAGTGTTAGACCTTTTAGAAAAGAATGGGGCAGGTCTAATCACTTGTGGACTTTGCTGCACACAAGGTTTGGGTCTGACAACGTTTGACTTCCTAACAACGTTGACTTTGTTCTTGACAGCACTGAAATTGTTACTGTCAGCGCTGTATTTGGGAGCGTTGACACACTTGTAAGCCAAATGTGAAAAGCTACCACAAGTGTAACAGGCTTTCTTAGACACAACCTTAGGTCTAGAAGAGAAGAAACCTGTTCCAGAATTGCTAACTTGGCTCTTGGGTGACCTATTATTCCTATACATCTCTGCATATTTAATGGTAGGTCTTCTAACAGTGTTTGAGCCTAGGTCAACAACTTTACCAGTGATTGGGTTAGTGACCTTAATAGGTGTAGATTCATTTGGACTTTCACATAGCAAACCTCCCTTAACAAATAAAGTAGGGTTAGCTTTCTTCCACTCATTTAGGTCAGTCAATTTTTGTTGATACTCTTACACTGGAGTGACAACTCTTAGTGGAGGAATGAATTCCTCCTCTTGGAGCTCTGGCAAACCAGTCCAAGATAAGTCCCTTTGTTGGACACCATAGAAGTCACCAGCTGGTGGTGGAACCAAAGAGTAATCATTCATCCCAATCCCAGTCATGTCCTTAGGATCCCTTTGTTTAGCTACACAGTCTCCTAGGGTTTGGGTGGCTCTATCAAATCTTTGAATTTTGAGGCCAACATTATCTTTATTCTTAATTGCCTCATCTAACATAGCCTGTAATTCA
Organism: Glebionis coronaria; assembly: GCA_025667525.1. Taxonomy (NCBI): domain Eukaryota; kingdom Viridiplantae; phylum Streptophyta; class Magnoliopsida; order Asterales; family Asteraceae; genus Glebionis; species Glebionis coronaria. Next base: position 490,454,522 of record CM046876.1, on the reverse strand, counting down.
CCATTAACCCTTTCCATGATTTTTCTAATATCCATACTACCCTCTAACTCATGTTTTAAGATATTGATCTTATCTTTTAAGTCAAATTCCATTTTCTTGTATTCAGAAACGGTTTTCTCAGTTTCAATAAGAGCTAGTTGGTAATTAGACAATTTACATCTTTCATTACTCATATCATCTTTTAGTTTTAACACCTCTTTGTTAAGTCTTTCAGTATTTAACCTACAACCTTTGCTACAAAAAGCATCATCATATAACTCATTATCAGATGAAGAGGGGGAGTGTGCCATGAGATCATATTCAACATGCTCTTCTTTTTCAATATCAGCAACCAAAGCTTTATCCTCTTCAACATTCTTAGCCAGATAGCTCCAATCCCATCCTGTACCATCAATTCCTTGAACTGCAACCATAGCTTTGGAATCCTGAGTTTTAACCACCTGACTTGAGGGTTTACCAGTAATACTCGGCTTTTACCCCAAAGTATCAAAGTTCAAGTTCGTTATAGTTCTGAATCTTTTCGAATTGAAAACCGGTCTTAAGTGCGACTCAATCGTCTTTTGGTGAATCAAAGGTTTGGTTGATTTGTTTTAAACTAATTGCAAATAATTAAAGTGTCGTTGAGTAAAAGGGGAGTTAAAATATTAATATTGAAATGACAAGTAAAATGAATGCATAGAAACTCAAAGGTGACAATGGAAAAATGCTAACTCTCTAAATTAATCTAACACTTGGAAAATTTTCAGAAAATAAAAGTACTATAAGAAAGTTATATCGAAAGGAACCAAAACAAGCCAACAAGAGCTCCCGATCGGAATATTTTCCGATCAGCTGATCGGAAAGTGGAAGGAGCAACTCAATCGGAATATAGGGACAATAGTCAATCGGAATATGCTCAAAGAAGAAATCAATCGGAATGCAGCGAGATTAAACCAATCGGAATATAGCAAGGTGGTACCGTCGGAATACAGGATACGACAACCAATCGGAAAAAAGAACAAGGACTACTAATCGGAATATGGGAACAATCCCAATCGGAATATACAAAATTCTTGCCGTCGGAATATGATCTAGTCCTGATCGGAATGTTCGTGGGGTGCCAATCGGAAAGCAAAGCCCTAATCCGATTTGATACAATCGGAATATGGAGTAGGGGTCCGGTCGGAATAGAGGACCAATTGGAAAGGGAAGTTAACAAATTTTCCTAAAATTGTGGGAAACGGTTATAGCGCCGGTCGGATTGTGCCAATCGGAAAGGGGGTTTTATCACCCTTTCCGAAATCTATGGAAAAGGAATAAGCTAGGAAATAAGCTAACTTTTACAAGCCAATTCCAAAACTTATAAATCCAAAATACTTAACCGAATTAAATAAGCACTTTATTCAACTTATCTAACTTGAAATCAAGTAACTTTTTAGATCAAACCATAAAAACATAAACTTTTTAATAAAACTTTTTAATAAGAAAAATAAGATAATCATAAAAATAAGCCAATAAGCACAAAAGTCTTAAAGCTTAATCAAATGAAAACTTATAAAATGATCAAAAGATTAACTTTTTAGCATGAAATCAATTAGAACAACACGGATCACATGATAATCACACCAAAATCAATCTTAAATCAAAGAAAAGTAGAATGAGATTAACAGATAAAAGCTTAAAATAGAACTTTGATTAATGAAATAAGCAATACAAAGTGTTTAATATTGAAAGATTAAAAGAAAAAGATGAACTAGTGAGAGAAAGTTTAAGACTTTCTCTCTCTAAAAACTAAAAAGTGAAAAATAACTAAAAACTCTAACTACCCTCCTAATGACTATTAGGAGGGTATTTATAGGGAAGGAGTGCATGTGTTGCATCTTCTCTCTTGCTTTCTTCACGTTTTCTCGACTCGACTTTAATTCTTCGTCTTTGTCGTCTCGGGATTTGAACTTGTCTTTTTAATTTTCTTCTTCTATTAGACTTAAGTTCTTCGACTTCGTTAAACTTCCGTCTCTTGACTTTTTCTTCGATAAATCTTCAGAATAGGCCTTGGACTTCCGTTCTTTTTGCACTCTTGATCTTTTGACTTCGTCTTTTCCCGTTTTCTTCGATAAAAGCCCGTGAAAGCCCGTGTTTTCTTCCTTTTTCATATTTTGGTCCTAAAACACAATAAAAACACAAACCACGCATAATTTCGACTTTTACGACATAAATCACACGTTTTGGTCTTGTTATTATTGGAAATAAGTGGTAAAAGGATAAGTGTTTTCACACTTATTAAATCCCCTACACTTGACCATTGCAATGCCCTCATGCAATGCATTAGATTTAAAGCACGGTTTACATTTTCCATCATAAATAACCCACTTTGGCCTTTATTAAATACTAAACATAAAAGATAGAAATAAGTAAAGAAATTAAAAACTTACATTGGGTTTTGGCGGCCATGAACGTTTATCATCCTCAAGTTTCACGTTCCCCATACCAAGCTTAAAAACGAGATCATTGTTATTATAAGTTAGCAAACTATCACGAACTCATGTGGGCCAATTATTCACTTAGACTCCCTTATTCCTAGGTGTATCTCTTATATTTTATTTTTGTCTTGAATGATCACGAGGATGCATTGTTTGACTTATTTCGATAGTTATTTAGTCCGAAAATAAGGTGAACGATTTAATCAATAGTTAGCTAAAGGACCAAATCTTTTAAAACTGCTTCTCGGGATATCAGAAAGTTCATATCTTGGCATAACTTGGTTCGCGATTTGAGACCTTTCTCGGGCCGATATTTGGCAGCGACTTCATACTTCGAATCTTCGAGAGACGTTCTTGAAATTATGGTCTTCTCTTCATAATAGGAATTTCTTCACTTGAAGTTTTTGAGAGATTCTTCATCTTTGGACCACGACTTCTTCATTTTTCTCCAATCTTTATTTTGGACTTTGATATACAACGATCCGCCTCCTTTTAGGACTTGGATCTATTTATCCTCATACCTTGTTAGGGTCTTTTCGGATTGACTTCTCCATGACTTTTGGGGAGTTCTTGCTTTTCGTCGTGTGTCTCGATCCTTCATATCGATTTTCGATAAATGATTCTTCACATCACTTTTGGATCTTTTAGCAACAAAATGTAGCCCTCATGCCTTGTTAGGGCCTTTTCGGACTCGCCAATCTTCGCGCCCCGCTTCATAAGTTATGCCTTGGCTATGAACTCTCGTCATTACCGAGCAACTTTTAAACGATCTGGGGCTAAAAGCTAAGTAACTTTTCAAATCGTACAACCCTACTTATTAGCAGATAATTTATTAAGCAAGTGGAGGGAGAATAGGCTCATAATTAACTCACATAAATTCACGAAAGAATGCCGAACTTATAATTGACTCTATCATCTCTCGTTCTCCACAGTTTAAAATCTCAAGGAATGAGACTCGTGGATGCTTAGCCTATTAAATCAAAGTTTTGGGTTTTCGAGTCGCCTATAGGATCTTGCAAATTCTTAGACTTTTTCAAGTTTTAGAAATCGCGTTTTAAAGTTCCCTTGATAAACGACTCTCTAGGATCAATTATAGGAACTTGCGAAAAGTTCTTGTTCTTAACCCGTGAGAGTTAAGACTTTCGCGTTTTATAGCTCCCTATATAAAAGCCTAGCAAAACTTAACTTAAACACGTTAAGGATACTAGCTAGAGTAAACTTAGGCAAGTAAACTCGGGTTGAGTCAAAATGTTCACGACAAAGAAAAATCTAAAACCACTTATTTGAAAATTTATTCTAGCAAAGGAAACATAACAAAGGCAAATACAACTATACAACTAGGCCAAAATAGATTAAAAATTTTGAAAAATGTCGAAAAATCAAATTTTCCGGTTAAAATGAGGGCAAATTCATGGAAAAGACCACTTACTTCGATAGAAGTCCCCCCTACACTTGAGATAAACATTGTCCTCAATGTTTAAGCATGTGGGAGTAAACTCCCCTACACTTAAGACATTGTGCACGTTGTTTAAATCTTGCTAAGGAAAGGACAACTAAAGTGAATTCAATGTGAACATATAGAATATGAAATATTGAATCACAAGAGTTTAGGATAGAACCGGGAAGATGGGAACACGGTATCACGGTTCGTCAAAAGTATCAAGATGCTCTTTGAAGCTTAAATCCCTGCACAGCACAAGAAACAAGACAACAAACATATGCGGGGCTCCCCCTACACTTATTATGAAAGCAGTAAAGGATAGAACACGGGTTGCCTCCCGAGAAGCGCTTGTTTTTGTTCACCGAGTCATGAGCCTGACTCGGCCCAATTTAGTTCATGGGGAACGTGGTGAGGGATGGAATCATCTCCTGAGAGATGTCCTCACCAAAGTACAGCTTCAAACGCTGGCCATTCACCTTGAAATTGGGCCCATTCGGCTGAGAAAGCTCAATGGTCCCATACGGAAAAACTTTGGCGACGGTGAATGGACCAGTCCAGCGGCTCTTCAACTTGCCAGAGAAGATCTTCAACCGAGAGTTAAAGAGTAGAACTTGATCTCCAACGTGGAACTCTCGGTTCTTGATTTTAGCATCGTGGATCATCTTCGTCTTCTCCTTGTAGATCAGCGAGTTCTCATAAGCTTCATTCCGTAGTTCATTTAGCTCGTTGAGTTGAACCTTGCGATGATCACCGGCTTTGATGATGTCGAAGTTAGCCCACTTCAAGGCCCAGTGCGCCTTGTGTTCCAGCTCGATGGGTAGGTGGCAGGCTTTCCCGTACACAAGACGATAAGGTGTACAACCGATCGGGGTCTTGTAAGCAGTACGGAAAGCCCACAGAGCATCATCTAACTTATCGGCCCACGCGGCACGATGCTCTCCCACAGTACGCTCCAAAATTCTCTTCAAGCCACGATTGGAAATTTCGGCTTGCCCATTGGTTTGGGGATGATAGGCGGTGGAAAGACGGTGAGTGACACCAGACTTTGCCATGACTCTTGCAAATTGATCGTTGCAAAAATGAGTCCCGCGGTCACTGATGATAGCACGAGGAACGCCAAATCGAGCGAAAAGCTGCTTCAAAAAGTTCACAACCACCCTCGCATCATTCGTAGGAAGAGCCTTAGCTTCAACCCATTTAGAGACGTAGTCGACGGCGACGAGGATATACTTGTTCCCTTTGGAGGATGGAAATGGCCCCATAAAGTCGATGCCCCATACATCAAAGATTTCACATTCCTGTATGAAATTTTGAGGCATCTCATCCTTATGTGTGATCTTGCCTTGACGTTGGCAAGCATCACAATGCTTAACCATTTCGTGAGCGTCACGATAAATGGTGGGCCAGTAGAATCCAGAATCAAACACTTTCTTAGCGGTGTAGTTGGGACCAAAGTGACCACCGGTGGGTCCTTTGTGGCAAGCTTGGAGGATGTCAAAAGCTGCCGGTCCGTCAACACATCGACGAATAATCAGATCAGCACACTGTTTGAATAGATAAGGGTCATCCCAAAAGTAAGTCTTAACATCATTCAAGAACTTCTTCTTTTGTTGGGATGTTAACCCTTGGATGAGAATACCACCCGCTAAGTAGTTTGCAATGTCTGCAAACCACGGGGTGCCATCAAGATTGAGATTTATAGACATTAGAGTCTCCAGGGGGAAAGAGTCATTGATCTCTTTGTTCGGATGATCCCCCTGATATGGATCCTCAAGTCGACTCAGATGATCCGCGGCCAGGTTTTCGGCTCCCTTTTTGTCACGAATTTCAATGTTGAATTCTTGAAGGAGCAAAACCCAGCGAAGAAGTCTTGGCTTAGAATCGTTCTTTGTCATCAAGTACTTCAACGCGGAATGGTCCGTGTATACGATGGTGGTGGATAACACAAGATAGGGGCGAAATTTCTCAAAAGCATAGACAACAGCTAAAAGCTCTTTTTCGGTTGTCGTATAATGCAATTGAGCCCCCGTCATTGTTTTGCTAGCGTAGTGGATTGGTTGGAAGTGTTTATTCACACGTTAGCCCAAAACCGCACCAATAGCAAAGTCGCTAGCATCGCACATCAATTCAAAAGGCAGCTCCCAGTTAGGGGTGACCAAGACCGGTGCCTTAGTGAGCTTATCCTTGAGAAGATTGAAGGCTTCGAGACACTCTTTAGAAAAGATAAAAGGAGTATCTTTTTCCAAGAGGTGGGTCATCGGGCGAGCGATTTTAGAGAAATCTTGAATGAATCTACGATAGAAGCCCGCATGACCCAGAAAGCTTCTCACACCCTTCACGGTTGAAGGTGGAGGTAATTTGGCTATGACATCTACTTTAGCACGGTCAACTTCAAGACCGGCTTTAGAGATTTTGTGTCCTAGCACAATGCCTTCTTTTACCATAAAATGGCATTTTTCCCAATTTAGAACAAGGCGAGTGTCTTCGCACCGCTTAAGCATACGTTCTAAATTGGCAAGGCAAGCAGAGAAGGAATCCCCGAAGACCGAGAAATCATCCATGAAGACTTCCATGGTTTGTTCAACCATATCATGGAAGATAGCCAACATGCACCTTTGGAAAGTCCCGGGGGCATTGCATAAGCCAAAAGGCATTCGTTTATAAGCAAATGTGCCATAGGGACAAGTGAATGTTGTCTTCTCTTGATCTTGTGGATTGATGGGTATTTGAAAATAACCCGAGAAACCATCCAGAAAGCAGTAATATTCATTACCAGCTAAGCGTTCAAGCATTTGGTCCATAAAAGGTAGAGGGAAATGATCCTTTCTCGTGGCATCATTGAGTTTGCGGTAGTCTATACAAACTCTCCACCCAGTAACGAGACGGGTAGGAATTAACTCGTTGTTTGCATTGGGTACAACGGTGATTCCGCCTTTCTTAGGCACACAATGGACTGGACTAACCCATGGTGAATCCGAAATAGGGTAGATCATACCTGCATCAAGAAGTTTGATAACCTCTTTTTTGATGACTTCATGTATTTTAGGATTCACCCTTCTTTGACTTTGAATTGTGGGCTTAAAGTCGTCCTCCATGAGAATTTTATGTGTGCAGAAATGAGGATCAATTCCACGGATGTCCGAGATTTTCCAAGCGATAGCGCGTTTATGCTTCTTCAACACAGCGACAAGTCGGGCTTTTTCGTCTTCTTTCAGATCCTTTGCGATGATGACCGGTAGCTTCTCGTCGTCTTCCAGGAAAACGTACTCAAGATGAGGCGGTAAGTCTTTAAGCTCGAGAGTAGGAGGATCCTTAATAGATGGTGAAACTAACGATGGATCATCATTAGTCACCTTGTTAGGAGCAGAAGGAGACAACGGGTCCTCATTGAGAAGTCTCTCAATAGTACGAATGTCTTCATCCCAATTGGTGGACAAATTATCATACTTAATATCGAGAGGACCCAAACTAGCTTCGAAGTCATCCAAGTCACTTTCTCCGAAAGGAGTCAATGCTGGAGCAATTGAGGCAACGGTCTCAACATTGGGTAGAGAAGAAAGAGTACTTTTGCAAGCATCATGAAAATGTTCTTCGCAAGCCTCATCGAGAACATCAATAGCATTAACGCTCTCATACGAATAAGGTTGCTTAGAAATCTTACCCATGTTGAAGACAATTTGATCGTCACCAACTCTCATGATTATTTCGCCTGCGGCTACATCAATAAGAGTGCGACCGGTCCTCAGAAATGGACGTCCAACGATTAATGGAACACGGGGATCCATTTCGTAATCAACGATGACAAAATCCGCCGGGAAGGTGAATTTATCGACGCCAACAAAGACATCTTCGGCGATCCCCACTGGATAAGCAACCGTACGGTTGGCTAATTCCAAAGTCATTTTGGTGGGGACAAGCTCGGGGAGAGATAATTGCTTCCAAACACTTAAAGGCATTAAGTTTATACTGGCACCTAGATCGGCTAGGGCCATGCAATTCTCTACTCCCGGGAAGTTGCAAGGAATCAAGAAGCGACCCGGATCACCAAGTTTGGTGGGCAATTGCCTTAAGAGCACTGCGGAGCAATTCTCATTAAGGTGGGTCTGAGCAATGTCCAGAAGCTTTTCTTTATCACTTAAAAGATCTTTAAACATCTTAGCGTATTTGGGCATGTGAGCGAGAGCCTCGGCAAAGGAGATGTTAAAATTCAATTGTTTAAACATTTTAAGAAAGTTTGAAACTTGAATATCATCCTTGCTCTTTTGCTTCTCTTTCCTCAACCTTGAAGGATAAGGTATATTAGATGAAGAAGAAGGCTTTAAGGGAAGAGGATCACTCACAACCACGGGTGGTGGGGAAATGGGGATAGAAGGTGAAGGAGGTGAAGAAAGTTGCTCTTTTTCCTTGTTCACAATCACCGGTGGAGGTGTAGGAAGCTCGGGTTCCATATAACCTTTTCCACTACGAGTGGTGATTGCTTTCATCTCCCCTCTTGGATTCGCAACGGTATTACTCGGAAGAGTACCCGAAGAAGAGGGTTGATTACTTTGGATGAGCGAACTAATCATATCACGAAGGTGAAGAGCTTGATTGTTAAAAGAGTTTTGCATGTTTGCATTCATTGTATCATTGTGTTTGGCCATATCATTCCTTAGCTCGGCTCGAATATCGTTCCCTTGCTTTGCCATTTCTCCCTTCAAGTTGCGGACTTGACTCTGAAGATTCGTCACCAACTCCCGATTAGTCTTCATGAATGTCTCGACTTCTGGATTCACGGCCATCGGTTGATTGAGAGGTGGAGCCTGGTAAGCTTGAGAATTTCCTTGAGTTGGGTATGGGTTTCTTTGGGATTGATACTGATTGTTTGCACGAGGTTGGGATTGATTGTAGCTTTGTTGTTGGTTTTGGTTTGCAGGAGGGAAACCGGGGGGAGCAAGATAATTGTTGGAACGATAACTTAGCAAGCCACGGTCTCCTTGAGGGCGAGCTTGATAGCCTCCCGTGGGATAAGTGTCGTAAGCTGCGTTAACGTTTTCAGAATAATTGCCTTGGGTAGAAGGACAATCATTATAAGAGTGAGGGCCACCACATGTGTCACAAGAAATAGCAACGGCTTTAGCTTGTTGAAAGTGGTTTGTGGCCATGGCCATGAAATTCTTGTTCATTTCAGCGAGTTGTCGAGAAATTTCAGACATTTCAGGATTGGAGGTAGTAGAAGAAACATTGACTCTCGAGTTAGATCTTGAGGATGCGGATGAATCCCAATTCTTGTGGTGAGTAGTCATGTTTTCGATCAACTCTCGACACTCCTCCGGTCTCCTTTTCATAAAAGTACCATCGGCGGCGGCATTGATCGTGTCACGATCACGAAAGGTGAGACCATTGTAGAAGGTGTCAATGAGAGTGACGGGGAGCATATTGTGATTAGGACAGCGGTCGATCAAATCATTGTAACGTTCCCAAGCATCGAAAAGCGATTCATCATTCTCTTGCATAAATCCACTGATTTGGTTACGAAGGCTAGTGACCATGGATGGGGGAAAGTAGCGCGATAAAAAGCGTTGAGTCATGTCGTTCCACGTATGAATAGAATTCTTAGGAAGACGGTCAAACCATTTTTCGGCATGGTGAGAAAGCGAGTGTGGAAAAAGTTGGAGGCGAAGGTCATCCATAGAAACACCGGGGCATTTCATGCTTTGGGTAATGGTAATGAATTTGTCGAGGTGTTTGTTGGCATCATCATCCGGAATTCCACGAAATGGGTTCGTTTGCACTTGTTGTATCATGTGATGCTTCAACGAAAACTCCTGAGCCGTGACGTGCATTGGCGCAATCGGGCCTCCGCGTCCGTTCATGGTGGGTTGGCACAATTCCTCCATGGTTCGTAAATCAGGTAGAAGGACATTGTTGTTGTTGTTGTTGTGGTTGTTATTCAAATTATTTTGAGGTGGGTGATTATTGTTGTTGTTAACACCAGCCATATCTAAATCTTCACGATTCTCGGGCTCAGAATAGTTTGTAGATCTAGTACGCATGCACCTGCAGAAGAAAAATATACACAAGAAATATCTATATAATCTTTTTGGTTTTTATAGGTTTTTTAATGTTTTTGTATTTTTGAAGAGTTTTAATTTTTTTAGGATTTTTGGAAATTTTTATAGCAATGAAAATAACGTTCAAAGAACGGATCCCAAAATTCAATGCGTCTCTCACTAGAAACCGTTTATCTTAACGAAAAGAGCCGGCAGCGGCGCCATTTAATACTCGGCTTTTACCCCAAAGTATCAAAGTTCAAGTTCGTTATAGTTCCGAATCTTTTCGAATTGAAAACCGGTCTTAAGTGCGACTCAATCGTCTTTTGGTGAATCAAAGGTTTGGTTGATTTGTTTTAAACTAATTGCAAATAATTAAAGTGTCGTTGAGTAAAAGGGGAGTTAAAATATTAATATTGAAATGACAAGTAAAATGAATGCATGGAAACTCAAAGGTGACAATGGAAAAATGCTAACTCTCTAAATTAAACTAACACTTGGAAAATTTTCAGAAAATAGAAGTACTATAAGAAAGTTATATCGAAAGGAACCAAAACAAGCCAACAAGAGCTCCCGATCGGAATATTTTCCGATCAGCTGATCGGAAAGTGGAAGGAGCAACTCAATCGGAATATAGGGACAATAGTCAATCGGAATATGCTCAAAGAAGAAATCAATCGGAATGCAGCGAGATTAAACCAATCGGAATATAGCAAGGTGGTACCGTCGGAATACAGGATACGACAACCAATCGGAAAAAAGAACAAGGACTACTAATCGGAATATGGGAACAATCCCAATCGGAATATACAAAATTCTTGCCGTCGGAATATGATCTAGTCCTGATCGGAATGTTCGTGGGGTGCCAATCGGAAAGCAAAGCCCTAATCCGATTTGATACAATCGGAATATGGAGTAGGGGTCCGGTCGGAATAGAGGACCAATTGGAAAGGGAAGTTAACAAATTTTCCTAAAATTGTGGGAAACGGTTATAGCGCCGGTCGGATTGTGCCAATCGGAAAGGGGGTTTTATCACCCTTTCCGAAATCTATGGAAAAGGAATAAGCTAGGAAATAAGCTAACTTTTACAAGCCAATTCCAAAACTTATAAATCCAAAATACTTAACCGAATCAAATAAGCACTTTATTCAACTTATCTAACTTGAAATCAAGTAACTTTTTAGATCAAACCATAAAAACATAAACTTTTTAATAAAACTTTTTAATAAGAAAAATAAGATAATCATAGAAATAAGCCAATAAGCACAAAAGTCTTAAAGCTTAATCAAATGAAAACTTATAAAATGATCAAAAGATTAACTTTTTAGCATGAAATCAATTAGAACAACACGGATCACATGATAATCACACCAAAATCAATCTTAAATCAAAGAAAAGTAGAATGAGATTAAGAGATAAAAGCTTAAAATAGAACTTTGATTAATGAAATAAGCAATACAAAGTGTTTAATATTGAAAGATTAAAAGAAAAAGATGAACTAGTGAGAGAAAGTTTAAGACTTTCTCTCTCTAAAAACTAAAAAGTGAAAAATAACTAAAAACTCTAACTACCCTCCTAATGACTATTAGGAGGGTATTTATAGGGAAGGAGTGCATGTGTTGCATCTTCTCTCTTGCTTTCTTCACGTTTTCTCGACTCGACTTTAATTCTTCGTCTTTGTCGTCTCGGGATTTGAACTTGTCTTTTTAATTTTCTTCTTCTATTAGACTTAAGTTCTTCGACTTCGTTAAACTTCCGTCTCTTGACTTTTTCTTCGATAAATCTTCAGAATAGGCCTTGGACTTCCGTTCTTTTTGCACTCTTGATCTTTTGACTTCGTCTTTTCCCGTTTTCTTCGATAAAAGCCCGTGAAAGCCCGTGTTTTCTTCCTTTTTCATATTTTGGTCCTAAAACACAATAAAAACACAAACCACGCATAATTTCGACTTTTACGACATAAATCACACGTTTTGGTCTTGTTATTATTGGAAATAAGTGGTAAAAGGATAAGTGTTTTCACACTTATTAACCAGCATCAGATCTTCTAGGAGATCTGCATTCCCTCATGAAGTGCCCCATACGATGGCAGTTGTAGCATTCAACTTTGGATTTGTCAAATCCAGCTGTGTCTTTAGCATTGAAGGTCATTTTCTTCTTAAACCTTCTGTTCCACCTATTTGCTCTTATGCTAGCAAGAGCCATGTTCCACTTGATGTCCATCTCTTCCAAGTGCTCATCACTTATCTGCTCAAGGTCCTCATATGTAATCACTGAACCATTGGGCAAAGAAGCAATGTAAGCACAAACAGTATCCAAATCCAATCCAGCAGGTTTAACTCTTGGGGAGTCATTCTTGAATGTGTCAGCGTCTGAATAGGAGACGTTGACAGGACTTGTTCTAGCGCTGACATATGATGATCCAGTAACTGGATGCATATAAGAGTTCTTCTGATTGAATTGACCTTCACTATGAGAAAAGAAGGCCATGTTGCTGGTGGTAGATTTGCTTCCATGTTCTAAAAGAGTTTCATCTTCCAACCGTCTTAGTTTGTTGTAGATGTCATCAAACGAGGAGCTCTTGTAAGTATTGTTGGCAAGAATAGATCTTGCCTCAATCTTCCATGCCTCACCAAGACTTTTAAGAAAAGTAGCATTGATGTCAACATCACCAACTTGTGTCCCCATGAAGGACAACTTGCTTGTAATGTCAAGCAATCTGCTTCTCACACTACTTAGTTTCTCATTGGGTTGAGCTTTGAAGACAGCATAATCATGCAGAAGTTTCTTTTTCTTTTCCTCCTTAGTGTCTACATTGCCACCATATGCAACTTCAAGAGCTTCCCAAAGATCCTTAGCAGATTCATAGCCTCTATATTTATGCTGGTTTTCTTGTCCCAAAGAGACTTTCAAAATATTTAGGGCTTTCATGTCAACCCTTTTCTTTGCAATGTCATCAGCAGCCACAGCTCTACCATCTCCAGGTTTTTCTTTCTTATCAGCTTCATAACATCCAGCAACAGCTGATCTTTGAGTAATGGCATCAAGAATCTTTTGAGCCTTATTGAATGTGTTTCCATATTCAATAATCTCCCAGAGTGTGTAGTCATAGATCCCCGGATATTGTTCAAAGTTGAACTTCCATAAGTCAAAGTTGGTTGCATCAAGCATGGGAATCTTGATGTTTGGTAAGGCTGAGGAGGAGGAGGTTATTGCTTCAGACATGATGTTGTTAGGGTTTCTGAGAAAATTAGGGTTTTTGGTGTTTTTAGGGTTCTGGTGTTCTTTAAGATCAAAAGTTCCTCAACAAGCTCTGATACCACTTGTTGATCCCAAACTTAGATCGATTAGCTTTGTGTATACGAGATTAGATCAAGTAATACACGTAGAGAAACCTTTGTATATACTTATGAATCTAAGTGTTATGCGGAATTTAACACTTAAACAAGAACACACAAGATGTAAACAAACTTTCACTTTGATTATTAATATCGAACTTGCTTACAATGAAAGATGTTTACGAATGAAAACTTATATGAAACTTATATTAAACATTAACCTAAAGGTCTTCTTTTATAGACATAAGAAGCCTTGTACAATAATCTACGTATCAGCTATTCTAGGTAAAGATAAATATAGAAAATACATTGTCGTTTCTATCCTTACTAGAAGTATTCTAAAATATAATAAACGTGTAGATTATATCTTCCATCAGTGCTTGTCTTCAATGTGTCAACGCTTGACTTTAACTTGTCAACGCTTGAGCTGTCAGCGCTTGTTTTGTTCTTGTCAACGCTTGATTTGTTCTTGTCAGCGCTCAAGTGATCTGGCCTTAATTTATTCCCAACAAAGCCCTTGTTTTAAAGTTTGAAAACACCTTGTGCCATAAATGACATGTTGGCAAACTTGTTTATAAAGGGGAAAAGTTATTTGGCTGTTTAATACAAGATGAACAAAGAAAGAAAAGCAGGGGGCCAAATTGACCAGACATGCAAACTTTTCCCACCTATCCCAAGACGACACATCACCCACCCAGCCAATCATACCTCTCCCACACTCCACGTCAGATCCCACCAAGTTTTTAAATGGGTTTATTTAAAACGTGTTTAGGCCTAATTTTTTGGAGGTAAACAGGTTTTTTAAAAACCAAATGGGATTAAACCTCAACTGTTTAACCCTCTCACTCTCATAAACCCTAATACCCAATTCACCCTAATCAAAGGGTTTTACCCCATAATATCCAGAACGTTGATTTACCATCACACAAACCAAACCCCACCATAAAAACATTACCTCGTGACCCCTATGGCCCACCCCGTACCTCCCTTGCTCCCTACATCTCCTATTTTGGCAACAAAGGAATCCTACAGCCCATCCAATGGCTATAACATGTTACTCACTCCTCCAAGAAAGCATTCAAGGGCTCAGATCATCAAAATGCAACTGGCACATCACCATCATTCACGTGAAGCCTCAAGACCATTTGACCAAGATTTGAACCAAGGGCATAGTAGGAAATTCTAGCATTAGGGTTTATTTTTCTAGATTCTTCTCTTTCATTGTATAAATGTGAGACGTTTGTGTCCACATAACTTGTTCCAGATTTTTTTCAAAGATTATGTAATGCCTTTTTAAATTAATCAAAAGTTGGTATTTTCTTGTTTTGAATTTGTAATTCCTTTTTAATTTGTTTTAAAAGTTGGTAGTAACTTGTGAAAAAATCTGAGTTCCATTAACATTTTTTAAACATTTGTGTTTAAAGTTTTCAGAAAAAGGTTTCTGAAATATTGATTTCTTTTGGGTGAAATCTTGTTTTCAATTTGGATTTTCAGGAGTATAAGTTATTTGGTTAAGGATATTGGAAAGAAAAATACTTGGAAAGATTTTGAAAAGGTTTAAAAAGGAGAAGGAAAATCAGTTTATTTTGCATATTGTGCTTGTTCATTTTTTTTTGCAGGAAAGTTTGTAAAGCTATTGATTTTAGTCCAAGGTTCTGCACAGGTCCGGACCTGTTTGGAGGTAACATAGCAGTCACTGAGGGGCCTGGATGTAGGTCCCTCTTGGTAAAAATCTTGTCCCTTTTTTAGTTTTTTGTTACTTATGTGATTTGGCATGAATTTGATTGATAGTTGTGGAAATGTTATGCTTGATGTTTGTTAATATAAGTTTGATGTTTTGATGCATGATTTAAGTAGTTGTAATCAGATTTGAAAGGTTTGAAATAGATTTGATTTGTTGAAAAGTTAATTTTCATATTTTAAAGGGTGTTTGGATAAGGGTTTAACCTAGGGTAAATGTCATGTATCTTGGCTTAAAACTGGCTTAAATCACTCATAGGGTAGTTATTAGGTTGTATGCTAGTTTTGGTTTTCAGTTTGGTGAGTTTTAAACAAGTTTGGATGTAAGAAAAATGGAGTTCACTAGCTAAAACAGTCAAGTCATTTTCTGCCAATGTTTGTGTGAATTTGAGCCTCCAAATCTTGACCATTGCTAGAATCTAGGTTGTTTGAGGATTGTGAATTGCTTGTATGCCATTTGGTTGGATTGTATGCAAGATCTTGGGGTTTAAAATTCGTATTTGTGCAAGTAACTTAGGTAGTTACTGTTCATCAGACCTACCATAGCTTAATCAGAAACTTTGTGTGCATTTTGTGCTAGATTCTTGCTAAGAGCTTGTGGTTTTTTGTGTTGATTATTGACTCCCTATACTCAACTGAGTATAGGGTTGCCTTATTGTCCAAATAAGCCCACAAATAAGCTCTCCTGAGCTTATTGGTCAACTGACCAACAAAATTGCACTAGCAGTGGGAACAAACTTCCCACTGGTAGCACCATTGTTAGCACTGCTAAGCTAACAAACAAAACTAGGTGAAGTGTCACTTTCAGAAGTTGAATATTTTGTCTTTTGTGGTCTAAAATTTGATTTAGGACTTGAAACCAGTTTTGTTAATTTTCTAATTTTATTTTTGATTTTTCTGTTTAATTAGAATTTTTATTATTGTTCATTTAGTATTTTTTAGGTTTTATTTCATTTTTAATAAACTTTTAATGTTTCTGTTTTTGGCATTTAGTGCCAAAAATACTTCTTTTTCAGTTTAAACATTTTTCCTAGATTTAGAAAAAGATTTTAAGATTTTTAGTTAAAAAAGTTTTTACTGTTCATCTTTTATTTATTTTTTAGAATTAATTTAGTATAATTAGGGTTTTATTTTAAACTAGTTTTGTCTTTTAGTGAAAAGTTTAATATTTTTCAAACTTTTTCATTTTTCTTCTGTTCATTAGAGTATTTTAGGATTTTTAAAATTGGTGAATTATTTTTGGCATTATTTTATTATTTTTTTTAATTATTTTAGTTTAAAAATAGTTTTTAGTAATTTAAAAATAGAAAATAGTTTCTAAAAATTAGGAAAAATACTTTTTAGTCTTTAGATAATATAAGTAAGTTATTTGTTCAATAAAATCATATTTTGGACATTTTGATTAATTATATTAGGGCTTTAATTAGCATTAAAAATTGAATATTTAATTAATAAAAGGTTTTAAAATATTTTTATTAGATTTTATTTCTTATTTATATTATTTTAGACTTGTTTTAGCTTTTAATTAATTTATAGGTTTAAAATTTTTCATTTTGTAGTTTTTTACGGTTTTACGTGAACGCTTTTTCGTCTTAGCTCGATCCGTCTTCGTAATAGTCATTCTCTTCTCACCCCATTTCTATTTTCTCTTCTCATAACAATAAAATCACAATCAAAATCAATTCATTACACAACACACTAGCCTCCTTGAGAACAAACTCACTTTTAGGGTCATTCACACACGGTTTTCCTAAATCGTCGTGCCTACTTGCCCTATTTTACGCTCTTTTTCCTAAAAGAGTGTGATTTTACAACTATCATTTTGGCGCCGCTGCCGGGGAGGTGTGTTGTGTTTTGATTGAACAATTGTTGTTTTTTATATAGCCATAATTAGTATTTGTATTAGTAGCACTCTACTAATATGTATTATCGTTTTTTGGTTTTTGTGTGAATACTATTACTATATTGTATACGTAGAACAATAAATTCACAAGTACTCCAAATACGTGAGAAATCACAAACTTGACTTGGGAGGTCATTACCCAATCATTGTATTCGAATCTCAAACCAAAGAAAAAAGGCAAAAATAGATAAATACTTTCGTGAAGCTCGATTTTGAAAAATACAAACTATAAGGTGGGTATAAGGCGGTTGTATTTCACGTCCTAAAGGAAAAAGGCTCTTAAGTGCTTAGCGCCGCCTCGTTTCCTCCGCTTGCTTGTGAGTATTTGATTTTGAAAGCTAATCGAGGGTTTTGTTGCCCAAAGTATTATTACATATCATATATATTTTCTTGGTTTCTATTGATTAAACCCTCTTGAACGATTTGGTGTTCCACCATCGTTCTAAAGTCATCGAAGGCGTTCACTTCACGTGATCGTTTTCATTCCTTGAGGCTTCTTTAATCGAGAGATTTGATTAAGGAGGAGATTTGTAGATTTGTGTCTACTTAATACATTCACCAATTTCCAAAAAAGCTAATACCATCAAAAACCACAAAAAAATTGAAAAATACAAAACACCAAAAAGAATCTTCTTTGCTCGTCTCCTCGTGGTACGTGACGTTTATGCTAAATCGTAATCAAGCAAAACGTGCACGTAGACGAAAGAACAAAACTCCCACTCTAACTCATTCTAGTGAGGAGTCTCCTATTGACGAACCCATTGTACGAGAAGCACCAACCATGGCGAATCGAACTATGATGGAGTTACTTCAAGCACCCACCGAGGGTTATGGAGAAGCTATTGTGATTCCCGCTATCCTTGCGGAGAATTTTGAGGTGAAAACGGGTTTGTTGTCGATGATCCAAAACAACAAATTCCGTGGTGATGAGAAAGACAATCCCCACAACCATATCCGCCAATTCAATCGTCTTACCGCCACTTGCAAATTCAAGGATGTCTCGAATGACTCGATTAAGATGATGCTTTTTTCGTATTCCTTAGCGGGGCCCGCTAAAATTTGGTTAGAGAAAGAGCCACCCAATTCTATCTTGACGTGGAAGGATCTTGTTTCAAAATTCGTGAACCAATTTTTTCCGCCCTCTAAGACTACGCATTTGAAAAATGAGATTTCTAAATTTTCACAAGAATCAAATGAAAGTTTTTCAACGGATTGGAATAGGTTTAAGGAGATGTTACATGAATGTCCTCATCACGGTTTTTCCGACTTGCACCAAATCGACACGTTTTACAATGGACTTAATGATCATGAAAGAGATTATTTAAATGCCGCCGCGGGTGGTAATTTTTTGTGTAAAACGGTTGAAGAAGCTTTGGTCATAATTGAGAATAGGTCTAAGGTTTATAGCCCTCGTAACACACTGAGTGTTACCAAATTGGGTTCATCATCATCTCGTAGCATTAATGCCTTACAAGATGAAGCTAATGAGGAAAATCGGTTTTTCGATAGGTTTTCGACTCTTATGTCCCATTGGAAAGCTCAAGAAGCTTCAAATTCCGCTTCGGTTAAAGCGGTTTCTAAGAGTTGTTTGTCGTGTGGAGGAGCTCATGATCTTTCCGAGTGCATTACCACGGATGGTAACACTTCGAGTGCTTATATAGCCACGGGAACTTATAACCAAATCGGTCAAGGTTCCCGCCAAAATCAAGCTCCACCAAATCAAAATGCTAATAACTATTGAAACAACAATCAAGGTGGTAATTATCAAGGCAACCAACGTAATTACAACAAGGGTAATTATCAAAGTGGAAATGGGAAAATTTCAAACCAAAACCAAAACCGTGATTTTCAAACTACTACTCAAGGTTTTCAAAATGATCACACCAAAAATCTTCAAGGAGAGTTTTTGAATTATGCTAAGGCAAACGATGCTAAGTTTGACAATATGCAACGTGAAATGGTTAGCTTAAGATCCGTGTTGAAAAACGAGCTTAAAAACGAACTTGCTAGTGAACTTAAAATTCATGCTAATAAAATGGAAGGAAATGTTCAACGACTCCAACAAAATCAACAAAAAATGGAGCAAGGTCAACATGAGATTAGGCAAGAGTTATTAAAAGCAGATGCTAGGCAATCTAAGTTTAAAGACCGAATGGCTAAAATGTTTGAAGCTATCATGTGTAAACCCTCTTCTTCGGATGGTCTTTCTAGTGATACCATCGTGAACCCGAAAGGAGAATTGAAGGTTATTACTACTCGTAGTGGTGAAACTTTTAAAGAACCCATTTCTCGTCCAAGTACTTCTATGGAGAAGGAAAAAGAGAAAGAACCCGAGGTGGTGGTCGAAAAGGAGCAAATTCCAAGCCCACGAAGTACCGCTCAAACCACACCTACGGTTGAACCAATACCAATCATGGAACCCGAGAATCCAAGGCCTATGCCTATGCCCCAACCCACACCACCCTTACCATACCCTTCAAGACGAGACAAGGAAAAGGCACAAGAACGAAATAACTATCAATTTGAACTTTTTATGAAAATGTTTCGTGACTTGCATTTTAATATAAGTTTTGCCGACGCCTTAGTCATGATGCCTCGATTTTCTGCGAACTTCAAAAGTATGTTGAATAACAAAGAGAAATTGCAAAAATCGTCTAGTTGTTCATCGGTTTTTCTTAGCCGCATACCTCAAAAAGTCGGTGATCCCGACAAGTTTTTAATCCCATGTGCTATACAAGACATGGAAGAATGCTACGCCTTGGCCGATCTTGGTGCTAGTATTAATTTGATGCCTCTTGAGATTTTTAAATCGCTCAATCTTCCCAGTCTCGCTCCTTCAAGAATGTCAATCGAAATGGCCGATCATTCTACGATTCTAGCTTGTGGAGTTGCCGAGGACGTCTTCGTGAAAGTTGGAAAGTTCTACTATTCTGTAGACTTTATTGTTGTTGACATTCCCATCGATCATAAAGTTCCTTTAATTTTAGGTCGATCATTTTTGGATACCGCGAGAGCACTTATCGATGTGCATGCAAGGAAAATCACTCTTCGTTTCAATGAGGAAGAACTCGTCATTAATGAAACTCAAAACTCCACTCTTTCTCATGTGTATTCTATCACGTCTTTGTACAATGTCAATCCCATCAAAAACATTTGCAAAAAGATTTCAAAAAGAGTTTTAGAAGTTGTTGAGAAAAATGAAGTTCCGTCCCCTCCGCCGGTGGAGGTTAAGAGTGTTAATCCTACGATTCCAATTGTGAATGATTCTTCGGATGATGAATGTGTTGATCCCGATGAGGAAGTTTTCTTTGTCGACAAACGTTTTGAGAACTTACCACCACCTTTACCAAAACGGTTTTCAAATGTGAGAATTTTTAGTGTGACTAACATTGCTTTAGAAACACCAAATATTTTTGACATAATTAAGTCGGCTTTTCACAAGGAGAGTTTAAAAGATGAAAAAGGAAAAGATTTTGAATTGAATTTAAAAGATTTTTCTACAATTCTAACTCTGTCATCACCACGTGTATTGAGTGCTACAAGCTCGTCTTCCCCTTTTGACGATGCTTTGTGTGGACCTAGTGTGGGGGAAGCCCCTTATGTTCCCTCCCCTTTCTCCACCGAGGACGAGATATTTGATCCTGGAATTGCTTATATAGGGAAATCTCGGTCTTCCACCGATGCAATAAATGGAAAATCTTTTCATTTGATTGGTGCGAGTCTACCTCGAGTAGCTCATGGTTTTTATGACTTACCCATTGTCCCACCTTTCTATTTCTTCTCACCTATTTTCTTGAAACCCTTTGGGTTTTTGGTGACTCATGATGAAGTGGCGTTGATTAGTTTTTCCAATGAAAACGAGAATGCCATCTTCGATCCCAGTATTTTGCACCATCAAAGGACTTAGTCCTTTATACCGGTTGTTTTTGGGCCTTGTTTATCATGTAAGCCCCACCAAAAAATTGACCATACCATGATATCCCTAAATGATCACATTTATGGGGATTCGAGTCGAGCTTTTGACTCGGTTATCAAAAACAAGGTGCCTCGTGGGGGAGACCCATGCTTATCTATGTACATATTATTGCTTTCTAATTAGTTTAATGTGAGGGGATTTGTGCCCTTCCAACCTTTGTTCCATGGTTGTTTGTGCATTGTGGTTTTTAGATCATGATCTTCACGATTGGAGCCTCTCGTGTTCGTTTTATGGGAGCACTCGATCGTTTGCTTTGAAGACATTTCTCAATATCTAAATGATATATCCTTGATTGTTCTAACCTTAGGTTTATAGCACACTTCATAAACGGCTATTAATTTATTGGTTACACCCTTTCCATGCTAGATTAGGCATTCGACTACGTCTCTAGTATGGGGGTGTTTGCACCCCTAGACTCGAAACATTGAGGACAATGTTTAACTTTAGTATGGGGGGGGTGAATAGATACTTGCCTTGCCAAACCTTCACGCTTTCCAAAGTTTATCTTTTTGTTTATCGTTTTGTTGCAAAATAAGGCTAAAAATGGCCAAATTTAAAATTTTTCTCATGTTTTATAAGTGTTTGAAGACACGAATGTAGGTTTTCCGATGGCGAGAATAAGAGTAATTTTTGACTCGACCGTGCGTGTTGAGCACTTAGCTTTGATTCCTTAACTTCACATTAGGCTAAGTCTCTTAAATGAGGACGAGAAATGATAGAGTTAATTATAAGTTACTATGCTAAACGTAGAGTACTCGTATTCTTTCAAAAACTCATGTGTTCTCGTTGTTTGCTTATTCTCCCTTCGCATGTAAATATTTTTTGCTTAATAAATATTGACTTAGCGGTTTAGTTAGGATTGTTGGGTTTCTAGTCTTTTCTAGTAGCTTCCGTGTAATTAAATTGGGAAGACATTAAGGTATCGCCAGCGTCACGGTTTTGAAGTATTGGCACCCTAATAATCGAAAGCTTCACCCAATAATAAGATTTCAAGTGCTCACCTAAATCTAGCAAACAATTTGAAGCCCCACAAGGCCTAAAATCTATGCAAAACTGAAAGTGAATCAAGCCTTAATCTTCGAAGCTTTAAAGATCCAAAATTCGCTTTAGCGTGAGGATATACGTCTTTGGCTAATTAAACCACCGATGAGGCGGACAATAAAAGGCAAGGCAAGACCGAAGTCATAATAAAAGCTTCATGGCGAAGTTGAATAAAAGATGGAGGTAAACCAAAGATAATAAGGCCCTTCCGTTAGGGGGCGTATAAAAGTCTTGGTAATAAGTCTCATGTTCAAAACCGTTACAAAACCGTGTTTATCGATTCTTCTTGTCAACTTAATTTTTTGACATCGTTTTCTATTAGGAGGGGTTATTGATTTGATGGTCTTAGTTACACCGTTAGGACTCTATTTTTAGACCTAAATCTCTATTATCGCATAAGTCAAACAATGTATCCTCGTGAAACATTCAAGACAAAATAAAATATAAGAGATACAACTTAAGAATAATGGGAGGATAAGTATGTGATTAGGGCATATGAGTAGTGTTAGCATTACTAACTTATAATGACAATGATCTCGTTGCACGCTTGGCATGGAATTGGGTGAAAATCGAGGACGATGAAATTATTTCTAACGAAGCATTCACGTGTTCTTATTCTGTGAACCTAAACGTCCCATTTTGCGATGAAAATCATACATTATGTCTAAAACGCAAGTAGTAGTAATAGTAGTAGTGTAGCTAGTTTATCATTCCAATAAAGTGAATAAAAATGAATTTGGGGGTGCTACGATACTTTATTCTAGCATTACGTGAGGGCACGGCAATGGTTTAGTATGGGGGAGTGATGAGACTACTTTTATACATAGTCTCATCGTCCAAATCGGGCTTAAAATGCATAAAATATCATTAAAACTGCCAAATATATGCTCGTGTTTGTTTCTTGTGTATTTTAGGTACGGATATTGAGGAAAAGACAAAAAGATCACAAGAATCATTCAAAAACGAACACGGGAAACGAAGCCACACAATGAACCGGACCCGAATCATGATTTTCCAAATTGGTCCTTGAAGTTTGAAGATTGTACAAGTTTGACCCCTGAAGAATTGAAGACTTGTCAATTTATACCCTTGCAAATCTCATTTATTGCATTTGGGTCCCTAAATTATCAAGTATTTACAAGAGAAGTCCTTGGAGAATGAGGAATTTGCATAAGAAGCCCTTGTTTTAAAGTTGGAAAACACCTTGTGCCATAAATGACAAGTTGGCAAACTTGTTTATAAAGGGGAAAAGTTATTTGGCTGTTTAATACAAGATGAACAAAGAAAGAAAAGCAGGGGCCAAATTGACCAGACATGCAAACTTTCCCCACCTATCCCAAGACGACACATCACCCACCCAGCCAATCATACCTCTCCCACACTCCACGTCAGATCCCACCAAGTTTTTAAATGGGTTTATTTAAAACGTGTTTAGGCCTAATTTTTTGGAGGTAAACAGGTTTTTTAAAAACCAAATGGGATTAAACCTCAACTGTTTAACCCTCTCACTCTCATAAACCCTAATACCCAATTCACCATAATCAAAGGGTTTTTACCCCATAATATCCAGAACGTTGATTTACCATCACACAAACCAAACCCCACTCTAAAAACATTACCTCGTGACCCCTATGGCCCACCCCGTACCTCCCCTGCTCCCTGCATCTCCTATTTTGGCAACAAAGGAATCCTACAGCCCATCCAACGGCTATAACATGTTACTCACTCCTCCAAGAAAGCATTCAAGGGATCAGATCATCAAAACGCAACTGGCACATCACCATCATTCACGTGAAGCCTCAAGACCATTTGACCAAGATTTGAACCAAGGGCATAGTAGGAAATTCTAGCATTAGGGTTTATTTTTATAGATTCTTCTCTTTCATTGTATAAATGTGAGACGTTTGTGTCCACATAACTTGTTCCAGATTTTTTTCAAAGATTATGTAATGCCTTTTTAAATTAATCAAAAGTTGGTATTTTCTTGTTTTGAAATTGTAATTCCTTTTTAATTTGTTTTAAAAGTTGGTAGTAACTTGTGAAAAAATCTGAGTTCCATTAACATTTTTTAAACATTTTGTGTTTAAAGTTTTCAGAAAAAGGTTTCTGAAATATTGATTTCTTTTGGGTGAAATCTTGTTTTCAATTTGGATTTTCAGGAGTATAAGTTATTTGGTTAAGGATATTGGAAAGAAAAATACTTGGAAAGATTTTGAAAAGGTTTAAAAAGGAGAAGGAAAATCAGTTTATTTTGCATATTGTGCTTGTTCATTTTTTTTTTGTAGGAAAGTTTGTAAAGCTATTGATTTTAGTCCAAGGTTCTGCACAGGTCCGGACCTGTTTGGAGGTGACATAGCAGTCACCGAGGGGCCTGGATGTAGGTCCCTCTTGGTAAAAATCTTGTCCCTTTTTCAGTTTTTTGTTACTTATGTGATTTGGCATGAATTTGATTGATAGTTGTTGAAATGTTATGCTTGATGTTTGTTAATATAAGTTTGATGTTTTGATGCATGATTTAAGTAGTTGTAATCAGATTTGAAAGGTTTGAAATAGATTTGATTTGTTAAAAAGTTAATTTTCAGATTTTAAAGGGTGTTTGGATAAGGGTTTAACCTAAGGTAAATGTCATGTATCTTGGCTTAAAACTGGTTTAAATCACTCATAGGGTAGTTATTAGGTTGTATGCTAGTTTTGGTTTTCAGTTTGGTGAGTTTTAAACAAGTTTGGATGTAAGAAAAATGGAGTTCACTAGCTAAAACAGTCAAGTCATTTTCTGCCAATGTTTGTGTGAATTTGAGCCTCCAAATCTTGACCATTTCTAGAATCTAGGTTGTTTGAGGATTGTGAATTGCTTGTATGCCATTTGGTTGGATTGTATGCAAGATCTTGGGGTTTAAAATTCGTATTTGTGCAAGTAACTTAGGTAGTTACTATTCATCAGACCTACCATAGCTTAATCAGAAACTTTGTGTGCATTTTGTGCTTGATTCTTGCTAAGAGCTTGTGGTTTTTTGTGTTGATTATTGACTCCCTATACTCAACTGAGTATAGGGTTGCCTTATTGTCCAAATAAGCCCACAAATAAGCTCTCCTGAGCTTATTGGTCAACTGACCAACAAAATTGCACTAGCAGTGGGAACAAACTTCCCACTGGTAGCACCATTGTTAGCACTGCTAAGCTAACAGACAAAACTAGGTCAAGTGTCACTTTCAGAAGTTGAATATTTTGTCTTTTGTGGTCTAAAATTTTATTTAGGACTTGAAACCAGTTTTGTTAATTTTCTAATTTTATTTTTGATTTTTCTGTTTAATTAGAATTTTTATTACTGTTCATTTAGTATTTTTTTAGGTTTTATTTCATTTTTAATTAACTTTTAATGTTTCTGTTTTTGGCATTTAGTGTATACTTCTTTTTCAGTTTAAACATTTTTCTTAGATTTAGAAAAATATTTTAAGATTTTAAGTTAAAAAAGTTTTTACTGTTCATCTTTTATTTATTTTTTAGAATTAATTTAGTATAATTAGGGTTTTATTTTAAACTAGTTTTGTCTTTTAGTGAAAAATTTAATATTTTTCAAACTTTTTCATTTTGCTTCTGTTCATTAGAGTATTTTAGGATTTTTAAAATTGGTGAATTATTTTTGGCATTATTTTCTTATTTTTTATAATTATTTTAGTTTAAAAATAGTTTTTAGTAATTTAAAAATAGAAAAATAGTTTCTAAAAATTAGGAAAAATACTTTTTAGTCTTTAGATAATATAAGTAAGTTATTTGTTCAATAAAATCATATTTTGGACATTTTGATTAATTATATTTAATTTTAGGGCTTTAATTAGCATTAAAAATTGAATATTTAATTAATAAAAGGTTTTAAAATATTTTTATTGGATTTTATTTCTTATTTATATTATTTTAGACTTGTTTTAGCTTTTAATTCATTTTTAGGTTTAAAATTTTTAATTTTGTAGTTTTTTACGGTTTTACGTGAACGCTTTTTCGTCTTAGCTCGATCCGTCTTCGTAATCGTCATTCTCTTCTCACCCCATTTCTATTTTCTCTTCTCATAACAATAAAATCACAATCAAAATCAATTCATTACACAACACATTAGCCTCCTTGAGAACGAACTCACTTTTAGGGTCATTCACACACGGTTTTCCTAAATCGCCGTGCCTACTTTCCCTATTTTACGCTCTTTTTCCTAAAAGAGTGTGATTTTACAACTATCAAGCCTCATCTAATTTAGCCTGTAAAGTAGCATTGACTCTCTCCATGATGTTTCTAATCTCAATACTAGTATTTAAATCATGATTTAAAATATTGATTTTGTAACACCCCCAAATTTACACAATTCAATACAGCGGAAGACTCGTTGGTGTTACGTGATAGCACATTACTCACATCTTAGACAACGCATAAAAATCGCGTCGTTTAATAATAAAGCATTTCCATTCATTAAATCAAAGTTACATAGGTCCCAAGTCATTGTATTTTATACAGTTTTTACAAAGCATTTGAATGGAAATTATAGTTTAAGTGCGGGCCATGAATTCTTGTCGTCTTCCCGGAATTACCTTCAAGTACCTGAGATAAAACATGTTAAAAGAAAAGGTCAGCGATAACGCCGAGTGAATTCATAGAGTTAAATAAAATCCATTAACATAACATCGGTATAAAATTATTACCGAAAATCATTTTTGTACAAATCATTGTAATAGGCCATAAAATAGCCAAAGTCATTTTATACAATTCCTTATCAAAATCATAATATAGGCTTTCGCCTTCAAAATCATTATACGAGCCAATGTCGTAAAAACATCATACAATACGTTTTATAACGTTGTATAAAGTCAAATAAAAACCGTTATATGAATATGGTTATGAAAAACCAAAACACGAACATAATATCAATAGTAAGACCCGATATTGCTAGTCAGGCAATATATCGTAATTCGGTGCGTATAGCAGTATTTCGTTAATTGGATTATTATAAGCCGCATGACATTGTTACCTTACTAAAACAAACAACGGGTAGCTAGCCCGAAACTCAATTTTCCCATCTAAATTAGCGTGTCGTCACAAAGTTCACGCTATGGAAATCTTCTCATACATAAATTCGCTTACCAATCAATGTGGCACGACGGGGATCAACCGTCAAGGCGCGAACTGGGGTGATCGTCCCCAAATAGTACTATTATATGCATAAGCGTCTACCAAATCCCGGTAGTTCACAATCATGCTAATGGACTTTTAGTTACATAACCTAACTTTAATAATCCATTTCGTTTCATCTATCGGGTTATTTAATCATTCATCAGGTCATATAATCATTCGGGTCCAAATCAATAAACAAGCAATCGGGACAATTGGTGTCCTATTTTATAAAAACTAACATGTTATCTCCCTCGCGGGTTTATAAAACCTTTATAAAAACATTTAAAAGAGTGCGAGGCTATGAACTCATGTTGATATGGGAAGACGGGTTATCGGCAATTCGAATGTACGGT
Organism: Glebionis coronaria; assembly: GCA_025667525.1. Lineage (NCBI taxonomy): Eukaryota > Viridiplantae > Streptophyta > Magnoliopsida > Asterales > Asteraceae > Glebionis > Glebionis coronaria. The sequence continues at coordinate 490,427,087 of CM046876.1, read as the reverse complement.
ACGTGCTTCAATCACGGGAAACCTAGACAAATAATACTTGTCTTAGACTCTTGTCCAATGACTTTATAAAAATAACATTATGTATACATATGATGATTTTATATATATGATGATCAAGTGGGTTTACATATTCTCATTTGCTCATTTTAGTGTTATGTGTTGATAACTTTTATACTAGTTTACTAGTTTTACCTATTTACATGTTTTAGGTCCAATAAGACTATTATAAGTCTATCAACTTGTATTAATCCATTTTATACTTGTATTATCAGTATTTACACTTTACATATTGGGCCTAAATGGGTTAAAGCCCAATAAGTAATTTTTATAAGTGTTTAACTTATTTAGTTAAATTATTAGTCCAATATGCTAACTTAACTCGTTAATGTCCGTATGTCATATAGTTCGGGTTTTATCGGTTTTTACTTGTATTAGGTACTTATATATCAGTATATGACTTTTAAAAACTTTACATTAGACCGGTTTGATCGTCTAAGTTTTAATTGGCGAAAAACGTTAATTTTACGGTAATAGCCGAAAAAGTCGTAAAAATCATGTTTATAGTTTTTATAACTTATAAATCTTATTCAACTACCATTTTTATAAAGTGTCCATTTATTTAACCCTTATACATATTTATATAAATGAAATTTATAAGTTAGTGGGTTTTAATTTACATTTTATACTATATTAGTTTGAGTGCTTATATAATACTATTAAACATTAATTCTTCAAAATCTGATTTTTAGTTTCATCTTCACCATTTTTATCATATCTTGAGTTCTATAAGGAGATAGAAGCTCATTTTTGGATGGAATAAACTTTATATTATGTGCTACAAATAAGTTAGTTATAGCTACTGGTCATTCCATGTCTAACTATCCTTAACAGTCCCTACAAAACAGACTATTTAGATTGGTACACTCATCTTGTTTTGATCATATCTCACTCATTTTGATGATTCCATTGCATGGCCAAGTCTCACATGTGTATGACATCTAACACTTACTGTAAATGGATTACACCATGCAATTTTATCAGTTTATAACTTGGTTACTTACTGTTTTTATACAGCCAACAAAATAAGCAAGATTTTAGCCTTGTTTCTTATGGTTTTTCATCTTTTTAGCCATATTTATCAACACCAAATCCCCACACAATACTTTTATCATCATATATTCATCATATACATATACAATAGGAAAGAAAATACATGATTACATAATCAAAATAACAAGAAGGATGAGAAGAATGATCCTTATACCACCAGAGTGATGAAAAGATGAGGTTGATGAACAAGGCTTGGATTTTGATGACAAAACTTGTGATATACCAATATCAACTTCAGATCACCTATCTTCATGAACATCTTGTGTAAAATCAGCCCCAAGACACCAACAAAACTTCTCCTTGGATGTTAAAATGACCACCAATCAATAGAGCTTCAAGAGTCCTTCATCATATGTGTGAGTAACACATGATTTTATGGTTAAAATTGATCAAATGAGGGTGTTTTGTGATGAATATGGGACGAACTAAGAGAGAGAGGAGAGTGTTTATGGTGGTTTGCATGAGTTGAATGAGAGAAAGTGGTATGAGTTGCTAGTTTTGGTGTAGTTGTAAGCTTACTAGTTAAGCTAGCTTACAAGTTTTATCTCGTTAGCTACATTTTGCCACATCTTGTGATGTGGTTGCATACTTTGGCCATCCCATGTTAGTGGGGTGGGGAAAGATTTATCTTGTCTCATCTCACTAATTTACGGGTATTCCTCGATTCTAGTTTCCTCAATTTGCGTGCCCTCGGGTCGTTTTACGAAAAACGTTTTTATAAATTATGAATCAACGGCACAAAACGAATCTAATAAAAATTGTCTCATTAAAAACGGAGTTCGAAAACCTTAATACGTAATCCTAAGGTTTCTGGTTTAGTCGTAAAGGACGTTAAATTATAATCGTAAGTCCTAATTTCTTCTCGTAAATTTGTGAGTTTATGAACCAACACAAATTTAAAATCTCAAAATACTATTCACGGATAAATTTATTTTCTGAAATGTCGGACTGTCACCAAAAATGGTGTATGTAAACGTAAGCACGTAACGTAAAATCCTCCGGTTTAGACGTAGTCGATGCTACTTCAAGACGTAAATCCAAATTTCTTCCCAGAAATAAGTGAGTTCATAATATAACATTAAAATAATGTTTTTAAATAACACTTGAGAATAAAATGTCAACCATAAATTGACGGATTGTCACAGATTTGATCTTTTAGGTCAAGTCCATTTTCTTATACTCAGCTACAGTTTTTTTAGTTTGAGTAAGGGCAAGTTGATAGTTAGATAACTTGCATCTTTCATTAACCACATCTGTTGTCAATTTTAAAACTTCTTTGTTAAGTTTTTTTAGTGTTTAGACGACAACCCTTACTACAAAATGCATCATCATATAACTCATTGTCTGATGAAGATGAGGAGTGTGCCATGAGAGCATAGTGAACATGTTCTTGTTCTTCCTTTTCTACAACCAAAGCTTTGTTCTCTTCCTCATCCTTGGCCAAGTATCTCCAATCCCAGCCAACACCATCAATGTCTTGCATGACAACCATAACTTTGGAATCCTGAGCCTTGATGATTTGGCTTGAGGGTTTTCCAGCATCAGATCTTCTTGGAGATCTGCATTCTCTTATAAAGTGTCCCATTCGATGACAATTATAACAATCAACCTTGGATTTATCAAATACAGCAGTGTCCTTAGCATTAAAAGTCACCTTCTTCTTGAATCTTCGATTCCATCTGTTTGCTCTTATACTTGAAAGAGCCATATTCCACTTTATGTCCATCTCCTCCAAATTCTCATCACTAATTTGCTCAAGGTCCTCATATGTAATCACTGAACCATTGGGCAATGAAGCAATGTATGCACAAATAGTATCTAGATCAATACCAGTAGGCTTAACTCTTGGTGAGTCAACTTTGTATGTGTCAACGTCTGAATGTGAGGCGTTGACAAGGCTTGATCCAGCGTTGACACAAGTTGATCCAGTAACGGGGTGCATATATGACTCCTTTTGATCAAATTGACCTTCACTATGTGAGAAGAAGGCAACATTTCCATTGGTAGACTTGCTTCCATGATCCAAAAGAGTTTCATTCTCTAACAGCCCCAGTTTATTGTAAACATCATCAAAAGTAGAACTTTTGTGAGTGTTATTAGCAATTATAGACCTTGGTTCAATCTTACATGCATCACCAAGACTTTTAAGAAAAGTGGTGATAATATCAACATCACCAAGCACTGTTCCAATGAAGGAAAACTTGCTTGTAATGTCAATAAGTCTTCTTCTCACTCCACTTAGCTTCTCACTAGGTTGAGCTTTAAAAACAACATACGCATGCAAGAGTTGATTCTTTTTCTCTTGTATAGTATCAGCATTACCACCATAAGCAAGTTCAAGGGTTGCCCAAAGATCTTTTGCAGACTCATAGCTTCTATATTTGTGCTGATTTTCTTGTCCCAAAGAGAGTTTGAGAATGCTTAGGGTTTTCATGTCATTCCTTCTCTTTGCTATGTCCTCAGTTGAGACAGCTCTACCATCTTCAGGTTTTTCTTTTCGATCCTCTTCAGTAGAGCCTTGAACATTTGTTCTTTGTAAGATGGCAGCTGTAATCTTTTGAGCTTTATTGAATGTGTTTCCATATTCAATAATTTCCCATAGGGTGTAGTCATGGATTTGTAGATACTGTTCAAAGTTAAACTTCCACAGCTCAAAATTGTCTGGGTCTAGCATGGGAATCTTGATGTTGGGGGTTGAGGAGGAGGAGGAGTTTACTTCTGGAGTAGACATGATGTTTTTAGGGTTTCTTGAAAATTAGGGTTTTTGGCGATTTAGGGTTCTTGTGTTCTTTAGATCAAAGTTTCTCAACAAGCTCTGATACCACTTGTTGATCCCAAACTTAGATCGATTTAGCTTGTGTAAACGAGATTAAATCAAGTTAAACACATAGAGAAAATTTGTTGTGTATAAGACAATTTAAGTATTATGCGCAATTAATACTTAAACAAGAACACACAAACAATGTAAACCAAACTTTCACTTGATTGATAAAACAAACTTGCGTACAATGAAAGTGTTAAAACCTATATGAAACATAAACCTAAAGGTCTCCTTTTATAGAATAAGAAGCCTTGTACAAGAGTCTACCTATCAGCTATTTTAGGTAAAGATAAACATCGAAAATACATTGTTGATCATATCTTTACTAGAAACAAACTAGAAACATAATACGTGTAGACTAAGTCTTCTATCAGGGCTTGACTTCATTCTATCAACGCTTGTTCTGTCAACGCTTGTTTTCTTCTTATCAACATCCCATTTGCTCTTGTCAGCGTCCAAGTGTATTGGCTAAATTTTATTCCCAACAGAGTCTCGGTTTATCATCTTGCTTGGTCAACAAGTACTTCAAGGCGTAATGGTCGGTGTAAACGATGGTGGTGGAAAGCACAAGATAGGGGCAGAATTTCTCAAAAGCATACACTACGGCTAAAAGCTCTTTTTCGGTAGTGGTATAATGCAATTGAGCCCCCGTCATTGTCTTGCTAGCATAATGGATTGGTTGGAAATGTTTGTTAACTCGTTGACCTAATACCGCTCCTACCGCGAAATCACTAGCATCGCACATGAGCTCGAAAGGTAACTCCCAATTTGGAGAGACTAAGACCGGTGCCCTAGTTAATTTACCTTTAAGAAGTTCGAAAGAATCAAGACATTCTTGAGAAAAGATGAAAGGAGCATCCTTTTCTAAGAGGTGAGTCATTGGACGAGCTATCTTAGAGAAATTTTGGATGAAACGTCGATAAAATCCCGCATGAGCTAAAAAGCTTCTAACTCCTTTGACGGTGGTAGGTGGAGGCAACTTAGCAATGACGTCAACTTTAGCACGGTCGACTTCAATACCGGCTTTTGAAATTTTGTTACCGAGGACAATGCCTTCTTTTACCATGAAATGGTATTTTTCTCAATTAAGAACGAGACGAGTGTCTTCACACCGTTTAAGCATACGTTCTAAATTGGCAAGGCAAGATAAGAAAGAATCACCATAGACCAAAAAATCATCCATAAAGACTTCCATAGTTTCTTCAACCATGTCATGAAATATAGCCACCATACACCTTTGGGAAGTCCCGGGAGCATTGCATAAGCCGAAAGGCATTCTTTTGTAAGCAAATGTTCCATAAGCACAAGTGAATGTGGTTTTCTCTTGGTCTTTTGGATCGATAGGAATTTGAAATACCCAGAGAAACCGTCTAGGAAGCAATAGTAGTCATTAACCGCTAAACGCTTGAGCATTTGATCCATGAAAGGAAGAGGAAAATGATCCTTATGATTGGCATCATTGAGCTTGCGATAGTCTATGCAAACTCGCCAACCCGTGACAAGTCGAGTAGGAATCAACTCATTGTTTTCATTGGGAGCAACGGTTATTCCGCCTTTTTTACGCACACAATGGACGGGACTAACCCATGGCGAATCCGAAATAGGGTAAATCATTTCGGCATCTAGAAGTTTGATAACTTCTTTCTTGATGACGTCATGAATTTTTGGATTAACCTTTCTTTGGCTTTGGATTGCGGGTTTAAAGTCATCTTCCATGAGAATTTTATGAGTGCAAAAGTTAGGATCAATTCCGCGGATGTCGAAAGTTTTCCAAGCTATTGCTTTCTTATGATTTTTGAGCACACTGATAAGTCGAGATTTTTCATCCTCTTTTAAGTCCTTTGCAATGATGACGGGTAACTTCTTATTTTCTTCTAGGAAAACGTATTCAAGATGAGGCAGTAATTCTTTAAGCTCTAAATCCGGAGGATTGTCGATGGAAGACTTAGTAAAATTAGGATCATCGTTTGTAACTTCCATAGGAGACGGTCGAGAAATATGGTCCTCGTTGAGAAGTTTCTCAATGGTACGAATGTCTTCTTCCCAATTGGAGGGAGAATGTCTTCTTCCCAATTGGAAGACTTAGTCAAATCAGGATCATCTATGCACGAAATCCAGAATGTATTCCGAATAGGAATTCGGGATACAGAACACAATGACAATCCGTAATATAGAAATTGAAATTGTTGGGACTTAGAGATCTTGAGTTGATATGACAAAACAAGATGAAGGACCTAGTAGTAATATATTACCTTAGATAGTAAACTAGGGTTGTGATGTAACCCTAGTACCTCTATTATATAAAGAGGGTTAGGCACATATGGTTATTCACTCATTCACAAACAATGTAAACCATAGGTGTGTGTGTGTGTTCCTCCTGGTGTCAAGCCTATAAGGCACCAGGATTAGTTAGTAGCTTTATTAATAGTAATCTTTATTAGTGAAAGCCTTGTTCTTGGCTATGATTGTGTTAATTATTATTCCGCTGTGCTTATCGTAGAAACTAGAAGGGGGTGGGGGGGGGGGGGGGGTTGAATAGTTTCTCTTTGATTGGCAACCTAATTAAAATTACTTTCAATTTGGTTTGTATAAAAACTATCTTTTACTTGAAGCTAAGTTGCATAATGATTAGGTTCAATTCAAATGCACTAGCAAAGATAATAGGTAAGTGTAATGATAATGAAATAAGTAAAGAGTAAGGAAGGAGACAACCTAGTGGGAAGACACCACGATTTATAGTGGTTCGACAACGAGGCTCTATCCTCGTTTCTACTCCACTCCTCGAGTACACTTACTCGAGATTTCCACTATATCCACAAGCTCCCTTCTTGGCGGAGAAAACCTTACATCGTCTCTTACATTATTTTCCGACACTAAGCTAATTGTCGAGACCTAATCTTTAGCTAGGACCAATCTACACAATGTTGCCTACTTCACAATTTAACGACACAAGGCTAGATGTCGAGTTCTAATCTCAAGGTAGAACCAATCTTCACGACGTTGCCTACTTCACCATTTTACGACACAAGGCTAGATGTCGAGTTCTAATCCAAAGCTAGAACCAATCTTCACGACTCTTCACTTTGAAGCTAAGTGAGAACTTCACACAACACAACTACTAATCACTTTCAAGTTAAGTGATAACTTACAAGACACAACCACATCACTTTATAGTTTAGTGAGAACTTCTAATCGATCTATTACAACTCAACTAAACATATCCAAGTACACACATGTAGCTTGGATCTACACAACATAAATTCAAGCAAACACATATGCAATGGATGTACACAACAAATCCAAGTATTCACAAATAACTTGGATGAACACAACTAGTCCAAGTATTCATAAATACAATGGATTAACATAAAACAAAAAGGGTATCATGAAGAATATGACTAGCTCATGGATTCACCTTTACCACAACACTAGTGAGTGAGTGATCTTCTCTTTGGACAAGGTAAAGGAGGGAATCAAGAGGATAATCATATGTAAACATACGTAACATATTAAGTGATCATTTACTAATGATTATGCTATAGAAAAGAGAAAGGGGTTGAGGAAAAACGTCCAGAGAGGCTTGTTGGAAAATGAGATTTGATCCACTATTTAAAGGAGACAATGTACAACGGCTATCTGGGTGCGGTACCTTATCTAGCCCGACGGTTCCTTATCGCTAGGGAACCGCCTAGCTACTTAAGGTTTTGCCCGTAGACTACGCTCCATTTTTTGTCTGTTAGTGGGGTAGGAATATCTGAGGTATTTTAAGCCTTCAAAGGATATTCTAATAGCATATGGAATATGTTATTTTCAAATTTACATTTTCCATTTTAATAAAACATTTTCTAAAAAAGAAAGTTTATTAAAAAGTCTTTTGTCATATTAACAAAAGTGAGTTTTAAGGATAATCATTTTTATGATCACTAAGTATAATTAAGAAAGGTTAGTGATATGATTATTACCTTGATGATAGTGTTAGTTAAATAATTCGTTTTATGTTTTACACTAAATGTGTTGTATAGTTTGTTGTGATCAAAACTAAGAAAGATTAGTTAACACTAATAATGTTTTTAGGCATCACTTGCATTAACAATCTCCCCCTTTTTGATTACGACAAACGATAAACTCATTTACGTAGAAACACAAAATATCGAATTATTAACGAGTTTATCACTATCATTTCTCCCCCTTTGTCGTAGCAAAAAGGTTAGCACAAGTCTTTGAAGAAAACCGGACTTTGCTAGTAGCTCCCCCTTGGTGGTTGCTCCCCCTTGCTTGGGGCACCAAGTAAATGAGCTAAGGTGACATGCTACACGAAGGTTAGTAGAAAGAAAAGAAACACCAATGTATATATGATCACTACCTACTAAGTAACTTGAGAGGGAGAGAGAGAAGAAATCTCAAATTAGAAGCAAGTATTTTGCTAAGTATGTCCAAAAAGGTAATTGACAAAATCAAAGTTCAATCCAATGAAGATGATAAACTTGTCAAGGGGTTAAAGTTTAGAATTGATGGAATCACCCATAAGCAATTGTAAAAATTAACCATGATCAACTCAAAAGACAACTAAGGAAATAACACATAAACAATACAAATGTTACATAAAAGAAAAGACACAACAAGGTAGATAGTCATACACACAATATGAGTATCTAAAGCAAAAAAATATGGAAAATAAACCACAAAGCATAAGCTATTCTAATAGTGATAATTTTACAAGATTGCTTAAAAAAATAAAAGACTCTAAAACAACTAAAGTAATAAAGACTCTAAGAGTATTTAGTCCTTTAGTTGGAAAAATAAGACGACGATGCATCATTCGAAGTTTTGTCCACCGGAACGAAAACTTGGAGAGGAGGTCGAGTGAGGAGGAATTCAAAGAAATTTAACTTCTCATATACATGAGCAAGTTCAAATTGTTGAAATCGAAAGCAAGCACACGAGGATCCATGATGCAACACAAAATCGGTTGATGGGGGTAGGGCATCAAACCTAGGGTTTGGTGGTGGTGGGGTAATAGGGTAGGAAATTTTTTCACAATGCCTTGTGAGGTTTGGGAAGGTTGAAAAGTCATTGAGTTGAGGGGTGTTGAAGGATTGTGGTGGTGGGGGAACATTTTCTTTTGCTCCGGTGATGGGGTTAATGGTATAAGTCTCATTCCAATACTTGATTGGAGAGAAGGTAGCGTTTTGGGGTGGTTTGGAAGAAGATGGTTCATTCTTCTTAATCCAAATAGGTCGAACCGAGATTTTCGGTTTCTTTGAAAGCTTGGATGAGGAAGCTTTGGGTAAGTGGGGTTGTGACAAAGAAATGTCAAGGTTATGAATGGAGGAGTTAGGCATTGTGAAGGTGTGAGAATGAAATCTCAAGGTTGGGAAGGTGTGAGAATGAAATCTCAAGGTTGGAGATGTGTGAGAATGAATTCTCAAGGTTGAGAAGGTGTGAGAATGAATTCTCAAGGTTGGGGTATAAGTAGAATGTAATCAAGGTAAGAATTTGAATACAAAATGTGAAGTGTCAAGGAATGTTTAGCCAAATTGAGTAAACAAGGAATCTTGACAGGGTATAGGGTTTTAAAAAAAAAATTCTTTTGACCAAAAACGAGTCAAAAGTAAGTTGCTGTCCGCGGTACCTTATAGGGACCGGCGGTTCCTTATCACTTAAGGAACCGCGCGACTTTAAGGAGCCGCATGCAGTGGAATTGAAACCATGTTTTTCTAGGGTTTTGAGAAAAACTAAGACTTTTTCAAAAAGTTGCAAATCTTGGAATTTTACCTCTATTAGCACTAAATTATGCTAGGGTTGCATAAAAGAAACACATTCACAAAGAATGTCTTGACAAAGGGTGACAAAATATTTAGATATCATTTTGAACCAATTTTAGTCAAGTTTTTAGAGGTTGTGATAGATTTAGGTTCAATTTTAATTTCAAATTAAAGTTGGTTAATGTGCACATAAGGATAGAAACACATAAAGACAAATCCATAGATCAATTTCATGAAACACTCATGAAGGAAGCAAATACAATGACAAATGAAAAGAAAAACAACTAACTAATACAAAGCTAGCTTAACATTAAATCTAGATGAGTAGTCTTCTTTGGCTTGGTTTTGTTGAAAAACATTTATTTAGAAAACTCATCATTCATCTCCTAGGAGGAGGCATGGAGAACAAGGCAATCAAGAACTCTTTCAACCTCCTATGTAGTCCAAACATTTCCATCCTTAGGTTATGGATGATGTAGTGGTTGTAGAGGCAACATGGACAATTAGGACCATAAGTCTCTTGAAACCCATAGTAAGGATCACCCAAGAGGAGGGAAAGTGGGACACCCAAAATTGGAATGTTTGAGTGTGGTGGAGGTGGAGGAGGCATGTTCTCCAAGGGTGATGTGGGTGAGTGTGGAGGCAAGTTCTCCAAAGGATAAATGGGTGAGTGTGGAGGTATGTTCTCCAAGGTTGGTGAAATGGGTGAGTTTGGAGGGGAAAATGGTGAAGTCACCAAGGTGTCATCAAAGTCATTCACAAAAGGAATGCTTTGGATTAATTGTGGTTGTGTAGTCACATCCAAGGTTGCACTTGGAGTGAAGGGTGAAGAGATCTCATTCATTCTTGAATGGAATGAAGAGGAGGTAGAACCAATAGAGTGGTTAGTACCATGGGTGGAGGTTGTCTTGCATGGTGCAAGGGGTGGTGAAGGTGATGAGGAAATGAGGATTGGAACCATCTCATTTTGGGGTGTATGAAAGGGTGAGGAGATGATCCAAACTAGTAATGGGTTAAAATAATTTTAGGTGAATAATGAATTTTGGTAACCTAGTTTAGGAAATGTGCAGGTTTTTGCAAAGAATCATGCAATGTTTACACAGATTGAAGAAAATAGTGTAAAGCAAAAGATTCTGTCGGACACAGTAGCCGACGGTTCCTTATCTAGGACCGGCGGTTCCTTATCGATAAGGAGTCGTTGGTCGATATGGAACCGCGACCAGAGGTGTTTCAAAAATTTCACATCCCAAATTTTGGTTAACCCAGATTTTTACCAAAGGATTCACAAGCCAAAGTTAACTACTAGCCAAAATCTAAGAAGCTAACTATCATAAAGGATGCACAAAGCTATGTAAATCACAACCATGATGGCATAAGCAACATTTAGGATTGAAATAAATAGTAATCCAAACATGTAGCATAAGTTACTGCACAACCAAAATAAAAAAAATTGTTCAACATTACATGTTTACCAACATGTATTCTTTGAAATACTTCAAAGCATTCACCTTCTCTTCTTGCCCAATCCCTTGATCATATTCCCTAAATACTTGAATCCCTTCCTTGACTCAACCCGATGTTCATGCAATTCACCTCTAGTCCTGAGATTTTCACGGTAGAGATGCTCCATGTTGAGATCTTCCGGTACTTCACTAGAGGAGTAATGAGGTAGGGGAGCTAAGTCTTCAAGTTCATCCACGAATGAGTTTGAGGATGGGTGGGAATTACTCGAAGAGTTGAAGTGAGAACTAGTACCTATGCCATCACCATCACTTGTTGGCATATAGGTGTCCTCATCATCCGTCTCTTGATGATCGGATTTTCGCGAACCTCGATCACTTCTTGGCTTTCTTGCATATACCTCTTGAATAGGCAACATAACCCGATGAACCGGGTGAAAGCGAGAAAGATTGAGGTGGGGAAGTCATGAGAAGCCCTTTTGAAAAGGCGAGTAAGAAGCATAGCAAAGGGAAGGTTTGTTTTGGGCTTTGAAAGGGCATAATTTATTCGTCGAGCGATATAGAATGCCAAATTGTAACTGGTGGATGTAAAGATGCAACTCAACATATGCACCATACAAGTCGGGATATGATCTCGGTTTCCACCAAGACAAAAGACATTCTCCCTAAGGATATTTGCCCATTGGACAATAAAATCGTTAAGGTCGCTAGAGAGCACTTCATATCGATTCACATTTTGCACATATGAATGAAGGCTTCTCACAACGTTTCCATCACGCTCTTTCGAAATGATGTCAAGGATAAACTCTAGATCAATTTCGGTGAGGTCATTTGGAGGTTTATCGTAGGATTCCAAGAGGGCATCAAGTCTTCATTTATCCGTAAAACGACAAGTGCCTTCATATGGAACACCAAGAATTTCACCACAGTTTTCGAGGGAGTATTGAATTAATTAATCATTTAACACGAATCGAATGAAGATTTCTCCATTGTATTCAAGCATGGAGTAGGTGCTAAAGAATTCAAGAAGAAACAAGGGGTAAATATCTTCTTCTATGTTGAGCAAGCAATCAAACCCCGAAAGCTCAAACATAGATTGGATATAGTCATAACCCGTTATTCCCTCGTCAACGACCCTACCCTCATGGAAACAACGAGTAGAAAGGGATGGAAATGAGTTTCGAAGTTGAGTGGAAGCATAGGTTTGGGAAAGGTTTGGCATGTATTGTCTAGTGAATTGATGATCCTTTTGATATTGAGAAGGCATGATTAGTACCTAATATAAACATAAGACTAATATGTGTGAAAACACTTATACTTTTACCGCTTATTTCCAATAATAACAAGACCAAAACGTGTAATTTATGTCGTAAGAGTCGGAATTATGCGTGGTTTGTGTTTTTATTGTGTTTTAGGACCAAAAGATGAAGAAGGAAGAAAACACGGGCTTTCACGGGCTTTTATCAAAGAAAACGAGAAAAGACGAAGTCAAAAGATCAAGAGTGCTAAAAGAACGGATGTCCAAGACCTATTTTGAAGATTTATCGAAGAAAAAGTCTAAAAGACGGAAGTTTAATGAAGTCGAAGAACTCAAGTCTAAATTATGAAAGAAAATTATTAAGACAAGTTCAAATCCCGAGACAACATCGAGAAAAGACAAAGATTTAAATCGAGTCGAGAAGAAAAGAAAGAAGGAATCACACCACACATGCACTCCCCATTTTCCCTATAAATACCCTCCTAATCACATTAGGAGGGGGTTAGCTAGTTTTCATTTTCATTTTTCCTTTCTAGTTTTGAGAGAGAGAAAGTTCCCAACTTTCTCTCACTAAGTTTCATCTTTTCTTTCTTTTAATCTTTCAAGTTTAAGATTTTAATCATCCTTGTATTTGGATTTCATTAATCAAGTTCAGTTTAAGCTTTTTGTTCTTTAATCTCTTTCTACATTTCTTGATTTTGCTTTGTCCTTGATCCTAAACTTCATTTTTAATCCGAATAGTTCTTTATTCGCGTTTGAATTTGATATTTTAGAGTTTAAAGAGTTAATCTTTTTACTCCTTATTAAGCTTTTATATGGCATAAGCTATAAGCTTATTATGCTTATTGGCTTATTACGTTGTTATAGCTTATTGTTTCTTTTAATTTTTCCTAAAAATTTCGTCTTTTGGAAGTTTGATTAATCAAGCTTGTATCCGTGTGTTGAAAAGTTGCCAAATTTGTGCTTATTTACTCTTGTATAAGTTGGTAAGTGCTTATTGTAGTAACTGCTTATTCATTTAAGCTTAGTTACTTTGGGACGCCATTTCTATCTTAGAAGGGTTTCACTTTGTCATGATCACTTGGCTTCGATCGCATAGATTGCGAACTGTTTGTTCTTCCCTGGTACGATCACACGCCACGATCACTCATTGCGATCTGTGGGTGCGATCGTGTCATGATTTCTTGTTACAATCGCATTGATTGCGATCTTTGTGTTACGATCAAATACCACGATCACTCATTGCGATCGTAGTTACTTTGGTGAGTACGATCACTCCTACCCATCGCACTAGTGAGTGCGATCTGTTTCCTAAGTTGCGATCACATTGAGTGCGATCTGGATTCCTATTTTAGTGCGATCGCATTGCGATCTGACTCAGGCTTTTGTTTTATTTTTCTTAGGTTTCAAATTTAATTTCTCCCGTCATTTTTACTTAGTTTATTTTAAACAAGTTTTCAAGTTTTTGATTATTTAAGTTTCAGTTTCCAAAGATTGCACACTTTCATTTGTAGTTTAATTTTTTAAAGCTTCCATTTTACTCAACGACAATTCAATTATTTACTTTTAGCTTAAAAAAGATAATCAATCAAACTATTTAATTTTCCACCAAGAACAATTGAGTCGCACTAATTAACGGTAATCAATTCGAAAATACTTGGAACAACGAACTTTCATAACTAAGTAAAATCTAGTTATTAAATGGCGCCGTTGCCGGCTCTTTTCGTTAAGATTAACGGTTTTTAGTGAGAGACGCGTTGGATTTTGGGATCCGTTCATCTTTGAACGTTATTTTCCTTGCTTTAAAAATTTTCAAAAATCCTAAAAAATATAAAATTTTCAAACATACAAAAAAATAGAAAAACATAAAAAACCAAAAATATTTCTTGTCTATTTTGTTTTTCCTTTTGTAGGTGTGCATGCGTACTCGTGCTCGTAAGAAGAAAGTAGCTCAAGCCGAAGTCATTACTCCAACTATTGTCACCATGGACAATCAACCAATGATCGAGCTTTTGCAATCGCACGTAGAGGGCAACACCGATGCTATTGTCATACCTGAGATTGGAGCAAACAACTTTGAGCTTAAGTCCGGCTTCATTCAAATGGTCTCTGCTCAACCTTTCTTGAGGCGTTCAATTGATGATCCTCATGACCATATTAAAAGGTTTCTTCAACTCACTAATACGGTTAAGTATAATGGGGTTTCACAAGAGGTCATTCGCTTGCAACTTTTTCCTTTCTCCTTAGAGGGACAAGCCCGACATTGGCTTGATAAGGAACCGCCACAAAGTATTCTTACATGGACGGATTTAGAGACCAAATTCATCAACTACTTTTTCCCACCCTCACGTACTACCGCTTTGCGGAATGAAATCATTACTTTTGAACAAAAGTACGGTGAGACATTTAATGAATCTTGGGACCCTTTTAAGGAACTTTTAAGAAAGTGTCCACAACATGGTTTAACAAAAGTACATCAAATCAATACTCTTTACAATGGTTTAAGCATGAATGACCAAGATTCACTAAATAGTGCCTCGGGGGGTAATATTTTTGTTAAGTCTTCTAATGCCGCTTGGGATATTATTGAGAACAAGTCTAGAGTGCAAACTAAGAGTGTTTGGACTAATGTGGCTAGTGCTAGCACTAATGAGAGCGACAAGAGAATTGATAAGCTCACTACGCTTTTTGAATCACTTGCTCTCCAAACCTCTAACAACACCAAAGCTATCAATGCCCAAGTTAATGCTATGAGTCAATCATGTGAAATATGTGGGGGATCTCACTCATACACCGATTGTCCTTCGACTCACGACAATCTGGAAAATGTGTATGCCGCCAACGGTAACTTTGCTACGGAAGGCTATCAAGCACGTCCCCAAGGTGACCGCAATTTGCTCAGCTATCGCTCAAACAACTATGTTTCACCACCCGGTTTTCCCCCACAAAACCCAAACAACCTCAATCGCAACAATCAAAACCAACCTCGTGCTCCAAATAAGTCTCAAAACCAAAGAACCCCATATCCACCTCAAAGAAACAACCAAGTTTACCAACAACCTGCTTATCAACCACCTGCCTACAATACTCTTCCTGCAACCCAACCCGCCGCATTAAATCACGAGGTTGAAACTTACATGAAGACCAATGATGCAATAGTGAAAAATCTTCAGCGGGAAATGGCCAACATGAAAGCAGACATGGTAAAACAAGGGAATGATCTTCGAGCTGATATGCGAAACACTTTGGCAAGTCAAACGAATGACTTAAGAAACATGATGGCTAGTTTCTTCCCAAGTAATCAAGCCTCTAGTTCGGGTTCTCTTCCGAGCAACACCGTTGCTAATCCCAGAGGGGAGATGAAAGCAATCACCACTCGCAGTGGAAAAGGTTTAAAGGAACCCGAGCTTCCTACACCTACACCCGTGATTGTGACAAAGGAAACGAGTCTCCTTCTCCAATTCCTCCAACTTCTACTCCTCCACCTTCTATTTCTCCAATTCCTCCACCTTCTACTTCCACCCCTCCACCACCCAAGGATGTGAGTGAGAATTCCATACCGAAGCCTTCATCTCAACCCAATATACCTTATCTTTCGAGGTTGAGGATAGAGAAATTGAAGAACAAGGATGATATTCAGGTTTCTAACTTTATTAAAATGTTTAAACAACTGAATTTCAATATCTTTTTTGCTGAGGCTCTCGCTCACATGCCGAAATACGCTAAAATGTTTAAAGATCTTCTCAGTGATAAGGAGAAACTCCTCGATATCGCTCAGACCCAACTTAATGAGAATTGCTCCGCAGTGCTCTTAATCAAATTACCAACGAAACTTGGTGATCTGGGTCGTTTCTTGATTCCTTGCAACTTCCTTGGGGTAGAGAATTGTATGGCCCTAGCCGATCTAGGTGCTAGTATCAACTTAATTCCTCTAAGCGTTTGGAAACAATTGTCTCTACCCGAGCTAGTCCCCACACAAATGACTTTGGAATTAGCTAACCGTACGGTTGCTTATCCAGTGGGGATAGCCGAAGATTACTTCGTTGGTGTCGACAAATTCACCTTTCTGGCGGATTTTGTTGTCGTTGACTACGAGATGGACCCCCGTGTTCCATTAATCGTTGGACGTCCATTCCTGAGGACCGGTCGCACTCTCATTGATGTAGCCGCAGGCGAACTAATCATGAGAGTTGGTGACGATAAAATCGTCTTCAACATGGGTAAACTTTCTAAGCAGCCTTCTGAAAATGAGAGCGTTAATTTCATTAACGTTCTTGATGAGGCTTGTGAAGAACATTTGAAAGACGCTTGTAAAAGTGGTTCTTCTTCTCTACCCATTGTTGAGACCGTTGCCTCTATTGCTCTTTCACTAACTCCATTTGGAGAAAGTGATTTCCTTTTCAAAAACTTTGAAGCAACTTTGGGAGATGTGGACTTAAAATATGACGATTTTCTTTCCTCCCTCTAACTGGGATGAAGACATTCGTACCATTGAGAAAATTCTCAATGAGGACCATATTTCTCCACAATCTCCTAAGGAAATATCTATCGATGATCCGAATTTGACTACGCCTTCCATCGAAAATCCTCCAGATTTAGAGCTTAAGGACCTACCGTCTCATCTCGAGTACGTTTTCCTTGAAGACAACAAGAAGTCACCCGTCATCATCGCAAAGGACTTGAAAGAGGAAGAAAAATCTCGACTTATCGTCGTGCTAAAGAACCACAAGAAAGCGATTGCATGGAAAATCTCCGATATTCGTGGAATTGATCCTCACTTTTGCACACATAAAATTCTCATGGAGGATGACTTTAAACCCACTATTCAAAGCCAAAGAAGGGTGAATCCCAAGATCTACGACGTTATCAAAAAAGAGGTTATCAAACTTCTTGAT
Organism: Glebionis coronaria; assembly: GCA_025667525.1. NCBI lineage: Eukaryota > Viridiplantae > Streptophyta > Magnoliopsida > Asterales > Asteraceae > Glebionis > Glebionis coronaria. Next base: position 490,409,778 of record CM046876.1, on the reverse strand, counting down.
GCGGGAATGATCTACCCTATCTCAGATTCACCATGGGTTAGTCCCGTCCATTGTGTGCCTAAGAAAGGCGGAATCACCGTTGTTCCCAACGAAAACAACGAGTTGATTCCTACTCGTCTCGTTACAGGGTGGAGAGTTTGTATAGACTATCACAAACTTAATGATGCTACGAGAAAGGATCATTTTCCACTTCCTTTCATGGACCAAATGCTTGAACGTCTAGCGGGTAATGACTATTACCGCTTTTTAGACGGTTTCTCCGGGTATTTTCAAATTCCCATCGATCCCAAAGACAAATAGAAAACCACATTCACTTGTCCTTATGGAACATTTGCCTACAAAAGAATGCCTTTCGGCTTATGCAATGCTCCTGGGACATTCCAAAGGTGTATGATGGCTATCTTCCATGACATGGTTGAAGAAACTATGGAAGTCTTCATGGATGATTTCTCGGTTTATGGTGATTCTTTCTCTCATTGCCTTGCCAATTTAGAACGCATGCTCAAACGGTGTGAAGACACTCGTCTCATTCTTAATTGGGAAAAATGCCATTTCATGGTAAAAGAAGGCATCGTGCTTGGACATAAAATCTCAAAATCCGGTCTTGAAGTGGACCGTGCTAAAGTGGATGTCATAGCCAAATTACCTCCACCTTCAACCGTGAAGGGTGTGAGAAGTTTCCTTGGTCATGCGGGCTTCTATCGTCGATTCATCCAAGATTTTTCTAAAATCGCTCGCCCGATGACCCACCTCTTGGAAAAAGATACTCCCTTCATCTTTTCCAAAGAGTGTCTTGAATCCTTCAATCTTCTTAAGGATAAGCTAACTAAGGCACCGGTCTTGGTTACCCCTAATTGGGAGCTACCTTTTGAATTGATGTGTGATGCTAGAGACTTTGCTATTGGAGCGGTTTTGGGCCAAAGAGTGAACAAACACTTCCAACCAATCCATTACGCTAACAAGACTATGACGGGAGCTCAATTGCATTATACCACTACCGAAAAATAGCTTTTAGCTGTAGTGTATGCTTTTGAGAAGTTCTGCCCCTATCTTGTCCTTTCTACCACCATCGTGTATACCGATCATTCCGCGTTGAAGTACTTGTTGACTAAGAAAGATTCTAAGCCAAGACTTCTTCGTTGGGTTTTGCTCCTTCAAGAGTTCAACATTGAAATTCGTGACAAGAAGGGAGCCGAAAACCTAGCCGCGGATCGTTTAAGTAGACTTGATGATCCTTATCAAGGGGATCAACTGAATCAAGAGATCAATGACTCTTTTCTCCTTGAGGCCTTAATGTCTATCAATCCAAATCTTGATGACACCCCGTGGTTTGCGGACATTGCAAACTACTTAGCGGGTGGAATTCTCAAGGAAGGGTTAACGTCCCAACAAAAGAAAAAATTCTTCAAAGATATTGAACATTATTTCTGGGACGACCCTTACCTTTTCAAACAATGTGCGGATCTTGTCATTCGTCGATGTGTTGATGGGCCGGCAGCGGTACAAATCCTTGATGCTTGCCATAAAGGACCCACCGGTGGTCACTTTGGTCCCAATTACACCGCGAAGAAAGTATTCGACTCTGGATTTTATTGGCCCACCATTTATCGTGATGCTCACGAAATGGTTAAACATTGTGATGCTTGCCAAAGACAAGGCAAGATCACACATAAAGATGAGATGCCTCAAAATTTCATACAAGAATGTGAAATCTTTGATGTATGGGGTATCGACTTTATGGGGTCATTTCCATCATCTAAAGGGAACAAGTACATCCTCGTAGCCGTTGACTACGTTTCTAAATGGGTTGAAGCTAAGGCTCTCCCCACGAACGATGCGAGGATGGTTGTGAACTTTTTGAAGCATCTTTTTGCTCGATTCGGTGTTCCTCGTGCTATTATCAGTGACCGCGGGACTCATTTTTGCAATGATCAATTTGCTCGAGTCATGGCTAAGTACGGTGTCAATCACCGTCTTTCCACCGCTTATCATCCTCAAACAAATGGTCAAGCCGAGATATCTAACCGCGGATTGAAGCGAATTCTGGAACGTACTGTGGGAGAGCATCGTGCCGTGTGGGCCGATAAATTGGATGATGCTTTGTGGGCTTTCCGTACCGCTTATAAGACCCCGATTGGTTGTATACTTATCCTCTTGTGTACGGGAAAGCATGCCATCTCCCTATCGAGCTGGAACATAAGGCATACTGGGCCTTGAAGTGGGATAACTTCGACATCAAAAAAGCCGGTGATCTTCGGAAGATTCAACTCAACGAGCTAAATGAACTGAGGAATGACGCTTACGAGAATTCATTGATCTACAAAGAGAAGACCAAGATCATCCACGATGCTAGAATTAAGAACCGAGAGTTCCACGTTGGTGATCAAGTCTTACTTTTTAACTCTCGGTTGAAGATCTTCTCTGGCAAGTTGAAGAGCCGCTGGTCTGGTCCATTCACCATCGCCAAAGTCTTTCCATATGGCACCATTGAGCTTTCTCAGCCAACTAGGCCCAATTTTAAGGTGAATGGCCAGCGTTTGAAGTTGTACTTTGGTGAGGACATCTCTCATGAGATGATTCCATCCCTCACCACGTTTCCCATGAACTAGTTTTGGGTCGAGTCAGGCTCGTGACTCGGTTATCAAAAACAAGCGCTTCTCGGGAGGCAACCCGTGATCTATCCTTTACCGTTTTCATAATAAGTGTAGGGGAGCCCCGTATGTGTTTGTTGTCTTGTTTCTTATTCTGTGCAGGGATTCAAGCTTCAAAGTGCACCTCGATGACTTTTGACGAACCGTGTTCTCATATTCCTGGTTCTATCCTAAATTGTCGTGATTCAGTATTTCATATCTTATATGTTCATATTGAAATCACTTTAGTTGTCCTTTCCTTAGCAAGATTTAAACAAAGTGCACAATGTCCTAAGTGTAGGGGAGTTTACTCCCACATGCTTAAACATTAAGGACAATGTTTATATCAAGTGTAGGGGGACTTCTAATGAAGTAAGTGGTCTTTTCCATGAATTCACCCTCATTTTAACCGGAAAACTTGATTTTTCGACATTTTATAAAATTTTTAATCTATTTTGGCCTTATAGTTTTCCTTTGCTATCGTTATTTACTTTTCTTGCTAAAAATAAAAGTTTAATAAAGTGGTTTTAATTTTTCCATAGTCGTGAATATTTTGACTCAACCCGAGTTTACTTATCTAAGTTTACTCTAGCTAGTATCCTTAACGTGTTTAAGTCAAGTTTTGCTAGGCTTTTATATAGGGAACTTTAATACGCGAAAGTCTTAACTCTCACGGGTTAAGAACAAGAACTTTTCGCAAGTTCCTATAACTGATCCTAGAGAGTCGTTTATCAAGGGAACTTTAAAATGCAAATTCTAAACTTGAAAAAGTCTAAGAGTTTGCAAGATCCTATAGACGGCTTGAAAACCCAAAACTTTGATTTAATTGGCTAAGCTTCCACGACTCTCATTCCTTGAGATTTTAAACTGTGGAGGACGAGAGATGATAGATTCAATTATAAGTTTGGTGTTATTTCGTGAATTTATGTGAGTTAATTATAAGCCTATTCTCCCATCGCTTGTTAATAAATTTATCTACAATAAATAAGGTTGTACGATTTGAGAAGTTACTTAGCTACTAGCCCAAGATCGTTTAAAAGTTGCTCGATATTAATTAGAATTCATAGCCAAGGCATAACTTATTGAAGCGGGATGCGAAGATTGGCGAGTCCGAAAAGGCCCTAACAAGGCATGAGGGCTACATTTTGTTGCTAAAGATCCAAAAGTGATGAGAAGAATCATTTATCGAAAATCAATATGAAGGATTGAGACACACGACGAAAAGCAAATACTCCCCAAAAGATCATGGAGATGTCTATCCAAAAAGGCCCTAACAAGGTATGAGGATAAATAGATCCAAGTCCTAAAAGGAGGCAGATCGTTGTATATCAAAGTCCAAAATAAAGATTCGAGAAAAATGAAGAAGTCGTGATCCAAATATGAAGAATCTCTCAAAAAGTTCAAGACAAGAAATTCCTATAATGAAGAGAAGACCATTATTTCATGAACGTCTCTCAAGATTCGAAGTACGAAGTCGCTGCCAAATATCGGTCCGAGAAAGGTCTCAAATCGTGAAGCGAGTTATGCCAAGATATGATTTAAGAGGTCCCGAGAAGCAATTTTAAAAGATTTTGTCCTCTAGCTAACTATTGATTAAATCGTCCCACTTTATTTTCGGCCTAAATAACTATCGGAATAAGTCAAACAATGCATCCTCGTGATCATTCAAGACAAAATTAAAATATAAAAGATACACCTAGGAATAAGGGAGTCTAAGTAAATAATTGGCCCACATGAATTCGTGTTAGTTTGCTAACTTATAATAACAATGATCTTGTTTTTAAGCTTGGTATGGGGAACGTGAAACTTGAGGATGATAAACGTTCATGGCAGTCAAAACCCAATGTAAGTATTTGATTTCTTTACTTGTTTTTATCTTTTTATTTTCCCTAAATGTTTAGTATTTAATAAAGGCCAAGGTAGGTGATTTATGATGGAAAATGTAAACCGTGCTTTAAAACTAATGCATTGCATGAGGGCATTGCAATGGTCAAGTGTAGGGGATTTAATAAGTGTGAAAACACTTATCCTTTTACCGCTTATTTCCAATAATAACAAGACCAAAACATGTAATTTATGTCGTAAGAGTCGGAATTATGCGTGGTTTGTGTTTTTATTGTGTTTTAGGACCAAAAGATGAAAAAGGAAGAAAACACGGGCTTTCACGGGCTTTTATCGAAGAAAACGAGAATAGACGAAGTCAAAAGATCAAGAGTGCTAAAAGAACGGATGTCCAAGACCTATTCTGAATATTTATCGAAGAAAAAGTCTAAAAGACGGAAGTTTAATGAAGTCGAAGAACTCAAGTCTAAATTATAGAAGAAAATTATTAAGACAAGTTCAAATCCCGAGACAACATCGAGAAAAGACAAAGATTTAAATCGAGTCGAGAAGAAAAGAAAGAAGGAAGCACACCACACATGCACTCCCCATTTTCCCTATAAATACCCTCCTAATCACATTAGGAGGGGGGTTAACTAGTTTTCATTTTCATTTTTCCTTTCTAGTTTTTAGAGAGAGAAAGTTCCCAACTTTCTCTCACTAAGTTTCATCTTTTCTTTCTTTTAATATTTCAAGTTTAAGCTTTTAATCATCCTTGTATTTGGATTTCATTAATCAAGTTCAAGTTAAGCTTTTTGTTCTTTAATCTCTTTCTACATTTCTTGATTTTGCTTTGTCCTTGATCCTAAACTTCATTTTTATTCCGAATAGTTCTTTATTCGCGTTTGAATTTGATGTTTTAGAGTTTAAAGAGTTAATCTTTTTACTCCTTATTAAGCTTTTATATGGCATAAGCTATAAGCTTATTGTGCTTATTGGCTTATTACGTTGTTATAGCTTATTGTTTCTTTTAAGTTTTCCTAAAAATTTCGTCTTTTGGAAGTTTGATTAATCAAGATTGTATCCGTGTCTTGAAAAGTTGCCAAATTTGTGCTTATTTACTCTTGTATAAGTTGGTAAGTGCTTATTGTAGTAACTGCTTATTCATTTAAGCTTAGTTACTTTTGGACGCCATTTCTATCTTAGAAGGGTTTTACTTTGTCACGATCACTTGGCTTCGATCGCATAGATTGTGATCTGTTTGTTCTTCCCTGGTACGATCACGCGCCACCATCACTCATTGCGATCTGTGGGTGCGATCGTGGCACGATTTCTTGTTAAAATCGCATTGATTGCGATCTTTGTGTTACGATCAAAGACCACTATCACTCATTGCGATCGTAGTTACTTTGGTGAGTACGATCACTCCTACTCGTCGCACTAGTGAGTGCGATCTGTTTCCTAAGTTGAGATCGCATTGAGTGCGATCTGGATTACTATTTGAGTGCGATCGCATTGCGATCTAACTCAGGCTTTTGTTTTATTTTTCTTAGGTTTCAAATTTAATTTCTCCCGCCATTTTTACTTAGTTCATTTTAAACAAGTTTTCAAGTTTTTGATTATTTAAGTTTCAGTTTCCAAAGATTGCACACTTTTATTTGTAGTTTAATTTTTTAAAGCTTCCATTTTACTCATTGACAATTCAATTATTTACTTTTAGTTTAAAAATAGATAATCAATCAAACTATTTAATTTTTCACCAAGAACAATTGAGTCGCACTAATTAACGGTAATCAATTCGAAAAGACTTGGAACAACGAACTTTAATAACTAAGTAAAATCTAGTTATTAAAGACAATATTTTACAAATTACTCATATGAAAAATAAACTTAAAGCTCAAAAATATGAGAATGTGTTATATCAATTTCTTGACAAACATTGGATTGAATCCATTACATTCTCATGTTCACAATGTGTCTATTCCATTATTAACCAAGAACATATGACCTATGTTGGATCAACAATGGACTAGAACATTGGTTTTTCAAAACAATGTTTTTAGGTAAGCATTAACAATGCAACTACCTATTTGTTCATGGGTTCATCTCAATTCCATCTTTTAACCAAAAACATTTAGTCAAAATTCGGATTTTTTCTACAAGTGGGTTTTAGTGAAATCTCAATGAATATGAACCTAAGGAATCATAGTAAAGTAACCATGTCAACCAGTATTCCTATTAAGGTTCTAATTCAATTTTAATTTAAAAAATCCCTAATTATGAAAGGATGAACCCTAGAACAAAATAGATGAAATTGAAAGAAAGTACTTACGATTAATTGATGTTTGATGAAGGATGAGTGAAACCCACAACTTAGAATCAATTAATTTGATTGATTGAAGGTTTTTGAAGCTTCAACAATGGTGGAAAAGATGAAAAACGTCGGTTGTTTGTTTTTGGTAGAGAGAGGGTTTGGTTTGAAAAAGGTTATTTTATTAAAACTGGCGCTCTGACAAAATTTACTGCCCGCGGTTCCTTATCGATAAAGAACCGCGGGTTTGAACCGCCAGAGATAAAGAACCGCCTACAGAGGCTAGTTTTTATCAATGAAAAACGCCAAATTTTAAAAACCAAGTTTTTCTAAAATACTTAAAATTATATCATGAAGCTTTTAGAATAACATTGGATCATCATAACACTAGGCAATATGCTTTAATGAAGGATTACGAGTTGAATCGAGATCGAAAAGAACCGAAATGGACAAACGACTACTCGTAGCAAAACAGCAAAGTGGAGAGAAGTCAAGGGAAGTGAATCATGACTAGGACTAATGCTCAAGGGATTAATGACAATCTTCAAATAGTGGTAACGAAGAGCTTATGTCATATATAGTGGTTTAAAACGTGCCTTTCCGGCGAAGTGTTAAACGGCTTTGGTAATGAATAAACACAAAGCAAATATTGATGCATAGACTAAGATCACTTTCAATTATAGCCTTAGTCTAGACCAAAGTATGAGCAAGGTATTGATTCACTTTCTCTCCCACAAAGGGCCTACTAACCGTATGAGTGCAAACCATGGATATCATGCTTGATTCTTTTAGCTACTACTAACTCACTCTACATCACCATAGTGAGTCAAGTATCCAAGCAATGAAGGTTTGAGAGGATAAAGGAAAGGAATCACAAATTACAAGCAAATGCCATGTCAAGGATGCCAAGAACAAGCACATAGTCAAGTAATGATCAAAAGATTGATCAAAGGGCGTGTGGAAGAACGAAAACGTACCTTGGCCACAAAAATCATTCCAATCCATCAATGCAAGCCCCAAGAGTGACTATGATGAATACTAGGTCTTCAAAGACTAGTATCATTCCCAATCATCTTGATGTCATCATTCAAGGATGTTGAAAATCGATGAAGATGAATCTTCTACAAGTGCAAGTGACTCAATTCACAACCAATTAAATAATTGATTTTCATGAGTACCTACACAAAGCAAGATAGCAAACTAGTAGATACATTTCAAAGGTAGGTCTAAAATGTATAAATGCTACTAATGCAATATGATCAATTAAAAGACCTATTTTCCAAGAATAAATAGTTTAGACCAAAGAGAAACTTTAGTACAACTTGACCTTCTAATTTGAGGAGACAATGGATCGATCCAAGTTTCAAAGTACAATATACTTCAAAGATCTTGAGTGACCATCGCTCTGATACCAATTGTAGAACTAGAAGGGGGGGTTGAATAGTTTCTCTTTGATTGGCAACCTAATTAAAATTACTTTCAATTTGGTTTGTATCAAAACTATCTTTTACTTGAAGCTAATTTGCATAATGATTAGGTTCAATTCAAATGCACTAGCAAAGATAATAGGTAAGTGTAATGATAATGAAATAAGTAAAGAGTAAGGAAGGAGACAACCTAGTGGGAAGACACCAAGATTTATAGTGGTTCGACAACGAGGCTCTATCCTCGTTTCTACTCCACTCCTCGAGTACACCTACTCGAGATTTCCACTATATCCACAAGCTCCCTTCTTGGCGGAGAAAACCTTACATCGTCGCTTACATTATTTTTCGACACTAAGCTAAATGTCGAGACCTAATCTTTAGATAGGACCAATCTACACAACGTTGCCTACTTCACAATTTAACGACACAAGGCTAGATGTCGAGTTCTAATCTCAAGGTAGAACCAATCTTCACGACGTTGCCTACTTCACCATTTTACGACACAAGGCTAGATGTCGAGTTCTAATACAAAGATAGAACCAATCTTCATGACTCTTCACTTTGAAGCTAAGTGAGAACTTCACACAACACAACTACTAATCACTTTCACGTTAAGTGAGAACTTACAAGACACAACCACATCACTTTATAGTTTAGTGAGAACTTCTAATCAATCTATTACAACTCAACTAAACATATCCAAGTACACACATGTAGCTTGGATCTACACAACATAAATCCAAGCAAACACATATGCAATGGATGTACACAACAAATCCAAGTATTCACAAATAACTAGTCCAAGTATTCATAAATACAATAGATTAACATAAAACAAAAAGGGTATCATGATGAATATGACTAGCTCATGGATTCACCTTTATCACAACACTAGTGAGTGAATGATCTTCTCTTTGGACAAGGTAAAGGAGGGGATCAAGAGGATAATCATATGTAAACATACTTAACATATTAAGTTATCATTTACTAATGATTATGCTATAGAAAAGAGAAAGGGGCTGAGGAAAAACGTCTAGAGAGGCTTGTTGGAAAATGATATTTGATCCACTATTTAAAGGAGACAATGTACAACGGCTATCTGGGCGCGGTACCTTATCTAGCCCGGCGGTTCCTTATCGCTAGGGAACCGCCTAGCTACTTAAGTTTTCGCCCGTAGAATACGCTCCGTTTTTTGTCTATTGGTGGGGTAGGAATATCTGAGGTATTTTAAGCCTTCAAAGGATATTCTAATAGCATATGGAATATGCTATTTTCAAATTTACATTTTCCATTTTAATAAAACATTCTCTAAAAAAGAAAGTTTATTAAAATGTCTTTTGTCATATTAACAAAAGTGAGTTTTAAGGATAATCATTTTGATGATCACTAAGTATGATTAAAAAAGGTTAGTGATATGATTATTACCTTGATGATAGTGTTAGTTAAATAATTCGTTTTATGTTTTACACTAAATGTGTTGTATAGTTTGTTGTAATCAAAACTAAGAAAGATTAGTTAACACTAATAATATTTTTAGGCATTACTTGCATTAACACTTATTACAATCATGATCATGATATCCCAGATGAGTCTAGATCCTAAGACTCAACAAGTGGTATCAGAGCTTGTTGGCTCTCGATCTGGTTGATCTAAAAGGTTTTCGTTAGTATTTTCTGTTTTTATAAAAATAAAGTTGCTGATCTTGGGTTTTTCCTAACAGACCCTAGATGATTCGTCGTTCTGTTACTAGCTTTGGTGAGTTGATCCTTGAATCAATGATGAACCGTAGTATAATCTAAAGAGAAGATTCTACTGTTCTTCATGGTTAGGGTTTGTGATAGAAATCCTAGAGTGATTTTTTATAAAGGCAGCAGGTTTGTATTCACAATGAAGGTTTCAGGCTGGTCTCAAAATCGTTCAAAACAGATTCATGGTGTCTAAGCAGAAGGATCGAGCAAAGTTTGAATGGCAGGATCAAGATTTGGATTTAGGGTCGTTAAACCCTAGATTCGTGTGGAGTTATTGTTGTGTTCATCTTTGTTTGATGTTTTCGTGTGCAGATCGTTTCGGTTTATTAAAACCCTAAAATGCGTATGATGACAACCGGCCATGATGAAATCAATACGAATATATGATCACAGAAGAACATTTGATTGCACGTAGGGATGCTGCTTTATGGTGCCATGATATTTGTAAACACACATCACGTGAGTATGTTGTCAAAACGTGATTGAAACATGTGTTGCTGCTCCCATATGGTTACAAACGCAGGTATAAAATTTGTTGATAAAGCAAAGATCTTGTTCATGCGTGATTTGTGTAGAATATTTGCTCAAAATGTGTGCTATCAGTTATGTATTCCAAGGTCGTACGCATATATGGTATGTATTCCTTCATGATTATTGGCAAACACGTTTTTCTTTACCTAATTTTTAGGGAGTTGTTTAATATGGCAATGAAGAAGTCGTGGTTGGGAAAGGAGTACGGGGGCAATCTCTTATTTTTATGAGCTGCTATTTATCCTTCATTATGAATCTGAAAATCACTTTCACTATTTTTGGGATGATTATATACAAAACGTGTGATGGTGGTTACCATATTGATGGAGTGATACTGCATAATTTATTTATTTTCCTATTTTCATGGGATTTGAATAAAGACGTGGGGTGTTAAGAATGTTATGGGAGAATATTTGTTTCCTTAGTTGAATGATTGAGATGGCGTGTTTTAAGGAAATATAACAACTTCCCTATGTGATTCCTTCTGATCTGGACGTAAGTATTTATTTTGTTTTCGAATTGCTATAAGTGACGTGAGGGTATATGGGATGGTGTATGATTGGGCTTCTCACAAAGTAAGTAACGTCCTTATAATTGTCATAACAAGAGAAATCGCAACAGCATAGTAACAGTTCAGGTGTCGCTAATATATTGGAGGAAAGATGTGCTTGAGTTTACCAACAGCTTTAGCGACAGTGGTGACAGAAGGTGAAAAAAAATGAAAAAAAAGAAGAAGAAAAAGAAGGAGGTTTGAGATGCTACTGGTGAGTTATGGTTCCTAATGGTCATATATATTCATGTTGGTTGTGTTCTCGGTTCCTCCTGGTAATATTCGATGGTTCCTCCTGGTTGAATCATCGGCTCCTACTGGTCTGTTTCTACTAGTCGGTTCCTACTGGTCCGTACCACTGGTTTGTTCCTATTGGTTTGTTCCTACTGGTAGGTGTATGTTCTTGCTGACTTTCTTCTGGTTTCTGCTGGCTTGTTGTATACTAATTTTATTTGGCCGGTTTTGGTTCTTACTAGTCAAGTAAGATTGCTTTTAGTGACTAGTATGATGTCACTACTGTTACTGGAGGAGGAGTTCTCAGCTATCATCAATTCATCGGGGAGATTCACTGAAGAAGACATTTTATTATCACTTATTTTATGTTGTAGTTGATTTTCATAGGTTTTGTATTCTTATCATATCTTAAAAGGCGTGATGAACCTTTTAAGATAACTTGCTTGGTTTGTATGGTTACGAAGACTTGACATATCTAGCGAAGGGGTACGATCTATCCATATCTTAAAAGGAGTTGAGGCCTTTTTAAGATAATTTGCTCTATGCGTACATTTGTTATCACTTGAAGAGGTTACATTATTGTGCTCAGTGTCTCATTTATTTGAGGATTTTTTTTCGAGCTCGACGTCACGTGGTTAGTGCAAGACATAAGACATGAGTTTGGGAGATTCCACTTCTTCATCAAATTTTTTATACTTGATTTTCTTCATCAGTGATCTCTCCATGGAGCCTACTGGATTCAACATACACTTCTTCAGGGGAAGACGATCCCTTTTGAGTTGATGTGACGAAAAGGGGAAAAATGCATGGATCGAGGGGAAGCTTAGACTTCATCTATATTAGCTTCAGGGGAAGCTTGTGCTTACTAGTTTTGTCAAATCAACTAGGGGAAGATTGTTGGGACTTAGAGATCTTGAGTTGATATGACAAAACAAGATGAAGGACCTAGTAGTAATATATTAGCTTAGATAGTAAGCTAGGGTTGTGATGTAACCCTAGTACCTCTATTATATAAAGAGGGTTAGGCACACATGGTTATTCACTCATTCACAAACAATGTAAACCATAGGTGTGTGTGTGTGTTCCTCCTGGTGTCAAGCCTATAAGGCACCAGGAGTAGTTAGTAGCTTTATTAATAGTAATCTTTATTAGTGAAAGCCTTGTTCTTGGTTATGATTGTGTTAATTATTATTCGGCTGTGCTTATTACAATCATGATCATGATATCCCAGATGAGTCTAGATCCTAAGAATCAACAGAAATCAATCCGAAATCATAGTTAATATATAATCCGGAATGCATATAAGAAACACAATCCGGAATATCCTATTGATGAACCTAATCCGGATTTCACAATCAATTCGGAATGCAAAGCTTACTAGTAATCCGGAATGTGTAACATGTACACAATCCGAAATGTATGTCTAATAGCTAATCCGGAATAACATTAACCACTAATCCGGAATTGAGCTTTGAACACTATTCGGAATACTGAAACATGCAAGTAAGTCGGAATAAAGAAATCTCTACTTAATTTGGGACAAGGGTTTTATAACCCGGATTAGGATATTAAGCTAAAAACCTATAAGCACTTAACCAAAAACTTTACCAAACTAATTTTTAGAGAAAGTGAATAGTCCACAAATCAAAAACTTTTAATATACTAAATAATCAAAATATTTAAAATCTACTTTTTATAAAAATATTAATCTACCAAATCAACTTATTTAAAAATAAGAAAAACATAAAAAATAATCAATAAGCTCAATAATCTAAAATATCAAACACACCAAATCAATAAGCACAACCTAATAAGTAAATGAATCAATCCATCAACAAGATTAAACAAAACTACATGATTAATGGAACAAAACAATAGATTATGATTAAGAAAGGAAGAATGAGAATTAACTAAAAAGCTTTTGATTAACTAAGATGATTAAGATTCAATTACAAGATTAGAAGATGAAAGATTAAACAAACATGAAAGAAAATTTTAGAGAGAGAAAGTAGCACCTACTCCTAATTACCTTACTTAAAAACTAAAATAAATTAATTAACTAACTCCTCCTAATGAAGATTAGGAGGGTATTTATAGAGAAGGGGAGGGTGTTGTTGCTTCCTTATTTCTCTTTTCTACTCGTTTTTTTAAATAACTCCTCTTTCTCGACTTTGTCTCGGGATTAGTCGAATGATAAAATGAACTCGTCTTCTAATTTTCTTCTTTTAGTAGACTTGGTTCTTCGACTTCATTAAACTTCCGTCTTTAGACGTTTTCTTTGATAAATCTTCAGAATAGGCCTTTGACTTCCGTTCTTTTTGCACTTTTGATCTTTTGACTTCGTCTTTTGTCTTTTTCTTCGATAAAAGCCCGTGAAAGCCTGTGTTTTTTTCCTTTTCATATTTTTGTCCAAAAACACAATAAAAACACAAACCACACATAATTCCGCCTTTTACGACATTAAATACACGTTTTAGCCTTGTTATTATTATAAATAAGTGGTAAAAGGATAAACGTTTTCACACTTATTACTATTCCCCATCTTCGTTATAAAAATCGAACGACGACTTCTCTATATGTAACATCGGAGTGCGGCTATGGGACCACGTCTAAAGGGATAGTGATGTTCTTGGTATCTTCAAGCAACGGTGGTTCATCTTGGTCCAATGCTCTTGTACCCTCAGGGATCTGGGAAGGGTCTCCTTGGCTTAGTAATCCGTATAGGTTCATAGCTGCGGACACATTTAAATAAAACAAAATAAGTTAGTTATCAACACCAAATATACTATGGGCATCATTCAAAGTTAGTTATACCCACCCTCTCTACGGCTGTTCAGGAATATGGGGCATCGATCTGCTCTGCCGCAGTAATTGCGGCTGATGCCTATCAAGCACAAAAAGTTTTTTGGCAACCCCTTGTGGAATTATGTACGGTGTATGTCTAGAATTCTAACATCCTTATCACTATATGTATTAGTAGGGGAGGATAATCCGTATGGACTGAATATTTTAACATAGAGGGAAGGGGAATACTTTGGTGTCTACAAAGAAGTACCGGTCGTACCAGTTTTTCAACAAATCTAACGCCTTGCTATAACACATTGGGATGTTTCCTGGTCGTTTCTTAAACGACAGCCAACCGTTGACCATTTGGGGGACGTATAAAACCCTAAATAAACTTACGGTTGGAGCTACGTTACAAGTATGACAGGTTAGTTCAAACTGATTTATTTTACACGGCCCTATACAATGTAATTAGGTGATGTGGAAGTCGTAGTATGTTAGAATATATACGAGGAACCTAGAAAATGGGATGCGATAATTAACCAAGTTAAACAGGCGTGTGTATACACCTATTTTCTCGGCTGGACAGTCGGTGATCGCTTCATCCTCACCAGGATAGGTGGGATGCATGTTCTCCGAAATAAATTATTCTGAGCAAAATTCAAGGAATTTCTCATATGGGAATACATTAAGCATGGACGTGATGGTCGGGTTATCCTTAACCATGTTTTATGTAAATATGGAGAAGGGGGTGGTGATCTAACCTGGGAATAAGGATGTCCGTGCAAAGAATGAGTATAGGAGGTATGAAAGATTGCACCAATGGCGGTCGAAGGTTTATGAACTGTGTGTTCAATGTCTCACACTTGGCTTTATATAGTGTTGCCTCGACTTAAGAGGATCGTTAGATGCATGCCACGTGTACTCCACTACGTCAATCTAACAGATGGGATTTGGAGCACAGTTGAAACGTAAGAGGGACCCACAGGTCACCTACTTATCATATTTTTACGTGGATTAAGTGTGGGACCCATGGGGTGCACTTATTCAGACTGCGTATATACAGGCGCTTAAACAACCAATTTTTTTACTATCATTAATGCCTTCATTAATGATGTCCCGGTCGACTGTTTAGTGTTATTAAGCTTCTTTCCAGTACGACTGAGGAGCAATGATTAGTCTAGATGTCACGCCTACGGCCGTAACAACTAGACTGGGGGAACATGATAACGTATAGTCCCTAGTCGGGTCTTGGACCCGGCCCACGGGTACTACCCGTATCCGGCCCGTTACAAATGGGTTGGATAAATGTTTATTTGGACTTATTAGTTCCAGGTAATGATGGCCGAATGAACTGTATGCGGCCCACGACCCTGTACGTACGGCAAGGGTTAGACAGAATCACAACCTAATTAGGATTGTTATTCGTCCCAATGTAAAAGATATATACTAACCATAATTAGAAGATAACAATCAACCAATTATGGTAGTTATCTTTTACTTGGGGCCAAAGATTCCGTAAAGCCCAATAGGGACTCTACCGACTATATAAGGAACTCCCAAGGGTTCCACAAAGGTACGATTTCACTCAGACTCTCAAATCTCACCGATTACTAACCCTAAAACCGATTACTTAATCTCACGTTGGAGTCTAATCGTGGGATACGTTCCCACGGTATGCCTAACAGCGTGTTGTTCAGTGTGCAGGATCTCAACCATACATCACTTGGTGTAAGAGCCGGAGCCTCCTACACATGAATTAAGCCTAATTCGGATCGAGTTAGGTCCATTAAACTTTTTTATCAACATATATAGTATTACATTACCATACTTGGTCCATTAAAAAATATTCCCTCACATAAGAGAAGGAAATGCAGATTAGATGTATTCAATATATATGACAGCAAGGATATTAAAATGGAAACCAACTGTTGTCTAATTATATGTTAGATCTATCGAGGGGATATTTATTTCTTTTTTATGAAAAATAAGAAGACTTGAGTGTTTGGATATTTAAACTACATATTTTTCTAAAAGTTCTTTGATAAGCCTAATTGTCCATCTGCTTATGTGATTATTGTTTTCTGTTACAACATATGCGCATCCTAACACTATATCTTGCATTACGTATCTAACAGTTGATCTGTTGTATATGCTTAGTTTAAACATATAAGAAGTTTTAATTAGAAATCCCTTTCTAATTTATGTGAAAATCAGTTTAGTCTTATGATGATCTAATACTTAAATTACAAATATTATTTTGTGCATTTATCATTTCAAGAACCTTGAACTCGGCAACCGTGCATTGGTGCACTCATCGTACTCAGAAAAGAACAATATCACAATGAGTGTATTGGGTCAGAGTATAATGGAAGCGACTATTATATAGAAGACGACGATTAATGTGTTGGTCATATATGAAAGTTTATGGACTTTAGTTTTAATACTCGTGTGTTAGGATCGAACTCGGAATTACGGGATTGCACACAATATGTAAAGAGTTAATTTATAAAATAAATATATTTATATGTTTATTAATTTAAATCGAGCAATAACTTTAACCGTCGTTAAATTTAAGAGTTAAGGACTTAACGGTTAAAACGTGGAATAAACTAGAAGAGAAAAGAAAAGTCCATAAACCTCTTTGGGTTAGGCTTGGCCGGTGGTGGACAAAAGAAAGAAGGAAAATGATTTGTTTCCTAATTAGTGTTAAACTTGGATTACAAGTATAATCACACTATATAAACAAACCTAACCCTTCATTATTTTTGACTCTATCTTTTTTCTCTCTTTCTTTCCTACGATCAACACCATAGGCAAACACCTTTTTAAGGGTTCCTTTTAACCTTTGGTTTTGATTTCTTAATCAAGTCCTAGCCCCTCTCTAAGGTTGTTGGGTTGATTTTCCACTAAACGTTTTAAGCTCGTTTTGACATACTAGTATTACGGTTAACTCGTTATTATACGTGTGTACAAGAACATAATCCAATCTTACTTTAGATTGCATCTGGGATCGATTTACAAAACGGTAAGGGGTTATTGATCCTCATAAACCCTAATTTGGTGAATCGTTCTTGTTTGTTGGAATTGATTTGCAAAAGGTACGTAACCCTAATTCAATTAATTATGAATGTGTTATTATTATGATCTTGTTAAATCACTTTCGCTATTACGAGCTTTGATCTTTGCTATTATAATTGTTATGAACTTCATAAACCATCAGTGGCATCGAGAGCCATTTTAACATGCTATAATTATCGATATCTAAAGGTTTTTTAACTAATAATTGTTTTGAGTTAAAACTTCATGTTGTTTTTATACGTTTTCAATAAAATTAGGGTTTTATTTTTTTAAAAAAATTAGGGCTCGACCGGGGTCTTTTTTAAACCCTAAAAGTGCATGTTGTTATGATCTTTAGATGTTTGCATGATTAGTTGTTATGTCATGTATTTAAGGTTACGATCCATAGAGATTTAATTAATTTGTTAAATTATTTGGGTGGAACTTTGATGAATTACATGATTAATTGTTATGTTATGTAAATTAATGTTTCGATCCATAGAGATTTAATTAATTTGTTAAGTTATTTGGGTCGAACTTTGATGAATTACATGATTAATTGTTATGTTATGTAAATTAATATTTCGATCTGTAGAGATTTAATTGTTAAGTGACTTGGGTGGATCTATGATGAACATGCATGTTTTTCATGGATCATATGATTTTATGTGGTAATTGTTACTTGATTTTCTACTTGGTTTATTTGATTCAATAAATCTAAAATTAGGGAAGACTTTTATATGAATATAAAAACCTAGATTTGATATTTTATTAAACAAATCGTATGCATGTGGCTATTTGATTTATTTATTGCACATATAAATTGTTATTATGTGTTTATGATTTAATTTTTTTGTACCCTATTGTTGCATGTGTTTTTTATTGTATATTGTAAACAATGGTAATTTTTTCTAAGAAAAATAATATGGACTAAATCATATTAAGATTAATGAATTGTTTTGAGATCTAAATTACATAGTATTGTGTTGACTGGAATTGCAATAATAATTTAACGGCCTACTCAATTTGACAAACTATAAAGTGGGTATAACGAGTTTACTGGTCATTTACCCGACTAAGGAAGGAAGTTATGCCATTGTCGCTGACCAAATTTCCGGCTCGCCTGTACGTCAAATTGGAATTACCTACGATTATTATTTGCATTATTCCTTAAGGTTGATTTAACCGCAAATTCATACCCGAATCACAATGAATAAGGTTATTGCTTTTTGCTTAGCCGTGTTCTAGAATAAGTACGGTGTGAATTTAGTTGTGGGAAAAATCTTTAATTGGTTTAACCAATGCCTCAACCTAATGTATGGCGAAATTTTAGACTCACCAAATAGTTTACTAAAGTTTTATTAAACTAATGCTATGGAGATGTATGCATGCTTGTCCATACACGATTTTGAAATCAAAATTTATACCCTAAATTTAAGTCATATGCCGTCTAATTGACGAACACTTGAAGTTACAATTGTCGTCATATGAGATTCTGGACGATGTTGTAATGGAAAGAACACTTTCATGACTGAATGAGATTGCACATGAATGTTTTACGTTCTTTAGATTAGTCGACCTAATTAAGTTACTTAGTGAGATCTAGAAACATAAGGCATAAGAGGGGATGAAACATGTTTACAATGAAAAATGTTTTTTTGGCAATGTAAGTCCCTAAAGAATCTAAAAATCGCAAATTTTTTTGTCAATTATTGTTCAACAAGTTACCATCTTGAATACTTTTATTGCTAGCAGATCAACTGATGTGATGCAATTATGTCAATTTGGATTCTAAGTTTTCAAGGAAATATTATGGTTATATTTATATTACTAGTGTAATTTTATTTTCTTGAATGGTATTATCGAAAATACTAAAGTTGAATTTTGTAAATTCTTTTACAATGTATTAATGCAACATTACACCGTAAACAAGGTTTATTCATTTATTGATCTACAAACCATATGGTTGAGGATAGAGTTAATTTACAATGAAAAGATAAGCCTAAACTCTTTTCCAAGAGTGAAGAATGAGCAATAAGGATTTTAGAAATGTCTAATTCTAAATACATAACTCATAGCATAGTTAAGAAAAGTGCTTATTTTAAGTTATTAAATTTTAAGAATGGTTACCGCTAATTCGTTAAAAGGCAAACTAGCATAATTTGTCTAGTAGTTGTGCTTTGACCATTTATAAGCACTACATAGCATTGTGGGGTTGGTAGACCTATTAAGGAAGAAATTGCATGCTAGATCTTTCAACTTAAAAAGCAATTGATGGATAAGTCATCATTTACTAAGTAGAGTACACTCTTAATCACTACAAGTAATTGTTACGAATGTGTTTTTCAAAGGAGTAAGAAAGTAAACAACACACTAATATGTTTCACCGATTATGAAACATTTACAATGTTGTATTACTAATTTTAAGTCTATTAAAACATTCTCTAATTCATTGGGAGTTACAAGCTTTGTTGTCATGGTAATAACCCATGTTATCTTTAGTATGTCCTAAGATAATTACTTTCGAATTGTTGACACTATTATCTTCAAAGGATAGTCATGTATTGATTCTTGTTGATTAAGTGGTTCTACATCTACTTGTAAAAGCTAATATATATGACACAATCATATTTTGTACAGACGAACGTTAGACGTGATGTTTATCTAATGTATGAGGTTGTTTCGTGCACAAGTGGGAGAAATGAATGTTATGTGCAAGAAACAACTCATAAAGATATGATTCTCTTGACTGCAAGATAAGAGACTAACAATCCAATTAATATTAGATGAAAGTTAGATCATGTGTCAATATGATTAAAGACTACTTAAAAGTATATATATCATTCACATTAAGAACCACTTGTTGTTTTGATTTACTCTTGTGAGAGCTTGGACTAAATTGTAAATACAAGGGTAAAATATCCACATGTCGTGAGATCGGGCGTAGATTATTTTGTAGTTTCTTAAGATGGATTATTCCTGGAATGACATAAATACATAGAGTAATCTTATACTACTAAAGTAAAATATTTATGTATTATTGGAATTACATAAATAGACATAGTAGTGAATAACATGAAAAGATTGTTGAAACCTAGTGGTGTTCATGATTACTTTAGTTATACATGTTTATGATTTATTGTACAAAGTCACAAGCATAAAGTCTTGAAAGACGTATAATATAAAGTAAGACGTTAATGTATTGTCTTTATTTCACTAAAGACATATACATGAAGTCATGGTCAAATGCCTTAAAACGTATAATCAAATTTTAACTTTTATGTTTTAAAGACATGAAAAGGAAGTGACTTTGTGTTAGAAGTACTTGAGTTATAAAGCATGCAAAATGGTTAGGAAATATATTATACCATTAAGATGATTTAGTTGGTATATAGGTAATATGATATATATATATATATATATATATATTTATCTTGAATATTGTTAGATTGACTTACAATATTTCCCTAAATAAAATACAACATTGTTATGGTATGTTCATTAGGAGGATCAAAATGATGATTGATTCAAGATAATTATATCTTCTTTTCTTTCAAAAGATATCAAGGTTAGAAAGTTGAGTATGACTTGAGCTAAGAAGATTAATAAGATACCATTATATATGGAATGTGATGAATCACTATCTTAAATGAAGTCCGGATTTTGTTAAATTACTTATGAAGTGGGTTGTTTAGAAAATAAAGAGTTAGGAACTTTCATTGTGTTTTGTAATGCCCCAATAGATAACGTTGGAGTGTTGATGTATTTGCTATGTATTAACTTTACGTTACTAAAATCAATTGAGAGTTTTGACCATAAAAGATAAAATTACAAGATACATAATCTTCTAAAATACACTAGTAATTATCATGAGGTAGACGTGTAAATGCTAACTCTCATGATAAAGGAAATTTAAGTCATAGGTCCGCAAGGATATCTCGGATATGCGAGTAATATGCTGAGAATTATGAGTTATAAATAATCGTTATGATTTGTTACCAAAATATTGTCTTGGGTAAACTACTCATACTATGAATGTTATAGATGTTATCCAAACAAGATAATCAATTTTAGATTTGGTTTATCTTATACAGTTTAATTAGAAATTGAAGATGAGTTTTGTCAAAGAAAGGAAAAAACGCCCATAGTGGTGGTTGAAATCCTTGTGTCGAAATTATATGGACAAGATTGTACACATATTTAATTTATGTATTATGAATAGATTATTAATCACACTTAAGTAATTAATTGTGATTGAGTATTCTTTTATAAAACGCATTAAATGTATAAATATTTTGGTGGTCATATTTTAATTGACAAATTGAGTATATATGAACTCTTTCTTGATTGACTACTTGAGCAAGGACTTAAGTAATCGAATGGAGTTTATTAATTCAAAAATAAATCTTTGGAAAGTACAAAGTGCAATTATCCATGAATGTATATATGCAGGCATCTAGGAGATCATTCTTATGTTTAAATTGAAAATCCAAGATTGGATTTGAAATTAAAATAAGATAATTTCTGAGTATTCCTAAAATCAAGTGGGAGTATTATGATTATTTTCTTAAATTATATGTGTCGAATAGACATGTAAGAAAGTAAGTTTTCATTCAAATTAAATGTTGATTTGGTTTAGATTTGAAGTGAAATTTTACTTTGAAGATTTAGAAAATAAGATATACATAACCTTGAAGACAAAATAAATTTATTTATTTATGCGGTATAAATACAACATAATATGACATGTAGTAAGTTTATATAGATATTTAGAACATGAAGAAATCAAAATCTGGTTTGAGAATTTTCATGTGTATCACGTTGTATTTATATCATGCTTAAAATGCAAGATGATTTATATATATTAATCTATTTGAAAGTTATTAAATAACTTGTGTAATGAATATTCTGAAGGAATATGTTTGGATATAGAATAACATCCTTGTCTTGGATCAGCTTCCATATTTTATAGATGAATAATTTGTCAATAGTTGTGCAAATTATCGTAGCCAACAAACTTGGATGTTTGGTTGGAATCAAACATTACATAATAGATATTATAGGTAACGTATTTATATCTTTGAATGACAAGTTATCAAACTTGAAAATATATAACTGAGGTAACACTCAATATTAATCATGGTATCCTTGGACATGACATGTTAATTAAAGTTGCATTATACATTAAAGAATTAGAATACTTTGAACTTCAAATGTTGTTTTGGAAGTTTAGTATAATAAATTGGTGAACAAGGATGTTTCACAATTTTGGTACTATGTGACAATATCAAATTATTGAATGCACATGTACAAGAGCTTCAATGAATTTAATTCTTGAAGAAAGTATTCTCAAAGTTCCAATAGGTCAAGATTGGTTGATTTATGCTTTGCCAAAAAAGTATGAATGTCATTACTAGAGGCATAATGTATATACCAGTTTTATGCATTGATCTATTTAGTATTTGGATAAGGGATGTTAGACAATTACTATAGTGAAATAAATTACTTGGTAAGTTTATTTATAATACATTGTATCCGATATTTACATGTTTAATCCATGAATATTATTGTTGAATTCTAAATGTCCGTTGTCAATTAATAATATGGGAGTATTACTAAATTAAGACAAGTCAAAATAGTGATAGAGTATACTTGAAAGTATATTGATCAATTGTGGATAATATTCGATGATTTGAGTATTCGACTTATCTAACTATATGATTATACTTTATGGATCTTTGTCATTAAGTAAATCATAAATAGTTATCCTCATACCTGAGATACCAAGAAACTGTCGTGGATCTAGTGCATTTTTGTGAAATAATCTAATGTTAAACGTAACTGGTAGCTATAAGGGTTATTTTCAGAAGTGTTGCAAAATTCATAAGTTTTGCTTGTAATCAATATGGAATTTGTTTCCTTCAAATTTATTTTGGAGTTTAATACAGTTGGGGCCCTCGTGGGATTAGTAAGATGTTTGTATGGCCGTACCTAAAGTCTTTCTAAACTATGTTTAGAAGTTTTGGTAATCTTGCTTGAATCCGCTGAACGAGAAACAAAATTGTTAATGAAAGGAATGACTAAGATCCATATCCTTATTAACGTTGTATTAGAAACGAAAGAATAATAATAATAATGATGAATCATTAAAAGGTTTTTCCAAGAGACCTTACTTGAGATCGTACTAGGGGCATCGGCGTGTATCTAGACGCTAACCGATGTGATCACACTATTTAAAATATGTCCAAGTGTGAGTTGAAAGTTTATGGACTTTAATTTTAATAGTCGTGTGTTAGGATCGAACTCGAGATTACGGGATTGCACACAATACGTAAAGAGTTAATTTATTTAATAAGTATATTTATATGTTTATTAAATTAAATCGAGTAATAACTTTAACCGTCGTTAAATTTAAGAGTTAAAGACTTGACGGTTAAAACGTGGAATAAACTAGAAGAGAAAAGAAAAGTCCGGAAACCCCTATGGTGTTGGTCCCTTGTAAATCGTTATTACTTATCAACCTTAAGTAATAACTCTTTACCAAGACTCAAGTGTGTTGTTTTAACAATAGATAAGAACTATGAACAATTAAAACAACAATACCAATAACTTTTCAATGTATAGACTTTCATTAGAATCAAATAAAGAATCTATAACCCACTTTGTTTGCGGAATAACAAAGTGGTTGAATGACAATGGGTTGTGATCTCCTCTACTTAAACGTATAGCCAAAGTTAAAGTCTAAGCTCCAATCTAAACGTTCATATGCTTCTTGGCTATATGGTTTAGTTGGTATCGAGCGATAAAGGTTTTCCAGAGTTTCTACTCTTGTATTGGTTAACTCTTTCTCTCTAAATGTACACTCCTTTCATAGGCAGTGTAAGCTAGGGTTTGCATTTGCATGTTTCAATGCATGGGTTTATCCAGTGGGTGGTTGATGTCCATGCTGGATAAACAGTATAAAGTACATAATAAACTATTCTAGAAAAGATAAAGGTTGTACTTATATCTAAGTATACAAGCAACCTACTTTGACTAAAAGTTATCTTTTCCCACCTAATGCAAACCATCAGAATACTGAAGAGTCTTCAGTATCCTAGAGGAGATCGACATCATTCAGTTTGGTATTGTCAAGCAAAACTGAACTGGAAGCTCTTCTTCAGTACTTGTTCTTCAGCAACTAGACCGCCTAGTATTTGAAGTAAAGACTCCTTTGTCTTCTAAGTTAACTGGAAGAGGAATTTTGAACGTTCTTCAGCTAGAAAGTCTTTAAAAGGAACTTTGTTCCTCTGGTCATCCTTCAGCAGACTGGCCTAACTGCTGAGCATGAAACACTTAGGGGGAATTTATATTCAAATCGTAGAGTTGCTTCAGGGTCAGTAAATACTGACCCAACAATCTCCCCCTATTTGGGTATACAAATAGCCTAAGTCTAATGTCAGTAATAAGTGAGCATAACAACTTCTTCTTACTTGCACTGAACAATAAAATACATATAAACATCAGATAATCATTTATTCATGAAACATTACAAATTACAACAAAAATAGTACAAATGATTATTCAGTTTTCCTTAGGCATAAGTTCTTCAATGACAGGAGTCTGAATTGATGGATCGGAGTTTCTGATGTCCATTATTGATAGTAAGCACATGCTGAGTCCTGGACCACCATGGTGAGCAAAGAAGATTTTCTGAATGTTCCCAAGAAGTTCATTGTTCAGATCATCAAGATCACTAATGCCCACAAAGTCTTGAAGTTCACGATGATTGAACATAATCATTCCCAATTCTGGTTCTTCTATTACATGCCCAGGGAGATGATTTTCAAACTGAGCAAGGTCTTTGTATTTCTTTGTGGTGACAAAAATGTCACCCACACCAGGTTGGACCAGATTGGCTCTTTTGTTCAGCTCCAGAATTGGATCTTGATCCTATAGTGAGATCTTATTACTGATGTTGAGATGCTGACCAAGCTTTTCATGATTTCTCACAAAGTGTTCAATTCTGGTGCGAACCTCATCCCATCTCTTGGATTTTCTTATTTCAATATTTCTGCTCATCTCTAACCATTCAGTATAAGAGATCTCATTCCATTGGAAGTCATCTATGATCTCATCAGACCCATCAGCCCTATAGAACTTCAGATTAATATCTCCCTTGTAAGTCATCATGTCAATGTTCGTGATTTCTGAGAGATATCTTCTGTTCAACCTTGTTATACAAAACCTTTTGTATAACATCTTTTCTTTAAGAGGCATTCAACCTCAGGTTTTCCAATTTTATCATATAAGCTCATCTTCAGATCTCTGAGCTTTTCTTCAGCCTGAAGCTTGTGTAATTTATCAAGTTCTTTAACACAAGGTTTTTAAGCTCGTATGAAATTTCGTTGTTCCGATATTTTCGAATTGATTATTGGTAGAAAGTGCGACTTAATTGTTCTTGGTGGAAAATAAAAAGGTTTGGTTATCTATTTTAAACTAAAAATGAAATGACGTTGAGTAAATAAAGATGAAAGCTTTAAAATTTAAAACTAAAAATGAAGACTTAAAAAATTGAAAAGTAATTGATTAAAACTTATAAAAATGTAAACTTTAAATCTTAAACTAAAATAAGACAAGTTAGAAATAAGCTAAATAAAAGGCGGAAAAGTAAAATTCAAAAACTGTAAAAACAAAACCTTATCCGGAATAAATTGATGCGCTTATCCGGAATAAGTGACAATGAAGGCTTATCCGGAATCTATCTTGGAGGCGTTATCCGGAATGATGAATCGAATGCTTATCCGGAATATTTCTTCTTGGGCTTATCCGGAAAAATGACAAGAACTTGCTTATCCGGAATGATAAAACCTCCTTATCCGGAATACATAACAAAAACCTTATCCAGAAACCACTTAGAACTCATATCCGCAAAAAGGAACAAATGCTTATCCGGAACATACAGATGACCACTATCCGGAATACATCTCGAACACTATCCGGAATAAATTGTAATGTACCCTTATCCGGAATTGATGGCTATCCGGAATAACTGAAACTACCAACTATTCGGGATGCTGAGACTTGCTGCTTATCCGGAATAATCTTAAGATTATTATCTGGAATATTGAAGAATTATGGCTTATCCGGAATATATATATCAAAACTCTTATCCGGAATGAAACAAAGTACACTATCCGGAATAAAAGGGCAGAAATCTAAGATCGGAATAAAAGGGTTAAAGTCCCTTATCCGGAATAGACTATTATGAAGTTTATCCGGAATAAGAGGGTTTGGGATAATTGTTCCGTAACATGAAAATTTAAGAAAATAAGCCAAAAATCAATAAGCACTTTACCAAACGTTAAACCAAAATGATTTTAGAAAAAGATGAATAAGCTAGAATTTAAAAACTTTTAAACACTAAATAAGCTAGAAATCAAAAAGCACTTTTAATAAAAAAACTTAAACTTATTAAAAACTACTTATTTCTAAAAACTATTAATCATAAAGATTAAGAAAAATAAGCACTTTTATATAAAAACTTTTAAGATCACCAATTTAATACGCACAACCAAATAAGCTAAACAATCAAATCATCAACAAGATTAAGATAAAACTACATGATTATCAAGATTAAGTAAAAGATTAAGAAAGGTAGAATGAGAATTAAGGAAATAAGCTTGATTGATTAAAGATTAATATCAAAAGATTACAAGATTAAAGTTGATAAACTTAGAAAACTAGAGAGAAGAAAACTTAAGAAAAACTTGAAAAATAAACTACTAAAAACACCTAACCACCTCCTAATGACATATTAGGAGGGTATTTATAGGAAGTGGGGAGATTACATGCTTAAGCTATCTTATTTCTTTCTTCTCGGCTCGACTTGACTTAAATTCTTTGTCTTTCTCGACGTCCTCTCGGGATTAGTCGATATTAGTTGAACTTGTCTTATAATTTTCTTCTATAATTAGACTTGAGTTCTTCGATTTCATTAAACTTCCGTCTTTAGATTTTTTCTTCGATAAATCTTCAGAATTGGCCTTGGACTTCTGTTCTTTTTGCATTCTCGATCTTTCGACTTCGTATTTAGTCTTTTTCTTCGATAAAAGACCATGATAACCCATGTTTTCTTCCTTTGGCATCTTTTGGTCCTAAAACACAATAAAAACACAAACCACGCATAATTCCGACTTTTACGACATAAAATACACGTTTTGATCTTGTTATTATTGGAAATAAGTGGTAAAAGGATAAGTATTTTCACACTTATTAAATCCCATACACTTGACCATTGCAATGTCCTCATGCAATGCACTAATTTCAAAGCACGGTTTACATTTTTCATCATAGATAACCCACCTTGGCCTTTATTAACTACTAAACACTAAGGAAACTATAAGAACAAAACAAGTAAGAAATCAAAGACTTACATTGGGTTTTTGGTAGTCATGAATGTTCATCATTCTCACGTTTCACGTACCCCATACCAAGCTTAAAAACGAGATCATTGTTATTATAAGTTAGCAAACTAACACGAACTCATGTGGCCCAATTATTCAATTAGACTCCCTTATTCCTAGGTGTATCTCTTATATTTTATTGTTGTCTTGAATGATCACGAGGATGCATTGTTTGACTTATTTCGATAGCTATTTAAGCTGAAAACAAAGTGGGACGATTTAATCAATAGTTAGCTAAAGGACAAAATCTTTTAAAACTGCTTCTCGGGACCTCATAAAGTTCATATATTGGCATTACTCGCTTCACGATTTGAGACCTTTCTCGGACCGATATTTTGCAGCGACTTCATACTTCAAATCTTTGAGAGACGTTCTTGAAATTATGGTCTTCTCTTCATAATAGGAATTTCTTCACTTGAAGTTTTGAGAGATTCTTCGTATTTGGACCACGACTTATTCATTTTTCTCTAATCATTACTTTAGACTTTGATATACAACAATCCGCCTCCTTTTAGGACTTGGATCTATTTATCCTCATACCTTGTTAGGGTCTTTTCGGATAGACTTCTCCATGATCTTTAGGGGAGTATTTGCTTTTCGTCTTGTGTCTCGATCCTTCATATTGATTTTCGATAAATGATTCTTCACATCACTTTTGGATCTTAAGCGACAAAATGTAGCCCTCATGCCTTGTTAGGGCCTTTTCGGACTCGCCAATCTTCGCATCCCGCTTCAATAAGTTATGCCTTGCCTATGAACTCTAATTAATACCGAGCAACTTTTAAACGATCTTGTGCTAGAAGCTAAGTAACTTTTCAAATCGTACAACCTTATTTATTGTAGATAAATTTATTAGCAAGCGATGGGAGAATAGGCTTATAATCAACTCACACAAATTCACGAAAGAATACCAAACTTATAATTGACTCTATCATCTCTCGTTCTCCAGAATTTAAAATCTCAAGGAATGAGACTCGTGGATGCTTAGCCAATTAAATCAAAGTTTTGGGTTTTCGAGTCATCTATAGGATCTTGCAAATTCTTAGACTTTTTCAAATTTTAGAAATCGCATTTTAAAGTTCCCTTGATAAACGACACTCTAGGATCAGTTATACGAACTTGCGAAAAGTTCTTGTTCTTAACCCGTGAGAGTTAAGACTTTCGCGTTTTAAAGTTCCCTATATAAAAGCCTAGCAGAACTTGACTTAAACACGTTAAGGATACTAGGTAGAGTAAACTTAGATAAGTAAACTCGGGTTGAGTCAGAATATTCACGACTTTGAAAAATTTAAAACCACTGTATTGAAAATTTATTCTAGCAAGGAAAGAAAATAACCATAACAAAAGAAAATACAACTATACAACTAGGCCAAAATAGATTAAAAATTTTGAAAAATGACGAAAAATCAAATTTTTCGGATAAAATGAGGACAAATTCATGGAAAAGACCACTTACTTCGATAGAAGTCCCCCCTACACTTGATATAAACATTGTCCTCAATGTTTAAGCATGTGGGAGTAAACTCCCCTGCACTTATGACATTGTGCACGTTTTTAATTCTTGCTAAGGAGAGGACAACTATAGTGATTTCAATGTGAACATATAAGATATGAAATATTGAATCACGACAGTTTTAGGATAGAACCGGGAAGACGGGTACACGGGATCACGGTTCGTCAAACGTCATCGAGAATGGATCTTTAAATCTTTAATCCCTGCACAGAAGAAGAAACAAGACAACAAACACATACGGGGCTCCCCCTACACTTATTATGAAAACGGTAAAGGATAGATCAACGAGTTGCCTCCCGAGAAGCGCTTGTTTTTTATAACCGAGTCACGAGCCTGACTCGACCCAAAACTAGTTCATGGGAAACATGGTGAGGGATAGAATCATCTCATGAGAGATGTCCTCACCAAAGTACAACTTCACACGCTGGCCATTCACCTTAAAATTAGGCCCATTTGGCTGAGAAAGCTCAATGGTGCCATAGGGAAAGACTTTGGCGATGGTGAATGGACCAGACCAGCGGCTCTTCAACTTGCCCGAGAAGATCTTCAACCGAGAGTTAAAAAGTAAGACTTGATCACCAACGTGGAACTCTCGGTTCTTAATCCTTGCATCATGGATGATATTTGTCTTCTCCTTGTAGATCAGTGAGTTCTCGTAAGCTTCATTCCTCAGTTCATTAAGCTCCTTGAGTTGAATCTTCCGAAGATCACCGGCTTTGTTGATGTCGAAGTTAGCCCACTTCAAGGCCCAGTATGCCTTATGTTCCAGCTCGATAGGGAGGTGGCATGCTTTCCCGTACACAAGACGATAAGGTGTACAACCAATCGGGGTCTTATAAGCAGTACGGAAAGCCCACAAAGCATCATCTAACTTATCGGTCCACGAGGCACGATGCTCTCCCATAGTACGCTCTAGAATTCTCTTCAAACCACGGTTAGATATCTCGGCTTGACCATTAGTTTGGGTATGATAAGCGGTGGAAAGACGGTGATTGACACCGTACTTAGCCATGACTCTTGCGAATTGATCATTGCAAAAATGAGTCCCTTGGTCACTGATTATAGCATGAGGAACACCGAATCGAGCAAAACGTTGCTTCAAAAAGTTCACAACCACCCTCGCATCGTTCGTAGGGAGAGCCTTAGCTTCAACCCATTTAGAAACGTAGTCAACGACTATGAGGATGTACTTGTTCCCTTTAGATGATGGAAATGGCCCCATAAAGTCGATACCCCATACATCAAAGATTTCACATTCTTGTATGAAATTTTGAGGCATCTCATCTTTATGTGTGATCTTGCCTTGTCTTTGGCAAGAATCACAATGTTTAACCATGTCGTGACCGTCACGATAAATGGTGGGCTAATAATATCCAGAGTCGAATACTTTCTTCGCGGTGTAATTGGGACCAAAGTAACCACCGGTGGGTCCTTTATGGCAAGCGTCAGGGATTTGTACCGCTTCCGGCCCATCAACACATCGACGAATGACAAGACCCGCACATTGTTTTAAGAGGTAAGGGTCGTCCCAGAAATAGTGTTCAATGTCTTTAAAGAACTTTTTCTTTTGTTGGGACGTTAACCCTTCCTTGAGAATTCCACCCGCTAAGTAGTTTGCAATGTCCGCAAACCACGGGGTGTCATCAATATTCGAGTTGATAGACATTAAGGCCTCCAAGGGAAAAGAGTCATTGATCTCTTGATTCGGATGATCCCCTTGATAAGGATCCTCAAGTCTACTTAGATGATCCACGCCTAGGTTTTCCGCTCCCTTTTTTCATGAATTTCAATGTTGAATTCTTAAAGGAGTAAAACCCAACGAAGAAGTCTTGGCTTAGAATCTTGCTTAGTCAACAAGTACTTCAACGCGGAATCATCGGTATACACGATGGTGGTAGAAAGAACAAGATAGGGGCGGAATTTCTCAAAAGCATACACTACATCTAAAAGCTCTTTTTCGGTAGTGGTATAATGCAATTGAGCCCCCGTCATAGTCTTGCTAGCGTAATGGATTGGTTGAAAGTGTTTGTTCACTCTTTGGCCCAAAACCGCTCCAATAGCAAAGTCGCTAGCATCACACATCAACTCAAAAGGTAGCTCCCAATTAGGGGTAACCAAGACCGGTGCCTTAGTTAGCTTATCCTTAAGAAGATTGAAGGATTCGAGACACTCTTTGGAAAAGATGAAAGGAGTATCTTTTTCCAAGAGGTGGGTCATCGGGCGAGCGATTTTAGAAAAATCTTGGATGAATCGACGATAGAAGCCCGCATGACCAAGGAAACTTCTCACACCCTTCACGGTTGAAGGTGGAGGTAATTTGGCTATGACATCCACTTTAGCACGGTCCACTTCAAGACCGGCTTTAGAGATTTTATATCCAAGCACAATGCCTTCTTTTACCATGAAATGGCATTTTTCCTAATTTAGAACAAGGCGAGTGTCTTCGCACCGTTTGAGTATGCGTTCTAAATTGGCAAGGCAATGAGAGAAAGAATCACCATAAACCGAGAAATCATCCATGAAGACTTCCATAGTTTCTTCAACCATGTCATGGAAGATAGCCATCATACACCTTTGGAATGTCCCAGGAGCATTGCATAAGCCGAAAGGCATTCTTTTGTAGGCAAATGTTCCATAAGGACAAGTGAATGTGGTTTTCTCTTAATCTTTAGGATCGATGGGAATTTGAAAATACCCGGAGAAACCGTCTAAAAAGCAGTAATAGTCATTACCCGCTAGACGTTCAAGCATATGGTCCATGAAAGGAAGGGGGAAATGATCCTTTCTCGTAGCATCATTGAGTTTGCGATAGTCTATACAAACTCTCCACCCTATAACGAGACGAGTAGGAATCAACTTGTTGTTTTCATTGGGCACAACGGTGATTCCGCCTTTCTTAGGCACACAATGGACAGGACTAACCCATGGTGAATCCGAGATAGGATAGATCATTCCCGCATCAAGAAGTTTGATAACCTCTTTTTTGATTACGTCATGGATCTTAGGATTCACCCTTCTTTGGCTTTGAATAGTGGGTTTAAATTCGTCCTCCATGAGAATTTTATGTGTGCAAAAGTGAGGATCAATTCCACGAATATCGGAGATTTTCCAAGCAATCGCTTTCTTGTGATTCTTCAGCACGGCGATGAGTCGAGATTTTTCTTCCTCTTTCAAGTCCTTTGCGATGATGACGGGTGACTTCTTGTTGTCTTCAAGGAAAACATACTCGAGATGAGACGGTAGGTCCTTAAGCTCTAAATCCGGAGGATTTTTGATGGAAGGCGTAGTCAAATTCGGTTCATCGATAGAGATATCCTTAGGAGATGGTGGAGAAATATGGTCCTCATTGAGAAGTTTCTTAATGGTACGAATGTCTTCATCCCAATTGGAGGGAGAATCGTCATATTGCAAGTCCACATCTCCCAAAGTTGCTTCAAATTCTTTCAAGATGAAATCACTTTCTCCAAATGGAGTTAGTGATGGAGCAATAGAGGCGACGGTCTCAACAGTGGGTAGAGAAGAAGAACCACTTTTACAAGCGTCTTTGAAATGTTCTTCACAAGCCTCATCAAGAATGTCAATGAAATTAACACTCTCGTTTTCAGAAGGCTGCTTAGAAAGTTTACCCATGTTAAAAACGATTTTATCGTCACCAACTCTCATGATTAATTCGCCAGCGGCTACATCAATGAGAGTGCGACCGGTCCTCAAGAATGGACGTCCAACGATTAATGGAACACGGGGGTCCATCTCGTAGTCAACGACAACAAAATCCGACGGAAAGGTGAATTTGTCGACACCAACGACGTCTATCCCCACTGGATAAGCAACCGTACGGTTGGCTAATTCCAAAGTTATTCGTGTGGGGACTAGATCGGGTAGAGACAATTGTTTCCAAACGCTTAAAGGCATTAAGTTTATACTAGCACCTAGATCGGCTAGGGCCATACAATTTCTACCCCAGGGAAGTTGCAAGGAATCAAAAAACGACCCGGATCACCAAGTTTGGTTGGTAATTTCTTTAAGAGCACTGCGGAGCAATTCTCATTAAGCTGGGTCCGAGCAATGTCGAGAAGTTTCTTCTTATCACTGAGTAGATCTTTAAACATTTTAGCGTATTTCGGCATGTGAGCGAGAGCCTCAGAGAAGGAGATATTGAAATTCAGTTGTTTAAACATTTTGAGAAAGTTAGAAACCTGAATATCATCCTTGTTCTTCAATTTCTCTTTCCTCAACCTCGAAGGATAAGGTATATTGGGTTGAGATGAAGGCTTTGGTATGGAATTCTCACTCACATCCTTGGGTGGTGGAGGGGTAGAAGTAGAAGGTGGTGGGATTAGAGAAGTAGAAGTTGGAGGAATAGAAGATGGAGGATTTGGAGAAGGACACTCGTTTTCCTTTGTCACAATCACCGGTGTAGGTGTAGGAAGCTCGGGTTCCTTAAAACCTTTTCCACTGCGAGTGGTGATTGCTTTCATCTCCCCTCTTGGATTAGCAACGGTGTTACTCGGAAGAGAACCCGATCCAGAGGCTTGATTACTTGGGAAGAAACTAGCCATCATGTTCCTTAAGTCATTCGTTTAACTTGCCAAAGTGTTTCGCATATCAGCTCGAAGATCATTTCCTTGTTTCACCATATCTGCTTTCAAGTTGAGCATTTCCTGCTGAAGATTTTGCACTATCGCATCATTAGTCCTCATGTAGGTTTCAACGTATTGGTGTAATACGGTGGGTTGGTTGGGAGGAGGAGCATGGTAGGCGGGTGGTTGATAAGCAGGTTGTTGGTAAACTTGGTTGTTTCTTTGAGGTGGATATGGGTTTCTTTGTTTTTGATATGGAGTTGGAGCACGTGGTTGGTTTTGATTGTTGCGATTGAGGTTGGTTGGGTTTTGTAGGGGAAAACCGAGTGGTGAAAGAAAGTTGTTTGAGCGATAGCTGAGCAAGTTGTGGTCACCTTGAGGACGTGCTTGATAGCCTCCTGTAGAATAGGTACCGTTGGCGGCATACACATTTTCCGGATTGTCATGAGTCGAAGGACAATCGGTGTATGAGTGAGATCCCCCACAAATTTCACATGATTGAGTCAAAGCACTAGCTTGGGCAGCGATAGCTTTGGTATTGTTTGCGGCTTGGAGAGCAAGTGATTCAACAAGCGAAGTAAGCTTATAAATTCTCTTGTCGCTTTCATTAGTGCTAGCACTAGCCACATTGGTACGAACACTCTTGGTTTGCACTCTAGACTTGTTCTCAATAATATCCCAAGCGGCATTAGAAGACTTAACCAAAATTTTACCCCCCGAAGCACTATTTAGTGAATCTTGGTCATTCATGCCTAAACCATTGTAAAAAATATTAATTTGATGCACTTTTGTTAAACCATGTTGTGGACACTTTCTTAAAAGTTCCTTAAAACGGTCCCAAGATTCACTAAATGACTCACCGTACTTTTGTTCAAAAGTAATGATTTCATTCCGCAAAGCGGTAGTACGTGAGGGTGGGAAAAAGTAGTTGATAAATTTGGTCTCTAAATCCGTCCACGTAAGAATACTTTGTGGCGGTTCCTTATCAAGCCAATGCCGGGCTTGTCCCTCTAAGGAGAAAGGAAAAAGTTGCAAGCGAATTACCTCTTGTGAAACCCCATTATACTTAACTGTATTAGTGAGTTGAAGAAACCTTTTAATATGGTCATGAGGATCATCAATTGAACGCCCCAAGAATGGTTGAGCAGAGACCATTTGAATGAAGCTGGATTTAAGCTCAAAGTTGTTAGCTCCAATCTCAGGTATGACAATAGCATCGGTGTTGCCTTCTACGTGCGATTGCAAAAGCTCGATCATTGGTTGATTGTCCATGGTGACAATAGGTGGAGTAATGACTTCGGCTTGAGCTGCTTTCTTCTTACGAGCACGAGTACGCATGCACACCTACAAAAGGAAAAGCAAAATAGACAAGAAATATTTTTGGTTTTTATATGTTTTTCTATTTTTTTGTGTTTTTGAAATTTTTTTATTTTTTTTAGGATTTTTGAAAATTTTTAAAGTAGGGAAAATAACGTTCAAAAATGAACGAATCCCAAAATCCAACGCGTCTCTCACTAAAAACCGTTAATCTTAACGAAAAGAGCCGGCAGCGGCGCCATTTAATACAAGGTTTTTAAGCTCATATGAAAGTTCGTTGTTCCGATCTTTTCGAATTGATTATTCGTAGAAAGTGCGACTCAATTGTTCTTGGTGGAAAATAAAAAGGTTTGATCTATTTTAAACTAAAAATGAAAATGACGTTGAGTAAATAAAGATGAAAGCTTAAAAATTTAAAACTAAAAATGAAGACTTAAAAAATTGAAAAGTAATTGATTAAAACTTATAAAAATGTAAACTTTAAATCTTAAACTAAAATAAGACAAGTTAGAAATGAGCTAAATAAAAGGCGGGAAAAGTAAAATTCAAAAACTATAAAAACAAAACCTTATCCGGAATAAATTGATGCGCTTATCCGGAATAAGTGACAATGAAGGCTTATCCGGAATCTATCTTGGAGGCATTATCCGGAATGATGAATCGAATGCTTATCCGGAATATTTCTTCTTGGGCTTATCCGGAAAAATGACACGAACTTGCTTATCCGGAATGATAAAACCTCCTTATCCGGAATACATAACAAAAACCTTATCCGGAAACCACTTAGAACTCTTATCCGCAAAAAGGAACCAATGCTTATCCGGAATATGTAGATGACCACTATCCGGAATACTTCTCGAACACTGTCCGGAATAAATTGTTGAAAAACTTATTCGGAATAAATAGTAATGTACCCTTATCCGGAATTGATGGCTATCCGGAATAACTGAAACTACCAACTATTCGGAATGCTGAGACTTGCTGCTTATCCGGAATAATCTTAAGATGATTATCCGGAATATTGAAGAACTATGGCTTATCCGGAATATATATATCAAAACTCTTATCCGGAATGAAACAAAGTACACTATCCGGAATAAAAGGGCAAAAATCTAAGATCAGAATAAAAGGGTTAAAGTCCCTTATCCGGAATAAACTATTATGAAGTTTATCCGGAATAAGAGGGTTTGGGATAATTGTTCCGTAACATGAAAATTTAAGAAAATAAGCCAAAAGTCAATAAGCACTTTACCAAAAGTTAAACCAAAATGGTTTTAGGAAAAAGATGAAAAAGCTAGAATTAAAAAATTTTAAACACTAAATAAGCTAGAAATCAAAAATCACTTTTAATAATAAACTTAAACTTATTAAAAACTACTTATTTCTAAAAACTATTAAGCATAAAGATTAAGAATAATAAGCACTTTTATATAAAAACTTTTAAGATCACCAATTTAATACGCACAACCAAATAAGCTAAACAATCAAATCATCAACAAGATTAAGATAAAACTACATGATTATCAAGATTAAGTAAAAGATTAAGAAAGGTAGAATGAGAATTAAGGAAATAAGCTTGATTGATTAAAGATTAATATCAAAAGATTATAAGATTAAAGTTGATAAACTTAGAAAACTAGAGAGAAGAAAAATTTAAGCCGGTGGCAGCAGCTAGCCAAGAGCAAGGGAACTACTGGCAGCAGCCGGTGGCTAGGTGACGCAAGAAGGGGCAACCGCTTTAAGCCGGTTTGCCACTGTTTTTAGGGGTGTTTGGTTCGGACCGGTTCAAGGGTTTTCACGGGTCCGGTTCACGACATGTTTAATTAGATAGCACACGGGTTCGGTTCATGATTATCTATACAAGTTTAATTAACTTTACAAGTATATTATTTTTACAAGTTAATTAAATTAATTTAACATGGTATATAATTAATTTAATTAAAACATGGACTTAGTTTAATTATTCTTATTAGTAATACATGTTTTAACCTAAGTATTTATTTATTTATTTTACACTATAGTATTAATTAATTATTAAACATGGAATATAATTAATTAATAATCATGACTTAGGTTATATTAATATAGTATTAATACATGATTTAACCTAAGTAATTTTATACACTTTAGTTTAATTAAATCATGCTTATATTTATTTATATCGTATAACCTATTGTTTATTTAATTAACAGAGTATTCTTAATAAACTATACTATAACTACATGAATTATGATATTCTAAATATGGAAACTTTCTAATTCAGGAAACTTACTATTTTTGGAAACTTTCTATTTTTAGAAACTGATCTATTTTAAGAAGTTAATCTATTTTTGGAAACTTTCTATTTTAGGAAACCTGCTATTTTTAGAAAGTTACTTATTATTACACAACAAGTATAATAATACAAGAAATACAAGTAATGCTTAATCAGAATATACATAATACATGATAAACACAGCATAACGTTAAAATCAGTAAAACAAGACATGAACATATAAAACAAGCTAAGACATGATAAAACCAGTTACGTACTCAGTAATCAGAATACTTATACATGTATACTATTTATGTAGCATTAGTGAGATCGAAGTAGGACTCTCTTCTGTTCGTCTTCTTCGTTCACTAAACATAAGGTACGAATTTCCCGACCCTTCAGTATGGGCATTCTTTCCTTATTAGGATTTCCCCGTTTACAGCCAATTGTTTTCCCAGTATTTGTTTTATATGTTTGATACTTATGTTAGATTAAGATCCTAAGCCATATACATGCATGATGAGTGTCACCTAGTTATGGAGGTACCATAACCATAACACTTGAGGCACCAGTGTTATGACTTCCCCACGGCGAAGTGATTGCTCGTGGCGTCCCTTTTTCAGTTTTGGCCATTATATTATATTATCATGTGGGGCGTATGGGTGCATCCTAGTTGCATGTTTATCAGTATTATCATAGTGAATGTGATGTGTGCCTTACATCCTTCACTAGGAGCTGATCCCTCCTACCCAGACTATTTAATTAGAGGCAACCCCTCTAATTGCATGACGAGGTCTCCCCTCCAAGTATTCATGCACGGTGGAACCTCATGACCTATATCGGCTATTGGCTAATTAATACAGTTTTCATATAAAAACATAAGTCTTTTCAAACTATAAAACCAGTTTTATGCACATGTTCCAGGTTTTTCCAGGACTTATACATTTCCGTTGCTATTAGTCTTAGTTATGTTCCAGCCATTTATACTATGTCGTATATCCGTGAACTGAGCGTTATGCTCAGCCGTTACTTTTTTTCCATGTCCCAAAACGGCAGGTACCCAAGGACGGACTCGAGCATTTGGAGTAATTGCATAAGATGGAAGCTGCCATAGACTTCTTCTCCTTTTTGCCCCATATACTTATGCTCATTTAGTCTTTCCTAGTTCATTTACTTTATTTATGTTTTGGGCTTATGTTTGGGAACCGATGTTTGATTCCGGTTTTCCCTATGGTCATGTATGCTTTACTACATATTACCTTGCATGCTTTGATGACACGCCATAATTACGCGTAACGGTCCACTTATCAAAGTGGGGTGTTACAATTATGGTAACAGAGCCAAGTTTTTGACATGTAGGCTCTAAAACTCGACATGTGACTAGCGGGAAGTCACCAGAAGCTTCCTAAGTCAACGCTTGTTATTCCACGTATTAATGTTTTCAGCACCTTGTTGTTTTAACCATGATGTTTTCATCGGTATTGTTTTACTAATATGGATGAACAACCGTCATCCATACTTAGTTATGTGTCATTGTTTCATGCATGATGTTCCTTGTGAACTGTGCCTAATGTGGATTAAACCCCAGTAGTTCATAATTGGTCACATAAAATTTTTTTCATGTATTATTGTTGCAGGTATTATGACTATGTAATGGTTGGTATCGGATTGGCCTTATTTAGTCACATGTGCTTTTATCGACACTTTTAACTTTGGGACCAACCCATAGGCGTCCCCTCGCCATGTCTTTTGTTTTGGGTGAACTGACCATAGGCGTTTACCCTCGCGCATATAAAAGTTTTCATAAACTACAACATGCATTCAGGCACTGTTTTCATGTATAAATTTCATGTTTACATGCATAAATTTTTTCTCATGATAATGTATTATGTCTTGATCAAATAAATCATGTCAAATTTTATTTTATGAACCGACCCATGGTCATCCACACCAGCGATCTTCGGATTCATTTCATTACTGTCATAATTTTTCATGTCCCCTCATAAGTTACTATGTCTTTTATGTCAAGCATGTTTTCATACTATCATGGTTAACTTCGTTTTCATGCTGATTATATTGTATACTCCTTCATGTTAAGTTGCTTCATGTTTCTTCATGATGATTTCGCCTTCATATTGATTATGTCTTACGTCTCTTTTGTTGTTTATGCTCTCATACAAGACATCGTGGATTTCAGTTAATCCTGCTTTCATGATAGTAATAGTTGGTTTTTATTAATCATGCTTTCAGGCAAATTATCGTTGAACTTCGTTTAACCACACTTTGGCGTTTCTCTATGCAACCAGAATTATGTTTATACTGGCATTGCTAGGAACCAATTATTTTCCTTTAAAATCATGAAAGATGATCGACCCCATACCGATCATTTCATGTACATTCCATGTGTACTCCATGTATCCTATTCCATGTTTATTACACGTACCTTAATCCATGTGTATTTTACTTGTAATATTTCACGAGTATTCACTAGTTGATTCTGAATCATCTCAGGTGTATTTTCAGTTGTTGATATTCTACAAGATTGCTAATGCCGCTCATAACTTGGAGATGTTACTAAAGGTGGATGCTGCTGATTTTTAGAGACGCTACGAGATGCTGATGCTGATGCTGTTCACAACCTAGAAATCTTACAAGACGAAGACAAAGGCGTTAGATCAAAGCTATCGGACGAGAAGATGCTTCACCACCAGGCGATTCCCATCAATCATTGTCCCTAATTATTAGTTACATGTCACACGTCATTCAGTTGTCGTTTCAGTCATATGAGTGAGAACCGGTACCAGCCGGCCACTCAGCTGAATAAGTACATGAATCACTGTCATGAGAATGACAGTCATGGAACTGACAGACAAGATGATAGTAACCACTGCTGTGACGACAACTATCCTATAAATCGCAACAGAAGCTCCGGTCACAGACGTGATCAGAAATACAAAAAGGTCAGCAGTCTAATTGAGCCGTCAAATTCTGGCATAATAACCCAAGAGTTTCAAATTTATTTGTATGACATCTCGAGACACATGTCAAGAAATCAGTCAAGACACATGTCTCACGTATACTTTCTGAAGTCACATGTCAAGACACCAGTCAAGACACATGTCATGCTTATTTTTTTTCAAGACACGAGTCAAGACACATGACTTACGTCTTTTCTGGAACTTCCCTAAGAAATTCAGGGTGCCCTCCAATGGGTATATCCATTTTGTTATGCCATGTTGTAAGCATGCCACAAGAATTTCAGTACCTTCGCCAGCGTATTATCCAACACCCCCAATTTACATTGCGCAACGGAAATACACAATTAGGTGCTAGACACAAGCATCATCACACAAGGTATATTAAACGACTCAAAATAGAGACGTTTACACATAAATATAAACAAGATTTTCATAATAGGTCTAAAACATAATTTTCATCCCATGATTGTACTAAAACGACATCAGAGTAAAGCGTTTAGTCCCCATGGATCTCGACCAACAACCAACACAAGTTTAGTACAGTACATCAACATAAATAAATTGTTCAACAGTAAAGGATAGAAATAGTTTTTAGACCAACATTCTTCCCAAAAGCCAAGCCACAATCTCCACAACAAAGCTCCATGCTCCATCACTTCCTATTACCTGAAATACATGCTAAAACAAGTCAACAATAATGTTGAGCGAGTCTATAGGTTTATCAAATCACATTTGAACACAAGAAGAAAATCAATCATAATCATTTATAGAATTGTCGTACACACAATCTATATTCAAGGCAATAATAAACATTGTACTTAAGCTCATGACACCGACCCCTTAACCAAATAGTCACCCACGCCAAATGCCGGCATTACTAGAATAAAACCATTTCCCCTCTAGGGTATCAGTTGCTAAAATACCACATTCTTATTCCCGTAAATTATCCTTCCCAGAGGTTACTCAGCGTAATGACCTGGTCTCAGATAGGGTGGTCAACCCAATAGTACTATCATTAGAATAAGCGGCTATTCCCGATGTTGATCCCAAAGTCAGATCTTAAACCTTAATAGCTTGTTTAAGGGTTGTGATAGAGAGAAAGAATTCAATCTAACACTAGAGAAACTTTGCAAAGCAAAGTAACTAAACAAGATGCGGAATGTAATGTTTAGCACAAGAACAAAAGAGATTCAAACGTTGAACTTTAATATATCAAAGATATACGAATACCCAAAGTGGTATTAGGGTTTACAAAACCTTAAAGTAATAATAATGAAAAACGAAATGAGAAAGACACACTTTGCATGCTAACCTAGTGAGTCCTTTTATAGATGCAAGGACCCACGTACAAGATCACTACTAACAAACTATGGAAAGTATTAAGGAATAATAACTGAAACGCGTAAAGATCTATTCCATGTTTATCTTGACGGCAGGGCCTTTGACTCCAGCAGGGGAACGAATCCCCCTGCCTTTGTTATTTAGCAGGGGGAACTTACTCTAGCAGGGGTATGAATAATCAACTAGCAGGGGAAACAAATAAGCATAGATTTATTCCCAACAATCCTCCCCTAAACTTGTGCTTTCCCCTAAAGACAAGTTTCTGAATAAATGCTAGTTGATGAGGATGCTTACAAACTCTCTGGCCAAATCTGACTATGAACCATTCTTACCAAATCATAAGCAACAGGCTTTTTGGCATCAACAATTAACTTAGCCTGTGCTAACTTCTTCAAGGTTTCCTGAGAGAAAGGATAATACCTGTGATTGAGTAAATAAACACTCACACCTTCCATTACTACCTCATAAACCCCAGAATTGGTAAACAGATTCCAATACACCAAATCTCCTTTATTCACTGCATCAAATAGAGGATCAAATAATTCATGCTCATACATCCTATGCATGCACTCCCAGATTACCCAATCCTTTTCAACACCATCCATGGTAGGAGGTTTTGCAGCAAACGTCTTCTTCAATATTTTCCACAGATCTTCTAAGTCTTCACTATCCAAAATTTGAAACATGACATCTATGCTTAGAAAAGTCTGTGCTGTATTGTCAGCCCTTGTAAGCTTCCACCAAGTTCTCCCTCTGTGTTCATAAACAGCATACTCTATAATAGCAAACTTCTTTCCAAGTTCACTGGGTGAGATTTCATCATTTTCCTGTAAAATCAGCTGTTTGTCAATTTCATCATTTGATGGCCCTTGAGACTCTTTAGTGATTATGCCCACTTGCTCCATTCTCTTGAGTCTCTTTGCTGCTCTTTGTGCATTAAGTACTGACTTCTCAAGTACTTCTGGAAGACTTTCACCTGCTTGGTGTGATTCCCCTGCTGGGGATGATGCACCTGCTTGTGTAGTCTCTCCAGCTTTTCTTTTCTTTGTTGCTCTAGCTTTCTGTAGCACTTCACTTTGTCTCCTAAGATACTCAGCTTCCTCAGGAGTGTTGATTGTCATCCAATCCTCCACATCATACAACTTTAGAACTGGTCTGACTGCTCTCTTTATGGCTTCAAAGCTCATATCTGTGAAGTCACCATCCTTCCACTTTCTATGCCTTTTAAGCAGAACTTTATAGTGATCAAGTTGCCCTTTCTCTGATGTTCTATACTTTTCACTCTAAATTTGCATTGCCCTTCTTTCCAGATATTCAGTTTGAAATTTGTAAACAAGGCAAGTCAACTCATACCTGTCTTCCAAAGGAGCATTTTTCAACTCCTTCTCCCATTGATTAAGAAATTCTTCAACATGAGGTACCCTGTCATCTAGTTCCCTATGCATAATTTCAACCTGTTTTAGCATATCCTTGGGCCTCATCTTCTCCATCCTTTGATCCTGCATATCCATTTCCTCTTGTTGTAGCCTGAGAGCTACTTGTGCATCATGAGCTTCTTGGATCTTCTGCTGTTCAGGAGTCAGATGCTTGTATTTTCTCTTGGGCTGTTGCACCATGATTCCTTTTCCTTTATCTTTTGGATCCACTGCTGGTGCTGGTTTTGCTTTAGTTGCAGGTTCTTTGATTGTTATCCCCTTCTGAGTTGGTTGCTTTCTATTTTTCCTAACAAATGTTTGAGTTATGTTCTTAGCAGGGGATAAACTTACAGCAGTGGGATCAGCAATGGCAGGGGAAACTTTTGAAGCAGGGGCTTCTTCTTGATTGCCCATGGTGAGCAATGTTTGAGCAATATCTTTGGTTGCACTTCCCTTGTCACTTCCTTTATCAGCACTTTCCCTCTCCATTCCTTCCTTAGTACCTGTTATCTTTCCATGCTCCCTACCAGGATACGAATAATACTCAGTAGATCCTTCTTTGGTTGGAATTTCCTCCCCTTTGGAAGCATCCTCATCTGTGGAAAGAATCAGTCTGGGCTTTCTCCTCCCCTCAAGAGTAGCAAGTCTGGTTTCCAAATGAGAGATGACCAGACCTTGCTTTTTGACATCTTGTACAAGTTGTGCATTCTGCCTTTTCAGGCTCATGCACATTTTCGTCAATTCCAAGTTTTTCAAAGGTTTCATACTGCTCTCAATCCTAGAAGGGAATTGCTCCCCTTGTTGGATATCATGGAGTGGGGGAGAGGACTTATTGATGGTGTCACTATCCTGCTCACCCCTTGAGGATGAGACAGTAGTGGCAGCCAAACCCCCAGGTTGCTCCAAACTCTTGGAGACTCTCCTCTCTGCTGCTTGTGAAGATTCACCAGGCAAGGGAGACCTGGCAAACCTAGATTTGGAACGCCTTTCTTGGTATGGATTAGCAGGTGGTAGGTTCTTGGCAGGGGATTTAGCAGGTGGATTTATGGCTGTTTGATGTTTGGCTTCTTCCCGTCTGATTTGGTCTAGCATGATTGAAGTGAATGGAATATTTCTGCCAGAGAACAAAGGTGATGGTGCAAGTAATGTGGTGAAAAGTTTGGTTGTGTGTTTGGTTGCTAAAAAATAGTTTATGTGTGTAATGGGACCATGATCACTCATATTCAGCAAAACTTCTATAAACCTTGGATACATACAAAACTTTGAGGTGCTTGAAACATTTTTCACCATGCCTTTAAAAATCATTTGAGAAAAACAATACTTCCTTCCTGTTGCAAAGCAGATCAGGGCAGAAGCTATCTCACTACCAACTTCATTAAAAGCAGTGGTTTTGGGTGACAAACATTGCATAATAGTATGAATCAAAAGTTTCCAATGAGGGGCAAACTGGCCTTTAGCAAATTTTAATTTTTGATTTTCAGAAAGTTTATACCCCAATTTTTCAAGACCTTCAAAAATTTCAGCCTCAGAAAAGTTGGTTATTCCATCCTCATCATCAAGGAGAAGATTCTCCCTAATGGAGGCAAGTGAGATTACCTTGGAATGACCATCAACTGTGCTTTGTATTATGACCTCTCCATTCACTGTTTTGGTCATGGCTTTAGACCAGAACTGTTGAATGTGTGAGGTATAAATGCGAGGATTGATGAGAAGGGCCACTTT
The DNA here is from genome assembly GCA_025667525.1 of Glebionis coronaria. Lineage (NCBI taxonomy): Eukaryota > Viridiplantae > Streptophyta > Magnoliopsida > Asterales > Asteraceae > Glebionis > Glebionis coronaria. The sequence continues at coordinate 490,365,117 of CM046876.1, read as the reverse complement.
GAAGTATGAGGACTTTAGAAAGGCCACAGCCTCAGCAAACTCGGCTGGTTCATCATGAAGCAAAGCAATTTGGTTATGATTCGGAGCAATTTTAAGAGTCATGATGAATTTGAAAAATAGTTTAAAGGTTTATAGAGATGGGAGGTAAGTGGGATTAGATCGAAAGAGATTTGTGGACCTGCTGGTAAAGGGAATTAAGTTTATATAGGCGAATTGAAGAGCTGTGATTGGACCAAAATTTTCAAATTGCAAAAATATCATGAATAAATCTTGATAAAAAATTAATATATTTGAAATAGAAGGAAAAGATTACCAATCAGCTAAGAAAGCGCCTTAAATATCTTTTAAAAAGAATAAAATATTCCCTAACCAAAATTTAAGCAAGCAGGCCCAACGGCTATGAACAGGGTAACGGTATTGTCGGTCAATGGTCAAACAGGGGAATGTTGTGAAGGCAGGGGAACAAAAAATAAAAGCAGGGGAAACTTTCCTAGGGGTATTAAACTAGTCATGAAGGGACTAATGCTAACTAGCTCTGCTCTAATGCACACACTTGTATACACAAGATAGATACATAGAATCTCAAGAGTCCTCTATTCAGCAATGGTCCCAATACAAAAAGTTAATACATAAGTCCCCCTACACCAGGTAATCCCAAGAAATCATGCATACCCCAGTCACCATCCCAACCTTGTCCCTTACCTATGGTCAGTTAGTCTTGGCAATGTGTGCCACACATCTATATTTTGAGCAGCAAGCTGCTTGAATAAAGAAATGCAAACACACACTACAGTGCCTCAAGGTTTCAGAGTTTAGACAAGCTGTGCAGCAGGTCATCATTACCCTGAACCCCCACTCACCAATGGATATGATCTAAGATCATATATGAGCATTCTAAGAATACCCTGAATCCTAAAGGTTTGACCTAACCCCCCCCCCCTGAAACATAGAGTATATACCTGATCCACCAAGGAGAGTAGTATGCACCAATATGAACCTCTGCATTGTTAGTCTAAAACCACATAAAACCACTTTTGTAAACAGAACACACCCTGCTTAAGAGAAAAATTCTCTTGGCAGGGGAATAAACCCCAAGCAGGGGAATCAGTGTTAAAAAGCAGTGGAATGAAAGAAATGGTAAAATTGACTAATAATTATACAACAACAGCAATGAAGTAACCCTGATTACACATAACACAAATAGACATCAGATTTTAAGGAGTAACCATTCCAATACCTGCAACCAGATACTGAAACCTCCCTACCTCAAAAGCTTTTGTTAAAAGATCAGAAACATTAAGTTCTGTATCAATTTTCTCAGGGACAATCAGTCCTTTTTCAAAACAATCTCTGATAAAGTGATGTCTAATCTCAATGTGTTTGGTTTTGCTATGAAAAACAGGGTTCTTTATGATGCAAATTGTGTTGTTGTTGTCAATGAATATCTTGGTTTTAATAAAGTTGTACCCATAATCAAGTAATTGATTTTGCACCCAAAGAACTTGACCACAGCATGCAGCAGCTGCTACATACTCAGCTTCAGTTGTGGATGTTGCCATGATGGTCTGCTTCTTACATTGCCAAGATATAAGCCTGCTCCCCAAAAACTGGCATCCCCCTGTTGTAGACTTCCTATCATTGTTGTCACCAGCATAATCACTATCTGAATAAGCTATCAGCTCAAATGGTGACTCCTTTGGATACCAGAGTCCTAGGGTGGGATGACATTTTAGATACCTAAAGATCCTTTTCACAGCAAATAAGTGACACTCTGTTGGTGACACCTGGTATCTTGCACATAAGCAGACTGCAAACATGATGTCAGGTCTTGATGCAGTAAGATACATAAGAGACCCAATCATAGACCTGTAATTCCTGACATCAATAGGCTTGCCAGGACCATCCTTGCCCCATGGATGATCCTTGTCCATGGGAGTGGACACCTTCTTCCCATCAGACATGCCAAACTTCTTTACAATCTCAGCTACATATTTGTCTTGTGAGATAAATATCCCATCTTTCCGCTGCTGAACTTGTAACCCCAAAAAGAAGTTTAGTTCTCCCATAGCACTCATTTGAAACTTATCCTGCATTAATTTGGCAAACTCTTTGCTAAGCATGGAGTTAGTTGATCCAAAAATGATGTCATCCACATAGACTTGTACTAGCAGAAGGTCACCCTTTTGTTTCTTTGTAAACAAGGTCTGATCAATCTTCCCCCTGCTGAATCCATTGTCTAGGAGATATTTGGAAAGAGTACCATACCAGGCTCTGGGAGCTTGATGAAGGCCATACATGGCCTTTTTCACTTTGTATACTTTGTCAGGATGTTCTGGATCTTCAAACCCTGGTGGTTGCATGACATAGACTTCTTCATCAATGGTTCCATATAAGAAGGCACTTTTCACATCCATCTGGAAAACAGTGAAGTCCATGAATGAGGCATAAGCAAGGAATAATCTAATAGCTTCAATCCTTGCTACTGGAGCAAACACCTCTTCATAATCAATCCCTTCTTCCTGAGTATACCCTTGTGCTACTAACCTTGCTTTGTTTCTGACAACTATTCCCCTTTCATCCTTTTTGTTCTTGAGTACCCACTTGGTCCCAATAGGCCTTGCCCATTTGGGACAATCAACCAGAATCCAAACCTCTTGTATGTCAAATTGTAAGAGCTCCTCTTGCATAGCTTCAACCCAGTTTGGGTCATTTAAAGCTTGAAAAATCTTCTTTGGCTCTTCTTGTGACAAAAATGCAGTAAACAGACAACATTGCATGTTGTCATGATTGAACTTCATGGTGATGTTAGCAATGAAGCTGTGCTCCTTTGCTGTATACCTTGTATGTCTGGGAGCTTCAGGATCACCAATAATCTGAGAGATAGGATGATCTTTATTAATTCTATAGGTAGGCTGCATGATGACTTCTGTTTCATCTTCTTCCAAATCAGAATTGATGGGGCTGTTTTGATTAGGAAAGAAGTCCTCAAAGGAACTTCCAAATGTGACAGCATGACCTAAAGATGGGTGCTTGTGAGCAGAATGAAGCTCTGAATAACTAGGACCTCCACTCCTGATAATTCTGCTTCCACTGCTGGATATGATAGGACCATCATTTATGGGTGTAGATGATGAGATGAGTGGGGATTCTCTTTCTGCATCAGTATTCTCATTAGTATCATGATCCTTTGTGAGAGAGGAATCAATTCCTCTAGCAGGGGAATCCAGGATTCCACTGCTTTCAGCCATTCCACTGCCTTCAGACATAGCAGGGGATGAGATTGGATGTTCTTTTCCCGAAGCAGAATTATCTTCTTGTGTATCAGCTTCACTAGGAAACAATGATGGTACATTCATGTACCTCAGAGGTGACTTCTCAGCATCAATTGTTTCTTGAGTACCTGAAATGTTAGTGTTCTGCAAGACAACAGGTACATAATTCATGGACTTAGAAAGTACATCTATATCAAAGAACCAGTCAGGACCTGTTTGAACATCTTCAGGTTTGTCTTCAAGGAAGTTCACATGAAGATTTTCTGTGATTTTGCTTGTCTTCTTGTTGAAGACCCTATATCCCTTGCTGTTTAAGGAATAACCCACAAAGTATCCATCATCACCCTTTTCACTAAACTTACCAAGATTGTCCATAGTGTTCAAGATGATAACATGACACCCAAAAGGTCTGAAAAAGTCAATTAAGGGAGGTCTTCCATTAAACAGCTGATAAGGGGTCTTGTTGTGTGCCTTGACTATCAAGGCCCTGTTTTGCACATAACAAGCAGTGGATACAGCTTCAGCCCAAAAGATAACTGGAAGTTTGGAATCAGACAGCATTGTTCTTGCAGCTTCAATGAGTGTCCTATTCCTTCTTTCTGCCACTCCATTCTGTTGAGGTGTTCTAGCAATGCTAAACTGCCTCTTGATGCCTTTGTTTATGCAGAAAGAATCCAATTTCTGATTTCTGAACTCACCACCATTGTCTGACCTTATGGTAACTACCTTCATGCTTTTTGACAGTTCAATTTGATTGATGAACCCAATGAGTACATCAGCAGTGTCACTCTTTTCAAATAGAAAGAATGTCCATGTAAATCTTGAAAAGTCATCTGTAATCACTAAGCAGTACCATTTCTTCATTATACTTGCCACAGAAGTAGGACCAAAAAGATCCATATGCAGTAGTTCCAATGGCTTGGTGGTGGACATACTTGGTTTTGACTTGCAAGATGCTCTGTGTTGTTTCCCTTTTAGACATGCTGCACAAGTATGTTCAGTGACAAAAGACTTGGAAGGAAGACCATGAACCAGATTATGCTTTACCAGTTTGTTCATGTTCTTGAAATTAAGATGACCAAGTCTTCTATGCCATTTCTTACATTCATCTGCTGAAGCTTTGGCAATGAAACATGTTTCATTGTCTTGGAGAGAGATGTCCTTGAGATCAATTGTGTACATGTTCTTCTGTCTTGGTGTTCTGAGAACAATTGGAGTGTCTTCTGGTAAGACAAATTCCTTTCCTAATACCAAGCATTCAGTGTCAGTAAACAAGACAAAATTCTTGTTATCAGTCATCTGTGACACACTGAAGAGATTATACTTGAGTTCCTTCACCAAGTACACATTGTCAAAAGTCATCCCATTTGTGACAATGGTTCCTTTTCCTGTTATAGTTCCATGCCCATCTCCAAAAGAAACACCATCATTGTCATGCAGGGGTACAAAGTTAGACAAGTAAGCTTTGTGTCCAGTCATACTTCTTGAGCATCCACTGTCCCAATATGCTCTATCATCCCTTGTCTTCTTTGTCACCTGCAAAAGGAAAAACAAATTAGTTTTTCTTGGGGACCCAAGCCATTACAGACTTGGATCTACCTCGTGTATCAATGTAAGATAGCTTATCAAAGACTAGAGATACACCATTAGATTGAGTACCCCTTTTGGGTGCCCAAACCCAACGAGCTGAGGCTTTCACAGCTTTTCCCCATCTTCCCATGTTCCTAGAATGCACACCTCTTCTAGCAGGGGATACCCCAGTTTTAGCAGGGGAATCCTTATGCTTGGCAGAGGGAACCCACCTTTTGTTTTGGCCTCTATTCATGTGTTGGTAAGGTCTTGGGCTAGTTTTATATGCAGTATAAGGTGTTGGGGTAGTCACAGAAGTGTTGGGCTTTGGGTGAACATCATTTTCCTTTCTAAGGGCTGGAGCAACATATTTATCAGCTACTCTATTTCTCAAGGCAGGGGCAACATACTTGGCAGGGGAAAAGGATTTTGCCCCTGCATTTAGAAGAATGGCTCTAGGTTGCATATCCTTTAAGGGATTTGCAGCCACCATCTCCATTGGTGCCTTACACTCCTGATAAGTGTGTTCAAAACTGCCACATGTGAAGCAGGGCTTGGTATTGATCACAAAGTCTTTTCCTAATTAATGAGACTTTTGGTCATTCCAATTCCTTTGATTACCTCTGACATTCCTGTACATACCAGCATACTTAATGATAGGTTTAGGAGACTGTGGTCTAGCCCTGCTTTTAGAGTTTGGATTGCTGCTAGAACTTCCTTCTTTTGAAAATTTAACAGGGTTGTCAATTTGCTTTAAGCCAACCTGTTCCTGTTTAATATCCCTAATGACACTAGTTTTAACTAGAGACTCTTCTGTATCAGGATTATTAGGTATATAAGCACTTAAATCAAACTCAATGTCATCCTGTTTTTCAAAACAAGGGAGACCAGTCCATGACAAGTCTTTTCTAGGATATGCAGCATGGATGTTAACACGGGGGTGGAGGTATAGTAGCATTCATATTCTTAATTCCAAACCCTGTTTTGTCCTTAGGAGATTGACCAATTTCAAATGCCTTGGTTAAATCTTTTGAAGCTTTTCCAAAATTTTCAACAGTTTCCTCATCTATCTTTTGGTTAGCTTTGAAAATTTCAAGTTCAGCAGTTAAAACATTTATAGATTGGTTATTCTCCTTGACATCTCTTTCTAGAATTACAATGTGATCCCTATAATCACTTTCTCTTTGCCTAAACTCTCTTATGGTGGACTCTAGTTGTTCTAAAGCACGTTTGTAATTATCAAGATCATTATCACAATTGATATAGTCAGCTTTTACCTTTCTGATTTGATCATTTAAAGATTCAGTATTTTTTCTACAAGCTTTAGTACAGTATGAGTTATCATATACCTCATTGTCAGAGCTGGAACTTGACATGGCCATAAGTGCAAAGTCTTTTTCCTTCTCCTCAGCCATCAAAGCTTGATTTCTTTCCACACTTTCTGTCATAGCACTCCAGTCCCATCCATTTGCTCCATCTATCCCCTGCATTGCTACCATAGCTTTAGCACCAGAATCCTCATCCTTTCTATGGCTATTTCCAGACTTAGGTCCTCTGCATTCCCTGGCAAAATGACCCTTCTTGCCACAATTGTAGCATTCAACTTTTGATTTATCAAACCCAGCCACATCAGATGGATTAATTGTGATCTTCTTCCCATACTTCTTGTGGAACCTGTTGGCTCTCATGCTTAGCAGAGCCATATTCCACTTGATATCCAATTCTTCTAGTGCTTGCTTACTGATTTGATTCAGATCTTCATGTAACACTGTAGATCCTAGTGGGCCTTGAGATGCTATGAAGGCACATGCAGTATCAAGACTGAATGTAGCTGGTCTTTCTTCATCATAGGAAGGTCCAGACCTGGTAGCAGGGGAATAAGTAGCAGGGGCTACTTCTATTCCACTGTTCTTGGCGATTCCACTGCTTTGTGATATGAATGCCATGTTAGCAGGGGGATCAGCCACTCCACTTGAGTTGGTGGGAATTGTCCCTTTTGACTTCATTTCATTGACAATAGGTTCAAAAACTTTTAAGTTATTGTATATATCATCAATATTCTTGTTGTCCAAGTCATCCTTATTCTGCCAGATTGCCTTATAGACAAACCATTCTTTCTGGAGGCTGTTAAGAAACCTGGTATTCACCTGCTCTCTTGATACCTCAATATCAAAGAATTCCAAGTGGGCCACCATGTCTTGAAGCCTATTGTAAATAGCTCCAATTGATTCATCACCTATTGCTTTGAAAGAAGCAAAATCATCTAGCATTTGATTCTTCTTCTTTTTCTTTGTGGCTTCATTTCCTCCAAAGGTTGTGCCTATGGCTTCCCATAGTTCCTTAGCTGTCTTGTATTTCCTGAATCTGAGTTGATGTCTATCAGGTAGGGCTAACAGCAATGAACTATGAGCCCTGACATCATGCCTTCTAGCCAGTATTTCTTTATCACATAGAGCAGCAGATTTCTTCTTGTCCTTACCTTTGGAACTTTCACCTTCATCCTTGCCTTCTTCAACTGCCACCATTTTGTTGAATTGATCACCAAACTCTATGATCTCCCAGAGAACATAGTGTTCCATTTTCAGGTATTGTTGGATTCTGAATTCCCATAATTCAAAGTTTTCAGGATCCAACATGGGTAACTTGAGGGTATTGTGATTGCTGCTGTTTGTGGATGATTCTGAAGACATGTTTGCTATGAGGGTTTTGTTCTTGATTTAGACAAAGTTTCTCAACAAGCTCTGATACCACTTGTTGATCCCAAAGTTAGATCTTAAACCTTAATAGCTTGTTTAAGGGTTATGATAGAGAGAAAGAATTCAATCTAACACTAGAGAAACTTTGCAAAGCAAAGTAACTAAACAAGATGCGGAATGTAATGTTTAGCACAAGAACAAAAGAGATTCAAACGTTGAACTTTAATATATCAAATATATACGAATACCCAAAGTGGTATTAGGGTTTACAAAACCTTAAAGTAATAATAATGAAAAACGAAATGAGAAAGACACACTTTGCATGCTAACCTAGTGAGTCCTTTTATAGATGCAAGGACCCACGTACAAGATCACTACTAACAAACTATGGAAAGTATTAAGGAATAATAACTGAAACGCGTAAAGATCTATTCCATGTTTATCTTGACGGCAGGGCCTTTGACTCCAGCAGGGGAACGAATCCCCCTGCCTTTGTTATTTAGCAGGGGGAACTTACTCTAGCAGGGGTATGAATAATCAACTAGCAGGGGAAACAAATAAGCATAGATTTATTCCCAACACCCGACTCACAACATCATGTCAGAAGATAGTTAACGGCTCATGAATTTAGGGTCTTTAGCAACAAGGTACTTAATACAATGTAAACAACTTAGGCAACATTCGGGTCCAACAATTACTCATGACTTGTGTTCATTTATTTTCAAATAGCATGTATCCCCCTCGCGGGTATAAAACATTTAGTAGCTATCATAAAAAGCGAGGTACAGACTCACGTTAGTATAAGAGATCTAGTGAGATGATCGTCGATGATAATGGATGCCTTTCAAACACGAGAACCGCTACCTATCAAATAAGGCGCGTTCATTAATAATGACTCGAGAAATAAATCATATATAAAAACATCAAACTTAAACTCATAAAGTCACGATAAACTCGATAGAAAACGATATAAATAACTTCATTATACTCTACTACACATTTACTTTACCATTTTACACTATTAATAAAGTTCGCCGGCACATACTACATGTACTAGCTTATTTACCCCTTTTTGACTTATCAAACGTTTATGAAACGACTCGATAAACTAAATTACTATATGTAGAAAGTCCTCCTACAAGTTTATCAAATGAAACTACTTTTAAAGTCCTTTACCCGACTCGTCTTCAAACTACAAAATCCGGACAGATTTACGTTAATTTTTCATACAACCGTTTTAACTTCTTTAAACGACTCCGTTTACAAAACCGACACTCGGATTTTAAAGTAAACTCACCCTCTAAGGTTAACAACTCATTATCAGTAGGTTATACATTTCAAAACATCAATTTATAGTCCCCGAGATTCGATCCAAATATCGACAACAACTATATGTAGTGCCGATACTCGTCTCCCGGTACACGAATAATCAAAACATCATAACTTCGCGCTCGTTTGGAGCTAGAAGCTCTACTTTATATCAAATCGAAGCTAATCAAATTATATACAACCTTAGGCTATAAGTTAAGCCATTATCAAAACATAAAAATTCGGATTTTACAGTTTACTTACTGTTATAAAATGACCATTAAAAACTTTTACAAAATCACATTTTTGATTAAAACCAACCATGAAAATGATCATTCCTATACCCTAATATCAACATATATGAACCATAACATCCAAATCATCATAAAAATAAAAACCTTTAGATCAAAATCAAGTTTTTAACAAAATTCTTGCAAGAATCACCATTGATCATGCTAAAAACACCATGCATGATCATGGCTTTAACCTACCAACATGAAAAAACTAAAAAGCCTTGCATGTATGATTTTCTTACACCAAAATGATCCTTGATCAATTCTAAGATAGGGACTTGTTTTAGTTTAGCTCAAATCATCATAGTTTTGGAGTTAAAATTGAATGAATGGGTGTTCTTGTGGTGGTGAAGGTCACGGCTAAAAGAAGAGAAGAGAGAGAGGAGAGTGAAAATTTTTTAGTGGAGATTGTGAGGGTTTGTGTTATTTTTAAGCTTATATATAGTGGTTGAGGGACCTTTTTTGTAATTTTGCAATATTTGTGGCTCAAAATGAAAATAGTTAGCTAAAAAGCCGGAAATAACTATTAGTGAATTTTAAAAATATTTACGGGGCTCGGGTTTCATAAAGATACTTTTAAAAATTTAAAACGTACCTCAAATATAATAATATCGACTCCCGACTCGACCTAACACGTCATTTAAAATAAAACATAAAAAATGACAAAAATCAAACAACCGACAATAAGACGTAAAATATTTGGCATCCATCGAAATCACGCTTGCTAATACTCCTTATACTTATTAAATATAAAATATAAACCTTCCAACATCGGTTTAAACTTAAACCTCCAAAAATAAATATCATTCAAACTCATCCAAAAATTTCAAAAATAATCGTAAAATAAAATTAAGCACTGACCTCGGTTTTGGGTTGTCACATCCCCCCCCCCCCCTTCTTAAAAGAAGCGACGTCCGCAGCGCTTAATCCTTCCTAAACAAATGAGGATACTTATCCTTATAGAAATCCTCACGTTGCCAAGTAAACTCTGGCCCACGTCTAGAGTTCCATCTCACTTTCACAATCAGAATCCTACTATGCTTCAATTTCTTAACTTCCCTATCCATAATCTCTACAATTTCCTCTATAAAATGAAACTTATCATCAAGTTGAATTTCCTCCAATGGAATCACCACATCCCTTTCAGCTAAACACTTCTTCAGATTTGCTACATGAAAAGTATTATGAATAGCCTTAAGCTCATCAGGCAACTCTAACTTATAAGCCACCAATCCAATCCTTTGGATAATCTTAAATGGTCCAATATATCTCGGGCTCAACTTTCCTCTCTTTCCAAAACGTATTACTCCTTTCCATGGAGATACTTTCAACATTTCCATGTCTCTTACTTCGAACTTCAATGGTTTCCTTCGATCATCAGCATAACTTTTTTGTCTACTTCTGGCAGATAACAAACGCTTCTTAATTTGCACAATCTTTTCAGTTGTCTCAAGTATCATTTTAGGCCCAGTCAATTGACTTTCTCCTACCTCACTCCAACACACTGGAGATCTACACTTACGTCCATACAAAGCTTCAAATGGAGCGGCTTTAATACTAGCATGATAACTGTTATTGTACGAAAATTCAACCAATGGCAAATTCTTATCCCAACCATTTCCAAAGTCAATCATACACGCACGAAGCATATCCTCTAATGTTTGAATCATTCTCTCACTTTGTCCATCAGTTTCCGGATGATATGCTGTACTTAAACATAACTCCGTTCCCATCGCTTTCTGCAAAGACTTCCAAAATTCTGAAGTAAACCTATTATCACGATCAGGAATTATCGATAAAGGCACACCATGTCGACAAACAATCTCCTTCACATACAATGTTGTTAACCTCTCCATACTATCTGTCTTCTTCATTGGCAAAAAGTGAGCAGACTTAGTCAATGTTGGGAATAAATTATAGCCAGTCTACTTGAGCGCTGACAAGAGTAAAACAAGCGTTGATAGGAAGAAAACAAACGCTGACAGATCAAGCGTTGACAAGAAGAAGTCAAGCGTTGAAACATTGAAGACAAGCACTGATGGAAGGATATGATCTACGCGTTTATTATGTTCTAGATTACTTCTAGTAAAGATAGGAACAACAATGTATTTTCTATATTTATCTTTACCTAGAATAGTTGATACGTAGATTATTGTACAAGGCTTCTTATGTCTATAAAAGAAGACCTTTAGGTTAATGTTCAATATAAGTTTTATACGTTAAACACTTTCATTGTAAGCAAGTTTGATATCAGTAATCAAAGTGAAAGTTTGTTTACATCTTGTGTGTTCTTGTTTAAGTGTTAATTCCGCATAACACTTAGATTGCCATATACATATACAAAGGTTTCTCTAAGTGTATTACTTGATCTAATCTCGTATACATAAAGCTAAAACGATCTAAGTTTAGGATCAACAAGTGGTATCAGAGCTTGTTGAGGAACTTTTGATCTTAAAGAACACAAGAACCCTAAAACCACCAAAACCCTAATTTTCACAAAAACCCTAAAAACATCATGTCAAATCTAGAAGTAACCTCCTCCTCCTCACCTTTACCAAACATCAAGATTCCCATGCTTGATGCAACCAACTTTGAATTGTGGAAATTCAACTTTGAGCAATATCTGGGGATCTATGACTACACACTCTAGGAGATTATTGAATATGGAAACACATTCAATAAAGCTCAAAAGATTGCTAATGCCATTGCTGCAAGAACAGCTGTTGCTGGATGTTCAAAAGTAGATAAGAAAGAAAAACCTGATGATGGTAGAGCTGTGTCTGCTGAAGACATAGCAAAGAAAATGGTTGATATGAAAACCCTAAATATTCTGAAACTCTCTTTGGGACAAGAGAACCAGCGTAAATACAGAGGTTATGAATCTGCTAAGGGCCTTTGGGCAGATCTTGAAGTTGCATATGGTGGTAATGATGATACTAAGGAAGAGAATAAGAAGCAACTCTTGCATGATTATGCTGTCTTCAAGGCTCAACCTAATGAGAAGCTTAGAAGTGTGAGAAGCAGATTGCTTGACATTACAAGCAAATTGTCCTTCATGGGGACACAACTTTGTGATGTTGACATTAACGCCACTTTTCTTAAAAGTCTTGGTGAGGCGTGGAAGATTGAGGCAAGATCTATACTTGCCAACAACACTCACAAAAGTTCTACTTTTGATGATATCTACAACAAACTGAGGCTGTTGGAGAATGAAACTCTTTTGGAGCAGGGAAGCAAGTCTACCAACAGTAATATGGCCTTCTTCTCACATAGTGAAGGTCAATTTAATCAGAAGGACTCTTACATGCATCCAGTCTTGGATCATCATGTGTCAACGTTGGAACATGTCTTGTCAACGCCTCCTATTCAGAGCTGACACATAAAAAAGTGACTCACCAAGAGTTAAACCTGCTGGTTTGGATCTAGATACTTTATGTGCTTATATTGCTTCTTTTCCCAATGGTTCAGTGATTACATATGAGGACCGTGAGCAGATAAGTGATGAGCACTTGGAAGAGATGGATATTAAGTGGAACATGGCTCTTGCCAGTATAAGAGCAAACAGGTGGAATAGAAGGTTTAAGAAGAAGATGACCTTCAATGCAAAGGACACTGCTGGATTTGATAAATCCAAGGTTGAATGCTACAATTGTCATCGTATGAGGCACTTCATGAGGGAATGCAAATCTCCTAGAAGATCTGATGCTGGCAAACCCTCAAGCCAAATTGTTAAGGCTCAGGATCCTACTGCCATGGTTGCAGTTCAAGAAATTGATGGTATGGGATGGGATTGGAGCTATCTGGCTAAAGATGTGGAAGAGGATAAAGCTTTGGTTGCTGAGATAGAAGAAGAAGAGCATGTTCAATATGCTCTTATGGTACACTCCTCTTCTTCATCAGATAATGAGGTATATGATGATGCTTTTTGTAGTAAGGGTTGTAGGTTAGATACTGAGAAACTTAACAAAGAGGTGTTAAGATTATTAGATGATATGAGTACTGAGAGATGAAAACTGTCTAACTATCAATTAGCTCTCACTCAAACTGAGAAGACAGTTTCTGAATACAAGAAAATGGAATTTGATTTAAAAGATAAAATAAATATCTTAAAACATGAGTTGAATGCTAGTAATGATATTAGGAGCATCATGGAAAGGGTTAATGGTGAGTTACATGCTAAGTTAGATGAGGCCATTAAGAATAAAGATAATGTTAGCCTTAAAATTCAGAGATTTGATAAGGCCACACAAACCCTAGGAGAATGTGTTAATAAACAAAGGGATCCTAAGGACATGACTGGGATTGGGATGAAAGACTACTTTGTGGTTCCACCACCAGCTGGTGACTTCTATGGTGTCCAACAAAAGGACCTATCTTGGACTGGTCTACCAGAACTCCAAGAGGAGGAATTTATTCCTCCACCAAGAGTTGTTACCCCAGCTGAAGAGTATCAACAGAAGTTGACTGACTTGAATGAATGGAAGAAAGCCAACCCTACTTTATTTGTTAAAGGAGGCTTGTTATGTGAAAGTCCTAATGAGTCAACCCTCATTAAGGTAACAAACCCAATCACTGGTAAGGCTGTTGACCTTGGCTCAAACGCTATTAGAAAACCTAGCATTAAGTATGCAGAGATGTATAGGAATACTAGGTCACCTAAGAGCCAAGTTAGCAATGATGGAACAGGCTTCTTCTCTTCTAGACCTAGGGTTATGTCTAGAAAAGCCTATAACACTTGTGTTAGCCTTTCACATTTAGCATATAAGTGTGTCAACGCTTCCAAAGTCAACGTTGTTAGAAAGTCAAACGTTGTCAGACCCAAACCTTGTGTGCAGCAAAGTCCACAAGTTGTTAGACCTACCCCTTTCTTTACTAGAGGGTCTAACACTCATGGACAAAGACCATTTCAAAAGACAAATACTTGGTCTAATAGGCAATGGGTTTCTGTAGCAAACCCTAGGTTCAACGCTGACAAGGGTAATTTCAGCGTTGACAAGACCAAATCCAACACTGACAAAAACGTGACCAGACCTAAATATCTGCAACCACAGGGTAAGGGGTCTAAAGCTTCTTCAAGCTTGACATGGAGACCTAAGAAAGATCAAAACCCTAATGATAATGGGATTTCTATGACCTGCAACATATTTAATTACATTTCAAAGGTCATTACAAAACATATTGGGGTTAACAGGGTATTTTATCCAAAGAGGGATGAAAATGGGGTTGTAATGAGAACTAAGTCTGTTCTTGTTGAATAACCAGATGAATCCAAGTCTGCTAAGGCTTGGGTTCCCAAAGAAAACTAACTTGTTTTCTTTTTGTGCAGGGCATTCAAAAACAGGTCAATGATTATGGATATTGGGACAGTGGATGCTCAAGGCACATGACAGGGAAGGAAGATTATCTCAATAACTTCACTCCTATTAAGGATGGTGATAAGGTTTACTTTGGAGGCGGATATGGAACTATCACAAGCAAAGGAACACTTCTCACCAAGAACTTGCGTTTTGAGAACGTATTTTTGGTAAAGGAACTTGATTACAATCTTTTTAGTGTATCACAAGTTTGTGATAACAAAAATAAAGTTCTGTTTACTGACACTGAATGCTTGGTGTTAAGCAAGGATTATAAGATCCCAGATGAGAAATATATTGACTATAGAACACCTAGACATAAAGACATATATAATGTGAATCTGAATAGGATTAGGATGAATAACAATATGTCATGTTTTTATGCTAAAGCTTTAGTAGATGAAAGTAATCTATGGCACAGGAGACTAGGGCACATAAACTTTAAGAATATAAACAGGCTTGTGAGACTTGGCTTGGTTGATGGTTTGCCTGAAAAGGCTTTCAACAATGACCACTCTTGTGTTGCACGTCTTAAAGGCAAGCAGCACAAGGTCTCATTCAAGTCTAAACAGGTGCACTCTAGTACTAGACCTCTTCACTTGCTTCATATGGACCTATTTGGTCCAACCAATATAGAAAGTTTGAATGGTAAATCATACTGATTTGTCATCACAGATGACTTTTCTAAGTTTACTTGGACTTTCTTTTTAGCTATGAAGAGTGATACAGCTGACACTTTAATTGACTTTATCACTCAGATTGAGAAGAAGACTGGTAATGAAGTTAAAATGCTTAGGAGTGATAATGGTGGTGAATTTAGGAATAAAGTTTTAGATGATTTTTGTGCCAGGAAAGGGATTACTAGGCAGTTTAGTGTTGCCAGAACCCCACAGCAAAATGGGGTTGCAGAAAGAAAGAATAGAACCCTAATTGAAGCAGCCAGAACTATGTTGGCTGATGCTCATTTCCCCATAGCTTTTTGGGCTGAGGCTATGAATACAGCATGTTATGTTCAAAATAGAGCATTGGTCAACAAGTTACAGAACAAAACACCTTATGAATTACTTTGGGGGAGGAAACCTAATATTGGTTTTCTTAGACCATTTGGTTGTCATGTAGTTGTACTTGATACTAGTGATGCCTTAGGTAAATTTAGTGCAAAAGGTGATGAAGGCTATTTCATGGGGTATTCAGTACAGAGCAAGGGATATAGGGTTTATCTTAAAAAGGAAAAACGTATACTTGAAAGAGTACATGTTAGGTTTTTAGGGAGTAAACCTAGTGATCCTAAAAGTGGTCCAAATTGGTTGTTTGACTTGGAACCTTTATCTAGGACTTTAAATTATATGCCTGTCACTAATCCAGACATTGTGAAGGTAACTTCAAATGTTGTGGAAGAACAAGTTATTGATGTTTCAGGTACACAGATTAATGAAAAGGTTGGATCACAAGCAGAAAAGTCATCTCCTATACTAGAGTATGTCACAATTCCCATATGGACAGATGCTTTTGTTGCTGCTGCTGAAAAAGATAATGGTGGTGCCCAAGTACCACCAGATAACAACATGCATGGTCCTTCAGGCGCTGACAAAGGCAAATCTAGCGCTGACAGGACAAATTCAGACGTTGATGGCTCAAACATTGACAACAACATTTCAAGCGTTGTTAGCCCAAACGCTGACAACCAAGGTTCAGGTGTTGACAACACTTTTGCGCATCTTTTCTCTTCTACTTTTGAACAGGGTGAACCTTCTAATTTATATGAAGAGGTTCATCCTCATATTGATGAAAGAGAGTCTGAAGAAGAAGATATTCGCAACATGGAGAATAGGATTGAAGACACCAGACTTTTTGAAGGAGGAGTTCTCACTTCTACTATGAATAATCACCCTACTTCTCAAATCATTGGTGATATTATGACTCCTGTCCAGACTAGAAGATCTCATCAAGGTCTTGGTGGATTTATTGCCAATATTCACAAGAAGGTTGATACCCCTCTTGTGCAAGCATGTTTGTTTGCCTGTTTTCTGTCACAACAGGAATCCAAGAAGATCTTTGATGCTCTCAAAGAACCAAGTTGGGTGGAAGCAATGCAGGATGAGCTTCACCAATTTGCAATTCAGGATGTTTGGGAACTGGTTGATTGTCCCAGATATGTCAGACCTATAGGGACAATATGGGTTCTAAGAAACAAGAGAGATGAAAGAGGCATTGTGGTCAGAAACAAGGCACGTTTAGTGGCTCAGGGATATACACAAGAGGAGGGGATAGACTATGAGGATGTCTTTGCACCAGTTGCAAGGATTGAAGCTATAAGAATTTTTCTAGCCTAAGCATCCTGCATGGGCTTCACTGTCTATCAAATGGATGTGAATAGTGCCTTCCTCTATGGAACAATTGTTGAGGAGGTGTATGTTATACAGCCTCCTGGTTTTGAAGACCCAGAGAATCCAGACAAGGTGTATAGAGTCAAGAAGGCTATGTATGGACTTCATCAAGCCCCAAGAGCATGGTATGGCACATTATCCACTTATTTGGTGGACAATGGATTCAAGAGGGGCACCATAGATCAGACATTGTTTACAAAGAAGAATGGTAAGGATGTTCTACTTGTTCAGGTCTATGTTGATGATATCATTTTTGGATCTACTAATCCAAAGATGAGTGAGGATTTCTCCAAACTTATGACAGAAAAATTCAAGATGAGTGCAATGGGGGAGATGAACTTCTTTCTAGGGTTACAAGTTCAGCAGAAAGAAGATGGTATCTTCATTTCCCAGGATAAATATGTGGCAGAGATCTTGAAGAAGTTTGGCTTTTCTCCACATGAAAAGAGGGATACTACTCCTATGGATAGGGAACACCCTTGGGGAAAGATTGGAGATGGAAAGGATGTGGATGTCAGGCACTATAGATCAATGATTGGTTCATTGATGTATCTCACAGCCTCCAGACCTGACATCATGTTTGTTGTGTGTGCTTGTGCACGCCATCAAGTGACTCCCAAAGAATGTCACCTTTATGCTGTTAAGAGGATCTTTAGGTATCTAAGATGTTATCCCAGTCTTGGCTTGTGGTATCCAAAAGATTCACCTTTGGAGCTTATTGCATATTTAGACAGTGATTATGGAGGTGATAAGTTTGATAGAAAATCCACAACTGGTGGATGTCAGTTTCTTGGGAGCAGGTTGATATCTTGGCAATGCAAGAAACAAACAGTGGTGGCTAATTCTACAACTGAAGCAGAGTATGTGGCTGCAGCTGCTTGTTATGGACAGGTCTTATGGATTCAGAACCAGCTATTGGACTATGGGTATAATTTCATGCATACCAAGATATTTGTTGATAATAACAGCACTTTATGCATTATTAAGAATCCTGTACATCATTCTAAAACTAAACACATAGAAATTAGACACCACTTTATAAGAGATTGTTTTGAAAAAGGTTTAATACAACCAGATAGGGTTGACACAGAAGAAAATGTGTCAGATTTACTAACTAAACCTTTTGATGCTGTAAGGTTTCAATACTTGGTAACAAGTATTAGAATAATCAATCTAACATAATATGTGTTTTGGAGTCCTTTTGTAAAAGTATGTACAGGATAATGCATTGTTATTGGTCTTTTTGAGGGTTTAGATTTTCCACTATTTTTTTCTAACACTGACAAAGGTTGCTTTAACGCTGATAAGTGTTATAGTAACGTTGTCAGCAATATATTTATCTCACGCTGACAAAGCTTTCCTTAACGCTGACAAGTGTTATCGGGGCGTTGTCAGCAACAATGTTAGTTTTGTGGTTTTCAATCTAAATGTGCAGGTGGTGTTAACATTATACCATTGGATACAAAGTTGCTTATGGATCATTGGAGAAGCATTTGAGCATGTTTTTATTTATGGATGATGGTTGGAATTGTCTATTCCTATCTTGACATAAAAAATTTTATGTTCATGCATATTTTTGGCAACATATGTATCACAGTTTAAGGGGAGGTTTTAGGAACCTTTTGGACTTTTGGGTATCCTTATGATACTCTTATCACAATTCTAGATTGTGTCCACAGGTGAGTATGAGTTAGTTTTACTAAATCATGAGGCACTGTAGCATGCAAAGTTGATATACTATGCATGATGCCAAGACATTTTTGGCCTAGAATTGGTTGTGGTCTGTTGGGAGACTTGGGAATGATTTTATCATGGGTTTTACCTGGGAGTAACAAGGAACTTTATAAGGTAACTTAGTTGTTAAGAGTTTTGGTTAGCAAGGGACACTAGAGGACTGTTATGTCTATCTTGCATAAGCAAGTGTGCAAAACTGGACAGTGCTTGCCGCCCTATAATAATTATCAACTTTTAGGTTATCTTCTCTAGGATAAATTACTTTGTTAAGGTCATTTTTCATTTTTAAATATTTTTATTTTTGGACGCTGACAAGTATTTTTCCAAGCGTTGTTGTGACCAATTTAGACGCTGACATGGCTTTTGCAAACGTTGACAAGAATATAGCCGTTGGGCGTTGATGGGTTATTTTTGACCGTTGACACTCAATGGGACCTACCCAGATGTTACTTTTTGACATATTTTTGGGCCGTAATTTTGGGAGCAGATAACTCTCATTTAATGCATGAGATAAACTTATTCTTTTTCAATATTTTCATGATTGTATTTTGAAAATAGTTGCCTATTTTTTGACCAATCACATGCATACTTTCTCTCCTGTATATTTGGCTCCTCTTTTAAACAGGCTACCTATCATTCTTGTCTAACCAAATTTTCTCCTATAACTTCATCTTTATCAATCATTCAAACAGCTTTCAACAATGGCACCAAAATTCAAACCAAGTGATTTGGAATTGGGATTCAGGAGTCAACACAACATGATAGCATATCTTTAAGCTGATGATACTCTGTTTCCCAATACACACAAATGGTGGCGTATTTGAACGCATCCCCTTTTAGGTATGCTCTTTCTCATGCTCCACTCATTCTTTCATACATATTAAACAGTTTTGGAACAATGTTAGTTCCTCAACAGTTAATAGAGTGACTACATTATCATCTATTGTTCATGGGCGCACATGAGTGGTTACTGAAGCTCTGGTTCGCCAAGCTTTGCATCTTGATGATGCAGATGGTATAACCACCCTCCCCATAAATGAAATAGAACAAGGACTAAGGGCTTTGGGTTATCCTTTTCCTGCTGAAGGAAATTTAAATAAATATCTTAAACAGGAGTTTCCCCCAGCCTGGAAGTACCTAATACATGTCCTCTTGCAATGTTTGAGTCCCAAGTGTACTGCACACAATGAGATCAATAGATCTATTGCAAGTGTTATTGTGTGCATTGCTACTGGGCAAAAGTTTAATTATTCCAAAATGATTTTTGAGGGCATGTGTAAAAATAAAGAGAACAAAATGACTTTAGCTTATCCCAGATTTTTACAAATAGTTTTTGATGTCCAAAATTACTACACAAGGGATCATGATGATGTTTATGAGATCCCTATGCAAAAGAAAGCAATTTTTATGAAGATGAACTCACCCCCACATCGTGACCTACCCCTAACCCTAGCTATGATTGTTGTCATTGAAGAAAAACAACCCCAACCAGACCCACAACCCCAACTTGACCCAATACCTGAACCATTACCTTTACCACAACACATGCAACTTGACCAAGAACCTTTCGACGCTGACACATTAAATGTTGGCGTTGACATGCCTATTCCAAACGTTAACACAAATCCTTCACAGACCCAAACACCCCTTAACCAACCCACATCCACCCAATCCACATCATCTTCTCCCCCAACACAATATAGGGTTGCAAAAACGCCAAAGGACTACTGGAGTGTTCTCCTCTAGTGGTCCTAGCCATGTAGCAGAGAGAACCACCACCACAAGTGTGGTTGGTGCTATGGATGAGGCTGGGACTATTGGTTCTGGCTTAGAAGCTGGCCAAGACAGTCCTACCATCATTAAGACCTCTTCCATGCCCAATGAATCTAACTTGGGAGGTCAAATAACCATTTTAGAACAGGGCAAATTGGAACCAATGACATTGATGGAATTGACGGTTGTCTGCATAAGCTTGCAAAAGCAAAATGCAGACTTGGTACATATTGTCAGTACACAAGGCCTTGAACTCAAGCAATTGAGGGAGAGGATTGTTATCGTGGAGAATGCTAGCACAAGGAGAGGGATGGAGGAATCTTCCAAAGGGGAGGATGAACAATAAATGTGAGTGATAAGGGCTCCCATGATGGTGAATCTTTAGGTGTTACTGAGGCTCTAACAAGTTTGAAGAAACAGACAGGTTTTGATACGTCTCTAGTCTCTCCTACAAACTTAAATTTGTCATTTACAGCCATGTTGGAGGAAATTGCAAGAGGTGCTGAGACAGGTAATTTGAGCATTGACAAGCAGTATTTGAACGCTGACATGAGTATCTTAGGCGCTGACAAAGCAAAATTGGGCGTTGACAGACCTGCAAATGAGGTTGATGTATTCCAGTCATCATCCATCATCAAAGAGGTTTCTTCACAAGTATTACCATCTACCTTACCAACAGTTGATCCATTAGATAAGGGTAAGGGTATTATGGTAGAAGAAGTTGTTCCAAAGAATGCAGCACAAATTGAGTTTGATAGAAGGTTGGTTGCACAAATTATGGAACAAGAAAGAAAGAAGGTGGGTGAATCACCTTTTGTTGTCACTTCAGAAGAGCAAGAAGGGAGTGATGAAGCTAGTTATGACTCAAGTGTAATGATCATAGAACAACCAGAAAGACTTGAGTATGGTGATGAGCTAGCCAAAGAGAAGTTGAATGAGTTGAAATTACAAGTTGATTTTGACATGCCAGAAGTTGTTCAGATGTACCATGCTTGGGAAGATAGGTGTATTGAGAATCCACATTTGACCATTTCAGATCAGATATGGGGTTTGGAGATTCTTCTCAGAATACAAAAGGATTGCAAGGTCATTCTGAAACACAAAGCAAGCAATGTTCTCTCAAATTTGAAAAGGGATAGAAGGGAGTTGTACTGCATGCTGCTTAGATGTCATGGAACAGGGTGGACTAATAAGAAATTGATTGTATTGACATTTGAAGAGTTGGAGTGCAGAGCTTATCCCATTTGGGTTAGAGTGCAGGAAGAAAACACTCTAAGACTTCTTTCTGATGAAAGAAAAGAAGAACTTGCAGAGGAAATGGAGCTTAAGAAGGCAATGTTTGTTCCCAGACCTGTGAAAAAGGGAGTCCCTCTTGAGTTTCCCAAAGATATGGGTCCATTAAATCAAAGTGAAGCTGTTATAAGAAGGAGCCTCAAGCTCTCACCATTAGAAGCTTCAGATATGGTACAAGTGTTACCACTTGATTACAGAAACCCTATTATAAACTATGAAGAAGATGAATGTGGGTTTTGGAAGATTGGCAGGTATGGAAAAGAGGTTCACACTTTTACCACTCTTATATCTTTGTTTGCAAGTTTTGATAGAGAAGACTTGGTAGACGTATGGAGGTTGTTAGAGGCCAAGTATGAGACTGAAGCACCAACTTCAGTCAATGGAATAAAACTATGGTCAACATTCAAGAGAATGTGTGGACCAAGAGATGAAGATCCTGCTATTTGGAAGGATCTTGAAGATG
Source organism: Glebionis coronaria (assembly GCA_025667525.1). Taxonomy (NCBI): domain Eukaryota; kingdom Viridiplantae; phylum Streptophyta; class Magnoliopsida; order Asterales; family Asteraceae; genus Glebionis; species Glebionis coronaria. The sequence continues at coordinate 490,342,975 of CM046876.1, read as the reverse complement.
ACCTAAGTGGTCTTCAATGACGTTTGTATTCAGCTGCTGGTGTTTATTATTTGAGTTCTACAAAGTTTGTTGAGTATCTACTTGTGGATGGTCAGTATTTCATGTCCAAGGAAGTCTTGGAGAAGATGAAAAACACACAGCTGAAAATTGATTATTCAAGTGACGTGGCCAAATATTTGATCAGATTTATTTATTACCAATATGAGAATGTTTGTAAGATTCCTCCTAGTTCTTAATGTTTATTCAGAAACTTGATTACTAGAGTAGATATCAAGTTTAGGGGAGGATTGTTGGGAATAAATTATAGCTAGTCTACTTGAGCGCTGACAAGAGTAAAACAAGCGTTGATAGGAAGAAAACAAACGCTGACAGATCAAGCGTTGACAAGAAGAAGTCAAGCGTTGACACATTGAAGACAAGCACTGATGGAAGGATATGATCTACGCGTTTATTATGTTCTAGATTACTTCTAGTAAAGATAGGAACAACAATGTATTTTCTATATTTATCTTTACCTAGAATAGTTGATACGTAGATTATTGTACAAGGCTTCTTATGTCTATAAAAGAAGACCTTTAGGTTAATGTTCATTATAAGTTTTATATGTTAAACACTTTCATTGTAAGCAAGTTTGATATCATTAATCAAAGTGAAAGTTTGTTTACATCTTGTGTGTTCTTGTTTAAGTGTTAATTCCGCATAACACTTAGATTGTCATATACATATACAAAGGTTTCTCTAAGTGTATTACTTGATCTAATCTCCTATACATAAAGCTAAAACGATCTATGTTTGGGATCAACATTCAATCTATCTACAATCACCCATATCATATCACAACCATTTGCAGTCCTTGGCAAACCTGTCACAAAATCCATTGTAATCTTCTCCCATTTCCACTCAGAAATCTCAGGTTGCGCTAATAATCCAGACGGTTTCTTATGTTCAGCCTTCACTTTCGCACAAGTTAAACACTTATTAACATACTTTGTTATAGCTGCCTTCATATTCGGCCACCAATAAACTTTCTTAAGATCTTGATACATCTTGTCCGATCCAGGATGTATTGAATACTTCGACTTATGAGATTCATTCATTACCAAATCTTGCACTCCTAAAGAATCTTTCTCAGACGGACACAATGGTAACCAAATCCTATTCTCAAAATACCTCAATCCATTTGACCTTACTTCAAACAACGGTTTCAACATTCTACCCAAATTTTCTGCCTCAACATTCTCTTCCTTCAAACCATTAGCTTGGGCTTTCAATATCACTTCTGTCAAATCAACACTTTCCATCATTGTCAAAGCTCTAACTCTTATAGACTTATCTCTTTCCTTTCTACTAAGTGCATCAGCTAACACATTCGCTTTACCAGGATGGTAACGATCTTGCAGTCATAATCACTCAGCAACTCAACCCATCTCCTTTGCCTCATATTCAATTCCTTTTGATCCAAAATATATTGCAGACTCTTATGATTAGTAAAAACCACACACTTGGTTCCATACAAGTAATGTCTCCACAGCTTCAAAGCAAAAATCACAGCCCTAAGTTCTAAATCATGAGTAGTGTAATTCTCTTCATGCTTCCTCAATTGTCTCGATGCATATGCTATTACTTTCTCCCTTTGCATCAACACAGCTCCAAATCCTTTATGGGACGCGTCACAGTACACTACAAAATCCTCAGATCCTTCTGGCAAAGACAATATTGGCGCAGAAAACAACTTATCCTTCAATGTACTAAATGCATATTCGTCTTCCAATCCCCATTCAAACACTCGATTCTTTTCCGTAAGCTTGGTCAACGGCTTAGCAATTAGTGAAAACTTCTCGATAAACCTTCTATAATACCCAGCTAAACCAAGAAATTGGCGAACTTCAGTCGGCGTCTTCGGCACTGACCAATCCTTAATTGCCTCAATCTTAGCAGGATCCACATGAACACCTTCACTATCAATCACGTGCCCCAGAAATTGCACTGATTTCAACCAAAATTCACACTTAGAGAATTTCGCATACAACTTCTCTTTCTTCAACAATTCCAAAATTGTTCTCAAATGCTTCTCATGTTCTTCTTTGCTCTTGGAGTAAATGAGAATATCATCAATGAATATGATAACAAACTCATCCAAATACGGTTTACCAACACGATTCATCAAATCCATGAATACAACAGGCGCATTTGTTAACCCAAAAGGCATCACTTGAAATTCAAAATGTCCATATCGAGTACGGAAAGCTGTTATAGGAATATCTTCTTCCCTAACTCTCAGCTGATGATACCCAGACCTCAAATCGATCTTCGAGTATACACTTGATCCTTGCAACTGATCAAACAAATCATCAATCCTCGGCAGTGGATACCGATTCTTGACAGTCAATTTGTTAAGCTCTCTATAACCAATACACATTCTAAAAGAACCATCTTTCTTTCTAACAAACAAAACAGGAGCACCCCATGGCGACGAACTTGGTGTATAAAATCCCTTATCCATCATTTCCTTCAATTAATCAGATAATTCTTTCATCTCAGATGGAGCTAAACGATACAGTGCACGAGAAACAGGCTCAGCTCCTGGCACTAAATCAATATGAAACTCCACTTCACGATGCGGTGGTAATCCTGGTAAATCTTCAGGGAAAACCTTAGGATACCCTCTAATCTAGGCACCTCCTCCAATTTCCTTTCATTCACACCATCATTACTTATCTGTGCAAGAAACACATCACAACTTGCTTCTATATACCTCATCATCTTTAAACAAGAAACAACTCTCAAATGAGAAGTACATTCATCTCCTTTCACAGTCAATACCCTATTCCTTAGCGGTATCTGAACTAATCTTTCTCCACAAACAATTACTACACCATTACCAACTAACCAGTCCATTCCAATAATCACGTCAAAAGATCCTAATTCTATAGGCATCAAATCAATACTAAACACATAGTTACCTAACTTCAAGTAACAACCTTTCAGTATAGAACTAGTGCTTACAACCTTACCATCAGCTAACTACACATTATAACTAGTTGTCAATCTCACTGGTTCTCTATCCAATAGCTGACTGAATCTAACATCTACGAAACTTCTATCGGATCCAGAATCAAATAACACACTAGCATAACAAGCATCAAGTAAGAACGTACCAGTCACCACATTCGGCCCTTGAGGTTTGTTAGCATCTCCCACGACATAGGCTGGAGCAGCAATCCCAGCAGCAACAACAACAACATTGCCTCCCTGTCGTATGCCAACCCTCGGACAGTTCCCTTGCTTATGTCTATGACCTCCACATCCAGAACAGTTAACTACCTTGACAGTATTGGCTCCAGTGGCCACACCCTTATTTCTACAATCTGCCATCTTATGTCCGGCCTTCCCACACTTGTTGCAAGCAGGTGGACAATTCCCAACATGATACAGATTACACCGACCACACTAAGGATTTACCCTGTTACCTTGATTTCGTGTGGCATCACGAACACCATCATTCCTTCTCAATTTATATTGCTGATTCCTATTTGGTCCTTGGTTATTGTTATTACGATAACCACCTTGATTATGCCCTTGGTTTGAGTGTGCAGCTTCCCACTTTCTCTTATTCCCCTCAGCAATACTATCCTTTCGATCCTGCAGCTTTACATCCATTAAGCATGATCTATCTGAACAGCTTCATCAAATGACTTGGGTTTCAATGAAGTAGTTTCTCCCTTGATATTACTAGATAAACCTCTAATATACTGCTTCATCTTGTTACTGTCATCAGCAAAAGCATCGGACATAACAAACATAAATCAGAAAATCTCCTTGTATAAGCTATAATATGATCGTTTGTCAGCACCAAATGCCTCAATTCATCTTCCAACTGACCTAACTCTTCCTCGGGACAAAACTTAGCAGTTAACAGTCCCTTGGTCACAGTCCATGTTCTAGCATTCGCTTCAACCAATCCTACAGTGGCTACCTGACTATTCCACCAACTTAATGCATCATCCTGAAAAGTAGCTGCAGCAAATTTCACCTTACTAGCTTCTGAACATCCACTGATTTCAAAAGTACTTTCAATCTTCTCATTCCACCTCCTTAATTCCAAAGCACCACCAGTACCATGAAATTGGGTAGGTCTACATTTCATGAAACTAGCATAAGAACATTCCTTCTGAACTTGCTGAACAGCAGCATTACCTCCAACTTGTCCCGCAGCATTTCCTCCCGCTTGTTCATCAGCATTACCTCCAACTAGACTTTCAACATTTCCTCCAACCTGACCAGCAGCATTCCTATTCTCAGCCTCTTGGTTCCTCGCAGCACGTTCAGCTTCCATAGATCTAGAGATAGCTTACTCAATCATGGTATTAACAGTAGCAGTCGTCAATTTAGGCGGCATGTTTTTAGAAAACTAACCAAACAATAATTTAGTAAAGTCAGAAAAATGCCTCCCAACTCCTTCCTATGTAACCATAACAGAAAAAGAACAAGTAAGTATTCATATCAAGATAAGAAGAAGGATTTCTCTATCAAGATGTAGCATGGATACTACATGCACCAACAACACATTTCACAATGAATCATTAACCAATTCACAAAAGAACTAATAAGACAAATCATAAGTCATGAAGGTAATTTGGATTGCGTTGGAAAATTTCCACAAAATTGTGACAAGTAATGTCACTACAACCCTTCATCACGTCAAACTTAAAAGTCATTAAGTTTCATCATAAACTACAGTACAAGTCTACACAAGTTCTATTACAACAAGGCTAATAAAAACAACATAAAAGAACTAAACATCAGATCCCTGCAGCTTCTTGTACATCGGCTCATCATCACTGCTGCTATCGTCATCCTCAGAATCATCCTCCACTTTTTCCTTCCCCTTTCGACTACCTCCTTCACTTGGCTTCACCAACACTTGAGCTTCATCCTGACTTGGCACATCACGAATCACTATACCCCGACTAGGAAAAGATCTCATAGGCAAACCCCATGCATCCAACCTTGCATTCCTTTATTGCTCCTCACGTAACCTTTCAAATTGCCTACTCAAATTCAACACCATAGATCTTAATCTAACAACTTCATCCATTTCTCTTGCCCTAACAAACTCTGATCTCCTCACACTACTAACAAATCTGTCAACTTTTTCTCATTCTGCTCAAACCTCCTAATCACACGGGTTTCAACCAAATACCTTTCAAACAAAGACCTATCAAACTTCTTAAGAAACCAGAAAATATCATCATAAGACCTAGGACGTGGACAATAAAACTTAGATATGCCATCATGAATCGATCGAGCACTAGCAGCACTACTCGACTCAACAGGAACATCACCCCTAGCAAATGCTATCTCAGGCAAACTGCTAATATAGGCATCACAAGTAGGCGTCGAAGAACGAACAACAGGTCACTGACAATCTGGAACAGTCTGTGGCACGACATTAACCCTTGGAACATAACTACCTTGAATCAATTCAGGCTCGGTCTGACCTCAACTGCAGTAAGTGGAATCCCATCACCTAAATACTCAAAAGGCTCCTCATAGTCACTAGCACCAAATTTATCCACTTCCTCACCATCCAATACATTAGTCATATCAATCCATCCATCCTCACGAGGTAAACCAGCCATTTTCTACAATTATAAAGGTTCAAGGATACTCAAGGTCATTGTTAATAATATAATAATTAGTATGCAATGCTTATGCAAATGTTATACATAATCCATGCTATGCAACACAATGCAAATGATTTTTATGCAATGCTCGCAAAAAATAAATATGATACTGACAAGCACTCAACGTACTTTCAATAATTCCAATACAATATCATAGTATTTACTTAATAAATACTTGGGAAATCATTTCAGTTATGAGGGATACATCTATAATGCAAAACAAAACTAAAAGTGATCTTACTGGAGCGTTGCAGAGAAGTTGTGTGCTTTTGAAGAATAAATACTTTCGACACCAAAGTTATAGTTTAGGACAATTTTCAAAATCGACCCAGTTCTCTATAACTTGCAGCTCTGATTACCAATCTCTAACACCCCCAATTTACATTGCGTAGCGAAAATACACAATTGGGTTCTAGACACAAGCATCATCACAGAAGGTATATTGAACGACTCAAAATAGAGACGTTTACACATAAATATAAACAAGATTTTCATAATAGGTCTAAAACATAAATTTCATCCCATGATTGTACTAAAATGACATCAGAGTAAAGCGTTTAGTCCCCATGGATCTCGACCAACAACCAACACAAGTTTAGTATAGTACATCAACATAAATAAATTGTTCAACAGTAAAGGATAGAAATAGTTTTTAGACCAACATTCTTCCCAAAAGCCAAGCCACAACCTCCACAGCAAAGGTCCATGCTCCATCACTTCCTATTACCTGAAAATGCTAAAACGAGTCAACAATAATGTTGAGCGAGTCTATAGGTTTATCAAATCACATTTGAACACAAGAAGAAAATCAATCATAATCATTTATAGAATTTTCGTACACACAATCTATATTCAAGGCAATAATAAACATTGTATTTAAGCTCATGACACCGACCCCTTAACCAAATAGTCACCCACTCCAAATGTCGGCATGACTAGAATAAAACCATTACCCCTCTAGGGTATCAGTTGCTTGAATACCACATTCTTATTCCCGTAAATTATCCTTCCCAGAGGTTACTCAGCGTACTGCCTTGGTCTCAAATAGGGTGGTCAACCCAATAGTACTATCATTAGAATAAGCGGCTATTCCTGATTCACAACATCAAGTCAGAAGATAGTTAACGGATCATGAATTTAGGGTCTTTAGCGACAAGGTACTCAATACAATGTAAACAACTTAGGCAACATTCGGGTCCAACAATTACTCATGACTTGTGTTCATTTATTTTCAAATAGCATGTATCCCCCTCGCGGGTATAATTCATTTAGTAGCTAGCATAAAAAGCGAGGATACAGACTCACCTTAGTATAAGAGATCTAGCGAGATGATCGTCGATGATAATGGATGCCTTTCAAACACGAGAACCGCTACCTATCAAATAAGGCGCGTTCATTAATAATGACTCGAGAAATAAATCATATATAACAAAATCAAAATTAAAATCATAAAGTCACGATAAACTCGAGAGAAAATGATATAAATAACTTCATTATACTCTACTACACATTTACTTTACCATTTTACACTTTTAATAAAGTCCGCCGGCACATACTACATGTACTAGCTTATTTACCCCTTTTTGACTTATCAAACGTTTATGAAACGACTCGATAAACTAACTTACTATATATAGAAAGTCTTCCTACAAGTTTACAAATGAAATTACTTTTAAAGTCCTTTACCCGACTCATCTTCAAACTACAAAATCCGGACAGATTTACGTTAATTTTTCATACAACCGTTTTAACTTCTTTAAACGACTCCGTTTACAAAACCGACACTCGGGTTTTAAAGTAAACTCACCCTCTAAGGTTAAAACCTCATTATCAGTAGGTTATACATTTCAAAACTTTAATTTATAGTCCCCGAGATTCGATCCAAATATCGACAACAACTATATGTAGTGTCGATACTCGTCTCCCGGTACACGAATAATCAAAACATCATAACTTCGCGCTCTTTTGGAGCTAGAAGCTCTACTTTATATCAGATCGAAGCTAATCAATTTATCTACAACCCTAGGCTATAAGTTAAGCCATTATCAAAACATAAAAATTCGGATTTTACAGTTTACTTACTGTTATAAAATGACCATTAAAAACATGTACAAAATCACATTTTTGATTAAAACCCACCATGAAATTGATCATTCCTATACCCTAATATCAACATATATGAACCATAACATCCAAATCATCATAAAAATAAAAACCTTTAGATCAAAATCAAGTTTTTAACAAAATTCTTGCAAGAATCACTATTGATCATGCTAAAAACACCATGCATGATCATGGCTTTCACCTACCAACATGAAAAAAATAAAAAGCCTTGCATGTATGATTTTCTTATACCAAAATGATCCTTGATTAGCTATAAGATAGGGACTTGTTTTAGTTTAGCTCAAATCATCATAATTTTGGAGTTAAAATTGAATTAATGGGTGTTTTGGTGGTGGTAAAGGTCACGACTAAAACAAGAGAAGAGAGAGAGGAGAGTGAAAATTTTTGAGTGGAGATTATGAGGGTGTGTGTTTATTTTTAAGCTTATATATAGTGGTTGAGGGACCTTTGTTGTAATTTTTCAATAGTCGTGGCTCAAAATGAAAATAGTTAGCTAAAAAGCGGGAAATAACTATTAGTCAATTTTAAATATATTTACGGGGCTCGGGTTTCATGAAGATACTTTTTAAAATAGTACCTAAAATATAATAATATCGACTTCCGACTCGACCTAACACGTCACTTAAAATAAAACATCAAAATGACAAAAATCGAACAACCGACAATAAGACGTAAAATATTTGGCATCCATGGACATCACGCTTGCTAATACTCCTTCTACTTATTAAATCTAAAATATAAACCTTCCAACATCCGTTTAAACTTAAACCCCCAAAAATAAATATCATTCAAACTCATACAAAAATTTCAAAAATAATCATAAAATAAGATTAAGCAATGACCTCGGTTTTGGGTTGTCACATATTAGTCGCTTTTGGACACGTAGACAGGCAAAACACATTCAGTGAGACCTGTCACATTTGCTTCACGACACTTCCATTTTGATTTCATATTTCATATATCCAAGACCATAAAGGACGCCATTCGTATCACCCATGTATACGAAGGTTTTCCTCTAGTCTAATGATAAGAACCAATCTGCTAACGAACTTACCTCGAACAGATGCGAGTTAAATTTAATCCTAACTATGGACTACGAATAGCACACCATGCTACAATTCATGATTATGTACAGTGATGTTCAGGCTCCTGAATACATTCAGCATGGTTTTCTATCAGGAAAATCTGTACAAATCATCTATGCTTTACAAGCATGTGCCTTGTTAGCCATGGCTGCTGAAATTTTCTAGCTTTAGTTGAGACACGACCACTAAAGTTCTTTTATGCATAACCAGCCAATTATTCCAAAATCTCCCCATATATTTCAGAAGAACTTTCTAGGAGAAGGACGATAACATGAGATTATGTGTCGACTACCGTCGATTTAAATAAATCACCATTCATAACCGTTATTCTCCTCCACGTATTGACAACATGTCCAATGGACTTTAGGGTGTCAAACACTTTCCCAAGATCGGATTCATGATCATGCGGCCAACAGTGAAGAGTGGAAGAGCTGGACATTTCCATGACTTCTTTTCATACACGACTCGGTCATGCTAGATTCATGATTTTAAATTAGTCTCATCAATGCTCCAGCAGCATTATGGACTTAATAAAATGAGTTTCCATGAACTCATAAACAAATTCATCAGTGTTTTCATCGAGGAAAAAACCTGATTTCCTCTAAGTCTAGAGAAGAACAGGAAGACCATATTTGAACTATGTTGCAAATTCTACGACAGGAGAAATTTCACTCTAAAATTTTACAATATAAATTCTGGTTGATTACAGTGACACGTTGAATCACATGGATTCTCAAGGTTAATCTTACCATGACTCAGCTTATGCGTAAAGGTGAGAACTCTACACTACATTAGGTGTTGCAGAAAATTCAACGCTAAGAGAAGTCTAATTTTGGAGACTCAGAGTTTCGCAAACTTATATGTATCAAGTTTCTACGAAGCAAGATACAGTTACGTTCATATCTAAATACTTGACATGCCAACAGGCTAAGATAGAACACCAACAGACTAGGATGTTTTTCCATCATCAGAAAATGTGAACAGAAATGGGACAAGATCTCTATGGATATTGGTTACCAGATTAACGCGAACTCAAAAGAAGCATGATGCTATCTGGGTTATTGTCAACAGTTTGACCAAGTCTGCAGAATCCTTACATCCGCAAGGATTTCAGAGCCAGCAGGTTGATCGGACATGTTCCAGCCAAGGCTCATCCGATCACTTGGTAATCCCTCAGCTATCGGGCCAGACAAAGGTTCGCATTGGTGCTCCTTATTCACGTTCACGTCCTTGTTCTAATTTTACGACTTGCTATCACATTCACGTTCATGACACTATTCACGTTCATGGTCATATCCTGGCTTACGATTTTACGTTCATTTTCGTTCTGGGAGGTTTTACAAGAACTTGAGAGACCATACTCAAGTTTAGTATAACTCTCTATCCTCAAACGGACGTTTCACGTCACATTCCACGTCTCACCTTATAGCAATTTGGCGTTACCGCCACCGTATTCCATGTTCACGATATGATTCACATGTCATGTTCATTCCACATTCCTCATATCACATTCACGATATGTTACACGTATCATTGATCATGATATGTTTGCTCATACTGCACTCACCATATCTCCACGTATCACGTTCAAAATTGTTCACGTATCACGTTCACAATTTTTCACGTACTACGTTTTAGTATGTCTCGCGCATCATTGCTAAGACGTTACTATTATCAGTTAATTTAGGTTTTTTTGCATCATAACGTTTCATTTACCCTTGCACGTTAATTCTTATTCCCTCGATCAAATTCAAGGGATCTATCTTACGTTGATAACCATGAAATTTTACGTATTTTCAAGTCAAGGTCAGGAGGACCAAGATTTATCATTTGTGTCAAGATCTTGTGGAGGAACCGTTCTGAGTGGGAAGACACTTGGAAACGGACGAGTCCATCCGGATTTTATCCTCTCATCATTCCATAATTCAGTTATGTTCTTTTCAGGCACGTCACGTTCCATGTCCTTGTCAATCATGTCGCGTTCATGTTCTTTCAGCTTATTTTATCTATAATTCGGGCACGAATTATTCTTTTTAGGGGGAAGAGTTGTAAAACCCGCATGCTTTTACCATGAACGGTACACTTAGTAATGTACGTACACTTAAAAACTTTCCTTTTTATAGCATGAACACGTGCCACTATTTGAAATTACAGAAACTATGTACGTATTATAATTACGACAAGTATTAAGTACGTGTTAGTACACGATAATTATTATCAACAATAATTATAATCACGAACATGAAATCATGAACGTAAGAATCACGAACATATAATTATGTATTTACGTATATTATTAATACGATTAATATCGTTACGTACAAGTATTTATAATAACACGAATATTTAATAATAACGTAACACGTAAACATGAACACACGAACATGTAATATAATAGACACGGGAAAAAGGCTTCGGGTTTCCCTTGGTGGGCCCTATAAGCCGCGGCATCAAGAGAGAAAAGGGGCCAAGCCCATGATTGATTTTTACAAAATAACAAATAAGGAAAACATATTCATTCACATAGAATTTTTAAGAAAACAAAAACCCTATTTTCTCTTGTTCTCTCTCTTGGCCGGTGGCTACAACACCACAAGAGGGTGGTTGATTTGATTTTGTTCAAGAAATCCTATGGGTGTGTTCGTGTAATCGTTCTTCATTCATTCCACGCGTTTTGGTAATCCATAAAAACCTTTCTTTTTAATTCTTTTTATTAATTAATAGCATATGATCATGGGAATAATTAAACAAGATTACAAACATGTTAATTATCATGGTGGGGAAATTAAAAAGGGTGTTTTAGGTTTTGGTTGTTCGGCCTCCACACAAACCGAGAGCCTAAAGGCTCTCAGCGTCGTTTGGTTTACACCACCAACCGAGACATATGTCTCGGTGGTGTTTGGTTTCGGTCGACAGCAGGACAAGGCACCCTGACATGCGTCGGGGGTGTCCTTGTGGTTATATAGGTCTCGGCGGCACACAGCCCCACCACCGGCACACAGCCGATGGTAGACTTGGTCTGGCATGGGGAACGTAGCAGCAGGAACCACTGGCACACAGCCAGTGGGAGCCCCACCTCTAGCAGCGGCTAGCCGAGAGCAAGGGAACCACCGGTTCAAGCCAGTTTGCCACTGTTTTTAGGGGTGTTTGGTTCGGACCGGTTCAAGGGTTTTCACGGGTCCGGTTCACGACATGTTTAATTAGATAGCACACGGGTTCGGTTCATGATTATCTTTACAAGTTGAATTAATTTTACAAGTATATTATTTTTACAAGTTAATTAAGTTAATTAAACATGGTATTTAATTAATTTAATTAAAACATGGACTTAGGTTAAATATTCTTATTAGTAATACATGTTTTAATCTAAGTATTTATATATTTATTTTACACTATAGTATTAATTAATTATTAAACATGGAATATAAATAATTAATAATCATGACTTAGGTTATATTAATATAGTATTAATACATGATTTAACCTAAGTAATTTTATACACTTTAATTTAATTAAATCATGCTTATATTTAATTAAATCTTATAACCTATAGTTTATTTAATTAATAGAGTATTATTAATAAACTATACTATAACTACATGAATTATGATATTCTAAATATGGAAACTTTCTAATTCAGGAAACTTACTATTTTTGGAAACTTTCTATTTTTAGAAACTGATCTATTTTAAGAAGTTAATCTATTTTTGGAAACTTTTTATTTTAGGAAACCTGCTATTTTTAGGAACTTACTTATTATTACACAACAAGTATAATAATACAAGAAATACAAGTAATGCTTAATCAGAATATACATAATACATGATAAACACATCATAATGTTAAAATCTATAAAACAAGACATGGACATATAAAACAAGCTAAGACATGATAAAACCAGTAAAGTAGAATACTTATACACGTATACTATTTATGTAGCATTAGTGAGATCGAAGTAGGACTCTCTTCCGTTCGTCTTCTTCGTTCACTGGACATAAGGTACGGATTTCCCGACCCTTCAGTATGGACATTATTTCCTTATTAGGATTTCCCCGTCTGCAGCCAACTGTTTTCCCAGTATTTGTTTTATATGTTTGATACTTATGTTAGATTAAGAGCCTAAGCCATATACATGCATGACCAATGTCACCTAGTTATGGAGGTACCATAACCATAACACTGGAGGCACCAGTGTTATGACTTCCCCAAGGCGAAGTGATTGCTCGTGGCGTCCCTTTTCAGTTTTGGCCATTATATTATATTATCATGTGGGGCGTATGGGTGCATCCTAGTTACATGTATCAGTATTATCACAGTGAATGCAATGTGTGCCTTGCATCCTTCACTAGCAGTTGATCCCTCCTACCCAAACTATTTAATTAGAGACAACCCCTCTAATTGCATGACGAGGTCTACCCTCCAAGTATTCATGTACGGTGGAACCTCATGACCTATATAGGCTATTGGCTAATTAATACAGTTTTCATATATAACATAAGTATTTTCAAACTATAAAACCAGTTTTATGCACATGTTCAAGGTTTTTCCAGGACTTATACATTTCCGCTGCTATTAGTCTTAGTTATGTTCTAGCCATTTATACTATGTCGTATATCCGTGCATTGAGCGTTATGCTCAGCAGTTACTTTCCTTTCCATGTCACAAAACGACAGGTACACAAGGCCGGACTCGAGCATTTGGAGGAGTTGCATAGGATGGAAGTTGCCATAGTGTAGAATATTGATAACCTATGAATCTATGAAGTGGGTTGAAGATTCCTAGAGAGAGAAACTAGAGAGAGAAAGTGAGAGAGAAACTATGTGTATTTTTCTTCAAATGAATGTTTGGAATGAACAACAACCAACCGCTTTCCATGGTGGAAAGGGGTATTTATATCCAAGGCTTTATTTGGGCTTGGGCCGACCCATGACAAGCCCATGGGTCGGTTTCTTACTTAACTTAATAAGTAACACTAACTACGAGCTATTACAACATTAATAATATTGTGGAGTGACCGATACTTCTAATATACGTAAAAACGTATTTCTAACAATCTCCCCCTAAGGGAGGTCACTCCACGTTTACAAAGTTCTAAACCTAGCATACTATACTAAGTCTTCGTTCTTCAGCTCGTAGTCTTTTTTTTTTTTTTGTGAATATTTTGATTTGATCTTTTAGGCTTTGGCTTGAGAGCATTGTTCTTTTGGCCTTTCACGTGCGATCTTTGCCTTCTTGTGAAACTTGCCTCCTCGTGACTCCATGTTCCACACACTTATGTCTTTTTGTTGAATTCTCGAAAGCTTCAGAGTTTGGTACAGCGGAAGACTTCATTTTGCACTTTCTTGAATTTTGCTGAACTTTGATGCAGAAAAAACATAAGCATGTGGGAACGACTTCTACAGGTACACCGCAACACCACCGTCTTCAACTGGTACACAACAACGCCACCGTCTTCAACAGGTACACAGCAACGCCACCGTCTTTAACAGGTACACAGCAACGACACGAATAAAATGGCTTTGACATTTTATTCTAATTCGGTAGCATTTTACCTCCGGTCGGTGAAGACCGTTGGACGATATTAAATATCGTACCCGTGACGGATAGTTTCAATTAAGTAACTTCGTGACAGGATTTCGCGGGTAAACCCGTTCTCTTTATTCGACCGTCCAAAGCTGAATGCGAACATAAAGAGTGAATCACTTGGATAAATTATCCTTGTGATTTGAAGCCGTCAATTCATGAAACCTGGAACAAGTGAATTTCAATTAAGATTTTCACCATCGTTGCTTTCCAGTTATCACGAGCTCAATTCATAAAGAATCTTGTACGTCACCTACCAAGTGCTGTTTGATGTTAACACTAGAAGGATTTCCACTCGTCACTGTGATCAATAAAGAGTCACTCTGAGTGTTCTGGCAAGATCATATGATAATGCGTAGAGGCCTGGAACGAGTTTAAGTTCAATTAAGAATTAAACTACTGTTTCTTTCCAGTTTTTCACAAGATTGGTTCTAAAAGAACCGCACGTGTAACCTACCATGAGCTTGTTTGATGTTGGCTCAAGCAGGATTTCCATCTTCATTGTAATACTTACGTATTACTCGGATGTTCTGGCAATATTACAGGAATACTGCGTAGGACTCATGAAATCTCTTACTTTTCACAGTGTGTGAGAAAGCAAGGAATAAATGGAAAGTGTCCTAATGAGACTTTTGATGATCTCTTGGCTCTAGACTCGATAGTGCGTTTTGATTTAGTGAGCGATGGCTGGAGAGGAGTGCCACCTTTTCAATATCAGTCTATTCGGAGTGAATAAACCAATAGATAACGTGTTAATCTCCGTGTGATTAAAACAAATACATTTTGGGAGATATTTGAGTTAGCTGGGAAGGGTTGTGCATTGCATCACTGGGTCCATGATGTCTTTCTTCAATATTGAGAATCATTAACAAAAATGATCTCAATAGCATATGTATTGACCCGGTTTCTGCCTAAAGTTGTAAGGAGGGCTTCTTTCTTTACACCCTTTATCTTTACAATTCTTTTTCATTCTTCAACCCCTTCAATGCTTACCAATACGTCATAACTAGCACCTTGTTGTGATTGTTCCAGTGCTAGCTTAAGTACTTGGTCGGCATTCAGCTACGTTCACAATCTTTCTCCAACTTTCCTAGGACTTCTAATTCTATCTAGGGAATTGTCCTTGGGAAGATTCCATCGGCTCTGATGAATCATTGGACTAAACCTATTCCTACCACCCTTTTGTCACCACATTCATCGTGAATTAAGCGTGTTTTGGGAAAGTATAGCCACCATGAAAAATCCTTGAAAATCACTTAAGGTACTTGTGATATTGAAATCAAAAGTTTTGTACCTTATGT
This sequence comes from Glebionis coronaria, assembly GCA_025667525.1. NCBI lineage: Eukaryota > Viridiplantae > Streptophyta > Magnoliopsida > Asterales > Asteraceae > Glebionis > Glebionis coronaria. The sequence goes on along the minus strand of CM046876.1, from coordinate 490,327,195 downwards.
GTTTTGTTCATCAAAAACGCTCCCCCTTAACACGTGCTTTACACATATTAAGTTGTATAATCGTTAAGTCTTTTTCATCTTTTAGCCAAGAATCATTTAAGTCTCCTTAATCCCATTTTCTCCCCTTATCCAAAATGTTAACCATTAATATTTGGGATATTGAATGGATTAACCGGTCTTTGGGTAAAAAATGAAATTGATGTTTGGCCATAAAACATGTTAATGCTCCCCTTAAATTAATAACGGATAGTTGTAGTGCTTTAGTATGATATATTTTGAAAGATTTAGAATCTCGTGAGAAATTCTTGAAAAATTATCATACCTTAACACTACATCAAGCCGTGAAAGCACAATATTCACAAATTTACATATTCACAATTAAAAACCAATATAAAGTGGACCTGAAATGTACGACCCATTAGATGGATCGTTGCAATAACTTGTGGTGCACTCCATATGGTCTTCCACCAACGAATCTTTCTAAGCTCCTCATCAATCTTCGTTCACGGAGCTTTTGATCAATCTTCTTGATCACATACTTCGCCATTTGCCGATAACCCTGATGCCAATCCTCAGTCATCTCTGGTAAAGACCCACCCGAATTAAGATGGTCCAACTTTCCTCTGACGTATATGAGAGTCCCATCACTGTACTTATAAAGCTCACCCACCCTCATAAACTTCATTATTCCTCGACTGTTCAAGTAGAAAATCCCGTAATTCGGAACAGAAATGCCGGTATAGGGACATCTTGTGACATGTTGAGGTAGAACTTGATTCACTGGACGGGTTAGGTTAAGCTTCCTTTGGTAGCTTTCAACTCCCAACTGAATATCTTCAACTCGTTTCTTGATAACAACGCTTTGTGTGAACATACGAAGTGCTGTATTCAAGGCAATGATGTCTTCATGAGGAATATGTGTGAGTTGATCCCTGGTCATCATAAGCAACATGTCTTCGATATCCTCAAGGCGAATGATAGAAAAATCTCCCTGCTGGATTTTGTATTCTCTGTCATCCTCCCTTTTTAGACGAATCTCCGTCACATGATAATAGCCATTCTTGGCTTCAGTTTTCAGTCCCAAAATGCTGGAGATGCGAATATCGGATCTAACGTTGCTTCCTGAATTGGCTAAGCAGCAACCCCTGTACGCCCTTCAGACTCGTTCGTCCCAATGAGATGCACCTATAACAGCATACATATCATAATTACGAGTTACCCTTGGGACCCAGAGTCGGTTTACCTTTTCCTCGATCCAGGGTATTGTCCCCCAGTTGGCAGCTTTCAGTAAGGTCAGGGAGGTTGCGTACTTTGATGAACCCTTGAGGAGATAATCAAGATCATAAGTGACGAAGAAGTCGAGAGCAATCTGATTATCTTGAGAAGGATCAAGTGGAGGTGGAGCTCTTTCTGATTCATGGAGGCCTGGCCTTTGAACGGTGTTAAGAGCTTTCAGGACCTCGTCAGCATAATACTCGAACTCCATTCGGGTTAACCTGGTTTTGGCGTGAATTCTCTTATCCTTTAGCGCTCTCTTTACCAACGACGGAGTGACCGAAGATTTATACTCATGAGCCAGAAATGCGCACAAGTCAATCGGACTGCGGATACGGAGATATAAAACATCTATGTCAGCGTCTGTGATTGGATCATATTGAGCCGCTGCCGTGATCCAAGCTTGTGGCGGTGCAGTCTCGTCAATCTCCAACGTGTCTGCCCAGTCCCGTGTGCTTGACTCAGGAACAGTAGATTGTGGTTCTTGTTGTAGAGGAGTAGAGACATGAACACGTGTTGGTTCTGATTCAGGCATCTCGGCGGTGTCAAGAACAGGCGAGTGTTGTGCTGCTTCAGGTTCAGTTACTGACTCTGCAATCACAGGAGCAACAACAGAACTAACAGGGTTAGTGGTAACAGGTATAGACACAGCAATAGATGTACCGGGAATCGATGACGCTATAGTAGCATTCACATCGTGGCACCACTTGGATCGTCTTAATTCCGTTGAGGTGGATTTTTCCTTCTGCGCAGCATCTTTTTGAGACTTGGTACCAGACTTAGATGGTTTCTTTGTGCTGACTACCTTGTCCCCCTTTTTAGGCTGTGTACCCTCATCATCCTCATCGTCACCCTCGTTGCTTCCCTTAGCACTCTCCTCATTTCCATCACCACCATCATCACCATCATCATCATCATTATCCTCATCATCATCACCACCATCGTCACCATCATCATCTTCATCTTCTTCTTCTTCTCCTTCTTCTTCCTCTTCTTCTTCACCAGTACCCTCTTCCTGTTCACTATCATCTTTTTCTTCCTCAGGCAGAATGTGGTAAGGTACCACACTTCCAAACATTTTGAACAACCGATCATCCTCCATGATAGCATCATTTAGTGACTTGTAGAGAGTCCGTTGAATCTTAGATTTATCAAAAGATCCAAGTTCCCTCATGCGAGCTTTGAGGATCTTCTTTAATTCAAAATCCGTCAAGTCATAGGCAATTTTGTAGGCGGATTGAGAAGGATTGGATGACTTGATCATCAAGTTATCAGCTGCGAGTGTCTTCAATTCATCACGCAGTTTTGGCATAATGGATTCAACGGATTCTTTCACTCTCTCTTCAACAGAAGCTTCAAGTGCTTCTTTCTGCTCCTTGTATTTATCCCTCATAGCTTGAAGTTTTGTGATTCGTGCAGCATGCTTATCAGCTTCAGCCTGCTTAACTTGAGCTAGTTCTTCTGCATGAACTTTACGAGTCGTCTCCATCTCTACAGCGAACGTAGCAAGCATCTCTTCTTGTGCTTTCTTTGAGGCTTCTTCACTTTGCACTCTTCTAAGTAGCTCTTCTCGAAGTTCATTCATCTCTCTTCTTTGATTATCCGTGTGTTTATCCAACATCTCTGCCATTACAAATGCAGCCATTGAAGACGATGCAGAGCTACTCTAGGTTGGTTGAAGAGGCTCGGTTGTAACCACAGTACTGAGGATGGGAGTTATTGGAGGTGGAAGGAATGGTGTTGAAACCGGTCGGGTTGGTAAGGGTTGGATTGGTGGAGGTTGAGTTACTAAAGGTTGAGTAGGTACCATGATTGTAGGAGCACCGGACTCCTTTTCAACACTTGCTGAAACGGGGATGGACGTCTCCTTCGAAGTAGAATACCTTTCAGGTGATCCAAACTCATCAATATCCTCTGGCTCCTCGTACTCTTCTTCAATATTTATCCGTGCACCCGAACCACTACCTCCCGTGTCTTTCCTACTCTTTTCAATAGCTATCTTCGTCATTTTTCTCTCCGCCTTGTCAAGAGTAGGATCGACATCAACATCCTCTTCGTCGTGTAGAACTAACTCATCAGCCTTGCCCTTTCCCTTCTTAGCCTCAGTCTTCTTCTTCTTCTTGGTTTCGGGTTCAGGTAAAACAGCTGGTTGCTTGCGTTTACCTTTACTCTTGACCGTAGTAGACGAGTCTTCTCCTGTCTGAAGGCTTGCTTTTAGCTTCCTGATTTCTAGTAGCAGCAGTTTGTAATCAGCGGAAGCTTTAATTCTATCAGTCAGAAGATAATCGGAATAGGACCAGGAATAACACCACCAGATGGTCCTTCATGCCTTAGATCCACAGTGTGATCAGCCTCTTCAGTGTGATGACGACTTGTTGCACGCCTATCAATAGTAACATCATTATTCATAAAGTAATGAATGATAAGCTTGATAAACCGAGGGTAAGGAAAGAAATTAGTCTTCAGCTTCTTGTTTTGGAAGAGTTGAAAGGTGAATTCTTCCCACAATAATAATGCATAATCTGCATTTGCGCCTTTATACATTCCATGGAAGATGTTCATAATTGGACTGCGCAAAGCATCATGCCCACTTGTTTTAGGCGTAAGACATCTACTGAGAATACCCAAGATTGCTCTCCATGGTTGAACTACTTTAGCGGTGGTAAACTCCGACACAACTCGTATGTCAGGACATCCAAGAGCATCGAACATCTCCATGAGTTCGTCTTTGGTAGGATCCCTCGAAAATGCCATACCTTTGGGTGTATCCCGAATGCCAAATATCTTACGGAAGTTTGAAACAGTAAGTGTCTGCTGCTTGTTGTCGAGAGTGAAGGTGATCTTGTTTGAGGTGCTTTCCTTAGTAGCCCAGAACTCATACATGTAATCATATGGCACCGAGGCAGTACTCCTTAAAGCATTCTTAAAGTGAGAGTGATCAAGGATTGCTATGGCTACATTGAATCCATGGTGAGTTGATTTGGGGACTTGCTTCAGCCGGTAATTGTTTGGTATGAACTTGAGTGTTCTTGCTTCGGCAATTGCTGCTGCTCTAGAGTCTTGGATTGCTTGTACTGTTGGATTTGTCATCGTATCTGCATAAGATAAGACATGAAAGGTTGATGCACAAAAAATATATAGATATGTATCATTATTACTTCTAAGCATAACACATTTCAACAAGTACTTATAATATGCAAACAACTATTAATCCAACAACTCTTCATCCGGAACTTTCCTTCATTTGGAACTCTTCATTCGGAACTCCTTCATTCGGAACTCTTCATTCGGAAGTCCTTCATTCGGAACTTCTTTATTCGGAAGTTCACTCGGAACTTCTTCATTCGGAAGTTCATCCGGAACTTCTTCATTCGGAATTTCATTCGGAACTTCTTCATTCAGAATTTCATCCGGAACTTCTTCATTCGGAAGTTCACTCGGAACTTCTTCATTCGGAAGTTCACTCGGAACTTCTTCATTCGGAAGTTCACTCGGAACTTCTTCATTCGGAAGTTCACTCAGAACTTCTTCATTCGGAAGTTCATCCGGAACTTCCTTCATTCGGAATTTCACTCGAAACTTCTTCATTCGGAAGTTCACTCGGAACTTCTTCATTCGGAAGTTCACTCGGAACTTCTGCATTCGGAAGTTCATCCGGAACTTCCTTCATTCGGAAGTTCATTCGGAACTTCCTTCATTCGGAAGTTCGTTCGGAACTTCCTTCATTCGGAAGTTCGTTCGGAACTTCCTTCATTCGGAAGTTCGTTCGGAACTTCCTTCATTCGGAAGTTCGTTCGGAACTTCCTTCATTCGGAAGTTTGTTCAGAACTTCCTTCATTCGGAAGTTTGCTAGCCATGTTCATCCGGAACTTCTAAACGCAGCCTATTAATGATTAATCTAGTCGCGTTTGTGAGTTCTAAGGCATTCTAAGGCAACTAAACACATTCTAATGATATTCCGAGCAAAACCCATCAAAAACCCCTAATTAATTAATCCCTAATTAGGCAAAACGAACCCTAATTTGATAAAGTTCATTACCCGAATCAATTAACTTGATTAAATGATGAATTATGGCGAATTATAAATTAAAGATTGATGTTTGTACCTTGTTTGATCGAATGAAACGAATAGATTGACTGAAAATGAGAGTTTTGGAAGCTTGTATTTGTGTTATGTGTGTGTGGTAATGGCGACAGAGAGAAAATAATACCTAAACAGTGAAGATGAAAAAAAAACGGGGGGGATTTGGTTTGACTAAGGTCAACTTTTGACAAGTTTCACAAATCTCACCTAAGTCCCCTATACTTTTCTTTTCTTATCCTTTTTAGATACTTACTCTTTTTCTTTTCTAGTCACCCTAATCATTGTTAAATTTCGCCAACTTAACCTTCACACAACTTAAAGCATCGCAACTGATTAGCAAAACTTCAAGATCTAAAGCAAGTCCTATCTCATTGAGCAAGCACAAGTCATGTTCTAAAGCAAGACCACTCATAAACCATTTAACCAATTAATTTTCCACAAACACTTTTGAAAATCGTTTTGATGACGAAGATAATTTAATATTTTCTCCCCCTTAAACGATGACCCGTTTTCTATTTAAAGAGTTGTAGTCATTGTTTAAAGAGTCAGATATAGATGAAAGCATTTCCAATTAATGTCTTGAAAAGATTGATTCGTGGTGGCAATAAGATTTCTCTTATTTTGACAAATTTATGCACTGAGACGTACATAAACTCGTGTTAGACCAAGTTGTAAAGTAAACTTGATCCCTTTGCATGATTTGGCTTGTAAATCATGCCCGAGAAAATTAATTCCCGTTGTGAGCCAACGTTTTCCAAGGAAATACGTGACTTTAATATGAAAACCGGGTTGCAGTCTGAAATAACTACAAGCCATAATGGGCATGTTTTAAAAATGTACAACTTTTATACGGACTCTATTTATGGCGCCGTGTCAATATTGATCGACATTTCTAAGCCGTAAATATTACCGTACTAAAAGACATGCCCAATTTAAAAAACGAAAAATATTTTTGGTTTTTCTTGATTTTATAATTTTTATGGTTTTTGTAGGTTTTATATTTTTTATGGTTTTTCTTGGTTTTATATTTTTGTATTTTTCTTTTTGTGGTTTATATATTTACGATAATATACATGATCACGAACAAAGGATACTCTGAATAGTTTACCACCATTATTCAGCTGATTCTTCTGCCAATTCTTTGAGAGTCGCTGGAGTGAATGATTTCATGCCAAGCTTGTCGATCAAAAACTCGATTCGTCCTCGATCTAAGGCATTGGTGAACATATCTGCCAGCTGATACTCAGTAGTGACAAAATACAGCTCGATCACTCCGTTCTCCACCTGCTCTTTAATGAAATGGTAGTGAATGTCTATGTGCTTGGCCCGGGAGTGTTGAACATAGTTGCAGCAAAGGGCAATGGCGCTCTTGTTGTCACAATACATCGGGATTTTGTTGAATCCCAATCCGTAGTCAGTTAATTGTGATCTCATCCAAAGGACTTGAGCCCAACAACCGGACATGGCGATGTATTCAGCCTCCGTGCTAGAAATTGCAGCGCTTTTCTACCTTTTTGAAGACCAACTGATCAATCTGTCTCCAAGGAGTTGCACAGATCCAGAAGTGCTACGCCTTGTGTCTTGACACCCAGCATGATCGGCATCTGCGTATGATATTAAAGCAATAGAGGAATCTTTCGGATACCATAGACCACGATGAAGTGTTCCTTTTAGATACCGAAAGATCCTTTTAACAACATGTAGGTGCTTTTCGGTAGGCCGAGCCTGATACCGGGCACACATGCATACGGCAAATTGCAAATCAGGCCTGCTAGCAGTCAGATAGAGAAGGGTGCCGATCATCCCACGGTAAAGTTTTGGATCGACAGTAGTCTCATTCCTATCTTCATCTAACTTGGATTTCTCCACCATTGGAGTGTCCACGGGGTCACAATTTTCAAAGTTATATTTCTTTAAAGATTCTAGAGCATATTTGGATTGATTAATAAAGATGCCTCTGGGATTCTGAGAAATTTGTAATCCTAAGAAAAATGAAATTTTTCCCATCATTGACGTCTGAAAGCGTGTGGACATTATCTTCTCAAAGTGTTTGGACAATTCTATGTTAGAGGCAGCAAATATTATATCACCAACATAAATTTGTACCAGAATCATGTCGTTGTCCTCCTTGAGAGTGAATAGAGTGGGGTCCACCTTGCCTTTGGAGAAGCCTTCCGAAATGAGATATGTTGAAAGGAGATCATACCAAGCACGTGGAGCTTGTTTCAACCCATAGAGAGCCTTCTTAAGCTTGTACACATGATTAGGAAACTCCGTGCTAACGAACCCATCCGGCTGACTAACATAGACTTCTTCCCTTAGTTCACCGTTCAAAAATGCCGTCTTCACATCCATTTGATAGACGATCATGTTCATATGAGCAGCATACGCAAGGAATAGTCTAATAGCCTCCAATCTTGCAACAGGAGCAAAAGATTCTTCAAAGTCTACACCTAAGGCTTGTTTATATCCTCTAGCAACCAATCTAGCCTTATTCTTCAATACTGCACCCATCTCATCGAGTTTTACCTTATAAACCCACAACAAAGTAAGGACGTTAACCTTGTCAGGGAGAGGAACTAATTCCCATACTTCAAGTCTTTGGAATTCATTTAGTTCCTCTTGCATGGCTTCAATCCAAGATGATTGAGTCATAGCATGTTGCCAGTTTTTAGGTTCAACTTCGGAGAGAAATGCATCAAAATAGCAATAGAGTGCACTCTCTTGTAATTAATGGCGAGTAGAGACTGGTCGATCTAGATCTCCAATGACATTCCTAATTGGGTGATCTTTTGTCCATTTAGTGCTATGATTTTCAATCCGTGGTGGTCTGGAGTGAACAATAGAAGGAGCTTCTTCTGAGGTAGACGCGGCTGAAGGGTTTTCAGGTATCGCTACACCAAAGAAAGGAAGCTCTTGTAGGTGAGCATATTCCAAATCGTGATCAATAGAATCCTCTTCAACATCATTAGGCACAAGTAAGGGTGACGATTCAGGTGTAGTTTGAGAATCACTTGGTAAAGGTGCATCTGGTTCAATGTTAATTGAAGATGCATTAGATAAAGCTTCATTTTCTTGAGCAACAACTTCAGGGATTGGAGCTATCACTACAGGTGTTGGAACTTCATCATTTGGGGGATCAAAGAATTCATCAAACAACGGTTGAAACAGTTTATCCCACTCGGGCCTTGTAGGTGGTAAAAATGATGTAGAAGTAGGATTATTGAACTAATCCGGAACTAATAGCACCGGTTCCCATCTCATGAAGTGCGGGTTCAGAGATACGTTGCTCAGAAGCCATCGTTGTCAACTCATCGAAATCTGCGTCCATAGTTTCTACAATCTTACCAAGACGACGGTTGTAAATTCGGTATGCTTTCTTGGAGGGTGAGTAACCAATGAAAATACCTATATCGGTTTTCGGTTGAAGCTTGCCAAAGTTCTCACTATTAATGTTTGGATAACAAAGAGCACCAAACACATGAAAGAATGAAACATCGGGTTTACGATCATGTAGAAGCTCGTGAGGTGTTTTACCATGGCGTTTCCGAATGATAGAACGGTTTTGGGTGAAACATGCAGTAGATATAGCTTCTGCCCACAAGAACAATGGAGCGTTCGCATAAATCAGCATCGTCCTAGCAGCTTCCATAAGCGTACGATTCCGTCTTTCAATGACACCGTTTTGTTGTGGAGTATGTGCAGCGGATGTTTCATGTGAGATACCAACTCCTTCATAGTAATCACGAAGAGTCTGGTTGACGAACTCTGTTCCATTGTCAGTACGAATACGGCGGACAATAGTATTTAAACGTACCTGAATGAATTTCAGAAAAGTGATGATAGCCTTCGGTGCTTCATCCTTTGTACGTAAAAATCTTACCCATGTAAACCTGGAGAAATCATCCACAATAACGAGAATGAATTTCTTACCGCTCACACTTTCAGTTCTCATTGGCCCACAAAGATCCATATGCAAAAGATGAAGTTTTTCTTGATTGGTGTCCTCAGCTTTGGGCTTGTATGATTTCTTGGTACTTTTCCCCCTTGAACACGCAGAACATAAATGGTCCTTGTGAAATTTGAGCTTTGGAAGACCACGAACTAATTCGTTTTTAGCCAGATGATTAATAGCATCAAAGTTGAGATGAGATAATCTACGATGCCATAACCATGACTTGGTCTTAGATGCTTTAGAGAGAAGACATACTGGAAAGGCGGCCATCATGTCTTGTAGGGATAATGTATAAAGATTTGCACCACGAGAACCCTTCAACAAGTCTTTTCCTTCCAAGTTGCGGATGAAACAAGTATGTTGTCGAAAAGCAACCTCTAGGTTGGAATCACAAAACTGTCCTACAGAAAATAAATTATGACCAAGACCTTCTACATAGTATACCCTTGAAATCGTAACGTTTCCAATCTGATATTCACCATACCCCATTATCTTTGCAATATGATCATTACCGAATTTAACCGTTACAAGAAACTTACTGACGAAATTTCGGAGCATCGAGCGATCTCCGGTCATATGCTTTGAACAACCGGAGTCCAAATACCAGAGGATGATTTGGACCACCTGAAAATATCACCAGACGAGGACAATGTAGAGGTATCGGAATCTGAATGTTCCTTGTTATTAGCAGGTACATATTTAATAATCTTAGATTTGCTAACTTTAGGTTTCTTAGATTTCCTAGCCTTCTTCTTCCTAGTTGGTGGTGTAGATTCTAGTTGGCTTAAATCCTGAGGTATTTCTTCACTGATAGGCACTATAGTGGGGGCTGACCTAATTAAAGGGCGTTGTTTCCATACTTTAGTGCTAGTGTGCCTAACTAAAGGACGCTCAGACCTAACCTCAATGGATGCATTCCTAGTTAAAGGGCACATTTTTCCATCTAATGTAAAGGTCCTACCAGTGGGACGCCATTGCCAGCCAACTTGGGCACGTGTTCTACCAGTTGGCTTCCATTCAGGATCATTCCTAATGGCATTCATCTCATCCACATGATCAATAAGACACAAATCATGACGTTGGGAAAACATACATTCATTAAAATTCCAACATTTTAAATCAGAATTCACAAATGGTTTAGGCTTCTGCACAGGCGCAGAGCTTTTAGTCTTAACATGATTCTTTTTATTTAAAACTGAACTAACATTCCTATGGTGAGCTTCTACTTTCTTCTTGTTGGTACTACTAGTAGAGGGCTTGATCTTATCTTTCTTGAGTGGCGATCCTTTAGCCTTAGTAGACTCTTTTACTCCTGTAGAAGGCAAAGTGGGAACATTAGCAACAGATTTTAAAGGTGCCTTACTTGATGGTGCCAATGACGGTTTTGCTCCTGGGGTCTTATTAAATGGAGTTACAGCAATGGGTCGATTAGTGAGTAGTGCAGAACCTGGTTTACCTATGTATTGCAAGTAGGCTAAGCAATATTGAACACGCTTAATATATTCATGGGCTGATTAATAGTAGCTACTTAAGGGATCTAAGGCATAAAGATCGTCTAAGATATCCCTAACAAGATCTACATGCTTAATTGCATTCCTCATATAATCATCGTAGGTAACCGGGTTTTTCTTATGGAGTGGGTTCTTATAGAGCATTACTGACTTGGTTGTTGGAGCACTAGAGGACGGTGCAGAGTTGGTAGCTAAGTTATTAACAGCTTCTTGTCGGGTGAGAAGAAGTGTCTCCTTTAACTCGGCCAAAACCATGTTTTTGTCAATGAGCAGGATGTTTAAGTCAGAGATTTCCTCACACTTTTGGTTCAGTTGTTCAACATAAGATTGTTGCTGTGCTGCATTAAAAGCTAAGCGTTCTTCTATTGAACCATAAAGAGCGGATAGTCCCTGTCTTGCCCGATCCATCTCCCCTAGAATAGACGAAAGTCTAATTTCTAAGTCCTGGTTTTTAGACTCTGCGGCCTCTAGTTCCAATTTTAGTGTTTCATTTGATGACACATCTCTCTTCAATCTCATAATCTCTTCCTCTAATGCCTTAACTATTGCAATCATCTTGTCACTCGTCTCAACACCGTTTTCACAACCATTTGTTATCAAAAGATCCTCATTTTGAGTTTGTTGTTTTAATTCTAAAGATATACAATGTTGTTCAAGTTGATTAAAGCGTTTTGAAAGTAAATTGTAAGAATCTTGTAGCTTTAAAAATTCAGCGTTAGATTTGTGACAAGAATGATTATCTACCTCATTTACAGTATCAGCAACATTTACAGAGAGATCACACACATCATCACAAATATTCACATCATCACATTTAATCATAGCGGATGTAAGCTCATTCGAATAATTGACATGTACAGTAGTAAGCACATCACACGAAATAACTTGGGACAAGAATCGGTCATATTCGGATAAAATCTTTTCCTTTTCAATTAATTGAAGTTCGTAAGCGGTGTCCATTTCATAAAACACTTTTTGAACTTCTCCAATTTCAAACTCAAGATTTTCCTTAAGAGATGCAAAACTTCCTTTTAGACTTTCGACAAACGGATTGATCTCATTCTTAAACACCTCGTTCATGTGTTCGAAAGCCCATTCTCCGGAGTTTAGGCCATTTGAAGTCGTACATTCCAAAATGACCTTGTCAAAATTAGTAAAGTATTGATTAATCTCTTGCAAGTTTAACCATACAGTGCTAACAGGTGGAAGATCCTTTGGAATTTCCTTAGGACCTTCCATTTTGACAAGTGTAGGAAGTGTACTAGGGTTTTCTTCATTTAACATGTAGGTTGGTGCTGTAATGAGATCTTTGTCCATATGGAAGCGAATTCTAAAATCCGTTTTAGCAAGCTCCTGATTCATTTCAAAATAATCACAATCGGGATATTTTGCAACGTTGTATGACCGATCCTCATCAACTAGATCCTTACTTGTGCGATCATCGAAAATAACAATCGGGTCTAAGACCAATCCTAATTGGGTTGCATTATAAAGTCTAGGATTATGGATCAAAGCTTGTTTTGCATATCGTGGGTTAGGGGGAAGGCCTTTTTGACGTGATAAGTTAAATTCTCTAAACGAAGCATCAAATAAGTGCACTAGTTGAGAAGCAGCGTATTGTCTTAAAAGCAAATAATCTAGACTTCTGATCTTATTAGACGCATTAATTTCCATTTCATTCTTCTTAGACTCGAGTAATTCAAAATCCGTTTGAAGTTTTTGAAAATTAGTGACCACTAACTCTTTTTCTTTACGTTCATTAGAAAGATCTGCTCTTAAGGTTTCAATTTCTTGCAAATGACCCATTTGTTTGTTTCGAAAATGATCATATTCGGGATTTGTTAGAACACTAGACGAAGGCACTAATTCCAAAGTTTGAACTTTCTCGTTGCTTAAGGCAAGCTCATTAGACAAATTCTTATTCTTAGCTAGGGTTTCTAAGAGTGCAGCATTCATTTGGCTAAGTAATGTAGCAGGAACCATGACCAAATCTTGTTGAGCAGGAGTATGCGTATGCGAAATGGCTCCCGGTTGTGATTCACTCAAAGTCTGGGGACTCACATTGATATTACTATCATTGATTGTCTCCTCATTTGAAAGACTCACCACCGAAGACTCATTCGAATCAGCACGCTCTTGCACAACTTGATGTGGTTGAATACTAGCATCAGTGGTATTATCAGTGGTATTAATAAGTACCTCAGATCTCTTTTCTGGCCCTAAGCTGGAGATAGTTGCCATAAGAGCTGCCTGTGCAGATTGAAGTTCATCGCAGTATGAATCATAAGCATCAAGATCATCTGCTTGGTATGCTGCATTCTGTGTAGTGACAGCGTCTTGTTCAGCAATCCCTGGATCAGCAAGAAATGCAAGCTCATCTTCATCAAGTTCCCTTCCTTGTGCATGAGCATTCACCAGATAAATCTTCTCTGCAAACCATTGACCATCCCTTCTCCTCTTGGGTTTATTGCAATCCCTGGACATGTGACCTTCTTCCTTGCAGTTGTAGCATGTAATCATTCTCAACTTGCCTGTGGAATTAGCCCGTGGAGGAGTGTTGACCATTGGAGCAGGATTGACCGTGCGAGCATTGGTAGTTTATGTAGTAGGTCTCCCCTGATAAGGTTGAATAGGTTGAACCATTACCCTGCCATTCTCAATAGTAGCTTGTTGGCGAGAATTGGATGAATTCCTCAGCTGATTGTTAGTAGGAGCTGATCCTCTAAATCCTCGTTTGCTTAAAGTCCTTGTGAGATAAGCAGACATAGTGGCTAACACTTCAACTGGGTCAGTTCCTTGTTTGAATTCAGGAATGGGGACTTCATCATCATCACAATACAGTGCTTGGTCTTGTTGAGCTGCATAAGCAATAGAAGGAACACTCATGTGGTCAGAGTAGCTTGATGGATATGCTGCATTCTCTTGATAAGAAGAATATGAAGACTGAGGATAAGGTGCAATGCTTGCTGGGTGATGTTGTGAAGCATAGTGTGGTGAAGGTGCATTAAACCGATATTGTTGCTGATGTGAGGTGGGTGGTTGCGGTAGAATCGAATATTGGGGGAAGCTTGGTGTCTTGTAAGGTGATGGATGATAGGCTTGGTGTCCCAAGATATAAGGAGTGTTGTTGTGTGACAAGCTTGGTTGATTCACCATCAAAGCTAAAGAATCAGGGTACATACCTCGAGGCGAACGGTGCATGATCACATGTTTCTCATGCTGCTGAAGAAAAGCATAGAGTTGATCCAAATTGCACTTATGCAAATCCCTGGTTAACTTAACATCGGTAATATACTCACCCCATTCAGCTTGAGGTAAAGTATTCAAAAATTTGGTGTTAACCTGGAATGGAGCAATCACGAGATTGTATACATTCAGATCATTCATGAGAGTGGTGAATCTGAAGTAATAATCGTGAAGCGTTTCCCCTGGGCTATACGTGAATCTATCAAACAGATCATACAACTGACATTCCCTTTCCTGTTTGGTAAGAGACGTACCTTGTAGCAACACCTTTAGACGTTCCCATAAATCCTTTGCCACCGTATACTGACTTACCATTCGATAGATGTCATGTGGAAGAGCTTGGAGAATGGTTTGAAGAGCCTTTTCGTCTGCATCGGCAACAAGTTGTTGAGCTGGTGTAAGTTCTTCAAACTCCCTTGGTCGATTCACATTGTTAACCACGATGGTACCATAATCAAGTGGACCATTCAGAATTGACTTGACCATAAGCCTCCCATATACCGGTTTTCCCTTAAGGTATGACATCATACGGCCTTGCCATGCTTCAAAGACTTCTTTAATGAGCATTGGAGGGCGATTATCCGTTCCCGTAATGACGGAAATGTCGGTAAGTGATGTCATCTGAGGCATTAATGAATTCGGATTCATTTTGTTCACTTCAAAGAGACAAAGATTATCGGTTGATCGAGCAGTGAAGTAAAGCTTGTGAATTGTGTTGAGTTTTTGTTGTAAGAAACCAAGATTAAATCCTCTAAAAAATTGTCGAAAAAACAAGTAAAATATCCCTTGATTCGGAACTTTTGTTGATTCAGAAGTGTTGATTCGGAAGATTTTGGCTCGGAACTCCTTGATCCGGAACTTTTGGTTCGGAAGATTTGATCCGGAACTTTCCTTGATCCAGAACTTTACCTTGATCCGGAACTTTCCTTGATCCGGAACTTTCCCTTGATCCGGAACTTTACCTTGATCCGGAACTTTCCTTGATCCGGAACTTTTGGTTCGGAACTTTCCTTGATCCGGAACTTTCCTTGATCCGGAACTTTTGGTTCGGAACTTTTTGATCCGGAACTTTTGTTGATCCGGAACTTTTTGATCCGGATGTTTTTGATTCGGAACTTTACTGGGTAAACAGAAACCTTGTTCGAGTACAGTCGATCAAAAAAATGATGAAAAAACCCAGATTTTTACCAAGTTACCCAAAAAGTTTTGTGATTTCAACTAAAATAAGTAAAAACTAATACTTATCTACTAATCCCGATCACAAAAACACCAAAAACTCCAAGAATCAAGATGGATCTTCTTAAAGAACCCTAATACAATCAAAAACTAAATAACAACACAAATCATTACCTTAAATCACCCATAGCTCTTGATTCCAAATGTAGAATATTGATAACCTATGAATCTATGAAGTGGGTTGAAGATTCCTAGAGAGAGAAACTAGAGAGAGAAAGTGAGAGAGAAACTATGTGTATTTTTCTTCAAATGAATGTTTGGAATGAACAACAACCAACCCCTTTCCATGGTGGAAAGGGATATTTATATCCAAGGCCTTATTTGGGCTTGGGCCGACCCATGACAAGCCCATGGGTCGGTTTCTTACTTAACTTAATAAGTAACACTAACTACGAGCTATTACAACATTAATAATATTGTGGAGTGACCGATACTTCTAATATACGTAAAAACGTATTTCTAACACATAGACTTCTTCTCCTTTTTGCCCCATATACGTATGCTAGTTTAGTCTTTCCTAGTTCATTTACTTTATTTATGTTTTGGGCTTATGTTTGGGAACCAATGTTTGATTCTGGTTTTCCCTATGGTCATGTATTTTTTACTACATATTACATTGCATGCTTTGATGACACGCCATAATTACGCGTAACGGTCCACTTATCAAAGTGGGGTGTTACAACCAGGGTTGGTTTTACCTGATGGATCCTGAAAACAGTCCCTCATAAGTTAAGATCAATGATAATGTTTTTGGTTTCTTTAGTAGGACCCTGTTGTGAGGGGACTACATCATTAGAAACAGAAGGGCCAGGGTCAGCGTCAGCTGTTGTATTTGTTGACGCCTCACGCCCTGATGCAGACTCAAAGTGACAAATGATAGAACTTGGTAATGAAATTTGAGATGTATTTAGATATAAATTACTTACCAATGCTGACTCCACACTAGTGAGCTAAGGGTGCGCTCTATCTTCACCCTTCTCTCCTAAAGAGGTTGAGAGAGGGGTTGCTTTCAGGGCCTTTTTATGCATGCCACCTTCAGCAGAGGCTGAAGGTGGCGGCTGGCTAGGGTTCTGGTCCTTGGCCGAGGACTTATGTTTCTTCGAAACTTGGCCTTTGGGATCATCAGTACTCTTCTTTGATGAAGATCTTGTGGGGTGCCTCCTTTTCTTGGACTCACGTCTACACTTTAGAGTATTCACTAACATGCTCTTCTGACGTGGTCCCGATAAAGAAGCTCCAGGCTTCGTGCCTGTCATATCCCCTTCTCCAGTTGGAGGAGTGTCTTGCGGAGCTTTGTACACTACTGGAGCATTTGCTGAGCAAATGTCCAACATGGACTGTGTGAAAGGAGGGTCAGCTGTGCTAACTGTAATGTTCCAGTATATGATATCAAAGGGTTGAAAAACTAATTTAACTCCTAGGTTGTTTGAATAATCATCACCACGGTGGTCAGCAAAAATGAGGGACAAAAACCTGGTGTAGACCACATTCTTTTCCCTAGTTTTCTTCTCCATTTTTCCATGAAGATCCTCAAAGATTAACCTCCCAAAATCAGCTTTTATACCCTTTGCTAGACAATATAAAATCAAGGCATCCTTTTGATTGATTTGATCAAGCCCTCTAGTTTTCCCACCCAGACACTCAATTAAGATTGACATCAAGAGCTTCCACTTAGGTGGTAAACAGCTTCTCTTCAACCCACCCTTATCACTAATCTCTTCACTGTACCCATTTCTTTGAAAAATGTTTTTACAACAGATAAATCATTGGGTACAGCCTCATACTCATTAGGGTCATCCAAATAGTTTAGCCCTAAAACCCTTCTAAACAGCTTTAAACCTATTTTCACATCACTACCAGCAGTTGTAGAATCAAACTCAATAGATTTCTTATTCTTTGACCCTTGTGTCGTGAACGAAAATTCTTTTAACACGTTTTGAAACATCACCCCTGGATCTTTGAACAAGGCATCATGGATCACACATTTAGATAAAAATTCATGACTTGGTTTCCAGGACCAGATTTTAGGGTTTCTAGTTTGATCAAGGTGAGGTTGTTGGGTTTAAAGAAGATGTCCTCAATGGGATAGTAAACATGGATGGAAGGATTGAGGGTGATCTCAACCTCTTGTGATTGTGAAGATGATTTGGCAGTCATTGTTGTTTTTGTGTGTTTTCTGAAAGAGAGAGAGTTTGTGTGTGTGTTTTTGATGAAAGATTTTGCAAATGATATGAATCTCCAATCTTCAAAAGATATATGTAAACACTTTAGATTGATTTGTAAAAGTTTTTAAAACTTTTGAAAAGATTATAAAACTTTTAGGGTTTCTTTTGAACAAAAGACACAAACTCTCCCATTAATGTTCTGAAAAGTGATATGGTTTATTGTTGCTTTGAATAGTAAAACGCCTCATTGTGTCGGGAAGTTGTTGACTGTGATATGGACGCTTGATATTTCCTAGATAAACAATTAACACCTTTTGAAAGAATGTTTGTATTGATTCTCAAGAAATTTAATGCCATTAAATCCTTTTTATCACATGATTGATTTGTTTTAAATGCTGTTGCTTAGATATGCTGAAGCTGATGGCAATACTTGTGAGCTTCAGTACGTCAGATGAGACGACAAAACCCCATATACATGTTCACATAAGTGAACAAGACATATGACATTGCACGCTCCTCTACTTAGGCCTAGCTACTCAGTTGTATCAAACATTTGTTCAGTATTTGCTAAAGGAAACTTTTGATGACTTGTGATCATTTGTTCAGCTTCAGTGAATCAGATAAGGCGACAAAATATCATGTACACAATCACATAAAGTGAGATAGACACATGACATTGCACACTCCTTTACTCAGACACTGCTACTTAGCATTAATAAAAAACTTTTAAGAAATGTTGAACCTTCAAGCTTCTTTAGTGAATGTTGAAGGTTCAGGTTTTGTATCATCAATGTTCAGCATACCAAGCTCCATTATAAATCTTTTGAAAGTTGGTTCATCCAGTGGTTTGGTGAAGATATCAGCCAACTGATACTGAGTGGGGATGAAATGTAATTCAGTGTCCCCTTTCACAATATGATCTCTGATAAAGTGATATCTGATATCAATGTGTTTTGTTCTTGAGTGAAGGACTGGATTGTTGGATATTGCAATAGCACTAGTGTTATCACAAAAGATTGGTATCTCTTCATATTCTATGTCATAATCAGCCAGTTGGCATTTCATCCAAAGAACATTGGCACAACATCCAGCAACTGCCACATATTCAGCTTCTGCTGAAGACATGGCAATTGTTTGTTGCTTTTTAGCACTCCAACACACAAGTTTACCACCTAGCAATTGGCAAGCACCAGATGTGCTTTTTCTGTCCATATTGCATCCAACATAGTCAGAATCTGAATACCCCTATAGATCAAAACCTAAGGATTTGGGGTACCAAAGACCTAGACTTAGCGTACCTTTTAGGTATCTAAAGATTTTCTTTATAGCAATAAGGTGTGATTCCTTTGGATCTGCTAGGTATCTTGCACAAAGGCATGTAGAGAATTGAATGTCAGGTCTGCTTGCAGTTAAGTACATGAGTGACCGAATCATACCTCTATACTGAGTCTCATTGACTGATTTTCCATTGAGATCAGGTCCTAAGTTGTTAGGGGGTACCATTGGAGTCTTCAAAGAAGCACAATTGATATCATACTTCTTCAGCAGATCTTTGACATATTTTTCTTGATTGATGGAGATGCCTTGGTCAGATTGTTTAATCTAGAGACTAAGGAAGTATGTGAGTTCTCCCATCATACTCATCTCAAACTTGATGGTCATAAGCTTGGCAAATTGTTTGCAAAGTTTCAAGCTTGTTGAACTAAAGATGATGTCATCAACATAAATTTGTACCAGAATGGTGTCACTTTTAGATTTATAGATAAACAAGGTGCTATCTATTTTTCTTCTTACAAACTTATGTTCAATGAGAAATGTTAAGATAGTTTCATACCATGCTCTTGGAGCTTGCTTCAGTCCATACAAAGCTTTGTAAAGCTTGTAGACATGGCTTGGGTATTTACTACTCTCAAAGCCAGGAGGCTGTGTAACATAAACTTCTTCTTTTAAGTCACCATTTAGGAATGTACTTTTGACATCCATTTGGTAGATGATGAAGTTCATGTAAGTGGCATAAGCAAGAAAGACTCGTATGGCTTCCATACGTGCAACTAGAGCAAAGGTTTGATCAAAATCAACACCAGGCTCTTGATTGAATCTTTGGGCCACTTACCTAGCTTTGTTATTGGTCACCACATTGGTTTCATCTCTTTTGAGCTTGTAAACCTATTTGGTGCCAGTGGTTGATTTACCATGTGGAAGAGGAACCAATTTCCAGACTTTGTTTCTTTCAAATTGAGTTAGTTCCTCTTGCATGGCATCCACCCATCCAGGGCGTGTGAGTGCTTCAGAAACCTTTGTAGGTTCAAATTCTAAAAGAAAATTGGTATAGAGGCATTCTCCAGATGAAGCAGCACTCAGTTTCTTTGCCATAGATCTAGTGACTCTACCTTCACCAGGATTGCCTATTATGTTCACCAGCTGTATGTGACTATTATTAGTCCAAGATTTTTGTGGAGCTAGCGAATAGGCATTGGTATCATGATTAGAGCTAGAACTTGGACTTAGATTATCTCTAGTGTCTGCTGTAGGATATTCAATAGACAAAGGTTCAATCAATTGAGGGCTTCTTTCTTGGTCAGAAGCAACACATCCAAGACCTAATTCCCTAGAGATAGTAGGAGAGCTTTGAGCAGAGGGCTCAGATTGTTCATCAGCAGCTTCATTAGATTGATCATTCTGATCATGTGTGTTAGCATGCTTATTGTTTTGAAACTGACCATTTTGGTCATTTGTGTTGCTTTGCTGATCATTTTGATCATTTAGAGACTGATCATTTTGGATTGACAGCCATCAGTATTTGATACTGAAGAATTTCCTTTTGTAGGACTTTTCATATCTTCAAATGGATTAATATGAGGAACTGAATAGCTTGTTTGATATCTTTGAGAAGGCTCATAATGTTGAAATTCATCAGATGGATAGTTGTGAGATTCATGAATATGAAGTTCATCATTTGATGGATTTGTAAATTTGAGAGCTTCAGAACTTTCATTGAAAGTGATGTGATAAGTTTCTTCAATACATTGTCTTCTTGTGTTGAAGACTCTATATGCTTTAGATACTAGAGAGTATCCAAGGAAGTAACCATCATCAGATTTTTCATCAAACTTACCAAGGTGATCCTTGTGATTGTGAATGAATACTGGACACCCAAACACATGTAAGAATGAAATGTTTGGAATTCTCCCCCTGAAGACTTCATAGGGAGTCTTCATGTGTCTCTTCACAATGATGTATCTATTTTGAGTGTAGCAAGCAGTGGCTACAACATCAGTCTAAAAGTGCTTAGAGAGAGCAGATCCAGCAAGCATTGTCCTTGCTGCTTCAATCAAGATTATGTTCCTTCTTTCAGCCACACCATTTTGTTCAGGTGTGTAAGGAGATGAGAAATTTTGGGAATTTCCTTTGTCATCACATAATTTGATCAGTGTGTGATTTCTGAATTCAGTACCATTGTCAGTCCTAAGTTGCTTGACATGAGTGTCATTTTGATTTTCAACTCTTTTGATGAAGGACATAATGGCATCTCGGGCATGGCTTTTCTTTGTTAGAAAATATACCCAGGTGTACCTAGAGTACTCATCAACAATGACAAGTGTATATTTTTCATGAAAAATGGCCCTAGGTGGTGCTTCCCTTTTTCACATGCTAAGCATGGTTTGTCCTTAGAATAGACAAGTGAAGGGAGACCAATAACAAGATTTTGTTTTGCCAGCAGAGTTATTGTTTTGAAATTTAGATGTGAGAGCCTCTTATGCCAAAGCTAGTTAGTAATGTTGGAAGCTTTAGCAAAGAAACATGTCTCCTGAGTAGAGTTCATGTTCATGACATAAACATCTTTGACTCTAGGAGCAATCATCACAATTTCATGATTGGAGTTGAAGATTGTACCTTTTTTGTCATCAAACAGCACTAGATACTTTGCATCACAAAGTTGACTGATGCTGATGAGGTTGTGCTTCAATCCATTGACATATGCTACCCTTGTGAAAACTATACCATTTCATTTCACTGAACCAAATCCTTCAGTAGTAGCTGATGAGTTATCACCAAAAACAACTTTAGGACCTTGTTCCTCCTTATACTTGTGCAGATAACTTTTGGTGTCAGTCATATGCCTTGAGTAGCCACTATCTAGGTACCAAATAGGCTTCCTGATATCACACTGCACAAGTTAAGGAAATGGTCAATTTTGTTTTGAAACCCACCTTTGATGGGTGGGATTTTTAGATCTAGAAGTTGTTCTAGATTTGGAGGGTCCTCTTGATGAGGATATGTGTGATTGCTCAGAAGAAGAAGAGGTATGAACAACTTTTGCTTTCTTAGCCTGGAGGGCTTCACATCTTCTAAACCACTCTATATGATTGTGATCAGATGTAGTGTAGACATTGCTTCCACAAGTTTCACAACATTTGGTAATAGAGTTTAGGTTTCTTGGTTGAATACCTCTTCTGAGTGAGATAATACGATTATGTCCATGAGTGTCATGGTCATAACTTCCACAAATATTACAAACAGGGTAATAGTGGCAGTCATTTGAGTGATGATTGCCCATACCACAATGAATGCATGGTGGGAAAGGCATACTGCGTCTGGAATGAGATGCTTCAGTATTGTGAGCATCAGCACTAGTTTTAACAAGCATATACTGAGTATGTTCACAAGTACGATGGTCAGTCCTCTCACATTTAGTACAATAAATCACTTTTAGGCAAGTTTCAGTGAGATGGTTGTTTAGACCAAATTGTGACAACCCTATATTTTGGATTTTTCACTTTTGACTGTTTGATGTTGATCATGTGCTTGGTGTGCGTTTATGTGTTATGTGCTCATATTTGAGACTTTATCATGATGTTAGACATTGTTTATGTAGTACATGGTACGTTATACGATGATGTGATGGGGTTGGTTCGTTCTCATGAGTTCATATGAATGTATAAATCATGGTATAAGTTGGAAATGAAACGAAATGAAATGAAATGAAATGAGTTCAGAAATGAACTGCAGAAAAGTTCAGGTATCGTTTTGATAAGGTTTCGTGTACGTATTGTATGTTGTATGTATGTATTAAGTATATATAATATGGTTAGGGTAAGTTTTATAGTTACTTTCTATATTTAGAAACTTTTAGAAATGAAGGCTAGTTCAAAAATCGCGTAAAAAGTCGAAAAATTAGCAAAAGGGTACCCGGTTTGGTCCCGAAAGTGTATAGGAGTATAAGTAAACATAAAATTGAAGGGGGCAGAGTGTAAATATGATAAAACACAGAGATGAGTCGAATTTGTGGGTCCCATAGCCTTAATTTTAATAATTAAATTAATAAAAATAGGATAATTACCATTTAAAAGTCCTAATTGGGCCTAAACTTGTCCATAAGGTTACCAAGGCCTATATAAACACCCCTAGACCCCTAAAAACGATTAATAACCATAAATAAACCTAAAATCAGTCTAAATCTTCCATGGATATCAAGAGAAGTCGAAATTATGATCAGGGTTCATTAATTTTTCTTGTTTCAAGGTAAGTGATCAATTAAACCTTAATATAATTTATGTTTTTAATTAATCATAATTGTATTGTTAATTAACCATCATTGAGATGATTAGGGTTTTATTAATTTTATGGAAAAATATATTAATTAAGATCCATTAATGATTATAGGGTTTGTGTTATAAATTTAGGGATAATTAATGATGTTTAGAGGGTTAGTACATAAAGGCGTAAAACAGTCTGATTTTTAAGGCTGTCTTGTGTCGACTGTTCCGGGCAGTAGGTAGCACCTTTGGTCGAGTTTCTTTTTTTTTAAATTAATTTCAGGGAGTCTAATTTTCAAAAATGTAAGGTTGGTCGAAAATGGAGTTCGGGAAGGTCGTCAAATAATTTTTACAAAAACAGTACGCTCTTCAGGAATAAATTTTGATTTCGGGGATTTGAGTCAAAACCTAACCAAACGAATGAGATAGCCAAATATTTTTGATTTGGGAACTCTTTATAATGTATATAAAAGTACTGGAAGTTTTCAATAAAAGTTATGGTGTTTAGGTCGGGCTTTTGGTGTCGAACATTTAGCATGTACAGAAAACCAGTTTTGGTGAAAACGATTTTTGGCGTAGAGACTAAACGAAAGGGTTAAACGTGTAATTAGAAAGTAAAATTGGTTATTGAAGTTCTTAGATCATATAACAACATAACTCCAGTAGGGTAGGAGTCAAGTGTGGTGTTAAGTTCACTTCATGTGATCGTTTAGTGACAAGTAAACCGTACCGGGGAAAAACTGGAATTTTACGTATCGAATAGCTTGTAGTGGGAGAACTAGATAGTGGGGATTGGGGGATTAGATTCATCTCCTTGATTGTTACTTAACTTGGGTGTTAAGACCTGAGCTAAGGGTGTCGTGTATGATTTTATAGGTTTGCAGGAGTGCTAGCTTGATGTGCTATCAGGTGAGTTCATAGTCCCATTTTTGCTACGTTTTTAAATGTTTTTCCAGTATGGGATGGTGATGACACTTGTGGTGTTCTTAAAATCTTTTGGTACTATACTTTTATAAATGTTTGGACATAGATGTGTTGTTGTGTGACATGCGTGCTTATGTGTTCTCATATGTGCTTTTATGTGAATCTTGTTTGTGTTGTGATTGGCTTTGGTACATAGATGTATGGGCGTCTATGGGACCAGTTGTGATGTGTGTGGAGCGTGGGGCACGATCCGTCCTGAGTTCTTGATTCTGAGTTCTTGGTTCGTGGGGCACGATCCGTCCTGAGTACTTGTGCATCGTCTCTTCGGAGGCAAGATATCTCGACGGGGTTATAGTTCATCTTCCACAGGTGGTGTGGGAAAGATCCGGATAGTATGGTGTGTTCTTGTGTGTGTGATGGGATACTTCTTGATTGTTATAGTGTGCTTTTTGAATTTTAGATGTGATTGGTACTTGGCTTGAGTTTTGTTGTGGATGCATGTAGCATGATTATCACATTATGGTCCATTACTATAAATTGTTTTTCTTCAACTTATTTACAGCGGATGTCAAGGTTTCTTATGATGTTCTAGATAACTTAAACCTATGTTCTCACCAACTTTATGTTGACAGATTTTAGTGTCATTTTCAGGTGAGGTAGTTGAGAAGGATGCTATTAGATGTGTGGCTAAAGTTTAGAGGCTGCTAGAATTGCATTAAGAGGAATCCATTTCCTCTTAGATTTTATTTTTTCTTTTGATTTAGTATATTGTTTGATACCTATATATGTTTGATGTGTGTTATTTGAATGTCTTTGGTAAGAGGTAGGCCTGTTACCTACTTACCTAGACGCCTGCATTGTTTGAGATATTGTCATGACATTGTGTCACCTTTTTATGACATTTCTATTTCATTTAGTTAACTCTATAGACACGCTATTGTTGTGATGATATCCATACGTCGCGCCCCATATTCTGCTATGGCGGGGTGTGACAGAATGGTATCAGAGCCAATGGTTATAGAGAATTAGGTTGCCTAGTCGCGTAGCCTAGTCTATAGCTTAAGGGTCCCTGCATATAGGCGTCATAGGAGTATGTGTGCATTTTATTGTAACTGATGTGTTTGAATGTTATTTTCGCAGTATTTGTTAGGTCATGAACTACTATGATTCATACTTAGCTACATGTTATTTTCTTTTCGAGTTTTGAATAGTGCGGGTTGAACTATAGTCGTATACGCTAATCATTGTTGGATTTCGTTTAATTACGTTTTCATGTTCTTTATACATTTTGAATTTTGTCTACGGTGGTTCAGCTTGATTACGAGTTTGTATGTTTCATGCATTGGCTACGTTATTTTAATACATGTGATTTTGGACCCTATGTTATGTTGTGGATTATGTGCTTATATGAGTTGTAGGATCTATGTGATTATTTGAGTTTGTAGACTGATGTGTTATGTGTAGTATTAATTCTTATAAGTGTCATCATAGGAGGGAGTGCATTAGTGAAAGGGGACTGGTATAAGTATGGTGGCCAACATAGTTATACAAGTACCACGACATCAATGGATTCCTAAGTATGGTTGCATGAAAGAGGGTTAATACATGCTTGTATTGTATATGTTGTATGGATTTGAGTGTATGTACGCCTATGCCTATATATGTGTATATCCTTTCTACTTATCGGTTGTATTCTTAGGATGGTTTTATAGCTCTTCATTCTTTGGGATGTTCAACTTCTGTAGTAGCGCATTTATCGAGTCCTCATTTCACGTATTTGTTTGTACGGTACTTTTGGTGTAGAGGCTATTGAGAGGGTAGAGAATTCTTTTTGGGATCACGGTATCTTTTAGTTTGTATCTTATGTGGTAAAAGAAATGGAATTTGTAAATAGTTAAAATAGTTGTTGGTAGTCGGTGAAATAAGGGTTAAGTGTCGTAAGCGTGTTTGAAATAAGATGGGATATATATTTTTTTAACATATAAGTATGGCTTGTTTATTATTATTATTTTTTTTTAAAAAAAAAACTAAAATTGGTTTTGATCACCTAAAGCTAATGATCTTTAGTTAAATACTTGTTCTTATTTAATTAAATATGTTAAAATCATGTAATTACTCATATGATGGGTAAGGGTTTCTAATTTTCTGGAATTAAAATAAATTAGGTCTTGAATTTGGTAATTAATGAGGGGTTTTAGGGTTTCAAATCGTTTTTTTGGTTATAAATCGGAGTAGGCAGAAATTGTCGCTAAATTGTCAGAATTCATCGCTAAACTGTCAGAACCTGTCGCTAATGTCTGGGCAGATTCTAGGTAAAAATCGTTTTGGTTATAACTTATTCGTTTTTAAAGATTTTTGGGTGATTCAAAAGCCTAAAATTATGTACTCGGAGCGTACTTTTCAAATATTTAGAACGTATTGTCAATGGAAGTCAGTAGCTTAGTCGAATTAATTGTACAAGTGTCAAGTTCAAGGTTAGTTTTCGGACAACATGGGTTAAACTCGTGTTTTGGGTATTTTGGAGTAATAAACACTTGGAGGGTTAACATAGAGATGAGTTGGGATGGAATTTGAGAGTTCTTTAGACTTTAGAATACGTGGTTATATTTGATGAGTTTTGATTTATGGTATTTATGAGTAAGACTGAAATCGGGGTGACAGTTTTAAACCCGTCGAGTTATGTGATGGCTCCTAACTTGGTTTCAAGACAGTTCTTGTTTGATGAGTTGCGAGATTTAGTTAGGGTGATTACATAAATTTATGGTTTTAATAAGTTTCCTCGTAGACGGTTAATGCTCATGTGTTGTTGGTTGAGATTATTTATTATAAATTAAGTTTACGCTTGAACGTGAAGGTTTTATCAGGGATATGTATCCTCGTTTGTTTGCTGAGAATAAGTTTGAGTTTGGGAGTAAATCTCGGGACGAGATTTCTATTAGGAGGGAGTGATGTGACAACCCTATATTTTGGATTTTTCACTTTTGACTGTTTGATGTTGATCATGTGCTTGGTGTGCGTTTATGTGTTATGTGCTCATATTTGAGACTTTATCATGATGTTAGACATTGTTTATGTAGTACATGGTACGTTATACGATGATGTGATGGGGTTGGTTCGTTCTCATGAGTTCATATGAATGTATAAATCATGGTATAAGTTGGAAATGAAACGAAATGAAATGAAATGAAATGAGTTCAGAAATGAACTGCAGAAAAGTTCAGGTATCGTTTTGATAAGGTTTCGTGTACGTATTGTATGTTGTATGTATGTATTAAGTATATATAATATGGTTAGGATAAGTTTTATAGTTACTTTCTATATTTAGAAACTTTTAGAAATGAAGGCTAGTTCAAAAATCGCGTAAAAAGTCGAAAAATTAGCAAAAGGGTACCCGGTTTGGTCCCGAAAGTGTATAGGAGTATAAGTAAACATAAAATTGAAGGGGAAGAGTGTAAATATGATAAAACACAGAGATGAGTCGAATTTGTGGGTCCCATAGCCTTAATTTTAATAATTAAATTAATAAAAATAGGATAATTACCATTTAAAAGTCCTAATTGGGCCTAAACTTGTCCATAAGGTTACCAAGGCCTATATAAACACCCCTAGACCCCTAAAAACGACTAATAACCCTAAATAAACCTAAAATCAGTCTAAATCTTCCATGGATATCAAGAGAAGTCGAAATTATGATTAGGGTTCATTAATTTTTCTTGTTTCAAGGTAAGTGATCAATTAAACCTTAATATAATTTATGTTTTTAATTAATCATAATTGTATTGTTAATTAACCATCATTGAGATGATTAGGGTTTTATTAATTTTATGGAAAAATATATTAATTAAGATCCATTAATGATTATAGGGTTTGTGTTATAAATTTAGGGATAATTAATGATGTTTAGAGGGTTAGTGCATAAAGGCGTAAAATAGTCTGATTTTTAAGGCTGTCTTGTGTCGACTGTTCCGGGCAGTAGGTAGCACCTTTGGTCGATTTTCTTTTTTTTAAAATTAATTTCAGGGAGTCTACTTTTCAAAAATGTAAGGTTGGTTGAAAATGGAGTTCGGGAAGGTCGTCAAATAATTTTTACAAAAACAGTGCGCTGTTCAGGAATAAATTTTGATTTCGGGGATTTGAGTCAAAACCTAACCAAACGAATGAGATAGCCAAAGATTTTTGATTTGGGAACTCTTTATAATGTATATAAAAGTACTGGAAGTTTTCAATAAAAGTTATGGTGTTTAGGTCGGGCTGTTGGTGTCGAACATTTAGCATGTACAGAAAATCAGTTTTGGTGAAAACGATTTTTGGCGTAGAGACTAAACGAAAGGGTTAAACGTGTAATTAGAAAGTAAAATTGGTTTTTGAAGTTCTTAGATCATATAACAACATAACTCCGGTAGGGTAGGAGTCAAGTGTGGTGTTAAGTTCACTTCATGTGATCGTTTAGTGACTAGTAAACCGTACCGGGGAAAAACTGGAATTTTACGTATCGAATAGCTTGTAGTGGGAGAACTAGATAGTGGGGATTGGGGGATTAGATTCATCTCCTTGATTGTTACTTAACTTGGGTGTTAAGACCTGAGCTAAGGGTGTCGTGTATGATTTTATAGGTTTGCAGGAGTGCTAGCTTGATGTGCTATCAGGTGAGTTCATAGTCCCATTTTTGCTACGTTTTTAAATGTTTTTCCAGTATGGGATGGTGATGACACTTGTGGTGTTCTTAAAATCTTTTGGTACTATATTTTTATAAATGTTTGGACATAGATGTGTTGTTGTGTGACATGCGTGCTTATGTGTTCTCATATGTGCTTTTATGTGAATCTTGTTTGTGTTGTGATTGGCTTTGGTACATAGATGTATGGGCGTCTATGGGACCAGTTGTGATGTGTGTGGAGCATGGGGCACGATCCGTCCTGAGTTCTTGATTCTGAGTTCTTGGTTCGTGGGGCACGATCCGTCCTGAGTACTTGTGCATCGTCTCTTCGGAGGCAAGATATCTCGACGGGGATATAGTTCATCTTCCACAGGTGGTGTGGGAAAGATCCGGATAGTATGGTGTGTTCTTGTGTGTGTGATGGGATACTTCTTGATTGTTATAGTGTGCTTTTTGAATTTTAGATGTGACTGGTACTTGGCTTGAGTTTTGTTGTGGATGCATGTAGCATGATTATCACATTATGGTCCATTACTATAAATTGTTTTTCTTCAACTTATTTACAGCGGATGTCAAGGTTTCTTATGATGTTCTAGATAACTTAAACCTATGTTCTCACCAACTTTATGTTGACAGATTTTAGTGTCATTTTCAGGTGAGGTAGTTGAGAAGGATGCTATTAGATGTGTGGCTAGAGTTTAGAGGCTGCTAGAATTGCATTAGGAGGAATCCATTTCCTCTTAGATTTTATTTTGTCTTTTGATTTAGTATATTGTTTGATACCTATATGTTTGATGTGTGTTATTTGAATGTCTTTGGTAAGAGGTAGGCCTGTTACCTACTTACCTAGACGCCTGCATTGTTTGAGATATTGTCATGACATTGTGTCACCTTTTTATGATATTTCTATTTCATTTAGTTAACTCTATAGACACTCTATTGTTGTGATGATATCCATACGTCGCGCCCCATATTCTGCTATGGTGGGGTGTGAAAAAATAGATCACAAGCCCTTTTAAATTGTGTCTTGTACTTGTAATGGGGAGAGTTTGAAGGTTCATCTCTGAATCGAGTTGGTGTTTGCTGCTGCATGAGTTGCAATTTGAGATCATTGATCTCTTACATGACAAGAGACATTCTCTCATCTTCCTCAGATATAGCATTATTCAGTTTATTTGTTGAAACTGAAGAGGTAGTTCCCATATGTGAACCTTCAGCAGGAGCTGAAGAGTTCTTTAAAGTGTCAATTTTGACATGTTTGGAAGAACTACTTTTGTATGTGGTGTGAGACTTGATGATTGACTAGATTGATTTAGGTCCAGTACAGGGTTCAGCACCAGCAAGCTCCTCCAAAGGAGGAAGTGGGATACTTACTTCATTCCCTAAATCATCATCTGAATCATCCTTAGTGACTGAGGACTCAACAGGTGCTGAAGAATCAACATTTACCTGAAACTCAGGTAGAAGGATACGTCCAGTGTCATGATTGGGTAAATTCTCTTCACATGACCTTACAACGTCAGGGATCGAGCTACCATCCTCATTTGAGGCTTTGACAAAGACAATAGAGTTGGTGCTGGAGGATCCTTCAGCACCAAGCATTTTCCTTTTTGAGCATGAATTTGTTCATTTATGCATTGATTTACCCTATCAGAGTTTCTAAGCCAAGCCTTAACAATATCTTTTGCTTCTTTTAGTTCAACTCTTAGGGAGTTATTTTCATCAAGAATCTATTTGTTCAATTGTTGAAAAGTAAGTATATCAAGTTTAGCTTCTTTTAGCTCTATTAGCTTACTTTTAAAATCATCAAGTTTTAGAACAAGTTTATGATATTTTTCAAGCAAATTGTTTCTTTGTTCTTCAACAAATATCAGATCAATACACAGGTAATCAAAAACAAATTTAATGTCATCTTTATCTTCTAATTCAAGAAGAGTTTATACCTTTTTTATTGTGATATTGACCCATTCACTATTTCTGACACTTTCTTTGGCCACAACATTGGAGTTTGACCCTCCATCATCAGCAAGTGCCATTAGCCCTTTTACATTAACCAATTCATCATCATCTGAAGAAACATCTTCTTCATCTCATTCATAAGCTTCAGCAACGAGCCCTTTGTTCTTATCTTGCTTGGGAGCCTCGGAGGAATAACTTTCAGTGCTCATGAGGGCAAGTCTAGCCTTGATTTCTCTGTATTTAGCCTCAAAGTCTTTTGCTGATCGAAGTTCAACCCTGTTTTGCTGAAAAGAAGTTAAAGCAATTTGTTTGGGTTGAAATGATTATCGACCAGATGGTCTTGATTGAGCTGGTGAGGAATAGGAAGGGATAGATGTTTTGGAGTAACAATCCCAAGAATAGTGACCAGTCATCCCACATTTGTAGCATTCAGTGTCAACTGAAGCTTTTGTGGTGCTGGAGAACTTGCCTCCTTTCTTAAAGAACCTTATAGACTTGGCAATAAGTGCTCTTTCATGAAATTCCTCTTTGAGGTCATTCAGATATTCCTCACTAGTTCTTGTGTCTTCTTCATCATTAGGACTATATTGGTAGTCTTGGATGACATCCTCACTGAAGAAGGCTGTAGACAAGGGTGTAGCAATGGTTAATGCTTTACTCTTGCTTGAGCTTTCATAAATACTATCAACTAGGTTTTCTTCATATTTGAGTTTCCCAAAAAGAGAGTCCAGATCACAATCTTTAATGTGATTAGCATTTCTCAAGCTTTGGCAGAAACTGAGCCACTTTTTTTGCAATGCATTAACAAAAACTGTGTTGATTTCAAGTTTTGAAAGCTCAACACCATCATTCACAAGTTCATTTATCAGTGCTTTGTATTTGGTGAATGTTTGTGTGAGGGTTTCCCCTTCTTTGTGCTTGAAGGTGTTGTATTGAAGCTTTAAATCCATGATTCTAGTTTCTTTCACATCAAAGGGTCCCTCATGATAGAGAATAAGGCCCTCTCATGTAGATTTTGTTGTTTTGCAATTCACAACAGAATTCATTTGGTCATATGGAAGCATAGACAAGATAAGATTTTTGAGACGCTAGTTTAGGTTAGCAGTGTTGGGAATAAATCTATGCATACTTGTTACCCCTGCTAGTTGATTATCTGTACCCCTGCTAGAGTAAGTTCCCCCTGCCACATAACACAGGCAGAGGGATTGGTTCCCCTGCTGAAGTCAAAGGACTTGCCGTCAGAGATAAACTTGGAATAGATTTTTACGCGTTTCTGTTACTACTCCTTAATACTTTCCAAGTTTGTTAGTAGTGATCTTGTACGTGAGCCCTTATGCCTATAAAAGGACTCACTAGGTTAGCATGCAAAGTGTGTCTTTCTCTATTGTCTTTCATTATCATACTTTAAGGTTTTGTAAACCCTAATACCATTTTGGTATTCGTATATCATTGATATATTAAAGTTCAACGTTTGCTTCAATCATATTGTTCTTGTGCTAAACATTATATTCCGCATCTTGTTTAGTTACTTTGCTTTGCAAAGTTTCTCTAGTGTTAGATTGAATACTTTCTTTCTATCACAACCCTTAAACAAGCTACTAAGGTTTAAGATCTGAGTTTGGGATCAACAAGTGGTATCAGAGCTTGTTGAGAAACTTTGTTTAAACCAAGAACAAAACCCTCATAACAACCATGTCTTCAGACTCTTCCTCAAACAGCAACAACCACAATAACCTCAAATTACCCATGTTGGATCCTGAAAACTTTGAATTATGGGAATTCAGAATCCAACAATACCTCAAAATGGAACACTATGTTCTCCGGGAGATCATAGAGTTTGGTGATCAATTCAACAAAATGGTGGCAGTTGAAGAGGGCAAGGAAGAAGAGAAAGGTGAAAGTTCCAAAGGTAAGGACAAAAAGAAATCTGCTGCTCTTTGTGATAAGGAAATACTGGCCAGAAGGCATGATGTCAGGACTCACAGCTCATTGTTGTTGGCTCTACCTGATAGACATCAACTAAGATTCAGAAAATACAAAACAGCTAAGGAACTATGGGAAGCCATAGGCACAACCTTTCGAGGAAATGAAGCCACAAAGAAGAAGAAGAAGAATCAAATGCTTGATGATTTTTCTTCTTTCAAAGCAATTGGTGATGAATCAATTGGAGCTATTTACAATAGGCTTCAAGATATGGTGGCCTAGTTGGAGTTCTTTGATATTGAGGTGACAAGAGAGCAGGTGAATACCAGGTTTCTTAACAGCCTCCAGAAAGAATGGTTTGTCTACAAGGCAATTTGGCAGAATAAAGATGACTTGGACAACAAGAACATCGATGACATATACAATAACTTGAAAGTTTTTGAACCTGTTGTCAATGAGATGAAGTCAAAAGGAACGATTCCCACCAACTTAGGTGGATCTACTGATCCCCCTGCTAACATGGCATTCATATCACAAAGCAGTGGAATCTCCAAAAACAGTGGAATTGAAGTAGCCCCTGCTGCTTATTCCCCTGCTACCAGGTCTGGATCATCTTTTGATGAAGAAAGGCCAGATACATTCACACTTGACACTGCTTGTGCTTTTATAGCATCCCAAGGGCCACAAGGATCTACTATGTTGCACGAAGATCTAAGTCAAATCAGTAAGCAAGGACTAGAAGAGATGGATATCAAGTGGAACATGGCTCTGCTTAGCATGAGAGCCAACAGGTTTTACAAGAAGTATGGGAAGAAGATCTCAATCAATCCCTCTGATGTGACTGGGTTTGACAAAACAAAGGTTGAATGCTACAACTGTGGCAAGAAGGGTCGTTTTGCTAGGGAATGCAGAGGACCTAAGACTGGGAACAACTATAGGAAGGAAACCATAGATGATGATTCGGGTGCTAAAGCTATGGTAGCTATGCAGGGGATAGATGGAGCAGGTGGATGGGATTGGAGTGCAATGACAGAAAATGTGGAAAGAAATCAAGCATTGGTTGCTGAGGAAAAAGAAGAAGATTTTGCACTTATGGCCATGTCAAGTTCCATCTTTGACAATGAGGTATTTGATGATTCATATTGTACTAAAGCTTGTAGGAAAAATACTAAGTCATTGAATGATCAAATCAGAAAGGTAAAAGCTGACTATATCAATTGTGATAACGATCTTGATAATTATAGACGTGCTTTAGAATAGTTAGAATCCACCATAAGAGAGTTTAAACAAAGAGAAAGTGATTATAGGGATCACATTGTGATTCTAGAAAGAGATGCTAAGGAGAATAATAACTCCATTAAGGAGTTGACTGCTGAACTTGAAGTTTTTAAATCTAACAAAAAGATTGATGATGAAACTGTTGAAAAATTTGGAAAAGCTTCAAAAGATTTAACTAAAGCAGTTGAAATTGGTCAATCTCCTAGGGACAAAACAGGGTTTGGGATTAAAAATGAGCATGCTACCATACCACCACCCCCTGCCAACATTCATGCACCTTTTCCTAGAAAAGACCTGTCTTGGACTGGTCTCCCTTGTTTTCAAAAACAAGATGATATTGAGTTTGACTTGAGTGCTTACATACCTAATAGTCTTGATACTAAAGAGCCACTAGTGAAAACTAGTATTATTAGGGACTTTGAAAAGGAACAGATTGCTTTAAAACAATGGAAAATTGATAACCATGTTCTATTTTTAAGAGGAGGACTTTTTGGTAGTGATTCTAGTTCTAAGAGTAGTTCACCCGAATCTAAAACCAGATCACAGTCCCCTAAGTCCACCATTAAATATGCTGGTATGTACAGGCCTGTCAGAGGTAATCAAAGAAATGGGAATGACCAAAAGTCTCATCAATTAGGAGAAGACTTTGTGATAAATACAAAGCCCTGCTTCACATGTGGCAGTTTTGATCACACTTATCAAGAGTGTAAGGAACCAATGGAAGTGGTGGCTGCAAATCCTTTAAAGGATATGCAACCTAAATCCATTCTTCTAAATGTAGGGGCAAAATCCTTTTCCCCTGCCAAGTATGTTGCCCCAGCCTTGAGAAATAGGGTGACTGACAAGTATGTTGTTCATGCACTTAGAAAGTAGAATGATGTTCATGCCAAGCCCATCACTTCCATGACCAACCCAACACCTCATAATGCATATAGATCTGGCCCAAGACCTCACCAACACTTCAAAAGAGGCCAAAACAAAAGATGGGTTCCCTCTGCTAAGCATAGGGATTCCCCTGCTAAACCTGGGGTATCCCCTGCTAGCAAAGTTTTGTCTTCTAGGAACATGGGTAGATGGGGAAAAGCTATGAAAGCCTCAGCTCGTTGGGTTTGGGTACCCAAAAGGGGTACTCAGTCTAATGGTGTATCTCTAGCTTTTGATAAGCTATCCTACATTGATACACGAGGTAGATCCAAGTCTGTAATGGCTTGGGTCCCCAAGAAAAACTAATTTGTTTTTCCTTTTGCAGGTGACAAAGAAGACAAGGGATGATAGAGCATATTGGGATAGTGGATGCTCAAGAAGCATGACTGGACAAAAATCTTATCTGTCAAACTTTGTGCCCCTACATGACAATGATGGTGTTTCTTTTGGAGATGGGCATGGAACAATAACAGGAAAAGGAACTATTCTCACCAATGGGATGACCTTTGATAATGTCTACTTGGTGAAAGAACTCAAGTACAATCTCTTCAGTGTGTCACAGATGACTGATAACAAGAATTTTGTCTTGTTTACTGACACTGAATGCTTGGTGTTAGGAAAGGAGTTTGTCTTACCACCAGACACTCCTATTGTACTCAGAACACCAAGACAAAAGAACATGTACACAATTGATCTCAAAGACATCTCTCTACAAGACAAAGAAACCTGTTTTATTACCAAAGCCTCAGTTGATGAGTGTAAGAAATGGCATAGAAGACTTGGTCATCTTAACTTCAAGAACATGAACAAACTGGTGAAATATAATATGGTTCATGGTCTTCCTTCCAAGTCATTTGCCAGTGAACATACTTGTGCTGCATGTCTGAAAGGGAAGCAACACAGGGCATCTTGCAAATCAAAAACAAGTATGTCCACTACCAAGCCATTGGAACTACTGCATATGGATCTGTTTGGTCCTACTTCTGTGGCAAGCATTAAGAAGAAATGGTACTGCCTAGTGATTACTGATTATTTTTCAAGGTTCACATGGACATTATTTTTATTTGAAAAGAGTGACACAGGTGATGTCCTCATTGGGTTCATCAATCAGATTGAATTATCAAAAAGCATGAAGGTAGTAACCATAAGATCATATAATGGTGGTGAGTTCAGAAATCAGAAACTGGACTCTTTCTGCATAAAAAAGGAATCAAGAGGGAATTCAGCATTGCAAGAACACCTCAACATAATGGAGTTGCAGAAAGAAGGAATAGGACACTCATTGAAGCTGCAAGAACTATGTTGTCTGACTCCAAACTTCCAGTTATCTTTTGGGCTGAAACTGTATCCACTACTTGTTATGTACAAAACAGGGCCTTGGTGGTTAAGGCACACAACAAGACTCCCTATCAGCTGTTCAATGGAAGACCTCCTTTAATTGACTTCTTTAGACCTTTTGGATGCCATATGATCATCTTGAACACTATTGACAATATGGGCAAGTTTAGTGAAAAAGGAGATGATGGATATTTTGTGGGTTATTTATTAAACAGCAAGGGATATAGGGTCTTCAACAAGAAGACAAGCAAAATCACAGAAAATCTTCATGTGGATTTTCTTGAAGACAAGCCTGAAGATGTTCAAACAGGTCCTGATTGGTTCTTTGATATAGAGGTTCTTTCAAAATCTATGAATTATGTACCTGTTGCATTGCAGAATACTAACATTTCAGGTACACAAGAACCAACTGGTGTAGAGAAGCCACCACTGAGGTACATGACTTTACCCTCACTATTTCCTATTGAAGCTGTTGGTGAAGAAGATGATCCTTCTCTAGGAAAGGAACAGCCAACCTCTTCCCCTGCTATGTTACTTTCTGAAAGCAGCAGAATAGCTGAAAGCAGTGGAATCCAGGATTCCCCTGCTAGATCAATTGCTTCCCCTGCCACAAAGGGTCCTGCTGCTAGTGATATTAATGATGAAGAAAGAGTATCCCCACTCATTTCCTCATCTACACCCATATCTGATGGTCCTCTTATATCTAGCAGTGGAAGCAGAATAATTAAGAGTGGAGGTCCAAGTTACTCAGAGCTACATTCAGCTCATCAGCATCCATCCCTAGGTCATGCTGTATTTTTTGGAAGTTCTTTTGAGGACTTCTTTCCCAATCAAAATAGTTCCATCAATTCTGATTTGGAAGAAGATGAAACATAAGTTATCATGCAACCTACCTACAGAATCAATAAGGATCACCCTATCTCTTAGATCATTGGTGATCCTGAAGCCCTAGACATACAAGGTATACAGCAAAGGAGCACAGCTTCATTGCTAACATCACCATGAAGTTCAATCATGACAATATGTAGTGTTATCTGTTTACTGCATTTCTGTCACAAGAAGAGCCAAAGAAAATTTTTCAGGCTTTAAATGACCTAAGCTGGGTTGAAGCCATGCAAGAGGAGCTCTTACAGTTTGACATTCAAGAGGTTTGGATTCTAGTAGATTGTCCAAAATGGGCAAGGCCCATTGGGACAAAGTGGGTACTCAGGAACAAAAAGGATGAAAGGGGGATAGTTGTCAGAAACAAAGCAAGACTGGTGGCACAAGGGTATACACAGGAAGAAGGAATTGACTATGAGGAAGTGTTTGCTCCAGTTGCCAGGATTGAAGCCATTAGATTATTCCTTGCTTATGCTTCATTCATGGACTTCACTATTTTCCAAATGGATGTAAAAAGTGTCTTCTTATACGGCACCATTGATGAAGAAGTCTATGTTATGCAACCTCCAGGGTTTGAAGACCCAGAACATCCAGACAAGGTATACAAGGTGAAAAAGGCTATGTATGGACTTCACCAAGCTCCCAGGGCCTGGTATGGAACTCTCTCTAAGTATCTCTTAGATAATGATTTTAGCAGGGGGAAGATTGATCAGACCCTGTTCATCAAGAAACAAAAGGGTGACTGAAACTAGGATTTTTAGTCCTTTTTAATGCGATGAATGTTCGTTTTTCCTCGATTCGACTCGAATTTGATTTCCGGTTTAACGTATCATCTTAACTTGTTTTTGGTAAAATCTATTTTTTGGGTATTTTTTAAGCTAAAATCTATTTAATTAAAAAAAAAACCTATTTAAAGCTAATAAAAACTATTATGAAATAAAACTAACTTAAATTTTAAACTAAAAATTTTAAATAAAAACTTAAAAACTTTTTTTTTTAAACTAAAGACTTATAAAAGTAAATTTAAAATAAAGGTAATTTAAAACTAATTTAAAGTAAATTTAATATGAAATCTATTTTAAATAAACAAAATAAAATGAAAACAAATTTAAAGTTATAAAAGTAAATAAAAATATTTTTTTTGTCTTTTTGTATTTTTATAAAAACTGATCAAAGTAAATAATAATTAATAAATAAACTTTAAATTGATTTGAACTAATTTATAAAAACTGCCCACCCTTAAATCACGCTATATTCATGGAACTGAGTGAGACTATAAACAAACAGATGTCTAGCACAAGTGGTTATGTTGTTTGGCCCCTGGACAGGAGGTCCAGGGTTCGAATCTGAGCAGTGACGGAAATTTGCAAATATTTTTGGGCACTTTTTATTTGGACAGAATAATACCTCAGACCAATTGGGTCTGAGATAAGCAGAAAAATACAACAATTCAACCAAATAAGCTGAATTAGTAAAAACCAAATAAGCTAGATAAAAACTTAGATTCAAATTAACCACATAAGCATACGAAATCCAAATCAGCAAAATCAGTAAATAAACTAATAAATAAGCAGGACCTAAATAACCAAATATTGTAAATCTATAGGCTAGCTAGACGAATAAATAAGCTGAATAAATAAAGCTGACAAATAGGCAACTAAAAAATCAGATTATCACTAAAAGCTAATAAGCGCAAATAATCAAAATAAGCCGAAATACAGAAAGCAGAAAAATATTACTCGGTCCAATTAAACTATAAGCAACTTAAAACATCCAAATATTGTCAATAATACAAGCAGATCCAAACTCTAAGCACCACAACAAGCAGTAAAATAACTAAACCAGTAAGCAGGTTCGAACAATCTAAATCCTAACAAATAAAATCTAATATTAAGCAGATAAACAACTATCTATAATCAGATGGAACTTAAGCAGTTAAATAAAACAAATAACCTAAGCAGATCTAAAGTACCTCAAACTAAGCAGATTATCAATAAACTAAATAAACATTAACATAAAATTTAAAAGAAGATCAAACCTGATGAAGAAAACATTTGGGAAGAAGGGTGAGCGCTGAGCTCCCTTATAATCGAAACAAACGAATCAACAAACACCACCGATTTTCAACAAAAACTCATCATCACCATCGTCAAATATCAAACCCAAAACACAATAACTTGATATTTTCCCAGTAGGGGAAAATATTTAATTCACTTTTCTTCTTTTTTTTATATATTAACGAGAACAGTAACATCATAAATCGAAGCAGATTAAAAATAGATTATACCAAACTTTGTAAGAATTAAAATGAGACGAAAACTAATTTAAACTATTTTTCATTCATTAAAAAGAGAGATTACAAAACTGGAATTAAAAGATTACAATATTAAACCTATCAATCTATTTTACTGAAAAATTAAAATAAAGAAAAAGTGTACAAATTACATGATAGAGGGAGGTTTTTTTAGGAGAACCCCCAGAAACCCTAATCTTGGCTTCGTTTGTAAGCAATCAATCTCAATCGTTGATTTGATCATTCATCTTCTATTTCTTCAATTTTCTTGATCATACGGCTGAAAACAGCCCTTGTAGCCACGGATTGCCATGCTGTCACTTTGATGTGCTAGTTGTGTTTCTTCCTTGGTGAAGTGGCATGATTTGATTGGTGAAACGGGTTTTGGTGAGGTAGATGAGCCAATCACATCCAAGGATATGGCCATGTAGGATCAAGGATGAGGACCACTGATGAGTTTTTGGTGCGATTTTTAAGGGAAATTAATCCAAACACGTGTGAATCACATGTTTGGATTAAAAACCCTAATTTTTACTCATGATTTTTTTTACTGATCCGAAAATTAGGGTTTGGAAGGAGATGGTTGTGTTTTTCATTTGGAGAAGAAAGGTGGGTGAGAGTACCTCGTTTGTAACGAGTGAAAATGAGGGGTGAGGGTAATAAATCTGTTTATTTATTTGGGTTGTGGGTAAGTGGAATTACACGTGGGAAGTGAATGGGTAAAAGGTTTGACTGGGGTGAAAAGTTAATAAGGGTGAGGGTTGACTGGTGAGGGTTGACCGAACATTGATAAACATTTTACTTCAACCGTTTATTGACAATTCATTTGGGCTTGAGGCCCTTAACCAAATTCCCTCTTCCGTCTCAAATAATTTTGGATAGCAAATAGATTGGGCCCAAGTTTTAACATTCCTTCCATCCGATTATTTACTTGCACTTGTATAGGGCTTTTGATTGTGCTTTTGACCAAGTAACAAATAAATGTTTTCCAATTTTGGGCTTTTGGGCCCAATATCCATATGTGGGACCCATTTGGCCCGTTTTCTCGATAAATGATGAAATCCGCTAAAGTTGAGCTCGATTCCGACTCTCTTGATCATTTCTTCAAAATTAAGTCGGCTTTATCGGTTTTCGTGATCTTCGGCACATTTTGGTCTTTTGACATTGTCTTCGTGTCTTTCTTGACTTTTCTTCGACATATGACTGTGAAATCCCTTGTTTTCTCTTCTTTTGATCATTTGTACCTATTTAACACACAAAACACAAAACCACGCGTAATTCTGACACTTAAGATGTAAAACACATGATTAGGTCTTGTTTTTACTTGATTTTAGTGGCAAAAGGATAAGTGTTTACACACTTATTAAATCCCCTACACTTGACCATTGCAATGACCCCATGCAATGCATAGTTTTAAAGCATTAAGTTACATTTTTCTCATAATCAATCCATAATGGCCTTTATTACTACTTCGACGAAAAGATAAAACTTAATAAAGAGACAAAAGTTATAATCATTTATTAACTTGGAAATTATTCGATGGAAGAAACTCGTAAAGAAATCTAAGACTTGGATTAGGGCTTTGGTGTCATGAATATTAATCACCCTCAAGTTTCACGTTCCCCATACCAAGCTTAAAAACGAGATCATTGTTACTACAAGTTAGCACAACTAACACTTACTCATGTGGTTTAGTTAATCACTTAGACCCCCTTAT
Organism: Glebionis coronaria; assembly: GCA_025667525.1. Classification (NCBI taxonomy): domain Eukaryota; kingdom Viridiplantae; phylum Streptophyta; class Magnoliopsida; order Asterales; family Asteraceae; genus Glebionis; species Glebionis coronaria. The sequence goes on along the minus strand of CM046876.1, from coordinate 490,286,291 downwards.
TCCTACGGTGTATCTCTTGTATTTTATTTTTGTCTTGAATGATCACGAGGATGCATTTTTTACTTATTTTGATAATTTATTAAGGCCGAAAATAAAGTGGGACGATTTAATCAATAGTTAGCTAAAGGACAAAATCTTTTAAAACTGCTTCTCGAAACCTCAAAAAGTTCATATCTTGGCATAACTCGTTTCACGATTTGAGACCTTTCTCGGACCGATATTTGGCTTGTACTTCAAACTTCAAATCTTGAGAGACGATCTTGAAATTATGGTCTTCTCTTCATTTTGGTATACATCTTCAAGGAGTGAAAGATGCTTAAAACGTTGACCACGACTTCTTCATTTATCCTCTTCTTTATTTAGGATTTCGATATACAACGATCCGCCTCCTTTTCGGACTTGGATCTATTTATCCTCATCCCTTGTTAGGGTCTTTTTGGATAGACTTCTCCATGATCTTTAGGGGAGTAATTGCTTCTCGTCGTGTGTCTTGATCCTTCATATTGATTTGGATTAATGATCTTCACATCATCTTAGGATCTTTAGCAAAAAGTGAATCCTCATGCCTTGTGAGGGCCTTTTTGGACTCGGGTATCCTCATGCCTTGTTAGGGCCTTTTTGGATAAGCCAATCTTCGCGTCCCGCTTCAATAAGTTATGCCTTGGCTATGAACTCTAATTAATACCGAGCAACTTTTAAACGATCTTGTGCTAGAAGCTAAGTAACCTTTTAAATCGTACAACCTTATTTATTGCAAATATATTTATTAACAAGCGATGGGAGAAAAAGCTCATAACTAGCTCACATAAGTTAATGAAAGAATACCGAACTTATAATTAACTCTATCATCTCTCGTTCTCCACAATTTAAAATCTCAAGGAATGAGACTCGTGGATGCTTAGCCTAATAAACCAATTAAGGTCCATATGGTTAAGGATACTAGCTAGAGTAAACTTGGATAAGTAAACTCGGGTTGAGTTAAAATATTCACGACGGGCCTAATATATCAAAGACATCTAAACCTGTTAAAACCATTTTATTTATTTATTTATTTATGACTTTATTCTTGAAATGGAAATTATTATGATGCGATAATAAAAGGAAAGAAATTAAATAAAAATTCTACTAGGCCAAAATAGATCAAAAATTTGAAAAACGTTGAAAAAATTTTTTTAATTTTCCGGTAAAATGGGGTCAAATTCATGGAAAAGCCCACTAAAATTCGATAGAATTCCCCCCTACACTTAATATAAACATTGTCCTCAATGTTTAAGCATGTGGGAGAATAAACTCCCCTACACTTAGGACATTGAGTACGTTGTTTAAAATCGAGCTAAGGAAGGGACAACCAAAGTGATTGCATTTATTCGTTTTATTTACATACAAGTATGAATCATAATAGTTTTGATAGAATTGGGAACATGGGAACACGGGATCACGGGTCGCGTCAAAAGTACCAAAAGTGGATCATTAAAGCACATGTCCCTGCACACAATCACAACACACAAACAACCTACTTGGCTCCACCACCCCCTACACTTATTGGTGGACATGGATGAAGGCGAAAAAGGGTGGAAAGGATGGTAAAGGTAAAAATCTAACCTAGTTATACGATGCTTGATTTATTTATCACGAGTCTCTAGCTCGACTCGATTTCCCGAATTAATTCAAGGGAAATGTGGAGAGGGATGGAATCATCTCGTGAGAGATGTCCTCTCCATAGTACAACTTAACCCGTTGGTCATTCACCTTAAAGTTAGGGCCATTTGGTTGGGATAACTCAATGGTGCCATAAGGGAAGACTTGGGCTACGGTGAATGGACCGGACCAACGGCTCTTAAGTTTACCCGAAAAGATTTTCAACCGAGAGTTAAATAGTAAAACTTGATCACCAACATGGAACTCTCGGTTTTTAATCTTGGAATCATGAATGAGCTTAGTCTTCTCTTTGTAGATTAATGAATTTTCATAAGCCTCATTCCTAAGTTCATTGAGTTCATTGAGTTGGATTTTCCTATGATCACCGGCTTTGTTTATATCAAAGTTAGCCCATTTCAAGGCCCAATAAGCCTTATGCTCCAACTCAATGGGGAGGTGGCACGCCTTTCCGTACACAAGGCGATAAGGGGTACAACCTATAGGTGTCTTATAAGCGGTACGGAAAGCCCACAAAGCATCGTCTAATTTATCGGCCCATGAGGCACGATGCCCTCCCACGGTTCGCTCTAAGATTCTTGGTGTAGTATTTTCGTACACTTTTGTTTTAGGAAAAACAAAGCGACAAAAGCGGGCAAGTATTAAGTATCACGTTTTGTGAAAAACGCGGATACTCGCCGTCGAGTTCGTTCTCGGTGGAGGTATGGTGTTTAGCCAAAAATATTATACGTTATTTAATCGAGTGATTACGTTTTTAGAAAGACGAAAAGAAAAGAAAAAGGAGACCGGACTACACTCAAAACGGTCGAAAACGCTTCAACGTACGAACGTCAAAACGCGACCAAACGAAAATTTTCACCTAAAAAAATATTAAAATATGCTAAAAAAGTTCTAAAAAACCTAATTAAGAAAAATATGAAAACCAAAAAAATTGAAAACTTTTTAATTAATTAATATTAATTTTTAAAGTTAACTAAAAATCCTAAAAAATAAAATAACTAAGAAAAAGACAAAATAAAAACTTTTAAAATTTACGAAAGAAAATTTGTTTTTTCTTCATTCTAAATGACAAGATCAAATCTTAGAAAAAAAGAATTATATTTTTTTTTTACTTTTCAATGATTTTTAATGAATTAAAAAACAATTAAAACTTAAAATAATGATAAAAAAAATATTAAATGATTTTATGAAAAAACCCAAAAATTTAAAGAAAGTTCTAAAGACTTTTTAAAGGCTACGAAAATAAAAAGGAAAAAGAGAAAAAAATAAACGTCTAAATAAGCAATGTAATAAGTTATGTTGAGGCTTATTAGCTAAAACTGGATGAAAGTAATAAAAGTATAAAAGAAATATGAAAGGAAATGTAAAACAAAAGCTCTAAGAGAGCAGATGGTTGGAAATGGGGGAGCTGCGCCTGTATGTTCTTTGTGGTCAGGTGTTCAAGTCTAGGCAACCACGTTTTTTTTTCTTATTATCTTATAAGCTGAATAGGGATGAACTATAAAGCGTATAAAGTAAAAAGAAAAGAGAATGTAATCAAACGTGACAAGTAGAGCAGATGGTGTTTATGCGTTGCATTGTGACTGATGTATGGTGCTTGGTCATGAGTTCAAACCTCCTAGCCTGCTACTTTTTAATACGTTTCTGTATTTGGTATTGGCTTAGGAGCTTGCTTTCATTTTTCTTGTTACTTTTGGGTAAAGGGTGCACCCCAATAAGCTTGTGCTTATTAGAGAGTCACAATAAGCACGAATAAAAGCAAAATAAGCCAAGGGATAAGTAGCTAAAAGCAAATAGTGAGTATGTTCATATAAGTAGACACACCTTTTGTTATTATTATTATTTTGGATGTGGTTTTCTTTTTGGGCAAATGAACATCCCACCACAAGAGTATGATTATGGGGTGATTTTCAAGCACAAACAATGAGGATAAGCCAGGAAAAGCAACAATAATCTACAGAATTGAGCAAATAAGTTGATATTACATGCACAAAACACAAAGGCAAATAAGGTTGCTATTTGGAATGAGAGTGCGCAGACACAAACACAAATATAAAACACAATGACACAACTGTGAACACACTGATGATGTAAATAATTTAAACAATTGACGCCCAGTTGTGTGCTTTGTACATTCAGCAAAAATCAAACAAATACTCCTGCTTATTGCAAATAGTGGATGATATTTGGTTTACTTGTTTCTATGTCTACTTTTGGTGCACAGGGACTAAACACAACACAAACACTCACAACACAATCTAAATACAAGCTCCTACAACCAAGTAATACACTCGATGGGCCACGACTGAAACTGATGCACAATGGGTCACCAAATGCAACAGCAGGCACGAGACACTTTCTTTTTGGTTTACTTAATTGGTTGCTTATCTTTTAAAGCTGGAGGTTCACTAAACTTCTAAGTCGAAACCAAACACTCACTACACCTAGAACGCTACACAAACTAACAGAAAATGAATTTGCTCATGAAAATCTAATTTAAAGCAAGAGACAGTAAATCAACTACAAAACAATGAAACCAAATTCAAAGCAAGCAATAATAATAAGGATAGAATAATATACCAGTAACTAAAAAAAACACATAAGTACATAAGAAAAAGAGATTAAGCTAGGCAGATTTAAGAACGATTAAAATGTAAAATGAGGAGATCACTTACTGAGGGTCCAAAGCTCTTACACTTTTAACACACTACCAACAAGCACCTCAACTAGCTTTCTTACACCTTCTTCAACTAGAAACCACACGAGCTCTTTTTTTTTCTCACAACTTATGACCCAAATTATATCAACAATTCTTTCTCAAGATCTTCAATCAACCAAAACATTTACGCTATGAGACTCCCAAAAGCCATAGAACTTCTTCATTCGTGAAACAAATACCTCCCTAAACCTACCAAGAACTCGTAACAAAATTTCTTCAAAACATCAATATTATAAATCACTTGGAATTTCTTCAATCCCACAGAAATCTCCAACACCTTCCTTTCGTAACATTAAACAAAACTCGAAAACTTCTTGTTTAAATCAAACAAATGACCTTGAAAATTCAACTTCAATACTGAAATCTGTCATACAATCCTAAAAACCCAGACTTTTGTAAGATTTTAAATAACTGATATTTAAAAATGCAGAAAAATAAATTTGCAATGAAATTTAAATTGGACAAAAATTTAAATGCGGGTAAAGAAAATATATTAAGAAGCAATGGAACTCAATTGATTTCAAAATTCGTACATTACAAATCTTTGATAAAAATTGGAACAAGAAAAATTGATAAAATACCTACGCCTTATATAGTGGCTACAAGATCATTCTAGAATCAAAATACAAAAGCTAAACCTAGATGCTTCAGTTCCAATACTGCCCTTTGTTGTTTGAATTTGTCTTGGTCAAAGTGGCACCTCGTGAAGCCTGCTGCTGTCCATGTGGATGCCAGTGGTGAAAAACGGATCATAACCATCCAATGAGCTGTGGGGGAGAAGTAATCAATGTGAACCATTGATCCTGTCCCCTTTTGGGTTTTGGGAAGAAAATGATGGGTCAGGGGACACGTGGATAGGCTGTGCTTGTAAGGAGGGGACCAATTTGGGGATGGGTTTATGTAAGGTTAATGATGAATCACTGATTTGGAAAAACTAGTGATTAATCATTTGGGTTTAGGAGGTGGTGGAGATTAGGGTTCTTAGAAGGATACAATGGGTTCTTTAATCTGTTTTGGGGGAATAGAATGTGTTTAGTGAATGTTTAGTATAAAAAATAAAACACATCCAGGTATGATTATCAAGGGTTTTGGGCTTGGGTTGGTCGGGTATAGGGTATGGGTATGGTTATTTGGGTGGGTTTTATGACATGTCAAATGGGTATTGGTGGGAAATATTTGTAGTAATGGCAATTTAAGTCCCCTATCTTCCATTTTGTTTGCAAATCAACTCTTGGCAGCATATTGTTCCATTCCCTTTATAAATAAGTTGCATTTTTTTCACTTTTGCCACAAATACTTTTCAAAAAGTATTAAAGGATGTATCTTGCACTTTTTTGAATCTTCAAGGGCTGAATATGATTTTTCTTGAAACTTTAAGGACCAAACTTGTATTTAAGGGTTTACAAGGGCCTAAAGTGACAAGTCTTCAAACTTGAGGGACCAAACTTGCCAAATCTTCATTCTTTAGGGACTTTCTTGGAAAATCAACATTCGGGTCCGGTTCATTGTGCGGCTTCTTTTCCCGTGTTCGCTTTTGATTGATTTTTGTGATCTTTTATTGTTTTCTCAATATCCGCACCTAAAATAGACAAGCAACAAATACAAGCATATATATGGTCTATTTGATGATGTTTTATGCATTTAAAGCCCAAAAAGAACGATGAGACTATGTATAAAGGTAGTCTCATCAATTCTCTTAAGACCACGGTTAGAAACCTTGGCTTGTCCATTAGTTTGTGGATGATACACGGTGGAAAGTCGGTGATTAACACCATACTTAGCCATGACTCGTGCGAATTGATCATTGCAAAAATGAGTCCCGCGATCACTAATAATAGCACGAGGCACACCGAATCGAGCAAACAATTGTTTCAAGAAGTTAACAACCACCCTCGCATCGTTAGTAGGTAAGGCCTTTGCTTCAACCCATTTTGATACGTAGTCAACGGCTACGAGGATGTACTTGTTTCCCTTCGATGATGGAAACGGCCCCATAAAGTCGATGCCCCATACGTCAAAGATTTCGCATTCTTGGATGAAATTTTGAGGCATCTCATCTTTATGTGTGATCTTGCCTTGCCTTTGACAAGCATCACAGTGTTTAACCATTTCATGTGCATCATGATAAATGGAGGGCCAATAGAATCCAGAGTCGAAAACTTTTTTAGCGGTGTAATTAGGACCAAAGTGACCACCGGTAGGTCCTTTATGGCAAGCTTCAAGGATTTGTAAAGCCGTCGGCCCATCAACACATCAACGAATGATTAAATCCGCACATTGCTTGAAAAGATAAGGGTCGTCCTAATAGTACGTTTTAACGTCCTTGAAGAATTTTTTCTTTTGTTGGGACGTTAACCCTTCGATAAGAACACCACCCGCCAAATAGTTTGCAATGTCGGCAAACCATGGGGTATCATCAAGATTAGAATTAATAGACATTAAGGTCTCAAGGGGGAAGGATTCATTAATCTCTTGATTTGGAGATTCCCCTTGATAAGGATCCTCAAGACTACTAAGGTGATCCGCGGCTAGGTTTTCCACTCCTTTTTTATCACGAATTTTGATTTTAAATTCTTGTAGGAGAAAAACCCAACGAAGGAGTCTCGGTTTAGCATCTTGCTTGGTCAACAAGTATCTCAAGGCAGAATGGTCGGTGTAAACGATGGTGGTGGAAAGCACAAGATAGGGGCGGAATTTCTCAAAAGCATACACTACAGCTAAAAGCTCTTTTTCAGTAGTGGTATAATGCAATTGAGCCCCCGTCATTGTCTTACTAGCATAATGAATGGGTTGGAAATGTTTGTTAACTCGTTGACCTAAAACCGCTCCTACCGCGAACTCACTAGCATCGCACATGAGCTCGAAAGGTAACTCCCAATTTGGAGAGACTAAGACCGGTGCCTTAGTTAATTTACCTTTAAGAAGTTCGAAAGAGTCGAGACATTCTTGAGAAAAGATGAAAGGAGCATCCGTTTCTAAGAGATGAGTCATTGGACGAGCTATTTTTGAGAAATCTTGGATGAAACGTCGATAAAATCCCGCATGGCCTAAAAAACTTCTAACTCCTTTGACGGTGGTAGGCGGAGGTAACTTAGCAATGACGTCAAATTTAGCAAGGTCGACTTCGATACCGGCTTTGGAAATTTTATGACCGAGGACGATGCCTTCTTTTACCATGAAATGGCATTTTTCCCAACTAAGAACGAGACGAGTGTCTTCACACCGTTGGAGCATACGTTCTAAATTAGCAAGGCAAGAAGAGAAAGAATCACCATAGACCGAGAAATCGTCCATAAAGACTTCCATAGTTTCTTCAACCATGTCATGAAATATCGCCATCATACACCTTTGGAAAGTCCCGGGAGCGTTGCATAAGCCGAAAGGCATTCTTTTGTAAGCAAATGTTCCATAGGGACAAGTGAATGTGGTTTTCTCTTGGTCTTTTGGATCGATAGGGATTTGAAAATATCCGGAAAAGCCATCTAAGAAACAATAGAAATCATTACCCGCTAAACGCTTGAGCATTTGATCCATGAAAGGAAGAGGGAAATGATCCTTACGAGTGGCATCATTGAGCTTACGATAATCAATGCAAACTCGCCAACCCGTTACAAGTCGAGTAGGAATCAACTCGTTGTTTTCGTTGGGAACAACGGTGATTCCGCCTTTCTTAGGCACACAATGGACGGGACTAACCCATGGCGAATCCGAGATAGGGTAAATCATTCCGGCATCGAGAAGTTTGATAACTTCTTTCTTAATGACTTCATGAATTTTTGGATTAACCCTTCTTTGATTTTGGATTGCGGGTTTAAAGTCATCTTCCATGAGAATTTTATGAGTACAAAAAATAGGATCAATTCCGCGAATGTCGGAGATTTTCCAAGCAATTGCTTTCTTATGATTCTTAAGCACATCGATAAGTCGGGATTTTTCATCTTCTTTTAAGTCCTTAGCAATAATGACGGGCAACTTATTATCCTCCTCTATGAAAACGTACTCTAAATGAGACGGCAAATCCTTAAGCTCTAAATCCGGCGGATTGTCAATGGAAGGCTTAGTCAAAGTAGGATCATCATTTGTAACTTCTTTAGGAGTAGGTGGAGAGATATTGTCCTCATTGAGAAGTCTCTCAATGGTACGAATGTCTTCATCCCAATTGGTGGGAGAATTATCATAGTTAATCTCGAGAGGACCCAAGCTAGCTTCAAAATCATCTAAGTCACTTTCTCCAAATGGAGTCAATGAAGGAGCAATAGAAGCTACGGTCTCAACATGAGGTAAAGGAGAAATCCCGCTCTTACAAGCCTCGTGAAAATGTTCTTCGCATGCTTCGTCGAGCATATCGATGAAATTCACGGATTCGGGCTCATCGGGAAGTTTGGAAAGTTTACCCATGTTAAGGCCGATTTTGTCATCCCCGACCCTCATGATAAGTTCACCCGCGGCTACATCAATTAATGTACGCCCGGTTCTCAAGAAAGGTTGTCCCACAATTAAGGGAACACGGGGATCCATTTCATATTCGACGACGATGAAATCGGCGGGGAAAGTGAATTTGTCGACTCCTACAAAAACATCCTCGGCTATCCCCACCGGATAAGCAACCGTACGGTTAGCTAATTCCAATGTCATACGAGTGGGTACTAGCTCGGGTAAAGATAATTGTTTCCACACGGACAATGGCATAAGATTGATACTCGCTCCGAGATCCGCCAAGGCCATACAATTCTCAACACCCGGAAAATTACAAGGAATAAGGAATCGACCCGGATCTCCTAACTTAACCGGTAATTTTCTCAAAAGAACCGCGGAACAATTCTCATTCAATTGGGTATTGGCAATATCAAGCAACTTTTCCTTATCACTTAAAAGATCCTTAAACATCTTAGCGTACTTAGGCATGTGAGCGAGCGCCTCGGCAAAGGTGATATTAAAATTCAATTGTTTGAACATTTTTAGGAAGTTCGAAACTTGAATATCATCCTTATTCTTCAATTTCTCTTTCCGCAACCTTGAGGGATAAGGTATATTGGGTTGAGATGAAGGCTTTGGAGTAGATTGCTCACTCACATCCTTTGGTGGAGGAGGAGGAATAGAAATAGAAGGTGAAGGAACCGGTTTTGGAACCGAAGGTGTGGTAGAAAATTGGGGTATCGGTGGAACATAAGGTGTACACGAATGCATAACGGGAGGTATGTCACAAGTGGAAGAAGAAGGAGGTTGTGTCGAAGAAGAAGGAATCTCGGGTCCTTGGTTAGGTGGGGAAGGTTCTACGGTGGTCTTACCGCTCCTAGTAGTGATAGCATTAACATTAGCCCTAGGATTGGTCACGGTGTTCGAGGAAGGGTACCTTGGGGACGAAAGGTTTGAATCATAGTCAAAAATTTCTTATCGGTCGATTCTTGCATCTCTCTCATCATTCGTTCATGGTCGGATAAATTTTTTAAAACCAAGTCCATTTGAGGATTATGCATGTTCATTTGATTATAACCTTGATTAGGAAAACCTTGGTTTTGATATTGATTAGAACCTTGATTAAATCCTTGATTTTGAAAACTTTGGTTATTATATCCTTGATTATTTAACCCTTGGTTTTGCCCTTGAAAATTCCCTTGATTTTTATTAAAACCCCGTTGATTAGTATTTCCTTGAAAATTACCCCGTTGAGGACCTTGGTTCCTATTTTGGGTGGGTGGGGGTGGTCTTTGTGGTGCTACAAAACCCGGGGGAGCCAAATAGTTATTAGACTTGTAAGACAAATGGTTAACATCAACATTTGGTTTGAATTGAATCCGATCAATTTCATTGTTATTATAAGCATAAACTTCTTGTTGATCATTGTAAACCTTGTCACAATTGTAGTACGAATGTGGTCCACCACAAGTCTCACACGTCTCACTTTTTTCTTTCACGGCATGCACATGTGTAGTGAGGGCGTCGGTTCTTAGAGCGAGTTTTTCAACAAGTGAAGTAAGTTTATTAATTTGATCATTCACCTCATTATTACTCGTACTAGCACTTGCCATATTAGCCCTAACACTTTTGGTTTGCACTTTTGCCTTGTTCTTAATAATGGCCCAAGCCTCGTTCATGGTTTTCACAAGAATATTGCCCCCCGCGGCACTATTAAGTGATTCTTGGTCGTTTAGAGTTAAACCATTATAAAACGTGTTGATTTGATGAACTTTAGTAAAACCGTGTTGTGGACATTTTCTCAAAAGATCTTTAAAACGATCCCAAGACTCACTAAACGTTTCCCCATATTGTTGTTCAAAGTTGATTATTTCATTCCTTAAGGACGTGGTCCGTGATGGTGGGAAAAAGTAGTTAATGAACTTGGTCTCTAAGTCGATCCATGTGGTAATACTTTGGGGTGGTTCCTTGTCAAGCAAAATCCGGGCTTGTCCCTCGAGGGAAAAAGGAAAAAGTTGGAGGCGAACGGCCTCTTGGGGCACCCCATTGTATTTGACGGTATTAGCTAATTGGATGAAACGTTTGATATGAGCGTGTGGGTCATCATTAGTACGGCCTAAAAATGGTGTAGCGGAAACCATTTGAATAAAACCCGATTTAAGTTTGAAATGATTAGCTCCAATATTTGGCACCACAATCGCGTCATCGTTTCCTTCAACGTGAGATTGTAGAATCTCAATCATTGGTCGATTATCCGTTGCCATCGTATTGTTGAAAGCTCGATTCTCGGGATCGGCTTTAATGACGGTCTTTTTGTTTTTCTTCTTCTTCTTTTTAGAAGAATTAGAAGTATTTGGTACACCAATCGGTATGTATGTATGCGCGCGAGTGCGCATACAATTAAAACTTTGGAATGAGGTAGGTGACCTCGGTCGACTTTGAGAGGAAAAGGATTTTCCCTCTCGATGAGCAATATGAAAAAGCTACAAAAATATATACGTAAATACTACTTGAGTTGGCAAACCAATAATCGGTCGTCCCTCTCAATATACGCACAAGCGAGCGGGGAAACGAGGTGGCACAAAGCACTTAAAAACCTTTTTCCTTAGACGGCCTTTTATAGCACGTCGCCTTATACCCACCTTATAGTTTGTATATGTCGAGTTCAAACGTCTTACTAGTATTTATCTATTTTGCCCTTTTTTTCGTTATGGATGCGACTACAATAGTTAGGTGATGAAATCCCAACTAAGGCTTATTTGAAAAGTAGGTAATTTATTGTGCTACGTAATATAATATAATAAAATGAAAAATCTTTTTGTATTTTTTTAGAAAAATATATATTCACAAGAAAAATCGAAAGAAATCGAAATAAAAATTAACACTAATACGTAATATTTTTGGTGTAATACTTTTAGGAAAAAGTATTACTTTTGTATTTTTTTTATTTTTTTGTTGCAATTCTTAGGAAAGAAATTGCTTTTGTGATTTTTTTTATTTTTTTTTAATTTTTTTTAAGTTTTGATTTTTTTGTATTTTTGATTTTGTTGCAAGAAACGTAACGTTCAAAGAATGAACGGATCCCAAAATCCAAACGCCTTCACGAAAAAATCGTCAATCGTACGAGCGAAGCGGCAGCGGCGCCAATTTGAAACTAGGATTTTTAGTCCTTTTTAATGCAATGAATGTTCGTTTTTCCTCGATTCGACTCGAATTTGATTTCCGGTTTAACGTATCGACTTAACTTGTTTTTGGTAAAATCTATTTTTGGGTATTTTTTAAGCTAAAATCTATTTAATTAAAAAAACCTATTTAAAGCTAATAAAAACTATTATGAAATAAAACTAACTTAAATTTTAAACTAAAAATTTTAAATAAAAACTTAAAAACTTTTTTTTTTAAAACTAAAGACTTATAAAAGTAAATTTAAAATAAAGGTAATTTAAAACTAATTTAAAGTAAATTTAATATGAAATCTATTTTAAATAAACAAAATAAAATGAAAACAAATTTATAAAAGTAAATAAAAATATTTTTTTTGTCTTTTTGTATTTTTATAAAAACTGATCAAAGTAAATAATAATTAATAAATAAACTTTAAATTGATTTGAACTAATTTATAAAAACTGCCCAACCTTAAATCACGCTATATTAATGGAACTGAGTGAGACTATAAACAAACAGATGTCTAGCACAAGTGGTTATGTTGTTTGGCCCCTGGACAGGAGGTCCAGGGTTCGAATCTGAGCAGTGACGGAAATTTGTAAATATTTTTGGGCACTTTTTATTTGGACAGAATAATACCTCAGACCAATTGGGTCTGAGATAAGCAGAAAAATACAGCAATTCAACCAAATAAGCTGAATTAGTAAAAACCAAATAAGCTAGATAAAAACTTAGATTCAAATTAACCACATAAGCATACGAAATCCAAATCAGCAAAATCAGTAAATAAACTAATAAATAAGCAGGACCTAAATAACCAAATATTGTAAATCTAATAGGCTAGCTAGACGAAAAAATAAGCTGAATAAATAAAGCTGACAAATAGGCAACTAAAAAAATCAGATTATCACTAAAAGCTAATAAGCGCAAATAATCAAAATAGGCCGAAATACATAAAGCAGAAAAATATTACTCGATCCAATTAAACTATAAGCAACTTAAAACATCCAAATATTGTCAATAATACAAGCAGATCCAAACTCTAAGCACCACAACAAGCAGTAAAATAACTAAACCAGTAAGCAGGTTCGAACAATCTAAATCCTAACAAATAAAATCTAATATTAAGCAGATAAACAACTATCTATAATCAGATGGAACTTAAGCAGTTAAATAAAACAAATAACCTAAGCAGATCTAAAATACCTCAAACTAAGCAGATTATCAATAAACTAAATAAACATTAACATAAAATTTAAAAGAAGATCAAACCTGATGAAGAAAACCTTTGGGAAGAAGGGTGAGCGCTGAGCTCCCTTATAATCGAAACAAACGAATCAACAAACACCACCGATTTTCAACAAAAACTCATCATCACCATCGTCAAATATCGAACCCAAAACACACAGTAACTTGATATTTTCCCAGTAAGGGAAAATATTTAATTCACTTTTCTTCTTTTTTTTTTATATTAACGAGAACAGTAACATCATAAATCGAAGCATATTAAAAATAGATTATACCAAACTTTGTAAGAATTAAAATGAGACGAAAACTAATTTAAACTATTTTCATTCATTAAAAAGAGAGATTACAAAACTGGAATTAAAAGATTACAATATTAAACCTATCAATCTATTTTACTGAAAAATTAAAATAAAGAAAAAGTGTACAAATCACATGATAGAGGGAGGTTTTTATAGGAGAACCCCCAGAAACCCTAATCTTGGCTTCATTTGTAAGCAATCAATCTCAATCGTTGATTTCATCATTCATCTTTTCTTTCTTCAATTTTCTTGATCATACGGCTGAAAACAGCCCTTGTAGCCACGGATTGCCATGCTGTCACTTTGATGTGCTAGTTGTGTTTCTTCCTTGGTGAAGTGGCATGATTTGATTGGTGAAAAGGGTTTTGGTGAGGTGGATGAGCCAATCACATCCAAGGATATGTCCATGTAGGATCAAGGATGAGGACCACTAATGGGTGTTTGGTGCGATTTTTAAGGGGAATTAATCCAAACACGTGTGAATCACACGTTTGGATTAAAAGCCATACTTTTTACTCGTGATTTTTTTACTGATCCGAAAATTAGGGTTTGGAAGGAGATGGTTGCGTTTTTCATTTGGAGAAGAAAGGTGGGTGAGAGTACCTCGTTTGTAACGAGTGAAAATGAGGGGTGAGGGTAATAAATCTGTTTATTTATTTGGGTTGTGGGTAAGTGGAATTACACGTGGGAAATAATGGGTAAAAGATTTGACTGGGGTGAAAAGTTAATAAGGGTGAGGGTTGACTGGTGAGGGTTGACCGAACATTGATAAACATTTTACTTCAACCGTTTATTGACAATTCATTTGGGCTTGAGGCCCTTAACCAAATTCCCTCTTCCGTTTCAAATAATTTTGGATAGCAAATAGATTGGGTCCAAGTTTTAACATTCCTTCCATCCGATTATTTACTTGCACTTGTATTGGGCTTTTGATTGGGCTTTTGACCAAGTAACAAATAAATGTTTTCCAATTTTGGGCTTTTGGGCCCAATATCCATATGTGGGACTCATTTGGCCCATTTTCTCGATAAATGATGAAATCCGCTAAAGTTGAGCTCGATTCCGACTCTCTTGATCTTTCTTCAAAATTAAGTCGGCTTTGTCGGTTTTCGTGATCTTCGGCACATTTTGGTCTTTTGACATTGTCTTCGTATCTTTCTTGACTTTTCTTCGACATTTGACCGTGAAATCCCTTGTTTTCTCTTCTTTTGATCATTTTTACCTATTTAACACACAAAACACAAAACCACGCGTAATTCCGACACTTAAGATGTAAAACACATGATTAGGTCTTGTTTTTACTTGATTTTAGTGGCAAAAGGATAAGTGTTTACACACTTATTAGTGACCTTCTGCTAGTACAGGTCTATGTTGATGACATCATTTGTGGCTCCACTAACTCTATGCTTAGCAACGAGTTTGCAAAGTTGATGCAAGATAAATTTCAAATGAGTGCCATGGGAGAACTAAACTTCTATTTGGGGTTACAAGTTCAGCAGTAGAAAGATGGGATATTTATCTCACAAGACAAATATTTGGCTGAGATTGTGAAGAAGTTTGGCATGTCTGAGGGAAAGAAGGTGTCCACACCTATGGACAGTGATCATTTATGGGACAGAGATGGTCCTGGAAAGCTTATAGATGTCAAGAACTACAGGTCTATGATTGGGTCTCTCATGTATCTCACAGCTTCAAGACCTAACATCATGTTTGCAGTCTGCTTATGTGCAAGATACCAGGTGGTCTATGTTGATGACATCATCTGTGGCTCCACTAACTCTATGCTTAGCAACGAGTTTGCAAAGTTGATGCAAGATAAATTTCAAATGAGTGCCATGGGAGAACTAAACTTCTATTTGGGGTTACAAGTTCAGCAGTAGAAAGATGGGATATTTATCTCACAAGACAAATATGTGGCTGAGATTGTGAAGAAGTTTGGCATGTCTGAGGGAAAGAAGGTGTCCACACCTATGGACAAGGATCATCCATGGGGCAGAGATGGTCCTGGAAAGCTTATAGATGTCAAGAACTACAGGTCTATGATTGGGTCTCTCATGTATCTCATAGCTTCAAGACCTAACATCATGTTTGCAGTCTGCTTATGTGCAAGATACTAGGTGGCACCAACAGAGTGTCATTTATTTACTGTAAAAAGAATTTTTAGGTATCTAAAGTTCCATCCAACCTTAGGACTCTGGTATCCCAAAGAGTCACCATTTGAGTTGATATCTTACTCAGATAGTAACTATGTTGGTGACAACAATGATAGGAAGTCTACAACAGGGGGATGCCAATTTTTGGGAAGCAGGCTTATATCTTGGTAATGTAAGAAGCAGACTATTATGGCCACATCAACAACTGAAGCTGAGTATGTAGCAACTATTGCATGCTGTGGTCAAGTACTTTGGATTCAAAATCAACTGCTTGATTATGGGTATAACTTTCTTAAAACCAAGATATTTATTGACAACAACAGCACCATTTGCATTATTAAGAACCCTGTTTTTCATAGCAAAACTAAACATATTGAAATAAGACATCACTTTATCAGAGATTGTTTTGAGAAAGGACTAATTGTCCGTGAGAAAATTGATACAAAACTTAATGTTTCTGATCTTTTAACAAAAGGTTTTGAAGTGGGGAGGTTTTAGTACCTGGTTGCAGGTATTGGCATGGTTACTCCCTAGACATTGATTGTTATTATGTCATGTATATTCAGGGTTGCCTTATTGCTGCTGTTGTATAGCTGTTAGTCAAATTTTCCATCACTTTTCATTCCACTGCTTTTGAACACAGATCCCCCTGTTGGGGGTTCATTCCCATGCTAAGAGAGTTTTTCTCTTTAAACTGGGTTTGTTCTTTTTTAAAAAGTGGTTATATGTGGTTTTAGACTAACAATACAGAGTTCCATATGGTGCATACTACTCCTTGGTGAATCAGGTATATGCTCTATGTTTAAGGGGAGGTTAGGTCACACCTTTAGGACTCAGGGTATCCTTAGGATGCTCATATATGATCTTAGATCATATCCATTGGTGAGTAAGAGTTCAGGGTGATGAGGACTTGCTGCAAAGCTTGTCAGAATTCTGAAACCTTGAGGCACTGTAATGGGTACTTGCACTTCTCTATCAAAACAGCTTGTTGTTCAGGTACAGATGTGTGGTACACATTGCCAAGACTAACTGACCATAGGTAAGGGAAAAAGTAGGGATGGTGACTAGGGTATGCATATTTTCTTGGGTTGACCAGGTGCAGGGTGACTTATGTATTGACTTTTTGTGCTTAGACCTTTGCTGAATAGAGGACTCTTGAGTTTCTATGTATCTATCTTGTGTATACAAGTGTGTGCATTAGAGCAGAGCTAGTTAGCAATGGTCTCTCCATGACTAGTCTAATACCTCTAGGAAAGTTTCCCCTTCTTTCACTTTTTGCTTCCCCTGCTTTAACATCATTCCCCTGTTTGACCGTTGACCGACAATACCGTTACCCTGTTCATATCCGTTGGGCCTGCTTGCACAAATTTTGGTTATGGAATATTTTATTGTTTTTAAAAGATATTTAAGGCGCTTTCTTCGCTGATTGGTAATCTTTACTTTATTAATTCAAATAAATTACTTTTTTATCAAGATTTATCTTTGATATTTTTGCAATTTGAAAATTTGGTCCAATCACAGCTCTCTAATTCGCCTATAAACTTAATTCCCTTCACCAGCAGGTCCATCTCTCCCTCTCGACTAAATCCCACCTACCTCTCACCTTTATAAACCTTCAAAATATTTTCAAACTTTATCATGCCTCTCAAAATTGCTGCTAATCATAATCAAATCGCTTTATTACATGATGAACCAGTAGAGTTTGTTGATGTTGTGGCCTTTCTAAAGTCCTCGTATTTTAGAGTGGCCCTTCTCATCAACCCTAGAATTTATACCTCACACATTCAGTAGTTCTGGTCTAAATCCATGACCACAACAGTGAATGGAGAGGTTACACTTCAAAGCACTATAGATGGTCATCCCAAGGTGATTACACTTGCCTCCATCAGGGACAATCTTCTTCTTGATGATGAGGATGGGATAACCAACCTATCTGAGGCTGAAATCATTGAGGGTCTTGTTAAATTGGGGTACACTCTTTCTAAAGACCAAAAATGTAAGTTTGCTAAAGGTCAGTTTGCCCCACATTGGAAGTATTTGATTCATACAATTTTGCAATGTTTGTCACCAAAAACCACTGCTTTCAATGAATTTGGTAGTGAGATGGCTTCAGCCCTGATCTGCTTAGCAACAGGGAGGAAGTATTGTTTTTCTCAAATGATTTTCAAAGTAATGGTTAAAAATGTTTCAAGCAATTCAAAGTTTTGTATGTACCCAAGGTTTATAGAACTTCTGATGAATATGAGTGATCATGGTCCAATCAAACACAAAAACTTTTTTTCAGCAACCAAGCATACCACCAAACTATTCACCACACTTCTTGCACCATCACCACAGTTTTCTGGCAGGTCCATTCCATTCACTTCAATTATGATGAAACAAATCAGACAGGAAGAAGCCAAGACAAAAACAGCTAAACACAAACCTTCTGATTCCCCTACCAAGAACCTACACCCTGCCAGTTCTCTACCCCCTGCTGATCCACAACGTGAAAGGCGATCTAAATCCAGGTTTGCCAGGTCTCCCTTGCCAGGTGAATCTTCACAAACAGTAGAGAGGAGAGTCTCCAAGGGTTTGGAGCAAACTGAGGGTTTGGCTGCCACTATTGTCTCATCCTCAAGGGGTGAGCAGGATAGTGACACCATCAGTAAGTCCTTTCCCTCACTCCATGATATCCAAAAAGGGGAGAAATCCCCTTCTAGGGTTGAGAGCAGCATGAAACCTATGACTAATTTAGAATTGACGAAAATGTGCATGAGTCTGAAAAGGCAGAATGCACAACTTGTACAAAATGTCAAAAAGCAAGGTCTGGTTATCAATAACTTGGAAACCAGACTTGCTACTCTTGACGGGAGGAGAAAGCCCAGACTTATCATATCCACAGATGAGGATGCTTCCAAAGGGGAGGAAGTTCCAAATACAGAAGAGTCTACTCAGTACTATTCATATCCTGGTGGTGTACATGGAAAGATAGCAAGTGCTGAGAAAGGGATTGAGAAAGGGAGTGCTGATAAGGGAAGTGATAAGGGGAGTGCAACCAAAGAGATTGCTCAAACATTGCTAACTATGGGCAATCAAGAAGACGCCCTTGCTTCAAAAGTTTCCCCTGCTGTTGCTGATCCCACTGCTGTAAGTCGTTTCCCTGCTAAGCCTATTACTCAAACTTTTGTTAGAAAGAACAAAAAGCAACCAGATCAGAAGGGAATTACTATTAAAGAACCTGCATCTAGAGTTAAAACAGCACCAGCAGTGGATCCAAAAGACAAAGGAAAAGGAATCATGATTGAACAACCTAAGAGAAAATACAAGCATAGAACTCCTGAACAGCAAAGGGCTCAAGAAGCACATGATGCACAAGTAGCTCTCAGGCTACAACAAGAGAGGATGGATATGCAGAATCAGAGAATGCAGAAGATGAGGCCTAAAGATATGCTCAAGCAGGTTGAGATTATGCATAGAGAGCTGGATGACAGGGTGCCTCATGTTGGAGAATTTCTGGATCAATGGGAGAAGGAGTTAATAAATGCTCCTTTGGAAGACAGGTATGAGTTGACTTGCCTTGTTTACAAATATCAAACTGAATATCTGGAAAGGAGAGCAAATCAAATTCAAAGAGAAAAGTATTTAACTTCTAAGAAAGGGCAACTTGAACACTACAAAGTTTTGCTCAAAAGACATAAGAAGTGGAAGGATGGGGACTTCACAGATATGAGTTTTGAAGCTATAAAATGAGCAGTCAGACCAGTCTTAAGAGAATATGATGTGGAAGATTGGATGACTATGAACTCTCCTGAGGAAGCTGAGTATCTTAGGAGACAAGGTGAAATGTTACAGAAAGCTAGGGAATCCAAGAAAAGAAAGGCTGAAGGAACAACTTTGGAAACTACACAAGCAGGTGCATTATCCCAAGTAGGTGCATCATCACAAGCAGGGGCATTACATCAAGCAGGTGAAAATTATCCAGAGATTGAGAAGTCTGTACTTAATGTACAAAGAGCAGCCAAAAGACTCAAGAGAATGGAGAAAGTTGGCACAGTTACTAAGGAGTCTCAACGGCCTTCAAATGATGAAATTGATAAACAGCTAGTTCTGCAGGAAAATGATGATATCTCACCTAGTGAACTTGGAAAGAAGTTTGCTATCATAGAGTATGCTATTTATGAACACAAAGGGAGGACTTGGTGGAAGCTTACAAGAGCTGACAATACAGCACAGACATTTCTAAGTCTAGATGTCATGTTTCAAACCTTGGATAGTGAGGACTTAGAAGATCTGTGGAAAATTTTGAAAAAGACTTTTGCTGCAAAACCTCCTACCATGGATGGTGTGGAGAAGGATTAGGTAATCTGGGAGTGCATTCATAGGATGTATAAGCATGAGTTATTTGATCCTATATTTGATGCAGTGAATAAAGGAGATTTGTTGTATTGGAAGCTGTTTACCAATTCTGGGGTCTATGAGGTAGTAATGGAAGGAGTAAGTGTGTAGTTGATCAATCATCGTTATTATCCCTTCACTCAGGAGACCTTGAAGAAACTAGCACAGGCTAATTTGATTGTAGATGCTAAAACGCCTGTTGCTTATGATCTGGTAAGGATGATGCATAGTCAGATTTGGCCAGAAAGTTTGTAAGCATCCTCATCAACTAGAATTTATTCAAAAACTTGTCTTTAGGGGAAAGAACAAGTTTAGGGGAGGATTGTTGGGAATAAATCTATGCATACTTGTTACCCCTGCTAGTTGATTATCCGTACCCCTGCTAGAGTAAGTTCCCCCTGCCACATAACAAAGGCAGGGGGATTGGTTCCCCTGCTGAAGTCAAAGGCACTGCCGTCATGTAAAACCTGTAAATTTCAGGTTTTGACTATGTCAACCTTGTATACGTCACCTCAAGATATCTATATATATTTATACTATCACCTTTGCGTGAAATCCTTTGAGCAATTATATGCATCACATGAGCATACATCATTTTAATCATCTGAACATGGAAACAACTGTATCACAACCTTTTGTTATGATTATGAGTATTTAATCATAAAGACATGGCCATAATTGTATGAGTACATTTCATGAGCATACTGGACATCAAACAATCTATTTTGAAGGACTTTTAAGTCCCCTGAACATATGATCACTTGCATCCATCACATTGATTTCTAAAAATCCAAAACCATGATCACAATTAATAAATGACTACTTAAATATAAATTCATAAGTTTGAGTATTTTATATGTGTTTTCTTACACTATATTTGACTTTAAGCTACGAAGACAAATATTTTCATACTTAACTTTACCTTAAATCATTTTTATCTTTTTAACGTACTTTTGTTATAATAAAACTCTTTCTAATATAAAAAGGACCATACTTTCACCAAGGGCCCTAAACGTAACAAAAATTACCTAAACTTATACACACTCACACAATATTACAACCCTAACTCTAATGACTTTCACCTAGACACAGAAATTAAACACAAATATACCTTAGACCTACTATAGCCGTGTATATATATTTACTCCTAACATTTTATTACCAAAACTTTTACCTTTTCACACTTAACATCTAAACTATACACAAAAATATAGTACAAGTGTATACACTTTACACAAACTATTTTCCCTTTGACTAGACCTCCTAAAACCGCCGGTTTTTAACACAAACCATGGGAATATGTACAAATTTGGGCAATTAAGGATGGTACTAACTAACTATTTGAAAAGCAAGTCACACATCCCCTCCTTGTCACCTTAGACGTGTGATGAACCAAGACCACACACCAAAGCCTTGTGTACATCATGCCATTTAATGAAAGCACACAAACTTCCCTTTTGTTCCCTTTGAGGCCTCGCATGCGACGGCTACAAAAACACTCACTAGTAACCTTGTACATCCATAGCATTTATGGAGTGTCCTTACCTAGTACACATGCAAAATCCTCAAATCTACCTTCCCTCTCACCTTGGACGTGTATCACTCCCTAGCCACAATCCCTAATCTCACTTGGTAAATATCTAGCAACACTAACTTCACTTCCCACCTCAAAAACACACGGCTACACACCCTCATATGTTACCTTGATATATCCTAGCATTTACTCCAGTCTTCCTCAAGCATTTAGTATCCATATCCAAGATGTTTCACATTTAAGACGAATCCAAGACCCTTCAAAGGAGAACCTGACGTCTAGATCACCAAAACCACAATCCTCACCTCATCTTTTGAAAGCAAGTAAGTATAAATCTCTTCTAAGACTTTTCCTTAATCATTTCACGTTTCATGCATAATCATGCTAAGTAAATGGTTTTAGTAATGCATGCATACGTTGGAAGTTCATAAACACACCCTAAACAACATATAAGCCCACGGCTTATATGAAGTTATGGGAGTTCTTACCTTGAAAAGCCTTAAAAACTTGGACATATGAACCTATATAAGCCCTAGTATATCACTTGCCTTAAAAATGTGTATAAAAGATAATATAAGCCGAAACCATTAAGCATATATAAGCCCGTAAGTTATATAAGCCAAGACATAGGAAAACTTATAAGCTAGCTCTTTTAAGCCTCATAAGTTAAATAAGCCGAGACATGCTAACCCATTTAAGCCACGTCATTTAAGCCAAAATACCTATATAAGCCGAAAGTTAGGACATGATATAAGCTAGCATTGAAATCCTAAAAAGTAATATAAGCCGAGACCTAGTTTGGCTTATTTAAGCTCTTAAAACCTAAGCTATAATCATATAAGCCTAAATAAATAAGCCTTTAGAATGGGTAATATAAGCCAAAAATACATAAGCTAGTATAACATTTCATAAGCCCATTTGGTAATAATTAAGCCCATTAGTAAAAACTAGGAATTACATTTACTTACTACACTTACCTAGTAAATCTTTATTAGCCCACTAAGCCCAAAACATTTAAGCCGTGACCCATTATGGGCTAGCTAAGCCCATCTAACTATTTTGGAGACTACTTGGGCCAGTTTTGACAAGTGGTGAAAGATGTGTCCAAGTTTGCAAATTAGATAAAACTTATAATTATTTTCGTGGCCTTTGGATAGTACAAGGGTCATTTATGTCGATTTTTAAACTATAGGGTGTGCTAATTTCAAACCGCGAGCTAAAAGTAACTACAAGGACCATTTATGTCATTTTTTAAACTTATAACAAACCCTAACATATATTAAATAATTTCCGTGGCATATAGGGGGGTGTTTGGTCATTTCCCCAAAGTTTTCCAAGCCCTAGGGGCGTTTTTATAAATAAAATTAACCAACAAGGACTAACAGTGTAATACACTTAACGGACGAAACCTTAAAGTTACTTTTGTAAATTATCATACTTACAAGGACTTACTTGTACTTTTAATTTAATTAAAAGAATTAATAAAACATTTTATTTAGCTAAGCCATTTTGTTCGTTAAATAAATCACTAAAGTTATCTACAAAACTCTACGTAAGTTGACAAACCCCGTTAACCATTTTCTTTCGAAGCCTTAATTTTAATAAATTGTAATTTATTTCCTTATGATAAATTAAATAAGATAAAAACTATTTATTTAATTTATTACCCCTTTTTCTAAACAATTAGTATATATATATATTTTTGGAACTAAAAATATGTATATACTTTCATTTCACTATAAGTATAAACACTTGAACCGTCGTAACAACTCATAAATTTGTGATCATGCATTTTCATATGCACCATTCATCATGCATTATTATTGTTGTATTCACTGAGGCATTTAAATTACTTAGGTAATTTCTCTAGTCCGTGACTATACTATGCCAGTTATTCAATGACATCATCCTCACTACCTCATTACCACTAAGGTGAGTTCATGGCCCCATCTTTACTGTTTTATAACCGGAGGATAAAACATACAAAAACTATTTATATGCAAGCATGCACAGATAACAACAATTTATTGCCTACTGTTTGCCCCATTCCCGTGGACTGTATTAGTTAATAGTGTAGCGCGAAATGTATGGATAGATCTATTCGGGTATTGACAACACCCGGCCTGTCGTGATCAGCTGTCACGTGATGCTTAGGCCAAGCAGCAGGTTTATGTCATTGTCGGATTAAGGGAAACCTCATCAGGATAGACCCAATGAGCGTACTGAGAATCATGTCTAGCTTCTAGTACCGGGCAGTAGGAACTACTATAGCATTGGGCTGTGATGTCCTGCTATCACCATGGTGTTTTGCATATTGATACTTTATTTATTTAATTAAACCTGTGAATTCACCAACTTCGTGTTGACCTCCACATTTTACTTTATATGTTTTCTCAGGAAAGTAAGCAGGTTCATGCATTGGATTCCAGCATTTTAGGAAGCATCATGTTTACCATCGGGCTGGGATATTTACTTCTGTTTTATAATAAATGTGGTTTTTCAGACAAGATACTAAGTGTGTACGATTAATTCATGTAATATGTTTTTAATGACTTTTGATCATTGCTCTATATGCTATGTGCTATCGATCCACCCAAGTAACACCCCAATTTACTCTTCCGCTGCGTTTGACCAACATGGGGGTGTTACAGAAATGGTATCAGAGCGCATAGTTATAGAGAACCAGATCGTTAGTAAAAATTTTAAAATATAATATAAAAAAAAATTTAACTGGACTATAACTGGAAATTTTAAATCAATAAAGTAAAAAGCAAAAATTGATTTACGGGGAACCTTATAAGTTAGGCATATAGCATTGTAGAGCATGCATATTATGTGAACTAACTTCACATTGATTTATACCCTCATGGTAAATAAATCACATAATTATCCATCCATACTTTTGACAAACATGGTTAAAAGATTTAAAACCACATCGCATATGCATCATAAAACTTTTTGAATTGTGTAAGCTAAAAACTTGCTCAACTTTAAAATGTTACTTCCAGATATCATGACGACGCCTACTATCGTGACTACTTTCGAGGAGCTTATGGTTCCTACCATCACACCCTTGTCACTGACATCAGTATTCGTTGGACCCGCATCTGACACTGAGTCCAGAGATGACCAGCCAGACGGAGTCATCATACTCACAGATTCACCTACTCCTTCACCACCTACCGTATCCCCTACATCACCACTGCTTGTAGTACCTGCATCCCCTCCTAGAGAGGTGGACCAGGTCGTACCTTCCTTACCACCCTTACCACCACCTTCTGTACCTCGCACTTACCCCACTAGTGTTTTGCCACCTCGTAAGAGGAGACGTGACACTATCCCTGACTCGACCTTTGAGATTGGAGAGGGATCGGGAGCCGGGCAGGCTAGACATAGCGCCCTTCAGGCACAGGTCGATGCACTTGCGGCCTGACAGGCGCAGGACATCGCCCTTATCCAATCCCTACTACAGGCGGACCTGCAGGGTCGCGCCGTGCTTCAGGAGAGATTTAACTCTCTCTATTGGGTCGTGGCCAGCGAGTCATACACCACCCAGGAGACCATACACTGGTTGTTGGATGAGGTAGCTTACCTCCGCTACCGCCTAGCTTCGCTAGAGAGTCATTCCTATGAGACCCGCGTCGCCATGAACACACAGGAAGACACCTTCAGGACCTTCGTGGACCTGGCAGATCTTCGTCACCAGGGGATCACAGCAGAGACAGAGCAGTTACGGAGTGCCAACACTGCACGGCAGCATCATCTACTCGAGACTATGAGATACACCCGAGAGACCCGGAGTGCCGTGATCCGCATGTAGGATGAGCGTACACCCGCACCACCAGCCGGACCATCCGCACCTGCAGGCAGCCATACTAGCGTAGGCTAGATTTCATTTGTACATCATGACAAGCCTTGAGTTGCATCTCAGCTCGCATGATTTAGCTCTTTTGTACTTGTATTCCTTTCATTTGTATTTGTAGCACCTAACCTTAGTAGGTAGGTTAGCTTTGGTTGTATTACGAACATATGTACCACTATTTCAGACAGGCTTGCTATACCCCTGTCTTAGATCGGTTGTACTTGTACTATATTGTTGTTTGCCAGAAATAACATATTATCATCCACTTGTTTGTTTACATTTATATTATTATGAACTCTTGATGGATTATCAAATTTGTTGTGAATTCTATGCATAAACATTATCCATGCAGTTTAATATAACCATCTTGTTTATCAGCTAATAAATCTCAATTTTTCTTATGAATATAGAAAAATGCCACCAGACGCGTTCGACCAAACCCCGCAGAAACACCTGCGACAACTATGTCTGATGCACAACTCAGTGTACCGATTGAGCAAGGCATTACTGACGCCTTAGCTGCCAGGGAAAACCGCCCCGGCGGAACCCATGGAGACAGTGAAAACTCCAATAACAGAAACCGCGAAGCTCGAGGATGTACTTACCCTGATTTCCTAAAGTGAAAGCCCAGCTATTACAAGGGCAAGGAAGGGGTAGTCGAGCTCATGCAATGGTTTGAGAGGACTGAGACAGTGTTCCGTATTAGTGATTGTACTGAGGAAAACAAGGTGAAATTCGCCACTTATACACTCTTGGAACATGCACTCACGTGGTGGAACTTACCAGTTGCTACCCTCGGACACGATGGAGCCTATGGGATGACATGGACTGCATTGAAAGACAATCTTACTGTGAAATACTGTCCTCGCAGTGAAATCAAGAAGCTGGAGATTGAATTGTGGAATCTCAAATGCATCAACTTCAATATTACGGCTTACAACCAGAAGTTCCAGGAACTAACTTTGATGTATACCCGTATGTACCCTAAAGTGCCGGATAAGATAGAGAAGTGCGTTAGTGTGTTAGGACCATTGTAATAGTTAAATGTAATAGGTAGGCTAGGAGGTATGTAGTTCCTCCTGGTCCTAGTAGTAGTAGGAGCAAGTCGTGCTCCTGGTCCTGGTCAAAGTCAAACTTTATTATTTGTTTATTATTCTGTTAGGATATGCATGAGATATGTTAGGGAAGGATATGCATATCAATTTTACACGTTTTGTTTAATGTTGTATTAGGGTTTCCTTGTAGTATAAAAGGAACCTTGGGCAGAAGGGTTAGACACACCTTCACCAAACGTAGTTCTAGTTATTATCAATATTAGAAATCCTTAGAAAGGATCAAGTCTTTATAGTTATTTTGTTCTTCTTTATTATATTTGTATTCTACATTCATATTGTGTATAGAGTCTCTCTATGGATTGACTTGTGATTACATAAGTCATTCACCGTTCCTGACAGGCTGCAAGATCTACATCCAGTAGACCCAACAAGTGGTATCAGAGCCTAGGAGGGTCTCTATACAAGAAGAATCAAGTTTTCTTATTTCTGACATTATCGTTTTATCATGTCTGCCTCAACTTCTACTCAAACAGGAGAAGACATCACTCCTAAAATTGTGCAACCTCAGCAGATCGCTGCTACGGTATCCAACACGAATGGTAAATTCCCTCTTCTAAAAAAGGATGAATATGATAGTTGGGCAATGAAGATGGAATGGTGGATCACCAATACTGATCAAGACCTTTGGAAGATCATTCTGAATGGAAACAGCAGGAAGCTAACTGGAAGAGACAAGAATGGTAATATTACTCTTCTTGACCCTAAATCTCATGAAGAAATCATAGCTATTCAGAAGGAGGTCAAAGCAAAAACAATTTTGCTTCAATCTCTTCCTGATGATCACATGGGTGACTTCTACCATTTGGATGATGCCAGAGAGATCTGGAATGGTATAAAAGCAAGGTTTGGTGGGAATGAGGAGTCAAAGAAAATGCGAAGATCTATGCTGAGAGATGAATTCATAGAATTCAAAATCTCAGAAACTGAAGGTTTACATCAAGGGTATGACAGGTTTCAGAAGATATTGAGCCAATTGAATCAACTTCGTTCAAAGCCTGATGATGGTGATATTAATGCAAGGTTTCTTAAAGCCTTACCATACTCATGGAATCAGGTGGTGATCTCTCTCAAAGCCAAAGGTGGGCTTGACTATCTCAACTTTGATGATCTATTTCATAAGCTCAGAACTTTTGAACCTCATGTGAGAGGCTATTCAAGTGACTCTTTTCCCACTCCTGCTAATTCTGCCTTTGTGAGTTCTATGGCATCCAGTCCCATGTCATATAATAGTAGCCCAAGCAATACTGTGTCCTCTCAACATACTTTTCAGCATACTTCTGCTCCTGATCCTACTACCAAGTCTGGTAGTATGGTAGAAGCTGTTCTCCATTCTTTTGTGGCTGATGTTGATGCTCAACAACAACTTGCTTTTGATGACTTCAAACAGGTTGACAAACTTGACCTGGATGAAATGGATCTTAAATGGCAGATGGCCATGCTCACACTTAGGGTTCACAAGTTTGAGAAGAAAGCAGGTCGAAAATTCAATTACAACCCTCGGGAGCCAGCAAGATTCGACAGAAGCAAGGTTTGATGCTATAACTGCCAGCAACAAGGTCACTTTGCAAGGAAGTGTCCTAGCAAGAATGACCAGGAGAAGAGCAGGTACTCAGCCTTTAAGGTACAGGAGATAAAAGATGACAAGAAGGCATTGGTATATGTTGACTCAATGGTCAACTGGAATGATCATCAGGCTTCTACTCTGGAATCAGCTGAGTCCTCGACTGACGTGTTTGCAATGATTGCTGGGAATCTCTCTGATGTAGAAGAAGCAGACGAGTTTTCTCTTATGGGCATCTCACCTCAGGTATAACATTGTCCTCTTGGTTGTCATGATAAATACTCAGAGCTGTTGTCCCAATTTAATGAAGTAAATGATCAAAATGATAAGTATTTTTTAGAGGTTCAAGCCTATATGGCTTCATTAAACACATTGGAACAACAAAAGAGGTGGCTACAAGATACTCAACGTGAGTATGAGGATAAAATCTGGATACTAAGCATCGATTTAGAAAACACAACTAATATGCTTAAATATACAGAAAAAGTAAGAGATAACGATATCAAAGAAAACAGGAGATGCAAGAAAAATTAGATGCTACAATGTTGAGATTTGAAAAATGGCAAAAAGCACCTAAAAATCTTTCAAAATTAATTGATAGTAGCATGTCTGGTAGAACTAAAAGAGGCTTAGGATTTGAAAAATATATTGATTCAGAAGATGTGTTTGATTTATCTTTTTCAAGTGTCTTTGATGCCGACAAAGAAGACGAGGGAAAACCTAGTTACAATAGGTTTAAACCAGCAGCAGAAATGCATGCTGTCCCTCCTCCTCTTACTGGAAATTTTATGCCCACTTCATGGCATAATGACTTGGATGGATCACAGATGCATGAGTCCCCAAAAAGTTCTACTAATTCTAATGACTTTGTCTCGTGTACTTTTAGTGACAAAGCTAGTGACTCTGCATCTAGTGGTTCAAGTGAAGAGTCAAGACCTCCAAGTTCCAAGTTGACTGATCATGCTGCTACTGGTGCTAGGATGTGTGAAGAAAGAGTTGCTGTTCAGTCAAGTGTGTCTGGTCCTAGTTTATTGAGTCCTAGGAAGAATGTTTCTCCTAGAATTGTATGTAATAATGTTGGCAGTATGAAACAATATCATTCTAATAAAAGGTCTATTAAAACATGTTTTGTTTGTGGAAGTGCATTTTATTTAATTAAAGATTGTGATTTTTATGACACACATGCTTCTGTTAATTATGCATTTCCTGCTCCTGGTCCACCAGGAGCTGCCCCATATACTTCTAGAAGACTCAATCCTAGTGCTATATCGTTTTATTCTTCTAGAAGGTCCTCTCCTTTAGTTTCTGATCATTGGAGAAACTTTGGATTACAAACCACCAGTAATTATTTTCAAAATTTTAATCCACTTTATCCACATAATTTGGACCACACGTATTTTGGTTTGGGAAGTTTGGGAACTGCTGTTAAGCCCTCAGCAGGTTGTTCTTGGTCAAATAATAATACCCATATGATGCATAGGCAACCAAGGAACAAAGGTGGATCTCATCAATCTTCTAGGCTCTCTACTAAAGATCCACAAGGCAGGCTCAAATCTGAAAAGGTTTGGGTCCCCTTAAGATACTAACTTTTGAATTTTTATTATCTTGTTGTTGTAGGTTACATCATACCAAGATCCTAGTCTAGGCATTGTTGATAGTGGTTTCTCTAGGAGCATGACAGGATATAAAAGTCTTCTCTCTAACTTTGTACCATTTCATGGCGGCAATGTTTATTTTGGTGGGGGTGAAGGCAGGATCACTGGCAAAGGAACGATTAAGACGCCTAATCTGAATTTTGAGCAGGTCTACTATGTGGAAGCACTTCAACACTTCAACTTGATATCTGTCTCTCAGATTTGTGACAAGAAGCAGTTTATACTCTTCACCGATACTTATGCACTTGTGTTATCCAAAGACTTTCAGCTTCCGAATTACTCACAAGTTCTGCTCAGAATCCCTAGAAGACATAATCTCTATAGCATCAAGCTGAATGAAGTCAATCCTACTGGTCAACTAGCATGTCTAGTTGCTAAAGCCTTAGAAGATGAAGCCTCTCAATGGCACAGAAGGATGGGGCATGTGAACTTCAAGACCATTCACAAACTTGCAAATCTGAATCTGGTCTCTGGTTTACCTCCCAAGTCGTTTAGAAATGATATAAATTGTATTGCTTGTAGCAAAGGCAAACAGCACAAAGCATCCTTCAAGGCCATTACTGCTCTTAGTCTTATTACTGAACCATTGCAGCTACTACACATGGATTTATTTGGTCCTACTTCCATTAGGAGCATTGACCACAAATAATTCTGTCTGGTGGTAACTGATGGATATAGCAGGTTTTCGTGGGTGTTCTTCATGGCTGCCAAGAGTGAGACCTACTCAATTCTTAGAGATTTTCTTACCCTTATAGAGAACCAGTTGACCAAGAAGGTTAAAGGTATTCGTTGCGACAATGGAACCGAGTTCAAAAATAAAGACCTCATAGCACTTTGTAATGCTAAGGGCATCAAAAGAGATTATAGTGCAGCAAGGACTCCTCAACAGAATGGCGTGGCAGAAAGAAAGAACATGACACTAATAGAAGCAGCAAGAACTATGCTTGCCGATTCCAAGCTTCCAACCATGTTCTGGACAGAAGCTGTTAATACTGCAAGTTACGTTTTGAATAGGGTTTCTATTACCAATCCTCACAAGAAGACTCCTTATGAGCTTCTAACGGGCAAAGTTCCAAATATTGCTCATTTGAAGCCGTTTGGGTGTCCAGTCACCATTCTGAATACTAGTGACTATTTGGGGAAGTTTGATGGCAAGGCAAATGAAGGATACATTGTGGGATATTCAGCTCACTCTCAGGCTTATCGTGTCTACAATCTCCAAGCCAAGCGGATCATTGAAACTATCAATCTCAGGTAATTTGAAGAGAAGTCAAACATCCAAGGCAAGGGTCCTGAATGTTATTTTGATCTTGATTATCGTAGTGATTCGTTAGGATATTTTCGTTTCAAAACTAACCATGATGCAGGCCCACAAGTGTTTGCAACTTCTAGTACTGGTGTTCCTTCTAGTCTTTCTGATTCTGATGACGAGGATGACATTTTTGTGGTTCCATCCTACTCCACCACAGTCTCTCCTACTCCTCCTAGTGATGCAACTCCATTTAATGTACTGGATTCCCAAGTAGCTCTTGACACTCTGCTCAAACAACAACAAGAATCTACAATAAAGCAGCTGCTTCTGGTACCCCAGCTTGTGCTCCTAGTGCCAGTTTATCACCTATTGGTACTCCAGCCAGTGAGTCGACTTCAAATACTCGTTTCTCCAGTCCTTCTGATTTGGGGAACCATCAAAAGAAGTCTTCTACCAAGCTGGATGATATTCATAAACAACCAGTAGACGGGATTTTCAACACTGCTTCATATGATGCTGACTTTGTTGGTGATCTCAATAACTTGGCACCAGAAGTGGAGGTTTCTTCCAATCCAGTCTTGCAATCACATAAAGATCATCCTACCACTCAAATTATTGGAGATCCTGGTTCTACTGTCAAGACACGCAGAATGCAGCAGAAGGCCTCGTCTGATCATCATGCTCTTGTGGGCTATATTAAGGATCAAAAGCGTAATAATCATACGGACTTTCAGCACTGTTTGTTTGCTTGTTTTCTTTCACAGGTGGAACCTAGGTCTGTTTCTCATGCTCTTGAGGATCAAAGTTGGGTGGAGGCTATGCAGGAGGAAATGCAGCAATTCTTGTTTCAGAATGTTTGGGTTCTGGTTGACTTACCAGATGGAAAGACTGCAATCAATACCAAATGGATTCTCAAGAACAAGAAGGATGCACGGGGAATTGTCGTAAGGAAAAAAGCTAGGCTTGTCGCACAGGGTCACACTCAAATTGAAGGCATTGACTACACTGAAGTTTTTGCTCCGGTTGCAAGGATTGAGGCCATTCGTCTGTTTTTGGCTTTTGCTTCGTATGTGGGCTTCACGGTGTTTCAGATGGATGTCAAGAGTGCATTTCTCTATGGCAAAATTGATGAGGAGGTGTATGTCACTCAACCTAAAGGCTTTGTAGATCCACTTCATCCCAAGAAAGTTTACAAGGTGGTCAAGGCTCTTTATGGATTACATCAGGCTCCTAGAGCTTGGTATGAGCGTCTTTCAACTTTCTTGTTAAGGAATGGCTATAGAAGGGGTACTATTGACAAAACACTATTTCTTAGGAGGAATACCAAGGACATTATCCTTGTTCAGGTTTATGTGGACGACATTATCTTTGGTTCTACTAGGAAGGAATGGTGTGATGAGTTTGAACACTTGATGAAAGGCGAATTTCAGATGAGTGCGATGGGAGAGCTTTCTTTCTTCCTTGGTCTTCAGGTCAAGCAACAATCGGATGGGATTTTCATCAGTCAAGATAAATATGTTCATGAGATTCTTCAGAAGTTTGACATGGATCCTCTTAGACCAGCAGCAACTCCTTATGAAGTTGCTAAAGTCAAACTTAAGAATGAGCCAGACCCCCCAGTCAATGTTCACATGTACAGGTCTATGATTGGCTCCCTCATGTATTTGACTGCATCACGTCCGGATATCATGTTTGCAGTAAGTGCTTGTTCTAGACACCAGGTGACTCCAACGGTTTCGAACTTAAATGCAGTGAAGAAGATTTTCAAGTATATCAAGGCTCAACCTAAACTGGGTTTATGGTATCCTAGAGAATCACCTTTTGTTCTAGAAGCATATAGTGATAGTGACTATACAGGTGCTAATAATGACAGAAAGTCTACTATTGGTGGTTGTCAATTCTTGGGTCGTCGACTTATTTCATGGCAATGCAAGAAACAGACAATAGTAGCTACTTCTTCAACAGAAGCTGAATACGTTGCTGCTGTTAGTTGTTGTGGACAGGTTTTGTGGATCCAAAATCAGATGTTGGATTATGGGTTCAATTTTATGAACACCAAAATTTTTATTGACAATCAAAGCACTATATGTATTGTGAAGAATCCTGTTTTTCATCAGAGAACAAAGCATATTGAAATTCGGCATCATTTTATACAGGACGCCAATGAGAAGAAGCTGATACAGGTCCTGAAAGTTCATACGGATGATAATGTTGCTGATTTGTTGACAAAAGCCTTTGATGGTCCTCGGTTTAACCACTTGGTGGTTCACATTGGGATGGTCAATCCTTGAGGTCTAGGATTGAGGGGAGGCTAAGCCTAAGGGGAGGCTTTGTGTACATATTCTTTGGACAGACTAACGTATTGGTAGATTTTAGCAACATCTTACATTGGTACTGGTGGTGTGTGTTACTCCTGGTGGAGGATTTTGCTCACTTCTGGTGGTTATGGTCTTACATGACTGGCTTCTGGTCCTCATTGGTCAGCTTCTAGTCATAATTGGTTGGCTTCTGGTGGTTCAAAATTCTTCTTTGTCAAGTGGTGTTTGGCTTTTGGTACTGGTCTGGGACACTGTTCATTCTTATTGTCTTTTGTTGACCACATTTTGCTTCTGGTCTGACCATTGTGTGCTTTGACTTTTAGTCAATGCT
The DNA here is from genome assembly GCA_025667525.1 of Glebionis coronaria. Lineage (NCBI taxonomy): Eukaryota > Viridiplantae > Streptophyta > Magnoliopsida > Asterales > Asteraceae > Glebionis > Glebionis coronaria. The sequence continues at coordinate 490,252,630 of CM046876.1, read as the reverse complement.
TCCAATTCTGGTATTTACATTTTTAATTAACTTTGGTAACTTGGAATTTGGGAAGTATGTTAAAAGGGGCAAGTGGTTACTAAGTAATAATGTGAAATTTGAAAGGGCAGCCCCCCATTAATAGGGGTCAATGAACAGTTCCTACTTTCCTTATTAATGGTCAACTTAACCCCCTTGACTCAATCATTCCATTCATCACACACACAACACCGATGCTACTCTCTCAACCCTAACCAAAATCCTCCTTCAATCACTTAATCAAGATCCATGGCTGCCCTAGTATACCAACCTGCTCACAACAAGGTCGCCTTTCTAGGTGATGGTCCCCATCGTGATGATTTTACAGATATTCTGGACTTCATTGAGGCTTCAAACCTAAGGTATGCTTTTACTGTATGTCCCACTATCTATGATAGTGTCATTCGTCAGTTTTGGGCATCACCTCGTCTTGTGGTTGTGGTTGGTCGTCCACGTGCACTCCATGCTACCATAGATGGACGTTCATATGTGGTGACTGAGGCTTCTATTCGATCTTCCCTTCATCTTCAAGATGAGGGTGGTGTTGAGTCCATCCCCAATTCGGAGGTATTGGAGGGGATGGCTGCTATAGGGTACAATCATGGGGGGAAGTTTAACTTCCAGAAAAATAGGTTTTCCCCCCAATGGAAGCTTCTGGTGCATTTTCTGATTCATTGTTTGAGTCCCAAGTCTGGGAGTTGGGATGCTTTCCCTACTCCTTTGGCTACTGGTCTTATTTGCATAGCCCAGGGTAGAGTTTTTAATTTCTCGCATTATCTGTTTGAGGGGATGGTTAGTAATCTATCTAATGCTGGTTCAAGGAAGAAGTTTCTAATGTATCCTAGGTTTTTACAACAAATACTGGTTTGCATTCCTCGTGATAGGACTGAACATGTGCCGTCTAAGCTTACTGCAAAAGTGTATTATAATATGGTCCATGGTTTTACCGAGGAGTGGAGGCCCCTTACTGAGGCCATGTTGGGGCTGGCTCAGGGTCCTATGGATGAGGAGGAGGAGGCTCCTGAGTTTGTTGTGATTGATGATGACCCTATGGAGGAGGAGGCTCCTACTGGTGGTGCTTCTCATGTGGTTGAGGAGGAGCTGGTTGAGGAGGTGGTGGTTGAACAACCATCCCCTTCCAAGGCTGGTCCTTCTTCAGTACCACAAAAGTCTCCATTTGTGGAGACTCCACCTCCTAGTCCTGCTCCACCCTCTTTTGATAAGCCTTTTGGTGCTAGTACTCCTACTGTTGACCCATCTGTTGCTTCGGGCTCCAATGATGCCTTCCCTGACCTGAGTTCTCTTGGTGGGCAGGCGGAGGAGCCTACTACACTTATGTAGTTACTTGATCTTATGCGCAGGTATCATGAGCGGATTATTTCATTGGAAGCTGATTTGAATCAACACCGGAAACTTACTAGGGAGTTTGTTCTTCCTTTGGCTGATCGCATCAAAGCTTTGGAGACTCAGCAAAGACGACGAAAGAAGCATGTGATCCACTCTGATTCTGATGAGGAGGGTACGGAGCGTGTTGAGGATGGTTTGACATTATTGGCAAAGGCTGCCTTTGCTGATAAATTATATGATGATTTGCCGGTTCCTCCGACATCCTCCAGTGTTCCTTCTCCGGCTGGCGTTTCTACTCCTATGGATGGTGCTTCTGGTCCTGCTGCTGGTTCCAATGCTGGTCCATCCCATGATTCGAAGGGGAAGGCCCCAATGACTGATGCTCCCACACCACCTCGCAAGCGTACACGCAGACAGATTGAGGAGGATAGGCTAGGTGGGGAGGCTGCTCAACGGATCCAAGCCGAGATTGATGAAGCTGAAAGGGCTGCGGCGGCGACGCTACAACAGCAGAGGCGTGAGCAAGTTCAGCACGATGCAATGCATTGGAGTGATAGTGATTGGATGCAGGTATTGACTAGTCTTACCAGGGATTATGCCCAGTTCACTGATCTTTTAGGTGACGATGTGGATGAGCATAACTGTATTCCAAGAGCCATGGTGTTGATGCGCAAGCAACAGTTGGCTCTTGCTGCACAGCTTCGTGAGAAGAGAAAGAACAGACCTTTATCCAGAACTGAGGAGCGAAAGCAGATGCAGCGATATGTGAAGTATCAATCGGCTGCTTATTTTCAGGCTAGTTGGAAATGGGACAGGGTTCGGGCTTTGACTTTTGATGAGCTCAAGGCACTCTATGAACGTATGGTCAAGCATCAGAGTCAACCCATTCCGGAACGATTTATCTACCGTCCCCCTCCTCGTGTGGTGACCACTTCTTCTCCTGTTGTTTCTACTGGTCCTTCACCTGATCCTACTCCTGGTTCTGCTGCTACTCCATTGGTTTTTGTTGCTACTTCAGTTGGTACCACTACTTCTCCTTTGGTTGCTCCTTTGGGTTTTTCTTCCGGTCCTGCTACCACCACCACACATGCTACCACCACCACCTTTGCTACCACAACAACTACCACTGCTACACCTGATCTACCATCCCCGTCACCACCGGTTCCTGGAACTCAACCTAGTCCTACTTCTAGTGTAGCTCCTATTGATCCATTGGGTGGGCAAACTCATGAGTCTACTTCTCCTGCTACCACTGTTGCTACTAAGGTAAAGGTAAAGGTTGAACCCACACCAAGTGATTCCACACCTCGACGTTCGCTTCGCCAGAAATTAGCTCGGCGTGTTCGATATGGCAAGACGGTCCCTTATGAGAAGCGTGATCCTGAGAATTTGATTGATGCAGCTTCTGACAGTGATTCTGATTTGCCTTTGGGACATGGGCATATTACTGGTTGGACGGTTGAGCGTTCCACAACTCTTCCTGGTATGGTATCCCATAGAATTACTCTTAGTGATGGGTCTGTGCGGTTAGCTTCGGGTTTGCAGGGTGTTTTGTCTTGGGCTGATCGTATGGATCTTATGGCTTTATTTGGATTTGTGGATTCTGGCATGCCTTTTGATCCCATGGTTGTGTCTTCCTGGCCTGGTCTACGCATTTGGGCTGATCTTAAGCTGATGCTTTATGCACCTCCTCATGCTCCTGTTTCTGGTATATGGAAGGATCAGATGCAATGGGTGATTCAGCGATGGAAGTTATATGCGGGATGTGGTGTGCATATGTTGGAGTTGGAATCTGGTCATATGGTTTTCATGCTCACAGATGTGGATTATCCTTTGACGATTTCTTCGATGGAGGCTATGTTGGCTAGTCACTTGCAAATTTCCAATGCTCCATCAGGGAATGAGTCTTCTATGGCAACTGCGTTGGTGGAAGGAATTCAGGCTCGTTTGATAGCAGATAAGAAGGCTGCTTCTGGTCTGTGATTTGGTTGGGTTGTAAGTGTTTCTGTTTTGTATTTTTTGTTCATTTGTTCTTATTATCATTCTTTTCACCAATATGTAAAGTGATTGGTGAATTTCATTCTTTATAGTTAAAAAAAAACTTTTTATATAATATCTGCTTATACTTTTAACACATCTTGGATTTTATACTTTTGAATATGATACCATTTGCTGCTTCATACTATGGGTTCTGGTTACTGAATTGTGCTTGTGCTGGTTGTTGGTTTCACTTGGTGTTGGACTTGGTCCTCACAACAAATGGTCCTCAGCTCACCATGTCTAATCGACAAGAAAGGGTTGATTCACCTTGAGGGTACGGCTCCAGGTGCGATTCTCAAATCCGTTGATGGTTGCCAGGTTACCCAAAACTGGATGGTTTTCACTTGCCATGGTCCTAGACTGAAAAGTGGCTAATCCAAGGGGGTACGGCTCTTGGTAAATATTTTATCAAATCCGTTGATAGCTGTAATAGCTTGCTTATAGCTATAGGGTTTTCAACTCACCGATGCTTTGTTGCTAAGAGTTGGCGAGTCTAAAGGGGTACGGCTTCTGGTAAAGACATATCAAATCCGTTGACGGCTGTGATGGTTTGCCTAAAATCATCAGGGTACCCCCACTCACCATTGATTCACGTTCTAAGAGTTGGGCTGGGTTCTAGTCTCCCAGGGTGATGCTTATTCCACCAGAAAAACTGGCTAGCCCAAGAGCGAGCAGCTACTTGGTAAAGGCTCATCAAATCTGCTCATGTTACTGAAAGATTCAACACGATGCTGATTTGTTCCAAGCTTTGGAGAAGCTTCTAGTGTTTCATGTTGCGGCAGTTCTTCTGACTCTTATCTTGCTGATGCTGCTTTTAGTTTTGCTGATTCAATCCTCGGGCTTTATTTGCACGTTTTCCAGGAAACTTGAACTCAACAGGTCAAATTCAAGTTTAGGGGAGGATTGTTAGGACCATTGTAATAGTTAAATGTAATAGGTAGGCTAGGAGGTATGTAGTTCCTCCTGGTCCTAGTAGTAGTAGGAGCAAGTCGTGCTCCTGGTACTGGTCAAAGTCAAACTTTATTATTTGTTTATTATTCTGTTAGGATATACATGAGATATGTTAGGAAAGGATATGCATATTAGTTTTACACGTTTTGTTTAATGCTGTATTAGGGTTTCCTTGTAGTATAAAAGGAACCTTGGGCAGAAGGGTTAGACACACCTTCACCAAACGTAGTTCTAGTTATTATCAATATTAGAAATCCTTAGAAAGGATCAAGTCTTTATAGTTATTCTGTTCTTCTTTATTATATTTGTATTCTGCATTCATATTGTGTATAGAGTCTCTCTGTGGATTGACTTGTGATTACAGAAGTCATTCACTGTTCCTGACAGGCTGCAAGATCTACATCCAGTAGACCCAACATAGTGGACTTCCAGACTCTTCTCATGACAGTGTGCTTGCATCTCGGCCTACTACAATCGAGAGTGACATTGAGTTTGCCACAGAATTAGTGGACAAACATGGACGTGATCATTTGGTTAGACAAGCGGAGCACAAGAGGAAAGTCGATGAGAGTTACCGTCATCACCCCCAGACTCAACAGCCCAAGAGGCAAAGTTTAGGTCAAGTTTGCAGTGTTGTTTCCTCAGGACAACCTCCATACATGGGAAACAAACCAAAATGCTCAAAGTGTAACTTCCATCATTACTCCACTGTTGAATGCCGAAGACCCGGACAGAGCAACGCATATGCTCCGACCAATAGGAACAACTCCAGTGCCAGCTATAAGCCCTACAACGGAAACAGGAAAAACTCCCGTGGAAGTGGACATCAAGGAAACCGCCAGCTCACTGGTAGTGGAAACATGGGTCGTAAGGAGATCCGTTTCTATGGTTGTGGAGAGATCGGACATATCAGACCTGATTGCCCAAAGCGTGCAAGTAAGAACGAAAGCCAGGGCGGAGCATCCGCCAGAGTTTATGTCATAGGAGAAAACAGGACCAACCCCGACTCCAATGTAGTTACTGGTACGTTTCTTCTGAATAATCGCTATGCAACTATTTTATTCGATACGGGAGCCGATAGGAGTTTCGTATCCACAGAGTTTAGTATCTTACTAGGCATCCTGCCTACCCCATTAGACAACTGTTACAGAGTCGAATTAGTAGACGGAAAAATCATTGAAACTAATACCATCATAAGAGACTGTACTTTAAATCTTCAGAATCACCCATTTGATATTCAATTAATACCCATAAAACTAGAGGTGGCAAATCTTGCCCATTTTGATACATATGGGCACTTTTTGCCCATTTTCAAAAAAGGATAGGGCACTTTTTGCCCATTCTTTATAATGAATGGGCTAAACGGGCGCATATATAAGAAACTAAATGGGCTTAACGGGCGCACTTATAAAATATAAATTAGTATACTCGACAAATATTTTTTATTAAATTTCCTATCCCGACTTTCAAACAAGTATTTTTATTGTTTATTTGTGGGTTTTTATATGTTTTTTTCCTTTTTTACCATGCGCCCGTTTAGCCGCCCGTTTCGCCCACCCGTTTCGCCCGTGCCCGTTTATCCAGCGCCCGTTTAGCCCGCCGCCCGTTTAGCCCGTTGCGCGTTTAGCCCGCCGCCCGGGCCCGCCCGCCCGCCCATTTTGCCACCTCTACATAAAACTGAGTAGTTTTGATGTCATTATTAGTATGGACTGGTTGGCAAGATATCATGCAACCATTGTGTGTGACGAGAAACTAGTCCGTATACCATGGGGAAATGCAGATCTAATTATCCGAGGAGACGGAAATTCGGATAGAACAGACACTAGGCTAAGTGTGATCTCGTGTACCAATGCCCAGAAATATCTACTAAAAGGATGCCTTATCTTTTTAGCACATATTTCTAAGGCAGACAAAGAAGAAGAACCCGAGAAGAAACAAGTCAAGGATGTACCCATCGTCCGTGATTATCCTGAAGTCTTTCCAGACGACTTACCAGGATTACCTCCGACTCGCCAAGTTGAATTTCAAATCGACTTAGTACCGGGAGCTGCACCTGTAGCTAAAGCACCCTACCGCTTAGCACCTACCGAGATGAAAGAACTCGCGGAACAACTCAAAGAACTGTCAGACAAAGGTTTTATCAGACCCAGTTCCTCACCTTGGGGAGCCCCAGTGTTATTTGTTAAAAAGAAAGACGGTTCTTTCCGAATGTGTATCGATTACAGAGAACTGAATAAGTTAACTGTGAAAAACCGTTACCCGTTACCACGAATCGACGACCTATTTGATCAGCTACAAGGATCAAGCGTGTACTCCAAGATCGACTTACGATCCGGATATCATCAGTTGAAGGTCAGAGAGGAGGATATACCAAAGACAGCTTTCAGAACACGCTACGGTCATTATGAGTTCCAAGTCATGCCATTTGGACTGACCAATGCACCAGCCATATTCATGGATCTCATGAATCGAGTGTGCAGACCCTGTCTGGATAAGTTCGTGATAGTGTTTATTGATGACATCCTCATCTATTCCAAAAATGAGCAAGAACACGGAGAACATCTGGCCCAAGTACTAAAACTACTTACGGAAGATAAGTTGTACGCAAAATTCTCAAAGTGTGATTTTTGGATCCCTAAAGTGCACTTTCTCGGTCACATGATTGATAACAAAGGAATCCAAGTTGACCCCGTGAAATTCGAATCCGTGAAGGATTGGGCATCTCCCACGTCGCCGAAGGAAATTCGTCAATCCTAGGTCTTGCCGGTTACTACCGACGATTTATCGAGGGATTTTCTAAGATTGCTAAATCAATGACCAAGCTTACCCAGAAGGGCATAAAATTTGTGTAGGTAGAAAAAGAAGAGGCTGCATTCCAAACCATCAAACAAAAGTTGTGCAGTGCACCTATTTTAGCCCTACCAGAAGGTAACGAAGACTTTGTTGTCTACTGTGACGCCTCGCACAAAGGTTTGGGAGCTGTGTTGATGCAGAGACAGAAAGTGATTGCTTATGCTTCAAGACAACTGAAGAAGCACGAGCAGAATTACTCCACCCATGATCTAGAACTTGGATCCGTAGTTTTCGCCTTAAAAATCTGGAGACACTACCTGTACGGGACCAAGTGCACAGTGCATACTGATCACAAGAGCTTGCAACATATCCTAGACCAGAAGGAACTAAACATGAGGCAACGTCGTTGGATAGAATTGCTCAGCGACTACGACTGTGACATCAGATACCACCCAGGAAAAGCAAATGTAGTTGCAGATGCACTAAGCCGAAAAGGAACTGATCCTCCCATGAGAGTTCGAGCCTTGGTTATGACCATTAACTTGGACCTACCCAAACAAAGATTAGAGGCTCAGCTCCAAGCATAGAAGCCCGAGAATATCAGAAAGGAAGACATATGAGGAATGCTTAGGACTGACCTAAGCAAGGAAAAGTTAGAGGCTAGAACAGACGGGACGTTGTGTTTACACGGAAGAAGCTGGTTGCCATGTTACGGAGACTTGAGAAACGTGATCATGCACGAATCTCATAAGTCCAAGTACTCCATACATCCCGGATCTGAAACGATGTATCAAGACGTGAAGAAATTATACTGGTGGTCGAACATGAAAGCAGACATTGCCACCTACGTGAAGAAATGTCTGACTTGTCCTACAGTTAAAACAGAACATCAGCGACCATCGGGTTTGTTAGTCCAACCCGAAATACCAAAATGGAAATGGGACAATATCACCATGGACTTCATTACCAAACTTCCTACATCGTCCCACGGTTACGATACAATTTGGGTAATCGTTGACCGTCTCACAAAATCAGCTCACTTCTTACCTATCAGGGAAAATGATTCTCTGAGCAAGTTAGTCAAAACATACTTAAAGGAAGTTGTGACGAGACACGGGATACCAATCTCAATCATCTGCGATAGAGATGGCAGATTTACATCAAACTTCTGGAAAGCTTTTCAACGAGCTTTAGGAACAAACCTGGATATGAGTACCGCATACCATCCGCAGACCGACGGTCAGAGTGAACGAACAATCCAAACACTAGAAGACATGCTAAGAGCATGTATGATCGAATTTGGAAAAGGATGGGTCGAACACATTCCATTAGTTGAATTCTCCTACAATAACAGCTACCATGCCAGTATTAAGGCAGCACCATTTGAGGCCCTCTACGGCCGCAAATGTCGATCACCAGTATGCTGGGCAGAGGTGGGGGAATTTCAACTGACAGGACCCGAACTGATCCAAGAGACTACTGTGAAGATCACCCTCATCAAGCAGCGAATTCAGGCTGCCCAGGATAGACAAAAGAGTTATGCAGAAAAGAAACGTAAACCTATGGAGTTTGCTGTAGGTGACCGTGTTATGCTGAAAGTATCACCTTGGAAGGGTTTTGTACGGTTTGGGAAACGGGGGAAGTTAAATCCACGTTATGTAGGACCCTTCAAAGTGATTGCCAGAATTGGAGAGGTCGCCTATCGCTTAGAGTTGCCCCAGCAGTTGAGTCGGGTACACTCTACATTCCATGTCTCAAACTTGAAGAAGTGCTACGCAGATGAACCGTTAGCAATGCCATTGGAGGGAGTCCATTTTGACGACAAACTTCAGTTTGTAGAAGAACCAGTGGAAGTCGTGGAGAGAGAAATTAAGAAGTTGAAACGAAGCCAAATTCCGTTAGTGAAAATACGATGGAACTCTAGGAAAGGTCCCGAGTTTACGTGGGAACGCGAAGACTCGTTTAGAGCTAAGTACCCACATCTATTCACCTGAGCAGTAACGTCATCTTAAGCTTTGAGGACAAAGCTAAAATAACGGGTTTATGCTGTAAAACCTGTAAATTTCAGGTTTTGACTATGTCAACCTTGTATACGTCACCTCATGATGTCTATATATATTTATACTATCACCTTTGCATGAAATCCTTTGAGCAATTATATGCATCACATGAGCATACATCATTTTAATCATCTGAACATGGAAACAACTATATCACAACCTTTTGTTATGATTATGAGTATTTAATCATAAAGACATGGCCATTATTGTATGACTACATTTCATGAGCATACTGGACATCAAACAATATATTCTGAAGGACTTTTAAGTCCCCTGAACATATGATCACTTGCATCCATCACATTGATTTCTAAAATCCAAAACCATAATCACAATTAATAAATGACTACTTAAATATAAATTCATAAGTTTGAGTATTTTATATGTGTTTTCTTACACTATAATTGACTTTAAGCTACGACGACAAATATTTTCATACTTAACTTTACCTTAAATCATTTTTATCTTTTTAATGTACTTTTGTTATAATAAAACTCTTTCTAATATAAAAGGGACCATATTTTCACCAAGGGCCCTAAACGTAACTAAAATTACCTAAACATATACACACTCACACAATATTACAACCCTAACTCTAATGACTTTCACCTAGACACAGAAATTAAACACAAATATACCTTAGACCTACTTTAGCCGTGTATATATATTTACTCCTAACATTTTATTACCAAAACTTTTACCTTTTCGCACTTAACATCTAAACTATACACAAAAATATAGCACAAGTGTATACACTTTACACAAACTATTTTCCCTTTGACTAGACCTCCTAAAACCGCTGGTTTTTAACACAAACCATGGGAACATGTACAAATTTGGGCAATTAAGGATGGTACTAACTAACTATTTGAAAAGCAAGTCACACATCCCCTCCTTGTCACCTTAGACGTGTGATGAACCAATACCACACACCAAAACCTTGTGTACATCATGCCATTTAATGAAAGCACACAAACTTCCCTTTTGTTCCCTTTGAGGCCTCTCATGCGACGGCTACAAAAACACTCACTAGTAACCTTGTACATCCTTAGCATTTATGGAGTGTCCTTACCTAGTACACATGCAAAATCCTCAAATCTACCTTCCCTCTCACCTTGGACGTGTATCACTCCCTAGCCACAATACCTAATCTCACTTGGTAAATATCTAGCAACACTCACTTCACTTCCCACCTCAAAAACACACGGCTACACATCCTCATATGTTACCTTGATATCTCCTAGCATTTACTCCAGTCTTCCTAAAGCATTTAGTATCCATATCCAAGATGTTTCACATTTAAGACGAATCCAAGACCCTTCAAAGGAGAACCCGACGTCTAGATCACCAAAACCACAATCCTCGCCTCATCTTTTGAAAGCAAGTAAATATAAATCTCTTCTAAGACTTTTCCTTAATCATTTCACGTTTCATGCATAATCATGCTAAGTAAATGGTGTTAGTAATGCATGCATACGTTGGAAGTTCATAAACACACCCTAAACAACATATAAGCCCACGGCTTATATGAAGTTATGGGAGTTCTTACCTTGAAAAGCCTTAAAAACATGGACATATGAACCTATATAAGCCCTAGTATATCACTTGCCTTAAAAATGTGTATAAAAGATAATATAAGCCGAAACCATTAAGCATATATAAGCCCATAAGTTATATAAGCCGAGACATAGGAAAACTTATAAGCTAGCTCTTTTAAGCCTCATAAGTTAAATAAGCCGAGACATGCTAACCCATTTAAGCCACGCCATTTAAGCCTAAATACCTATATAAGCCGAAAGTTAGGACATGATATAAGCTAGCCTTGAAATCCTAAAAAGTAATATAAGCCGAGACCTAGTTTGGCTTATTTATGCTCTTAAAACCTAAGCTATAATCATATAAGCCTAAATAAATAAGCCTTTAGAATGGGTAATATAAGCCGAAAATACATAAGCTAGTATAACATTTCATAAGCCCATTTGGTAAGTAAAAACTAGGAATTACATTTACTTACTACACTTACCTAGTAAATCTTTATTAGCCCACTAAGCCCAAAACATTTAAGCCGTGACCCATTATGGGCTAGCTAAGCCCATCTAACTATTTTGGAGACTATTTGGGCCAGTTTTGACAAGTGGTGAAAGATGTGTCCAAGTTTGCAAATTAGATAAAACTTATAATTATTTTTGTGGCCTTTGGATAGTACAAGGGTCATTTATGTCGATTTTTAAACTATAGGGTGTGTTAATTTCAAACCACGAGCTAAAAGTAACTACAAGGACCATTTGTGTCATTTTTGAAACTTATAACAAACCCTAACATATATTAAATAATTTCCGTGGCATATGGGGGGGTGTTTGGTCATTTCCCTAAAGTTTTCCAAGCCCTTGGGGCGTTTTTATAAATAAAATTAACCAACAAGGACTAACGGTGTAATACACTTAACGGACGAAACCTTAAAGTTACTTTTGTAAATTATCATACTTACAAGGACTTACTTGTACTTTTAATTTAATTAAAAGAATTAATAAAACATTTTATTTAGCTAAGCCATTTTGTTCGTTAAATAAATCTCTAAAGTTATTTACAAAACTCTGCGTAAGTTGACAAACCCCGTTAACCATTTTCTTTCGAAGCCTTAATTTTAATAAATTGTAATTTATTTCCTTATAATAAATTAAATAAGATAAAAACTATTTCTTTAATTTATTACCCCTTTTTCTAAACAATTAGTATATATATATATATATTTTTGGAACTAAAAATATGTATATACTTTCATTTCACTATAAGTATAAACACTTGAACCGTCGTAACAACTCATAAATTTGTGATTATGCATTTACATATGCACCATTCATCATGCATTATTATTGTTGCTTTCACTGAGGCATTTAAATTACTTAGGTAATTTCTCCAGTCCGTGACTATACTGTGCCAGTTATTCAGTGACATCATCCTCACTACCTCATTATCACTAAGGTGAGTTCATGGCCCCATCTTTACTGTTTTATAACCGGGGGAGAAAACATACAAAAACTATTTATATGCAAGCATGCACAAATAACAACAATTTATTACCTACTGTTTGCCCCATTCCCGTGGACTGTATTAGTTAATAGTGTAGCACGAAATGTATGGATAGATCTATTCGAGTATTGACAACACCCGGCCTGTCGTGATTAGCTGTCACGTGATGCTTAGGCCAAGCAGCAGGTTTATGTCATTGTCGGATTAAGGGAAACCTCGTCAGGATAGACCCAATGGGCGTACTGAGAATCATGTCTAGCTTCTAGTACAGGGCAATAGGAACTACTATAGCATTGGGTTGTGATGTCCTGCTATCACCGTGGTGTTTTACATATTGATACTTTATTTATTTAATTAAACCTGTGAATTCACCAACTTCGTGTTGACCCCCACATTTTACTTTATATGTTTTCTCAAGAAAGTAAGCAGGTTCATGCATTGGATTCCAGCATTTTAGGAAGCATCATGTTTACCATCGGGCTGGGATATTTACTTCTGTTTTATAATAAATGTGGTTTTTCAGACAAGATACTAAGTGTGTACGATTAATTCATGTAATATGTTTTTAATGACTTTTGATCATTGCTCTATATGCTATGTGCTATCGATCCACCCAGGTAACACCCCAAATTACTATTCCGCTGCATTTGACCAACATGGGGTGTTACACGTCAGAGATAAACTTGGAATAGATTTTTACGCGTTTCTGTTACTACTCCTTAATACTTTCCAAGTTTGTTAGTAGTGATCTTGTACGTGAGCCCTTATGCCTATAAAAGGACTCGCTAGGTTAGCATGCAAAGTGTGTCTTTCTCTATTGTCTTCCATTATCATACTTTAAGGTTTTGTAAACCCTAATTCCATTTTAGGGTATTCGTATATCATTGATATATTAAAGTTCAACGTTTGCTTCAATCATATTGTCTTGTGCTAAACATTATATTCCGCATCTTGTTTAGTTACTTTACTTTGCAAAGTTTCTCTAGTGTTAGATTGAATACTTTCTTTCTATCACAACCCTTAAACAAGCTATTAAGGTTTAAGATCTGAGTTTGGGATCAACAAGCAGCTTTTCCCTCATCAGCAGTCCATTGTACTTCAGGTTTTCTAGTTTCCCCAACCATGGGAACAAAAGGACCATTTTTAATGATTCTAAGGAAATGAGGTTCAATCCCAACCATGTGGATAAAAACTTCTTCTTCTAATTTGTGAAATTAGCTACCTCTAGTACAGGAGCAGCATTATGTTGGCCACCCCTATATTTATAGGGTTTGTGGTATAACATAAGCCATTTTTGGATCTTGATTTGAAAACTTTTAAATGATCAGTTTAATAAAATAAGAGTTTAGCTACCAAACTGCTCTGATACCACTTGTTGGTCCCTTATAAATCGTTATTACTTATCAACCTTAAGTAATAACTCTTTACCAAGACTCGAGTGTGTTGTTTTAACAATAGATAAGAACTATGAACAATTAAAACAACAATACCAATAACTTTTCTACGTATAGACTTTTATTAGAATCAAATAAAGAATCTATAACCCACTTTGTTTGCGAAATAACTAAGTGGTTCAATGACAATGGGTTGTGATCTCCTCCACTTACGTATAACCAAAGTTAAAGTCTTAGCTCCAATCTAAACTTTCATATGCTTCTTGGCTATATGGTTTAGTTGGTATCGCGAGAGAAATGTTTTCCAGAGTTTCTACTCTTGTATTGGTTAACCTTTCTCTCTCAATGTACACTCCTTTTATAGGCAGTGTAAACTAGGGTTTGCATTTGCATGTTTCAATGCATGGGTTTATCCAGTGGGTGGTTGATGCCCATGCTGGATAAATAGTACAAAGTACATAATAAACTATTCTAGAAAAGATAAAGGTTGTACTTATATCTAAGTATACAAGCAACCTACTTTGACTAAAAGTTATCTTTTCCCGCCTAATGCAAACCATCAAAATACTGAAGATTCTTCAGTATCCTAGAGGAGATCGACATCATTCAGTTTGGTATTGTCAAGCCAAACTAAACTGAAAGCTCTTCTTTAGTACTTGTTCTTCAGCAACTAGACCGCCTAGTATTTGAAGCGAAGACTCCTTTGTATTCTAAGTTAACTGGAAGAGGAATGCTGAACGTTCTTCAACTACAAAGTCTTCAAAAGGAACTTTGTTCCTCTAGTCATCCTTCAGCAGACTGGCCTTACTGCTGAGCATGAAACACTTAGGGGGATTTTATATTCAAATCCTAGAGTTGCTTCAGGGTCAGTAAATACTGACCCAACATATGGGTTGGGCTTGGCCGACAGTGGACAAAATAAAAAAGGAAAATGATTTGTTTCCTAATTAGTGTTCAACTTGGATTACAAGTTTAATCACACTATATAAACAAATCTAACCTTCATTACTTTTTACTCCATCTTTTTTCTCTCTTTCTTTCCTACGATCAACACCAAAGGCAAACACCTTTTTTAGGGTTCCTTTTAACCTTTGGTTTTGATTTCTTAATCAAGTCCTAGCCCCTCTCTAGGGTTGTTGGGTTGATTTTCCACTAAACGTTTAAGCTCGTTTTGACGTACTAGTATTACAGTTAACTCGTTATTATACGTGTGTACAAGAACGTAATACAATCTTACTTTAGATTGCATATTGTATCGATTAACAAAACGGTAAGGGGTTATTGATCCTCATAAACCCTAATTTGGTGAATCGTTCTTGTTCGTTGGAATTGATTTGCAAAAGGTACGTAACCCTAATTCGATTAATTAGGAATGTGTTATTATTATGATCTTGTTAAATCGCTTCCGCTATTACGTGCTTTGATCTTTGCTTACGTTATTATAATTGTTATGAACTTCATAAACCATCAATATACGTGCGAGATTGTTGGCAAAAAAGATTCTGATTTCCTAGAATATTCATCAGTCTACCTTATCTATTGTTTGTGGTGCCTATAGGGTATTTATTGCAGCTATTTCCCTTGATAAAGGAAAAGCTGATGCTGGATCTCGTTGGTATTTGGAACCTCATGAGCATTCTGGTGCTAGTGATGGCGTTTATACTTGATGACTTTTAATTTTTGAATTTTCTGTATTGTAAAATCTTGTTCCATGTTTACTAGTATTGTGCAACCGTCACTGTCAGTAATTTGAAACAGTTCAAAGTGCCAACACTTCCAGAGATTTGTATATATGATTCTAGGAAGGTTTATCATCCACATGGTAATATGTGCTTATTTGAGTGTTTTAGGAATAAATTCTTTTCTTCTGGTCCCAGTCTATGACCAAATCATCGTCCCACTTGCGCAAAATCTCACAGGTCACCCAAACGGGTTAACCTAATTGCAAAAGGTGATAGTATGGATCATATATGAGGGTCACGTCAGGTTGACCATAGACGTTTTCTAAATTCATAAAATTACTACTAAGGCCATATTGTTACTAATAGAAGTTCTAGGAACAAAACAATCTTAAGACGTTGACACTTGACACGTTGTAAGAAAAAAAAATACTTTGGGTGAACCTGTTCGACCTTTTTAAACTAACTTATTTCACTAGTTAGATATAAACCACAATGCAAATCAGCCCATGGTGTCTATGAATCAACTTTAGAGTAGTCTGGCGCATACCTAACCCCTTTCAGTAAAAAGAACGAGATTTCTAGGATCAGCAGCCCAATCTACAAATATATCATGTGAAAATCCCACTTCTAAACAAGCCATAGATGCTAGAATGATCTGTATAAGAAGTTAAGTCAGTACCAAATTACAAGTAGTTCAATTATAACACGTGAACTAAACATGCCAACCTCCATATTAGAAGTTCAACTTACCTTCGGGCCCTCTGGAACATTCTTTAATTCATTCTTTCTGATTAAAAGAGTGACATGTGTGAAGTAAAATGCATAAATTCCAAATTATGACACTATGTGTAAATTCATGTCATTGAAGTAAATCTAAACTAATAGATTTCAGAAGGAATGCATTATCACGAGTGTGTTCAAAAGATTTTGCAATTGAATCGCTCATCCACTCGAGGAAGCTCTTGACATAATCAACCGTGCTTGATGATACATATGTCAGGAAGAAGATAGGATATATCAAATGATGTTGCTCCTAGTAAAATAATTAAAATAAATTGTTTGGTATAGTGTTTGGATAAAGTGGAGATGTTTCTAAGGCCAGTTAAACCGTTAAAAATAAATGCCGTCATATGAAATAAGCATGTGATCCATTGAAAGTGAAGCTCACACCAGGACGTCAAAATATTTATCGAAAGCAGCGTATTTCACACGTAAAGGATCACATATCTGCTTAAAGAATACAGTGGTGGTGGTTGGTGAATGTTTGTTACGACTGGTGGTTAATTCCTCAGAAATGAAAGAGACCTTGTGTGATGGTGATGATGAAGGGTGAAAAGATAAAAGGTAATTTGCACATTTAATATTATTGTATTAAAATATATAAATTTTGTGTAGATCCTCTAATTGTTCGACACTTATCATGTTTTGAGTGGTGATGACTAAATCAGTCAAATTCTTTTCAAGTGACTTATGATTGATTATAAAATACTCAAATTAACCACATCCGATTTTTCCCTTCTAATTACTACTCCCCCCGTCTCATAATTATTGTCCACCGACAAAAAACACGTAGTCTAAAAAAATCACTTTTTCAGTTTTATCTCTATTACTGTTTACACAATGACAGTTTTACTCTTAACCAATTAATTTAAACCTTATTTATTGTTTGTAATAATACCTTCAAGTGAAGTTTATATGGTAAACTTAATACACATTAATTTTCTATTTTTGGAAGTGGACAATTAATTTGAAACGTCGCAAAATAGTAACGTGGACAATAATTTTGAAACGGATGGAGTACTATTTTTGTGTGTGTAGTGGTGTACTAGTAGCTACATTACTTTCTGTCAGATCTCATTGGAATAAGTAGAAAACGTATTACTCATATTATGTAATTTTTATTTTAGTTTCTATTTTTTTTTAACGGCAACTCAACTTGTATTAAAAAACTAGCAAGGCGCTAGGAACATTACAAGGAAATTAAATATGGGTTTTGAAACCAAAGCTCCTTGGAGATTAAACTAGAACAACGGTTGGCACACATTAAAAGAAAAGGAAACTACATCATCAAACATCTGAGCTATTCTTGGAGGAGTGGAATCAGATATAACCTTATTACGAAACGACCAAATAAGCCACCATGTAGTGAAGAAAACACCCTCTAAAAGAGATTTAATCTTGCTCGGGAATCGGATAGAGAGGAACCATGCGTCCCACTCTATGAAAGTAGCATGTTCGGACCAGGAGATGTTCCACCAATGACAGATTTTATACAGAAGATCCTTAGCTAGAGAACACCCGAAAAATAGATGAGCCGCATCTTTTGATCTTGAGTTACACACCGGACAAGTAATGGAAGAAGTTATGAAACCTCTTAAGCCAATGTTAAGTCTAGTAGGAAGACGATCGTAACGAGCCCTCTGTCACACCCTAACATGGCGGAATATGGGGCGCGACGTATGTATATCATCACAACATGGCGTGTCTATAGAGATAACTAAATGAAATGGAAATGTCATAAAATGGTGACACAAATGTCATGACAATATCCACAAAATGCAGGAGTCTAGGCAAGTAGGTAACAGTCCTACCTCTTACCCAAGAAAAAATAATTACCACAAACAAAACATCATAAAGGTGTCCACAAAGTATCACTTATTCAAAACACATAGAAATAAACTAAGAAGGAACGGGGATCTCCTTCTAATTGCAATCCTAAAGCCTCCAAAACTAGCCACTTCTATTCTCAAGCTTAACCACATTCTCACCTGAAAGAGACACTAAAACACGTCAA
This sequence comes from Glebionis coronaria, assembly GCA_025667525.1. Lineage (NCBI taxonomy): Eukaryota > Viridiplantae > Streptophyta > Magnoliopsida > Asterales > Asteraceae > Glebionis > Glebionis coronaria. The sequence continues at coordinate 490,234,521 of CM046876.1, read as the reverse complement.
CATAAAGTTGGTGAGAGTCATAGGTTTAGACTCCAACGCCAAAATCAAACCATAAGCTGTGAATAATAACCAAATTTAAGAACATATGGACAATGTGATACAAACATGCATTAACAACTAATATTCAAGATTTAACAAACCAAACCAAATCCAAATCTAAGGCTCCCAGCCTTAACAAACACCATGGTCCCATAGGAGCCCATACACCTATGAACCAATCCCAAGGCCCCGCCTTGTCAATATTCCCTTGGTACCAAGTCAAGGCATAAAACAATCATGAATCAACTAGCAGTTAATCACATAAGTATGCACAAGTCCATCACCAAACACAAAACATTCACAGCATAATTTACAAAAACAAAACAGTGTCTCTTCCATTCCATCTGGAAGTCAAAATCATTAGTATACGTGGGACTGTGAAACTTACCTGATTGAGCTTCTCCAAAAATCCGCGCACTAGCAAAAAGCTAACAAACAAAAGCACACAATCAAAACATGAACCAAACACTAAAATGGCTTATCAACCTATGATGGAAATATAACATTCCCCCATATATATATACCTCATTTATATGCTCTAAGCATCTCATTACACCCCTATATAAAGCCCTTAACTTAGTTTACTTCATAACCCGTCTCGTTAACATTTTATCCAAAACAGTCCTGGTTTTTAGGTCTCCAAACTATAAGCCAAACGCCCACTTAACCATACCCATGATCTCTGTAAAGGAACCTCTATACCCTTACAGATGTTAGCTAACTCCTCCCTTTTGACCCAACCTTAAAGCTACTGTTAAGGCCCCGATATATATATATATACTTCTGCCTATCCTCATTTTACCGATTTTGAACATAGAAAAAGTTTGTTATGATTAGGGGGTCTTACCCTAACCCATTTTCTTAGCCCCACCCCTGGTCTCTTATTTAATATATAAACCAACTCCCATGCTCATTAGAGGGTTCAAATGTACATCTAAGTACCTCAATCACCTTAAAATATTAAATTAAACCTGACTGATTTCAAAACTGTTTTGACCTTCGACTGTTGTAACCTGTTTTTGACCCACCTCCGGACTTCCAATTTAGTTCTAGTTTCTTGAATTTGAAAGCCACTTCAATTACCTATTCAGGGATGCTTGGATCCCAAAATAAGGGTTTGTAGAACACTAGATATGATCAAAACAAGTGACCTAAAATTCTGCCCAGTTTTTAAAAACGAATTTAACACAATTAGCTTAATTAATTACCATCACCATGTATAATAATTATCTCTAATTAATCTAATCATTATAATATCATATATATATATAGATTTTAATTCAAACCCTAACCTAAATCCATCACTAGATGATTGAGAAAGAATTAAAAACACTTCAATTAAAAAGGGTTATAAAGATTTACCTTTGATTTATGAAAACCACCAAATTTATGAAGAAGCCCTATTTTTTGATGTGACTGTCGACTCTAATAATTCTCCAGAGATTTATGAGAGTTATGATATAATAAAAGTCCTTATATAGTTTTTCTCCAAGAATCCTAGCCCAATACAACCCACCTTCCTTTTTTTCTTTTTTTTTCTTTTTATTCGGCCCTAACCGACCCATATATATATATTTATTTTTTTCCTTTTTTATTACTTATTATTATGTTATTAATAATACCTTAATTTACCTTAATTACTTCAGCTCCTAAAACCTCCAAAACCTCAAAACCGTAAAACTAGTCAAATTTACGCGTTTACCGTAAAAGACGTAAAATATACAGATTTAAAAAAAAATCTTAAATTTTGAAATAAACTTTATAAATAAGTCCTAAATGACTTAAAACCATCCCGAAAAATACTCACATGACTAAACACCTAACCCGAGACCTCTAAATGCTAAACCCCAAATCCTAAAAAAATACAATTTACTATAATACTTATACGTATACGTAAACACCAAAATAACACCATTTCATTTCATAGTCACCAATTGTGAGCTCATGAACATGAAATAACCGTTCCTCGATTTACGTATGAGTACTTTATACCCATATACGATATCCACACCAACCTCGTTCGCACAAAATAAACATGTAAACACGCTAATCATATAGTCACACATAAATTAAACTAAAAATAGGACCAAGTGACGAACCTCAAAACCACGGTTGTCACATCACTCCCTCCTAATAGAAATCTCGTCCCGAGATTTACTCCTTAGGATCGTCATTATCAAACAGCTGAGGATACTTATTCCTCATAAACTCTTCCCGTTCCCACGTGAACTCCGGTCCATGTTTTGAATTTCACCTAACCTTAACTAACGATATCTTACTTCTTTTCAATGTTTTAACTTCACGGTCCATAATTTCTACCGGCTCCTCAATAAAACGAAGACTCGCATCTATACTAATATCGTCCACCGATACTTGCAAGTCAGTTCTTGCCAAGCATTTCCTCAAGTTTGATACATGAAACACATCCTGTACACTACTCAGCTCTTCTGGTAACCTCAACCTATACGCTACTAGCCCAATCCTTTCAAGGATTTCAAATGGACGCACAAATCTAGGCGTTAACTTCCCTTTCTTCCCAAACCGCATCACCCCTTTCCATGGTGAAACCTTTAGCATAACCTTGTCCCCAACCTCAAATTTTAAATCCCAACGGCTTATGCCTCTCGTCCGCACAACTCTCTTTTCGGTTCTTTGCCATTTTCAACCTCTACTTAAGCACTGCCACCACCTCCCTAGTTTTCCGATCCACCTCCGGTCCAATACGTTGGCAGTTTCTAACTTCATCCCACCGTAACGGTGATCCACCTCATCTCCTATGAATTAACTCCAACAGTTTCTACTACAATTCCTATCCCCGGACCTAACGACTTCTCCTCTACAGATTTTCCATCATTCGAAAGTTCTCTCAACCTTAATCACATCCAATGGTATATGTAGGATTGCATAACCAAAAGCTTCCCATAACATTCACATGAAACATGTCATCATCGCCCCACCTCATCCTTGCTTTCCCATGCTCGGCACCAAGTAACTAACCATCCTTCATACTAATATGTGCTACACCTTTTCTCTAGGTGAACTTTCCATTGTTCATGACTGCTAACCCTTGACTTTTCCTTCCAAATATCCATCTATTACCTTGACAACCCCTTGTTTCCTCTAGCTATTCTTCCTCACTGCTACTTTGCTTGACTTTCCAAAATCCTAACTCCATACCAACTTCTATCTCAACTTCTGCCTACAAAATAGACGATCCTCTTCCGTTCCATACACTCTTATCAATGAGGAATACGCTCCTCTTACTGATAACTCTCTCGTGTAGAAGATTTCTTCCTAACAAAACACACTCTCTGACGTCTCCAAACCTCATGCCAATGCTCTTAGGCATTTCTCTTAACTATCCCTATAGCATGCTCATACCAACCATTAGTCTTCAACGGTATACTATGCTTACTTCCCATCATTTATTCCCTTGCCATAATCCTTCATAAAGCATTCCATACTTCGGAGGCTAATTTTTATGCAGAAACTCCTATTCCATCACATCCGTACGCAATCCTTCCAACTTCTCAACTACTTGACTTCTCATTCCTCATAGAAGATGGGATGAATTATTCATTCTATCGACTATCACCCAACTCTCATCGTACTTATTCCTCTAACCCATTATGTATCCCCTCTACCATCTTCATCCTTACACCACCCTTTCTATGCTACTCCTATCTATGTAGGAAGAATAGCCTATGTCCCTTTTCTCCATATGATTGTCCACGCCACGCAACATAAATGTTGACGCGTTCTCTGCTTTAGACAACTACTCGTGCATCTTACATCCTTCATCCAAACCCTCCTAACACGTCATCCATATAGCTAAATTTTGTCTCAGCATCACTTCCTCCTTCTTATTCTATGTCTCATTAACTATGCTTGCCTTTCCCAGATGGTACTTGGCCTTGCAATTTTCCTTCATCACTTAACTCCACCCATCACCTTTGCCAAATGTTCAATCAAGAGGACTGAATATGTGTTGGAGACGTTCATGGTCCATATAGATCATTCTCTACATCCCGTACACCAAATGCCTCTAGCATTCTAGGCACATCTAACAATCCAGCTCTACTAACTAAGTCTTATCTAGTTCTTCTGAATCTTCAGTTCCTGCAACGTATAAGCAATCGCCTTTCTTTGTCGTCCTCGTACGCATCCAAATCCTTGCTCCACGTATCGTCATGCTTCACGAATTCATCCAGTACTTCCGATAATGCCAGGATGTACTCATTATCCAATCTACCTCTTCAGCCTCCATAATGCTTCCTTATCCTTCTTCACTTCGCCCCTTGCTAGTTCCATGATATGCCATCATCTCTAACTACTCATCATGGTAAACTTATTACTAAAACTCACACTTGAAAATCTCACGTATAATTCCCTTTCCTAACAACTCCAAAACCAACTCATAATTCTCCTCACTCTCATTCTTAGACTTTGAGTAGATCAAGATGTCGTCGATACTCCCGATGACAACTCATTTATATAAGGTCATGCACACTCGGTTCATTGACTCCATGAAAACCGCTAGTGCTTTGGTGAAGCCAAATTCATAATCGTAAACCTAAAGCGTTCATTCAACATTCTTAACATCATCCCTGCATCCTCTCTTGGCAGCAACACAAGCAAATTTCTACCTCTTTCTTCTCGCGAAATTCTACACACATTCTAAAAGATCTATACTCCTTCTTATCAACCCATCCAACCGCTTTCACATCACATTTACTACCAGGCAACTCAACCTTTATCTTGCATTCCTTGCAATTTCTAACAACTCCTGTCTTTAAAATCATTCCATCAACAATTGCCTTGGAAAGGCACTAACTACAACTCATCTTGCTCCTTCTACTGGCTTTGTTCATGGTTCTACTTCAAGATAATAGTTAAACCTACTAAATCTTAAGAAATGTTCGGAAAATTTTACATACCTAACGAATATCACAAGTACCTTTAAAATATCACATTCCCTTCCAACATTCTCTATGATGCGTTACTTGTGCCAATATCCATACTTTATACAAATCTCTATTCATCTCCCTTGGCACTCTTAAGAGACCTCATGACCACATTAGTTCGTCTTTCTACGAACTTCTAACTCTTTCCCCATCACAAAGAGCATTCCAACTATTCTATCATATGACTATATTAATGCTCTTAATCAATACATAATCAAAACTACATCTGGAACCAAACAGACACGACCAACGAATCAAAACTACGGATAACTAACGACATTTCACGTGCACCAGTTAAAACAAGTCAAAAACCACGAGACTAAAAAAACTCAAACCCAAAACATGTATCAATTCAAAATGACCCATGAAAACGAAAAATAATCCAAGAAACACCCAATGGCAAACAAAACATATAACACCCCGCGACATATTTTTAAACCTTGCACGACATCGACTTTTCCTAAAAGGATACTTTTCTTTACCTCTCCACATCTATGTGACTCAAACAATCTACAAACAACCCTCTATATGATCTCAAGACTCAACTCAAAGATTAGGTACCCCGAACATCCCAAATCATAAGTTTAAAAACTACTATTCAAAACTCAACCTTGAACCCGACACTTGTACAACAATTTTGACCAAGCTACTGTCCTCCCATGACTATACTTTCTGAATATTGGAAAAGTACTTTCCGAGTACATAATTTTAGGCTTTTGAATCACTCAAAAGAACTTTAAAAACGAATAAGTTATAACGAAAACAATTTGTATACTAGTTGTTTTAAAAACTAAAGAATCATCTTAGTGATTTAACGTAATCTTTGTTAAATGAAAAGAATAAATGTATGTTAAATTTTCATGAACTCATTATAGTCTTGTACTCTTAATTATAAACGATGTAAATTTGTTAAACTCTTTTACATGAAATATTCAAGTAGAAAGTTTTATTTTACTTTACTTTAAAGAAAGTATTTTAGAATTTTGAAATAAATAAGTATTGATTACATATTAAAAATAAACTATGTTACATTTCTTTGCAAGCACGGCTCCTACACCTTACCTTTATTTTACTGCATACAACCAACTATCCAACTCTATAGTAGATTTCTAAGTCTTTTTCAATATATACGGACCAAAAGAAATGTAAGACTAAACACAAAAGATTTCATTATCCCAAATACATCTAAAGATATTCAAATACACTTAAGACCAAAAACACCATTTTAAAACGGACACGTGAAATAGGAACTCGAAGAATATGCTACAACGGAGGTTGAATATCTAAAAAAAACTTGCAACCCTCCAAAGGATACGATCGATAATAGTAAGGGATCATACATATATAGGCATATTAGGATACATATACTTAAATCCATCCAACATCTACTATACAAGCATGTATTAACCCTCTTTCATGCAATCATACTTAGGAATCCATTGAAGTTGTGGTACTTGTATAACTATGTTGGCCACGATACTTATACAATTACTGATGAGACTGATTTTATACATAGTCTCATCTTCCAAATAGGGCTTAAAATGCATTAAATGTCATCAAAATACTCATATATATGCTTGTGTTTGTTGCTTGTGTATTTTAGGTACGGATATTGAGAAAATGACAAAAGATCACAAGAATCATGCAAAAACGAACACGGGAAACGAAGCCGCACAATGAACCAAGCCCTAATGAAGACTTTCCCAAGATCAACCCTTGAAGATTTGAAGAATTATGAAGAAGGGTCCTCCAATATTGAGGAATTGACACTTTATACCCTTGTTCCTCATAATTAGAAGTTTGGTCCCTAAAGTTTGTCAAAATTACAAAAAGGGCCCTCCACTTTGAAGATTTGGCAAGTTTAGCCCACCAACAAAGCTAAATTGTCAACCAATATCCTCCACAAAGTCAAATACATCATGAAGTCCTTCAAAGTACAAGAAATTACAAGTTTGGTCCTTTGAAAATTCCAAAATTACAAAAAGGACCCTTGACTTTCAACATTTGGCAAAAATGGTCCCTCATCAAACAAGACTTGGCAATTTCAGTCCTCCAAAATGCTCATTATACAAGTCAAGACCATTATCCATCATCAAAATGCCAAATCAGCCCTTGAAGAATTCAAATATGACAAGAAATACCCCTGAATTCACTTTGTAAAAGTTTTTGGGCCAAAAGTGCAAAAGTGCAAAAGTTGTTATAACTAAGTTTGGGCGTTGATGGAGTTTTCAAGTGAAAAGACAAGAAGAAAAGAGGTAAAGGACCAAAGCTGCCAAGACAGGATTCTTACCTAGGCCAGTGAGGGGGTGACACATGCCCCACTCACTCTCTCCATCAATCAAATCCCTCCCTGGTGCCACATCACACCCCACTTAAACCCGTTTTTAACTAATCTTTATTTAATAAAGATTATGGCGCCTAACACTTTGTTTAAACATTAAAACAGATCAAAACCTTGTTCTTGATGTTCTTGAGCCAAATTGGGTATTCCTTCATTTTTCACAATTAAACCTTAATCTTCTCTAGATTTAAGATTAAGGTGATACTTAACACAACCCAACCCTTAAACATTGCACCCCACCAACCCACATGCTACATGGGGCCTCCCCTGCTACGTCAAAAGGGAAGAAGACAAGAATTTGGCAGCCATCCAACGGGCTCAATTCTAGCTTGTATCTTAAGCTTGTTTCACACCTTTGGATCAACTTTGCACTTGCCAGCTCTTACATAACTCCAAAACAAGTCACATGATTCTCCAAAGAAGACAAAACCTCAAGGGCATTTTTGGGCTTCTACAAGTTAGGGTTTTAAGTTTTTAGGTTTAAGCTGACCATGTACACCCTCTATATAAAGGGTATAGGGTCCAACATAAACGTTTGCTTTTGATTTTTTCCCTGTTCAAGTTTCTGTATATCCCATTTCAGTTTAATGAAATTGTGTTTGAAGCATTGAAGAAAAGTCATTGGCCAATCTTTATTACTGCTTAATATTGTTATATGATTGTTAGTTTAGAAATTAAAAACCTGTTTTCACTTGGAGGTTGCAAAAGTTTGCAATTTTCCTCATTCTTGATATTTTGCTAAGTACTTGTTCCAACCTTGGAATTTTTGGGTTATAGGGCTGATCATAGCATCCTAATTGTGTCAATTAAGGTGTTGTGAAGCTTATAACTTGGGGATAATCAAGTGTGGGGTAACAAGGTTGCATCAATCAAGATTTTTGAAGTTTCTGTTTTTTATACTCTTGTGCTTTAACCTTGTTCAATCTTAGCAGGCTTTGTTGTAAAAGCTTGTGCTTGTTCTTGCTAGCACATAAGCTCAAAATTCGTGGGTGTGGATGTACATCCATGAGGTACACACCCTTAATCCCAAAATCTGATATAATTTTGGATATTTGTGATATTTGAGTGTTACCTTTGTTCTTGTGTGGTTTGTGGCTTGATCTTGCTTGAATCTGTTTATCTTACTTGTTTTTGTGTTAATTGATGCTTGGGTGGTCTTGAATCTTACTTTTTCTTTGAAAATTTTGATTTTGAAAAGTTAAAGGGGTGTTTGGGTCTACCTGTTTGTGTTGATTTTGTGTTATTGTGTTAAGGGAAGTTTGTGTTTGTGCTTGTTATCTGTTGTATGCTCATAATAGACCACAAACCTGTTAATATTTGGACTTGAAACCTTGAATTGTTCAATCTGCTAAATCTTGTTGAGTTTTACTGATTTTTGCCTAAGATTTTGGGAAAACCAAGAGTTTATGCATGCTTAGGTGTAAAAGTTGTCTAAACCTCATTAATATAACATACTTGAAAGATTTGAGTGTTTGAATCTGAGCTTTGGGTCAAGTGTATCAGCAAGAACATCATTGGGTCAAAACTTGTTCATCAGTAACTTTAAGCTGTTTAGATCTTGTTCAAATCTTGTAAGTTTTGCATGAAACTTGTTTAGACTTGCTCATTTAAGTTTAATTTTAGCCTGTGTATGCTTTTGGTGCAATTTAGTTAGCTTATTCTTGCTAAAACAGCTTATTGGTTCAATCTGCTATACTTGTTCTTATTTTGCCCAGATCTGGTACTTGTTTGAATTAACTGTATCATTTGGCTGTTTCTTGTTGTGATTTGTTGATTGTTCTTGACTCCTTATGATCCAAAGATCATTTGGGTGCCTTTGTGTAATCTGAATCTCCAAAACAGCCACTAAAGACAAAAAGTCAAACAAGTCAAGCAGTGGGAAAAGTTCCCACTGCTCAATACCCAAAACTAGCCCCTGCTAGTGTAATTTTGAACTCAGCTTATCAATAAGCTATTCTAGCTTATCCAGACTTGCAACAACTTATTTTTTGTGATAGGTTTTCATTATTTGACCCATTTAAGTAGACTGGAGCTTATTGGACTTTGACTTTGACTTTTTGCTAGAAAACCAACTTATTTAACTTTTACATAAGTGCTTATTTGCTTTTTCCAGCTTATTGAGTCAGCTTATTTGAAAACTTATTGTTGATTTTGCTTAATTAAGTCATTTCAAAGCTTTTGGAACTTGAATCAGCACTTGGGGTGGCCTAGAACTCAAAAACGACTATTTTGTCGTTTTCTGAAGATTGCTTATTGCATTTTCAGGCTTATTCCTTGGGCTTATTTCAAATTTCTTTTTGTAGAAGTCTTATTTAGGTCAAAAAAGCTTGTGTGTCAAATTTTAGCTTATGACATTGGCTTATAGCTTAATGGGCCAAAAAGCCCATTAAGAATAAGCTGCTTGGTATAAGCTAGCTTATTTCACACTTTCAGCTTTTGGGCCTTTAGAAAAAGTTCTTTAAAATCAAATTTTGAGTCAACCTATGCTTTTTGGGCTTATTTTGAACACTTTTTGTTATTGGGCCCAATTTTGGCCTAATAAGCTACTGTTTTGGGTTTAGCCCATTTTCTAGGCCCAATAGGGGTATTTAGGTAATTTCACTTTCATTTCTGAGTTATTTAGGTTAAATTAAGCTAGTTTGCAAGTTTTTAGAATTTTTTATTATTTTTGGATTTTTAATATTATTTTAATATTATTTTATTATTAAAAAATAAAAGTCTGATTTTCTAAGTTTTATATTTTTTTCTAGGTTCTAAACACTTAATTAGGAATTTTGCAACTTTCCAAATATTTTTAGAGTCTTTTAATTATTTTCTAGAATTAATTTAAGTTTTAATTGATTTTATTACTTTTTAATTGTCTAAAAATAGTTTTTAGTGGTTTTAAAATTTTGAAAAATACTTTTTAGCTTAATTAGAGTATTTTTGAGGTTTACAAACTTTAAAATCTTGTTTAGGGCTTTTTAATAATTAATTTTGATTTTTAGGGCTTTAATTAGCAATAAAAAGTCATTATCTAATTAATTAAAAGGTTTTTGGCAAGTTTGGATTTTTGTAAACTCTTAGAATATTATTGTGGATTTTGGTAATTTTTAGAAATTTTTAGGTTAAAATTTTAATTTTATCACTTTTTACGGTTTTACGTGTACACCTTTTTCGACTTAGTTTAATTCGTCTTCGTAACCGTCTTTCTCTTCTAATCTCATTTCTATTTTTCTTTCTTAAAATATAATCACAAATCTAATCCAAATCATTACACACATAACACACTAGCCTCCTTGAGAACGAACTCATTTTAGGGTCATTTACACACGGTTTTCCTAAATCGTCGTGCTTACCCTATTTGTTGCTCTTTTCCTAAAGGGTATACAAAAACTCAACTATCATTTTGGCGCCGCTGCCGGGGAGGCGTGTTGTGTTTTGATTGGAATTGTTGTTTTTATATACTAACCATAAATAGTATTTGTATTAGTAGCACTCTACTAATACGTATTATCGGTTTGTGTGAATACTATTACTATAGTGTATACGTAGAACAATAAATTCACAAGTACTCCAAATACGTGAGCAATCACAACCTTGACTTGGGAGGTCATTACCCAATCATTGTATTTGAATCTCAAACCAAAGAAAAAGGCAAAAATAGATAAATACTTTCGTGAAGCTCAATCTTGAAAAATACAAACTATAAGGTGGGTATAAGGCGGATATTATAAAATATATCCTAAGGAAAAAGGCTCTTAAGTGCTTCGCGCTGTCTCGTTTCCCCGCTTGCTTGTGAGTATTTGATTTTGAGAGCTAATCGAGGGTTTTGCCGCCCAAAGTATTACTAAGTATCATATATATTTTATTGGTTTCCATTGATTAACCCTCTTGAACGTTTTGGTGTTCCACCAACGTTCTAAAGTCATCGAAGGCGTTCACTTCACGTGATCGTTTTCATTCCTTGAGGCTTCTTTAATCGAGAGATTTGATTAAGGAGGAGATTTGTAGATTTGTGTCTACTTAATACATTCACCAAATTCCAAAAAGGTTAATACAATCAAAAACCACAAAAAAAATTGAAAAAATACAAAACACCAAAAAGAATCTTCTTTTCTCGTCCCCTCGTTGTACGTGACGTTTATGCTAACTCGTAATCAAGCAAGACGTACACGTAAACGAAAGAACAAAACTCCCACTCCAAATCTTTCTAGTGAGGAGTCTCCTATTGACGAACCCATTGTAAGAGAAGCACCAACCATGGCAAATCGAACTATGATGGAGTTACTTCAAGCACCCACCGAGGGTTATGGAGAGGCTATTGTGATTCCCGCTATCCTTGCGGAGAATTTTGAAGTAAAAACGGGTTTGTTGTCGATGATCCAAAACAACAAATTTCGTGGTGATGAGAAGGACAATCCAGAAAACCATATCCGCCAATTCAATCGTCTTACCGCCACTTGCAAGTTTAAGGATGTCTCGAATGACTCGATTAAGATGATGCTTTTTCTGTATTCCTTAGCGGGGCCCGCTAAAATTTGGTTAGAGAAAGAGCCACCCAATTCTATATTGACGTGGAAGGATCTCGTGTCTAAGTTTGTGAACTAATTTTTTCCGCCCTCTAAGACTACGCACTTGAAAAACAAGATTTCAAAGTTTTCATAAGAATTTAATGAAAGTTTTTCAACGGCTTGGAATAGGTTTAAAGAAATGTTACATGAATGTCCTCATCACGGTTTTTCCGGCTTGCATCAAATTGACACGTTTTACAATGGACTTAATGATCATGAAAGGGATTATTTGAATGCCGCCGCGGGTGGTAATTTTTTGTGTAAAACGGTTGAGGAAGCTTTGGTGATAATTGAAAAAAATCTAAGGTGTATAGTCCTCGTAGCATGTCTAGTGTTCGTAAGGCTTCGTCTTCGGCTTCACCTTCTTTGTCTACTACCATCGACGCTTGCCAAACTGAGGCGAACTTGGAAAACAAGAATTTTGATAAGCTAAAAGGACTTTTGATTGAGTTTAAAGTTGGTGAACAAAGTGCTCCCGCTACGGCTAAAGCGGTTGAGGTTTCTTGCATGTATTGTGTTAGAGGTAATGATTTCTCCGAGTGCATTACCAACGGTGGTAACACTTCGAGTGCCTTCGCGGCCACGGGAAATTACAACCAAAACGGTCAAGTTTCCCGCGTTAATCAAATGACTCCACCGGGTTTTGGTTCAAATCAAAATGCTAACAACAACTATCGCAACAATCAAGTTGGTTTCAAAAACAATTACAACAAGGGAAGCTATGGGAATCAAGGGGCTAATAATCAAGTTTCAAACAAGAATCAAAATGATTTTCAAAACAACAACAAAGGTTGCAAACATTGAAAGATCTTCCAAGTGAGTTTGTTGAATACGCTAGTGGAAATGATGCTAGGTTTGACAATATTCAAAGAGAAATCATTAGCCTAAGATCTGAGTTTAAGAACGACTTGAAGAAAGAGTTGAAAAATGAGTTAGCTAATGAACTTAAAATCCACACCAACAAGATGGAAGGAAATGTCACTAGGTTGCAACAAAACCAACAAAAAATGGAACAAGGGAAACACGAGATTAAACAAGAAATGATAAAAGCCGAGAAGAGGCAATCCGTGTTTGAAGATAAAATCTCGTCTATGTTTGAGGCAATAATGTGTAAACCGTCTTCGAGTAGTCTTCCTAGCAACACCGTATCAAACCCTAAGGGCGAGATGAAAGTGATTACCACACGTAGTGGTAAGACACTTAAGGAACCGACTCCTCAACCAATTGCTCCTACGGAGGAAGCAATTGAGGAAGAACCCGAGGTGGTGGTCCAAAAGGAGCATGTCCCAATCCCACGAAGTACCGCTCATGCCACACCTACGGTTGACCCATTACCATCATTGGAACCCGAGATTCCAAAGGCTATGCCTACTATGCCTCAACCCACACCACCTTTGCCCTATCCATCGAGACTTAGGAAGGAGAAACGTCAAGAGCGCGACAATTATCAATTTGAGCTTTTTATGAAAATGTTTCGTGATTTGCACCTTAATGTGAGTTTCGCCGATGCTTTGGTCATGATGCCTCGATTTGCCGCTAACTTTAAGAGTATGTTGAACAACAAGGATAAATTGCACCAATTGTCTAGTTGTTCGTCGGTTTATCTTAATCGCATACCTCAAAAAGTCGGTGATCCCGGTAAATTCTTGATTCCTTGTGCAATCCAAGATATGAAGGAATGCTTCGCCTTGGCCGATCTTGGTGCTAGCATTAACTTGATGCCACTCGCAATCTTCAAGTCGCTCAATCTTCCTAATCTTACTCCTTCACTAATGTCTATCGAGTTGGCCGAACATTCCACGATTCCCGCATGTGGTTTGGCGGAATACATTTTTGTGAAAGTGGGGAAGTTCTACTATCCCGTAGACTTTATCGTTGTTGATATCCCCACGGATCCTCAAGTTCCTCTCATTTTAGGTCGTTCGTTTTTAGATACGTCTATGGCTTTGATCGATGTTCATGCTAGAAAGATCACCTTACGTTTCAACGACGAGGAACTTGTTATAAACGCAACTCAAAACTCTCAAATTTCTCATGTTTATTCCGTTGCAACCATAAACCTCGTTGATATGATCGACGTGGTTTGCGAGGAATTTTCACAAGAAGTTCTAGGTTTTGGTGATGAAGAAACTAGTGGCAATCCCACTATGTTAGATCCAATTCTTGATAATTCGACACCAACCTTCACTCCATTTGAAGGTGGTGGTTTAACGTTGGAAGAATTCGATGTTCTACGTACTTGTGACGAAGACCTCGACAACGATGAGGACTTCTCGATTATCAAGGATTTTCTTAACGATTTCCCATTTCCTCCACCCGAGGAGGTTATGAGTATCGAGCCCAAATCTTCACTTGAGGAACCACCTATCCTTGAGTTGAAAGGTTTACCTCCTTACCTCGAATATGTCTATTTGGAGGAGGACGACAAGTTGTCGGTTATTATTGCGAAGGAACTTTCGAATGATGAAAAACCGCACTTGTCGATGTTCTAAAGGATCACAAAAGGGCAATTGCGTGGAAGTTATCCGACATCAAGGGAATCGATCCCAAGTTTTGTACCCACAAAATCTTAATGGAGGAGGATTACAAGCCCGCAATCCAAAGTCATAGGAGGGTAAACCCCAAAATTCACGACGTCATCAAGAAGGAGGTCCTTAAACTCCTTGACGCGGGAATGATTTACCCTATTTCTGATAGGCCTTGGGTGAGTCCTATTCATTGTGTCCCTAAAAAGGGAGGGATGACCGTTGTGCCAAACGATGCCAACGAGTTGATTCCCACTAGACTCGTAACCGGATGAAGAGTGTGCATTGACTATCGAAAGTTAAATGAAGCCACTCGAAAAGACCATTTTCCCTTGCCCTTCATGGACCAAATGTTGGAGCGTCTTGCGGGAAACGATTTCTATTTCTTTTTAGATGGTTTTTCCGGCTACTTCCAAACTCCCATCGATCCTCATGATCAAGAAAAAACTACGTTTACGTGTCCATATGGAACGTTTGCCTATCGTAGAATGCCATTCGGACTTTGCAATGCACCGGGAACCTTTCAAAGGTGCATGATGGCTATTTTTCATGATATGATTGAGAAGACGATGGAAGTCTTCATGGATGACTTTTCCGTGTTTGGTAGTTCGTTCACTTCGTGTTTGTCGAATCTTGAGAGAATGTTGAAACGTTGTGAGGAAACCAACCTTGTGCTCAATTGGGAAAAATGTCATTTTATGGTTAAGAGTGGAATCGTCTTAGGGCACAAGGTCTTGAAAGCGTGGATTGAGGTAGATCAAGCTAAGGTAGACGTCATCGCCAAATTACCTCATCCCAAAACCGTTAAGGGAGTTAGGAGTTTCCTAGGCCACGCGGGCTTTTATCGTCGATTCATCAAGGATTTTTCGAAGATTTCTCGACCCATTACACATCTTCTTGAAAAAGAGGCACGTTTTGTCTTTGACGAAGATTGTGTACGAGCCTTTGAAATCCTTAAGAGGAAACTTACCGAAGCTCCCATTCTTGTTGCTCCCAATTGGAACCTCCCCTTTGAGCTTATGTGTGATGCTAGTGATTATGCTATTGGGGCCGTTTTGGGGCAACGTCATGATAAGCACTTCTTGCCTATTTACTATGCTAGCAAGACGATGACCGAGGCTCAACTAAAATACACTACAACGGAAAAGGAGTTCCTTGCCGTGGTGTATGCATTTGAGAAGTTCCGACCTTATCTCGTCTTAGCTAAATGCATAGTGTATACAGACCATTCGGCTATTAAGTATCTCATGGCACATTAGGCTAAGTCTCTTAAATGAGGACGAGAAATGATAGGGTTAATTATAAGTTACTATGCTAAACGTAGAGTACTCATATTCTTTCAAAAACTCATGTGTTCTCGTTGTTTGCTTATTCTCCCTTCGCATGTAAATATTTTTTGCTTAATAAATATTGACTTAGCGGTTTAGTTAGGATTGTTGGGTTTCTAGTCTTTTCTAGTAGCTTCCGTGTAATTAAATTGGGAAGACATTAAGGTATCGCCAGCGTCACGGTTTTGAAGTATTGGCACCCGAATAATCAAAAGCTTCACCTAATAATAAGATTTCAAGTGCTCACCTAAATCAAGCAAACAATTTGAAGCCCCACAAGGCCGAAAAATCTATGCAAAATTGAAAGTGAATCAAGCCTTAATCTTCGAAGCTTTAAAGATCCAAAATTCGCCTTAGCGTGAGGATATACATCTTTAGCTAATAAAACTACCGATGAGGTGGATAATAAAAGGCAAGGCAAGACCGAAGTCATAATAAAAGCTTCATGGCGAAGTTGAATGATGGAGGTAAACCAAAGATAATAAGGCCCTTTCGTTAGGGGGCGTATAAAAGTCTTGGTAATAAGTCTCATGTTCAAAACCGTTATAAAACCGTGTTTATCAATTCTTCTTGTCAACTTAATTTTTTGACATCGTTGTCTATTAGGAGGGGTTATTGATTTGATGGTCTTAGTGACACCGTTAGGACTCTATTTTTAGATCTAAATCTCTATTATCGCATAAGTCAAACAATGTATCCTCGTGAAACATTCAAGACAATATAAAATATAAGAGATACAACTTAGGAATAATGGGAGGATAAGTACGTGATTAGTGTATATGAGTAGTGTTAGCATTACTAACTTATAATGACAATGATCTCGTTGCATGCTTGGCATGGAATTGGGGTGAAAATCGAGGACGATGAAATTATTTCTAACGAAGCATTCACGTGTTCTTATTCTATGAACCTAAACGTCCCATTTTGCGATGAAAATCATACATTGTATCTAAAACGCAAGTAGAAGTAGCAATAGTAGTAGTGTAGCTAGTTTATCATTCAATAAGCTAAATAAAATGAATTTTGGAGATGCTACGATACTTTATTCTAGCATTGTGTGAGGGCACGACAATGGTTTAGTATGGGGGAGTGATGAGACTGCTTTTATACATAGTCTCATCTTCCAAATAGGGCTTAAAATGCATTAAATGTCATCAAAATACCCATATATATGCTTGTGTTTGTTGCTTGTGTATTTTAGGTACGGATATTGAGAAAATGACAAAAGATCACAAGAATCATGCAAAAACGAACACGGGAAATGAAGCCGCACAATGAACCAAGCCCTAATGAAGACTTTCCCAAGATCAACCCTTGAAGATTTGAAGAATTATGAAGAAGGGTCCTCCAATATTGAGGAATTGACACTTTATACCCTTGTATCCTCATAATTAGAAGTTTGGTCCCTAAAGTTTGTCAAAATTACAAAAAGGGCCCTCCACTTTGAAGATTTGGCAAGTTTAACCCCCCAAAAAAGCTAAATTGTCAACCAATATCCTCCACAAAGTCAAATACATCATGAAGTCCTTCAAAGTACAAGAAATTACAAGTTTGGTCCTTTGAAAATTACAAAATTACAAAAAGGACCCTTGACTTTCAACATTTGGCAAAAATGGTCCCTCATCAAACAAGACTTGGCAATTTCAGTCCTCCAAAATGCTCATTATACAAGTCAAGACCATTATCCATCATCAAAATGCCAAATCAGCCCTTGAAGAATTCAAATATGACAAGAAATACCCCTGAATTCACTTTGTAAAAGTTTTTGGGCCAAAAGTGCAAAAGTTGTTATAACTAAGTTTGGGCGTTGATGGAGTTTTCAAGTGAAAAGACAAGAAGAAAAGAGGTAAAGGACCAAAGATGCCAAGACAGGATTCTTACCTAGGCCAGTGAGGGGGTGACACGTGCCCTACTCACTCTCTCCACCAATCAAATCCCTCCCTGGTGCCACATCACACCCCACTTATACCCGTTTTTAACTAATCTTTATTTAATAAAGATTATGGCGCCTAACACTTTGTTTAAACATTAAAACAGATCAAAACCTTGTTCTTGATGTTCTTGAGCCAAATTGGGTATTCCTTCATTTTTCACAATTAAACCTTAATCTTCTCTAGATTTAAGATTAAGGTGATACTTAACACAACGCAACCCTTAAACATTGCACCCCACCAACCCACATGCTACATGGGGCCTCCCCTGCTACATCAAAAGGGAAGAAGACAAGAATTTGGCAGCCATCCAACGGGCTCAATTCTAGCTTGTATCTTAAGCTTGTTTCACACCTTTGGATCAACTTTGCACTTGCCAGCTCTTACATAACTCCAAAACAAGTCACATGATTCTCCAAAGAAGACAAAACCTCAAGGGCATTTTTGGGCTTCTACAAGTTAGGGTTTTAAGTTTTTAGGTTTAAGCTGGCCATGTACACCCTCTATATAAAGGGTATAGGGTCCAACATAAACGTTTGCTTTTGATTTTTTCCTTGTTCAAGTTTCTGTAAATCCCATTTCAGTTTAATGAAATTGTGTTTGAAGCATTGAAGAAAAGTCATTGGCCAATCTTTATTACTGCTTATTATTGTTATATGATTGTTAGTTTAGAAATTAAAAACCTGTTTTCACTTGGAGGTTCCAAAAGTTTGCAATTTTCCTCATTCTTGATATTTTGCTAAGTACTTGTTCCAACCTTGGAATTTTTGGGTTATAGGGCTGATCATAGCATCCTAATTGTGTCAATTAAGGTGTTGTGAAGCTTATAACTTGGGGATAATCAAGTGTGGGGTAACAAGGTTGCATCAATCAAGATTTTTGAAGTTTCTGTTTTTTATACTCTTGTGCTTTAACCTTGTTCAATCTTAGCAGGCTTTGTTATGGAAGCTTGTGTTTGTTCTTGCTAACACATAAGCTCAAAATTCGTGGGTGTGGATGTACATCCATGAGGTACACACCCTTAATCCCAAAATCTGATATAATTTTGGATATTTGTGATATTTGAGTGTTACCTTTGTTCTTGTGTGTTTTGTGGCTTGATCTTGCTTGAATATATTTATCTTACTTGTTTTTGTGTTAATTGATGCTTGGGTGGTCTTGAATCTTACTTTTTCTTTGAAAAAATTGATTTTGAAAAGTTAAAGGGGTGTTTGGGTCTACCTGTTTGTGTTGATTTTGTGTTATTGTGTTAAGGGAAGTTTGTGTTTGTGCTTGTTATCTGTTGTATGCTCATAATAGACCATAAACCTGCAAATATTTGGACTTGAAACCTTGAATTGTTCAATCTGCTATATCTTGTTGAGTTTTACTGATTTTTGCCTAAGATTTTGGGAAAACCTAGAGTTTATGCATGCTTAGGTGTAAAAGTTGTCTAAACCTCATTAATATAACATACTTGAAAGATTTGAGTGTTTGAATCTGAGCTTTGGGTCAAGTGTATCAGCAAGAACATCATTTGGTCAAAACTTGTTCATCAGTAACTTTAAGCTGTTTAGATCTTGTTCAAATCTTGTAAGTTTTGCATGAAACTTGTTTAGACTTGCTTATTTAAGTTTAATTTTAGCCTGTGTATGCTTTTGGTGCAATTTGGTTAGCTTATTCTTGCTAAAACAGCTTATTTGTTCAATCTGCTATACTTGTTCTTATTTTGCCCAGATCTGGTACTTGTTTGAATTAACTGTATCATTTGGCTGTTTCTTGTTGTGATTTGTTGATTGTTCTTGACTCCTTATGATCCAAAGATCATTTGGGTGCCTTTGTGTAATCTGAATCTCCAAAACAGCCACTAAAGACAAAAAGTCAAACAAGTCAAGCAGTGGGAAAAGTTCCCACTGCTCAATACCCAAAACTAGCCCCTGCTAGTGTAATTTTGAACTCAGCTTATCAATAAGCTATTCTAGCTTATCCAGACTTGCAACAACTTATTTTTTTTGATAGGTTTTCATTATTTGACCCATTTAAGTAGACTGGAGCTTATTGGACTTTGACTTTGACTTTTTGCTAGAAAACCAACTTATTTGACTTTTACATAAGTGCTTATTTGCTTTTTCCAGCTTATTGAGTCAGCTTATTTGAAAACTCTTTGTTGATTTTGCTTAATTAAGTCATTTCAAAGCTTTTGGAACTTGAATCAGCACTTCGGGTGGCCTAGAACTCAAAAACGACTATTTTGTCGTTTTCTGAAGATTGCTTATTGCATTTTCAGGCTTATTCCTTGGGCTTATTTCAAATTTCTTTTTGCAGAAGTCTTATTTAGGTCAAAAAAAAGCTTGTGTGTCAAATTTTAGCTTATGGCATTGGCTTATAGCTTAATGGGCCAAAAACCCCATTAAGAATAAGCTGCTTGGTATAAGCTAGCTTATTTCACACTTTCAGCTTTTGGGCCTTTGGAAAAAGTTGTTTAAAATCAAATTTTGAGTCAACTTGTGCTTTTTGGGCTTATTTTGAACACTTTTTGTTATTGGGCCCAATTTTGGCCCAATAAGCTACTGTTTTGGGTTTAGCCCATTTTCTAGGCCCAATAGGGGTATTTAGGTAATTTCACTTTCATTTCTGAGTTATTTAGGTTAAATTAAGCTAGTTTGCAATTTTTAGAATTTTTTATGATTTTTTGGATTTTTAATATTATTTTAATATTATTTTATTATTAAAAATTAAAAGTCTGAATTTCTAAGTTTTTATAATTTTTTCTAGGTTCTAAACACTTAATTAGGAATTTTGCAACTTTCCAAATATTTTTAGAGTCTTTTAATTATTTTCTAGAATTAATTTAAGTTTTAATTGATTTTATTAGTTTTTAATTGTCTAAAAATAATTTTTAGTGGTTTTAAAACTTTGAAAAATACTTTTTAGCTTAATTAGAGTATTTTTGAGGTTTACAAACTTTAAAATCTTGTTTAGGGCTTTTTAATAATTAATTTCGATTTTTAGGGCTTTAATTAGCATTAAAAAGTCATTATCTAATTAATTAAAAGGTTTTTGGCAAGTTTGGATTTTTGTAAACTCTTAGAATATTATTGTGGATTTTTGGTAATTTTTAGAAATTTTTAGGTTAAAATTTTAATTTTAGCACTTTTTACGGTTTTACGTGTACACCTTTTTCGACTTAGTTTAATTCGTCTTCGTAACCGTCTTTCTCTTCTAATCTCATTTCTATTTTTCTTTCTCAAAATATAATCATAAATCTAATCCAAATCATTACACACATAACACACTAGCCTCCTTGAGAACGAACTCATTTTAGGGTCATTTACACACGGTTTTCCTAAATCGTCGTGCTTACCCTATTTGTTGCTCTTTTCCTAAAGGGTATACAAAAACTCAACTATCAATTACCCTTTCCGCAATGCACTCCCTCCTATGATGACAATTATAAGAATCAATACAACACATAACACATACATCCATCAACTCACCTAAGCACATAACCACATAAACAATAAGGTCAAAAACTCCAACTATATAAATAACATAGTCAAACTCTTGGAATACAGAAATCCATAGTTTATCTAAAACAGCATAGACAAAATCCAAAACGAAAACATAATAAATTATAAATCATGTCGCCCATCATAGTGGAAACAACTTAAAATTCTTCCTATCCACCTACTCCTAGTAACTCGAACCACCACATGATTCTTAGGGAACATGACTAAAACATCAAAACAAAAATGCTATACCTCAGGTACATAAAATAACTCAACAAAAGACAGAAACTACCATGTACCAAATTATGTACTATAATGTACAATTTAAGCAAAATACAACAATGACTAGCATGGACGATTATGGTTCAACCCGCACTAGTCACAACCCGAAAAGAAAATAACATGTGGCTAAGTATGAACTACTATGGTTCAACCCATACTAGTCAAAACTTAAGAAACATCGCAAGTAAAAACCAATAACATCAATTAATATCAAATGCACACATACTCCTATGACGCCTATATGTAGGGACCCTTACGCTATAGACTAGGCTACTAGACTAGGCAACCTAATTCTCTATAACCATTGTCTCTGATACCATTCCGTCACACCCCAACATGGAGGAATATGGGTCGCGACGTATGTATGTCATCACAACATGGCGTGTCTATAGAGATAACTAAATGAAATGGAAATGTCATAAAATGGTGACACAAATGTCATGACAATATCTCCACAAAGTGCAGGAGTCTAGGAAAGTAGGTAACAGTCCTACCTCTTACCCAAGACAATCAATTACCACAAACAAAACATCATAAAGGTGTCCACAAAGTATCACTTATTCAAAACACATAGAAATAAACTAAAAAGGAACGGGGATCTCCTTCTAAATGCAATCCTAATGCCTCCAAAACTAGCCACTTCTATTCTCAAGCTTAACCACATTCTCACCTGAAAGAGACACTAAAACACGTCAACATAAAGTTGGTGAGAGTCATAGGTTTAGACTCCAACGCCAAAATCAAACCATAAGTTGTGAATAATAACCAAATTTAAGAACATATGGACAATGTGATACAAACATGCATTAAAAACTAATATTCAAGATTTAACAAACCAAACCAAATCCAAATCCAAGGCTCCCAGCCTTACCAAACACCATGGTCCCATAGGCGCCCATACACCTATGAACCAATCCCAAGGCCCTGCCTTGTCAACATCCTCTTGGTACCAAGTCAAAACATAAAACAATCATGAATCAACTAGCAGTTAATCACATAAGTATGCACAAGTCCATCACCAAACACAAAACATTCACAGCATTATTTACAAAAACAAGACAGTGTCTCTACCATCCCATCTGGAAGTCAAAATCATTAGTAGACATGGGACTATAAAACTCACCTGATTGAGTTTCTCCAAAAATCCGTGCACTAGCAAAAAGCTAACAAATAAAAGCACACAATCAAAACATGAACCAAACACTAAAATGGCTTATCAACCTATGATGGACATCTAACATTCCCCCATATATATACCTCATTTATATGCTCTAAGAATCTCATTACACCCCTCTATAAAGCCCTTGACTTAGTTTACTTAATAACCCGTCTCGTTAACATTTTACCCAAAACAGTCCCGGTTTTTAGGTCTCCAAACTATAAGCCAAACGCCCACCTAACCATACCCATGATCTCTGTAAAGGAAACCCTATTCCCTTACATATGTTAGCTAACTCCTCCCTTTTTACCCAACCTTAAAGCTACTGTTAAGGCCCCGATATATATATATATATATATATATATATATATATATATATATATATATATATATATATATATATATATATATATATATATATATATATATATATATATATATATATATATATATATATATATACTTCTGCCTATCCGCATTTTACCAATTTTGAACATAGAAATAGTTTGTTATGATTAAGGGGTCTTACCCTAACCCATTTTCTTAGCCCCACCCCTGGTCTCTTATTTAATATATAAACCAACTCCCATGCTCATTAGAGGATTCAAATGTACATCTAAGTACCTCAATCACCTTAAAACATTAAATTAAACCCGACTGATTTCAAAACTGTTTTGACCTCCGACTATTGTAACATGTTTTTGACCCACCTCCCAGCTCCAATTTAGTTCTAGTTTCTTGCATTTGAAAGCCACTTCAATTACCTATTCAGGGATGCTTGGACCGCAAAATAAAGGTTTGTAGAACTCTAGATATGATCAAAACAAGTGACCTAAAATTCTGCCCAGTTTTTAAAAACGAATTTAACATAATTAGCTTAATTAATTACCATCACCATGTATAATAATTATCTCTAATTAATCTAATCATTATAATATCATATATATATACAGATTTTAATTCAAACCCTAACCTAAATCCATCATTGGATGATTGAGAAAGAATTAAAAACACTTCAATTAAAAAGGGTTATAAAGATTTACCTTTGATTTATGAAAACCCCCAAATTTATGAAGAAGCCCTATTTTTTGATGTGACCGTCGACTCTAATAATTCTCCAGGGATTTATGAGAGTTATGATATAATAAAAGTCCTTATATAGTTTTTCTCCAAGAATCCTAGCCCAATACAACCCACCTTCCTTTTTTTCTTTTTTTTTCTTTTTATTCGGCCCTAACCGACCCATATATATATTTTTTTATTTTTTTCTTTTTTATTACTTATTATTATGTTATTAATAATACCTTAATTTATCTTAATTTATTTCAGCTCCTAAAACCTCCAAAACCTCAAAACCGTAAAACTAGTCAAATTTACGCGTTTACCGTAAAAGACGTAAAATATACAGTTTTAAAAAAAATCTTAAATTTTGAAATAAACTTTATAACTAAGTCCTAAATGACTTAAAACCATCCCGAAAAATACTCACATGACTAAACACCTTACCCGAGACCTCTAAATGCTAAACCCCAAATCCTAAAAAAATACAATTTACTATAATACTTATACGTATACGTAAACACCAAATAACACCATTTCATTTCATAGTCACCAATTGTGAGCTCATGAAAATGAAATAACCGTTCCTCAATTTACTTATGAGTACTTTATACCCATATACAATATCCACACCAACCTCGTTCACGCAAAATAAACATGTAAACACGCTAATCATATAGTCACACATAAATTAACCTAAAAATAGGACCAAGTGACGAACCTCAAAACCACGGTTGTCACACCCGCCACACTAGAACATTAACCTTTATAGGGACTCCTTTTACCCAACTAGTCGCTTTGTGCAAGTCTAGAAGAACCAAGTCATCGATAACCGAGCGAACATCTTTAACACAAAAAATACCTTCTCCATTCAAATCACATACCCAACGGTCTAAGGAGGAGGAGAACGTACATGTATCGATGATGGAAACGAGCTCGTCTGATTGATGCTTTTCAACTCCATCACGAATCTGTCTAAGGAAAGAAAAACACAACGTAGGCGCGTTCAATTTATCGCGAACCAGAATATCCTTGTCCTCCTCTAAAGCGAACAGTCTAGGAAAAAGGGTACTAAGAGCAGAATCCAAGGTCCAATGATCGAGTCAAAACCAGGTCTTGGCACCATGTCCCTCACGGATTTTACAATAAGACAAAAAGCTAAACCCTTTAGAGTTTAAGACGTGTACCTCTCTAAGAATGGAGTTCCAACAGGATGAATGGTTCAATATGTGATCCTCTAGAGATACACCATACAATGCTCGAACGACGTGATACCATAATGAATCTTAGGATTTAAAACGCCAAACCCTTTTGAGAATTAAGGCCCGGTTTAAGGCAAAAAACTAGAAACACCAAGGCTCCCTCTTTTTTTATCTGCCAAAACCTGTTCCCAAGCTATCCAATGAATTTTCCTTTCTGATTGATTAGATCCTATAAAAAAATTACTCCGAATCTTTTTGAGGTCACGAAGAATCTGAAGGGGAACCTTATAAATAGACATGGGGTACAAAGGAGTAGCATTGAGGAAGTGTTTCAATAAGGTTAATCTACCACCAACCGATAAAGTTTTTGCATTCCATCTAGAGAGCCGTGCCCGAACTTTCTGAATAACACCACTCCAAGCTACATGTCTGGTCATGGAACTACCGACGTCAACACCTAGATATTTGAAAGGAAATGATAACACTCCGCAACCAATAGAAGCAGCACCTTGACGAACAGCTTCGTCAGGAACTCCTATACCCGTCAACTGACTTTTGTGAATGTTGATCTTTACGCCAGAAGCAAGGTGGAAACACTTGAGAATTTTTATCAAGTTGTCTAAATTAAACTCTGACCACTCTTCTAAAAACATCACATCATCAGCATAAAATAGATGGGAGAGATTCAAATGCTCGTTTAGTTTTATGCCTGGGAAGATACCATCATTAGCTGCCCGAGATACTGACAAATGTAGAGAATCCATAATCAAAATAAAAAAATGAAGCCAATGGATCCCCTTGTTTTAAGCCACAAAAAATAGGAAACACACGTGTAGGACTGCCATTGATAAGAATAGACGCCATATTGGAGGAAAAAATACCTTAGATCCAAGAACACCATCTAGGTCCGAATCCAAAAGCATGAAGAACCTCTAATAGAAAATCCTATCTTACTGAATCATACGCCTTAGCGAAGTCAACTTTAAAAATCAAAGATTGTGTCTTCTTTCGTTTACACCAAGCAATGATTTCGTTAAGGATGAAAGGGCTATCAAGAATTTGGCGATTCTTGATGAAATGAGTATGAGATACCAGATCCAAAATGACACCTCCAAGACGATTTGCAAGCACCTTAGTGATGACTTTGTAGACGCTCCCAATTAAACTGATAGGTCTAAAAGCCGAGACAGATTTGGCATCTGGCACCTTAGGGATTAATGCAATAAACGAAGAGTTACATCCCGTTGGAAGGGTACCTGCAACAAAATAATGATGCACTGCAGCGCAAAAATCAAGTCCAAGGTGATCCCAATTTTTTTTATAAACTCGAATGTAAGCCCATCAGGGCCGGGTGATTTATTATCACCACAGTCCCAAACCGTAATCTTGATCTCCTCAGTAGAAACTATTCTATCCATGTCTTCCTTCTGATCACAAATAAGTGTATTATCAAACTCCATATTGAGCTTAAAACGGGCAGTAGGAGGCTGTTTAAACCGAGAAGAAAAATGAGAGATGAAAGCCTCTTTAACAACATCTGGTCCAACACACCACGTCCCATTATGGAAAATTTCTTGAATAGCTAGTTGCGCACGTTTTTTATTGATCACCTCAGGAAAAAATTTAGTGTTTTCGTCCCTGTCACACGCCCATTTAATTTTAGCCTTTTGGGCAGCCTCCTTCAATTCTGCTTGTTTAAGAGTGTGTAAATTCCGTAAAATCTCTAGCCTTTTAAGAAGAATCCCATCATTTCGTACGGCCTTGTTCAGACTAGTATCAATAGAAACTAACTGTTCTCGTAACCTGAAAACACAAAAACACAAATACCCACGTAATTCTGATATTTTACTGTTAAATAATATGTATTTGGCTGTGTTTTAAGTGGCTTTTGGATAATAATTAATGAGTGTTTTCACACTTATCGTGTTCCATTCGCTATCTACTGTTTGCATGGACCGTTATCTTTCTGATCATGGACCGATAATGCTCAAAGAGGTTTCTTCTGATTATGGACCGACTCCCTTCCGTATTTATCATTCTTGGTTTTCATACGATGGGTTTGATACAATGGTTATTCAGTCATGGCAATCTTGTTTACACTCAGATTCTAATAAACTCATCCAGTTCAAAAAAAAGGTTCAAGATTTGAAAAACATATCCATGGTTGGACTTCTCATTATAATTCGAACAAGAACGTAGTGAAAGCTAAACAAGATGCATTTTTGAGCAAACACGTGTTTTTAAGGATTTATTTGACAAAACACGAAGAAAAAGATGAAAGAAGCTTTCAAGGACCTTGCTTGCCATAATTTCAAAGATGAAGGGCTTAAGTTGTACTTTCAATAAGACAAAGGATGAAATGGAGATTTGCTAAAAAAATCTTTAACACTTTTAATAAAAGAAAAAATGAAAGGACTAAATAGAAAAATGGAGAAAGTTATTCATCTCATTAAACTTGGTCAAACCAAGTAAAATCTTCACAAAACACATGTCTCCTTCTACATTCGAAGAGAGATAAAGGCTATGTTTGGTAAAATTAGCTGTAAGCTGTAAGCTGTTAACTGTAAGTTGTTAACTGTAAGCCGTTAGCTGTAAGCTGTTTACTAAAAAGCTCTATTTTTAATAGAAGTGTTTGGTATATTAGTGTTAACTGTAAAAATTAAATGTAAAATGACTTAAAGGACATATTTAAATAAATTATAATATGGTTGGAGGGTATATCAGTAATTTACAGCTTTAACAGTTCTTGACAAATTAAAAATCTGTAGCAGACAGCTTTTTATTTAAGAGCTACTTGGTGAAAATAAAAAGCTAACAGCTCTTAAAAATTATTATACCAAACAGAGCTATTAGATTATTTTTTTAACAAAGTCGGTTTCACATCCTTTCTCACCACATCACCTGCAAGTGCAAATCAAGAAAAATCTACAAAGATTCAAGAGAAAATTAAAGAAGCAAAAATGATCAGTTTTTCTTCCTCTACATGATGGTACAAGTGAATTAGATCAAGAGTGAAGGATGAAGAAACCCCCAATCTGGGGATGTGAAGAACCATAACAGATTCATCCTCGTATTTTCCACGTGGCACATCCTGATTAGAGGATATACGTCATCTCCTCCTCTTCAATGTCTATAAATACCGAGAGAAGACCCTCATTTGAAAGCGGTTAGCTAGGAGTAGATAACACATAATTAGTTTAGGAATCAATTAGTTAGTTTAATTTCCTTTTATCTTTCTTGTTAAACTTTTGTAACAAGATATGTTAGACTTTGTAACCGATTCTAGTTTTCTCCATTAATGAAGTAAAGTTCTTTCTTCAAGATTTTTTTATTTTATTTTAAGTCTTCTTCTCTGTTACTGTTCACCGAGAGTGATTTTAATTTTCAGTTCAGTTGAGTCTTGTTCATACGGATACTGTTATTAAAAATCTTTGATTTGATTATAAACCGTTCATAACAGAACTCTTGTTCGATAGGTGCTCATGTGTTTGTCTCTATTGTTCATAACTGTGTATTAGTAAAAGTTTCCATTATTCAGTAAAAGTTTTAAGATTTCTATTTCTTTACAGTGAAATTCAAACAGCAGTTAAATGTTAGTTGTCAATTCAGTTTAATCTTTTAGTAATAATCTCAGTTGGTTAAAGTTCTGTTATAATCATCAAGGAATGCACTATTAATGAGATATTAGTTAAAATCAAGTTTTCTGTGGATCATTCAAGTTTCTTAGATTTGCAAACAGTTCAATTGTGTTCAAGTTTTGCAGATTTCGGATTCAAGTTGTTTTTCAGTTTAGAAGAACTTGTTAGTTTTCTGTTTTAAAAAGGTTTTTCCTGAAAATCAGTTGGTAATTCGTTGATTCAGCTTATCGTGATATGATCAGATATTGTCGTAGTCGAGAGCTCTTTGTTTGGATAAGTTGTTTTGCAGGATTACTATGAGTTTATGCAGGTTTTGGATTTGCTGTATGGAGGTAGCAGGCATTTGTTTCGATTCAAGTTTCTAGGAGTAGCATCGTTTTCGGTACCAGTTATAAGGCAGCACAGCGTTGGCCTTCGTCATCAAAGGTCTTAGCTTCGGATACGCAGGTCACCATTCATTTCCTTTTTCTGCAAACTCTTAGTGTAAACTGAGTTGATTGTTATTTGTAGTGTAAAGTCATTTGCAAACTGTTTACATGTCTTTGTTATGAGATTCTTGTAGCTGCCAATATATACGTTTCTGAGGTAATCACTTTGAAGCTGTTAGGAATTATTAGGCAGTTGGGATTCTTGTTAGAACACTGATTTTACAGCTTAATATTTAGGCTACTGATATTGTTCGATAAGTAGTGGTTAGATACATTAGGTAGTGTAGAGATGGTTAAAGATTCGTGTAAGCATAAAAGGTAAGTCAAACAAGTTTGATTGCGCTGTGAATTTTATAGCCGTAATAGTCATTATTGCAATTCGTACTTAGGCAATTCAGGAAGTTTTAGGATTTGTTTCCTCTTAGATCTTGTTCATTGATTAAAGTAATCTGTTTTTAGCTCATACACTGGAGAGTTTTAAAAGTGTGGCTTATAGATTAGCTCTAAAGAACAATCACAGATAGTGTAATACACTAGGAGAATTGTTCCCTGAAGTTTAATTATAAGCTGATAGGTTTCTTCATATAAATATTAAGTAGTTAAAAAGATATGCACAAGAATAGGACTTGTATGCTTTTGTCAAATTTCAGCTTTACAAATTGTGTACTTTAGGTCCTTCAATTTGTATAATTTCATTCTAGTTATAGTCCCAAATTCGTTAGCTGTAGGAATTAGTGAAATCTAATGGGTTTAGTTTAGGTAATGGGCTTAGTTTAGTTTGTTGGACTTGTTTTTAATTAGTGGATTTATACCGCCTCATTTGTAGCTTCTTTGTAGATTCCTTTTAGTTTAATTCAAATCCGTTATTCTCGACATTGTTAATTTTGAAATTGAAATGAACGTTTTTTTACTATTAGTTTAGAGATAGTGTACTTTTATAATAATACTAACTAGTATAAAAATAGAAATAATATTAATGGAATAATAATAGTATAGGTCGTATTAGCGTAATTTCTCGTTTTACGTGCTTTTATATTTTCGTTTTGTATTTTGTTTTCTCGCTTTATTTTTGTTACGTATACGTAGTATTATAAATAGTAGTTTAGATTTACGTTTTGTGCGCAAGTAGTATAAAATATCATATCAATATCTTTTAACCAAAAACAATTAAGCCTTACAAGAAAACGTTATATCAATTCGATAAGACCGAGACAACTACACTAAAAAACGAATATTAGAACACTACAAGCATACCAACCGAAATGAGGAACCTGTCTAACTTGCTCATTTTGGAAGCGGATGGAAGGGACCAAGTGAAATCATAGCCCTCAATCTTAACATCAAGAAGGCCAAATGACGAAATAAAATAATTAAAATCCCGCGCACAAAGTTCATTAAAAACATAGCCATACCTTTCATCTTTACTTCGAACCACATTAAAGTCCCCCATTACGATAGACTCACCATCCCACCGATTGATCAAACTAGAAATGTATTCCTACAACAAACGTTTAAGACAAGGAGATTGAGGCACGTAAATAACGATTATAAGGAGCTTGTAGGTCCACGTTTTCTTAGGATTGTTAATGTGTTGTTATGATCTAAAGAGAGGGAGAGGGATGAATAACTAGAGAGGGAAAGTTAGAGAGAGAAAGGAGAGGATTAGAGAAAGAAAGATTGATTAAGTGAAATGAGAACCAACAACTACCCTTCCTAACATGCTAGGAAGGGTATATATAGCCCACCCTACATGTGGGCTTTATGGGTTATACTTACATGACTAGATCACGAGCCCAATCTACGTATATATCGTTGGGGTGACCGATCCTTTCTAAATACGTAAAAACGTATTTCCAACAATCTCCCCCTAAGGGTGGTCACTCCAAGTTACAATGTCATAAATAGTCTATAGCTCGTGATCTATGCTAACAATGATGTGACCGAGACTTTCTTTGGTAAAACGTATTTCCAACAATCTCCCCCTAAAGGAGGTCACACCATTTTTACAAAATCTTAAACCTAGCATACTATGCTTGACTCTTCGATCTTGTTCTTGTGAATATGCTGATGAGATCTTTGACTTTAGTCTTGAGCATGTTTCCTTGCCTTGACCTTGTGCATTCATCACTTGTGAAATTTGCCTCCTCGTGACTTCATGTTCCACATACTTACACTTTTATAAATTCTTAAAAGCTTCAGAGTTTGATACAGCGGAAGACTTGACTTTAAGGCTTTATTGAATTTGTTGAAGTATTAAGTGCATACAGCATAAGCATGTGTTGACGACTTCTTCTGGATTGTACACCTCAATGCCACCTTCTTGTTATGTTGCATAAGACAGTTAGCAACAAAACATATACATGGATGAAATGGCTTTGAACATTTACACTTAATTAGGTAGCATTTTACCTCCGGTCGGTGAAGACCGGAGGACGATATTTAATATCATACTTGTGACAGGTAGTTTCAATAAAGAATCTCCTTTACAAGATTTCGCGGGTAAACCCGTTCTCTTTATTCGATCGTCCAAAGTTGACTGCGAACATAAAGAGTGAATCATTTGGATAATATTATCCGCATGATTTGAAGTTGTTAATTCATATACCTGGAACAAGTGAAATTCAATTTAAAACCGCACCATCGTTGCTTTCCAGTTGTCACGAGCTTGATTCATATAGAATCTTACTAGTTACCTACCAAGTGCTGTTTGATGTTAACACTAGAAGGATTTCCATTCATCACTGTAAATACTTATTCGTATTACTCTGAATGTTCTGGCAAGATCACTGAGATTTTGCGTAGAGACCTGGAACGAGTTTGAATTCATATAAGAATTAAACCACTGTTGCTTTCCAGTTATCACAAGTTTGATTCATAGAGAATCGCACAAGTCACCAACCATGAGCTTTATAATGTTCGCTCAAAAATGATTTCCATCTTCATTGTAAATACTTTCGTATTACTCAGATGTTCAGGCAAGATCATAAAGATTTTGCGTAGGACTCTTAAGATCTTTCTTACTTTTCACTGTGTGTGAAGAAGCAAGAAATTATGAAAGTGTGTCCTAATGAGACTTTTGATGATCTAAAATGGCTCTAGACTCGATCGTGCATTTTGGATTTTAGTGACCGGAGGCTGGAGAGGAGTGCCACTTCAATACAATTTTATTCAGAGTGAATAAATCAATAGATAATGCGTTGTCTCCGTGTGATTAAAACAAATATCTTTTGAGATATCCGAGTTAGTTGGAATAGGTTGTGCATTGCATCAGTGGATCCATGATGTCTATCTTCAATATCAAGAATCATTAAAAAAAATGATCTCAATAGTATATGTGTTGACCCGGTTTCTGCCTAAGTTGTAAGGAGGGCTTCTTTCTTTTCACCCTTTATCTTAACAATTATTTTTCATTCTTCAACCCCTTCAATGCTTACCTATACGTCATAACTAGCACCTTGTTGTGATTGTTCCAGTGCTAACTTAAGTACTTGGTCGGCATTCAACTACATTCACAATCTGTCTCCATCTTTCCTAAGGACTATTATTTCTAGCTATGGAATGTCCTTGGGAAGATTCCTTCGGTTTTAGAAGAATCATTAGACTTTAACCTTTCCTACCATCCTTATGTCACCACAATCTTCACCGTCGTGAATAGAGATGTTTTGGGTAAGTGTATGTCACCATGAAATCCATTTTTATATCCAAATCCATTTTGCTCTCCCTTAACATATGCCATGATATCCGAAAACATTTCGCACATGTC
This sequence comes from Glebionis coronaria, assembly GCA_025667525.1. NCBI lineage: Eukaryota > Viridiplantae > Streptophyta > Magnoliopsida > Asterales > Asteraceae > Glebionis > Glebionis coronaria. The sequence goes on along the minus strand of CM046876.1, from coordinate 490,201,821 downwards.
GGGATGAGCTATCACGTTAAGTCAAACCATTTGTGATTAATCATTTCTCATATTAAATCACATTTTCTCCCCGATATTAAAAATATTAACCCAATCTATGTTTTTAATATCAATTGTTTTAATATTATTTTAAGAAAAGTTGGGAAAAAAATGCAATTCCAATTATCTTCATGATTTTCACAAGCTCCCCCTAACATGATAATATTGTTAATGTGTTAATGTTTTGCAATGATTTAAAGAGAGAGAGGGAGATGAAGAACTAGAGAGAGAAAGTTAGAGAGAGAAAGCAGAGGATTAGAGAAAGAAAGATTGATTAAGTGAAATAGGAACCAACAACCCCTCCTAACATGCTAGGAGGGGGTATATATAGCCCACCCTACATGTGGGCTTTATGGGTTATATGTTTACATTACTAGATCACGAGCCCATACTAGAATATATTGTTGGAGTGATCGATCCTTTCTAAATACGTAAAAACGTATTTCTAACAATCTCCTCCTAAGGGAGGTCACTCCAAGTTACAACGTCCTAAATAGTCTATAGCTCATGATCTAGCTAACAATGATGTGACCGAGACTTTCTTTGGAAAAACGTATTTCCAACAATCTCCCCCTAAGGGAGGTCACACCATTTTACAAAATCTTAAACCTAGCATACTATGCTTAAGTCTTCGATATTGTTCTTGTGAATATGCAGATGAGATCTTTGACTTTAGTCTTGAGCATGTTTCCTTGCCTTGACCTTGTGCATTCATCACTTGTGATATTCGCCTCCTCGTGACTTCATATTCCACCTACTTATACCTTTATAATTCTTGAATGCTTCAGAGTTTGATACAGCGGAAGACTTGACTTTTAGGCTTTCTTGAATTTGTTGAAGTATTAAGTGCATACAGTATAAGCATGTGTTGACGACTTCTTCAGGATTGTACACCGCAATGCCACTTTCTTGTTACGCTGCATAAAAAAATTAGCAACAAAACATATACACGGATGAAATGGCCTTGAACATTTCATTCTAATTCGGTAGCATTTTACCTCCGGTCGGTGAAGACCGTTGGACGATATTAAATATCGTACTTGTGGCAGGTAGTTTCAATTAAGAACCTCCTTGACAAGATTTCGCGGGTAAACCAGTTCTCTTTATTCGTCCATCCAAAGCTGACTGCGAACATAAAGAGTGAATTATTTGGATAATATTATCCGCATGATTGAAGCCGTCAATACGTATACCTGGAACAAGTGAAATTAAATAAAGAACCGCACCATCGTTTCTTTCAAGTTGTCACGATCTTGATTCATATAGAATCTTGCTAGTTACCTACCAAGTGCTGTTTGATGATAACACTAGAAGGATTTCCATTCGTCACTGTAAATACGTAATCGTATTACTATGAATGTTCTGGCAAGATCACTGAGATATTGCGTAGAGGCCTGGAACGTGTTTAAATTCAGTTAAGAATTAAACCACTGTTGCTTTCCAGTTATCACAAGTTTGATTCATAAAGAATCGCACAAGTCACCTACCATGAGCTTTTTGATATTCGCTCAAGAAGGATTTCCATATGCATTGTAAATACTTTCGTATTACTCAGATGTTCAGGCAAGATCATGAAGATTTTGCGTAGAACTTTTAAGATCTTTCTTACTTTTCATAGTATGTGAAGAAGCAAGGAATTATGAAAGTGTGTCCTAATGAGATATTTGATGATCTCAAATGGCTCTAGACTCGATCGTGCATTTTGTATTTTAGTTATCGGAAGCAGGGGAGGAGTGCCACCATTTCAATACCAATTTATTCGGAGTGAATATATCAATAGGTAATGCGTTGTCTCCGTGTGATTAAAACAAATATCTTTTAAGAGATATCTGAGTTAGCTGGGATGGGTTGTGTATTGCATCACTGGGTCTATGATGTCAATCTTCAATATCAAGTATCATTAAAAATGATCTCAATAGCATATGTGTTGACCCGGTTTCTGACTAAGGTTATAAGGAGGGCTGCTTTCCTTTGACCCTTTATCTTTACAATTCTTTTTCATTCTTCAACCCATTCAATGCTTACCAGTACGTCATAACTAGCACCTTGTTGTGATTGTTCCAGTGCTAACTTAAGTACTTGGTCGGCATTCAGCTACGTTCACAATCTTTCTCCATCTTTCCTAGGACTACTATTTCTAGCTATGGAATGTCCTTGGGAAGATTCCTCTGGTTCTAGAAGAATCATTGGACTTTAACCTTTCCTGCCATCCTTATGTCACCACAATCTTCACCGTCATGAATAGAGATGCTTTGGATAAGTGTATGTCACCATGAAATCCATTTTGATATCCAAATCCATTTTTCTCCCCCTTAACATATGCCACGATATTCAAAAATATTTCACATATGTCAGGATGAGCTATCACGTTAAGTCAAACCATTTATGATTATTCATTTCTCATATTAAATCACATTTTCTCCTCCATATTAAAAATATTATCCCAATCGATATTTTTAATATCAATTGATTTAATAGCATTTTAAGAAAATTTGGGAAGAAAGATGAAAATCCAATTATCTTCATGATTTACACAAGCTCCCCCTCAAATTAATGAGGGTGTACTTGAAACGTAAATTAGATACTTTTTAAACACAAGTGTAAGGTACTTATCACGTGCAACGATCATATATGATAATGTATTCACAAGATTAGCAATTTACGAGGTTGGACCTGAATGGTGGAGAACATCATATGATAGAATCACATGGTTCTTGTTCACGAATGTTGGTCGCCTCGTCACGTCTAAAGTTATCTCTTGACACCATGTGTACGGTTGATATCGTTGTCTTGACACCAATCTGTGAACTCGGCACTTTCGGCATCGAAGATTCTGAACGCTTGACAATTGCTCCCCCTCAATTGGTGACCCGTGTTCTATCGAAAGAGCTGTAGTCGCCGTTTGAGTAGTCGCATCGTCGAGTATGTAGATATCAATTGTAAATTTTTGCGGATTATGGAAATGATAACTTTATAAAAACAAGATTTCTCTTGTTTTAACAAATAAATGCACTGAAGCGTACATATATTCGTGTTAGATTGTGTTATTCCGTAAACACAATCCCTTTGATGAGACTGCTTTTATACATGGTCTCATCGTCCAAAACGGCCTTAAAATGCATAAAATATCATAAAACATGCCAAATATATGCTCGTGTTTGTTACTTGTGTATTTTTAGGTACGGATATTGAGGAATTGGCAAAAGATCACAAGAATCAATCAAAAACGAACACGGGAAATGAAGTCGCACAATGAACCGGGCTCAAGTTTGGAATTTTGCAAAAAGACCCTTGAAGAATTGAAGATTGGCAAATATGGCCCCTCATCTTTGAAGAACTTGTCACATTTGACCCTCACAATATCAAATGTACAAGTATGATCCTTTATGTTTGAAGATATTACAAGTTCAGTCCTTGGAAAATCAAGTTTATACAAAAGGAGCCCTTGGAAAAAGTTTTGTAAACCTTTGTGCCAAATTTGACAAGTTGTCAAAAGTTGACAAAGGTTATTTAGGCGCTGTTGGACATTTAATACAAAGTGAATGAAAATTGAAACCTTGGGGACCAAATCTGCCCAACCACCAAACTCCCACAACCAACCAACCAGCGACACCTCAGCCCTACCCACTTTATTTACCCAATACCCACCCATTAGCCAACCCGTTTTTAATACTTAACCCAAGTCAACTGGTCAAATCGCATTTGTTTTCCCACCATAACACGAATTTAAATTCGTGTTAACCCAAAAACAAATCAAACACCCCTAATCTTATGATAAACCCTACCCACCCCCAGTTTTAATTAACATCCAAATCAAGGGGATATTCCCTATAAACCTCCAGATTGCTAATTGCTCCTATCCTCACCTAAACCCACCTCACCCAAAAGTGCCACGTGGCCTGTGGTCCTCACAAATGCACTCCCCTGCACCCATCACTTTCGCACAAAACCCCAATCCGACAAATTGAACGATTGTGATCCTACTACTTGGCCTCCAAGCAGTTTTTAACGTCCAAGATGAGAGATTGCAGCTGTCAAGTCACATGGAACCAGTTTTTGACCAAATTCGTCAAAGGGCATACAAGACATTTTCCAGCATTAGGGTTTTAGGACTTGTATTATTTTATTTGCATTCTAGTATGTTCCATGAGGTGTATAAAATGATGAGCATGTTCATCATTTAGCTTGTTCCAGTTTTTGCATAAACACTTGTAATCTTTTTTTTATATAAATTAAAAGTTTGGTATTTGTGGTATACAATTGTAATCCCTTTTTAATATTGATAAAAATTGGTGTATGTTGTATGCAATAAACTGAGTTCCATTGTTAATTGTGAAAGATTTTGTTTGAGGGTTCAATTTCAAAAAGTTTGGAAAAAGGTCTCAAGTTTTATAAATCATTGTTCTTGGAAGTGAAAGTGGAAGAGGACTATTGATTTGTGAGTTTTGAGTGTTTTAAAACGTTTGTTTTAAGATTTCAAGGTGTGAAAGTTTTTTTTTTTAGGACAAGGTAAAAACAGAATATACATATTGTTGTGTTTTTGTGTTTTCTTGGACTTTTCTTAAAACAGGTACAAGGTGTTTGTTGATTAAGTGTTCTGCACCAACCCGAGTTGGTAGGAGGTGGTGTAGCAACCACAAGGACCTAGGAAGTAAAGGTCCTAAGGTATTCTCTTTTACCTTGTGAAAAATTTCAGAAAATAGTGCATATTTGGTGATTTGTGTGCTATGATGTTGGATTGCATGTTAAGTTGTTTGATTTGTGTCCTATGATGTTTGTATGCATGATAGATGCTAGTTGAACAAGTTTGAATAGGTTTTGGAAGACTTTGATTTGATAAATTTGGTTTTCAAATTTTTAAAGGGTGTTTGGATATCAGTTTTAGCAGGGTTATAGTTTTGATTCATGCTTTGAAAACGTGTTAGAATACTTGTTATAGGTTAAGCTAGGTTTGTAGTTAGTTGGTAATCAGTTTAGAACAGATTTGGAAGCAAGTATTTGAGTTTTAAGTGAAAAGTAAGCTTGAAATCTGCATAACCATTTTGCTGCTTATTTTTCCTAGATCTTTGTGGTAGAATCTTGCAAACTGTTTAGAATCAGGTTTATTGAGTTATTGCTATTGATTGTGTACCATTTGGTGATTGTGTGTGCAAAGTTTGGTTGTTTGAAAGTCACTAGGATGCTTGTAATCTGCTAATCAAACCACCAGACTTATGCTTTTGTCTCAGAAACTTGATGTACATGATTTTGCTTGATTTGGTCTTGTGAGTGTTGTATTTGTGTGCTAAGTGTGATTGTTTCCTGTTTATCTTGACTCCCTTCACTCAGAAAGAGTGAAGGGGTGCCTTTGCTCCAAAAAACATCCACACAAAGAAGCACAAACCAAGTCCTCTTGGTTGCATACTTGATAATCAGAAACTCACCCAGACCTGGATACGTTTTGATTCATAACTTGTTGAATCTTGGTTAAATATTGTTTTGAATTTGTGTTTGTGAGCTTATAAGTTGTATTGTTTGAGTTTTTAAAAGCTAAAAAAGAAAAAAAAATAAACTCCAAAAAGGACGTGGCCAGGACTCGAACCTGCGCCACTCCTCTCACAACACATACAAGTTACCATTGCGCCCTGGGGACTTTGACTGATAGATTTGGTTTTGAATTATATTTAAGGGTGTTTTGGTTTGGGCTTATTAAATCAAGCCGTGGCTTATTTATTCATTTTCAGCTTATTTATTAAGCTTTTTGGGCTTAGCTCATTTTTCCTAGGTTTTAAATAGAGTCTAGGATTTTTCTGATTAAAAAAAATTATTTTTCCTATTATTTAATTAATTTCTAGGATTATTTTTAGTTTTATTTTTAGAAAGTCTATAAAAAATATTAAACAGTAATTAAAAAATACAAAAAAATAGTTTTTAGGTTTTAATTTGTATTTTTGAGGTTTACATATAAAAAAGTTTTCAAAAACTTTAATTTTTAATTTTATTTGATTTTAGGGTTTTTTAGCAACTTTAAAAATTAATATAAAATTAATTAAGAGGTTTTAGAAACTTTAATTTTCATTTTATTCTTAGTTAGATTATTTAGGATTTTTGAGAATTTTTTAGAATTTATTTGAGGACTTTTAATTTTTTAGAATATTTTAATATTATTTTATTCATTAAAATAAAAAGTTTTATTTTTATTTCTTTTTCATTTTTCCTAGGTTCTATATCATTAATTAGGACTTTTCCCATTTGTAGAATAATTTTTAGGCTTTTCAATTAATTTTTAGAATTAATTTAAGATTTAATAGATTTTAATAGTTTTTAGGAGTTTAAAAATAGTTTAAATTGGTTTTAAAATTTTTAAAAATAGTTTTTAGTTTAATTAGGTCATTTTTGAGGTTTACAAATCATAAAATCTTGTTTAGGGCTTTTTAATATTTAAAAGTGATTTTTAGGGCTTTAATTAGCATTAAAAAGTCATTATTAAATTAATTAAAATGTTTTGGCAAGTTTGGATTTTTTGTAAACTCTTAGAATATTATTTGGGATTTTTTATTAATTTTTAGAAATTTTTAGGTTAAAATTTTAAATTTTGTGCTTTTTACGTTTTACGTCGTAACTTTCTAGTAGTGTTTTTACCTTATTTTTCTATTTTTCTAATTTTTCGTCTTCGTCATTTTCTCTTCTTTTCTTCTCATTAATAATCAAAAACATAATCAATCATTCAATACACAACACACGTGCCTCCTCGAGAGAACGAACTCACTTTCAAGGGTCATTTACACACGGTTTTCCTAAATCGTCGTGCTCACTTGCCCTACTTTGTTGCCTCTTTTTCCTAAAAGGGTGTACAAAAGCCCAACATCAATTTTGGCGCCGCTGCCGGGGAGGCGTGTTGTGTTTTGATTGAACCATTGTTGTTTTTCTATATTAGCCATAATAGTAATTGTATTAATAGCACTCTATTAATACGTATTATCATTTTTCGGTTTTTGTGTGAATACTATTACTATATTGTATACGTAGAACAATAAATACACAAGTACTCCAAATACGTGAGCAATCACAACCTTGATTCGGGATTTCATCACTCGATCATTGTATTCGAATCTCAAACCAAAGAAAAAGGCAAAAATAGATAAATACTTTCGTGAAGCTTGATTTTGATAATACAAACTATAAGGTGGGTATAAGGCGGTTGTATTTCACAACCTAAAGGAAAAAGGCTCTTAAGTGCTTCGCGCCGCCTCGTTTCCTCCGCTTGCTTGTGCGTATTTGATTTTGAGAGTGAATCGAGGGTTTTGCCGCCCAAAGTATTACTACATATCATATATATTTTCTTGGTTTGCAATTGATTAAACCCTCTTGAACGATTTGGTGTTCCACCATCGTTCTAAAGTCATCGAAGGCGTTCACTCCACGTGATCGTTTTCATTCCTTGAGGCCTTTTTAATCAAGAGATTTGATTAGTAAGGAGATTTGTGGACTCATAGTCTACTTAATATATTCACCAATTTCCAAAAAAAGGTTAATACAATCAAAAACCACAAAAAAATTGAAAAAACACAAAATACCAAAAAGAATCTTCTTTGCTCGCCTTCTCGTTGTACGTGACGTTTATGCAAACTCGCTCTAAAGCTAGACGTGCTCGTAAACGAAGAAACAAGTCACTCACTCAATCTAGTGAGGAGTCTCCAAGTGAGGAACCTATTGTAGAACAAGAAGCTATCATGGCTAATCGTACTATGATGGAGTTGCTTCAAGCACCCACCGAGGGTTTTGGAGAGGCCATTGTGATTCCCGCCATCCTTGCGGAGAACTTTGAGATCAAAACGGGTTTAATGTCTATGCTTCAAGCAAACAAGTTTCGCGGTCACGAAAAAGACAACCCACATTATCACATTAGGCAATTTAATCGTCTCACCGCGACAAGCAAGTTTAAGGATGTACCACACGATGCCATTAAGATGATGTTGTTTCCTTAATCGTTAGATGGACCCGCCAAGATATGGCTTGAGAAAGAACCGCCGAATTCGATTTTGACATGGGCCGATCTCGTGTCTAAATTTGTGAATCAATTTTTTCCACCATCTAAGACAACACATTTGAAAAACGAGATTTCACGTTTTACACAAAGACCAAATGAAAGTTTTTCAATGGCTTGGGAAAGGTTTAAAGAAATGTTACATGAATGTCCACACCATGATTTTTCCGAATTGCATCAAATTGACACTTTTTATAATGGGCTTAATGAACATGAACGAGATTATTTAAATGCCGCCGCGGGTGGTAATTTTTTGTGCAAAACGACCAATGAGGATTTGAAAATCATAGAAAATAGGTCTAAGGTCTATAGCCCTCGTAACACACCGAGTGTTGCCAATTTGGGCTCGTCATCATCTCGTTCCATTAATGCCTTGCAAGATGAAGCAAATGAGGAGAATCGGTTTTTCGATAGGTTTTCGACTCTTATGTCTCATTGGAAAGCTCAAGAAGCTTCAAACACCGCTTCGGTTAAAGCGGTTGCTAAGAGTTGTATTTCGTGTGGTGGAGCTCATGATTTTTCCGAGTGCATTACCGCGGATGGTAACACTTCGAATGCTTATGTAGCCACGGGAACTTATAACCAAATCGGTCAAGGTTCACGTTCAAATCAAGCTCCACAAAATCAAAATGCTAATAACTATCGAAACAACAATCAAGGTGGAAATTACCAAGGAAATCAAAGGAATTATAACAAAGGTAATTACCAAAGTGGAAATGGGCAAATTTCAAACCAAAACCAAAACCGTGATTTTCAAACTCCCACTCAAGGTTTTCAAAATGCTCACACTAAAAATTTGCAAGGAGAATTTTTAGATTATGCTAAGGCTAATGATGTTAAGTTTGACAACATGCAACGTGAGATGATTAGCTTAAGATCCGAATTGAAAAATGAGCTTAAAATCGAACTTGCTAATGAACTTAAAACTCATGCTAATAAAATGGAAGGAAATGTCACACGACTCCAACAAAACCAACAAAAAATGGAGCAAGGACAACATGAGATTAAGCAAGAGTTGTTAAAAGCGGATGCTAGGCAATCTAAGTTTGAAGACCGTATGGCTAAGATGTTTGAAGCTATCATGTGTAAGCCCTCTTTTTCGGGTGGTCTTCCTAGTGATACCATCGTGAACCCGAAAGGAGAGTTGAAGGTTATTACTACTCGTAGTGGTAAGACTTTCAAAGAACCCATTTCTCGCCCAAGTACTTCTATGGAGAAGGAAAAAGAGAAAGAACCCGAGGTTGTGGTTGAAAAGGAGCACATTACAAGCCCACGAAGTACCGCTCAAACCACACCTACGGTTGAACCAATACCCATAATGGAACCCGAGATTCCAAGGCCGATGCCTATGCCTAATTTGCCCCAACCCACACCACCTTTACCCTACCCATCAAGACGAGACAAGGAAAAGGCACAAGAACGAAATAATTATCAATTTGAACTCTTTATGAAAATGTTTCGTGACTTGCATTTTAATATAAGTTTTGCCGACGCCTTAGTTATGATGCCTCGATTTGCCGCGAACTTCAAAAGTATGTTGAATAACAAAGAAAAATTGCAAAAATCGTCTAGTTGTTCATCGGTTTTTCTAAGCCGCATACCTCAAAAAGTCGGTGATCCTGGAAAGTTTTTAATCCCATGTGCTATCCAAGACATGGAAGAATGCTACGCCTTGGCCGATCTTGGTGCTAGTATTAATTTGATGCCTCTCGAGATTTTTAAGTCGCTCAATCTTCCAAATCTCACTCCTTCAAGAATGTCAATCGAAATGGCCGATCATTCTACGATTCTAGCTTGTGGAGTTGCCGAGGACGTCTTTGTGAAAATTGGGAAATTCTATTATCCCGTGGACTTCATTGTTGTTGATATTCCCATCGATCCTAAAGTTCCGCTAATTTTAGGTCGATCTTTTTTGGATACCTCGAGAGCACTTATCGATGTGCATGCAAGAAAAATCACTCTTCGTTTCAATGAGGAAGAACTCGTCATTAATGCAACCCAAAACTCCACTCTTTCTCATGTTTATTCGATCACATCTTTGTACAATGTCAATCCTATCAAAAGCATTTGTCAAAAGATTTCCAATAGAGTTTTAGGAGTTGATAAAAATGAAGTTCCGTCCCCTCCGCCGATGGAGGTTAAGAGTGTTAAGCCTATGATTCCAATTTCGAGTGATTCTTCGGATGATGAATACGTTGATCCCGATGGGGAGGTTTTCTTTGTTGACAAAAGATTTGAAAACTTGCCACCACCTAAACCAAAACGCTTTCATAATGTGAGAATTTTTAGTGTGACTAACATTGTTTTAGATACACCAAATATTTTTGACATAATTAAATCGGGTTTTCACAAGGAGAGTGTTAAAGATGAAAAAGGAAAAGATTTTGAATTTAATTTAAAAGATTTTTCTACAATTCTAACTCCGTCATCACCACGTTTATTAAGTACTACAAGCTCGTCTTCTCCTTTTGACGATGCTTTGTGTGGACCAAGTGTGGGGGAAGCCCCTTATGTTTCCTCCCCTTTCTCCACCGAGGACGAGATATTTGATCCTGGAATTGCTTTTATAGGGAAATCTCGGTCTTCCACCGATGCAATAAATGGAAAATCTTTTCATTTGATTGGTGCGAGTCTACCTCGAGTAGCTCAATGTTATGACTTACCCATTGTCCCACCCTTCTATTTCTTCTCTCCTATTTTCTTCTATCCCATTGGGATTTGTGTTGGAGTTGTGTTGTCTCGTCTTTCATCCGAAAACGATGACGCTATCTTTGATCCCGGTATTTTGCATCATCAAAGGACTTAGTCCTTAATACCGGTTGTTTTTGGGCCTTGTTTATCATGTAAGCCCCACCAAAAATTGACCATACCATGATTATCCCTAAATGATCACATTTATTGGGATTCGAGTCGAGCTTTTGACTCGGTTATCAAAAACAAGGTGCCTCGTGGGGGAGACCCATGCTTATCCATGTACATATTATTGCTTTCTAATTAGTTTAATGTGAGGGGATTTGTGCCCTTCCAACCTTTGTTCCATGGTTGTTTGTGAATTGTGTCTTTTAGATCATCATCTTCACGATTGGAGCCTCTCGTGTTCGTTTCATGGGAGCACTCGATCGTTTGCTTTGGAGGCCTTTCCCAATATCCACATATGATATATCCTTTTATGTTCTAACCTTAGGTTTTTAGCACACTTCATAAACGGCTATAAATTCTTTGGTTACACCCTTTCCATGCTAGATTAGGCATTCGACTACGTCTCTAGTATGGGGGTGTTTGCACCCCTAGACTCGAAACATTGAGGACAATGTTTAACTTTAGTATGGGGGGGTGAATAGATACTTGCCTTGCCAAACCTTCACGCTTTCCAAAGTTTATCGTTTTCTTGCAAAATAAGGCTAAAAATGGCCAAATTTTAAAATTTTTCTCATGTTTCATAAGTGTTTGAAGACACGAATGTAGATTTTCCGATGGCGAGAATAAGAGTAATTTTTGACTCGACCGTGCGTGTTGAGCACTTAGCTTCGATTCCTTAACTACACATTAGGCTAAGTCTCTTAAATGAGGACGAGAAATGATAGAGTTAATTATAAGTTACTATGCTAAACGTAGAGTACTCGTATTCTTTCAAAAACTCATGTGTTCTCGTTGTTTGCTTATTCTCCCTTCGCTTGTAAATATTTTTTGCTTAATAAATATTGATTTAGCGGTTTAGTTTTGATTGTTGGGTTTCTAGTCTTTTCTAGTAGCTTCCGTGTAATTAAATTGGGAAGACATTAAGGTATCGCCAGCGTCACGGTTTTGAAGTATTGGCAACCCGAATAATCGAAAGCTTCACCCAATAATAAGATTTCAAGTGCTCACCTAAATCTAGCAAACAATTTGAAGCCCCACAAGGCCTAAAATCTATGCAAAAATTGAAAGTGAATCAAGCCTTAATCTTCGAAGCTTTAAAGATCCAAAATTCGCTTTAGCGTGAGGATATACGTCTTTGGCTAATAAAACCACCGATGATGGCGGATAATAAAAGGCAAGGCAAGACCGAAGTCATAATAAAAGCTTCATGGCGAAGTTGAATAAAAGATGGAGGTAAACCAAAGATAATAAGGTCCTTCCGTTAGGGGGCGTATAAAAGTCTTGGTAATAAGTCTCATGTTCAAAACCGTTATAAAACCGTGTTTATCGATTCTTCTTGTCAACTTAATTTTTTAACATCGTTGTCTATTAGGAGGGGTTATTGATTTGATGGTCTTAGTTACACCGTTAGGACTCTATTTTTAGACCTAAATCTCTATTATCACATAAGTCAACAATGTATCCTCGTGATCATTAAGACAAAATAAAATATAAGAGATACAACTTAGGAATAATGGGAGAATAAGTACGTAATTAGGGCATATGAGTAGTGTTAGCATTACTAACTTATAATGACAATGATCTCGTTGCACGCTTGGCATGGAATTAAGGTGAAAATCGAGGACGACGAAATTATTTCTAACAAAGCATTCACGTGTTCTTATTCTATGAACCTAAACGTCCCATTTTGCGATGAAAATCATACATTATGTCTAAAACACAAGTAGTAGCAATGGTGTGTAGCTAGTTTATCTTTTCAATAAAGTCATAAAATGAAGTTTGGAGATGCTTTGATACTTTATTCTAGCATTGCGTGAGGGCACGGCAATGGTTTAGTATGGGGGAGTGATGAGACTGCTTTTATACATGGTCTCATCGTCCAAAACAGCCTTAAAATGCATAAAATATCATAAAACATGCCAAATATATGCTCGTGTTTGTTACTTGTGTATTTTTAGGTACGGATATTGAGGAATTGGCAAAAGATCACAAGAATCAATCAAAAACGAACACGGGAAATGAAGTCGCACAATGAACCGGGCTCAAGTTTGGAATTTTGCAAAAAGACCCTTGAAGAATTGAAGATTGGCAAATATGGCCCCTCATCTTTGAAGAACTTGTCACATTTGACCCTCACAATATCAAATGTACAAGTATGATCCTTTATGTTTGAAGATATTACAAGTTCAGTCCTTGGAAAATCAAGTTTATACAAAAGGAGCCCTTGGAAAAAGTTTTGTAAACCTTTGTGCCAAATTTGACAAGTTGTCAAAAGTTGACAAAGGTTATTTAGGCGCTGTTGGACATTTAATACAAAGTGAATGAAAATTGAAACCTTGGGGACCAAATCTGCCCAACCACCAAACTCCCACAACCAACCAACCAGCGACACCTCAGCCCTACCCACTTTATTTACCCAATACCCACCCATTAGCCAACCCGTTTTTAATACTTAACCCAAGTCAACTGGTCAAATCCCATTTGTTTTCCCACCATAACACGAATTTAAATTCGTGTTAACCCAAAAACAAATCAAACACCCCTAATCTTATGATAAACCCTACCCACCCCCAGTTTTAATTAACATCCAAATCAAGGGGATATTCCCTATAAACCTCCAGATTGCTAATTGCTCCTATCCTCACCTAAACCCACCTCACCCAAAAGTGCCACGTGGCCTGTGGTCCTCACAAATGCACTCCCCTGCACCCATCACTTTCGCACAAAACCCCAATCCGACAAATTGAACGATTGTGATCCTACTACTTGGCCTCCAAGCAGTTTTTAACGTCCAAGATGAGAGATTGCAGCTGTCAAGTCACATGGAACCAGTTTTTGACCAAATTCGTCAAAGGGCATACAAGACATTTTCCAGCATTAGGGTTTTAGGACTTGTATTATTTTATTTGCATTCTAGTATGTTCCATGAGGTGTATAAAATGATGAGCCTGTTCATCATTTAGCTTGTTCCAGTTTTTGCATAAACACTTGTAATCTTTTTTTTATATAAATTAAAAGTTTGGTATTTGTGGTATACAATTGTAATCCCTTTTTAATATTGATAAAAATTGGTGTATGTTGTATGCAATAAACTGAGTTCCATTGTTAATTGTGAAAGATTTTGTTTGAGGGTTCAATTTCAAAAAGTTTGGAAAAAGGTCTCAAGTTTTATAAATCATTGTTCTTGGAAGTGAAAGTGGAAGAGGACTATTGATTTGTGAGTTTTGAGTGTTTTAAAACGTTTGTTTTAAGATTTCAAGGTGTGAAAGTTTTTTTTAGAAGGACAAGGTAAAAACAGAATATACATATTGTTGTGTTTTTGTGTTTTCTTGGACTTTTCTTAAAACAGGTACAAGGTGTTTGTTGATTAAGTGTTCTGCACCAACCCGAGTTGGTAGGAGGTGGTGTAGCAACCACAAGGACCTAGGAAGTAAAGGTCCTAAGGTATTCTCTTTTACCTTGTGAAAAATTTCAGAAAATAGTGCATATTTGGTGATTTGTGTGCTATGATGTTGGATTGCATGTTAAGTTGTTTGATTTGTGTCCTATGATGTTTGTATGCATGATAGATGCTAGTTGAACAAGTTTGAATAGGTTTTGGAAGACTTTGATTTGATAAATTTGGTTTTCAAATTTTTAAAGGGTGTTTGGATATCAGTTTTAGCAGGGTTATAGTTTTGATTCATGCTTTGAAAACGTGTTAGAATACTTGTTATAGGTTAAGCTAGGTTTGTAGTTAGTTGGTAATCAGTTTAGAACAGATTTGGAAGCAAGTATTTGAGTTTTAAGTGAAAAGTAAGCTTGAAATCTGCATAACCATTTTGTTGCTTATTTTTCCTAGATCTTTGTGGTAGAATCTTGCAAACTGTTTAGAATCAGGTTTATTGAGTTATTGCTATTGATTGTGTACCATTTGGTGATTGTGTGTGCAAAGTTTGGTTGTTTGAAAGTCACTAGGATGCTTGTAATCTGCTAATCAAACCACCAGACTTATGCTTTTGTCTCAGAAACTTGATGTACATGATTTTGCTTGATTTGGTCTTGTGAGTGTTGTATTTGTGTGCTAAGTGTGATTGTTTCCTGTTTATCTTGACTCCCTTCACTCAGAAAGAGTGAAGGGGTGCCTTTGCTCCAAAAAACATCCACACAAAGAAGCACAAACCAAGTCCTCTTGGTTGCATACTTGATAATCAGAAACTCACCCAGACCTGGATACGTTTTGATTCATAACTTGTTGAATCTTGGTTAAATATTGTTTTGAATTTGTGTTTGTGAGCTTATAAGTTGTATTGTTTGAGTTTTTAAAAGCTAAAAAAGAAAAAAAAAATAAACTCCAAAAAGGACGTGGCCAGGACTCGAACCTGCGCCACTCCTCTCACAACACATACAAGTTACCATTGCGCCCTGGGGACTTTGACTGATAGATTTGGTTTTGAATTATATTTAAGGGTGTTTTGGTTTGGGCTTATTAAATCAAGCCGTGGCTTATTTATTCATTTTCAGCTTATTTATTAAGCTTTTTGGGCTTAGCTCATTTTTCCTAGGTTTTAAATAGAGTCTAGGATTTTTTCTGATTAAAAAAAATTATTTTTCCTATTATTTAATTAATTTCTAGGATTATTTTTAGTTTTATTTTTAGAAAGTCTATAAAAAATATTAAACAGTAATTAAAAACTACAAAAAAATAGTTTTTAGGTTTTAATTTGTATTTTTGAGGTTTACATATAAAAAAGTTTTCAAAAACTTTAATTTTTAATTTTATTTGATTTTAGGGTTTTTTAGCAACTTTAAAAATTAATATAAAATTAATTAAGAGGTTTTACAAACTTTAATTTTCATTTTATTCTTAGTTAGATTATTTAGGATTTTTGAGAATTTTTTAGAATTTATTTGAGGACTTTTAATTTTTTAGAATATTTTAATATTATTTTATTCATTAAAATAAAAAGTTTTATTTTTTTTTCTTTTTCATTTTTCCTAGGTTCTATATCATTAATTAGGACTTTTCCCATTTGTAGAATAATTTTTAGGCTTTTTAATATTTAAAAGTGATTTTTAGGGCTTTAATTAGCATTAAAAAGTCATTATTAAATTAATTAAAATGTTTTGGCAAGTTTGGATTTTTTGTAAACTCTTAGAATATTATTTGGGATTTTTTATTAATTTTTAGAAATTTTTAGGTTAAAATTTTAAATTTTGTGCTTTTTACGTTTTACGTCGTAACTTTCTAGTAGTGTTTTTACCTTATTTTTCTATTTTTCTAATTTTTCGTCTTCGTCATTTTCTCTTCTTTTCTTCTCATTAATAATCAAAAACATAATCAATCATTCAATACACAACACACGTGCCTCCTCGAGAGAACGAACTCACTTTCAAGGGTCATTTACACACGGTTTTCCTAAATCGTCGTGCTCACTTGCCCTACTTTGTTGCCTCTTTTTTCCTAAAAGGGTGTACAAAAGCCCAACATCACCCTTACATGGTTATAAATAGACCATGCCCGAGAAAATTAATTTCCGTTATTGAGTCAAAGCTTTCTGGTGAAATGCTTGACTTTAATATGAAAAGCGGGTTACTATTGGAAATAATAGCAAGCCATTTTGAGCATGTTTTAAATCATTTAAACTTCTGCTCGAACTTTATTTACAACCCCGTGTCATTATTGAATGCCATTTCTAGGATCGTAAATATTATCGATTCCAGAAGACATGCTCTTTTGATCAAAACATTTTTAAACACACAATTTTGAAAGGTTTAGAAAAACCTTTTGAAAAAATTCTTGAAAATGCGTTCAACGTTTTAAAAACCAATTACTTGAGCTTAAGAATTTGAATATCTTACTAAACGAGCTCAAGTCCGAGAAGTTGTAAACTTCCCGTTGTTAAGGATAAGTTACCATCGGCGATAAACTTTCCTTTTAACTGAAGAACGAGTCCTAAGTTGATATTTACTTAGAAGTCGTTTTCATGAGTTTGAAAACTTTTGAATGTTTTATCGGAAAGCTCATGACTGAGAAAGGTGAATTTCTCGTTATGAGAAGACGTTCTCTAATTTAAAAGATACACTTTCCTTTTTGAGCTTAAAACTTGGAATGTTTTAATACAAGCTCATGACCGAGAAAATTTAATTTCTCGTTATGAGGATAAGTTATCATGAAAGATAAACTTTCCTAAAATTGAAGTCCTAGTTACAGTATGATATTTAACTGTAAGTCATTGTGCATGAGCTTAAAAACTTCGAATGCTTTTAATATTAGGCCATGCCCGAGAAAAATTATTTCTCGTTATAAGGATAAGTTTATCATCATCGATAATCTTTCCTTTCTATGAAGTCCGGGGCAGAATCTGAAATGTGAATATACGCCATTTTACACGAGCTTAAGACCTTTGAATAGTTCTAATGTAAGCTCGTGTTCGAGAACATTTAATTTCTCGTTAGTGAGGATAAGTTTATCATCGACGATAAACTTTCCTTTCTTTGAAGATCGGGTCATCGTCTGATATTTAACGATGAGCCATATACACGTGCTTAAAACTTTTGAATAATTTTAATAATAGCTCGTGTCCGAGAAAATTTAATATCTCGTTTAGAGGGTAAGTTATCGTTGATGAGATAAACTTCCCTTTCTTTGAAGTTCGGGTCACAGACTGTGATTTGACCATGAGCCATATACACGAGCTTAAAATCGTTGAATAGTTTTAATGTAAGCTCGTGTCCGAGAAAAATTTAATTTCTCGTTTTGAGGGTAACTTATCGTTTCATAGATAAACTTCCCTTTCGTTTAAGTCCGGGTCACAATCTGTAATATGACTGTGAGCCATATACACTGTAAGCTTAACTGCAAATCCCCTGAGACACTTGTTTCTCTGATATCAGCTTCTTTAGTAACCAAACTCTGAGAGTTTCCTTAGTTGAACGGTATATAAAGATCGGACCGGTTTGTTTTTGTTGATCCTTGACTTTGGTACCTGCATTCTCAGTTGAAGTTTGTATGCTTTTATATGGGTTAGCGATATCTATCTTAGAACCCTGCGGGGATTCACGGTTTTCTTTTCTGGTGCCAGAGATGACCCGAGGAGATGATTCACTTGTCTTAGCTGGCAAACGTTTCCTTTTATAGAAAACTTTAAGTTCGGGCTTAAGTGATGTATCATCCTTTTCAATTTACTCCCTAGTAGTCTTAGTAGGATCAGAGACTATCCTAGTTAAAGGGCACTCGTTTCCTACAAGAGTGAAAGTTCTACCAGTGGGGCGCCAAACTTTACCAATGGGTTTGATTTTAGCTAACCACTGAGATTTAGTTCTAGCATGGGAGTTCACCTCATGAAGGAATTTCTTGAAACAAGAGTCATGATTTGCCTTAAAGACACATTTTCTACATGTTTTACAAGTAGCATATTTAATGTTCGAGTAAGATCTAGAATTCCTAGATGATTGATTGATGCTCCTAGAATATGACATGCTACGGTTAGCAGTGTTGGGTAATATAGAAGGCATCTGAATAGGTTTGAAATTCCTATCTCTTACTTGTGTCTTTTGAATAGCTTCCCTTAAACCAAATTTGTGATGAACGTCATTTGAAATAGTTCGAGACGTGTTCTTTGGACTATGTCTAGGGAGGCTAGATGCAATCGTGTGATTAGGTCTTACAAAAGCTGTTTTAGTCACATTGGCCCTAGTTGGTGGAGTGACTGGTCTAGAACGATTAACCATATCAAATTGGGAGGCAAACCGCGGTCTCGAGGATTTTGGTCGCTCGGATCTAAATGCAGTCGGTTGTCTAACAGACTCAATTTGAGGCGGTTTCCCCAAGATTGATGGTTTTTCAAACTTAGTGTCCACACTAGTTCTTTTAGTTTTCCTTAATTCATTTCTCAAAGCAGCTATAGCAAAAACCTTTTCTTGAACCTGAGCTTTTAAAGTCTCATTATCTTTAAGCAATTTGTCTTGGGATGCCAACTTAGATTCTAGCAACTTAATTTGTTACAAAAAATTATCCTTTTCAGCTTTAGAATCTAGAACTTTTTGATCCAATTTTCGTTCAAGAACAACGTTTGACTTTGCAAGTTTTCCAAAATATGTTTCAAATTTGTTCGTTTTCTTGGAAAATTCTAGTTTGGCATCCTCAAGATCTTTAGATTGCTGAGCTACAATCATTTCGAGCTCTTTAATCCTAGAATCAGAATTATTTAAAGAAGCAGTCATAAGGCACTTATCATGATGTTTAGCATTTTGAACACTTTCTCCCCCATTATGACTCACATCGGATGAATCAGAAGTGGTATCGCTATCACTCTTTTCCATCCCATGTTTGACATAATTAGATTCAGAATGCTCAACATGCTGTATATTGTTGAAACTTGGCACCTGAACAGTTGGTGCTAGTGACTTGATGCTCGGTACATGCTTTCCTCCTGATTCCTTGCCATTTCTTACCGTGACGACCAAATTGGCACCCGTTTCTTGCACCGGGCAGATCTGATCATCTTTTGACGACAGCTTGAAGCGTGTCTCTCTCTCATGTTCATGAGGTATTGCTGCATGCAATGATTTAGACGACTTCATGATTCTTTGAATCTGACCCTTTTTCAACCATATCTCGTTGTAATTAACTAACCTGACCTCAATACACTTCTCAAGTATATTGATGTGATTGAGTAAACCACTTCTAAAGGTTTCAGTCTGGCAACCCGTATGCAAGTTGAAAAGCTGGTGAAGGATTAGAGTCGAATAATCAAAAGGAGGTACCATTGTTGAGGCAAAGAAGTCCTTAAACTGTGTGCGAAGGATTTCTATACATATCTTCGCTTTAACCTCATGAAGATTCTTCCTTTCAAATTGCAACTGTAACTCATCCAAATTATTGAAAATCTTCTCTTTGAAATTATCCACTTTGCCAAAGAACATTTGAACCACGGTTGGAAGTTCGTTCAAGTTGTGCGGATAGAGAATTGCAAGGTGTGTCTTGAGCTCGTGAAAGATTTCCAATGTTTTTTGACACAATTTGATCTCTTTGAGTTGCATGTGTTGCAGTTCTCCCTGGTGAAATGTGGAATTCAACGAATCCATTGAATTTCGATGAAAGATAATTGTGGTTATGGTTGTTTTCAGGATTTTACAATTCTTGAAGAAACCGAAAAATTGAATTCACAGGATTTTAGAAACCAACGAAGAAATCGTAAAAATTCTTGGAAAAAAAATCCTTGTTTGGTGATTGAAAACGATGCTTGAAATCCTCTAAGTTTGTCTGAAGTGCAACTCTTTGTAAAAACCGAGAGATTGCTTTGTCGTTTAAGCACTTTCGTTTAAAAGATAAAAATGACCCGAGTCCTTCCAATAACAATACCCGTAAATCATTTCAATACCCCATTTACTTTGAAGAAAGTAATAAGAAAAAATCCAAAACGAGACTAAAGCTATCAAATAATACCCGAACCCACTAAATATCCACACGCGAATATATTAATATCAAATATATTAATATCAGATTCTAATATCTACTAAGCGAGTAATAGCACAGTTGTCAAGTTGGAAATAAATTTCCACACGCGTCTAAGAACAAGAAACGTGTAAGTGAGAACTTGATACAGTATTAATACCCTTTAACCCTACTTATACTCCCTCATAACCTAATGTTTAAAAAAAATCTTTGTTTCATCCGTCCCCCAGCCTTGTTACTCCCAAACTCATCTCACCGGCCTCATCTCCAAATCTCAAATTTCAGTCTCATTATTTAATCATTACTTAATTTCTCAATCATAACCAAATCGAAACACCCATCTCATTACTTAATTTCTCTCAGATCCTACTTCTTGTGTCATGTTAAATCATGAAAATAAGAAGAAAGACATACGAATCCACAAGGCAATGATGCTTCAAGATCTATGTAATAGATCTCAGGTAGGTGTATAATTATTTCGGTTTGATGTGTAATTTACGAAACAAACATGTAGATTTTAACAGTTTTGTTAAAAATCTTGGTTTAATTCGAATATCAATTTGGTTCAAATACCAACAGAGATCATTGATGATAAATCATTTCGTGTGTTTAGATCTTTAAAGATCGTGGCACGCATGTTTGTGAATCATGAAATGAATCTGAGATCCTGATTTGTTTTGAGTCTAGATGAATCTGAGATCCTGATTTGTTTTAAAGATAGGTGTCGATGAGTTTGTGTTTGTGTTTGGAGTCAGTTTGTGTCGAGGGTGAGTTGGCGGGTGTCAGGATTTGTGTGTGTTCGAAGAAAAATGATTATGAGTCGAGACTGAGTGTTGTGGAGTGAAATGTGTATAGTTGAAGTTCGTTTTTCTCAGTTCTTGCTAATTGAAAGTCCTAACAAGATCGGGTTTTTAACTGTTTCTGGTTGTTAATATTTTTTTGGATATTCTATTTGCTAATTCAAACAATCAATTAAAAGAAATGAAAAATATTAATCTACTTATACGTAAAACAAATTGCAAATACCAAATCTTTATTCAAATAAGGACAAGGTACTAGTAAACAAATCACAATTAACCAACTAACACGTTTAACAAGAAAATGTAACTAATTCAACAATCTAACAAATTTACCAAATTTAACAAACTTAACAAACTAGAAGATGTAACAAATTTCAACAAAATTACAACTAACTATTCTTACCCAATTCTAACAAACTTTTTAACAAAATTTTAACTATTTTTTTTACTAATTTTTTTATAAAATTTCTAAACCTTCCTTTTACAAAATCCCATTTTGATTATCAATTCTAACTGCTAAGACTAATAGTTTAACACTTAACAGATTTATAACCTCCTAGGACTGTAACTGAATTTTAACAACACAGGATCAAGGACTAAATTTGTATGATCACAAAATATTCTAAATTTAACAGTAAACAAATTCTACCATCAAAACTACTAAGCATGCAACGTAACTCTAAGCTAAACTTGCGTTTAATAGAAAAATGAGCTTAACCATTCCATCCGTAGTCGAGTCCGTTGATGGCGAAGCTTAGCGCTGAGCTAGCTTATCTATTGAACATGAACCATGAACTGACTGAATTCATCCTACAATTCCTCAAACTGAAAAACTGCCATCTCGGCCTACCCCGTTGTTGGCGAAAGCCTGCTGTTCTACTGGGTACGAACTTGCAACTAACTTCTCAACAACTTGTCCTATACTGAAAAATCAAATCCGTTTAAAACGAATAGTAGCCAGGGAACTGTTTTCGCTGAACAACTTATGATCAACTGGTGCGGTAATTCTTGCTGAACTACAGGAGCCAGTTTAACATCGAAGCAAGGCTATCACTACTTCGTTTGAACCACTACCCATCTGTTGTCTTTTTTCATTCAGTAACAAGCTCAGTTGTTTTAACCACAGTTCATCAAAACCAAGGACAAAATCTTCTGAACTCGCAAACTATCTCGATTACCACTAAGGACTGTCTACTGATCTAATCTGAATACTACTTGTTTTAATCGCAAACTTTCTGAATCGAACTAGATAAACTGAACTACTTCAAAACTCATCAGCTTTTCCCCTCCAAGAGCTGATCATTCAAATCAGATCAGCAATTCCAAACTCTGCTTTGCTATTACGGGAAGCTACTACTTCTGAACCGAAATCAAAACCACTCAAAACGATGCCGACTAAAACTAATTTCTACGAGCTCATGCGATTCAGCAATATCGAATACCATCTCCTAAACTCAAAACCGAATCTACTCGTTGTATAAGAATCACTATTTTGTGACTCAAAAACCACTACCAAATCACGAACAACTCTTGAATTGAATCAGAAACTTCATAAACGTACTCCAAATTCCATTAACATCACCAAAATGTAACTAGAACGCAAATGAGCAATAAAGTGCAGGAGTCATAAAGAATCCATGAGAAGATCGATTCCAAAAGTGTAAACTGAATTTTTATTGATATTTGAATGGTATTGATTACAAATTAGTTACACTAACCGTAACTAACTAGCTGAAAGTATGAGTATGTGTGTGTAAAAGACACTAAGAGATGAGAGAGAAATTTGCTAACTAATTTGTCTAACTAACTACTATGTGAAAATCTACACCTGGCTAACTAACTGTGTGTAAAAAAATTACACACTAAGTTCTACGTCCCCAAAAAAAATGAAATACATCTGCATGTATTTATAGGCGAGAGCATGCAGGGGTATAAAAGGTGATGATGTGTTATGAGCAGTGATAATCCGCCACGTGGCAGGAATTGGTTGGCTGTGAAATGTGTTGATCCGGATTGAAGCCCATATTGAAACGTGATTGGTTGTTTGAGAGAGTAGTGGGATCCGTGTGTTGTAGTTTATGCTTTCTGACTGGTGGACATATGAATATTTGGGATTGCTGAACATCTGTAGTGCGCTTTAAATGAAAATGTGTATTCATCCATTTAATGCTAATGATTGGAATTTGGAAGCTGTTGATATAATTGTCCATTTTTTCTTCAATCCGTGTGATAAAATTCTAGCTCTCTGATTGTTCAATAAGCAAACACAAGGATCACTACTTTCTGTTGTTGGCGAATTCAGTCCCTGAAATTGGCAGATTCATAATTTGAGCTTGACACTTCATTTCTCTGGCATACATAGTACTTTGACTTTCATCTTGAACATTTGAAGCCCTTTGACTTGTTTGACTTGAAGGTTGACCAGATTTGACTTTGATCTTAACTTTCTCAAAATTGCACTTTAGTCCTTCATCTCTTGAATGTTGTCAAGATAGGTCCTTTGTCTTCTCATGACTTCTCATTATTGATCCCTCTCTTGTCTTTTTCATCCAAATAAGGTTGCTTTCTTCTTGTTTGATTGTAAATGTATCCTTCTTACCTATTTATACACAAACACAAAACATACCACATAATTCCGCTTTATAGCACAAAGGTTAGGTATTTTTCATGTGTTTTAGGGTGATTTATTGATTAATTGATATGAGTTTTTGCTCATATCATGGAGTATGTAGATGGGCGAGTTGTTGTTTGTGTTTGGGTGAGTCTGAGTCTGTGTATGTGTCGAGTGTTGTGTGATTCTTGTCTTGTGAGTCGAGGGTCGGCTGTGTTATGTTGTGAGTTTAGTCGAGTCTTGTGTGATATGTTGGTTTAGTCCGTTGGTTGAGACGAGGTTGGTTTCTTTTGAGTCTTTTGTGTCGAGTGAGTCCGAGTGTCTTGTGGTCGAGACCAGTCAGTTATACCCAGAAAAAGTTCACTAAATATTGCTATCGAAATGTGTTAACACAACTATAGCCAGAAAAAGAACTGTCGCAATGTTCAAACTTAATCCGTCGGAATACTAGATCGGAATACTTGATCGGAATACTAGATTGGAATATCGATCGGAATACTGGATCGGAATATTGGATCAGAATATCGATCAGAATATTGGATCGGAATATAGGATCGGAATAGTGATCATAATAACAAAACCCTGATCTACCGCAATGTGACAAAAAAATGATGCATTGGAATATGGAAAGCAATATTAAAAACCCTTTTCCGACAGGTGTACTTTCAAAAATAATCAAAACCCACAACCCACAAAAAAAATATTTGAGCTATTATTAAATGGTCTTGATAAAAAATTTCAACTAGAATTTTCAATCAAAAATCAAAACCCATCATCCAAAAATTTTAATGTTAATAATCAAATATTAAAAATCAAAAATTTTAAGACCATCGTAATAACCAAAAATTTAGAGCTTGATAAAATCAAAACCCACTAGAATCAATCAAAACAAACACAAGAACAAACCAATCATCCATGGCTCTTGATACCATTTGTAGGTCCACGATTTCTTAAGATTGTTAATGTGTTGTAGTGATCTAAAGAGAGGGAGGGAGATGAAGAACTAGAGAGAGAAAGTTAGAGAGAGAAAGGAGAGGATTAAAGAAAGAAAGATTGATTAAGTGAAATGGGAACCAACAACCCCTCCTAAGCTAGGAGGGGGTATATATAGCCCACCCTACATGTAGGCTTTATGGGTTATATGTTTACATAATTATATCACGATCCCATACTAGAATATATCGGAGTGACCGATCCTTTCTAAATACGTAAAAACGTATTTCCAACAGAGCTTAGTACTTGTAGGTATCCACGTCCCGTACAAAGCGATGAAATGATCCGACACGGTAGCACCAATCTTATGGAAGATAGATTGTTCCCAAACACATAAAATACCTCCCGAGTTTCCCAAAGAATCACTAGTAACATACTGAAAATGGGAATTTCCCCAAAGAAATTTAACTTCCATTTCCGAAATATTCTCCATTCTGGTCTCCTGAATTGCTAAAAAATTTATTTTGTACCTGAAGTTTAACTCCTTGATCCACTCTCTTTTGGTCTTGTGGCCGAGACCTTGAACATTAAGGGAGAGAATCTTCATAAGAAAACATCATCAGCTCCTTTTGCACTAATTATATGTTCAAAGTCCTTCGTACATCCTTCCATCACGTAACCCATTTCTTGTCCAACCTTAATTATATCTCTAACATGTCTAACTGAAGCCCCTTTATGAACCTTCCGAGTCGAAATTTCAGATGAGAATTCTTTGTTAGGCTCACTAGCAGTAGATTCTACTTCCTTAGGATCAGTAACTCGAACAACATCTTCTTGATGAGAAGAATTATCCTCCCTCACTCCTGCATCCATATCTTGGTTGGGTGTAAAACCCGGTGGATGAGGTTTAGACGAAGACGAATGTGAATCAACATCATTAACAGGATGATTTCTAATATGTTCATAGATTCCAAATGGATCGTCAGACTTTAAAGTCTTAGTGGGATCATTAATATTAGGATGAACATTAGAATGTTTGTTACAATGGTTTGTTGCATACTTCCCGACATTGAACCGTTTTCAAAATCTGTTTCTGCGACTGCCTCATCATCACTTGCATTAATACCTCCCAACGAATTACCATCCTGGGATTCCTCATCCAAAGCATACAACTTTTTATTGTTATCGGCGAAGCTCGGTGACCACGTGAACAGCTCTTTGGCACACACTTTGTAAGTTTTTCCTTTGAAGCAAATCTTGAAGGATTCTAAGATATTTTTCTCTAACGAGGTCTTAATACATAGATGTGTCTGAGAAAAAAATCAAATCTATAGCTTCCTCTATATCCAAAATTTGCCCCCATTTGTTAACAATTCTTGAAAAAGTAGCATGAGACCAGGCACCCATTGGGACCCCTTTAACATCAAGCCATACTATACGTTCGTTACTTACAAAATCAGCTACTTCCAGCTCTATTACCTGAAACCAAGACTTCACTCCTGGATGAAATAGATAATTGGATCGAGCCTCTTCATTTTACAATTCAATCATAACCCATAACCCTCCCAAGTATGAAATATTTTTGACCTCGAATCCTTCCTTAGCAAGAATCATTTTCAAAGGATAATGGAACTAAATTCTTTGAGTTTACCATTTACATGTCTCGAATGATCTACATCAAAACCACACGAATCATCAATCAAAATTATTGGATCCTCAAGCACAGAGAATCTATTAGCTGAAGTGGATTTGTTGACTGCCTTTGCATAATTCTGAGCCGGAGAAGCAGTATATGAAGGGGTACTTTTAAGGACAGGTTTCGAGTGTTCATCGTTATGAGAATTGGACCCTTTGTACGTGTTACCCTTGGAGTAAGCCTGTGGTTTCTGAGATCTTTCATAATGCACCTGGTTCGCAAACATATGATATCGCCCAATCCAAATGGTGCGAAGATTATCCACTAGACGCTCTAGGTTACCAACTTTGATAAAACGGACAAATGCAAAACGCTTCCCCTCCTTAGACAATTTTAGGGGAATATAAACATCTACCACCGTACCGTATACGTCACATGAATCCCACAAATCCCGAGATGTGAATAGTGGGGGGAAATTAGTCACAAACAGTGACTTGGACAACCTGATCACACTATCTTCCTTAGAACCATGGCGATTCTTCTCAACATACCTCTGATTACGAGCAAAGGCCATCATAAAAAATGAGCTGAGTGAAACCCTAATACAAAAAAATTAACAGCGAAACCCTAATAATAAGAAAACTTATTTTAGTTTCTATTGCTTTAGTTGTTGAGGCAATCTTTTTAAAAAATCAACCTTACTTAATTTAGAGAATTTATGAACATCATTATTAAAATTTACAACTCTTTTTAATTACAATAGCTTTGGTATACAAATAAGAGGATTTACATTCTTATATTGACATGAATCAATTCATATAACTTTCATCAATTATTATATAATACAAGTACAAATATTTATAATCAAATTTTAATAATAAATATTTAAAATATTATATTGTAGACGCTTAATATGGGAAGAAGGTAATATTTTTTATTTTTATTGATATCCAAAACTAATAATCAAATTATTTACTTTTGAGTTACTTTACAAGATATACCGATGCCGGTCTTTCTTCTTCATTATTAACGTCAAAAAATATTCGACCCCTTTAACTCAAAATCCTACCTCCACTCACCCTTACGCATCTCCACGTTATATACTCCTAATATTTACTTTTCAAACTCTGCAAAAAAAATTAACCTTTGGAGTATATTAAATAATACTTTGCCATTTAAGCTCTTGAAATATCACAAGCTTGCTAAAAAGGATTACAACTTGTGAAGCGCGGGTATTTAGACCACGTTCAAATACGTTTATGGAAAGGTCGTCGTTCGATAAAACGTTAAGAAATGTTTCTTTCTAAGAAATCACGAAGCAACTTCTTAAGTGCTAATGTGGCACACTTGTATTTACATGATATCTTGATAGGCTTTTGCCTTATAATAGGATGAGATATGGGTGTTTAAAATGACAATACAAAAATAACAATAAGAACTCTATAATCCTTCGTCTCCCAATCAAATTGACTATTTCCTCAAAATGTCAACTTTAAAAGGGTCACAACACCTCAAAATACAACTCACAGAGATAGAAGCAGCAACAAAAAACTTCGGAACATGTATCGGAAAAGGTGGATACGGGTTGGTTTACAAAGGAGAGCTCTTTATCTCCGGAAAACTTACAACTGTTGCTATAAAGCGGTTAAGCCAGTATTTCGGACAAGGCTCAAAGGAGTTCTTGACTGAGATTCAGCTGCTGTCAGGTCAAAAGCATCCCAACTTGGTATCTCTTCTTGGTTTTTGCGACGAGGGAAAGGAGAAGATTATAGTTTATGAATATGCTGAGCGTGAAAGTTTGGATAAATATTTAAGGCGCAGCGCTAACACTTATACTCTTACTTGGCTGGAAAGACTCAAAATATGTGTTGATGCAGCTCGTGGACTTGAGCACCTTCATAGTCATGTTGGAGAGCATCTTACCATAATTCATCGGGATGTAAAAAGTGCAAACATTTTGATAGATGAGAATTGGGTAGGCAAAGTTTCTGATCTTGGATTGTCCAAGTTAAGCTTAGCTGGTTTCGGTAGAAGCGCTGTTATAACACATGCTTGTGGCACACCAGGCTATTGTGAGCCAGAATATATTATTACTGGTATTGTGAAGAAAGAATCTGACGTATACTCTTTCGGAATGGTACTATTTGAGGTATTGTGTGGGAGACTTTGCAACCTTAGGGACGATGATGGTTTCTTATTATCAGCTCCATTGGTTAAAAAGTACTATGAAATGAATAAAGTAGATGAGATTGTTGATCCAAGTTTATTGGAACACATGAGCTCATCCTCTATGAGCAAATTTTCTGAAATTGCATATAGATGCTTACATGATATACGAGAAGAACGACCTCCCATGTCTCTTGTGAGAGAAGATATCCAAGAGCTACTCGATATCCAGGTAAGTAATTAGTTCTGTACATGCTTTCATAATACAAATCATGGATAGCATATAGTGTCCTTTACGAATGTGTCCGAATAATTTTACGCGAATCAGTAATTTGCTTCACAAAACATCATTTATGGCTAGTTTGGTTGGTATAGTCTTCTGTTCCATACATACAAACTTGACCAGTTATACTGCAAGCTGCTAAAAAGGCATCAAGTGTTTGATGGCTGGCACAAAGGATCCTGTTTTGACTTGATTAGTGGATCAATCCGTCTGGTCTTTCATCTGTAGCTACTAAGCATTTTTAAGTTTAAATTTTGCTGACAATTGCCGATATGTCTGTCTTACATTCGTATGTTACTTCATCTGCTATGCTTCATATTTCAAAAGACTTATTTCATTAATTGCAATAAATATGTCAATAAGTTATGTCCTTTCATTGCACAAACATACTCCAATGCTAAGTTTTTGAAAAAGGGAAAAGTTATACTACAAAGAAGTAAGAATAATCAAGCATTGATTGCAAAAAGTTTTTTTCAAACCAGTTAGAAGAAATCTAAATCTTTGAAGAAAGCTTTTAGAAAAGCTATGTTCTACAATGATAAAAAATCATAAAAACGTTTACTGAAAAGTTATTGCAAAAGTTTTACATTGCATATGCTTTTAAAGCATATAGAGTTATTGCATAGTCTTTTCATATAAGAGTTGATTTTCACGCTCCACTTAGTTATTTGTACACATAAATTATGTGTATTATAACAATTGTACTTTTAATAATTATACACTTCATGATGTAGTGAAAACACAAAGTAACAAAGATAGATAATTGAACCTGTTCCAAAGAATGACAGATACAATCCTTCCAACTATCGTTGATTCAAAAGAATACCGATAATCAGGCAAACTCTAACAATCGTTGATTCAATGAATACCCGATTATTAAGAGAAAATTGAACAATAAACCCTAACCTGGATTCAAGTCAATTAACAAAGACTAAAAGTCTATTTTTTTATTCATAAATAATAATCCTTACAATAAACCAAAGTCCTAATTTTATAGGAAAACTAAACTTAGAGAAAAAGAAAAAAATATTCTTCCTAGAAAACACAAAATAAAAACATTAAATAAAAGATATCACAAAATAAGAAAACTAAATAAAAGATGTCACAAAATAAAACTAAATAAGAAGTTTATTTTTATGCTCCTCCATCATTCTCCCTCACTTCAAAAAACTCGTCCTCGAGTTTGTCTCACCCGTCTCTTGTACTCGTAGCATCCAAATTCGTATCCCTTGCATCAAATTACCGTTTTTTAAAATGAATCGACCTCTAACCTTGATCGTCTTAAAACCCAACTTGTCAACCATGGTAGTTTGGATCATTGAAGAATAAATATTATTAGCAACAACTACAGTGTCTTCAATGTTGTCTTCTTCTCCACTAAATTCTTCTTTCCCGATAAATCCTTCTTCTTCCCCAATGACATCTTCAACATCAATATCATAAACTAGCATATATTCTTCTTCATATTGGTCATCATCAAATATTGGAGGTCCTTTATAATCATCACTAGCCTCACCATAATCATTCCATTCATCAAAAGATAAACCATCACTCTTGAAAAACGGATATTCTAACATCTTAATCAGGAACTTCGGCTCTGATACCAACTGATGTAGACTAAAAAACAAAAGTAACAAAGATAGATAATTGAATCTGTTGATTCCAAGAATGCCAGACACAATCCTTCTAACTATCGTTGATTCAAAAGAATACTGATAATCAGGTAAACTCCAACAATCGTTGATTCAACGAATACCCGATTATTTGGATGAAATCGAACAATAAACCTTAACCTGGATTTAAGTTGATTAACAAAAGACTAAAAGTCTGTAATTTTTCATATCTCAATAATACCCTTACAATGAACCAAAGTCCTAATTTTATAGGAAAACTAAACTTAGGAAAAAAGATAACAATATTCTTCCCAGGAAACACAAAATCAGAAAAATAAGTAAAACGTACCACAAAATAAGAAAATTAAAATAAAATATATCATAAACTAAGGAAACTAAATACTCAGTTTATTCTTCTTTCTCCATCACTTCACTAAATAATACTATATAAAAATATAAATGACAAAAGCAATAAAAACAGTTTAAATGTGCAAATAAGTTTGAATAATGTGCAAATTATTAGCTTTTTCACATTTATACCCATAACTCAATTAAAAACCAATAAAAACAAAACACAAATACAAACGCACCAAAAATGACTTTCTCACCGTTCGACGATTTCAATGTATAACTCACACGTGAGTTTTGATGGGAAATATTAGGGGTATCATTAGGTTTGGTTTTCAGGTTATTCGGTTTATTAGGTTAAATTTTTGTTAATCAATTTAAAAATCGAACCGAACTAGATTTCAATCGGACCGAACCGAAAACCGAAACTTTAATTCAGTTTGTTTTTCGGGTTGACCCGAATAACTAGATTATCCAAATTTTCTAAGAAAATATATAATTATATAGATATTTAATAAAAAAATATTATTTCAAACATAAAAACTACTTTTTACATTAAAATTATATTTTGATAATTAATTTATATATATTAAGATTAAATTAAATTTTAATAACTATTTTATACAAATAAATATATAAAAAATATATATATAGTTGTATAATTTTGGTTTTCGATTCGGTTATCGGATCCGATTGCCAAACTCATATCCAATTTGAAACCATATTTGTAGTTCGGTTATGACCCAAAAACCGAATTCTATTTTCAGTTTGGTTCTAGTTCGGGTTCAATTCGATTCGATTTTCGATTTTTGTGAATCAAATCCAAATTATGAACACTCCTAAGGGAGGAATAAGTTATGCGTAAGAAATCACATCTAACTCGCATTGTTACTTCGCTTAGAGAGAAAGAGAAAGGTGTCACAACACACCCAACCCTCTTCATTTGGACTTCATAGCTGCCACATCAGCGCCACATCACACCAACCTCTCACTTATAACACACCTAACCTTTCTTCACTTAGGCCTCACAAAAATACCACATCACTCACAAAAATACACTCTTCACTTTGGCAACGGATATATGTTTGCATACGTGGCTCGTCGTTCAGATTTCGGTTTTCCAAAATATACACGGCGAAGAGGGGGTGGGTGTGGCAACGAGAGGCGACGAGCCTCGACGAGACTGCCACGTCGTCCCGACGAACCCCCAAAGTCATGACAGCCTCCTCTCTTAGCCTATTAATAACCAAAACTAATACGACGAGCAGATCGATGTATAATCATAACATAAATTTGATTTCACTATACTCCTTCCGTTCTAAATTAATAGTTCCTGACAAAAAACACATTGTCTAAGAAAATATCACTATTATTGCATTATCTCTCTTACTTTTTTTGCAAATTGACACTCTTACTTTTATGCAATTAATTAAAATTTATATATAGTTTGTAATTTCTAGTAACATTAGGTAAAATAAAGTAAACTTGTTACATTACTTATATCTATTTTTGAAGAGAGATTATAATTTTTAGACAGCCAAAAATAGTGTAAAGGATTATAAACTCGAGATGGAAAGAGTATATATTATTGTGCTTTTAATTACTTTAAGAACTCCATAAATGTCATTTTCGTATATGTCATTGTCAATATACATATTTTACGTAAAAATGTTTCAACCCTATATTGTGTTGGTCTTTTTTAATTTTTCTTATTTTTAGTATAAAGTTATAATTCTTTAATTTAAATAATTATTATCTTCTGATAAAAATATATAGTTTAATAAAATGCATTTTATTATAAATTTATTTTTCTTACTTTTTGATAGAATAAAATTTTAACCTCATCTAATTAGTTAGACTATACTTTAAATCTTATAATAATAATTCAAACAAGATTAATATAATAAGTTTTATTAAACTTTCGTATCTATTTTTAATATTAAACAGTTAAATTAAGACGTCTAGAAAAATGTTGAAAAAAAATGAGACAGAAGAAATAACTACGTTTTAGTTTATAAAATGTTTTCTCTCTCTAATAGTTTGGTTGGTGGGTTTTGTTGGTTTTAGAGCATATCTAATGGGAATTTTTCAAAAGCTTTTTAAAAGACGTGGTACTATTTCATCAAGTTATTAACATGGCTTTTTGCATTAGAGAGGATGACTTGAAATACTAAATACTTGGTATTTGTCAAGTGTTTAAAGCAAAGACTTGACACAATTATTTATTCATTTTATGCACAAACATTCACTACCGAACCAGTTATTGCAATAACTTCATACTTTTAAAATAGTTTTTTGCATTAGAGAGTAAGTTTATACAAAAGACTTTTTTATCACAAAATTGAATGAACATTTGTATAATAAATATATGAAGTCTTTGAAAAACTTATGCAACATGTATGATCTTAGTATGATAGAAGCTTTTTGTCCACCGTTTTGTCAATACTCTTTGGACTCAAATGAAAGTTTTGTTCCCATCTTCAATCCAAGTCTACTCCATGACTTTTATGACATATGTCATCATGAGAAAAGTTATTTTGGAGCCTTGTTTTTTGGTGGAAACCAAGGGACAAATCCCCACCCTTCATTTAGCTTTGATCTAAGGGTGGGGATTAATCTAAGATTTAATTTGTCAAAACCTATTTTTATGTCTAATTAAATAAAGTATTCTTTTTAATAGTTCCTTTTACTTTCCTTTTTTCACACAGTGAAATGTGTTTTCACACAGTCGCCATCACCACACCACTGGCCACCTGCGCATTTTCTTTAACTGACCACCACCGTCCACCACCGTCAGATCCATCCTGAAACCCTAACCACCACAATCACCTCCGTAGCAAACCCCTAAAAGTGATTGATTTTCTACTTGTTTTGTTCAAGATCTCTTGTTTGCTTCTCATAATCATCTATAATCATCATCATCGTAATCCTCATCTACCAAATGCCTCTGCCACGTCATCAAACCACCACAACCGTCCACCAGATGGATAATGGAGATGTTAATGATGAAGTGTTGTTGATTGATCTTTTGTATCAGAATGAGGAGGTAACAGACATGGTGTTTAATTGAATGAGGGGTTTTGAGTGTTTTTCTTTCAGTTACGTTTATGAAGCACGTGAGTTGTTGAGAAAAGTTGGTGAGGTAGACGGATGTTCACTGGATGTAGTCTCGCTACACGTTACTGTGTAATATCATCAATGATATTTTATCACCGGTGATATTTTTATTGTTTTATCACTAGTGAAGTATCACTAGTAATAAACCAATGAAATATCACGTTACTGTGTAATATCATCAGTGATAATTTATCACCGGTGATATTTTTATTGTTTTATCACTAGTGAAGTATCACTAGTAATAAACCAATGAAATATCACGTTACTGTGTAATATCATCGGTGATATTTTATCACCGGTGATATTTTTATTGTTTTATCACTAGTAATAAACCAATGAAATATCACGTTAGTATATCACCGTTGATATTTTATTGCTTTATCACGATAAACCAATAAAATATCACGTTACTGTGTAATATCACCGGTGATATTTTATTGTTTTATCACTAGTGAAGTATCACTAGTAATAAACCAATGAAATATCACGTTACTGTGTAATATCACCGGTGATATTTTATTATCAGTGATATTTTTGTTGTTTTATCACTAGTAATAAACCAATGTATTGGGATGGAAGGCGGGGTTAGTATTTGGGAGGGAAGTCGGGGTTGGTCTGAACTGCTGAGGGTGACCCATCTGCTGCTGCTATTGTGACCACCTACCTTCATCAGATTTCAAAGCACTTTCAACTTCAATTCTTCTTTTAGGCGTTTCATCAAACACCTTATCATCACCAATCAGCCTTATGAATCGGTTCGTTTTTAATCGATTTTTTTCAGGGATCGGTTGATTTAATGGTCATTTCTTCCATTTGTGTGTTTATTTCGTGATTTGCAAGGTTAATTTGTGTAGATTTATGGATTTTTTTGTTAGAGTTTGTTGTAGAGAGAGGGTTTGATGTAGAGAGAGAAGGTTTGAGATCTGTGTGTTTTGTTTTACAGAAATGAAGGGTAAGTGAGATTTATAACATATTTTTCGTTTTGGTCCCTTAGTCTTCTTTTCATAAATTGGCAATTTTAGTCCCTCCGTGTTTTTTATCATTTGATCTGGTCCCTCCCAAATGGATGGTCCGGATTGAGCCCTTGGTTTCCACCAAAATACAAGACTCTTTAATAACCGGACTCATATGTCATCGTTAATATATTGCAAAAATGTTACAACCGTATATTATTTTGTCCTTTGTTTTCTTTTTTTAATTAGTTTTTTCCCGGGCCCTGGTATGTGTGTCTTATTTAGAGATGGTAAAAAATTTCGAATCGACGGAGAATTCAATACCCGAATTCGATTTGACCAGGGATTCCTCGAGTTGACCGGGTATGGGGATGGGGTGGAGATTCCTCGATAATAAAAAGCGGGTATGAAGGCGGGGATGGTAATACCCTTGGTTCCTCAAACCCGTCCCCAAACCTGCCCCCGAATAGCTATATTCTACATATACATTTATATATCTTGTATGTTTTAAATATATACTAGATATTTGAAACACTATCAATCGATGATTAATATAACCTTTGAAACTAACCTTCTAGGATGAACTCTTGTGTGTTAATTTTGTTATTTTTAATACTGAGCATGATCGTATAAATGTTGATCTCGTTAATGTTATTTGATATTACCGTATTGTGTTATTCGTAATGGTTGCGTCATTTGAAACATAGTTTACATGTTAATTTTGTAACGGGAGAAAAATCCCCGATTCCCCATTGGGGATCCCCGTTCCCCGCAGGAGATGGGGATGGTACGTAGCTTTTAATCCCCGATGGGGACGGGGATAAGGACGGGGATGGGGAAAGATATTTAACTTTGGGGATAGGAATGGTAGCAAATATTCTCCTCAAACCCGGCCCCGTTGACATCTCTAGTCTTATTATTTTATTTAGCTAAGTAGGGTGTCTTGTATTTTCTATTGTTTCTTTTTTTTTTAAGTTTTATTTTATGTTGCTTTTCAAAAAAAGAAAAATATGTTTAGCTTAAATTAATATTTTTTTATTTTATAAAATATTCTAAATTTAAACTCAAAATTTAAATTCAAATCCAAACCTAATTTAAATCCTAAACTCATGACCAAGTTATACTTAGGGGAAGGGAACCAACATTTGGAGACAGTCGTTATTTTGTAAAAGTTTAATGTAATTCAATATAAACTCAATTAATCAAATGTTAGTCTTTTTTTTTTAATATAATAAAAAAATTCATTTTCATTTTTTTAAATTTAATATTTCAAAAACTGCTAATCGTTACACAAAACAAAAAATACTATCGCGACAAAAATTAAATTATATTTCTTAGAGTGCCACATGTATATACTTTCGACGAACATTTTGTCTCATCTTTTTCTTAATTCATTGAGGAAACTTATATATGATTTTCTGAAATTATGTTTAGAGAACTCATATATGCCCTTTTATAGAAAGATATTTAATTCTCGTCATAATGATATATATATTTTTTCGCTTAACGATTTACGGTTTGTGAGATATTTAATCCTTATTAAAAAAGTGAAGTGAGTTTTTTTTATTTTTAATAAAAGGATAAATGAATATGATTGGTTCTTTGATATATGTTAAACCAAGTGTTTATATTGAATTTAACTCGAAAAGCTCATATCTAGTTTTTTTTGGGTTACATTTGTTTCAGACTCAACATTGACATCTATTGGATTGTCTGAATTCGGTGCAATGGCCACAAAAATTGATATCTAGTTTCATACTTTCATAGCATAACTCTTGAACTAGATGAAAACATTCACACACACTCACAGAAAAAGAAAAAAAAATGGAAATCGCTTGAGAATGAGATAGGCAGTAACAAATTTGTTATCGAGTAAACTGCAAAATATATTTTTATAGTTTGAAATTTCTCACACAATATATCCCTTAGTAAAACTATTAGCACTATACATTACTCGTTAAGCAAACATTTGTCACAATACATCCATCAGGACTAACGATGCAATTTTTTCTCGTTAACTTCTGACGGGGGATGTATTTTGCAAAAGAAAAACATTTCAAAAAAAAATTTTAATTCGTTTAAAAAAATAAAAGTTTAACATTTTTTCGGAAAAAAATTTAGTTTTCTTATGAAATTTAAAAAAAATACATTTTCTTTTTCTTCGAATTATTTTCAATAAGTTTTCAAACATTAATTTCAAAATTTTTTTAAATAATTTGTTCCGTCAAAAAAAAACATTTTTTTATAACTTTTTTAAAATTAACTGAATTTGCCTTCTAAAAAGATATAAATTTTATTTTAAATACATTCGAACATTTTTTTAAAATTAAACATTTTCATAAAAAAATAAAAATTAAATTTCATTTAACATTTTTTGTTTTGAAAAATAAATTTTTTATCTAAGTCTCTTAAAAAGAAACATAAAATATTTTATAACAAAACTTTTTAAAGATTTTCTTTTTAAAGTTCGAAAACATATTAAAAAATATTGTTTTTTAAAAGAAAAAATTCAGTTAGTTTTTAAAAATTAGTTCAAAATTAAAACAAAAAATGCTTTTTTTTAAAGGAACAAATTCAGTAAAAAGACTAAAACATTTTAAAAATTAAGTTCCTTTAAAAAAATAAAATAATGTTTGAATACTTTTTAAAAAAATTCGAAAAAAAAGATAAATATATTAATTTTTTATAACCATTTTCAAGAAGAAAACTAAAAAAAAATTCCGAAAAAAAGTTAAAACTTTTATTTTGAAAAAAAATAGAACTTTTTTTTTGAAATCTTTTAATTTTAATGAAATTTAATTTTTATTATTTTTAAGAAAACGTTTAATTTAAAAATAATGTTCGAAAATATTTAAAATAAATAAATTTTTTATTGTTTTGGAAGGAATAAATTAATTAAATTTTAAAAAATTAGTTAAAAGCTAGAAGAAAACAAATGTTCTTCTTTAAAACAATTTTCAATAAGAAAACTGAAATTTTATCAAAAAAAATGTTTAAACTTTTATTTTCGAAAAAAGTTTGAAATTTTTTTTCTTTTGCAAAATACATCCCTCGTCAGAAGTTAACGAGAAAAATATGCATCGTTAGTCTTGAGGGATGTATTGTGACAAACATTTGCCTAACGGGTGATGTATAGTGCCAATAGTTTCACCAAGGGATGTATTGTGTGAGAAACTTCAAAGCACAGAGATGTATTTTGCAGTTTACTCTTTGTTATTTCTTCTGAATGGTAGTTATAATGAATTAAACCAAGGTTGAAAAAATCGTGAATCGCTAGCCTGTCGGTCGACCACCTTGTAACTTGTAATCGTTCTAGGTGGGATTAATCAATGATTAATCGGATTGTTACTTTTAGCAAATTTTTGGTATTTCCGGCAAGTTTTGGTTATTTATAACGAGTTTTAGGTACTTTCGGCAATATTATTCTTAAAATACAACTTATCATACATATAAATAGTAAATATAAGTTATAAACACAAGTTTACAATGAGTTTTCAGTATTTTTGGCAACATTTTCAAGTTTTCGGCAAGTTTGACATCCCTTGTTTGTCGTTGACCACAGTTGACCGTTATTAATCGTCTTTTCATTAATCGATAAGGTTGAGAGCCTTGTAGTGATAAGCGATGATTAATCGACCTTATAAACTTTTTTTTGCAACATTGATTAAACATATAAAAATATATCAGTGTTTTTCTTTTGACAGGTGGAAAGTGAGTTTGGGAAGGAATTTGGATCATGGCCGTATGAGGAACTCTTCGCTATACGTTACATGGACATTCATTATGATAAAAGCAACATGGTATATTTCTGTGTGGTTCTTATTAGATTTTGCGGTTAAATGCTTTGTAGTGTAAAAAATGAGGTTAGTCCACTTAGGGGGTGTTTGTTTTAGCTTATATAATGGGCTTATAAGCTTATTAGCTTATATAAGCTTATAAGCCCAAACCAAGTGTTTGGTTAAGCTTATATAAGTGGGCTTATAAGCTTATATATGGGTGTTTTGATAAGCCACAAAAATGTGGCTTTTTTATGAAGGTTTGAGCTTATATAACATATTTACCATTTTACCCTCATGTTAACTTAAGCTTATATAAGCCATGGGCTTATAAGCTTATTAAACATAGGCTTATATAAGCCATAAATGGCTTATATAAGCCCATTACATAAGCTAAAACAAACACCCCCTTATAGTCTTATAGGGGGAAATACCCCGTCTAAATAACCCGCGATGCAATATGATCTCTAAGCTCATAAGTATACATGTATAATACAAAAGTTAAAAAATGTAGACGTACCCATGAACCCGGCCGGGAAAATCTCTTTGGCCCTTTATATATTTGAAATGGGGCTCGTGAGGCCTTATCCTGAATCTGTTCTCACGTAAGAACCAAAATTGTTTTCGTGTCTAGAAACATAGATGTATAAATGTATGTGGTATTATCCCCTTGGATAATATCTTAATCATTGGAAAATATTGAGGTCTTGAACTGGCGATATCTCATTTCTGATCATGTGTAGTCTTTGTTTTGATGTAACAGTTCCCTTGGATAAACAACTATGGTAGAAAATGTTTGCTATTATCTGCAAAAAGATGTGTAGTTTCCAAGCAGGAAAAGTATCTTACCTGGGTGTTCCAACCTGATTTGTACGTACAAGTTTGTAAATAAGCATTTCTTTCACATATATTTCTATGAATGTAAATTTACTTCCTCTAGATGAACACAATCATATATACCCTTCCTTTAACACTTAATTATGCCAAAGCGAATAATTGGAAACCTTCGTCATCCTAGATCAAACATCTTGTTCACCCTTTCGACATAATTTCAAAATACACATTCTCATTAGACATCAAATTATGGCAATGCTTTTAACGTTCATAAGTTGGCAGGTTTGCAATGGTATCCGAGTTTGCTTCATGGAAATTCATTCACATTCATTGCGAAATAAACCCCATGATGTTATCATTAGGCAGCATCTATACAGCTAGCTTAGTGTTCAAGTTTACTGAGAAGCCCAATGCAGATCTTAAGCTCTATAAGTTGATAACAATTAAATGGAAAAAAGAAGAGTTGAGTGTATGCTCTACGCATACTGCAGAACTGACATCAGACAAGTGGTACGCGATAAAAATGTGGAATTTCATTCATCATAAGTTAATCAAGGATTTTCACTTTGTGATAGAGGAATTCTCATGTCCAGAAGATCCTTACATGCCTAGGCATGGTCTCATGGTTCAAGGAATCCAGTTTCAGCCTGCTGATCTGGTAAGTGTCTCTCTTTTTTTGATACATAATTGATATTCAGTTTATTTTCTTGACCACGAGTATTTGCACAAAATTTTCCTTCTTGGACTTAACCCACACTCTTCATTACGGAGATTGTGAGATATTTATAATATTGGAACCATAATAATTAATAGTTATCATCATTTAGATCAAGCATGAAGGAAATGAGGCACTCAACATTACTTCAATATCAAATGAAGATGCACACTGGGACAAGAACTTACGACGTGTTTTTCAACAATATTTGAAGGTTCCAGACAGTGCTGTGAGCTACATCACCGTAAAGGAGTTTCACTTCCATTGTTCTGCGGGTTTCCTTGGTTATAACCGCGAACTGGTAACTACATTTTGTTGTAAATCTATAAACTTCGAACTGGCTTCAACTAATCATTAACTTATAGTCTTTTCTTATTTATTTGGTTAATAGTGGTTTTCACTTTGCCAATCCACTGGTGGCATATGTTCTATGATGCCGCTTGTCAATAGCTTACGTGAAAACTTTCTTGAGGATCCTACTACTATGGGTTTTTCTGAATCCAGGTTATTTTTCCTTAACTATAAGTTATACAGTATAAGTGTTCTCTTATATAGTATATCCAAGTATCCAACTAATATAAATTTTGACATCTACAGGTTCGGAAAGGTGAAAAAAATTGAAAGTAAAAGGTGGCATATGTTCACATGTAGACTTTGGGCACCCATCTTTTCACCCAATAATTTATATGCAATCTACCTTGTGTTCAAGTTTGCAGACAACCATGTTCTACTTGATAATATTCGTTTGTGGACAATCTGGTACTGGTTGGATGACATCGATCAAGGTGCAGTTATAGCACATTTAAATTTTCCTCCACCGATGAATATACCAACTATAAAGTCAGACAATGAGAATGGATCACCTGAATCGTCAAATATACCAAAACCCGAAGAAGTTAGGATACCGAAAGGTTCCAAAGAATTTGAGGAACAAAATTGGATGGAACAAAGGACAGATGGCTGGATGGAGGTCATGCTGTGCAAAAAGTTACACCGGTTAGAACATCATTATACATTGAAGGTGGAAATGTATAGCAAAATAGGGCCTTTTCATGAAATTATCGTCGAAGGAATCGAATTTAGGCCCGTGAGAAAATGTATCTAAAAGACATGAAATTTGAACACTAACATGTCAAGTTCTCTGTCTTTTTCTTTTCTTTTTGTTATTTTATAATGTTTGGTGATAAAAAAGGGATAAGCTGGAAAAACCATCGGTGGCTATAATATGTGGAGAAAGCTCGGCCATTATGAAGAACAAGATCCCAGAAAGGCAGAAGATTCGTAATACATTTAGTTGTAAAACTCAATTTTTAAAAATATGAAACTTGATATTTCATTTCATTTTAAAAATATGAACCTCATTTTATTTCGTAAATTTTCATTTCGTTTCATATAATTGTGAATTTGAATTTAATTAAAAAATTTTAAACCTTATGTTATATGATTTTAAAAATTAAAGGATTTTAACATAAAGTTATATATACTAAACTAGACTATAGACCCGTAGGTTTTGCGGGTTGCAATTAATTAAAAATAATATATTAAATAATTCGTTAAACCGACTGGATTTGTTGGAAAATGTTGAAAAGTCTAACGGACTCAAATCAATTTAATTTGTAGACACGTATAATTCAGATATAACTCAAGCTAAACGTGATATATAGAATAATACACTATACATCTTAAAATATATAAGTTAAAACA
Organism: Glebionis coronaria; assembly: GCA_025667525.1. Classification (NCBI taxonomy): domain Eukaryota; kingdom Viridiplantae; phylum Streptophyta; class Magnoliopsida; order Asterales; family Asteraceae; genus Glebionis; species Glebionis coronaria. The sequence continues at coordinate 490,159,969 of CM046876.1, read as the reverse complement.
TACTATAACAAACATAAAAATATACTACTAATTTCAAATATTTGTAGCACTATATACTGAAAGCAATATGCCAACAGCATGCAATAGACCTCGCGTGCATAATGTATGTAAGATAATCCGTTTAGAAACACAATCAAAGTTAAACAATTATAGTTATCAACATTTACGAAAGCAACTACTAAAGAAATGTATATCAATTTTACATTTTTACCACATCTAAAAAGGAGCACACACAGTACCTAATGTGTTACCTGCTTACAAAGCCATTAGAAAATTTTATTTAATTTCACATGCTTTGTAACTATTTGATTCCTCATCTTCCTTAGCCTGTCCATGTAACATGCTTCTTGATCGACTATAACTGATGGCCAACCATTGCTGCTGTACCTACCCGTCTCCACTGATTAGTAGGCAAATTCCAATTTTATATTTTCCTCTAGTTAGGACTCAAGTTTAGGCAGGTCACACTATGTTTTACTTGAGTTTTAGATTTTTAGTTTGGTTATCAAGGTGAAATATGTACTAGAATGTCCTAGACTCCATAGTTATACATTGTTTTTGTTTTGATCGTATGATATGCGACTCAAATGTCAACAAATAGGTTTTAGGTTTTAGGTTTTAATGTTGAACCTCGTAGTAGCAAGTAAATCACTAATTGCCTAACTGGACCAGCCGAAAGAAGATGATTCTAATATAAAGCAAACTGGACGGATTGACTGATGGGTCAAAATGTGGTCGACTCAAAAGAGGTACTAAGATTTTTTTTTAAAGTTGAAATGGGTCGAGCCAGGTTGGGTTGCAATAACTAATGTTTCTTTATACATTTATAATCTCATATTATTAATTTGTGTGAGAACGAGTAGTGTAAACTAAATCGACCTATGCATAAGTTATGGGTTGAAATGACAACCCTTATGTAACACATACGAAACAATGAGAGATAAAGGTTATTATTGAGGCGCCTGATTAACTCCATGTCTGTTATGACATGCATATCTTGAGGACTTCTGGGCACGCTCTTATTCGGGAGCATTCGTCTTTATTCTGTGAAGTCTTTCGTGGATTCTCCGTGCATCTTCTTGACCGTTGCCAATGAGACTGGATCCCTATTATACTTCTTTCGCTGAGTATAATTTCTTCTAAACGCCGAGCATAGTTCATCGAAGCTGTTGATGCTCCGGTGGGAAGTTTTTCAAACCAGTCACGGGCGTTACCAATCAGGGTTGAATTAAACATTTGGCACCATATAGGCATCCGCCATCGTTCAATTTTAGCTTGCACTGTGAAAACTTTGAGATGGTCGTCTGGATCACCAGACCCATCATAGGTTTTGACACACACCAGCATGCGGTGTTTTTTGTCCTCGGAGTAATTTTGTATGCGGGTCGTGAAGGCATCCTGTCTTTCGCTACACCATGGAAGGGAGAGGTCTTCTTCATCGTCCGTGTGATAATGGGAGTGCTCGAAGCGTCCTCCTTCATCATTTGATGGTTCGGACGAGGAATACCTTGTTCGTCGGCGCCTTGGGTGGTGATCATCTGAATCAGATCCTGAAGGATCGTGATAGGACGATCGCGCTTTGCCCCTTGATTGGCTATGGTAGCCACTTTTGTGAGAGGGGGTGGTAGTTTTCTTCGTCTCAGAATCTATCCTCCCAAACACACTAGTGCGACGATTATCGTTCTGTGGAGTTTCCAAAACTGTGCGTCCTACTGATCCACCAGAGTGATCTGACTCCCCTTAAGTCCCTTGAAATTCTTGCATGATTCGATCCCCGATGCGTTCGAAAACATTCCGTACTCGAGGTCATTCTTCCTCGATCTGGTGCCTTCTTCGTCTTTTTCGAGTTTGGATAAGGGTGCCGCGTGCGGCGCTGCCTAAATTGAGTCTGGATTGGAGGTTCCTTCCCAGGTTCAACCTAGCCGTGATGGCCGGGACGATTCTTTCGAAGTTTTGTGTGAGCACGCCCTCAATGTCTTCATCATCAAGTGAAGCGAGTTCGTGCTCTATCTCCACAGCCGGTAGCGTTTGATTTTCCTTTTTGGGGGCATTTGGTGCTGGCCCCTTCTCAAGATTGTTCAACGTGAGAGTAGGTGGTGGGGTGTTCAGGAACGTGCATGCACCTCAAGGGGATTGAAGTATTGCGCCGCGGTTGTTAGGCCCTCCTGCCTACCGAGTGGGAGGCGGAGTAGGGTGACAAATACATCTCCCCCGGCCTTCGATTCCTCGGATTGGCGTTCCTTGGATTTCCGTGATAATGGTTTCCCTTCGTCATTGGTAGAGTTTTAGTTTAGTGTAGTATCCCACGGATGGAGCCAACTTGTTGATACAAAAGTTGGATGATCCTTGCTTAACCCGAATTAGGTTTAATTCGGGTGTCTGGGGGTCCGGCTCGTGCACCAAGTAAACTTTGGTTTGAGATCATGCACACTAAAAGTAACACGCTATTAGGCTTACCGTGGGAAGGTGTCCCACGATTAGACTCCAGCGTGAGAGTAAGTAATCGGTCTAAGGGTTAGAAATCGGTGTGTGATGAAAGTGGTGAGTGAATCGTACCTTTGTGGAACCCTTGAGGGTTCCTTATATAGGCGGTGAAAGCCTAGTGGGCTTTACCAAAGCTTCGGCCCCAAGTAAGAAATAAGTACCATAATTAGTTGATCATTATCTTCTAATTATGGTTAGTGTATACCTTCACTTTATGGCAAATCACAATCCTAATTAGGTTGTGATTCTGTCTAATCCTTCACCGGACGTACCGGGCTATGGACCGCACATGACGCATGCGGCCACTGTTCATCCGAGACCCATAGGCTCAAATGACATTACTCCAACCCATTCATGATGGACCAGATACGAGTAGTACCCGTGGGTCGGGCTCATGACTCGGCTAGGGACTATACATCATCAAAAAACCTCGTTATATGACACTTACACATGGAGGTAAGCCACTGGATTTCAACGATCAAACGCCAATAATCTATACAAGAGCTTATCTCATAACGTACCATCAATTAAGGGGACCACAATCACCTAATTTGGTCATATTTCATATCAATAAACATGCCAAGTTCAAGTCCGAATGAACAAGATGTTTCAAACATTGTCTCTTATGATGATGTCGATTTTGGTGTAGTTGATTTTGATTATTTTGATATGGGGATGCATGAGCATGAATTTGATATTGATAAGAGTGACATCATTAGTGAAAAGTCAGGGATTTTTCTATATGTGTTAGTGATGAAGATTTGGATCAAGGGATAGATGTTGATTGGAATGATGATTCGTACCATAATTTTGATGAGCCAAAAAGATAAGTGATATGTTTATTGACATTGATCAAGTACTTGATGACCTTGAGCAAGTAACTCGATCGCAATATGTAAAATACATTTTTGCTGTGATGATAAAAAATGGACGAAGAATGTGGTGTCTTTCCAAATGAGGTGGCTACTTGAGAAGGTGTGTTTCTAAATGAGGTGGTTGTTGACGAAGGTATGTTTCTAAAAGAGGTAGTTTTTTAAGAAGCTATGTTTTCAATTAAGATGGTTGCTGAAAAAGTGGTAGCAAAGGTGGTGGAAGACCAATATGAAGGTTTAATTCATGTTGAGGTGAAGGATGAAGAAGATGTTGCAGAAGAGACAATTGATGGTGATGATATGGTTGCACAAGAGATGTAGGGAGACTAATCGAGTAGAGCTACCAAGAGGAGAAGAGTCATGGCAGTGATGACTAACAAGGAAGATAAGGATAATGCTAATGAATGGTTTTATGCTCACTCTTTTGGTATGGTTAAGTGGTAGAAGCGTATGCCAAGTGTGTTTTTAGGTTTTTTATCTAAATTCGATCTAATTGTTGTGTAATAGCATAGAAATGCTTGCATAACTTTTGTGATGCAATGGCAATGAAGCCTAAGTTGGGCATTTTTGTGCAATTTAACCATATACCTATTAGCTTATGCAGTTTGAATTTCTAATGTTAAAATGGTCAATGAAAATGATGTTTGGATACAACATAAGGCAAACTGAGAATCTATGTTAAATGACCAGTTTTGTGCAAGTGTACCATTCGACTTCTTGACTTGATTGCATTGCATAAAGGTGTATTTAAAGTTTGGATTTCTAATGTCAAAATGCTCAATGCAAATGGTGTTTGGATACAACCATACGTCAACTTTCCGTCAAACTCTCAAGCAAACGTTTGATGTTTGACATTCTAAAGTCAAACTTTGTTTGAAGGCCTACCAAATGGCCAGTTTTGTGCAAGTGTATAAAATGATTAAACCATTACATTAATAAACACCGGCCTTACAAAACACATAACATTAACATACAAAAAACACACACGACAAACTACTTGCAACTAAACCCAAACCTAACATTTTCGTTCAACTTTTTCAAAAAGTTGAGCATCTTACGCATACAAGATGGGATTGATCCGTCATAATTTGGAGATGAGTTGCCTTCTCCAGATCCATCTTTTTTAGCATGCTTCACCACGCGAGCAGTTTCCTTAGCCTTTACGTTATCCTATAGCTGTAGATAACTTTCCGTATGCACAATGTACTTTGCTTTGTTTCTAACAGTGTCCTTCATCTCCGAACAAAGGTTTCTGAATTTCTCCTCAAATTTCAATTCCTTGTCTATTTCTTTCTTCATCAACTCGATCACATGTGCAACCAGTATTGTGGACTTCACAAAAAATTTTAGTTCTTGAAGATGGGGAAGATTTGCCATTATATGATAGGAGTGGAAAAGACGTAGAAGAAGGTTTGTTGCGAATGAGAGTGTTTGTGGTTAGAGTATGAGTTAAATAGACGTGATCAAGACGGGGAAGAAGATTTAAAAATTAGCACAAGTTTCTTTTTAGGGTTTTGAAAGCTCGTGTAAATTTGGTCATTGAAATAAAGGGGTCAGAAGTTTGACAAGAAACAGTAGAAGTGGCGGGAGTTACCATTTCAAGGTTTTTTTTTCCATAACGGTAAAGGTTAGAAGTCAATCGTGAAGAGGGATGAGGAGAGTACGATAATAACCTCACGTGCAGGGCGCGCGGAGGAGATAACGACCAAAATATTAGAGTTAACATGTAAGGGGTTTTTCCCACCAAAATACGAAGTTTAAAGGTATTTTAGCACGAATTTCTTTAAGAGGTTTTCTCGCAAAAATAGTAAAGTGTATTGATAAAATTTGCAATTTACCCTATATAGAAAGACAAAAGTTTAAATGCAACATTTTTTTTCTCATAAGGAGGGGAAGTAATCCCCACCATCCATCCATTTTGGTTTGATTTAAAGGTGGATATTAACTTAAGATTTAAAAAAAACACGGAGGGACCATTTTTGCCAAAAAAAAATCCAAAAGTTTCAATAATCAGGCGGAGGGACTAAAGTTATAAATTTTTCGAACTGAATTTTATAAATGGTGATATTTTATTAGTGAAAAAACAATGAAATGTCACCAGTGATAAGATAATTTTGTCAATGATGATATTTTATTTATCACCGGTGATATTTCATTATTTTTTTCACTAGTGAAATATCACTGTCGATAAAATCAGTTCGAAAAATTTATAATTTTATTCCTTCCGCCGAATTTTTGTATTTTTTTTACATTTTGGCAGAAATAGTTCTTCCGTTTTTTTTCATGAAATTTAATATTAAATAATAAATAACTAATAAATTTATTTTTCAAAATAAATCAACTCATATAAAAAAAAGATACAAACGTGGTTTCTTGTTTGAAAATTTTACAAGATTGATAAATGAATGCTGATCTAAAGCCATGTCAGACAGCCATGTGCCACGTATGTCTGCTTTGCCTAAATGTGACTTAATTTACATCACACTTATTTAAATTGTAGTCTCGGCCTGAATGAGACTTACTTAAGCCATGCACACGCCATGCATAAGTCTGCTTTGCCTCATACATTTTCTTTTTTTATCCTTCTTAATTCCCACTAATCACATAGTAAACCTAAGAAATACATATATTAACCACGGGCAATATCGTCTTTTCACGTGACTATGAATACTAAAATCTCGATACAAATATTTCCTAAACCCTATTTTTCGGTAACAATAATGAGTCATAAACCCTATTTATATATCTTTAGCTCTATCAGTTTTACTAATTCACTAAACCATATTTCATTAACAGTTTAACAAAAATGATGAAAACCAACCATCTACTCATCGTTTTTCTTCTCTTAACCACCATTGTAACACAATCTCACGCAACCGAACCCACGGGACAAGAATCGAAAGGCCTACCCGAAGAATGCCAAAAGGCCACGGGCGGACGGTGTCATAGCAAAACTGGATCGTTAAAGCTTAAACTAATAGCAATTGCCGCGATTCTTGTTACTAGTATGATGGGTGTTACTCTACCTTTGGTTTCAAAGTCTGTGCCGGCTTTACACCCTGATACGAAGCTATTCGTGTTGGTTAAGGAGTTTGCCTCTGGTGTGATACTTGCAACTGGTTACATGCATGTTTTGCCTGACTCTTTTGAGTGTTTGACGTCCGTATGTTTGCCTGAAAAGCCATGGAGTAAGTTTCCTTTTACGACGTTTATTGCTATGATATCGGCTGTGGGAACGTTGATGATTGATTCGTATATGATGAGTGGGTTCAAGAAGTATAGCAGCACCGGTGATGGGATCAAAAATCCGGATCCAGAAATGAAAATAATGGGTCATTGCCATGGTGATGTAACGTCTGGGGTTGATGATCGTGCATCACAGTTGAGGCGGTACCGCGTGGTTGCTCAGGTACCTTATTAACCTTACTATACAACTTGTATCAAGTAACTGTTAATTACTCGATCAGCAACGAATATTACTCTTAATATTTGACGAATTAATGGGTACTAATTAAATATTGATTTTATGGCGCATATTTGCAGGTATTAGAGCTAGGAATAGTTGTGCATTCGGTTGTGATAGGACTATCAATGGGTGCATCGGATAATATGTGCACGATAAGACCACTTGTGGCGGCTTTATGCTTTCATCAGTTCTTTGAAGGAATGGGACTTGGTGGTTGCATTCTTCAGGTACCTGATTAAGTTGTCTTAATACATATAACAAGCATTCTATTTTAATCATGTATAGTTCATTGATTTAATATGGTGATGAAATGTTATAGGCCGACTATGAAATGAAGATGAAAGGGATATTGGTGTTTTTCTTCTCAGTGACAACTCCACTTGGGATAGCATTTGGGATATTGCTATCCAACGTGTACCAAGAAAATAGTCCGGCTGCATTGGTGGTGGTCGGAGTCCTAAATGCAGTGTCAGCGGGGCTGCTGAATTACATGGCCTTGGTGGATCTGCTCGCTGCTGATTTTTTGGGCAAAAGGCTTCAAGATGATATGAAGCTTCAAGGAATCGCATATCTTGCAGTATTATTAGGTGCCGGAGGCATGTCTGTTATGGCAATTTGGGCCTAAACACAATTTTATGTAACTCTTTAATTGAATACTTTTTCTCGATAATGTTGGTTTAAGTTGTGCAAATATTTTAGGTAACGTTTCATTTATTTTTGGGCTAATAACTTAAAAATGCATCTTTTACCGTTTTGTGTAACCATTTTTTTTCCCTATATTATCATTAAACTTTGTGATTTCGTATATTGTGTGTACCCGGTGACCTGCTTGACTGGTTAGCAAGTTACCTTAACGACAGTTTAACTTTTTATTACAATGTTAGTCCTTTATATTAACGGCCATTAACATAAACACTTAAAATTTGATTTTTTTAAAAAATTGTAAAACCTTAAAAAAAGTATGTTACTATATATAAAAAAAATTAAGAATATAATTTACGTATGTATATATAAAAAAACTGAATTTTGTTTTAAATTTAAAATTTTCAAAAGTTTTTTTTTTTAATTTAAAATTTTTAAAAGTAAAGTCGTACTTTTTTGACAAAAAAAAACTGAAATGTTTTAAATTCTTTTTTTTAACAAAAAAATCGTACTTTTTTACAAAATTTTAAACTTTTGTTATTTTTATTTTATATAAATTGTGTCTATATATAATTTTTTTAGAAAACTTTTTTACGAAATTGTTTTTCTTTTTGTAATCTTAACATTTTCAAAGTAAAAAATCGCACTTTTTAAAGCTTTTGGAACCTTCGAATTGTTTTTTCACAGATAATCATACTATTTTTTAAAATTATTTAAAGTTTTCAAAACTAAATGTCATACTTTTTTACAAAAATTTGGAAAGAAAAGTAATTTTTTTGCAAAAAAGGAAAGTAACTTTCTTGCGAAAAAAAAATAATTGTAAAAAAAATTTAAAATTTTTTATATACACACAATTTATATAAAAGGAAAAAATAAAAGTTTTAAATTTTGTATAAATGTACGTTTTTTGTAATATAGAATTTCAAAATTTTCAATTTTTTTTTGTAAAAAAGACGACTTTTAGTTTTGAAAACTTTAAATTTTTTTAAAAAATAGTATGATTTGCTGTAAAAATATTTCGAAGGTTACAAAAAGAAAAGTAACTTTTTTGCAAAAAAAAAATCATTTTGTAAAAAAATAATTCTAAAAAAAGTTATATATACACACAATGTAGATAAAATAAAATATAACAAAAGTTTAAAATTTTGTAAAAAGTACGATTTTTTGTAAAAATAGAATTTCAAAAATTTTAGTTTTTTTTTGTAAAAAAAGTACGACTTTCTCTTTTGAAAGTTTTAAATTTAAAAAAATTTGTTTGATTTTCTGCAACAAAATTAAGATTTATAAAGTAGGAAAAAGTTAAGTTATATAAAACACGTTTTATATAAATTTTAAAAGTTAACTAAAACATGTTTAAAAAATAATATTTAATTTTTTTTTCAAACTTGCGTAAATTTTATTCCAAAAGAAAATTTGTATATAAAGTTATATACTTTTTTTTAAGGTTTTACGTTTTATTTAAAATAAATCAAATTTTAAGTGTGTATGTTAATGGCCGTTAATATAAAGGACTAACGTTGTAATAAAAAAATTAACGGTCGTTAAGTCAACCTGCTAACCAGTCAAGTAGGTCACCGGGTACACACAATGTATGAAATCACAAAGTTTAATAATAATATAGGAAAAAAAGAAGATGGCTACATCGAACGGTAAAAAGTGTCAAATTAAATGCATTTTTTTTTGTCATTAGCCCTTTATTTTTTACCATGTTTTGTCCGATTTCCATTTTGTTCGCGTCTACCATAAAAACCATTGCAATATTGAGATAAATGATAGCCTCAACCAGTTTTACGTACAATAAGATTGGATCAATTGTAAGTATCTATAGTACGTGATCAAACAAACAGATCTAAGTAAGTATGTTGAAAGGCGTTTAGTTCAATATAATTAGTACATAAGAAGTTTCACAATCAAAACAAATATGATGTAAATATGAATATGGAAAACACAGTTAAGTGCGGATTACTTGATGGAACCTTATATCCGCTTCAATAAATCTTATTAAGTGTCCAGAATTTGATCTCTTTGGTTAAAAATCCCAAAATTCAGTGTTCTATATTTTTTCATTACTCTGCAGATTTATCAGTTAGTTTGTATCAAGGAGTAAATTCATATAGCCAACAATGAATGTCGATGATCAGACTTGAATCTACGCTCTAAATAAAAAGTAGCTAACACTCTGTTGCTGACTAGTGACTATACATAGTATCAAAATTACTAGTTATCAAAGGTATAAACTAACAGGGCGCATGATGTTTCCTAGTTGCCAAGCATATCAGTTGTCCTGCAGAAAACTGAAGTTCTGTTACTCAATGTAAAGGTATAAATGCTTCACTCTCTATTTAACAATGGTTCCGAGACAGTCCTGAAAATAAACTGAGTAGAAGCTCCTAACGTAGGAAGGTTATCCCATTTATGAATTTCAAATTGGTGCATGGTCGCTCGATTGGTTAGGACCTTACAGAAACTGCGTTACTCTAATCGATAATGTAACGGAATTATCTTGATTAGGGATACCAAACTGGTGCTTCAGCTTAACTTCAAGTTGGTTATATTGTAAGAAAATTGATGTATCAATTTTTCTTGGTAAATTTTATGATATTGGAAGCCTTAAATTTTGTGATGTTGAGCTCAACTTAACAGTTCTGTCTGAGACTGTGTTTCTTGTGCAATCTTGAATCATACTTTATATTATTCATATGTTGCAAATAACCACACCAATCAAACAAATACATCTGAATGAACTATAAAAATGACTAGTTAATCTCAACTTCAAGAAGGGTTATTAAGAATGATCAATCCCCAATAAAAACATGACAGTAGTTCATTTCTTGACTTAATTCATTAGGAGAGGCTTCTTCATCGACCAAGCATCTAATTTCTCAACAGTGACTGTCTCGGAACCATTGTTAAATAGATACAAATGTGCATCCTCACCCACTGCTAGTGTTGGATAAATCCTTGATGTTATGACCGTCTTTCCACCCTGCCCAAAGCTTTCTACAACAGAGTGATCAATCAAGCTCCTAACGGAAAGCTTCTTTTCTGCTAGATCGACATCCACAAAGCCAGCAAATGATGGTTTGTACTCATTCTGGTTCAGAGAGGAACTGCATACAAAACATGAAACAATTAGAAATGGAATTTATAGTTTTATAGAACCCTTTTATGAGATACTTGACAGGGGTCGAAAAAATAATACCCCTTGTTAGCTATAAAGAAAATAGAGAAGAGGATATAAAGAGAATGAAGTTTTACGTTGAAGCATCAGAACACATGAGAACTCTATGCTTGCTGTCGGCAGTCTTAAAAACAGTAAAGAAAACAGGAGTGTATTCTTCGAGCTTTGCAGAGGCCAGCGTTAAAAGTCCAAAAGGACCTAACCCGCCTTGCTTAGTACCCTTAAGCGCACATATCTGCATTGCAAGATTTTCCTTGGGTAATTTGGACCATTCTGGGTTAAAAGTCTCAGCTTTATCCAAACTCGAAAATGTAAAAGTCACATCCACGTCAGCCTGTATTATATCAATCATAACAAATGAATCTTATTGTACCAAATGTTATCAAAAATATATGTGCTCCAAATAATAGAAAAGTAACAAACCTGAGCAGCTGTGATTCCTTTAACCTCTACGATATCACCCTTGTTAAGCTTCACATTGCTTTTGTGCACATGGTCACCTCTTAAAGTTTCCAATTCATGAATTGGCCATTGCAGCAGTTGCTTTCCGCTAGGGTCCAGCCATACCATACGTGGAATCAACTACACATAATAAGTTCCAACTTACAAGTTTAGTAAGCACATTTTAACCAGAACACAATTGTAAAGTTACATATAATTATAATGTAATTCACCTGAATTCCAGCCCATCCCTTTGTGATATCTTCAAAACTGGTACTGGACTCATTCGCCCAGCCCCAAAGAATTCTCCGGTTTTGAGCCGGGTCAAAGAATGTCTTTGATGCATAAAAGTTACCATAATCATATCTTAAGCCATCCCAACCATCAACAGACGACTTGTCGGGGTAATATTTGTCTTTAACTGCGTTATATGTCCCAATCGTGTAATACTCAAACCTAGTAATATCAAGACTAACCTTAAAAACATGCTTGATACCTCCCTTTAATACCGAGGTTTCGACCCCATTAATTCCTCTAGTTGATACCGGAAAAAAGTCAGGGCACTCCCACATACCCGTGTTCGGTTTGTCATGGAGTGTATGCTTGGCCTTAGTCCACTTAATAAAATCACGGCTTCGGTATAAGTAAGCAATGCCACGGTGGTTGCGTTTGCTACCTACAATCATTTTCCAATGACCGTTGTTGAACCAAGCAGTTGTAGGGTCACGGAAAGAGGACACATTTTCTGATGTTGGTTTTACAATTGGGTTGTCATCAGGCTTGATCCATTCCTGAAGAAATGGATCTGATAAGTTTGCAGGTATAGCGTAGTTTTGGACTTGGTAACCTGGTGCTGGCTTTTGGGCGACTATTCCAGTGTATAGAATAACAGGTTTATTCCCAGGAAGGATTGTGGCTGAGCCAGACCAACATCCATACTTATCAAAAGGTTTTGATGGTACAATTGCTGGTTCTAACGGAATCCAGTTGATCATGTCTTTTGATACCGAATGAGCCCACACAATATTTCCCCAAACGGCACCTTTTGGGTTATATTGATAGAACAAGTGATAGTATCCTTTGTAATACATTGGTGCTGCAAAAGCAAATAGCAAACATAATTATTAATCTAAAGCTATCGTTGTAAAATATATGTAATTAACAGAACAGTTAAGAAATAGACTTACCATTCGGATCTATACAATTTAATTTGTTTCAGCAGCATCATGCAAAACACAAAGAAAATGATCAGTTCAGTAGAGATAAGCTACACAAGTATAATTAAAACAAGACAGATCCAAACACAACAAATTACCATCTCTCAGTTGAATTAAAACTTGATTACGTTTTTCGTGCCGAAAAAGAATCAAGGGTACTTTGGTAAAATCTTACACTTATGGGTAATTATAATTTCCGGTTTTTGAAAAATGTCTTGGTCGCTTTCGGTACACTTTCCCACAAAGACGTGGGTGGAAAATCTACCATAACAACCAACAAGCATTGACATCATATTCTAACCCATAGCTTGTAACTGTCAACAGGACCATAAACTATATCCAATTTGTGAACTCTTAAAACATTTCTATAGTAGGCTTAAAAGTTAAAAGTTTATGACTGATTAATATATTGTTTGACTAGTGGAACTTAATCATAAAATAATATTTATATGAAATTAACAAAAGTAAAGGAGATATTTATAGAAAAATTAATGGATCTGCTATGATATGAAATGTTAGGGTATTCTGGATTTTAGGGTGCATTTAGTTTTTGTGTTTCTCACCAAATATTTTGTAGAAAATAATCCTTTTGGCCAGAAATGCTCTACAAACAAAAGCACGTGTGAATTTATCTACACTCAGATCCACTGATGCTTTTGGTTTTTGGATGATTAAAGGTAAACATGTGTGTTAATTTGACATGGGTTTCTTCTCTTGTGGGGTTAAGTAATCGAGATTTTATAGCGAGTCAGACTGCTACAAAAACCGTCTCGTGCAAAGTGACTAAACACGAGAAAACATGTGTTGTAAATCAACACGTGTTTATTCCTTTCTCGTTTGATACATTTGTTGTTTTGCAATTGAGACAGTAGAGTTACTTACGAAGAATATAACGTATTATAAATAGTAATATTTTGAGTCATAAATCCATATTGTATTTAATATTTTTAATTTTACTATTAAAAAAAATAACGACATAGCTTGTTACCCGTTTATCTTCTCATATTATATAAACTATAACTATTAAATAAAATTATTAATAACATTGATTGTATAGTATTATTTATAAAAAAGCAAACCACTTATACCAATAGTACAATATAGCACTATGGTGGACGTGAAAATGTTACCTCTGCATGAAATTTTATTTGTGCACAAGTTGCAACCACAAAACATGCAACTATATATAGATTTCCAATTTGCAATTTCAGAATAAAACGAAACCTTCTTCTGTTTTTTTATATAGTTTGAAATTTATAATTATAAGAAAAAATTTTATCTGATATATTGGTAAAATTTGTTATTTTCACAAAACAGACACCGATGCTTAAAAAATAAATAGCCTAAAAATACGGACTACCACTTATTTTTATATAAAATAAAATAAAAACTGATATATACTCGTATTTGTCATGTGCAATAAATTTCAAAGATATTGACTTTGACCTTTAAATTAAGAAGATGACAGCATGGCCCAACTTGATGGCCAGAAAGAAATTTGGTGGTTTTAGACTTAAATTTGATAGAAATTATTCAATCTAAAACCAATACAGATAGTCATGCCACATAAGATTGGTGCAATGCCATTGAAGGTTTTTAGTAGTTTAAGATGCAAAACAAATTATAATTATTTACTAGTATTTTTTACTACAAAAAACTGCTATAACTAACATGCAGTCTTAAGCTTATTTTTGAGCAAAATACAAATAATATCTAAACTCTATTAGTTGCTAGGTGAACTTGATACTCCATATTAATAGGTTGTTGGTTTTATTCAAATATGGTTGCTATTCTTCGCATTCAGTTAACGTATATTTGACTTATTCCTGTGTATTTCAAAGATAATTAAAGGTCGATAAACCCTTTGGTACAATTACTAATCATAAACTACTGATTATATGCTTGCCTGTTAACTCATACCCATGTGCAATTGTGATATAATCAACAAGATAAATGAATCATCATAAAAAAAAATGCGTTCATGATAAGTTGACAACAGCTGAATATGTTTTCAGAACAGATTTAAAATCTGATCAACATATAAAGCATGATACATACAATCTTAACGACATGCATACATATTATTGCACTTATACGATGAAGATTCACGGTTGCATACTTGCATGCAACAATAATTAAGAAAAGTAAACTTGAAATGATAATTAGGGTTTTATCTCACACATAGTCGTGTAAGGAAAAATTAAAAAATGAAATGAAAAGAAAGACATACCATTGATCCAGTTTTGTTTAGGTTGAAAGTGATATCCAGTTCTATGGACTTGATTAACACTGGTTGTGGTTAAAGATTGAAGGTTCATATAAACTTTGTGAAAAGCCATAACTCCTCCACCTCCATTATTCAACAATGGAAACAAAAATACTGTCAATGCAAATAAGCAAAGTAATTTACTCAAACCCCTCATCGCTGCCACAACTTTGTACCCCAAAAATAAATCAAAATTTATAAAAATAAGAAGGGAAAAAATGAGCACACCGAAATGTGTTTATGTGTGTTTATAGAGAGAAGTTATTGAGGCCTTGAGGGTGAATTGAAAGAGTATGTTACGCTAAGTATTTATAGAGTGTTTTCATTTCGCATGAGGATAAGATTAAATTATATCATTGGATATTATAGTTGGTTTTATTGTCAAGAAAAACTTTTCCTTATTCAAATTCAACTCTCCACATATTTATTTAAATTTTTGGATA
Organism: Glebionis coronaria; assembly: GCA_025667525.1. Lineage (NCBI taxonomy): Eukaryota > Viridiplantae > Streptophyta > Magnoliopsida > Asterales > Asteraceae > Glebionis > Glebionis coronaria. Next base: position 490,144,957 of record CM046876.1, on the reverse strand, counting down.
ACCGTGTTGCTTTTATTTTGTGAATTTTAAATTTGAAGCTTTTATAAAAGTGCAATGGTAATTTTGCAAGTGTAAAAATTACATGATCAGCGGTTCAAATTAAATTCTGAATAATGTTATTTAAGCTAAAACGCAACACTAAGTTGTCTAATTCATAAAGCATTGTTAAGGGTATGAGTGTTCAAAAATTTTGAGAAACAATTGAGCTGACCCGCTCAATTTGAAAATGAAAAAGCACGAAACACAGAAACCGAAACAAAAAAACCAGCTTGTCACGATTTGATTTCGATTTTATTTTAAAATATTCGCAATTAACCGAACCATGCATATATACGTGAATTTATAACTACTAGACGAATATCCGTACTCGCACGAAAATTCCCTAGCGGCGATAATTTAACGTTTTGGTAGTATTGTTGGTTTATAAACAGTATGCGTTTCATATCTGAATATGTTAGCACATGATTTTAAGTTTTTATGCGTGAATATTGGACAAAATTATTTAATAAAAATCAATTATTCTCACGTGTAAACAGTAAAAAATATTGTGTTTAATTGAGTATTAAAACAACATTTGGATGTAAACGAAGGTGAAAACAAAGACGAGCCTATATTCCATATGTGATAATTGTCCACTAAGTAATACATTTTGTATTTTTTTTTTTGTCACAATGAACATTGCATCCGTCCTAGTAACTTTGCTATGTTTATCTTAAAACAATGACCGTATGATTGTATGGTATGTTGGCAAACATTTTTAAAAGTTCATTATGCTCGTGTATTCGTGTTGTTCAACTTTGATACAATTGGCGTACTATAAATTTTAATATATACATACGTAGTAAAATTTACTAAGAAACTACCATGTTATTTTTTATAAACCAGAAACCAACATATAAACAAATAGATTTTTATATATACATACATACGTAGTAAAACTTACTATTAAAGTAAAATGAAAAGTAAAGGTTTTCATTAAATTCCAAAGATTACAATAAAATAACAAACACTCGAAACATTCAATAAATTTATAACATGTGTCGAACAACATATAAAAAACTAAGTGAAATTACATCATTATGAGATAAAAAAATCTAACAGCTCACGTTAATCGTCGCGTAAAACTTCTTGATACATGACATTTGTTGGAAATTATTTGAATATTACCAATTATCGTTAGTATGTAGCCAAGTACCGCTAGTGCAAATAAGTACTGCTAGTATATGCGCGGTAGATAGTAAATACCGTTAGGCTTATTGTAAGTACGGCTAGTTAAGATAAGGACAAATATATCTTTAGTAAAGATATGTTCTAGGTATTATTGGCGTATATCGTGTGTGATATACATATCCTAATAGAATATTCTAGGTGTTCCTTGCACTATAAAAGGAACATAGGTATGATGAGTTTAATGTACCTTTTTTCACAGCGATTAATAAGAATCAAATAGTTAGAGTATATTATTGTTCTTCTTTTCTTAATTAAGTTAGATTACGTATAACTTTTTGAGTTGAGTAAGAGTATCTCAAGTGCTCTAGTTTGTTTACAAGCTATTGTGCAATCATTAACAAGATCTCGATCTATTCAAAGAGATAAACAAATGGTATCAGGCCTTGTTGAGAAACTCTAAATAAGAAGAACAAAAAACCCTAAACCTACGCTCACAGAATTCACATCATGTCTCAAAATGATGAACATCCTCAGTTTGAAGATGGCTTCCAAAACCCTACTCCTTTACCTCAAGGACAACCCCAAGTTGTGCAAACTGCACCAGTGGTACAACCTACACCACTTGCGCAAACTGCACTAGCTGTAGCTGCAACACAAACAGCTACAACTACTCCTCATACTCTTTATGCTGTAAAACTCCCCATCCTCAAAAATGACAATTATGAAACATAGGCTATGCAGATGGAAAACTACTTGAATAACACATATTATACTCTGTGGGAAGTGATCAAGAATGGGAACACTCCTAAAAAGTTGAATTGGCTAACATATGGTACATGATATGCTTTACCTACTATAACTACTGTTGAAGTTCAGGCCGACATTAGAGAGAGAAAGGCCATAACTGCTTTGGCTATGGCACTCTCAGAAGATATCCTACCTAGCTTTCATCATTATTAAGATGCAAAGGTTATGTGAGATTTAGTCAAGCTTAAATGGACTTGTTATCCCCAATGATGAAGCAAATCAAAATTTCTTGAAAGAAGTTCCACCATAATGGAAGGCAATGGCTATGCACTTCCTTACAAGAGATGATCTGGATGTTACACCATTTGATCATCTATACAATAATCTTAAGGTATATGAGATGTATGTTAGAGGTACTACACCAGCTCTAGCACCCTCATCAAAGCCTAACTTGGCTTTTGTATCTGAAGGAACTAGTGGTACATACTACCAAGGTACCGCTAGTAGTTTAACAAGCGGTACTTACTTTCAAAATACCGCTGATAACCCAACTAAACACTACATACTTCCAAGGTACTGCTAGTAATCCTTAAAGCTCACAAAGAAGACCTTCATTATCACTTAATGAGAATGAAGCATTCTCATTCTTTGTTGGTCAAGACAATAGACCAAGGTTAACCCTTGATGATCTATTCCAGATGGATGATGCTGGCATTGAAGAGATGGATTTGAAGTGGAAAGCTGCTATGACATCTGTCAGATCCAAAAGGCTCTACAAAAGGGCTGGAAGAAAAATGATTGTTGATCCTAATGAACCATTAGGATATGACAAGTCAAAGGTTGAATGCTATAACTGTGGAAATCTTGGACACTTTGCTAGGAAATGCAAGAGGGAGAAAGCTAAAGGAAGCAACCAGATGTCCAAGAAAAACAACAGATCCAGCACCAGAGTTATCGAATGTGTTCCAAAAGGGGATACCAGAAGTCCATGGAGTCCAAAAGGTTCTAAGGCAATGATATTAGTAGATGGGATAGTCAACTGGGCTGAAGCACATGAAGAATAAGAGCATGGTCTAATGGCTCTTTCTCAAGGAGACAGTGAGGTACACCCTTGTTCTAAAGATTGTGTTCTTAATTTTAATAGTCTTAAAGTTGAACTAGAAGAGAAATATCAAAAAGTTAACACATGTACTATAGAAGTAAATGCTTTTAAACAAGGTGTTAACAAATTAGAGGCCAATATAGTTTTGTACCAAAAATATCAGCAGAAATATAAAGAGAAAATTAAGACTTTGACTCTTCAAATAAGAGAAAAAGATGTTGCTATCCAACCTTTGGAAAGACAACTTTTAATAATGTCAACTAAGAATGAAGTTTTAAAAGCTAATATTTTAATGAAAGGGAAACTATTAAAAATTGGCAAAACTCTTTAAAAGGTATTGGAAAACTAATCAATTCTCAATGGGATACTATGAAAGACAGGTTTGGGGTATACAGATGAACAACCTAGGATAACATTGTCTGATAAGGATCTATCAAAAAATATTTTTAATAGTTCTAGTAGTGATTCAAAGGATGTTCCTAGGAATGATAGGTATGGTGAAGGAATGAAAGTAGTTCCTCCACCATTATCAGGAATATTCATGCCCCCAAATAATGATAGTAGTAAAGAATTGGATGAATCAAAGGCTGTGTATGGTAAAAAAATCAAGTGATTCGGATTCTGGTTCTAGCTACTACATATCATCTGACACTAGCATACTGACCTAGGGAGAACCAGTAGTGACTAAGAAAGTTGTCTATCCACCTTTAATGAGCACCTTTGTGCCTCAAGGATATGTGTCTCCACCTAGTTCTGCTCCTAAGCAGGTAAAAACTCCCAGGAAGACCATGGATAGTAACTCAAAACATCATGGTAGTATTAAAAGAGGTGGACTAGGTTTTGAGAACACTAGGACAGATTTACCTTTTGGATCTTTTTTAAAAAGAAGAGGATGTTTTGTATGTGGTAACTTAAGTCATTTTATCAAAGACTGTATTGTGCATAAAGATAAATTTGCTATGCAACAGGCTGCTAAAAGAGTCACCATGAGAAATCATGAGAAAGATGCACAAGGTAAAAGTGCACAGGGTTAAGGGAAAATGGGACCAAGGGATGTCAAACCTAAGGAGGTTATGCACAAAGGGTGAATAAATAGAATAAGACCAATAAATTATGTCATCCTCATGCAAATAGAGACTTTGTACCCAGAGAATTACTTATGAGTACAGGTCTAGTACCTTTAAGGTCAAATTCTCCAAATATCGACAGACCAAATTCTACTAGTACCGCTAGACCAAAACGAAGTACCACTGGTCATAAGTCTAGAAATCCCAAGCCTCACACTCCTATGAAAAACCTTTTTGACATTACTAGGAAGTATGCACATAATTTTAATGCTTAGAAACCTAATCCAATTCAGATGTGGAAGCCAATAGGTCAAAAGAATGTCACAGATACAATCACTCCTTATGTTTTTTGTTGGCCTTCCAGAATCATGAAATTCAAGAGTGTTTATAGTTTTACTGGAAAGAACACTTATCAAACACTTAAGTATGTTGGCCCCACCAGATCCAAGCCTAATGTGGCTGGGTCCCTGTTAAAAACTAATATGGTTTTTATTTGTGCAAGATCATCTAATCAATGAGCTAAAGGATAAAGGATAGTGGATAGTAGATGCTCAAGGCACATGACAGTGAATAGAGACTATCTTGTTGAATTTGAAGAATTTAGAGGTGGACCAGTTGCCTTTGGTGGAAGTAAAGGCAGAATCACTAGAAAAGGAAATATTAACACAGGAAAAATTGGAGTTTGAAGAAGTGTTCTTTGTGAAGGAGTTGAATGACTTCAATCTCTTCTATGTATCACATATGTGTGATAGAAAGAACAAGGTACTGTTTACTGATACAGACTGTATGGTAGTCTCTTCAGACTTTGAGATGCCCAAAGAGTCTCAAATCTTGCTCAAGGTTCCTAGGCAGGAAAATATGTACACTTTCAATCTTCATACTATTATTCCAGCAGGTGGTATTACATGTTTATTAGCTAAAACTTCAAATGATGAGTCTAATTTATGGCATAGGAGGTTAGGTCATGTAAATTTCAAGAATTTAATAAACTTATCACTAGAAATCTCGTAAGAGGTCTACTTTCTAAGTCTTTTCAAAATGAGCTTATATGTGTTGCTTATCAAACGTAACACATGGCCTCTTGTAAGACCAAGACTGTCAATTATGTGAAACTCTTGCATATGGACCTTTTTGGACCAATTTTTGTTAGGTGTATTAGTCATAAGACCTTTTGCTTAGTTATAATTGATGATTTTAGCAGGTTTAGATGGGTTTTCTTTATGACTCATAAAGTGAAACCAATGAATTTCTTAAAGACATTATTACATTAGTTGAAAAACAATTCACTAAACAGGTTATGATCATTAGGACTGATAATGGGACAAAATTCAAGAATGTTTTACTGGTCTAAAGGGATTAAGAGACAATTGAGTAATGCTAGGACTCCACAACAAAATAGAGTAGCTGAGAGAAAAAAATAGGACACTCATTGAGGCTGTTATAACTATGTTAGTTGATTCTCTCTTGCCTAATACATTTTTGGTAGAAGCAATCAATGTTGGGAACAAAATTGACTAAGTCCCTAGCCACTGACAAGGAGGATTCTAGGGGCTGACACATGGAAAGAAGCCGCTGACAACAAGGCGCTGACAAGAAGAATCTTAGTCACTGAAAGATTGCATCAGCTATAGAAGTCAACATGTTTTGTTTTAGTTAGGAAGATATGTTCATATATTGTATTTTCTATATTTATCTCTTCCTATAATAGTTGATTCGTAGCTTTTTGTTCAAGGGTCCTTAATCTATAAAAGGAGGCCTTTGGGTTCATTGTATGTACGCTTTCAATACCTTTGTTTACCGTTATTATTATTAACCGAAGTTGAAAGTTTGGTAATTGATTGTGTTCTTTGTTCTAAGTATTAATTCCGCATAATACTTAGTTTATTTGCTAATAGAAATTTTTTCTACGTATTATTCTTGATCTAATCTCGATAATACAAAGCTTAATCGATCTAAGTTTGGGATCAACAATCAACAATGCATGTTATGTGCTTAATAGGGTTTTAATAACCAAACCTCATAACAAGAGACCTTATGAACTTTTGAATGGTGTTAAGCTAACCATAAGTTATATAAGACCTTTTGGATGTCATGTGTCTATTTTAAGCACTCTTGATCATTTGAGAAAGTTTGGTGGAAAGTATGATTCAGAATACTTGGTTGGATACTCAGTGCAAAGTAGAGCCTTTAGGATCTACAATTTAGCATCAGGCAAGGTAGAAGAGAATGCCCATGTTAATTTCTTAGAGAATAAGCCAAATGTTCCAGGCATAGGTTATGCTTGGATGTTTGAATTAGATTATCTAACTAATTTCATGAACTACTAGTCTATTTAAAAAGACTGCCAAACTAACAATGTAGGTGAAGAAGAACCAAATTCAAGCACACATATACAACAGAAGGATTCTCCTACCTTAGATTATGAGGATGATGATGTTAATGGAAACATTTTTGTGCATGCCCTACCTTCTTACCTACATTGCCCAATCCAACACAGAAGCAGCCAGTAATACCAAGAGATGATCAAGCCTCAAATGTTGAACTTATGAGGCTTATTGATCAAGAAAAGAAAGCTACAGCTGAAGCTGAGCTGGTAAGGGAAGCACCTTTGGAATCATAATGCTCAACAGTACATGTACATTCTAGCGGTACCTCACATCCAAGTACCGCCCAACAAAATTCTTCAAGTACTGTTGACTCACTAGAAGATATTCTTCAATCAATGGATGATGAAGACATTTATGCGTCCAAAGGAAGGAATCTTCTCAAAATATTCCTATGATGAGGGGGTGTAGTAACTGACTTTAATCATTTGGAATCTTCAATTCCATTCAGTTCTATTCCCACTCATAGAGTCAACATAAAGCATCCTACAGCTCAAAATATTGGTGATCCTAAGTCAGCTATTCAGACTAGAAGACAATTCAAAGCTAGCACTGAAGCTCATGCTTTGATTAGTTATGTCAAGAGACAACAAAGAACAAATCACAAGGATACACAACATTGTTTGTTTGCTTGCTTTCTATCACAGATAGAGCCTAAGAATATTTCCCAAGCCCTTAGAGATGAAAGTTGGGTGGATGCAATGCAAGATGAGCTGATGCAATTTGAACTACAAAAGGTTTAGATTCTAGGTGACCTACCATATGGAAAAAGAGTAATTGGTACTAGGTTGGTCATTGGAAAAAAGGATGAAAGAGGTGTTGTAGTCAGGAACAAGGCAAGGCTTGTTGCTCAAGGATATAGACAGGAATAAGTGATAGACTATGATGAGGTTTTTACACTAGTGGAAAGAATAGAAGCCATTGGGTTATTTTTGGCCTTTGCATCATATATGGGGTTTACTGTTTATCAAATGGATGTGAAAAATGTTTTCTTATATGGCACTATTACTGAGGAAATGTATGTTGCACAACCTCCAGGATTTGTAGATCCTAAGTACCCTAATAAAGTCAACAAAGTGATCAAAGCTCTTTATGGTCTTCATCAAGCTCCCAGAGCTTGGTATGCTACACTTTCTAATTTTTTATTGGAACATGGATACAAAAGAGGGACCATTGATAAAACTCTTTTCATCAAGAAAGATAAACAGGATATCATCTTAGTCCAAGTATATGTGGATGATATCATTTTTGGTTCAACAAGAAAGAAATGGTATGAAGAGTTTGAAGCTTTGATGAAAGGAAGATTTCAGATGAGTTTTATGGGAGAACTTACTTTCTTCTTAGGACTTCAAGTCAAACAAAGGAAAGATGGAATATTTATCAGCCAAGATAAATATGTTGCTGAAATCTTGAAGAAATTTTTAAGTATGGATACAAGAAGTACAAGTACACCTTTTGAATACACAAAGTTTCTCTACGTATTATACATGATCCAATCTCGATAATTTAAAGCTAAATTGATCTAAGTTTGGGATCAAAATAAAATATCATCAAAAGTGCATAATATATGCTTGTTTTCTTGTATGTGTATGTGCAGGCACATATATCGAGAAATCACTTGGAAAACTTAAATACAAGACAAAATAGATACGAGAAACAAAGACGTACAAGAAAACCAAAGCCGGATGTCATTTTACGGGTTTTGAAACCTTCAGGATATAATATTACCAAATTGCGCTTGAAGATTGGTGAAATTTCTATTTTCCCCTCAACTTTCCAAGTTTACACTTTACACCTCTCAAATATCCTAAATTACCATTATAGTCCTTGAAGTTTGCAAAATGTGCAAGACTAGCCCTTAGAAATGGATATTACAAAGAGAGGGACTGAAATTACCAATTATGGAAGTTGTGATGAATGGTAAGTGAACTAAATGAATGTTAATACAACAAGGACTGAAACTATCATTACATCGAAGTTTTAATAGCCTTATATCAAAAACATGGAAGGACGAAAAGTGCCAAGGTTCAAAGTTGTGTTAAGCTGGGATCAAGTAGAAGGGCCTTATTTTCCATTTCCCATAGTTTAAACAACAATTAACTAAAAAAATGGTGGGAAACACGTGTTTATATACAAAACGGATTAAAACCACCTAATCAACCACACAAACCCTAGATACTTTCCAGATCTAATTAACCCAAATACGAAGGGTTAGTCAAATTACCTTGGGTTTTTGCAATTAAAGGTGTCAGGAACTAAACCCATGCGAAGAATTAAGTGCCACGTCAACAATGGGGCCTCACCCGGCTCACCAAAGTCATAGGATTGCACCAAGGTATACCACTTGATGGTATAGATCGTTTGCCTTGGTCCCTACTCCAATGGGATAGCTTAGATCACCTCAGTACTCTACAACATCACATAAAGGATCAAGAATCAAATTCAAACAAAGCATATCCAAGGAATATGCCAAGGGTTGTTTAGGGATTGTAATGGCATTAGGTTTTGGGTTTATGTCTCTCACATTGTGTATAAATAGCATAATAGTAGCAGTAGTGAATTTTGTTCCAATTTTTCTTTTCATAGTTTTTAATATTGATACGAATTTATGAAATAGAAATTGAGTTCCGTAGTTTTTAAATTCATTTACTTTTTGATGCATTTTAATTTCTGTAAGACTTTACTTTTCTTGCAACTTCAAATTTCTAGTTTTTTAACCAAAGCTTTTAATTGTTTTTTAGAACCATTGTTCAATAAGCTAGTTTATAGCTTATTTGACACGTAAGCTATAAGCCTAGCTTTTTTAGTGGTGTTATTTTCTTGTTTGGCTCAAACTTACTTTCTTTGCAAAAATCTTTATTTCACAAGTTTTATTTTTCAAACCAAACTTGTTTTAGTCCATTTTACTGTAGCAATAAGTTTTAGTCCAGCTTATTTGACAAATAAGCTTGATTATCAGCTTATTGGTACTTCTTTTTTTGTGTTTGCTTCATTGTTTCAGGTTACAAAGAAGAAAAATACTTTGTTGATATTATGTGGTAAATGATCAAAAGAGGTGATAAGTTATAGTTGATAAGCTGTTATGGTTTGGTAATAAGCGGAAAAAGGGTCTTGGGAAGCTTATAGTAAGTTTTTCAGCTAGTATTGTTAGTTGACTCAATGTAAGCAACTCTATTCTCTTTCTACTTTTTCTGTCCATTTTTATAGCTTACGAAATTGGCTTAGTGTGCTTATTTGATTATTGACCTTGCTTATTTTATGCTCTTTGTTACTCATGTCCATGTGTATGCCTTTTATTTGATTTTTCTTGCCTTTAAATTGAGTTTCTTTTGTTAAAAATTCATACATGCTCACCATAAGAGGTGTTTGGCTTTGACAAACAAGGTCAAAGCTCATTGTGGTGTTAGGGGTCTTGTAGGAACCTAAGATAGTTTTAGTCTTTGATATTTCATCTATAATTCTACTTTAAACAAATAAAATCAAATTTTATGTTGTTCTTTGTTTTCTTGTGGTGCTATAATCAATAGGTAGTAAATTACCTTGTTATTTTTTCTTAGTTGTTAAATCTGTTTTCTTTGTGTTTAACTCAAGTTTTTTACCTGTTTTGAGTAGGCTTCATTATAGTGAATAGGTTTTGATGTATTTGTGCATTTCACTTGGGCATTTGTGGCAAAATAGGTGACCAAATACACCAACAGACTTTTCTTGATGAACATTAGGTGTTAGGTTTAGATTTTGAGAATTCTAGTAGTTTAGGTGATAGTAATATTTTGTTTGAAGTTTTCTTAGGGTTTGACAGCTTTTTGTTAGCTTAAATTTAAACTACAAAGTAGTTTGAACTACCTTGTCTTAATAGGTTGCTAGTGTACTTGTTCTTAATTTCAAATTTCTTTGATTTTGCTTTGTTGTGGTAATCTATTGTTGCTTGTGTGTTTTTTACTTGTTTGTTATTCTTGTGCTAACCATCCTAGTAAGCCACGGCTTATTGGGGATTTATCCAAAAATAAGAAAATAACTTTTTTTTGCAAAAAGGATTGCTGGGACTCGAACCCAGCATCCCCACACTCACAGCACACACCCTTACCCAATCGCCCTAGGATCTTTTTCAGTTTATTCTTGCATTATTTTCTTTTTATACTCTTCTTAGTTTCCTGTTTAAATAAGTTGTGTAAACAGCTTATTTGATTTGCTAGCTTATTTGAGCGTGCAACAAACTTTCTTGTAGTTTGAACTTATTTATTCCTTGTTTCTTACCAGTCCAAGAAGTTTTAACAACCATGGTTTTGTTTTCATTAAAAAAGTAGCTTATACGTTTTGTTTTTTTTGCTTATTTCAAAATCCAGCTTATTCAGTTATTTTTAAGCTTATTTTTCTTTCTCATTGCTCCTAAAAGCGTATTTCAATAAGCTTGGTCAAGTTTGAGCTCCTATAGTCAACAAAATACTCAAGTAGGTATTTTGACATATTAGGAAGCTTAAAATCATTTGATACATCTTATTGAGTGAGCTTATTGGGAATTTTATATTACAGCTTGTTTTTTAACATCACTTTAGCTCTCTTTGTTAAAAATCAGCTTGTGAGGTTTTCAAAATAAGCTTTTTACTTCTTCAAAAATCTTAGGGGTTATTTAGATAAGCTCTAGTTGACTTTTTCAACATTTTCTTTTTGAAATAGCTTTGTATTGCTTAAAAAGTAATTTTATTCAATTAGTTTTCTGATAAGCTTAAGATTTAGCCTATTGGTCTTTTAAAGTTCTTTAAAATTGAATTTTATGTCTAGTGGTACTTTTCTTTTACTGTCTTTCAAAAGTTTTCTTATTGGGCCAAAAAGTCCATTAAACCTTAAGCCCATTTTGGTTTTGGGTTGTTTTGAGCCCAATTCATTATTAGTTTTATTTAGTTAATTAGAATTAACTTTGAAAATTTTGATATTTTTTATTATTTAATATTATTTTTCCTCGATTTGCGTGATTGCGTAATTCGTCTTTGTTTTTAATATTCTTAGTGCAGAATCGTCTTTTAACTTTAAAACCTTTCTTTGCTAATCATCAAACTAATCCAAATACGTCTTTCTAAGTCCGAACTTGACTCCTCAATTTACAACGAATCCGTGGTTTATTCGTTTTTACGGTTTTGACCTTCATCTTTCTCGTAATTACATTATAACCCCTAATTCTACAATAATCACTAGACTCGGAAACCCTCAAACCCTGAATATAAATTAACCATTTAATCAATTATATATATAATTAGAATGATTTATAATGTAAAATGTAATCAAACAATTAACTAAAACTAGTTTAAGTTTTAGAATCCAAAGTTTTGATGAGGAATTTTGACGAAACTATGTGGACAAGAACATAGGAACTTCACGTTAATATGTTGAATATTTTTATCCAATTAAATTTTGTTACTTCCCTTACATATTTATACAAAATTGATATAATGACGGCTCACTTAAAAAACAATTAGGATTCCTATTGTAGCTTTTTTAAAGTGTGCCACGACTTAATAACTGATCATAGATACATTTGGTTACACCGAGATTTATTGCATTCAACAAGACTAGAACTATCAAAGTTTTGTGGGTGGGAATGACCTACCTTTGCCCCTACATGCCTATGCCATCGCACTTTAGGTACCCGCATGTCCGGTTACCCGTTTATACGGTTCAATTTCGCGTAGTAATATTAATTACCACTATGCGATGGATAGTTAAAATATTTGAACTAACCGAACCGAACTGACCCGTGAACACCTCCCGAGAAGGGTAGTGTGCAATTATTTTCTTTTTAAGTTTGCACCAATGATTTTTGTATTAACTGATTAAATACACACCCGATATAACTATGGCCAGTTGTTGTGACTATTGCAAACCAACTATTTTAACCACCTTGAACTATCAACTTTGGTGTGTTTTGTAATAGGTTATATGGTCTCATTTGTGTTAGCCCGTAATATTTATTGTGTATTTATATTGGGCTCAAGCCCGTTGCTAGAATCGTCTATGTACTTGTATATAATGTATAGATCTATTGCCTCGCGAGGGTTACAGATTTATCCACTTAATGGTATTCTATTACGATCCCACAAACCCTAAAAAAATCTCAAATCTCGTTTTTCTTTTTAGTTTTGGTTTCCTGGTGTTTTTTGTGACATGCATTATTTATAAATTACGTGTTTTCTTGTTCTTGGTAATAGGTTGCGAGTTCTTCCTATTCTTGGTAATTGGTTGCGGCTTTGCGTGTTCTAAGTTGCGTACATCCAAATTGGTACTTGTTCGTTGGTAACAAGTTTTTATTTATACGTTTTATTTGTTCTTTCATAACAAAGATACTATATTTTGTGTTTGATCTCTTTTCCCATCACCATAAACCCTAAACCACCTGACCCGCCGCTCTTAAAAAACAAAAAACCTATAAAAAGTCTTAAGCATGATTGCCTCTTTCCCGCGTGAGTTGTTTCTCATGGCTTGGTTTGCCAGTTATTTCGATTGGGTAAACCGTTTGGTGTTGTTTAATTTCGGTCAACAAGTTGGATCACACTTAAGTTTTGTTTGTGATGTGCGGGCGACACGAACTTTCCTTTGTAAAAAGTTTTAAAACCCTTGGCAGTGCACCTGATTGTTGCATTGTAGTATGGACAAGGAACTCGGGGTTGATTCATCGTTCACAAAGGAAAAAGATGTGAGGCCACGTCGGATGTACAGAAGGTCTAAAGGTATCAAAGCGATTGTTTTTTTATTTTTATATTTTATGAAAGTAGTAAAGTTTAATAATGGTTGAAGAGGGAGTTTAGACCTAACTTCTACTAATTTTAATCTAATTAAGCTAAGCTGCTCGGAGAATTCATATGATAATTAAAAACTATGTTTACCTAATTATACACTACTCATTACAAGAATCTTCCTAATTGTTATTACCTGTCACAACTTGTTAATTAAATGTGTAATTGTTCTCATAAATCGATGTCCCTCTAGCATATTGGTATGAAAACATTTACCACAAAATAAATTCATGTGCGAAAACATAGAGCCAAAGTACTAGACACTTTTCTTGCACTGGATACACCATGACATGTGAATAAACAAACACTTAAATGAATCAATCCTATTGACATACATTGATTCTCTTCCCGCAGTGTTAGGACATCATCTTTTTAAACACCCAAATTTCCCTAGACATATCAATAGTTATGAAGATCTAGTTTGGTTTTCTAGAGCATAATGTTCACACAATTAACAAAAAGTAATAAACAACTAGGAATCACATCATAACTTTCATGCAATTATAGATAAACACAAGTTAAATTAACCAGACATAGAAAAAAGAACAAGATAAACATTTAATCACACAAAACATAGACATAATGAATGATAGATCCAAGAGTGATATATGTTTTCACACGGTTCTCCTCTTTCTAGGGTTAAATACAAAGGAGTGTATATAGGCATCGCGTCTGAGACACGTATGACCATTGAATCTTCCTAGGGTTTCTTTGGCTGACATGATCCAGAAGTCGTCAACAACTTTCAAACGGTGTATCTACAAATCTTCATATGGCGTCTACGGAGTTCTTAGATGGGGTATATAGCTTATTTTCAGCAGGTCTCTGTTGTCTTTTAAAATTCCATGTCTTCAAGTCCCGACTTTTTCTGTACTTTACCAAATGACCTGAAATGCTTCCAATAATGCTCTAAATCAACTCCCTTTTTCTCCAAGTGCATCTAAAATGCTAAATGAAAGAAAGTATTTGGGGCGTTTTTTAGGAATAGTTAGACAAATATAGGGGTTGAATAACCCCGAAATAGTATATATAATTACACCTCATTGGTTTGATTAAATTTGGTCTCATGTTGCCGTTTGGCTAAATTTAAGTATATGGGAGCTCACGGTATGGGACACTTGATTGTAAATCAAACTATGTTTAAGTATAATGAAAATTATGTACATATGGCTCTTCATATGAGTCTTCCTATGCCAGCCCAATCCATTGCAAGCTTTACGAACCCACCTGGATTTTCATTTCAATAACATGCTCCTCATAGTCTATTATAGTCTTATTATAAGCCTCCTAACCCACATTTGTTCAACCGGGTTCCTTTAAGGAGGTTCAATCCAATTTTGTTCAGTCGACCCATCCCGTTTCGTTGCAAATCACAAGCTTGTTGGGATAATCGAGGTTGAATCTTGTCTCGGCCCATGAGACAATATTACCTCATGCTCTTAGTGTCGGTACTCTTTAGGATCCCGCTTCAGGTGCGTGGAAAATGGATACAGGTGTGAGCTCTCACCTTAATGATTCAGTTAAGAGTCTTAGTGATATGTTTTAATACTTTCATTTTTCAATTTGTTTCGGTCGGTGACGGTCATTGTATATCCGTCACCAATACGGTCCATAGTATTTTTCCAACACCCTTTTGGCCTCTTCACCTAAACGACATTCTTATTACTCCCCATCTTATGAAAAAAATATTTTTTGTTTGCCAATTTGTTCGTGATAAAAATTACACTATTATATTTGATGCATTTGGTTATTCTGTCAAAGATATCATGTCTTATTGGGTCCTTTTCTTTGTGATAGCACGGGGGATCTTTACCCTGTCACAAATCCATCTTCGATTCCCCGTGTGTTTCTTTTCAGTTAGCATACGTGGCAATACAACTTGGACATCTACAAAGTGAAGTGTTACATCGTCTTGTCTCTAATAATTTTATTTCGTGTAATAAAGAGAAACCTCTTGTTCTTTGTCATGCTTGTCAGCTTGGAAAACACGTGAGGCTTTCGTTTTTTAGTTATCGTACTGTTTTTACTTCTTCTTTTGAGATTATTCACTCGGATGTGTGTACTTCACTTTCCGGGTCTATAGGGTTTTAAATACTACGTTTTTCAGGACCATTGTTCACAATTTGTTTGGGTTTATCCATTTCTTAATAAATCTAATGTTTTTTTGAATAATTTATTGTCTCGTAACTATATTCACACTCATTTTAAGTGTGAAATACGACCATTTCAGTGTGACTATGGTGGTGAGTTCGACAATCGAACTTTTTATAAACCTTTTTGCTGACAGTGGCATTCATTTTTCTTTTCTTTTACATTAACCACCCAATATAATGGTAAGTCCGAACGAATGGTGTAAAACCCGCATGCTTTTACCATGAATAGTGCCCTTAAGATCATACGTCCTAGATTAAAACTTACCCTATTTAGTATTGATCACATTCATGTGCTAATAATCAAGCAAGTGCATACGTGTATGACATGATAAGTATCGATTACGTACAAACTCATGATAAACAGTTAATAGATATTTCACGTGAACATAATTAAATCATGATCACCATTTTAAAACACGAACTAAAATAATTACGTAAGTACTTAATTACGAGTGTAAATAATACGATAAACTACATGATAAAAATAAACAGAAACACTTTAAACACGAACACGTTTAACCACGAACGAACACGAAACATCGGGACACGAGAAAAGGTACGGGAACCCCATGTGGGGCCCCATACCCACGGCACACATAACCAAATGGGCTAAGCCCATTGACTTTTTACAAGAAAAAGGGGGGGGTTATGGTAACTTTTCATTTCATTTTATATTTCAAGCAAAATAAACATTTAACCTAAAAAGGTTTTCTCTCCTCCCTTTTTGTCCTCTTTGTGCCGCCACCCTAAGACCACCATAGGTGGTTGATTGGTTGATTTTGATCTTGAAAACCATTGCTATATACCGTGTTTGTTCATCCTCTTCCAAGCTACGTATTGGTATATCATTCTAAACCTTTCTTTTTAATTCTTTTTAAATCTTTGATTATTTTCATGAACATGTTATTGTTATTCTTATTAAAACATGATAATTAAACATAGATGTAACATGTTTTAGGGTTAATTAAAATCAAAGGTTGTTATATGAGGGTGTTTGTTTTTGGCCGCCTAGTATAACCAACCCGAGGGGGGTTCGGTTTGCTTTTAGCCGCCACCACCAAGATCATTTTGGTCTTGGTTGGTGCATGTGGGACCCACGGCAGCAAGGGGACACAAGTACCCCGAGTTGGCTCGGGGTACGGTGTCGAGTTCATGCCCGATTCATGGTTCGTTGGTTAAATCATGATTTATGCTACATGTTAATATTATGAATTATGAAATTAGGATATGATCATAGGCCAGTCATTCTCAAGGCTGCAAATGTGGATTTCGGCCCTACTCCTTTTAAGTTCTATAACTCATGGCTTCTCGATAGTGATTTTTGCACTATCATCTCAGACTTTTGGTCTCGTAATGCTTTTTATGGCTCTAACGCCATTGTGGCTTTTAAAAATAAGCTGAAAGCTCTTAAAAGTATCATTAAGGAGTGGGCGAAGAACAGAAAATCGGCTCTTTCTAAGCAAAAGGATGAAATTCTCCTTTTGTTGAAGAAATTTGATGAAGATACTATAATTAACGATGGCTCTATTTCTAATTTGCAGCGTGCTGATTGGATTGATAGTCTTCATAATATAGAAAGAGAAGAGCAGCTTAATATTTCCCAGCAGGCCAAAGTTAAATGGGGGATTGAAGCGGACGAAAATTCTAAATACTTCCATGCCATTATAAATCAGAAACGCAGAGTTCTTTCAATGCATGGGATTAAACATGATGGTGTGTGGCTTTCTGATCCCCATCTTATTAAAGAAGCGTTCCAAGTTAGCTTTGAATCCAAGTTCAAGAAGAAGTTTGTGGATAAGATTCAGGTACGTAGCGATTTCTATAAAACCATTCAAGACAATCAGAACTCGTTTTTGATCTCCCCTGTTTCAGAAGGAGAAATTCATACTGCTATTTGTGATTGTGGTTTGGATAAATCGCCTGGCCCGGACGGTTTCACCTTTGCTTTTTTCAAAAAATTTTGGAACATTATCAAGGCTGATGTTATAGCGTTTGTTCAAGAATTCTTTAACTCAAGCATCATTCCTAAAGGCTGCAATACGTCCTTCATTGCCCTCGTCCCTAAGACCTCTAATCCGTTAGTGGTCAGTGACTACCGCCCTATTAGCCTTATTGGTGCCCAATACAAAATCATTGCGAAGCTTCTGGCGAATCGGTTAGCAAAGGTTATTGACTCGATGATTAGTTGTGAACAAACCGCTTTTGTTAAACATCGTCAAATATTGGACGGCCCTCTCATGGTTAATGAAGTCATCAAATGGTGTAACAGAAAAAGGGATAAGCTCATGGTTTTCAAAATTGATTTTGAAAAAGCTTTTGATTCCATCTCGTGGGATTATGTTCTTCAGGTCATGAACTTTATGGGTTTTCACGACTCTTGGATCTCTTGGATCAGGGGGTGCCTTTTTCAGTCTTCTACGTCTGTTCTTGTTAATGGGAGCCCTACAAAAGATTTCCAACTTAGCCGTGGTTTGCGTCAAGGTGATCCCTTGTCGCCGTTTCTCTTTATCATCGCCATGGAAGGTCTTCATGTGGCGGTCGAGGATGCTATCGCTGCTGGGCTCTATAGGGGTTTTAACATGAATAACTTGACTCTTTCTCACTTTTTCTTTGCAGACGACGCTTTGTTTGTAGGGGAATGGTCGCGAGAAAATATTCGGAATTTATCAGTTATTCTTGAATGTTTTTACAGAGTCTCGGGGCTTAAGATTAACTTTCATAAATCCAACTTAGTTGGGGTTGGAGTTCCGTTTGAAGAAGTTAATGCCTTAGCTCAGCTCACTGGTTGTAAAGCTTCTCCTCCTTCATTTAAGTATCTCGGCCTTCCGGTGGGCGTTAACATGGCTGCTATCAAGAATTGGGATCTTCTGATTGACAAGTTCTCTAAGCGTCTTTCCAACTGGAAGGCCTCTATGCTCTCTATTGGCGGCAGGACTACACTTTTATCTTCTGTGTTGGGTTCGATTGGTACCTATTATTGCTCCATCTTTCCCATGCCTGCTACTATCACAAAAAATTAGAGTCGTTCCGCTCTAAGTTTTTCTGGGGGACTAATGTAGACGGGAACAAAATCCCTTGGATCGCTTGGAACACTACCCTAGCTTCTAATGCCCATGGTGGCCTTGGTATAGGTAGCATTTATTCTCTTAACCAGGCTCTTATTCTCAAGTGGAGGTGGCGTTTTTTTCAAAACCCTAATGCTTTATGGGTTCGTGTGATTAAAGCTATACACGGTGGGCCTGGTCTTGATAACTCGTTTTACTCTCATGTGCGTGATCAAGGGGTGTGGGGCCGAATTGCTAAGTCTATCAACGCAATGCACGTAAAAGGGATTATTCCTCTCTCTTCTCTTCGTAAACGAGTGGGGAATGGTATGGATACAAAGTTTTGGCAGGATGTTTGGATTGGCGAGATCTCCCTTCAATCCAAGTTTCCTCGTCTCTACCGTCTGGCTTTGAATAAAGATTGTAACATTTGTGATGTTTGGAACAATGGTTGGGTTTTCAACTGGTCAAGACCGATTCTTCGAGGTACTCTTCTTTACCAGTTAAATGAGTTAACTGCTATCTTAGATAGTGTTCGTATCTCAGATTCGGATGATTCGTGGATTTGGTCGCTAGGCTTTTCTTCTTTTACTGTCAAATGTACGCGTGAGCACATAGATAACTGCATTTTACCTGATGATGGGTCCGAAACTATTTGGAATCGATATCTCCCTAAAAAGATTAACATCTTTCTGTGGCGAGCTATTAGAGACCGGCTTCCTTCTAGATGGAACCTTAGCAGGAGAGGGATTGAGTTGGATTCCCTTACTTGTCCTATCTGCGCCTCTAGCGTGGAAACCTCTGTTCATTCTTTGTGGTTGTGTTCCTTAGCAGTTTCTATTTGGAATAAAGTTTTCGCCTGGGTGGACCTGAATGCCCCACCTGCGAGCAGCATTCGGGACTTATTTATTTGGATTGGTAACATGCACGTGGCCTCTTCTAAAAAGGACATCTTAACTGTTATCTGTGGGGTGACTTTGTGGGCTCTTTGGCGCTTTCGTAATGAGACTATCTTCGGATCTTCTCCTCCTAGAAGATGTGTTTTATTTGATTTTATTGTTGAGATGTCGTTTAGATGGTATTCCTCTAGAAACACGTTGTCTTCCATTCATTGGAACAACTGGATGCAAAATCCTCTTATGTAATCTCCTTTGTTTTTTTCTAGCTTCTTGCTAGTGGTTTAATATATCCGCCGTTCAAAAAAAAATTAATTAATAACATGAGATATTAATTAAACCATGACTTAG
Source organism: Glebionis coronaria (assembly GCA_025667525.1). Taxonomy (NCBI): domain Eukaryota; kingdom Viridiplantae; phylum Streptophyta; class Magnoliopsida; order Asterales; family Asteraceae; genus Glebionis; species Glebionis coronaria. The sequence continues at coordinate 490,125,258 of CM046876.1, read as the reverse complement.
GTTATTTTAATTATTAATTTAGCATGATATTAATTTAACCTAAGTATTTTATGTTATAAGTTATAATTAATTAATTATTTAAAACATGCTTATAATTAATTAATTTAGACATGACTTAGGTTATATTATTAATACATATTAATATACATTTTAACCTAAGTAATTTATTCCATTTTAATTAAAACATGTTATACCTTAATTAAAATGCTTAACCTATAGTTTAATTAAAATGCATGAAATAATAATTAAACTATACACTATATCATATGACTTAAGAAATAAGCTTATAAACACTTAGACTTATATTTTAGCTTATGCAACCAGCTTAATTCTAATTATGGAAACTTCTATTTATAGAAACTTAATTAAATAAGGCAACTAATCTAATCATGGAAACCTTCTATATATGGAAACTTATTTAATTAAGGCAGCTGATCTATTTTTGGAAACTTTCTATTTTTAGAAACTGATCTATTTTAAGCAGTGAATTCTATTTTTGGAAACTTTCTATTTTAGGAAACTTTCTATTTTTGGAAACTTTCTATTTTTGGAAACTTTCTATTTTTGGAAACTTTCTATTTTTGGAAACTTTCTATTTTTGGTAACTTTCTATTTTTGGAAACTTTCTATTTTTGGAAACTTTCTATTTTTGGAAACCTGCTATTTTTGGAAAGTTACTTATTATTACACAGTAAGTATAATAATACATGAATTACCAGTAATACTTTATCAGATTAATCAGAGTACAAGGTAAACACAGATAGGGCTTTAAACAGTAAACCATGACCTAAAACATACAAAGTAAGCTAAGATGAGACATAAAACCCAGTACGTAATCAGTGATTCGATACTTATACATGTGTGTATTCATGTAGCGTTAGTGATCCAGAAGTAGGAGTCTTTCTTCCGTTCATTCACTGGACTTGAGGTACGGATTTCCGTCCTTTCAGTATGGACATTCTTTCCTTATTAGGATTTCCCCGTATGCAGCCAATTGTCTTCCCAGTATTTGTTTTATATGTTTTTTTGAATTGCTTATGTTTAATTAGAATACCTAAAGCCATATACATGCATGACTAGTTTCACCTAGTTATGGAGGTACCATAACCATAACACTAGAGGCACTGGTGTTATGACTTCACCACGGCGGAGTGATTGCTCGTGGCGTCCCTTCAGCTTTTGGCCATATTATCATATTTATCATGTGGGGCGTATGGGTGCATCCTAGTTACATGTTTCAGTCAGGATTTCATGGTGAATGTGGTGTGTGCCTTGCATCCTTCACAAGGAGCTGATTCCTCCTACCCAGAACCAGTATATTAAATTAGAGGCAGCCCCTCTAATTTGCATGATGAGGTCACCCCTCCAAGTATTCATGCACGGTGGATTTTCATGACCTATATTGGCTAATGGTAAAATATGTTAAACAGTTTTCATAAGATAAACATAAGGCTTTTCAAACTATAAAACCAGTTTTATGAACATGTTCCAGGTTTTCCAGGACTTATACATTTCCGCTGCTATTAAGTCTTTATTATGCTTAGTCATTCATACTATGTCTGTATCCGTGCACTGAGCGTTTTGCTCAGCCGTTACTTTCCTTTCCATGTCCCAAAACGGCAGGTACCCTAGGGAAGACTCGAGCATTTGGAGGACGTGCATAGGATGGAAGCTGCTAGAGACTTCTTTTCCTTCTTGCCCTCATATACTTATGCTTGTTTAGTCTTTCATTCATTTCTTTTGCTTTATTATGTTTTGGGCTTATGTTGGGAACCGATGTTTGATTCCGGTTATCCCTATGGTCATGTAATGTTTTAGACATTTATCCTTGTATGCTTTGATGACACGCCATAATTACGCGTGACATTCCATTATCAAAATGGGGTGTTACAATTATGGTATCAGAGCCAAGGCTTCGACCTGTAGGCTCTAAAACTCGACCTGTGACTAGTGGGTAGTCACCAGGAGCTTCCTAAGCCAACGTTTGTTATTCCACGTATTGATATTTTCAGCACATTGTTGTTTTAACCATGATGTTTTCAGCACCTTGAGGTTTTAACCTTGACGTTTTCATCGATATTGTTTTACTAATATGGATGGACAACCGTCATTCATATTTAGTTATGTGTCATTGTTTCATGCATAATGTTCCTCGTGAACTGTGGCTATGTGGACTGAACCCCAGTAGTTCATAATTAGTCACATAAATTTTTTATGATAAGTTTTGACAGATAAGTTTCATTTATTCGTGTTTCATGTATCATTGTTGCAGGGATTATGACTAAGTAATGGTTGGTACAGGACTGACCCTATTTAGTCGCATGTGCTTTTATCGAAACTTTTAACTTTGGGACCGACCCATAGGCGTCCCCTCGCCATGTCTTTTGTTTTGGGACCGACCCATAGGCGTCCCCTCGCACATATAAAAGGTTTTTATAAACTACATTACGTATTCATGCACTGTTTTCATGCATAAAATTTTTCTCATGATTTAGTGGCATAAAATTTTTTTCATGTCCCCTCATAAGTTACTATGTTTTTTATGTCAAGTATGTTTTCATACTGTCATGGTTAACTTCGGTTTCATGCTGAATATGTTATACACTCCTTTATGATAGATCGTTTTATGTTCCTTCATGATAATTCCACTTTCATGTTGATTACGTCTTACGCCTCTTTTGTTATTTATGCTTTCACGCAAGACATTGTTGGATTTCATTGAATTCTGCTTTCATGATTGTCATGGTTGGTTTTCATTGATCATGCTGTCAGGCAAATCATCGTTAAATTTTGTGTAACCACACTTTAGCGTTTCTCTATGCAACCAGAATGATGTCTATGCTAATACTGCCAGGTTATCATGGTGGTTTTCCTAACTGTTTAACCGATATATTTTCCTTAAATCATGATAAATGATCGACCCCATACCGATCATTTCATGTGTATTCCACGTATACTATACGTACCGTATTCCATGTATATTACATGTACCTAAATCCATGTGTATTTCATTTGTAATACTTCGCGAATATTTGCTAGTCGATTCTGAATCATCTCAGGCGTATTTTCAATTGTTGATATTCTACTAGATTGCTGATGCCGTTCATAACTTGGAGATGTTACTAAAGGTTGATGCTGCTGACGTTCGGAGACGCTACGAGATGCGGATGTTGTTCACAACCTAGAGATCCTACGAGACGAAGACAAAGGCGTCAGAGTAAAGCTATTGGATGAGAAGATACTTCACCATCAGACGATTTTATCAATCATTGTCCCTAATTCTTAGTTACATGTCACACGTCATTCGGCTGTCATTTCAGCCATATGAGTGCAAACCGATACCAGCCGGCCACTTAGCTGAATAGTTACATGAATCACGGTCATGAGAATGACCATCATGGAACTGACAGACAGGACGATAGTAACCACTACTATGACAACAACTATCCTAGAAATCACAACCGAGGCTCCAGCCGCTGACGTGATCAGACATACAAAGGATCAGTAGTCCAACCGATCCGCCAAGTCTGGCATAATAACCTAATATTGTAGTTCTATTATTTTACGTCTCGAGACGCATGTCAAGACATCAGTCAAGACACATGTCTCACGTATACTTTCTGAGGACACATGTCAAGATACCAGTCAAGACATATGTCATGCTTATAGTTCCAAGACACGAGTCAAGACACATGACTCACGTCCAACTATGGAACATTTCTAAGAAATTCAGGGTAGCCTCCAAGGGTATATCCATTTTGTTGTGCCATGTATTAATCAGGCCACAAGAATTTCAATACCATTATCGGCGCATCAGTGAGAACTGTCACGTTGCCGATGTCACTTTCATTTCTTTCACCAGACTTCATATATTCATGACCATGAAAGACGCCTTTTGTATTCCCACGTATACGAAGGTTTTCCTTCAGCTTAATGATGAGATCCAAGCTGCAAACGCTTTTCCTCGGACAGACACAAGTTGAATTTTATCCTAATTATGGACTATGAACAGCACACCATGCTACGATTCATAATTATGTACAGTAATGTTCAGGCTCCTGAATACTTTCAGCTTGATTTTCCATCGGAAAATCTGTGCAAATTATCTATGCTTACAAGCATGTGCATTGTTAGCCATGGTCGCTAAAATTTTCTAGCTGTCAGTAAGACACGACCACTTAACTCTTTTACGCTTAGCCAGTTGATTATTCCAAAGTCTTCCTATACATTCCAGGAGAACCTACAAGGAGAAGGATGGTACCATGAGATTATGTGTCAACTACCGTCGACTTAAACAAATCACCATTCATGACCGTTATTCTCCTCCACATATTGACAACATGTCCAATCAACCGTATGGTGTTAATCACTTTTCCAAGATCGAACTCACGATCATGCTGCCAACAGTGACGAGTGAAAAAGTAGGACATGCCCATGACTGCTATTCGTACACGACTTGGTCATGCTAGATTTATGATTTTGAATTAGTCTCATCAATGCTCAAACGACACTATAAGAATGAGTTTCCACGAACTCATAAGCAAATTCATCAGCGTTTTCATTGAGGATAACCTGATTTCCTCTAAGCCTAGAGAAGAACAGGAAGACCCTATATGCACTATGTTGTAAATTCTATGACAAGTGAAATTTTACCCTGTCAATTCTTTCCGATATCAATTCTGTTTGATTTCAGTGACACGCTGAATCACATGGCATTCTACGGTTAATCTTACCATGACTCAGCTTATGCGTAAAAGAGAGAACCCTACACTACATTAGGTGTTCTAGGAAATCCTACGCTAGGAGAAGTCTAGATTCAGAGACTCACAGTTCGCAAACTCCTATGTATCAAGTTCGATGAAGCAAGATACAGTTACATTCATATCCTTATACCTGTCATACAAACAGGCTAAGATAGGACACCAACAAACTGGGATGTTTTCATCATCTGAAATTGTGAACTAGAATGGGACAAGATCTACACGGATTTTGGTTACCAGATTAATGCAAACTTAGAAGAAGCATGATACTATCTGGGTTATTGCAAACAGTTTGATCAAGTCTGCAAAATCATTACATCCGCAAGGATTGCAGAACCAACAGATTGATCGGACATGTTCTAGCCAAGGCTCATCCGACCACTTGGTAATCCCTCAGCTATCGGGTCAGACAAAGATTCGTAATTGTACTCCTAACTTACTTCACGTCTTCATTCTAATTCCACGACTTGCTTTCGCGCTCACGTTCATGACACTATTCACGTTCATGATCGTATTTTGGCTTACGATTTTACGTTCATTTCTTTTCTCATTCTGGGAAGTTTGCAAGAACTTGAGAGACCAGACCCAAGTTTAGTATAACTCTCCATCATCATATAGACGTTTCACGTAATATTCCACGTCTCACCTTGTAGTGTTTGGCGTTACCGCCATTATATTCTATGATCACGATATGTCTCACATGTCATGTTCATTCCACGTTCCTCATATCATGATCAAGATATGTTACACGTATCATGGATCACGATATGTTTACTCATACTACACTCGCCATATCTCCACGTGGCACGTTCAAAAATTTTCACGTATCACGTTCAAAAATTTTCACGTACTACGTTTCTTTATGTCTCGCGCATCGTTTCTAATTATCAGTTAAGTCAGATTGTCTTGCATCGTAACGCTTCAGTTACCCTTGCACGTTAACTCTTATTTTCCTCAATCGAATTTAGGGGATCTACCTTCCGTTGATAATCAAGAATTTCTTCGTATTCCAAGTCAAGGTCAGGAGGACCAAGATTTATCATGAGTGTCAGGATCTTCTGAAGGAACCATTCCAAGAGAGAGGCCACTTGGAAACGGACAAGTTCATCCGGACTTCTTATCCATTTTTCTCTTATCGATTAGATATGTCCTTTCAGTCACGTCACGTTCCATGTCTTTTCAAGACATGTCACGTTCCACGTTCCCTTCTACCATGTCACCTTCATTTCCGTTATTTTGCATACCTTTCCAGTTTGATTCGGGTATGTTTCGCTTCCAGTTACTTTATCTATAATTCGGGGACGAATTATTCTTTTTAGGGGGAAGAATTGTAAAACCCGCATGCTTTTACCATGAATAGTGCCCTTAAGATCGTACGTCCTAGATTAAAACTTACCCTATTTAGTATTGATCACATTCATGTGCTAATAATCAAGCAAGTGCATACGTGTATGACATGATAAGTATCGATTACGTACAAACTCATGATAAATAGTTAATAGATATTTCACGTGAACATAATTAAATCATGATCACCATTTTAAAACACGAACTAAAATAATTACGTAAGTACTTAATTACGAGTGTAAATAATACGATAAACTACATGATAAAAATAAACAGAAACACTTTAAACACGAACACGTTTAACCACGAACGAACACGAAACATCGGGACACGAGAAAAGGTACGGGAACCCCATGTGGGGCCCCATACCCACGGCACACATAACCAAATGGGCTAAGCCCATTGACTTTTTACAAGAAAAGGGGGGGGGGGGGTTATGGTAACTTTTCATTTCATTTTACATTTCAAGCAAAATAAACATTTAACCTAAAAAGGTTTTCTCTCCTCCCTTTTTGTCCTCTTTGTGCCGCCACCCTAAGACCACCATAGGTGGTTGATTGGTTGATTTTGATCTTGAAAACCATTGCTATAAACCGTGTTTGTTCATCCTCTTCCAAGCTACGTATTGGTATATCATTCTAAACCTTTCTTTTTAATTCTTTTTAAATCTTTGATTATTTTCATGAACATGTTATTGTTATTCTTATTAAAACATGATAATTAAACATAGATCTAACATGTTTTGGGGTTAATTAAAATCAAAGGTTGTTATATGAGGGTGTTTGTTTTTGGCCGCCTAGTATAACCAACCCGAGGGGGGTTCGGTTTGCTTTTAGCCGCCACCACCAAGACCAATTTGGTCTTGGTTGGTGCATGTGGGACACACGGCAGCAAGGGGACACAAGTACCCCGAGTTGGCTTGGGGTACGGTGTCGAGTTCATGCCCGATTCATGGTTCGTTGGTTAAATCATGATTTATGCTACATGTTAATATTATGAATTATGAACTTAGGATATAAATTAATTAATAACATGAGATATTAATTAAACCATGACTTAGGTTATTTTAATTATTAATTTAGCATGATATTAATTTAACCTAAGTATTTTTATGTTATAAGTTATAATTAATTAATTATTTAAAACATGCTTATAATTAATTAATTTAGACATGACTTAGGTTATATTATTAATACATATTAATATACATTTTAACCTAAGTAATTTATTCCATTTTAATTAAAACATGTTATACCTTAATTAAAATGCTTAACCTATAGTTTAATTAAAATGCATGAAATAATAATTAAACTATACACTATATCATATGACTTAAGAAATAAGCTTATAAACACTTAGACTTATATTTTAGCTTATGCAACCAGCTTAATTCTAATTATGGAAACTTCTATTTATAGAAACTTAATTAAATAAGGCAACTAATCTAATCATGGAAACCTTCTATATATGGAAACTTATTTAATTAAGGCAGCTGATCTATTTTTGGAAACTTTCTATTTTTAGAAACTGATCTATTTTAAGCAGTGAATTCTATTTTTGGAAACTTTCTATTTATGGAAACTTTCTATTTTTGGAAACTTTCTATTTTTGGAAACTTTCTATTTTTGGAAACTTTCTATTTTTGGTAACTTTCTATTTTTGAAAACTTTCTATTTTTGGAAACTTTCTATTTTTGGAAACTTTCTATTTTTGGAAACCTGCTATTTTTGGAAAGTTACTTATTATTACACAGTAAGTATAATAATACATGAATTACCAGTAATACTTTATCAGATTAATCAGAGTACAAGGTAAACACAGATAGGGCTTTAAACAGTAAACCATGACCTAAAACATACAAAGTAAGCTAAGATGAGACATAAAACCCAGTACGTAATCAGTGATTCGTTACTTATACATGTGTGTATTCACGTAGCGTTAGTGATCCAGAAGTAGGAGTCTTTCTTCCGTTCATTCACTGGACTTGAGGTACGGATTTCCGTCCTTTCAGTATGGACATTCTTTCCTTATTAGGATTTCCCCGTATGCAGCCAATTGTTTTCCCAGTATTTGTTTTATATGTTTTTTTGAATTGCTTATGTTTAATTAGAATACCTAAAGCCATATACATGCATGACCAGTTTCACCTAGTTATGGAGGTACCATAACCATAACACTAGAGGCACTGGTGTTATGACTTCACCACGGCGGAGTGATTGCTCGTGGCGTCCCTTCAGCTTTTGGCCATATTATCATATTTATCATGTGGGGCGTATGGGTGCATCCTAGTTACATGTTTCAGTCAGGATTTCATGGTGAATGTGGTGTGTGCCTTGCATCCTTCACAAGGAGCTGATTCCTCCTACCCAGAACCAGTATATTAAATTAGAGGCAGCCCCTCTAATTTGCATGATGAGGTCACCCCTCCAAGTATTCATGCACGGTGGATTTTCATGACCTATATTGGCTAATGGTAAAATATGTTAAACAGTTTTCATAAGATAAACATAAGGCTTTTCAAACTATAAAACCAGTTTTATGAACATGTTCCAGGTTTTCCAGGACTTATACATTTCCGCTGCTATTAAGTCTTTATTATGCTTAGTCATTCATACTATGTCTATATCCGTGCACTGAGCGTTTTGCTCAGCCGTTACTTTCCTTTCCATGTCCCAAAACGGCAGGTACCCTAGGGAAGACTCGAGCATTTGGAGGACGTGCATAGGATGGAAGCTGCTAGAGACTTCTTTTCCTTCTTGCCCTCATATACTTATGCTTGTTTATTCTTTCATTCATTTCTTTTGCTTTATTATGTTTTGGGCTTATGTTGGGAACCGATGTTTGATTCCGGTTATCCCTATGGTCATGTAATGTTTTAGACATTTATCCTTGTATGCTTTGATGACACGCCATAATTACGCGTGACATTCCATTATCAAAATGGGGTGTTACAAATGGTTCGCACCATCAGTGATCTCACTCAGACCTTACTCTTTTAAGCAAATTTTCTACCAACATTTTTTGTTGAGGTTCTAAATATGGATACTCATCTACTAAATATATTGCCTTCCATCACCATTACCAATCAAATACCTTATACCCAACCAACTGAGCTAGCTCAGTTGGTCACCAAGGGTAGCCTTGTGGAGGTATTCTTAGAGAGGTCTCAAGATCGAGTCTCACTAAGGACCTTCAGGGGCCCAAATTAAATAGAAGCATGAGTGGGGTTTATCCCCTAAGGACAAGGTTCGAGACTTTCATACATCCCAATTGGATGTTACTGTAAGCTCGAATCACTAACTACTAACTCGTCATTAAAAACATAATCAAATACCTTATACCCTTTTGTTTGACAAAACCATGAACAACCTCTTACGTACATTTGAGTGTTTATGTTACCATAACCTATATCCTAATCACAAACTTGAACCACGCGTCACACCCTTAATACTTTTGGGACACGCTTTCAATCATCGTGGATATCTATATATTGAATTAAATATCAATCATCTCCGTCCACGTTCTTGATGAAACCGTTTTCCCCTATGGCTCTAGTCCACCATCCTCGACGCCTACTTATACTTTTCTGGATGATGCGCCCGATATACTACCACCAATAATTCCATCCATTCGTATAGTGCCTTTTACTACTTTTGAACCCCCAACTGTTATTACAAAACAAATTCCTACGACTACACCACTTAATGAAAATCTTAATCCACCGGTTACCTCTACCCTGTCTGAAGCGGCCCAAAATCAAATAGCACAAACAAGGGTCAAAGATCAAACAACACACATGTCAGACCAACATCTCACATCGGTTCAACACCATTCATGAGCCCACAATCCACATACGCCAACAATTACGCCCACAACCTAACACCAATCACGAGCCCACTCTCTACATACGCCAACAATTACACCCACATCTCACATCGGTCCAACACCAATAACGACCTAAACCCAAACTGTTACTCACCCGCATATTCAAAATGATTCACCTCAAAACCTGAATCATGTCTCGGTCATTCCATGGTGAGAGGTTTCCGTATTGGGACTAATTATGTGTCTCAGTTTCACCTTTACCTAAATCTTATTGAGATGCGTTTAGTGATCCAAATAGACAAAATGCTATGCTTGATGCATATTGTAACAACCCAAAACCATGGTCATTATTTAATTATATTTTTACGTATATTTTTGAAATTTTGACGAGGTTGATTTTCATGACGATTGGTGTTTTGGTTTGGATTATGATAAAAAAAATTATTTTTACGTTTTGACGAGTTGCGAGGATTATTAGTGATGACGATATCGACGGATGCCCGAAAAATATTACATTTTATTTTAAACATGTCGATGTTTAATATTTTGACGTTTTTATTTTAATGTCGTATTAAGTCGTGCCGAAACTATATAATATCATATTTTGTGTGCGTTTTAAGTTTTGAGAAGCATTTTTATGAAACCCGAGACCCGTAAATATTTTCAAAAGTGACTAATAGTCATTTCCCGCTTTTTAACAAAGTATTTGCATTTTGGTCCACAAGAATCACAATTGACAAAAACTACCCTAAACTTTCCCTATATAAAAGGAAATTTTAACACAAAAATACACACAACACATCACCACCAACATTTTTTTCTCTCTCCCTCCTCCCCCCTTTCTTTCCCGTCCACCCCACACCACACAAACACCTCAAAATTTTGATTTTGAGTTTGAATCCATTAAAACTAATCAAAGACCCATCTTAGTTATTTGATTCCCCATCTTTTGGTATGAAAATCTTACACATGCAAGAACATTTTTGAAAAACCCATTTTTGGATGAAAATCTTATGATTTGATCTTAAATTATTGTTGTATGTAGGTGTTTATGTGTTTATACATTAGTTTTGATGATTGCATGTTGATATTTTTGAGTTGAGTTTTTATGATTTGATCATCTAGTATGATTTAGTGTGTTATGATTGAAAGTAGTAGTGTAAGAATGATTATAGTGGTAAAAATAGGGTTAAAATATGGTGAAAAATTAATTTTAAAGGATATTTAAATATATATTTTATAACAGATTATTAAAGTTAATTTTCTGAAAATATGAGTTTGAGTTTGATATGAACTAATTAGGTATTGTTGTAGAGGATGTTTTTAGCTTCGTTTTGGTATAAGGTAGGACTTCTAGCTCCAAACGAGCGAAAAGTTACGTTAGTTTGAATATTCGTGTACCGGGAGACGAGTATCGTCACAATATATAATTGTTGTTGATATTTGGATCGAATCTCGGGGACTATAAAATGGATTTTGAAATATGTCATGGACTGATTTTGAATGTTAAATATGAGGATGTTGAGTTTATTTTCAAAGTTGAGTGTCGGTTTTGTAAACGGAGAAAAATAAATGTGTTAAAAGACTATATGAATTGTTGAAGTAAAACTGTCCGGTTTTTGTAGTTCAAAGATGTGTCGGGTAGGGAACTTTAAATGTGAAATATTTTGATGAGTTTTTAACAGGCCTTTCTATATATAGTAAGTGAAGTTTCTGATTAGTATCATAAAAATTTGACGTGTTTAAGTGGGGTAAATGAGCTTGTACATTTGGTGTGTACCGGCAGATTTTTATCGAAGGAATTAACTAACAGAATAAACATATAGAATGGAGTAAAAAGGTCACTTGTATTATTTTTATTTTGGATTGGTTGTGATTTTATGATTTTGAGTTTGATGTTACTAAGTATGGATTTTACTCGAGTTTATTATTGATGAATGCGCCTTATTTGATAGGTTGCGGTTTTTGTGTTTATCGGGTATCAACTATCGTCGAAGATCGTCTTACTACTGCTATTACTCCAGGTGAGTCTATAGCCTCGCTTTTGTAATTGTTTTGAATGATTTTAAAACCCGCGAGGGGGATACATGCTATTTGAAAGTAAAATGAACACAAGTCATGATTGATTGTTTGGACCCGAATGTTGCCTTTGTTGTTTGAATTGTATAAGTACCACATTTGAAAAAGTCCCTAAATTCATGAGTCGTTAACTATCTTCTGACTTGATGTTGTGAGTTGGGAATAGCCGCTTATTCTAATAATAGTACTATTGGGCTGACGACCCTATCTGAGACCAAGGCTTTACGTTGAGTAACCGGCTGGAAAGGATAATTTTACGAGAATGAGAATTGGTATTTTTGCAAATGATACCCTAGTAGGGGCACTGGAATTTCATCTAGTCATGCCGGCTTTAGGCGTGGGTGACTAAGTTAAGGGGTCGGTGTCATGATCTTAATACAATTCTATAGCTATTGCTATATGCCAGATTGCCAGAACAATAGATTGTATACGTAGCAATTCTATTAAATGATCTTGATTGATTTTTCTCTTGTGTTCAAATGTTGATTTGGAAAACCTATAGACTCGCTCAACCGTTGTGTTAATGATTTTAAGCATTATTTCAGGTATTGAAGTGGATTGCTGCTGGAGCTTGCTGGAGAAGGATTGCGGGATTGCTTTTGTAGTAATTTGGTCTAAAACAGAATTCTTTCCCTATTGTTATAAACATATAGTAAATGGTCAAATATTTTGGTAAGAGTTTTGTGGTTTTGATTAAGATCCTAGGGGAACCTGTACGCTGCTCTGATATATTTTAAACTGATTTTACTTGGGATTGAAGGTTTTAGACATTCATTTAAATTATTTCCATATTTATTTCTAAATATATTGTTTTTGGGTTGTTTAAACAGTTGTGAAATGAAGTTTGTGAATAACACCCAATTGTGTAATTTCCGCTGCGCAATGTAAATTGGGGGTGTTAGAGATTGGTATCAGAACAGTTATAGCGAATTAGGTCGATTTTTAGAAAATGTCCTAAACTATAACTTTGGTGTCAAAAGTATTTTATAAAAGCAACGCAACTTCTCTGCAAGGCTCCGGTAAGATTATTTATATTTGTTATGCTTTGTTATTATAGATGTATCCCTTAAAATTGTTGTGAATTCTTGAGTATTTATTAATTAAATACTGCGATGAGGTATTGGTATTAATGAAAGGACGTGGAGTGCTTTCATCATAATTTCATCAGAATTTCATTTTTATGAGTATTGTATAATTATCATTTGCATTGCATTGCATTGCATCGCATACATATATATTTGGCATACGTAGTTCATTTGCATTTGCATAGTTATGCATTGCATATATATTTTTGAATAATGACCTTATGTACTTTTGAATTTTCTGTGATTTCAGAAAATTTCTGACATACCATATTACGTCAAGAATGGGGGATTTGATGTAGGTCAATGGAGTTTGCAGAATCAGTATGTAGGTGATCATAAGATTTCAGGTGGATGGTTAGATTATGAGGATGATACGAATGATAAGAAGAATGTTGTAGAATCTGATAGTGATAATTATATGACTGAGAGTGAAGTTGGAAGAACTGAGGTTAGAGCTGAAGTGAGAAGTTATGGGACTGATTTTGAGAAGTATCAGAAAGAGATAGATAGGCTTCGCAGGTTAAGTGAATATGTAGCTCATCTTTGGCCGTATCTTGAGCCACATTGGAAGTTTCAGGATAGTGAGGTGTATGTTGATTCTCATTATATGATAGATCCGCCGTGTCAAGGAGGGCTTTTGAGGTATTGATTTAGGAACCCACCGTGTTTAGATCCAAAAGGGACGTGCTGTAAGTTAGGACCAGATGAAGATGAAGCAGGGACGAGACAAGTTGGAGAAAGTGATGGACCACATCCTATGGAGTGATGTAGTGATGGATTGTTGTTGTATTTCAGTTTATGTGTTATTGTGTTGTATTTGGATTATCTAGATGTTGTGAAGTAGTATTGTGATGGATTATTATTATTGTTGTTGTTGTTTAGGATGATAAGGGTAAGTGACATTAGTGACAAGGTTTTGTTGCGATTTTCTCGGATTTATGGATGAAATCTACTATTACCCTTTAGTATTTTGATGTGTCTTTGTTATTCCCTCTTTTGTAAGATGATTGTGGAATTCAGGTAGTATTGTGTTGTTGGCGTATGTAGTATTTATGTTATATCTTGATGAAAAGATCCTATTCTTTCTATCTCGATGTATATACTTATTAAGTTTCTTTCTACTGTTATCACATAGAAAGAGTTGAGTGAGATATGTTTCTGTCATTAGCAGGGATTCCTGTGTGTGACTGAGTATCTTGAAATATGTCTCCAAAGGTTGCCAACCATAGGGTAGATTATATGATTGTGAGAATAGTTGTTAGATTGTTTGAAGCTGATAGTGCTGAGAGGAGACAAGATGCTGCTGAGATTGAAGATCCTGCTGTTCTAGTTGAAGACGCTGCTGAGAATGAAGATGTTGTTGTTCCAGTTGGAGATGCTGCTGTCATTTTGCAAGATTTTAAAAGGATGTCTGTATGTTGGATTCTTAGGAATGAGAAGAGATGCGGTGAAGAGTGTCGTATGGATATTAATAGTAATTGGAAAGGTGCAACTATATGGATAAGTTCGAGTAACTGATGGATGATTGATATATCAATAGTCATTTGGGAATGTTCAACTAGATGAAAAGAGATAGTAATTCAAAGATTGATCCTGATTCGAAATTAAGTGTGGAAGAAAATGGTAAAGGAACGGTATTGTTGCGAATGACAACAAGGAATAGGAATTTATTTCCTCTAATTGAAGGTAAACTTGGAATTTAATATTCTAAGGTAAGAAGAGTTGGTATTCAAGCAGTTACTACAAATCGGGTAAGTAGGAGAAAGTATGATGTGTAGATCACATATATTTTATACCACTTAAGTAATTACTATTTACTTGATGTAAGTACGGACTAGCTGAAAGTCGAGCTGCTAAAGGAATAACAAGGAAGGTGGTACAAAAATTGGTATTTCTGTGATAATGAAATGTTTTCATTTCGGTGAAGGAGATTGAATAAAGGAATTATTCAGATAATGTAAAATCAATATGAAGGGAATGTTGCTGCTATTACAGCCTATATTTTGGAAATGCTGATAAGAATTGAGATTTAGATGTAGTAATTTGTATATTCTTATATGCTAATCATTGAGTTAGAATTTTATTGAAATTCTGAAAGAGTTATTGATGGTGTATTTAAATTCTGAAAGTGTTATTGAGGATATATTTAGATTTGAAGATGTTAGATTTTAGTTGGCCTGAGAACGAGAAATCAACGAGAATTTGCGATTGGTTGAAATGAGAAATTCACCGACGGAAGAATAATATATAAATATATTAAGGAAATATTTTCTGAGCTTATGGAATTAAGAAGTATAGCGCGATTAACTGAACTAGAGTTGTGAGAAGTTAACCAGGATAAGGATGAATATCATAGGATATGATAACTAAAGGTGGAAAGAATTAAATTGGAATGCTATTGAGCATTGAGTACTGATTTCAGGAAGTAATCAGTGGAATTCTATTTGACGACTTTATTGGTCAATGATGAGAAGGTATGTAGTAGGAAACTATAATAAGTCGAATTTTCTGTATGCCTTACTAGTAGTAGTCGGAAAAGAATGAGAAGAAGAGCTAGTACTTGAGGATATTATGTGATTGTTCTGCGGAACTGTAGAGTTCATTGTCGTCTTGGGAAAAAGGAAGCTTTGTGTTAGCTTAGTGATAGGAGTATGCAATCTGATTGTATATTTTGTTATATGGCATTATCAGGAAATTGAGGATGGTAATATGATTGATTGTAAGGATTGGCAGATGAGACAATAAGGATAATCTGATTTGACTGGAAGGGTAAGTCATCAGAGAAGTAATAATGGAAGTAAGTAAAGAAGCTGGATGTTTTGTGAATAAGATGATTGCTGTGAGGTTGAACAAACTGAGCACCAGAAATCGGTATCCATTATTGATTGTGAATGTTTAGTGTGATGAATAGATGATTGAAAGAAAGAAAAGTATTCCCTAACAATTGGAAAAATTGTTATTACAAAGGAGGAATGGTGTGTAAAATTCTTTGGATAAGAATTTTGGTTGAAGTAATATAGATGTTTTAGAATGTGCAATCTATGGCTGAAGTGATCGTGAAAATCTGACTAGATTGAAGCGATTGAGGCTTTGTCGATATCGACGAAACCGACTAAAGCTTGTCAATTCCTTTGTGTAGGCTGAGTATTATCGGAGGTTTATCAGGAGGTTTTCACTGATTGTTGAACCAATGATAAAGCTGACAAAGAAGAACTAAATGTGTGAAATCCATTTATTTAAGTTATGGTTTTGAGATCTGATCTTGTAGTTGAGGAAGTTGTTTATGAACGCTGAGGATAGATTGAAGTTCTATGATGTATAGTTAGTATTGGAGAAATCTGAAGGAATTAGAGAGCTGCAATGATGATACTTGGATAATATCAAGTGGAAAGGAAGGTAATGGTAGTGTGTTGACCTGAATAAAGAAGTTTAACGGGGTTTATATGATCATGAGATTTGGCATTGTGGTATTTGTTTTGGGATGGTAAAGTATTACTTGTATGGAATCAAGTATGAAGAAAATAAGAATAAGAAGGACTTATGTATAAATGCCATTCGGGGATTTTAAAAGGAAGGAGTTAAGGATTACCTAATGATGACTAAGAAATAATAATCGATAAATTTTAGATGGGATATGTTATAGTTCTGTATTATGAAGTATGTTTCAGATTATGAAGGATGAGTGTGGATACTTTCACTATCAACTAGTGAGTATTTAGTAAGGAGGAGAATGAAAAAGAGCTTATAAAGTTTCTGAAGTAACTGAGAATTGACTCTTGAGTCTTGAGATATTTGGAATATTGGTCGCAACAAGCAGAATGTATAGAATGGAAAGAAAGTTAGAATCAAGGTAATAAACTAATGGAAAAAGGAATATCAAAGAAAGAAGATCAACAGATTGTCGGAAATTTTGAAATAGGATGGTAACAGAAGTGAGAGAGTTGAGATGTATGTTTTTATGGGACAAAAACGGTTATTGTGATTATCTAATTTTTCTCCTATTATATCATAGAGTGTGTTAAGAATACAAGGACCAGTGGTGAATGATTTTCTCAGATCAAAGAGAATTTAATTATTCTTAGAGTGCTGAGAGTGTCGCGTGTAATATTGAAGGAATTTCACAAGTTGAAGTATTAATACAGTATGGTTGGAATAAAATGATATACGATATCAAGAAGTGATCTGACCATTATACATTTCAGATTTGAATATATGAGGCTAACGGAGTTACTTAAACAATATATGATATGAGGAAGATGTAATAATGTACTATGGAAGGTACAGTAATTCAGTAATCTAGCAAGAACTACGTTCAGGACATAGAGATTGTTAGAATGAATGAAAGTGGAAAATGAGTACGGAAAGTATATAAGTGACTGGTTAGAGTTATGGATAATCTCATTGTATTTAGTTGAGTGTAACCTCAGGACATAGAGGCAAAGTAATTTTTGAATATTGGAAATCGCTGTGATAAAGTATGAGTATTGATTAAGGTTTGAACATATTATATGTAACCCAGAGATTGAGATTGACTTTTGAATATTAGAGGTTTTTACAGAAAATGTGAAGAATTGAGTTAAGGAGGAATATTGTATTTTTGGAAAGCAAAGGACAGCGTGAAAGGATGAATGGAGCGATGGCAATTGAAACTTAGGATAATGATATCTTAATATTTCACTATGAGGACCAATGGAACCTAGTGAAGATGGAATCTTTGTGCGATGATAATTGTCATATCAGTAGTTAAGAGGTGTAATTTGAGAATTTACATAGTCGTGATTCAAGTTGTCAGAGTATTGGGGCAGGAATGAAACTGAGGAAGTGATGCAGAAAAAGTATGAATGATGAGGGAATATTAGCATAATAGAAAATGGAATTGAAAGCTGAAGTGTAGAAATAGTTGTGGATATGGTGATATCATAAGGATTGAGTTGGATTGGTGTGAAAGACGTGAGTATCTCTTGAGGATAAGAGGTCACGTTGACTCTAGAAGTGAGGAAGTGCGAATGTGAGGCGGGTTGAGCGTCAGGACGTCGCTCTCTTTTAGGAGGGTAGGATGTAACAACCCAAAACCGTGGTCATTATTTAATTATATTTTTACGTATATTTTTTTATCATAATCTACCTCGTCAAAATTTCAAAAATATACGTAAAAATATAATTAAACAATGACCACGGTTTTGGGTTGTTACATCCTACCCTCCTAAAAGAGAGCGACGTCATGTCGCTCTCTTTTAGGAGCGTCATGACGATTGGTGTTTTGGTTTGGATTATGATAAAAAAAATTATTTTTACGTTTTGACGAGTTGCGAGGATTATTAGTGATGACGATATCGACGGATGCCCGAAAAATTTTACATTTTATTTTAAACATGTCGATGTTTAATATTTTGACGTTTTTATTTTAATGTCGTATTAAGTCGTGCCGAGACTATATAATATCATATTTTGTGTGCGTTTTAAGTTTTGAGAAGCATTTTTATGAAACCCGAGACCCGTAAATATTTTCAAAAGTGACTAATAGTCATTTCCCGCTTTTTAACAAAGTATTTGCATCTTGGTCCACAAGAATCACAATTGGCAAAAACTACCCTAAACTTTCCCCATATAAAAGGAAATTTTAACACAAAAATACACACAACACATCACCACCAACATTTTTTTCTCTCTCCCTCCTCCTCCCCTTTCTTTCCCGTCCACCCCACACCACACAAACACCTCAAGATTTTGATTTTGAGTTTGAATCCATTAAAACTAATCAAAGACCCATCTTAGTTATTTGATTCTCCATCTTTTGGAATGAAAATCTTACACATGCAAGAACATTTTTGAAAAACCCATTTTTGGATGAAAATCTTATGATTTGATCTTAAATTGTTGTTGTATGTAGGTGTTTATGTGTTTATACATTAGTTTTGATGATTGCATGTTGATATTTTTTAGTTGAGTTTTTATGATTTGATCATCTAGTGTGATTTAGTTTGTTATGATTGAAAGTAGTAGTGTAAGAATGATTATAGTGGTAAAAATGGGGTTAAAATGTGGTGAAAAATTAATTTTGAAGGATATTTAAATATATTTTATAACAGATTATTAAAGTTAATTTTCTGAAAATAAGAGTTTGAGTTTGAGATGAACTAATTAGGTATTGTTGTAGAGGATGTTTTTAGCTTCGTTTGGTATAAGGTAGGACTTCTAGCTCTAAACGAGCGAAAAGTTACGTTAGTTTGAGTATTCGTGTACCGGGAGACGAGTATCGTCACAATGTATAATTGTTGTCGATATTTGGATCGAATCTCGGGGACTATAAAACGGATTTTGAAATATGTCATGGACTGATTTTGAATGTTAAATATGAGGATGTTGAGTTTATTTTCAAAGTTGAGTGTCGGTTTTGTAAACGGAGAAAAATAAATGTGTTAAAAGACTATATGAATTGTTGACGTAAAACTGTCCGGTTTTTGTAGTTCAAAAGATGTGTCGGGCAGGGAACTTTAAATGTGAAATCTTTTGATGAGTTTTTAACAGGCCTTTCTATATATAGTAAGTGAAGTTTCTGATTAGTATCATAAAAATTTGACGTGTTTAAGTGGGGTAAATGAGCTTGTACATTTGGTGTGTACCGGCAGATTTTTATCGAAGGAATTAACTAATAGAATAAACATATAGAATGGATTAAAAAGGTCACTTTTATTATTTTTATTTTGGATTGGTTGTGATTTTATGATTTTGAGTTTGATGTTACTAAGTATGGATTTTACTCGAGTTTATTATTGATGAACGCGCCTTATTTGATAGGTTGCGGTTTTTGTGTTTATCGGGCATCAACTATCGTCGAAGATCGTCTTACTACTGCTATTACTCCAGGTGAGTCTATAGCCTCGCTTTTGTAATTGTTTTGAATGATTTTAAAACCCGCGAGGGGGATACATGCTATTTTAAAGTAAAATGAACACAAGTCATGATTGATTGTTTGGACCCGAATGTTGCCTTTGTTGTTTGAATTGTATAAGTACCTAATTTGAAAAAGTCCCTAAATTCATGAGTCGTTAACTATCTTCTGACTTGATGTTGTGAGTTGGGAATAGCCGCTTATTCTAATAATAGTACTATTGGGCTGACGACCCTATCTGAGACCAGGCTTTACGTTGAGTAACCCGCTGGGAAGGATAATTTTACGAGAATGAGAATTGGTATTTTTGCAAATGATACCCTAGTAGGGGCACTGGAATTTCATCTAGTCGTGCCGACTTTAGGCGTGGGTGACTAAGTTAAGGGGTCGGTGTCATGAGCTTAATACAATTCTATAGCTATTGCTATATTCCAGATTACCAGAACACTAGATTGTATACGTAGAAATTCTATTAAATGATCTTGATTGATTTTTCTCTTGTGTTCAAATGTTGATTTGGAAAACCTATAGACTCGCTCAACCGTTGTGTTGATGATTTTAAGCATGTATTTCAGGTATTGAAGTGGATTGCTGCTGGAGCTTGCTGGAGAAGGATTGCGGGATTGCTTTTGTAGTAATTTGGTCTAAAACAGAATTCTTTCCCTATTGTTATAAACATATAGTACATGGTCAAATATTTTAGTAAGAGGTTTGTTGTTTTGATTAAGATCCTAGGGGAACCTGTACGCTGCTCTGATATATTTTAAACTGATTTTACTTGGGATTGAAGGTTTTAGACATTCATTTAAATTATTTCCATATTTATTTCTAAATATACTGTTTTTGGGTTGTTTAAAGAGTTGTGAAATGAAGTTTGTGAATAACACCCAATTGTGTATTTTCCGCTGCGCAATGTAAATTGAGGGTGTTAGACATATAATGCGCTTATTAAAAACTGAACTTGAACACTAGTGCCTCAACCCACGGACACCAATATTGTTCATTGTATGTGGATTTTTTTCTACATAAATACTTGGCAATTGGCAAGCTTAGTCGCTACAAGGATCAGCGTATGGCTAATGGCAGTGCATAGTTAGAGGGGATTGATGTTGATGAGACATTTAGTACAGTTGTTAAATCAGATAGTATACAGACTCTTTTTAGTTTGGCTACTTATCAGCATTTTTGAAATGTAGTATAATGCAGTTCGTTTTTTCTCAGTTCTTGCTAATGGAAAGTCCAACCAATATCAACTTGACTTGATGAGCACTTATCAATAAGCCCAAAATAAGCTGTAGCAAAAACTAGACAATCACAACTTGATTTTCTGATTGAGACTGATTAAGCAACTCAATTAATGAACGGGAAATCAAACTAGAACATTTTTCATCAAGAAATAAGCTGGGAATCTGAATTAAGCTGAAAATGGGCTTATCGTTGACCAGCTTATTTTTCAAAAAGCTGAAACTTCCAAAAATCAAGTAACTCAATGTTTTAAGAGGATTTGTGAAGAAAAATGGCCATGTTAATGAAGAGGATAAGGAGATACAAATTTTCAGTTTCAAGTTACAGAAACTTGACTTAAGTTTGCTTAACTGAATTTTGCTTATTTCTAACTGCTTATTGAAAACTGTAGAAAATGCTCTTGGAATCTGAATCTCTATGATATAAGATATGACTGAGAACAAATTTGGTGCAATTTCATCTAGTAATGAATGAGTTCTGATCTAATGAAAATTACAAGTTCTAAATTGCAAATCTGCATAAGAAAGACCCAAACATTTTTGATGCCATTTGCCTGTTTGACTATCTTTTTGACTTGTCAATGACTTGAAACACTTAATAACCAACTTTTAACTACAAATGAACTTTAACAAGCCAAAACTCAATTCTTGAAAACTCTTTTTATGCTAATCCCAAACACTCCTTTAACTGATTTATGAAAATTTATGAAAACTATTTGAGCACCAATTACAGCTGAAAGAGAACCTTTAACAAACCAAGTTTATTGATCAAAATGAGATGTGTAAAAACTAAATTCACACAATTAACACTACTAGAACTCAAGTAAATCAACAAGGCCAAAAAGTGACTGAATTAAGCAATAAGTTAGACTAAATCCAAATCTAAGCACCATTAAACAGAATTATGCTACAAACAACCAAAGATCAAGCAATCAGCAACTCTAAACAGCTTTTATCATGCAAACATCAAATTTACACTAAGAAAGATAGCATGCCTTTGACAAATTCAGTGGAACAAAAATGAGAGCTTTAAAACCTATTGTAGTAAACCACTGAGAAGAAGAGGAGCGCTGAGCTCTCTTAGCCTAGTGATAACCACCACCTTATCACTAGGACAACAATCAATCAACAAGAACAGCTAACAAATCAACAGGAATCATCAACATGCTTGAAATCTTCATAAAACTATGGAATGAACTGAATTCTTCTCAAACAGCTACAAACTCCTTCAAGATCAGCTATGATCAATCTATGATCATAACAAACACAAAACAGCAACACAAGTAACCAATAGCAGCAGGAAATGAGCAGGGATATGAAGAACAGTTTTGGCGGGAAATGGGAAATTTGAATTTTATTAATGGAAAACGGTTACAAAGTTGTTGAAAGGTAAGTAACTAACTAACTCAAGAGTTTGTCAGACTCTTGAGTAGCTAGGGTAAAAATGGAGGAAAGGGAAAGGAATTAAGAAACTATGTGTTTTTACAAAATTAAGCTACAAGTTACAAATGAAGTCCTATCCATCTATTTATAGACGTGAGGAAGATGGTTGTTGGGGTTGGTGACGTGTCAGGACCAATCCCAGCTTTCCACGTGGACAATTCTGCATAATTGCATTTGCAGGTATGAACAAGGATTTGGGTTTTTCTTTATTATTGATCCTCATGTTAATTGATTTGCACCATTGTGTTCGTCTCTTCAAAATTATCAATTTTGGTGTTGAAATCTTTTCATGAAATGGCTTGTAGCTCAAACGCGATCCTGGCAAATATTTTTGATGAAGAAGACGCCACGTGTCAGCATGTGATTGGCTAAAAATTGATCACACGGATCCAACTGTTGTGATTGGGTATTAAATGCATGGCGGCTGAGTGGGAATTAAATGTTTATGAGTTGGTGATCCGTGTGCTCACTTTTCTCTCTTCTCATTGGTTGATTCTTGTACACATGGATTAAACTTTGAATAACTTTCAAATGTTGGCAGAATTAGTCCTTATACTTGGCAGATTGTTGTTTTGAGCTAGGAGCTTCATTCTTTTGACATATTTGGTCCTTCAACTTTCATTCTTGAACAAAATGGTCCCTTGACTAAGTTGACTTGAGAGTTGACCAAGTTTGACTTGAATCTTGACTTTCACAATATTTGCACTTTTAGTCCTTCAACTTTGACAACCTGTCAAGATAGGTCCTTATACTTCAAAGTCTTGTCACTTTTGATCCTTCTTTGTCTTTTTCATCCATTTGAGCTTGATTTTTCTTTGTTTGCTTGAAAATGTATCCTTTTACCTACACAAGTGTACACAAACACAAACATACCACATAACACTGTTTTTGCAAGATAAATTGGTATTTTGCTTCATGTTTTAGGGTTATTTGTTGATAAAAGGATATGAGTCTAAGCTCATATCAAAATCCCCTACACTTGAACATTGTCATGTCCTCATGCAATTATATATTAAAGCTCAAATTTACATTTCCCTTATAATTAATCCACCTTGGCCATATGAGATGCATCTACACTACTCTAAACTAAATGATGCATGATTTTGACTTTTAATAATGCAATGAACAAAATTCAATTCTATCTATATCTTTTTGATTTTTCTTGAAATGGTTTTGATGGAAATAACTCATAAAGAATTCAATGGCTTAGATTAGGGCTTGGGTACCATGGACATTTATCACCCTCAAGTTTCACTTTCCCCATACCAAGCTTAAAAATGGGATCATTGCATTCACAAGTAAAAAGTGCATCAACTTATTCATGACAATTAAATGTGGAACCGGTTATTATTTGAGCAAATTGCTTGTGAGCAAATTTGTCATTATTCAAGTGAGAAATATAAGAAGTGTAAAATCCAAAAATAAGAAAGCACGGTTTTAATCCTAAGTAATCCTCTCATCCATTACTTGAAAAACCGCTCACAATTAATATAAGTCCGTTTTAAGAGTAATAAGTCATTCGCCTTATGTGTAAAATCCTCATGTCATGCTTTCATAAGTAGCTACACACTCGCTAAGGAAAGGAAAATAAAACTCACGCAATAATTTACATCCGCCATCTTTTTGAGACTTTGGATCTTCAACCCCGCAACCCGTCAAGGTAATATTGGATTGGAGCAATCTATTGAATCCCCGCAACCCGTCAAGGTAATATTGGAAGTCAATAGTCACTATAATTAACACCACACTGCCCCTCTTGGGAGTCTTGCATTATTTTTTTTCTTTTTCTTTCTTTTTCTTTTCTCTTTTTTTTTCTAGCCACTCATTTTTTTCATAAGCAGCTCTTATTTTTCTTTATTACTCACAAAGAAATTTGAAAAGAAGAAAAGGAAAAACACCCGCTAAGTATGGAGCATGACATAAGTCTAGTACATATAAAACGTGCTAACTTAGAATCTTAAGACGTACTCATATCAACCATAAATGATTAGCCAAAAATGCATAAGAGATTACAAACCAATTAAAACCGTACTTGATTATTTATTAACAATTATATACATGCGAAGAAATTAGAGATTAAGAAGAGAAGGGTTTAGCCACAAGTAATTGCCATGAAGTCTATCTAGCCCTTTTACACTTGCTTCAACTCTATCATTTCCCATTCTCCGCAAATTTAAAATTTCAAATAATGAAATTGGTGGATGCTTAGCCTAATAGACCAATGAAGGACTACATGGTTAAGGATACTAGCTAGAGAATGCTAAGATAAGCAAACTCGGGTTGAGTCAAAATATCCATGGCGGGCCTAATATGTCAAAAAAGTCTAAATTTGTTAAAACCATGTTTTATTATATTTTTTTTTTCTTTTTATATATTTTTATGAAAAACAAAAGAAGAAATATATACAATGCAAATGTGATATGCAAATGAAAAATGATTGATGCAAAAATTATGAATGCATATTTTTGTGGCCAAAGTAGATCAAAAATTTGAAAAATGTTGAAAATTCAATTTTCCATGTTATCATGAAAGACAATGACAAGTTCTAGGTAAGGTCACTTCGATAGAAGACCCCCCTACACTTAACCTAAAAATTGTCCTCAATGTTTAAGAGCATGGAAGTATAAAAACTTCCCCTACACTTAGGACAATGAATAGACTTTGCTTAACCCAAGTTAAGGAAAAGTCAACTATTAGTGAAATCATGTTTAAGCACAAGGTGTTAATGAAAAATCACTAAAGTAACGAAGTGAACCGGATACAAGGGCCTCCTCCATAAGCTCCAAAGCATGAGATGAGTGAGCAACCCTACAAACAATCATGAAGACAAAAGAAGGTCTCCCCTACACTTATCTCCAAGTCTATACCTTTATTTCTAACCTACAACACTCTAAACCTAGTTATACGATGCTTGAGTTAATGAGTCTCTAGCTCGACTCGTCCCTCAATGAATTAATTCATGGGGAAAATGGGGACCTCTTGGACCATTTCAACGGAAATGTCCTCCCCAAAGTAATGTTTAACACGGTGACCATTCACTTTAAAATTTGGACCATCGGGTTGGGACAACTCAAGAGTTCCATATGGAAACACTTGAGCAATAGTGAATGGACCGGACCATCTCGACTTAAGCTTGCCCGCAAAAAGCTTCAATCTTGAGTTAAAGAGGAGAACCGGCTCTCCAACTTTGAACTCACGATTCTTGATCTTAGCATCATGCAATTTCTTAGTCTTTTCCTTGTAAAGCAAAGAATTCTCATAGGCATTGGCTCTCAACTCATCCATCTCATTAAGTTGATCTTTCCTATGTGAACCAGCTTGGTTTAAATCAAAATTAGCCCACTTGAGAGCCCAAGATGCCTTATGTTCTAACTCAAATGGGAGGTGGCACGCTTTTCCATAGACAAGCCTATAAGGCGTACAACCAATTGGTGTTTTAAAAGCCGTCCTAAACGCCCACAAAGCATCATCAAGCTTATCCGACCAAGAAGCTCGATGTTCTCCCACCGTTCTCTCTAAAATTCTCTTTAAACCACGATTTGTGACCTCGGTTTGACCATTTGTTTGAGGGTGATACGCGGTAGAAAGTCTATGATTCACTCCATATTTCTTCATAACTCTCGTGAATTGATCATTACAAAAGTGCGTACCACGATCACTTATGATGGCCCGAGGTACACCAAATCTAGCAAACAATTGTTTCAAAAACTTTACAACCACTCTAGCATCATTGGTAGGTAAGGCTTTAGCCTCCACCCATTTGGACACATAATCCACCGCCACAAGTATATACTTGTTTCCCTTAGAGGATGGAAAAGGTCCCATGAAATCAATGCCCCATACATCAAATATCTCACACTCTTGGATAAAATTTTGTGGCATCTCATCACGTTGTGTAATTTTTCCTTGTCGTTGACAAACATCACAAAATTTCACCATTTCTTGGGCATCTTTATAAATGGAAGGCCAATAGTAACCCGAATCAAAGACTTTCTTGGCGGTGTAGTTAGGCCCAAAATGTCCACCCGTAGGTCCTTTATGACACGCCTCTAAGATCTTAAATGCCTCGGGGCCATCTACACACCGTCTAATGATTTGGTCCGCACATTGCCTAAAAAGATATGGATCATCCCAAAAGTAATACTTAACTTCCTTAAGAAACTTTTTCTTTTGTTGATAAGTAAGACCCTCAATAAGCACATTGCCCACAAGATAGTTTGCGATATCCGCAAACCAAGGTGTGGCATCCTCTTGGGAAGAAATAGACATGAGCTCCTCTAATGGAAAGGATTCATTGATTTCTTGGTGTGGGAAATCTCCTTGAAAAGGATGCTCAAGTCTACTCAAATGATCTGCCGCTAAATTCTCGGCCCCTTTCTTATCACGAATCTCTATCTTAAACTCTTGAAGCAACAAAACCCATCTCAAAATCCTAGGCTTAGCATCTTGTTTTGTCATAAGATACTTGAGAGCGGAATGATCCGTATACACTATGGTTTTGGAAAGCACAAGATATGGTCTAAACTTCTCAAAAGCATATACTATAGCAAGCAACTCTTTTTCCGTGGTAGTGTAATGAAGTTGTGCACCGGTCATGGTTTTACTCGCATAGTGTATAGGTTGAAAATGCTTATTAACTCTTTGTCCTAAGATGGCCCCCACCGCATAATCACTAGCGTCACACATAAGCTCAAAAGGTAATTCCCAATTTGGAGAAACCAAAACGGGAGCCTTAGTCAATTTTTCCTTAAGAGTCTCAAAAGAGTCTAAACAATCTTGGTTAAAAATTAAAGGAGCCTCTTTCTCCAAGAGGTGAGTCATCGGTCTAGCTATCTTAGAAAAATCTTGTATAAAGCGCCTATAAAATCCCGCATGACCTAAGAAACTCCTCACACCTTTAACCGAGGTGGGTGAGGGAAGCTTAGCAATCACATCAATTTTAGCTCGATCAACTTCTAATCCCTTATTGGATATCTTGTGTCCTAAAACAATCCCCTCTTTCACCATAAAGTGACATTTCTCCCAATTAAGCACCAAACGTGTTTCCTCACAACGCTTAAGCATTCTCTCAAGATTGGTGAGACATGAGCTAAATGAGTTTCCAAATACGGAAAAGTCATCCATAAAAACCTCCATGGTTTGCTCTATCATGTCATGGAAAATCGCCATCATGCACCTTTGAAACGTCCCCGGTGCATTACATAAGCCAAAAGGCATCCTCTTGTAAGCAAATGTATCGTAGGGACAAGTGAAAGTGGTCTTTTCTTGATCCTTAGGGTCAATAGGTATTTGGAAATAACCCGAAAAGCCATCAAGAAAACAATAGTACTCATTTCCCGCTAAGCGTTCAAGCATTTGATCCATAAAGGGAAGCGGGAAATGGTCTTTCCTAGTTGCCTCATTTAGTTTTCTATAATCAATGCAAACTCTCCAACCGGTCACAAGTCTCGTGGGAATAAGCTCATTGTTCTCATTAGGCACCACGGTGATTTCACCCTTCTTTGGAACACAATGAACCGGGCTAACCCATGGAGAGTCGGAAATGGGGTAAATCATACCCGCATCTAAGAGTTTAATCACTTCTTTCTTAATAAACTCATGGATTTTTGGGTTAACTCTCCTTTGGTTTTGAATGGCGGGTTTATAGTCATCCTCCATAAGGATTTTGTGAGTACAAAAATGTGGATCAATTCCCCTTATGTCGGATATTTTCCATGCTAAAGCTTTCTTATGTTTCTTAAGAACTTCAATAAGTTGCTCTTTCTCATCCTCTTTCAACTCTTTAGCAATAATCACCGGTAATTGGTCTTTTCCTTCTAAGAAAGCATATTCTAAGTGGGATGGAAGGTCCTTAAGTTCAATGGGAGGTGGACTCTCTATGGAAGGTTGTACTATGGAAGGTTCCTCAATAGTAATCTCTTGTGGAATAGGAGAAGGAATAGGGTCCTCATTGAGCAACTTTTGGATTGTAAGAATATCTTCTTCCCAATTAATGGGAGAATCATCATCACCAAGAAAGTTGGACTCAAATTCCTCCAAGAGGAAATCACTCTCTCCAAAAGGTGTTAAAGAGGGAGCAATTGAGGCCACGGTTTCAACATGGGGTATCTCATCACTAGTATTCTTACAAGCATCATGAAAGTGTTCATTACACACTTCATCTAGCACATCCACAATGTTAATAGTCTCACAAGGTCTAGACTCCTTAACCTCTTTTCTATCACAAATTTTCCCTAGCTTAAACACCACTCTCTCATCTTCTACTCTCATAATTAATTCTCCTTCCGCCACATCTATCAAGGTACGACCCGTTCTAAAAAACGGTCTACCAACAATCAAAGGCACTCTAGGATCCATGTCATAATCAACCACTACAAAGTCGGTCGGAAAGGTAAACTTATCCACACCTACAAACACATCTTCCGCTATACCTACGGGGTGAGCTATGGTTCGGTTGGCTAGTTCAAGAGTCATCCTAGTGGGAGTGAGCTCGGGAAGAGATAGTTGTTTCCAAACCGATAAAGGCATGAGGTTTATGCTCGCCCCTAGATCCGCCAAAGCCATGCAATTTTCAACACCGGGAAAATTACAAGGTATCAAGAAGCGCCCCGGATCTCCAAGTTTTGTTGGTAAGGTTTTAAGTAACACCGCGGAACAATTTTCATTAAGGGATGTGTTGGGCAAATCAACCAATTTTCTTTGTTTGAGAGAAAATCCTTGAACATCTTAGCAAACTTTGGCATATAAGCAAGAGCTTCCGCAAAGGATATATTGATGTTGAGTTGCTTGAACATCCTTAAGAAATTGGAGACTTGGATGTCATCCTTGTTCTTTAACTTGTCCTTTTTCAACCTTGAAGGATATGGAAGAGTAGGTTTTGGTGTAGGTGGAATAGGTGTAGTAGTGGAAGATTTGTCTTTGTTAGCTTCTTCATTGGGAAGTGTGGAAGGTAAAGGAGAAGTATGAGGTGGTTGAGAAGGTGTGTTTGAGTGAATAGGAGCATTTTGAGGAGGTGAAGTAGAAGTAGAAGGCTTGTCACAAGTAGGAGCACAAGTGGGTTGAACAATAGTAGGTTTAGGAGGTGAAGGATCCTTTGTTGTTGTTCCACTCCTTGTTGTAATAGCATTGACATTGGCCCTAGGGTTTGTTTGTGTGTTGGAAGGTAAAGCCCCTTGTGGTCTTTGATTTATTGCCACTAAAACCCTATTGATTTGGTCATTCATTCTCTTCTCCATTTCACGCATTTTCTTGTCAACATACTCTTGAGTCTCTTGCATCCCATATCCTTGATTTTGAACTTGAGGGTAAGCTTGATTTGGTATTGGAGCATATGCTTGATTGGGAATAAATGGAAGTGGTTGATTAAATCCTTGTTGTGGTGGATAAAAGGTATTTCCTTGATGTTGAACATTGTTGGGTGCCTTGTAGTTATTTCCTTGGTAAGGTGGTCTTTGCCCTTGATTCCCTGGTAAAATTTGAGGAGGATTTTGTTGAATTTGGGTGGGTGGTTGGGGTGGGAAGCCGGGTGGAGTAAGGTAGTTTTGGGATTTGTAAGAAAGGTTATTTGGATTGATATTAGGCTTTAAGTGTTCACGATGTTCCTCTTGGTAAGCATAGCATTCCCCTTGATACCCTTGCACCTTATCACATTGTTCATAAGAATGGGGACCTCCACAAGTAACACAAGAAATGGCAATAGCATTCACATTATTTGAAGAGTTGTTCAATGAAACGGTCTTAAAAGCTTGAACTATCTCATGCGTCATTTCTTGTTGTCCTTGTTTGACTTGTTGAAGGATCTCTTTAAGAAGTTGGTTGTCACAAGGAGTTTGAGAATTGTTTTGGATAACATGAACCTTTTCTTCAAATGGATTGTTTGTTTGAACCATTGCTTTAGTCTCAATGATGTCCAAAGCCTCTTGATATGTCTTAAGAAGAATATTCCCTCCCGCGGAAGCATTGAGTGAATCTTGGTGGTGAGATTTAAGGCCATCGTAGAAGAGGTTAATTTGGTGAACTTGATCCAATCCATGATTAGGGCATCGCCTCAACAACTCACTATACTCTTCCCAAGCATCACTAAAGGATTGACTAGGTTTTTGTTGAAAGCCCATAATTAAAGTCCTCAAAGCCATAGTCTTATGTGGAGGAAAGAACTTGTTCAAAAACTTAGTGGTGAAACCATCCCATGTGATGATACTATCGGGTGGTTGGGTGTCTAACCAATGCTTAGCGGTTCCCTCTAAAGAAAATGACACTAACATCAACCTAATCACCTCATGTGGAACCCCATTATGCTTAATGGTATTGCAAAGAGAAAGGAATCTCTTAAGGTGAGCATGAGGATCCTCATTCTTGTTACCAAAGAAAGGTGATTGTGAAACCATATTAATCATAGATATATGTAGCTCAAATGTGTTTGCGGGAAAGTCGGGAATCTTAATGGCACTAGAATATCCATGAATGTTGGATTGCATACGTTCATACAAAGAGCGATTATCAATAGCCATGGCTTCTTGTGGTGGAGTCAAAGCACGATTCTCGTGATCGGCTTGGTGGACGATGGTGGTCTTACTCTTTCTCTTTTTCTTCCTTTTCGGAGGAAGAGGTTGTACACCAATCGGTATTTGTGCACGCCCGCGAGTGAGCATGCAACTCAATACGAGGAATGAGAGAGAAGCTCTCGTGTGACTTTGAAGAGAAATGGATTATCCTCTTCGAGTTTCAATATTAAATATCCACAAGAAAATAACAATATATGTATGTACTACTTGGGTGCAAGACCCTCAATGAAGCCTTCCTTCTTAGAATACTTACAAGTGAACGGGGGGTTAGGTGGCGCGAAGCACTTAAGTACCTATTGACCCTTAGATGGCATTTTATAGCACATCGCCTTTCTATTCACTTAAATGTTCGTATTCTTCGAATTGTTGCTTATTGAGAGTATTTATCTATTCTTGCTTTATTTTGTTTGATCGATACACGTGTCAAGGACCGGAACGCCCCTCAACACGGTGCATTGCCTCGGCAATACTTATGGAAGATATGTAGATTGATTGTTCTTATACGTATACGTATTTACTTATAATAATATATGGAAAATATTTTTGTATTTATGAGTTTTTAAGGGAAAATACTATATGTACATAAAAACCGAGAGAATCCAATAATATATATTTTTGGGTGCAATCTCTTAGGAAAAAGATTGCTTTTTGGATTTTTTTATTTTTTTATTTTTTTGGACAATTCTTTAGGAAAAGAATTGTTTTGTTAATTTTTTAGTTTTTATATATTTTTATATTTTTGATTTCTTTATTTGTTTTTGATTTATGATACGTAAAAATAATGTTCACAAAATGAACGGATCCCAAAAGCCAATGAAAACCGTCAATCGATAGTCTCTCGTGTAGTCAAAGAACCGGCAGCGGCGCCATTTGAAATGTAGTATAATGCAATTGGTTTTTTCTCAGTTCTTGCTAATGGAAAGTCCAACCAATATCGGGTTTTTAACTGTTTTTTGTTGTTAAGCTTGTTTGGATATTCTATTTGCTAATTCAACAAAGCCTTGCAAAACGGAAAAATATTACCTACTTATATGTAAAACATCTTGCAAATACCAAGTTTTTATTTAAGTAAAATTCAAATTGTAAAAATATGAAACTTAAAGGACTGAAAATGTAAATTCTAGGAAAGACAAATGCTTGAAATGAAAATTATAACAAATCTAGGGACTAAAAGTGTAAAACAGTTAACTACAAGGATCAAATATGCAAAACTTATAACCAACTAACCAAAAATGTAACAAACTAACAACTTGCTAACTGAAATTAGCAACTTCCAAAACTACAAGGGCTTAACAAATGCAAACCCTAAAAACATGGAAATTTAGCTAAGTATACACACTGTTTAAAACTATAGGGACTAAAAAGCAATTTCAAGAACTATTTAAGCCAAAAACGGGTTAAGGATGAAAATAAGCTCGTTTGAGCTTATTTCTTAACCAAATTCAATGTAACAAGTTGCAAAATGATTTAAATCCAAAATAAGCTACGTATGTAAAAGGAAATTGGCTAAAGTTGCAAAATAAGCAAATGAGCACTTATCAGTAAGCCCAAAATAAGCTGTAGCAAAAACTAGACAATCACAACTTGATTTTCTGATTGAGACTGATTAAGCAACTCAATTAATGAACGGGAAATCAAACTAGAACATTTTTCATCAAGAAATAAGCTGGGAATCTGAATTAAGCTGAAAATGGGCTTATCGTTGACCAGCGTTGACCAGCTTATTTTTCAAAAAGCTGAAACTTCCAAAAATCAAGTAACTCAATGTTTTAAGAGGATTTGTGAAGAAAAATGGCCATGTTAATAAAAAGGATAAGGAGATACAAATTTTCAGTTTCAAGTTACAGAAACTTGACTTAAGTTTGCTTAACTGAATTTTGCTTATTTCTAACTGCTTATTGAAAACTGTAGAAAATGCTCTTGGAATCTGAATCTCTATGATATAAGCTATGACTGAGAACAAATTTGGTGCAATTTCATTTAGTAATGAATGAGTTCTGATCTAATGAAAATTACAAGTTCTAAATTGCAAATCTGCATAAGAAAGACCCAAACATTTTTGATGCCATTTGCCTGTTTGACTATCTTTTTGACTTGTCAATGACTTGAAACACTTAATAACCAACTTTTAACTGCAAATGAACTTTAACAAGCCAAAACTCAATTCTTGAAAACTCTTTTTAAGCTAATCCCAAACACTCCTTTAACTGATTTATGAAAATTTATGAAAACTATTTGAGCACCAATTACAGCTGAAAGAGAACCTTTAACAAACCAAGTTTATTGATCAAAATGAGATGTGTAAAAACTAAATTCACACAATTAACACTACTAGAACTCAAGTAAATCAACAAGGCCAAAAAGTGACTGAATTAAGCAATAAGCTAGACTAAATCCAAATCTAAGCACCAGTAAACAGAATTAAGCTACAAACAACCAAAGATCAAGCAATCAACAACTCTAAACAGCTTTTATCATGCAAACATCAAATTTACACTAAGAAAGATAGCATGCCTTTGACAAATTCAGTGGAACAAAAATGAGAGCTTTAAAACCTATTGTAGTAAACCACTGAGAAGAAGAGGAGCGCTGAGCTCTCTTAGCCTAGTGATAACCACCACCTTATCACTAGGACAACAATCAATCAACAAGAACAGCTAACAAATCAACAGGAATCATCAACATGCTTGAAATCTTCATAAAACTATGGAATGAACTGAATTCTTCTCAAACAGCTACAAACTCCTTCAAGATCAGCTATGATCAATCTATGATCATAACAAACACAAAACAGCAACACAAGTAACCAATAGCAGCAGGAAATGAGCAGGGATATGAAGAACAGTTTTGGCGGGAAATGGGAAATTTGAATTTTATTAATGGAAAACGGTTACAAAGTTGTTGAAAGGTAAGTAACTAACTAACTAACTCAAGAGTTTGTCAGACTCTTGAGTAGCTAGGGTAAAAATGGAGGAAAGGGAAAGGAATTAAGAAACTATGTGTTTTTACAAAATTAAGCTACAAGTTACAAATGAAGTCCTATCCATCTATTTATAGACGTGAGGAAGATGGTTGTTGGGGTTGGTGACGTGTCAGGACCAATCCCAGCTTTCCACATGGACAATTCTGCATAATTGCATTTGCAGGTATGAACAAGGATTTGGGTTTTTCTTTATTATTGATCCTCATGTTAATTGATTTGCACCATTGTGTTCGTCTCTTCAAAATGATCAATTTTGGTGTTGAAATCTTTTCATGAAATGGCTTGTAGCTCAAACGCGATCCTGGCAAATATTTTTGATGAAGAAGACGCCACGTGTCAGCATGTGATTGGCTAAAAATTGATCACACGGATCCAACTGTTGTGATTGGGTATTAAATGCATGGCGGCTGAGTGGGAATTAAATGTTTATGAGTTGGTGATCCGTGTGCTCACTTTTCTCTCTTCTCATTGGTTGATTCTCGTACACATGGATTAAACTTTGAATAACTTTCAAATGTTGTCAGAATTAGTCCTTATACTTGGCAGATTGTTGTTTTGAGCTAGGAGCTTCATTCTTTTGACATATTTAGTCCTTCAACTTTCATTCTTGAACAAAATGGTCCCTTGACTGAGTTGACTTGAGAGTTGACCAAGTTTGACTTGAATCTTGACTTTCACAATATTTGCACTTTTAGTCCTTCAACTTTGACAACCTGTCAAGATAGGTCCTTATACTTCAAAGTCTTGTCACTTTTGATCCTTCTTTGTCTTTTTCATCCATTTGAGCTTGATTTTTCTTTGTTTGCTTGAAAATGTATCCTTTTACCTAAACAAGTGTACACAAACACAAACATACCACATAACACTATTTTTGCAAGATAAATTGGTATTTTGCTTCATGTTTTAGGGTTATTTGTTGATAAAAGGATATGAGTCTAAGCTCATATCAATTTTCTAATTCATTGGCTCGATGTAAAAAAAATGCTTTTTTACATGGTGATTTATCCGAGACGGTTTATATGCATCAACTTTCAGAGTTTCAGATTCTTTGCGTACTGATTATGTGTGCTTATAACATTAGTCTCTCTATGGGCTCAAGCATACCCCTAGAGCTTGGTTGTAGTGATTTCCATCTTATATTAGTTACGTTGGGTTTCATCAGATTCATTGTGACTGGTCTTTATTTATACACAAACATGGCACGAATAGTGCTTATATTATTGTATGTTGATGATATTGTCATCACATCTTCTTCTTAGGCTCTGTTACAGGGCATTATTGCTTTCATCAGATTCATTGTATGTTTATATACGAACATGACAGATTTTGGTGTTGATAATTACTTTTGGGTATCTTTGTTACACCGGATTCTTTAAGTATGTTCTTATCTCAAAAGAAGTATGTGATTACGATTTTTGAGAAGGCGCACATGGTTAATTGTAATCCTAGTCGGAATCTTGTTGATATTAAGTCTAAACTTACTGATGATGGTGACACAGTATCTTATTCGACTTTATATAGGAGTCTAGTAGGTGCACTTCAGTATCTTACGTTTACCAGACCAGATATTCCTTATGTAGTTCAACAGGGTTGTTTATATATGCATGATCCCCGAGAGCCTCATTTCATGGCTCTTAAAGGGATCTTACTGTATGTTCGGCATACATTAGGCTATGTGTTACCGTTGTTTACATCTTCTACTACTTTATTGGTTGGTTATTCTGATGCATGATTTTGTGTCTTTCTTGGCAATACAAGTTTCACTTAATCTATTAGGGGAGGTTTGGTATGATGGAATGGAAAAGCGAGAAACGGAATGAACGTCTTTCTCTTGTTTGTTTGACACCGAGAATAGAATTGGAGAATAAAAATATCATTCCCTTTCCACCGTATTGATTCTTTAAAAAAAAGAGAAGAATGGTGAGAATGAAGGACTTAAAGGCAACACATTCACCGATATTTCCAAGCAAGAATCAGAAAACCATTAGAGTGAAAGGAGTCATCACACATCCACACCAAAAAACACCCCGCCACGTCAGCTTTTCACTTCCACAACCACACCAAAAAACCCATCTTATCATCACACCATTTCCACACCACCACACCAAATTTTCCACTTATTTTCATAAACTACCCTCAACAATTAATTTATTCTAGTCCTAACTTACATTATACATAAAAAAACATGACATATAATTTAGAATTTAAACCCGTAATTTATTTTCATTTTAATTATTTAAATCGTAAATTAAAAACGTAAATAAAAATGTAAACGTAAACAATTTTTATTCGAAAAATAAAACACTTATTCCATACTTAAAACATGAAAATACTGAAATTCAAATACAATAGGAAAGGAAATACATAATACGATTAGTCAGTTCCTGGATCTGAATCCGAAAACTAAACATGCAACTCCCAACGCATTGTTTCTTCTTCATCTTCTTCGGCCATAATTTCTGCCTCCTGCTCCCTTCGTGTCCTTTCTTCTTCTTCCAGACATTCTCTCAATGTTTTTTAATCTAGGTATAGTTGATACACCTCATTGTCAGTAAGTAAACCATTTGAGTCGTTTGGAATTGGAAAGGGCAGATCAGGGGACACATTTTTGCGTCGGTGTTGTTGTGACGAAGAACCGATATGAGTTTGGGATGAAGAACCCAACTTATTCAGCCATTTAGTATTTCTTTCAATTCTAGCCTCCAGTTTTATCGGCTTTCTAAACAAAGATCTTCGGACGCTGACATCGACATCAGACTGATTACTTAGAAACGTGTCGATTAAATGACGTTTCTGTGGGGAAAGATCATGGCATTTGTCACATGTTGTGCGTAATTTCGTATTTTCTTCACACGCGCCATCAAAATCTTCAGCTAACCACGTAAGCTTATCGTAACGATGTTGTTGTTAATTTATTTGTTTCTGAATCATAGCCTTAATCTCGCCATCGTTGTGTGGGAAAGAGCATGCCATTTTTTATTTCTGAAAGTGTGTGTGAAAATACTGATAGTGTGTGTGAAAATACTGAAAGTTGTGTGTGAAAATGTGGTATTTATAAAGTTTTTTTTTTAAAAAGTAGCCGTTGGCTATTGTATTTAAAAATATATATTTTTTAATTCAAAAAAGTAGCCGTTGGCTACATTTTTAAAAAAAAAAATCAAATATGTGTGTGGGAGGGAAAGTAGCCGTTTAGGGGGGTGGGGGTGTTTCGAAAATAGTGAAAACCAAAGGGCTAGAGTAATAAGTGTGTGAGAGGGGAAAATGTATTTTTTTCACACTTTCTTCCACGGCCGTGGCTAGAGCCACGCCATCTTCCACGCTGCAAATCACGATATGGTCACGCCGAACCACGCCGTGATGGTTCCGTTTGTTGTTAGAAAAAATAAGGCTCCATAACCAAAAAACATGTGCGTGTCACATGGAGTACTATTTTTTTATAGATGCACAAAACCCTAACACGACGACTTCTTCTGCTCCGACTAATTTTCTTCACTAAAACTGTTGTTGCCATTATTACGAATCTTAATCTCTCTTGAAATTTATAAACCCTTTAATATAAATTGGTATATCAAGAATATTCATTCTAAATATTGTTAGTAGTATGTATTGTTAGGCCCGTATATGTATTTAGTTGCTATTGGGTCTAGCCCATTCATCTCATGTATTATGTATTTATACTCATTCAGTTAATGATAATAGACACGGGAACAATATAATTCTACATGGTATCAGACCAGGAATTATCCTAAAAACACTAATCACATTAGCCGCCATCTTACCACCACCAAATCTCATTGCCGTCACTTTTACTACCATATATACGATTAATCCATCTACTACTTGTTACTCATTTGTTATATCATAACTAGTCACCATGGTTAACGACACACAAACCCCATCCAAATACACAAAGCTGCTCTCAATAAATAACTTCAAAAACCTTATGGTTGTGACCCTAGATGCCGACAAATTAAGCTATTCCAACTGGAGTACCCTCTTCAAGATCCATATACAAGGTTACAATGCCCTCGAATTCATCCAGGCTCATGTGTCGACGTCTAGTTCACCTCCTACCCCCCCCCCCCCACCCACCTACCCACCCACCTCCCACGGATGAATGGCTAACCGTGGACTCCATCATTCAGTCGTGGATCCTCTCCACTGTCTCAGAATCACTCATGGAACGCATCCTCAAAACCAAACCTCACACCGCAAAAGATATTTAGGACCGTTTGGAAAAGTTTTGAAGGATAACAAACTCTCAAATATTGTGGAACTCGTCGGTGAGTTACCGAACTTGTCCATTGGTGACCTAACAGTGGACCCATACTTTCGAAAGATTGATTCACTTGCATCACGTTTGGACAATCTCGGGTCTACCATGACCGAAGATGACTTGGTCACGTATGTCGTGGAAGGTCTCGGTGATAAATATGAACATGTGGCTCATGTTATTCTCAACAGAGTCCCGTTCCCAACTTTGGAAGAAACCCGCTCTATCATATCCCTAGCTGAATCCCGAATGAACAGGTTGCATGTTTTGGCCTCCCCTCCCACATATCATCATCATCCCCGACTGCCCTCTTTGCACAAACTAGCTCTTCTCGAAACCAAGGTAACACTTCGGGTTCCCCGATCCCCAAGTCGACCACAGTTTGTAAAAACTTTTCTCGCAAGTATTGCTCTTATGGGGATAGATGTCGATTTGTGCATGGGATTAGTAACTCTCGTGAACAGAAAGCTTTAACGATAACCGCTCAAACGGATATAGAGCTAGAAATTCTAATAATAATCATTCACGTGGTTATGGAGCTCGTCAAGGCAGTACATAAATTAATTCATCCACTTTAGGTCATGGCCCACTTCTTGAAGCTTATACACAACTTTTGCATACGCATCAAAGATTAGTATCTTAATCATCCCAACAACGTGGCAATCTGGCTCGGAAGGTCTCTCGTGGCTCACCTAATTATCATGTGCCGAGTTCTTCGGTCCACCAACAACTTCAGGCCCATGTCGATACGCAAGAAACCGCACTACCTCAAGCCTTTAGTACACTCACTCTAAAGGATTTTGGAGACACCGGATGGAATATGGATACAGGTGCGTCTCTACATTTAACTTCCAATGCAAATAATTTAAGTTCAGTTTTTAATGAGTCTATTTATCCATTCGTCGTTGTTGGTGACGGTGCTTCAACACCGGTTACCAACACTGGTCATAGCACTTTGCCAAACCCTTACCGACCGTTACATCTTAATCACGTACTTGTCACACCTCAAATTGTCAAAAATCTTATATATGTTTGTACATTTACTCGAGACAATAAATGTACCATTGAATTTGACGAATTTGGTTTTTCTGTGAAGGATAATTTGACTCGTCAAAATCTTCTCCGATGTGACAGTACCGGCGACCTATATCCCGTCACCAAGCCCACCACCTCCCCTCAAACTTTTATCACGAGTCAACATACGTGGCACCAACGACTAGGTCATCCTGGAAATGACGTGCTACGTTCTCTTCTTTCTAGTAATAGTATTTTGTGTAATAAAGTGAAGTCTCCCGTGCTTTGTCATGCTTGTCAGCTTGGCAAACACGTGCGACTTCCATTTGTGACTTCAGATTCTATTAGTTACTCTCCTTTTGATATTGTGCACTCGGACTTGTGGACTTGTCCACTCCTAAGTATTAGTGGAATAAAATATTATGTTTTGTTTTTAGATCATTTCTCTCATTATGTATGGGTCTTATCCATTGCGTCATAAGTCAGACACGTTTGGTAAATTTGCTCAATTTCACATTCATTAAAGATCAGTTTAAAATGGATATCAAGTCATTCCAATGTGACCATGGTGGTGAATTTGATAACCATACCCTTCATCGACTTTTTGATAAAAATGGCATACATATTCGTTTCTCATGTCCTCGTACTTCTCAACAAAATGGGAAGTCCGAGAGGATGATTCGTACCATCAAGAACCACATTCGTACTCTTTTATTTCAGGCCCACTTACCCCCTCATTTTTGGGTTGAGGCACTTTACATGGCCACTCACTTACTAAATATCCTTCCTTCAACCGCAATAAACAACGACACTTCCAACACTCGCCTTTACAACACCCAACCAAATTACACGTTTCTACGTGTTTTTGGTTGCCTTTGCTACCCACATATCAATACTAACCAAAAACTTGGACCTCGCTCCACACCGTGTATCTTTCTCGGTTACCCATCCAATCATCATGGGTATCGGTGCGTCGATCTTGAAACTGATAAAATTATTATTTCTCGCAATGTCACATTTGACGAGACTGTATTTCCATATGGCTCGGTCACACCCAATGCCGCTCTCTCGTACACATTTCTAGACGACGAACCAACCATCATACCCGCGCCCCTTCTTAGTGAGCCCACTATCACCGAGCCCGTTATTCAAAACCCACCCCCTACTCCACCAACCCACTCTCCCCAGCAATCCTTTTCCCCAAGTAGATCCTCATCCCCACAACCAACACCTCCTATCACGGGTCAAGAACCCACACCAGCAGCGACCCTGTCATCAACCTAAAATCATAATCAACCTAATCCTAGTTCGACTCATCCCATGGTCACTCGGCTTCGTCTTGGTATCCGTCAACCCAACCCTAAGTATAACTGTCATGTCTCCACCATTTCCCCAATACCAAAATCGTACAATATTGCTTTCACTGACCATAATTGGCAAAATACTATGCATGATATATATAATGCACTTATTAAAAATGAAACTTGGATTCTTGTGCCACGACCACCTGACACAAACATTGTTCGCTCTATGTGGTTGTTTATGCACAAGTACTTTGCAAATGGATCTCTTAGAAGATACAAGGCTCGCCTTGTACCTAATGGCAGCAATCAACAGATTGGTGTAGACTGTAATGATACTTTTAGTCCGGTTGTTAAGCCGGCCACTATTTGTACTTTGCTAAGTCTTGCGGCATCTCGTCATTGGTCAGTTCACCAGCTCGATTTCAAGAATGCTTTTCTACATGGCCATCTCTCTAAGACTGTGTATATGCATCAGCCACCTGGTTTTCGCGATCCTCAACACCCCAACCACGTGTGTCTTCTTAAGAAGTCTCTTTATGGGCTTAAACAGGCTCCTAGAGCTCGGTTTCAGCAATTTGCAGGGTACACTATCAGAGTTGGATTTACTCATAGTCGTTGTGACTCCTCATTGTTCATTTACCACCAGGGTTCTGATATTGCTTATTTGTTGATTTATGTTGATGATATTATTTTGATTGCTTGATCTGCAACACTGCTACAACGGATTATCACTTCTCTTCACAAGGAGTTTTCGATGACTGATCTTGGTCCCTTAAAATCAAAAGCAATAATCGATGATAAAAGTAGGGTGTCTTCTTCTTCGGCTAGTCAACCATGAATTAATTATGTGAACTAATATGGGCGGTGACATTTTAAATATTACACCTCATCGTTTGTTGATATTAAGACGTCGCTTTACGGATTCGAGGGATGTTGATTTGTTGACTTTTCAAATTTTAGTTGATGATGATTGTCAAGGTTTCGGGTATCATTCGTTAGCGTTTGGGTGTTCATTTTCTGATTTCATGTGTCATTTGCTAAAGTTCAGGTTTGTAAGTTTTTTTTTTATTCGAGTATGAATCTACTGCTGCTTGGGAGGTTTTGTTCGATTATGAATCTGCTTTTGCTGCTTTGGGAGGTTTTGTTCAATCATGAATCTGTTGGTGCTACTTCTTTGGGTGGTTTTGTTCGAATATGAATTTGCTACTTCGGTTTCATGTTTCATTTGCTGCAATTTTCTAATGCTCAAGTATAACTGCTATCGTTTAGGTGTTGCAACGTGTATTACAGCAACTTATGTTGGATAAAAGTCTAGAAAAAAATATGATTTCAAAATATAATCATTTTTATTTGTAGATAATCATTCACGTAGTGATTAAACGACAAGTCCATTATACTAGTGTAAAAAACAATAGAATTACCAAAACAACATATTTCTGTGCTTAATTCTTTGTTTAGACCAAACATAGGAATTCAGCTATATTTCATAGGTTAATTCTTTTTCTATGCAATTCTATTCTCTACTTGAATTCTATTTTTTGTGATTCAATCGTACCAAACACCCCTTTATACTATTTGTTTTTACCCACTTACAATATGAACATACGAAGATTCACTTAATCTATCACTAGCTAGTATTTGTTTTTATTCTCTTATGTATGCAAACCAGGTGTTCTTCATGGATTTATCAGTACAGTTGATATCTCCAATTCCTTTTTTTCCCATGCTTTGTCCACATCAACAAAACCGTTTTCCATTTGTTTGTTTACAACATTAATTAATTTAGAAAAGTATGTTGAACTCCTAGTAAGAATTATAGCCAACGACACTTGCACGACTCGTCCTTCTTCGTCTTGTGATTTTTCTTTCTTTTTTCCCAGAACAAAACAACCTCATAAAAAAGGAAAGGATCATCAACACACAAACGAAAATGGGTGGGCCATAAAACAAAATTAGATGCATGCTTAGACCAAACAACAAAAAGAAATAACTTGTATTAAATGAAACACGATGAATTCTTATACATGTGTTCGTTTATTTTAACCGAGTCAAATAAAATTTTGGTGACTCGTTTTTATAAAAATTGGTAAGAACATATTTTTAGTAATTTTTTTGTTATTTATTTTTTTATATTTAAATTAGTTATTATTTGTTAGTAAAAATTTTGCAGTGTATGTCTTTTGGGTTGTTTCGTTTTCAGAAATGAAACCGCACGGTTTATTGTTCCGTCCGTTTTGATCATGTGTTATCATGTTATGTTCGTTAACTGTTCATAACATGCACTTCTAACAATTTATGACCTTATTCTTAAATTGTCAAGATACTGATCTTCGTTTTATTATCTTACGATTTTACGATATTGCAAATTGAAAATGATTCGAATCTTACGTAAGATCTTTGTTTGCTTAAGATCTTAAAGGATCTTGATTTTGATCATATGATCTTAGGATTTACTACGATTCGATCATACCTTTTCTCGAGCGACAAACTAAAATACCACAAATTTATAGGTTTTATTTTTTATAATCTAAAAAAATAACATGTAAATTTTCTTATACATTTCACAATCATAATTTAGGATGATACTTTTATGAAATATTCGTATAATTTTGTGTTTACGATGTATATTAATTTGTAAATTTGTAAAATATTCTAATGACTATTAAAAAAATTACATTATAATATGATTTTACGATCTCGATCCTACAAAAATAAAA
This sequence comes from Glebionis coronaria, assembly GCA_025667525.1. Classification (NCBI taxonomy): domain Eukaryota; kingdom Viridiplantae; phylum Streptophyta; class Magnoliopsida; order Asterales; family Asteraceae; genus Glebionis; species Glebionis coronaria. The sequence continues at coordinate 490,081,728 of CM046876.1, read as the reverse complement.
CGATTTTAGGTAAAAACCTTGCTTATTCTTACTCTTTTCTGAACGTAAATTAAGCATGGCTAAACACCCCCTTAATAATGCATCACCTAACACGTGCTAAATATTATTATCGAAGGTGAGGATGATGAATTCAGAAATCGCGTGCATTTAAATGTATACACATCTCCAAGTTGACAAGTTGAATATTTATTTCCGACCCCAGATAGTTAGTTGCCATATTCGGAAGCGAATCGATTTTTATATAACATTTCATTAATTGTTGGCTTCAATATATATAATATTCGTCCCTTCGTTGTCAATAGATTTGGAAAGTATTAAATCTATTAAAAAAACTTCCACGTTTATCACCAATATTTCTATAAATGATGACATTATAAACCTAATAATTCGAGCAACTCTAAGCAATTTAATCTTCATGTTAAAAAACTGATTAGCAAAATTAGAAGATGATCAGCGACGGAGACAATAGGGGGGCTAGCGGGTGCTTGGCCCCCCCTAACCATCCGAACTAGCCCAGCTCTTAGTTGTGTTTGTGATTAGGAAGCTACACTGTATAAGATGATAATGAGTTTATTATCAGAAGTTTTAGAAATGGAGATATATGTTTCTAATGGGGAAGATGATGACTCAGGTATATTGTGGGCCAAAGAAAAAAACAATTAAAGTAAAACAAGTACATTAACACCATTTTACATAACAACAGTATCCTTATTACGAAATCCACCACCAATCTCCAACCCCAAACTCACCGGAATCACCAACAAATCCACCACCAATCTTCAACCCCAAACCACCCTCATTAAACGGCCATATTTCTTTTGTTCGACGTTTTGTCTCATAGAGACTTCACCCAAATCCACCTCACCAAACTTGATTAAACCATCATTCACTAAATGGGTATTGCCCAAATCATTCTTCCACTTTCGATCTAAGCCATAACAAACCTTTTTTTCATAAACGGTTTTCAAAATACCTTTGTAATGTAATCTCCTTTTTTTTCTGTTAGGTATGTGGACCTTCTCGGTCCCGGTATAGGAGTTCCTTTATTTTGTTTAAGTCCGCTCCATGGAGGTGGGTGTTTCTTCTTCAACGGGTGTTTGGTCGTGCCCTTTTAAAGGGTTTCATTGTTGCCCAGATGGGAGGGCGGGGTCGAAGGGGTTTCCTCGATTAGTTGCACATATGAAGAGTCTCCATTTGTCTTCGGCCGTTCGGAAGGAGGCCTTGCGTGAGGCCCTTTCCACAGACTTGGAGTTGTTTTGTTCAGTTGCGGAGGCGTTAAAGGCTTTCGATCAGTGGTTGTGCGGAGAGTGCATGCGCTTGCATGCTCTTAGTCGGGCCTGCCATCATTCTAACGGTGTGACATGGTTTAAGGGGGTGGCGGGAGAGGTGGATGAGTTCATTGTAGGTATCCTCAGGCCGCAGGTTAGGAGGGATGTTGTTCCTTTAGGAGGGGTGGTTGTGAATGAGGTTCTACTCGATCGTGTGTTCTCCCTACCTATCACAACGGTTAAGAGTATACCTCACAGCTGTCGTATGGCGTTTTCTCAAGCTCTTGGTATTGCTTTGAGCAAAGTGGTGGCCAATCCTACATCTATTGAGGCTTGGGTTAAACTTTTGCTGTTACCACGTTGCACGTTGCGTGTTTTTCGGCCTTCTAACCGTCAGGAGCGCAGGTCGGGTAATAGGAAGTCCTTGCAGTGTCATAGTATTCAACAAGCGTTGGCTGCGTGGCGTGGGGATGGGTTTTGTGACCTTGTTTCTTCCCTTTTCGCCCAACCTGCGAGGGTGGTGCCGGGGGAGGAGAACTGTGTATCTGAGGTCAATAAATCTATGAGCACTAATGTTAAACAATGTTTGAGGAAAGTATGGGATGGACACTTCACTGCTGCAGTTAAGGTTTATGCTCCTCAGGTGTGGCGCCTTTCGGGGCCGATACTTTGACTGCGTTGTTGGCTAAGCACCCCATTTTACCCCCTCCCGTTATGCATGGGTCCTTGCCCTCAGAACCCCCTCTTGTTGTGGACGTTGACTGTGTTCATGAGTGCATTCAATCTTTCCCGAAAGGGACATCTTGTGGGCGGGACGGATTGAGAGCGCAACACATTTTAGATTCCTTATGTGGGGAGGGGTCAACGATCGCTGGTGGGTTACTCAAGGCCATATGTGGGGTGGTGAATCTATTGTTGGAGGGGAAGTGCCCTAAGGTTTTGGCGGAATTTGTCGCATCTGCGCCCCTCACGCCGTTGCTCAAACCAGATAACGGGATCAGACCTATTGCCGTGGGTGCAATTTGGAGGAGGTTGGCTTCTAAGGTTGCTATGAAGGGTGTCAGGAAGGAGGTGTCCAAATACCTTGGGGTTTTTCAGTTTGGGGTAGGAGTTCCCAACGGGGGCGAGGCCGTGCTCCATGCTGCGAATAGATTTTTAAATAAGTTTCACTCAGATGGCTCATTAGCTATGCTTACCGTTGATTTCTCTAATGCCTTTAATCTGGTGGATCGGACTGCCCTTCTACACGAGGTTCGGACTCGGTGCCCGTCTATTTACCCATGGGTTGAATTTCTCTATGGTCAATCCGCGAGGTTGTATGTTGGTGATGACCATATTTGGTCAACGACTGGAGTTCAACAGGGGGACCCTTTAGGGCCTCTTCTTTTTGCTTTAGTTTTGCACCCACTTGTTCATCGGATCAGGGATTGCTGCGAACTACTTTTCCATGCTTGGTACTTGGATGATGGTACGATTATCGGAGACGCCAGCGAGGTTGCGAAAGCCATCGATATTATCAAGGATGAGGGGCCTCGTGTGGGCCTTGAACTAAACATCAAGAAAACTGAAGTTTTCTGGCCATCATGCAATGGGGTGAAGGTTAAGGAGGGGTTGTTTCCCCGTGATATTGGGAGACCGGCGTTGGGTGTTAAACTCCTTGGAGGTGCGGTTAGTCGCGATGCAGGGTTTATTAGCAATTTGGCTGTGAAAAGGGCATCTCGTGCTGTGGAACTAATGAGCCTTCTCCAGAGCCTACGAGACCCTCAATCCGAGCTCCTTTTGCTCCGTTCATGCATGGGGGTCGCAAAGCTGTTGTTTGGGCTACGAACGTGTCAACCTATGTTTATAGGGGAAGCAGTTTCTATTTTTGACAATGGTCTTAGGAGGGCGATTGAGGCGATTGTGGTTTGCGGGGGGGGGGGGCCTTTTTTGGGGATTTACAATGGAGACTTGCATCCCTTCCATTGCGGTTTGGTGGTTTGGGTTTATGTTCGGCTGAGGATGTATCTACTTATGCCTTTGTGGCCTCAAGGGCGCAATCTTGGAGTCTACAGGACCACATTCTTCAGGGATGTGATATCGATGGAGTGGATTCTGACTATGGACATGCGTTGGACTGTGTGCGTATGTCCCTCCCTGATTTCGATCTTAGCGGTTTCTCTAACAAGGACACCGCCCCCCCAAAGCCCAGAATGTTTTGGCGTGTGCCCTTTTTGGTGGAATTGTCAAGAGTTTGGGAGTGAGTTTTAATTTATCCCCTCGCCAGAAAGCAGTGGTTGAATGTCTCCAAGCGCCCCGTGCCCAAAATTTCTTGACCGTTATCCCCATTGAAGGGTTGGGCCAGCGTATGTCAGCTGTGGAGTACCGGACTATCCTTAAGTATCGACTTATGATCCCTATGTTTCCGGTTGATGAGCCTTGCCCAGTTTGTCGTAAGGTTTGTTTGGATTCTTTTGGTGAGCATGCGGTTCACTGCAAGGAGTTGCCTGGTTTTAAATATAGACATGACTTGGTTAGAGATGTTCTATATGATGTTCTAAAACGAGCTGGAATTTCTTCTAAAAAGGAGGCCCCCGTGAACTTTCTAACAGATCCACTCGAAGGGAGGTCCACCTTGCGACCAGCTGATGTGCTAGTGTTTGGGTGGGCCGGGGGCAAACATGCTTGTGTAGATCTTACTGGAGTTTCCCCTCTTGTTGGGCTTAGAGAAAGTGGATTTGTTGCGGGACAAGCTGCATTGAAAGCAGAAGCGAGCAAAGTTGCTAAACACGAGAAAGCGTGTTTGGAGAATCAACACGTGTTCATCCCTTTTGCTTTTGATACATTTGGTTTCCTAGCACCGAAAGCGGTGGAGTTTTTGAGTAGGGTTCAACGGGTTGTGCAAAGTAATGTTTCCAACTCTAAGGTACAAAACTTTATTTTTAGTAGGATTGGTTTTGCCATCCAAAAAGGGATCGCAGCGCAGCTTGTTGCCCGCTTGCCCACCATTTTATTGTAAACGTTATATTCACATTAAATTGAATTAAATCGAGATTAAAAAAAAAATTACACTTTTGACTTTATTTTAGATTTAAAATTTCATTTCAGCCCTTGCAATATTTAACTGCTGATGAAGTTAACTTTAAATTCATCTACATATGATGGAGATAAAATATATACATTTAGTAGAAGGGAAAAACTTAAAAAAGTAGATGCAATTTTTGGAAGTTTCATTCTGTTACGTAATATTTTTTTTCTTTAACCGCTAAGTGTGTGTGGGGCTCCGGGATGCACGAAAATCTGATAAAATTTTGTCGCGTACTGTATATATTTGCTAAAAATATTTATTTTTTCAAAATAAACCCGGTTATAAAATTATATAATATATAGGTACTCGTATTAAAAGTTTTATGCACCTGATTATTTTATAATATAGCTCCGCCCGCTAAGTGTATAATAAAATGAGACTTATATTTTCTACGAAAACTCTAAATATTAATTTATATATTAAAACTCTTATTATATAGTCTGCAATAAATAATTTCGTTCACTCTAGCTCAAATTTTTGGTTCCATCGTTGTATATGGGCGCACATAACTTTTAACACTAAGTACTATAATATAAACACTCTTTCATATAAAAAAATTTATAACACACTACAAAAAAGTCCCCGCTCACTCGTAAAAAAATATGGATCACGCTCGCTAATGGGTTGGCGATTGGACATATAACGTAAGGATTGTGTCAAGGTAGTGCACTTTGTCGGCGCTTTCGACCAAAAAAAACCTTATGGCGTGTTACTCATCGTTGCATGTTGGTCAAGAATTTTGGCCCCCGTTAATGTTAAATCCTGGCTCCGCCTATGAAGATGATGACATAATGAAAACCAAAATTTTGTTAATCAATATTTTATAGATTATGATATTACGAATACCAATATATTAGAGACGGTAACATATTATAAGAAAGGATTAAAATCCTCTAAAGTTGAGTCAAATATGACCCATCATGTTCACTAATCACAAGTTAATTGAATGTATTAATTTTTCTTACTTAATTAAATTCAAAGGCCCATTTTTTTTTTAGAAACCAATATTTTATGGATACTACTATTGGTAAACTATCTTTCTAACCGCTTGTTATAGTAAAGAAAAAAAGTTTTAGATTTTGAATATTTTAGTATTTTTGACTTGTTAAACATTAGTATGTTTTTTGCATCATCCTTTCCATTTAACATTTTTATAATACTAAACGCTCGTTACAACGACCGGGATTATTTAGCGGCAAATATTTAACAACATGCTAATTAATTCGATTGTTGAACTAATAACTCGGTGACTCGACTGAGTTAACCCATTGATCGAACTCGTGACCCAATTGTCAAACATGTGACCCAATCGAACCTATGACGAATCCATGACCCGTCGATTTTCAATTATGCATTAAAACTTTCTTATACATGTATATAAGTTCTCCTATATTTGACATAAATAAAGAATTCTTATATCTTCTTCTATAACTAATTTTTCAACCAATTAGTTTTTTTATTATAATTAGTATAAACAAACAAAATTGTTCGGATGAGAAATATTCTAGGTCTGATTTTATTTTAGTTTAGATATGTAATAGTTTGATTGGGATAAACTTTGTTAATGTAATCAAAAGAACTCTAATTGTAAATCAAAAATCAAAAATTTCAAAAAACAGGAAGAGAATACAAATGATGGTTTTAAAGCAGTTTTAATAACCTACCTTTATTTTATAGATGTTTACATTATATAATTTTTCGGTACCCAATATTTTATAAATGAAGACATTACGAAAATCACAAAGCTCATAGCGCCAAGACGTACTAGAGGAAACAACGTACAGACCCTATAGAAAACAGGAAAAATATAAGACATTTTTCGAGATTTTTTTTTAAACCACAGTGTAATTGATTCATGTTAAAGCTTCGGTTTGAGTTTTTTCATCCTTTTTGTAAGCCTTACAATTAAAGCTTCGGATAGAGTCTAGTTCATGTTTTATCTAGTCTGTACTGTTTGTGCTTCTAGCACCATGCTAGTAGCATCATTTATTCATTTTATTTAATATATATCTCTTTGCCGTCCAAAATGCATGTTAGAATTATAGTGATACCCTTTTATGTTTCATATAAATAAATTGAGTTAAAATTGGAATAATGCGGCAGGAAATTGGGATAGTTTTCGACAAGTTTTGATACGAAAGTGCTTTGGTGACGCATCTGCTTGATGCTAGTGTATGAATCGCTTTTTTGTAGCTTTTCCTAGAAAGTGGAACTTCAAGTTTTCTTGCAACGATATGATACAAAAGTCAATTATGATCCATAAAGTTGTTACATACCATTCATTTTTAAATGTGAACAAATCATATTTTGACATTCATAATGTATTATGCATACGTAATAATTATGAATTTTGTTTTTTGGCCGATTAGTTTATTGGATTTTAAAATGAAAATTTGATATGTTACGTTTTTTATATACGTGGCTAGTTTTGTTTCATATGGGAGATGATATGCATATCGCTGGAAGAGATTAATATAACATTAAACATGTCAGTTATTTTATACATGTGTTGATAATAGGCTACTTTATTTTTGAGCATAATTAATGGGGTAAAGAACAGTGAAATCTATTATATCTAAAGATTCAGTCCCTTCATTGAATAAACAGTAATGATGCTATTTTGGTTAACTGATTTATGCTTCAAAACCCTCAAACGGAACCTAAGGCATACAAACGGTTTGGTGTTTCTGAAGTCATTACTCCAGGATCATATAAAGAGATACAAACGATTTGCAGTTATCTAATCATTACTCTAGCATCATATGAAGAGTTGCTAGAGTTACATCGTTTAACAATTGTATAGATTGAATACAAAAACGGCCAAAACATAATACATCTTCGGTTTCTTTGATCTTTTGATAGGTATACATTATGTCGAAAAAGGCTATTGATGGAATGTCCATGGACGCTAAACAACCCAATGCTGAATTGAAAACCTGTATTGACACAAAGAAAAATGTTGGTGAGCCCAAAGATTGTGGCGTAGGCAAAGCTGTTGGTGAGTCCAGTAACGGTGCTCAGCCTACAAACGAGTTGTTCTTGGATGATCTTTCTGTTGATGTTACAGGCACAATTATAGTGATGTTGTGTAGAATGTGGGATGTGACTACTACTATGAATCATTATATAAGCATTGATTTTGTTGTATCTGAGGCAAAGGTATATTAATGCTTTATTATATGTTGTAGAGTATATTTACTGTGTCAATGATATGAAATCTTACCAATTGTAATTGTAGGGTAGGGCGATCCATTGTAGTGCTAAATCAACAATAGCTCATAATTTCCTCAAGTTAAAAGAAGAGGTTGTTTATTCAATAAAAGATTTTGTCGTAAAGAAGAATAAGGATAGTTACCATATATTCAAAGATCATGAGTTTATGCTTGAATTTGATGGTTCAACCTCTATAAGAAGGTCTTATGTTAAGCTCGTTGGCTTTGTGAGGCATCCTCTTCAGTTACAAGAACTTTGCAACCTGGAACCTACAGATGGGAAATACTTGATGGGTAATATTTTTTTATATGTTTTTTAATTATAATTTGTATTCTGCTTTTATTAATGTGTTGGTTTGTTAATCGCAGATGTTGCTGGATATGTCACAAATGTTGGCAGAACTATCAATTTAAAGACATGATCGAGAAATCTTGACTTTTACATTTCTGATGGAAGGTTAGCATAGCCGTCTCTATTTGTAACATTTGTTCGCGTTATTCAGCCTATAATGAAAATAACTTTTATTGAAACAGAAACTTACATATACGTGTCACACTCTGGGGAAACCTTGGTGATACTCTGATAGACTAGAAGACGAAACATTCTGGCCTGTTTCCAATTGTCGCGACTTCAGTTAGTGCTAAAATATACAATAGTAAGCAAGAATTTATTTTTCTTAATATATTATGCATTTACAAATTATTGCAAACGTGCTTAGATATTTTTATTTACCTTTTAGATAAGCTACAACTATCAAGCAGCTCCTCCACGCTTTTGTTGGATGATCTTCAAATTCCTGTTTTGAAAGATCTAAAAAGTCAAATTCGGTAATTAAGCATGGAATTTTTATTTTTCATGTATACACTATTGCATGTATCACATATTGCCTAATAATATGCTATAATTTTATATTTATGTTCCAGTGATGATGAAGAAGGTTTGGGCCCGGAAGTTATGTATATTGATCCCTCCCAGCCTAGACATGGAACATTAGAGAATCTATTGATATGGGCGCGCAACAAGAGAAATGATGTATATTTCTTCCTATTAATTTTTATTTATATTTAGATCAGAATTAATAATAAAATTCTATTGCTTTCATTACAGACTGCAGTCTTCCATTGTCGGGTCAGGATTGATCATATTAGGACAATAAAAGGGTGGAACTTCCCTTCCTGTGGTAGTGACACTTGCAAGAAGGGTATAACTCGCAAGGATGGAGGATTTTGGTGTGAGGCGTGTTGCAAAGCTGTAGAGTATCCAGTTTTAAGGTAACAATCAGTTTAAGAATAAATTACATTTCTTTTGTAAGTATTAGTTTAAGAATGAATTATCTTGCAACTTAAAAAAGTTTAATTAAAATTGACTATGCATCAATCATTTGTAGGTACCGTCTTGAATTAGATGTATTTGACAAGACATCGGCTACAGTGATTGTATTTTTTGATGAGGTCGCTAATCAATTGGTCAAGTGTACCGGTGAATCAATATGTGACTTTCAGAACGAGGTATCATGATATTGTATAATTTATAATTCATTGAAGTATAGTATAATACTTACTTTTTTATACAGGATGGTAATGGTGACCAGAACTTACCCAGGGCTTTATTGAATATCATTGGTGGCATCCACACTCTAGAGCTTAAATCTCACTCTTACTTTGAACATGGGAATTATGAAAGTTTCACATGTTGGAAGATTATTCCTGATGAGGTGATGGATAATACTGAAACTTCAGCTACTAATAATACTCCCTCTAATGCTCCTTCTCCTTCTAAGAATGTTAAGTCTTCAAAGTTGAAGCGATTTGAAAACCAACTGTCCGTACCCACACCTGCCAAAAAATCAGAGGAAAAAAAAGCTAAAAGGTACCATATAAAGGAACTTTATAATGATTACAATATCAGGATCAACACTTATTATTCACATGATATGCTTCTTTCTATTGTTCCAGTATTCAACTTGATGATACAGATGATGAAGTCACATCCATTTGTGATGAAAATGAGAATGCTGACAATGTCGACTCTCTTGCTAACTCTCTTGAAGTATCAAAGCAAAGGCGAAGGTTTATCTCAAAAATCCTTTCGCATATTTTGACACTAACTTTGTATTTTACTAATTTAATTTCCTCTATTATTCTTTCAGGAAAATAGTCTATGATTCAGAAACTGAATAGATACTCTTATGTGTTTCAAGATTGAAACAATGGCAGAAGCTTCTTAAGGATTAGCTTTAGGGAAATAAAACAGAAACTTGAAATACATTTGGTCTTTTATTTGTTTTTAAGAATTTGGGATATTGTTTTTTTTTGGAAATATTTTTGTTTTTTGTTTGATTTTGGTATGATCATAATCTTTTTTATCGTGCACTATAACTCGACAAATTTAATTGCCTCAGCAAAAACTCAAGAAGGTTAATATTAAAAATCCTTTTTTCATATTTTGATTCTATTTTTATAATTAACTAATTTATTTAAGTCTATTATTATTTCATGAAAAATGATCTATGTGTCCGAGATGAAGAAGATGTTGTTCTTTATTTCAAGGATGAAGCCATGAAAGACATTGCTAAGAGATGAGGTTTAAGGGAATATAACAGAATCATGAAAAATGAACTGCCACTTGAAGAAGATGCTATCAACTATTTTGTTATGAGTTTGATCTTTGTATTATCCTCTATCAACTATTTAGTTATTAGTTTGATCTTTGTATTATCCTCATGTTCATTTTGTTTCTTCCTGATTAATTTATCATTCAATAAAATTAATATTCATTAAGATGTATTTAAATCTTATCCTAAATTAACAGTTTCATATTCTCAACATTAATTCAAATATTGCAACTCTACTATCATTGAATTACTATATATACAAGTTATCATACCTACCTTAGCATATAATCTAAGCATGTCAACACAAACACCTAATTCAAACAGCAAATAGATCAAGGATCAAAGTTTAGCAGGAATTACAAAGACTATAAACAAGCAGGATGAAAAAGTTACACCAGTAGGAAGAAGAATCATATTGCCTTCAAGCATGAAAAGTAGAGACACATACGAGTCACTTATTAACGACTAAGTTATTCGCAAGCGTCGGAAGCTCAACATAGAACACCCAACAACTCCATAGACCATAAGAAAAAATGGATTAAATAAGCAAAGCCCATCAGCATTAAGCTTATACCCATTTTCCAATTTGAATAAAAGATGTTCGTTTCAATCATGTTTTGTTTCTCTTATTATTTGCATCTGTTTATATTCTTATAACTGCAAAAAACATCATCTGGCAACAATTATGTCTTCCAATTATATAAATAAGTTTGTTTAATTAACAATGTCTTAAATAAAGCTTTAAATTAAGTTCATTTAATTAATACTCTTATGAATAAAATTCAGTTAAATAATTCCAAAGGTCAAGTATTGAATAGACTTAATTACAAAATGCAGTTTTTAAAAATCAAACATCATGTTCATGTAAATCATTTGACATTTCTGAAATCACTATGAATCAAGGTATGTTTAAATTTATTAATTTCATATATTTAGTTTTTTAATCTACATAAAATTCTGTTTATTCTAACCAAACAGGAAGGCATCCTTTCACTAGCCATCCACCATCTTTATCAAACATGCTTAATAACTTCATCACAATTCAATCGAAAACAACTGTCATGCGTGATGGAACCGTGCATAATTATTGTGGTCTGACACTAACAAACAATCTTATTCAAGAAAGAGGTAAAGAAAGCAATACACATTTACCTATTCCTAATGTAACAATAGCAGGTATTTTTATTTAGCTAAATATTTTCCTTTCAAAAAAACAATTAAAAAAATACCTTTATTCAATTATATATTCCAAACATGTTCTTTCCAGGAACCTCCCGTCATCGAACACCTAGAAGGGTACCGAAACAAGCTGGGTTAACATCTAAAGGTAATTTTTATTTATATTAGAATTTAAAAAAAATTGTAACTAAAATAACAGCCTAACCTTCAATATAACATCAACCAGGAGCTCCCGTATCCTACAGTAACCTTGGACCTCCATCCTATCAATGTCGGAACTGCCACGCAAGAATGTGGTATGAGGAAAGAAATAATAAAAGTCATAGAGCTGTCAATCCAACATTTTGTTTATGTTGTCAAGAGGGGAAAATACTCTTACTTAAATTCAAAGCAACACCACCACCTTTAGACTACCTTCTTGACTTTGCTAATTCTGCTATATCAAAATTTAGAGAACAAATTAGGATTTATAACGGCATGTTCTGCTTTACATCATTTGGAGCTAGAATAGATCATGCAATAAATAATGGAAGGGGGTGTATACATTTAGGATAAATGGTCAAAATTATCATCGTATTGGTTCTCTACTTCCGCAAGAAGGCCACCAGCCAAGATATGCACAACTTTATTTTTATGATACACAAAATGAAGCAAAGAACCGGATGTTTGCTTTTCTAAATAACGAGATAGGAAATGAAGTGAATGCAACAATTGTAGCAGACTTGATATCCATGTTGGACAGATTTAGTCCAATTGCAAAAGCATTCCGTATGGCACGGGATTGGTGCCATTCTCATCAATCTGTCAATTTTGAATTACACCTTCTTACTGACCGAAAATCTACAAAGCAATATAACGCCCCAACTGTGTCTGAAGTAGCAGCGTTGATCACAAATGATTTTGGGGATGGTGAGCCTATTAGGGATATTGTTATCAATAGTAAACGTGAAGGCCCCCAAAGAATCTCAGAGTTACATCCATCCTACATGGCACTACAATATCCACTATTATTTCCTTATGGTGAAGTCGGTTTTCATGAGAAAATCCATTACTATAACAACAAGGGCGCACGGAAAACAAAGAGAGGGTTTGTGACAATGAAAGAATACTATGCATACATTATTCAACAACGAGCTAACCAAGGCAATACTTTGCTAAAAGGCGGACACCTTTTACAACAATACTTGGTTGATGCTTTCACCGTTGTTGAGGAACAAAGACTCAAATGGTCGAGAAATAATCAAGATACCCTGCGAGTTGATCTCTATCACAATTTGAATGATGCCGTTACAAGAGGAGACACGAATGCAGCCGGACTTGGAAGAAGAATAGTTTTGCCATCAAGTTTCATGGAAGGTCCAAGATATATGATGCAGAATTATCAAGATGCGATGGCCTTATGCCGAACATACGGCAATCCTGACCTATTTATAACTTTTACATCAAGTCCTAAATGGCCAGAGATTGTAGAAATGTTGGCTGATATTCCTGGGCAAAAAGCACACGATCGTCCAGAAATTGGAACTCGAGTTTTTAAAATGAAACTCACGGAAATGTTAGATGATCTGACGAAAAAAGAAATTTTTGGCAAAACACGTGCAGGTAATAAATTACTTCAAAAGTTCAATCAATATGATCATTTCGCGATAATTACTAATTTTTTGCTAATATATTGCAGTTGTTTATATCATTGAGTTTCAAAAGAGAGGATTCCCGCACGCACATATACTGCTATGGCTTGCAGAAGAATGTAAATGCAAAACGGCAAGTCAACTTGATGATATCATATCAGCTGAAATACCATGCCCAAAACAGGATCCAGATGGATACAAAGCTGTGACAGATTTTATGCTGCATTGCCCGTGTGGTAAAGGTACAGCATGCAACATTGAGGGAGAGTGTTCAAAACGATACCCAAATCAATTTAATGTAGAAACAATACTTGATGAAGATGGTTACCCAGTTTACCGTCGAAGGGATTCAAAAGTTAGTATTGTTAAAGGAAAAATCACATACACAAACAAAAATGTGGTGCCTCACAATCGATATCTTCTGCTCAAATATCAGGCCCACATCAATGTTGAATGGTGTAACAGGTCAAAAGCAATTAAGTATTTATTCAAATACTTAAACAAAGGACCAGATCGAGCTACAATTGTTGTTCAAGAGAACGTTCAACACAATGGTGAGGGTGAACCAGATCAGGTAATGGTAGTTGATGAAATAAAATTTTTTTTGAGTTGTCGATATTTAGATCCATGTGAAGCTGTATGGCGGCTATTCTCTTTTGATATTCACTATTCTTACCCATCTGTAATGAAACTGAATTTTCATCTACCGGAGCAAAATGCAATAACATTGCGTGATTCTCAGAATTTACCAGCACTACTTCAACGAGAGGAAATTAAAACAACAATGTTCACAGAATGGTTTGAATTAAACAAACGAGATATGGCTGCTCGAAAGCTGACGTATGCTGAAATTCCAGAACACTATGTGTGGCATGAACGGGAGAGAGTTTGGAAACCTCGAAAGCAAAAAAAAATGCATAGGCAGAATCTATTATTCAAACCCAGCATCAGGAGAACGTTACTATCTCAGAATGTTATTGAATGTTGTTAGAGGTCCTAAAACGTTTAAAAAATGATGACAGTTCACAAGACATTATATTCAACGTTCAAAGAAGCGTGTTTTGCATATGGTCTTCTCAATGATGATAAGGAGTGGACACACGCTATAGAAGAGGCTCGATTATGGGCATTAGCACCATAGCTAGGAGATTTATTTGTTACGATATTACTTTTTTGTGATGTAAGCAGACCTGTCAAGTTTTGGGAAGAGAATTGGGAAACATTGTCAGAAGATATTTTGTTTAACAAACGAAATCTTTACAGATATCCTGATCTACAGCTCTCAGAAGAACAAATAAAGAATTACTGTTTAATGGAGATTGAATCCCTGCTTAATCGAAATAGCCGATCATTAGCAGATTTCCAGGATATGTCGCGCCCGAATACAAGTTTGCTAACAACTATGGATAACAAATTGATAAGAGAAGTAATGAATTTCAATATGAAAGAAAGCAAAGTAGAGCATGATAAACTTCATTCTCAATTGAATCCAGAGCAAAGGGCCATCTACGAAGAAGTTATTGATTCTGTAAGTAGAGAGAAGGGACAATTTTACTTTGTGTATGGACCTGGAGGAACAGGACAGACTTTTTTATACAGGACACTCATATCAAGGTTACGATCAAAACGTAAAATAGTGCTTGATGTTGCTTCTTCAGGTATGTAATTTCTATGCTTTTAATAAAATACTTTATACTACATAAATGATAAATATCTATCGTGTTTTTCTGTAAGAAACTCAAAAATAATATGAGCTTTTAAATTAACTCAGGGATTGCTTCATTGCTTCTACCAGGCGGGAGGACAACTCACAGCAGGTTTGTCATACCACTTGAATTAATGGAAAATAGCACATGTGGTATCAAACAAAACACGCATTTGGCAGAATTAATGCAGTCTGTTGAGTTGATTATTTGGGATGAAGCGCCTATGACTCAAAAGTATGCCTTTGAGGCATTAGACAAGACACTGAAGGATATATTGGGGTTTCATAATGAAGGAAAAAGAAATAAAATGTTTGGAGGAATAACAGTTTTATTAGGAGGCGATTTTAGACAAATTTTACCAGTCATACCGAAAGCAAAAAGGCCTGAGGTAGTCCAATCATGCATAAACCAGTCATTCTTATGGAATTCTTGCAAAGTGTTTACTCTTACACGTAGTATGCGAGTAAATGAATATACCTCATCAGGCGAGATAGATAGAAGCAAACAACAGTTCAATAAAAGGGTTTTGGATGTAGGTGATGGGATTTCGCCAACAAAAAAGGAAGAAGCAGAAGATGAAGGAACGTGGATAGAAATTCCTGAGGAATTCATTCTCCAAGCTTGCAATTCTCCTTTGGAACAGATTGTCAATCAATCTTATCCTGATTTTGAAGCTAGGAGAAGTGATGAAAATTATCTAAGAGAACGTTCAATTCTAACCCCTCGAAATGATGATGCTGACGAGATAAACAACTATATGTTTAAAAAGTTGCCAAGTGAGAGTGTTACTTATAATAGTGCTGATGAAGTGTGTAAGGCGTCTACAGATACCTTAGATCAACACCAACATTACCCTATCGAGTTTCTAAACTCTTTAAAATTCCCAGGCATGCCACCTCATGAATTAAATTTGAAAAAAGAATTGCCTATTATGCTTTTGCGTAATGTAAATCCAAGCATGGGATTATGTAATGGGACACGACTGATCATAACTGATTTGGGTCAATTTGTCATTCGTGCCCAGATTCTTACATGATCAAACGTGGGAGAAAGTGTTCTTATCCCAAGAATAACTCTCACATCTACGCAAACACAATGGCCATTTATCATGAAACAAAGGCAATTTCCTGTCAAGCCTTGCTATGCGATGACTATAAACAAAAGTCAAGGGCAGTCACTCAACTATGTTGGTGTTTATTTACCCATCCCTGTTTTTAGCCATGGTCAACTCTATGTATCTCTATCTAGAGTAACTTCACCAAAAGGACTAAAAATTCTGATGACTGAAGATGAAGACCCTGAGCTTAAAAATCGAACGCGAAACATCGTTTTCAAGGAAGCTTTTAACAATCTATGTTAACAGTTTTCTTATTCATAACAGATTCATTTTCAATAAAAACATAGTCATATTTTTTTCCATTTCTTTTAATTTCATGTTGCTATTAGATAAATCAAATCAAACCCTAACTAGAAAAAAGAAAAAATAGAATGCAAAGAAAATACCCAATTTTATTTCAAAAAATTAAATTTTTTTAACAATCTATCTTAAAGATAATTAGATCCAAGCCTAATTACAAACACGAAAAAACAAAAATTAATTAAAGATAAAATGAAGACAAACCTGTTTTAGACTTTTTCAATGATCCAACAAAAATTAATTAAAGATAAAATGAAAACAAACCTGTTTTAGACTTTTTCAATGATCCGATATAAAAAACCTGCAAAGATAATACCCAATTTTAATTACATAAAATTAGAATTAAGAAAATTGAAAAATATGAAATAAAATGATAGATCGTCATTTCAGATGAATGAAATGAAATATGATGTTTTCAATTAAAAAAACCGACAATTACATCTATCTAACAAAAAATGAATAAAAACAAATATTAACTTAGAGTGTTTGTTTCCATGAATAACAAATAGAATGTTTGGAATAACTTAATGCTAAAATTAAAACACAATAACACAATATATAAACATAACCAGAAACAACTTTCATATTCCATTAATAATCCATTACATCCATTCCAGACTTACAAGTTCATAACCAAAAGATGGCAACATTAACTAACCACAAAAGATTGCTACATCATGATTAACAACAAAAGAAACACTAAACATAGACACCTAATCAGAGAGTTCCATCAACTGAGCTTGAAACTGGAGTTGATCCAAGCGAATCCTAGCCTTAGCCAACATCCCATTCAAAGTACCAAGCTTCTCGGTTTCAGTGTCACGATACTCCCTTAAATAACCTAAACTTTCCAAATCAACTTCCAGTTCTTCATCTTTGTTTTCAAATTCAGCAATCAATAAACCAATCCTAATCAAATTATTCTTAACATTTTCAACTTGACCCCTCAACACAGTAGCAAAGCTTTCTTCATTAATAGTCATTTGATTAAAATAAAAACTCATGCATTTGCCAGTATCAATGTACCCACAAACGTCCTTAAGTTCTTTCGAGATCAAAGAAGATGAACTTGAATTTGCCATTGATAAAAGATGAATAGTAAAGAGTAGATTAACTTTAGTTTGACTGCAACTATCCTAATGCTAATCATCATTATATAGAAGAAGATTAAACAAATTTGTGGTTAAAAACAATACCTAATTAATGCGATGCGCCCTTTCGTTAATCTTGCACTTGACCTTTACTGTTGTAGATTGATAACGGTTGTGTGTATAGAAGCGTATAGAGGAAGCCGAAGATGAAGTGTTCATACGTTTGTTTTTTTATAGACAAACATACCATATCTTAGAAAAACCGGTTACTAAGTTCGATTAAATTACATTTTGTAACTTAACAAGACCCAATAACAAATCACCTCATTTAACAAATAAGCTCATTAAGGTTTTTTCTAACAAGCATATAAAGTTATTGTAAAAGCCCATATTGTAAAAGCCCAATGTTCTTTTGATTAAAGAAACCCTATAAAATATAAAAATAACATAAATAATTAAAGGTACAAAATTAGAAATACAAAATATTACAATTTGTTCAAAAACAACAACTATCGTGCCCTCAAGAAGAGCAACCCAAGCCTCTTTAGTGCAACGCACGGGTTCCGGATGCCTCGTGTTTATATATTTTTTAGATTGTTTTAATTTAATTGTTTTAAAAATAGATAAAAAAACTTGATAAAGTTATTATAGTATTCTTTTTCAAAATTATTATTACAAAATTAAATAAAATTTTAATTAATTAGCTAATAATAAAATTGTCATTTTATTAAAATAATAAAAAAATTTAATAAATGTATTTTTTTTATATTGTTTATCTTGAAACAATAATTTTAAAACTGATAAGAGTAAAAAGTTTATGAATATAGAGAACATTCACGCCACGTAAACATATAAATATCAGAACATGACTATATTTGAAATTAAGCATTTATCGAGTTTTTCATTTTTAATTGATTATAGGCTTCTTCTTTTTTTTAACAATCCCCTCTTTAATAGTACATAAATTAGAAAATAATTGTTGTATCTAATAATCATCCATACGTGTATATCTAATTATTAATTGATTGATTTGAAAAGATGATTTACAGAAACTTTAGAAAGAATTACATAATACACTTGTGAAATGATTTATAATTATGTACTTTGTATATAGTATTTGAATTTTTGTTATAAGTCCAAATAACATATCTCAAATCATCCTTATATAAATAGAACAATCCAGTATGAATGATTATTGGACACAACAATAATTTTCTAATTTATGTAACCGATCTTATATAATAGAACACGTCAAGCCATTTTTGGTAGGGCATGTTTTTCCTTTTATGTCTTGAAATAGTCTAAACCACATGGAAGGCAACATATAATATAAAATTAAAGAGATATTGACTAAACTATAAAGCAATTATAGAAATTTCTAAAAGAAGAAATTTGTTAAAGCACGCATGTATGTAAACCCAAGATATTAGGTAACAAGTGTATGTAAAAAAAAAAAAAAGGTAACAAGTTGTATGTAATTTCTTTACTTCTATCTCATAGAGCATGCTTTAAACTTAAATGAAAGTTATCAAATTCTGATTTAAGCAAATATAACAAAGTCATAATCATTAGAGATATTAAACAATCGGTAGACCAACATGTCCCAATCCAAGGCCAAGCGTGTCCCCATGGTTTTTGTTCACAAAGAAAAATACCGATATTGTGTGGTCGAGCAAGACGACTTTAAACATTGACTCCAAATTTTCCAACAATGTATCATTCTCAACTTTCATTACTTGTCGTAAAATTTTATATGTTTGGATCATCTTGTAATCTGTTTGGATCATCTTGTAATCTGTTACATGAGTTAAGATTTTTTTTCTTTTTTAATCGATTCTTATTCGATATTACGAGCCTACTAATCACAGAGCAATTGTTTGTTTAGATAATACAGAGTCGACGCAAGTAAATCTTTGTAACCGCAAAAGAATGAATTTTCTCTCCATTTGATTAAAACTATTTACCTTCATTTTGAAAAGGTCACATTCTAAGAGCATACAATTGCATCGTAGGTGGCGCTATAGCTATCCAATCCATAAATTTCTTGGCGCATCACTTCAGGTTGGTGTTAAGGTTTCTCGCGCCGTGGTTATCAGTTTAAATAAGTTCGTGTCGTAGATTTTACTTATTTATTTATTTGTGGATCTATGACATCACCTTTTAATCTTTTGATACCACTTTTCTTTTGGCTTATCACTCTTTATAAAAAGTAATGCCATAGTTATTCTCGTGCCATAACTTACATGACAACACTTTTTGTAAGATAAAATATGTACAATCCTAGTTAACTAGATGCGAAATACCAATCACGATGAATAACACACACCACAACAGACCAATCAACAGAAAACCCACAAGGTAAATATCCATAATCGTTGATTAGTTTATTAAGAAAGAATAGGAGAGAACCGACTATTACAAAGTCCTACAGGTCGGGTTGGGCTTAGAGAAACCAACTGACCTTTATTCTACTAGCTATTGGAAACTTGGTACTTAAGACCCTAGACATAGACTTAGGCTAATAAAGACTAGAAACATAACAATTTCCACCTTAGGCTTATATTAGCCTATCCCAACACTCAGCAACTCTAAGCATTGTTCTAACTTGCGTCTAGGTACCACCTTCGTTAAAGCATCCACAACATTATGTTTAGTACCTACCTCTAGAACTGAAAGCCGTCTTTGCTTCCAAGACTTCTCTTATAAAGTGATAATGCACATTGATGTGCTTAGTCCTTTTATGATAAACATGATTCCGCGATAAATCAATCGCGCCCTGATTATCACAATTAACTACGACAGTGTCAAGCTTCACGACCAACTCTTTCAAGATTCTCTTTAGCGAAATAATTCACAGCCTCCGTAAGACTCATATACTCCACCTCTGTCGTTGAAACAGCCACCACGTGTTGTAGTGTTGCTTTCCAGCTCACAACACATCCCTGTACTAAAAATGCGTAACAAGTGAGAGACTTACCTTTATTCGGATCCTTAGCGTAGTCTGAATCAACAAAACATGTTACTCCACATGGTTGCCACGATTTTCCCCATACACCAAACCCACGTTTACAGTGCCCTACAAATATTTTATAATCCATTTCGGTGCTTCCCAATGAAATTTACCCAGATTCGTCAAATATCTACTAACTACACTTACTTCATACGATATGTATGGCCTTGTACACACCATCAAGTACATTAAGCTCCCTACCGCATTTGAATATGACACCCTACTCATCCTTTCAACATCATAATCCCTAACCAGACAATCCTTCAAAAACAGCTTGAAGTGCCCACCCAATCGCATCTGAACCGATTTCCCATTGTATATTCTAAACCTTTTTAAAACTTTAGAAACGTACCCGGATTGTGACACCCTCAGAGTCTTGCTACTCTGATCCTTGAGTATCTCACCAAGAATCTTATTTGCTTCCCCGAGCTCTTTCATGTCAAACTCCCTTTTAAGCAAAGACTTGGTAGAACCAATCTCAGCCTTGCTCTTACAATCAATCAACATATATCATCTATATATAACAATAAATAGATATACTCCCCTGGTGTATAACTCTTGTAATATACACAACTGTCGTAATTGCTACGCTTAAACCCGTTGCTCAGCATATACTCATCGAACCTCTTGTACCTTTGCCTAGGCGACTGCTTCAAATCATAATGAGATTTCTTTAACAAACATACCTTGTAACCTTGTTCAAATCCCGGTAGCTGCCTCGGGTAAATTAATTTTTCAAGAATTTCCATGTAAAAATGTCGTCTTTACATCAAGCTGCTTCAGCTCATAATCTTTACAAGCTGTCAATGCAAGTATAACCCGAATAGAAGTGTGTCGAACTACCGGCGAAAATACTTCATTGTAATCAATACATGCCTTTTTTGTGAATCTACGAGCCACCAACCTTGCCTTGTACATAGGCTTTTGAACACCTTCAATACCTTCCTTTATTTTGTACAACCATTTGTAGGCTCACCAGCTTTTGCCCATCTGAATGATCTACTAATACCAAGTCCTTGTTCTTCCTCAGAGAATACATATCTTCTTCCAGAGCAACTTTCCACTTAGAAATATCTTCACAAGCAACTTCCTCCTGGTATGTCAATGGTTCATGAGTATCTTCTCCCTCTGTTGTAGCAAACGTATAAGAAACCATATTACTCTCATCCTCAAACCTTTCCAGTTGCATTCGTGTCCTTGGCTCTGTATCCCGAACCAATTGATAATATGTGAGATCCGGTGGCTGATCAATTTCTTGAACCCCTACTTCTTCATCATAACCATCTTCCTAATTTGTCTGGTCTTCCTGATCTGTCTGACCTTCTTGACATGTCTGATCTTCCTCGAGCGCATGATTATTTAATCTCTGCAATTTCACCTCAACCTATAATTCCTCAACAAAATTATCATTACCACCAAAATCCTTCAACGTGTCTTTGTACATGACACTTTCATTAAAGACCACATTCCTGCTTGTGACTATTTTAGGTGATTTATTATTAAGCCTATATAGTCTGTACCCCTTCACACCCTCATGATACCCCTAAAAGAACGCATTTTGCCGCTCTTGGCTCGAGCTTACTTGTTTAACGTGTGAATGTGAGACACAACCGAAAACCCTCAACATTCCATAATCACTAGGATGTTTCGACCACATCTCCATATGTGTCTTCTTCTTAATCGCTATCGATGGTGACCTATTTATAAGATATGCGTCCTTATATGTCGCTTTCGCCCAGAAGATCTTGGGTAATCCAGATTGAATTAATAAACAACGTACCTTGTCCATGATAGTTTTGTTAACCCGTTCTGCTAACCCATTCTGTTGTGGCATCCCGAAAACTGTCAAATGTCTAGCAATCCCACTCTCAGTGCACAACTGATCAAATTCCCGGCTACAGAACTCAAGACTATTATCCGTCCTCAGGTTCTTAACGTCCTCCCAGACTGATTTTTTACTAGCTACTTCTACTCTTTGAACATTCCAAATGCTTTGTGTTTAAACCTCAAAACATAAATACCCTCCTAGAATAATCATCAACTATAGATAAGAAATACCTCTTACCTCCTAATAATTCCACCTAAGACAGACCCCGTAAGTCTGAATGAACATAGTCTATCACTCGTTTGAGTAACGTGTCTTCCTACACCGAAACTTACTTGATGTGACTTCCACAGAACACGATTCTCACAAAAAAACGAGCTTACCTAGACTCTTCTTGCCAAACAAACCTTGTAGTCCTGCCTCACTGATATGTCCTAGTCTTTTATGCCAAACCTGCACAAGAATGTCTTTTTCTTCAACACTAGCATTAAGCTCACTGGCCACTGCATGGCCATCCAAAGAGTACACACAGTTCTTGTAACACCCCACTTGGATAAGTGGACCGTACGTGTATTTACGGCGTGTCATCAAAGCATAAGGTAAATATCCTAAAACATTAACTGACCATAAAGGAAATACTAGAATCAAACATCAATAATCCAAACATAAGCTCAAAACATGAAAAGTAAATACTGAAGGAAAGTGTTAGTGCAAACATTACGATGTTTAGTCGATATAATATCTTCGTGTTTTATTGATGACAAACGAATAAATCGCAATACATTATGTAAAATGTTAAGGTTCTCGTAATCACTCAAGAATACATTTGTATACTTCTCTCGACATCTCCAAGATCGCATTCGGCATGAATCACTCAAGGTATGAATTCATTAACCTAACTAAGTGATCAAGGATTAATATTTTCTTAAAACTCACATTTAATCAAATGTGACAAAAGATTTTAATAAACTTTATTTTTAAGAAAATGTTTTATTAAAAAGAAAATGGAAATTTAAATTTAGAATATTCCAAAGAATATTCTCTAAGGTATATTCCAAAGAATATTTTTTAATTTGAATTTGGCATATTCCAAATACCAAAGGAATATCCTTTGAGGGTATAAATGGTATTTCCCCACTAAAGGACAAAAATGCACGGTCTCTAAGCCGGAGGTTCCTTAAAGGAACCCGCGGTTCCTTATTGATAAGGAACCGTGGGGGCATTTAAGTAACCGCGGGTCTTTATAGCCGTTGCATTGTTGTCCTATAAATAGTGGATCATTTCTAGCTTTTCTTTCAACCCTTTTTGCATAGTTTCTTCAAAAACATCTTTAAACTCCTTGATTAGTTAGTTTAGATTATTCTTGTTTAAGATGTGATTCTCTCCTTCAATCCTCTCATCCTCTCAAATGCAAAGAGAAGAACACTTTCATTACCATGAAGTGTTGGGTTCATAACATGATGAAGATCTCTCTTTCTAGATCAAGTCATTGTTTTCCTACTATGTATATGTAGAAGATCCAAGTGTTGGGTTCACTTGGATGTGTTTGTAAGGGTAGAAGATCCAAGTGATGGGTATCCTTGGATTAGGTGTTAGTTGTGTAGATCCAAGTTTGTTAATACTTGGATATAGTGTTAGAGTCATAGATCTAAGTGTTGTGTGCTTAGATCTATATGGTTTATGTGTTTAGGCCATAAAACACAAGGTTTGTTATGTTGGGTCATAAAACATAACTAGTGTGAAGATCGGTGTAGATGGGTATAGATTGGTCCTACCTAAGATTAGGACTCGACATATAGCCTTATGTCGAAAAATGGTGAAGTAGGCGATGTTTTGTAGATTGGTCCTACATAAGATTAGGACCCGACTTTTAGCTTAGAGTCGGAAATTGGATAAGCGACGTTGTGTATGATTTCTCCACCTTAGGGAGTTTGTTGAGTAGTGGAGTAGGGAGAAGAGGAGCTTCGTGACCGAACCACTATAAATCATCATGTCGGTACTTTCTTTTACATTTATGTATTTACTCTTATTTATGCATTTATATGTTGTTGTGTGTTGTGTGCATCTCATAATCTGAACATCTAAGTTGCGGAAAAGTTAAGGCTTAGTACGTGTGTGCTTCATGTTTAGATTATGTTCAAGTGTACATCACTTAGTCTAAACATCTTAGTTGCGGAAAAGCTTATGCTTAGTACATGTGTGCTTAGTATTTAGACTATTTCTTGATGTACTCTTGATTTGATGTGTTTATGTGTTTTCTTACTTGTAGTATTTATGTTTCAATCAAACACATCTCATATCTAGTCAAGCTTGATCGAGAATTTGACAACAAGGTTTGTTTAAGTTTAACATTCAATAAATGGGTTCGTCCATTGTCGGCGGTTCCCTAAATGGACCGGTGGTTCTTTATTGATAAAGAACCGCGGGTACAATAAAGAACCGCACACTGTGGATTAAGACGAAATGTTTTAAAAATGAACTAGAAACTATTCAACCCCCCTTCTAGTTTCTACAATTGGTATTAGAGAGGGGTTGTTCAAGATCTTTGAATTATATTGTACTTTAAAGCTTGGATCGATCTTTGCTCTCTTTTTCAAAACAAATGGTTTTTAAAAAAATGAAAACGGTTTTTAAAAAAATAGAGACGATCTTTGTATCAAATTGTTCATGAATAATAATTACTTATGAAATGTGTTTTGTTGTTTCATTCATACAAGTTTTGATGTTAAATAAACTTCGTATAATAGCTTGATAACAAATCTTTTCATGTTTGGAAGTATAAAAATCTTTTGTGTCATAATTAACTCTAAAATACGAGTTCTATGTGTCTAAAATGATTTTTTAGAGTCCTAAGTCCTTCTAAAATGTTACCAAATGATTTTGGCGAAAAACTCAATTTTTTCCTACTGACCGCGGTTCTTTATCTGTTCCTGAGGTTCCTAATCAATAAGGAACCGCAGTCAGTCCGACACAGATTTTTACTAAATTTGAAAAATCATATAAAATCAACCGTAAGTTCTTAGAAGTCGTGCCACCCATCATTTCGAGCGTAATTGAATTTCCTTTCTATTAAAAATGCTTCCAAACATTTATTCAAACTTTAAATTTTGGATTTTTTTCTAAGTTCCATACTTTGTCTAAAGTATTGAGCGTCGGTTTGTCGTAAAGCTTGTGTTTTACTCTTTTCTATTAAGTTGGACATCTCTTGTTGATATATCTTTGAAAATTGATATATTTATAAAGTGTTGGACTTAATTAAATTTTAAAATGGGTCGAAAACTATTTTCAAATAAAATCATGGTATGTATACTTTGGTGTATCTAACACTCAAAACATAGAAGAATGCTTTTGTGTTTTTCTTTTGTCTTTGGACATTCTTAAGTGATCATTACTATTGGTAATAGTGTTACTTAGTTGTCTACTTATATGTGCATTGCATATAGGATTAACATCTCTTGGTTTAAAATTGTTACATAAACATTTTGTACACCTTGGCATGTTCTTTAACACTTTTAGGTTTGAAAGCTTTGGGAGCTTGTCAAATCTATTGATATGGGTCGTCTTACTCGATCATTTTGTTATTAGTTCAAGTAGATTAATGTCTTACTATAAAACATGAAACACCCTTTGAAAATCTTAGCTATTTTCTCTTAAAGGAGTGTTTGTGGGAATCAAGAAAGATTTGATTAAATATCAATTCATTATTCAAACTATGATTGGTATCATTTTCGAATCTAATTGACATGTTTTTTTGGTGTAGACATAAATGTGGTTTATTAATAATATACATCGGATCATAACTCACACTTGTGTTGATGATGGTATATTGAATCTACTTGTTTAAATTATTAGACATATTTTATTTAATAATTGCTTATAATGCACAATGGAGTCGGTTTGACAACTTGGATGTTTCATCCGAAATACTCAAGTAATTTACATTGCAATGCAATTTGTAAATGTGTCATCTCCGAAAGACCAATCAAGAGTGTTCCTTTGCTTTGTGTAAACGTTGTTTATACACTTTAAAGTGTTTGGCCTCAAGTTCTAGTAAGGTAAATAACCTTAACTAGACTTGTTTGATAAGATATGTAATGGTGCATTCTTTACCCTCATTAGGTTATGCATTGTGTTGTCATACACTTTCATCCTTGCTACACTTTATTTGACAAATGTAGGAATTACATTTTGTCTAACTTGAGAATGACTACTAGATAATTTATGCACTAGAATCTTAATTTGACCTAACGGTTGAATTACTTCCATGTGTGAAGATGGGATATTTTATAACTCGTAAACACGGTCGTGTTTAGCCTTAATTGAGCACCTATAGTGATAGTCTCATACTCATTCTCTAAATTGGCTAACTGGCTCTTCCTAAATATGACTAATGATAGTTTACTTTGATGAACGTTGTATGTCATTAGGAGTCTTTCTTTTATAGCCATTAGGTTTTTCTTAGCCTTCTTCCTACGTGCTAATTGAACCTATGTGTTTTTCCTTTGTGTGTGTTCTAGTTTTTATTGCTCTTTAGCATAACTTTATGATAAGTTAGACTAGAACATTAGGATTTGCCGAATTGGAAAAATTCCCTTATCCTCCAAAACACACCCTCTATGGGCGGTTCTTTATAGAGACCGCGACTCCATATCGATATGGAACCGCCGGTGGAGAAAAGGAACTGCGGGCAGACACCTTTAAAAACGGGTTTTCCAAAATTTCCCAATTGTTCCATCAGCCTTTGGAATCCTTGTTTCAAACCTTTGGTCACTCCCAAAATATCTTGTGCTTTCTTTTCTTAACCCAAAGCATTTTGAAATCTCTTTCACACCAAAGAAAAATGTATTTTTCACAAATGAAAGCCTTGATTATCCACTATTTTCTAAAATCTCTTTCAATCCAAATTCACCAAAGAACACACCAAATTAAATATTTTCTCCTTCTAAGGAAATTGATTTTGGAAACTCTCTTTTTCCACCACTTCCCTTTTGTGTTCTTACTCCATCACATGACTATGTCATGCATCAAGGAACATATTGTCATTGTTGTCAATATCAACATCTTGTCATGTTTTATATCTATGATGAGTTGAATTACAAGATTATTACCAAGCCTTCTCCACCAAATTCCGCCACCACCTTATCTTTCATTTAAGCATGTGGATTTCTTATTGCTAAGACATCTAATTTAAGCAAATCATAGGGTTCTAGTTGAACTAGGATTAAAATTATGCTTAAGTTTTAGGCTTGTGTTTCATACATCTTTATATGATCTTTATTCTCTTGTATTTCTTTTCATGTTTTTCAACATGATTTATCTTTGGGTCTTGGATCTCGTTGTTCTTGTGATCCTTCTTTTCTTCTTTATTTTCTCACTCAGTTGTCAAGGAATATTAGATTTACATCTAATTTCTCTCCTAGTAAGATTGGCAACTTAAATATTTCTTTTGAAATATTCAAGTAATTTTAACTTGCAAGTGCAATTGTTAAAGTTATATCCGAAGCATTGACTTTCAAGCCATTTAACATCTTATGTTAAATTGTTTGAACAAGTGATTTTCTTTTGAGTCGATAATCCTTTTTGGACACCCACTGTCCACGGTTCCTCAAATAACCTAGCGACTCATTATTGATAATGAACCACGGACCTATTTAACGAACCACAGCTAGTGAGTCCCTTTTGTTCGTTTTTTTGTCTATCTCTCTCTTTGACGATTTTTCTTGAAGATTCCTTCTTTTCTTCTCTTTTGAGTCACTTCTCTTGTTTTCTTTCAAGACTTCTCTATCACTTAATAAGGTATAGTGTTCTTGAATTATTTTGTAAAGTTATCCTTAATTTCTTTGTTGAGTCTCTCTCGATTTATTTTAATCATGCATCTCTAAGTTGAGTCTCTCTCTCTTCTCTATCTTTTCTCAACCAAGTCGAGTCGAGCCTCACCCTTTCCTCGTCATGTAATTGTTCTTTGAACATTCACAATGATTGAGAAGAGCTATGAAACTTTGAGCATGTAGTTTATCGTATGCTAAACACCAACCATCTTGGTCTTTCTATTCTTTGGCTTCTTTGATCTCTTTCTCTATATCATTGAGTCATCTTTTTAGTGTCGAAATTCATAAGCATCCTTGCCTATAATGTCATATATCTAGTATCTTTCTTAAGCGATGATTTATCCTCGCTTTTGGTTTTTCTTTATTTTTGCACTTTGATTCCTGACTTGGAGCTTTTGGAGCTTTCTAAAGGAATTATTTTTAAGGTCAAAATATCTTTGGTTTGAGAATTTTTATTTTCTCGTTGTTAAGAGTTGATTGTGATTAAAAATTACAATTGGATTGGGTGGTTCCAACAATTCTAAGTTTTTAACCTTTGAGAGGATCTTGGTTAAATCTTGAATTTTCTTGGGTGATTCCAAAAGTTCTAAGATCTTAACCTTTTGACATATTATCATTACAATTGGTATGGATGTTTCTTCTCTATCTCTATTCCATCAATTGTGATTTGATCTTGTCAAAATCCTCTCCTCGGACTTTTTATTTTTTTGGATTGATAGCATCGCGTGCACACTTTTTTTTCAATGCTTGTCATTGTTTGTGCAAATGACTTGTTCGTCATCCTCTTTTTTCTTTTTATCATAGTCCTTCTTTCTCTCTTTTCGACTATGTGGAATTGTTTTTATTGTCCATGTCATACTCTCTTTAGTTTGGTATTTTTGCCATGATATTAAAGTGGAGTATGTCCTCTCGACAATATTTTCTCTTTTTATAAATTGGACATTTCTTTTCTCTCTATAGTCCTTTTTATACTTTTTTTTGGTGTCACCAAAATAAGTTGGGTTCTCTTTTCTATCTAATATCCCTCTTATTTTTCTTAACTTGTCATATTTTTTACACTTCTAAAAGTTAAGATTGTTTTAGCTTTCTCTTGAGTCCCTCTCTTTGTACTTAAGATGTTTAAATCTAATTCCGATTGGGTGACATTGCTATACATATATGCTCTTGTCCACTAACTTTGTTTTGTAGGACTTTTCTAACCCTTCTTTGTAGCTTGTCACTATCCTTGCTTCATTGGTGCCTCAAGCAAGGGGGAGCTCATATCAAGGGGGAGCATTTGCAAGATTTCTAGTCATTACATTTGTGATCGTTGACTCACTTAAATTGCATTCGTCGAACCTCTTGCAAGTAATGAATTTTGGAATCTCGAAGATAAGCATTTTATTATGCATGGAGTTGGTTAACCTATGTTTATTGAAGACTTCACTAGGATGACACAAGCTTAATATCTTTAGATAATGGGTCTACGGTTTGGATTCTCGCTTCTCAACCGACAACCACAATGGATGATTAGCTTTTTGGATGCATGCTATCTCGAAGTCAATCCTCCTCTTCTACAAATGAAGACTATATTTCAGATGCAAGCTCTCGTGACGTCAATTCTTATCTTCTTCAAATGACGTGTTATCGATGACTACCAATTTGGATGTGTGTTCTCTCGACGTTGATTCTTCTCTTCTTCAAAGACGTTGACTACCTTTTTGATTCGACAAAAGGGGGAGAAGTAAGTGTAAACGAGTAACTTATACATTTTAATGTGTGTTATGGTTTACTTGTTTGTCATCATCAAAAAGGGGGAGATTGTTAGTGCAAACATTACGATGTTTAGACGATATAATCTCTTCGTCTTTTGTTGATGACAAACGAATAAATCGCAATACATTATGTAAAATGTTAAGGTTCTCGTAATCACTGAAGAATACGTTTGTATACTTCTCTCGACATCTCCAAGATCGCATTCGGCATGAATCACTCAAGGTATGAATAAACATGTCATTAACCTAACTAAGTGATCAAGGATTAATATTTTCTTAAAACTCACATTTAATCAAATGTGACAAAAGATTTTAATAAACTTTATTTTTAAGAAAATGTTTTATTAAAAAAAAAAATAGAAATTTGAATTTGGAATATTCCAAAGAATATTCTCTAAGGTATATTCCAAAGAATATTTTGAATTTGACATATTCTAAATGCTAAAGGAATATCCATCGAGGGTATAAATGGTATTTCCCCACTAAAGGATAAAAATGCACGGTCTCTAAGCCGGAGGTTCCTTAAAGGAACCCGCGGTTCCTTATTGAGAAGGAACCACAGGGGCATTTAAGGAACCGCGGGTCTTTATAGCCGTTGCATTGTTGTCCTATAAATAGTGGATCATTTCCAGCTTTTCTTTCAACCCTTTTTGCACAGTTTCTTCAAAAAATATCTTTAAACTCCTTGATTAGTTAGTTTAGATTAATCTTGTTTAAGATGTGATTCTCTCCTTCAATCCTCTCATCCTCTCAAGTGCAAAGAGAAGAACATTTTCATTACCATGAAGTGTTGGGTTTATAACATGATGAAGATCTCTCCTTCTAGATCAAGTCATTGTTTTCCTACTATGTATATGTAGAAGATCCAAGTGTTGGGTTCACTTGGATGTGTTTGTAATGGTAGAAGATCCAAGTGATGGGTATCTTTGGATTAGGTGTTAGTTGTGTAGATCCAAGTTTGTTAATACTTCGATATAGTGCTAATGTCATAGATCTAAGTGTTGTGTGCTTAGATCTATATGGTTTATGTGTTTAGGCCATAAAACACAAAGTTTGTTATGTTGGGTCATAAAACATAACTAGTGTGAAGATCGGTGTAGATGGGTGTAGATTGGTCCTACCTAAGATTAGGACTCGACATATAGCCTTGTGTCGGAAAATGGTGAAGTAGGCGACGTTGTGTAGATTGGTCTTACCTTAGATTAGGACTCGACTTTTAGCTTAGAGTCGGAAATTGGATAAGCGACGTTGTGTATGGTTTCTCCACCTTAAGGAGTTTGTTGACAAGTGAAGTAACTCTCGAGTAAGGTGTACTCGAGGAGTGGAGTGGGACGAAGAGGAGCTTCGTGACCTAACCACTATAAATCATCGTGTCGGTACTTTCTTTTACATTTATGTCTTTACTCTGATTGATGCATTTATATGTTGTTGTGTGTTGTGTGCATCTCATAATCTAAACCTCTAAGTTGCGGAAAAGTTAAGGCTTAGTACGTGTGTGCTTCATGTTTAGATTATGTTCAAGTGTACATCACTTAGTCTAAACATCTTAGTTGCGGAAAAGCTTATGCTTAGTACGTGTGTGCTTAGTTTTTAGACTATTGCCTGATGTACTCTTGATTTGATGTGTTTATGTGTTTTCTTACTTGTAGTATTTATCTTTCAATCAAACACATCTCATATCTAGTCATGCTTGATCGAGAATTTGATACCAAGGATTGTTTAAGTTTAACAACTAATAATGGTTTCGTCCACTGTCGGCGGTTCCCTAAATGGACTGGCGGTTCTTTATTGATAAAGAACTGCGGGTACAATAAAGAACCGCGCACTATGGATTAAGCCGAAATGTTTTGAAAATGAACTAGAAACTATTCAACTCCCCCTTCTAGTTTCTACAGAAAGGACTAAACAATGTCCAAATAAGCAAAGTAATGTAAGAAGTGCATAAAGTAAGAAGTCTGGATAGCTTCCATTCAAATGCACATACTCTCAGAATCCTAAGAGTGTCCTGGTGTACCTGTCATTAGAACATGAAAGGAACTACGACTGAGCATAACGCCTAGTGAACATATATAAAGCATGATAAGAATGTACTGAAATGAGACAGATAATAAATACTGAAGCTATAAGACTGATATGTGAAATAAGCGGAACACTGTGTATAATCTGAAAAGTCTGATTTATAAATAATAAAGCTGAGCTATAACTTTTAAATCTGAAAACATGCTTTTACTGTATTTTAATTGCCAAGAGCTTATATAAGTCATGTGCTGTAACAACTATTGCATGAATAAATAGAGGGGTGACCTCGTCATGCTGTAGAGGGGTGACCTCTAAATAATGTGTTGGATGGAGGGATCAACTCCAATGTGAAGGATGTAGAGCACACACCACATTCACCTGATAAGCTGTAAACTGATAACCTAGGATGCATCCATACGCCCCGCTGATAATACTAATAAAATGGCCAAGCTAAAATAAAAGGTACGCTGCGAGAAATCACTCCCTCACAGAGGAGTCATGACACCGGTGCCTCTAGTGTCATGGTTACGGTACCTCCGTAACTAGTATATAACTGGTCATTCTTGTATATAAAGCTCAGCCAATTTATTTAGTTATTAAAATGATTATTGACCAGCTTAAAACATATACTTGGGAAAACATTTGGCTGCAGACGGGGAATCCTAATCATGCATAGAAGGAAGTCCTTACTAAAGGACGGAAATTCCGTACCTTGTGTCCAGTAACTAACTGCAAGGAAAAACAAGTAGGACTCCTACTCTGACTTCACGTGAGCCACATGAATAAAGGACGCGAATAAGTTATCTGATATCTGTTTATTTTACTGATTTTTACTATTCTTAGTTTAATTATTATTTCTTGTATTACTGTTTGTGTATAAACTGATAAATCTGATGGTTCTAATATTACTGGTTAATGTATTCCTGTACTACTGATTACGGTATAAAGGGTATCCCGATATTATAATATTACCATAAACAGAATCTACTATAATTAGAAAGTTGCTAAAGTTAGAAAGGTTTCCAAATTCGTTTCTATGAAAGATAAATCATTTTAGAAATGACACATTTTTAATTCAATAAAATAATTAACCATTCATTATTTATTTAATTTACAAGTTAAATTAATTAAATAAAACAACCTGGTTAATTTAATTATAAACTTATTTATAAAAGTGATTTATCCCAATTTAATATAACCTCGTATTTATTATTTTCCGTGCCCCAAAAACCCGAGTCAACAAAAGCCTACCGAGACTTCTAAGTCTCGGTCGCACGAAAACAAATCAACATACTAGATATATTCACAGTCGGATTAGCCACAGAATTTTATGTCGCTAAACCGTCGCTAACTGTGACCAAAATTGTTTACAAAACTGCCTGCATACACTGCGACAGAAATTTTGTCGTTAAACTTTTGCTAATCCTGAAAATGAAACTAACCCGAATCCCCCTGTTGGTATCATATACCCACCGAGAGCCTTAGGGCTCTCGGGTTTCCCTCGTCATCACGTTTTACCCACTGTTTTTTTGTTAGATTTCCCACTGTTTTCGTTTGTTTTCCCCCCGTTTTCTGACTAAGACCCACCGAGACATATTCTATGTCTCGGTTGCCACTGTTTTCAAACAAACAACCCTACTGAGTTATTATTACCCGTTGTACTTAAACACGAACACCCCCTTATGGCTCGAATCCCATGTTTGGGGTTGTTTTGGGCTGCGGATGATGAACACAACACCACGCCACCCCTGTGTGGGTCACGACTGGCCAACAACACACACACACCGAGACCCATTAGTCTCGGTTTTTCCTGAATCCAAAACACGACACCCTTAATTCTCAATTCGTGTTTAACTCTTAAAAACCCATTTAATTCTTGACTAATCATGAACTCAAGATCAAAACACGAAGAACGAATGAAGGATTACCTATAAATACGTGATTAAGGATTTGATATAACACCCAAGATCGAATGATTAATAAAACAGGACTCGAATCACCTTTGTTCTTGGTTTCTGACTGGCAGCACTCTTCTCACAAGAACCCTAGTCGTTTTTTTGTACGTGTTATGACAAATGAGCAGTATATATTGCTTCCTGTGTTTTGTGTTTTAAAACGGGCCGGGCTCAAAGCCCACTTTCCTTTCTCTTTTACTACTAAAACCGGCCCCCTTTATATTATATGTATGTTCTCGTTTGATTTTTCGACACTTGTAAATTATCACGTAAACGTATTTATTTTTCTCGTGTTTTAATTCCCGAACATAATAATCTTTTCTGTATTATAATTAATACGTACGTAATACACACGCAATGTTTTTCTGAAACTTAATTTTTGAAACTTATTAATAATTATTTTCTGAATAATTATCATTTGTAATATTAAATAAAACTGAAGCCGCGTATTATCTGTTAACGTTTAATTAAAGTTAAAGCTGAGAATACGCGTATTTAATATTCGAGGATTTTAAATACGGGTTTTACAATTCTTCCCCTCTAAAAAAAATAATTCGTCCTCGAATTAAGGATGCGATTATGCTGCGGTTTTACAATTATCATTTAAATAATTATTTTCTAAATAATTATCATTTGTAATATTTAAATAAAACTAAGGCTGCGTATTTTCTGTTAACGTTTAATAAAAATTAATGCTGAGACTACGCGTATTTAATATTCGAGGATTTTAAATACGAGTTTTACAGTTCTCCCTTCGGGTTCCAAATAAAATAACCCTAGAAACATTAATCACCTTGACTTTTCCGGACTACAATTTTACGGTATATTCCTCTTTTTCAAGAGTTCTTAGCGATATCAAGTTTCTTTTTAAATCAGGAATATACCTGACATTGTGTAACATAAAACTTGACCCATCTTTCAGTTGTATCCTTGCCTTGCCAATACCCCTGATCTTGCACTCCCTGTTGTCCCCCAACAGTACACTGCCCCCATCACATTCCATAAAATCAAAAAATACATCTAACCTGGCTGATATGTGATATGAACCTTTTGAATCCATGATCCAATCTAGCAGTCTGTCTGCACTCATCACCGTCATCACCTCCGAACCGTCATAAATCAAACCACTAGAGCTTGGTTGATCATCTTTCTTGACGTAACCTTTTGACTTATTGCGATTATTCTTTGGACAGTCTCTCTTGAAGTGCTCCTCATATTGACAAATCAAGCATTTGAGTCTTTCACCTCGAGACTTCGATCTTGACTTTCCCTTTGACTGATGTGAATCTGTGCGATCAGTTCTTTCCCTTACGTATAACCCTTCACCTAGAACTTTCTTTGATTTCCTTTAAATTCAATGTGGTCATCACGTCCTCCAAATTCAAAGCTTCTCGTCCACAAAACAAGGTATCCACAAAGTGTTCGTATGATGCTGGAAAATAAGTGAGTAACAATAAAGCAAGATCTTCATCTTCAAACGTTACCTCAATATTTGCTAAAACAAGAACGATTTTGTTGAACTCATCTATATGCTTAGAAATCTTACGTCCGGCCGACATGTAGAATGTATACAACTTCTTGTTCAGGTACAACTTGTTGGCCAATGACTTTTGCATGTACAATGACTCGAGCTTTGACCAAACCCACGATGCATTCGTCTCTCCGGTAACCTCTCTCAGAACCTTGTTACCTAAACACAAAATCGTGGCACTGTAAGCTTTCTTGTAAAGCTTAGATTTCTCTTCAGCTTCCATAGTCACGAGTAAAACCTCTAGAGTTGCTTCACATTCGTTCTGGATTCATAAAACACACATCTTGATTCTCCATAACTCGAAATCACCAGTTCCATCGAATCTCTTAATGTCAAACTTGGCTCCCGTCATACTATAATCCCTTTGTTAATTTGCTAAAACTTGTGAAAATTCTCACAATCACAAACCGACAAAGTCCCTTCGATAATTTGCTAAACCTTTGATATATTAAACCTCACAATCACGAATTACAAATTCTCCTTGTGTAATATTACAAAATAATAAATTTATGTTTTATAAACAAAAACACACCCAACAATAACTTTATACCAAATATAAAAATTTGACCCAAACTATATATACATCAAAAACACTTTGGCCCGCAAAGATGAAACCCTTTGTAACACTCCGCACTTTAGCAACCACTATACCACTTATTCTTCTTTCCTAACCCTGTAACACCAACGTTAGAAAAAGAAAAAAAAGGCAGCCCGCCCTTTGATCTTCAAAACAAAAATCAAAGAACCCTTAACTGTCGATCGACCTTGCTGCTTACTTTGATCGGTCCTAGATAACCCAGAGAAACCACGAACCGATCTCTGATACCATTTGTAAGATGAAATTCTTAAAATCCTGGTTAACTAGATGTGGAATATCAATCACGATGAAAAACACACACCACAACAGACGAATCGACAGAATACCCACAAGGTAAATATCACTAATCGTTAATTAGTTTATTAAGAAAGAATGACGTGATTGTTCATTCCCCTCACTGATAGGTGTGTAAACACCCATCCTTTTACCACTTAACTACAATAATAACCAAGCGAAAACGTGTATTTTATGTCGTAAATGTCGGAATTATGCGTGGTTTGTGTTTTTGTTGTGATTTAGGATCAAAATGTGAAAAAGGAGGAAAACACGGGCTTTCACGGGCTTTTATCGAAGAAAAATACAAAAGACGAAGTCAAGTGATCAAGAGTACAAAAAGAACGGAAGTCCAAGGCCTATTCTGAAGATTTATCAAAGAAAAAGTTTAAAGACGGAAGTTTAATAAAGCCGAAGAACTCAAGTCTAATTTATGAAGAAATTACAAGACGAGTTTAAAGTAATCCCAAGACAAAGTCGAAGAATTTAGAAGATTAAAGACTAAAGAAGAAGGATTAAATGAGAAATAAAGAAAGAAGAAAGAGAGGAGGAAGCTTCCTCCCACTCCCTCTCCTCCTCCTATAAATAGGATCATTATGTTTAATTTTCACTTTGTTAGTTAATTTGACAAATTAACTCTCCACCATTTAATTACTTGCACCTTTATTTCATGTCATTTCATTAATTGTCAATTTTAATTAATTGTCTTGCACTTTAATTCCTTTAATTATCAAGTAAGTTTCCTTTTTATGTTTATTGAATCTTTACTTTTATTGTTAATCTCCTATCTACCTTTCTTGTTTTGATCTAATCTTCATGTTTATGTTTATGTTTATGTTATTTAATTTTTATTGATTTGATTAAGTGTGTTTTGATTATTGTGGTTGTTATTGTTAGTTTTATTGATTTGGATTGATAGATTATTATTAGTAGATCATTTGTGGTTATTTTGGTTTAATCTTTGGGTTTAATTTGGTAGTTTTTGATTAAAATTCGTAGCTTTTATTTCCCTTGTTCTTCGCTTAATCTGTTTGCACAGGTTTTTCCGAATCAAGACTCTTATTCCGGATCAACAGATATTCCGAACGAAGCCTTTGCTTAATCATTCCGAATAAAGCATTATTCCGGATGAAGCAATATTCCGGATAAAGCTTTATTCCGAACCAGCACCAGTTATTCCGGATGAAGTACTATTCTGAATAAACAGTTATTCCGAACCAAGCCTGATATTCCAAATAAAGGATTTATTCCAGATAAGTGATTTATTCCAGATCAGCTTATTATTCCGGATCAGTGATTTATTCCGGATCAAGTGATTATTCCGGATGAATCCATTATTCCGCATGAAGACTTCATTCCGAATAAAGAGTTATTCCGGATGAGCCATTTATTCCGGATGAAGTAATATTCCGGGTGAACATTTTATTCCGGATCAAGGGTTTTGTTAAGTTATTCCGAACGAAGAAGAATTATTCTGGGTGAAGGTGACATTCCGAACGAGTAATTATTCCGAGTGAGGTGTTTTTAGTTTATTTTAAGTTTAAGTTTTTAAATTTTCAGCTTTACTTTTCCCGCCTTTTTACTTAGTCGCACTTTTAGTTTATTTGCCTTAGATTTATTTTAAGCTTGCCTTTAGTTTAAGTTTAAGTTTGCCTTTAGGATAGTTTTAAGTTTGCGTTATTTACTTTTCTCTCGCTTTAATTTCTCGTAATTTATTTTCAATTAGGTTTAGATTCATTTACTTGCCATTTACTTTTAAAGTTTTTGCACATTTACTTTTACTACAACGACCAAACTATTTGTTTTCCACCAAGAACAATTGAGTCGCACTTTTAACCGGAAATCAATTCGATTAGACCACTTCAACGAACTTAATTTTTATACTTGGTAAACCCTTGTATTAAATGGCGCCGCGGCCGGCTCATTTCGTAAAGATTAACGGTTTTCTGTGAGAGACACGTTGAATTTTGGGATCCGTTCACTCGTGAACGTTATTTTCTTGCTTAAAAATTTCCAAAAATCCATAAAAATTAAAAATTGTTAAAAATCCATAAAAATTAAAAAATTTCAAAAAATCCAAAAAGATTTTATTTTTATTTTTATAGTGTATATATATTGTCTATTGCTTTGGTATCTTTTTCTTTTGCTTTCGCAGGTGTATGCGTACTAGATCTTCAACTTATCTAGAGCCCGAGACTCGTGAAGATTTAGCTATGGCAGGTGTGAACAACAACAATAACCCACCGCACCTCAACAATAACAACAACAATGTTCTTCCACAGCCCGATCTTCGGACAATGGAGGAGCTTTGTCAACCAACAATGTTTGGACGAGGAGGACCGGTTGCGCCGATGCAAATCACGGCTCCGAAGTTTTCGTTGAAGCATCACATGATCCAACAAGTGCAAACTAATCCATTTCGCGGATTGCCTGATGATGATGCCAAAAAGCACCTCGACAAATTCATTACTATTACCCAAAGCATGAAGTTGCCCGGTGCTACTATTGATGTTCTTCGCCTTCAACTCTTTCCACATACTTTATCCCACCACGCCGAAAAATGGTTTGATCGTCTCCCGAAGAATTCCATTCATACTTGGGATGACATGACTCAACGATTTTTGTCGCGCTACTTTCCACCATCCATGGTCACGAGCCTTCGAAATCAAATCAGCGGTTTCATGCAAGAACCCGGTGAATCTCTCTTTGATGCTTGGAAAGATATAATGTTTTGATCGATGGATGTCCAAACCACAACATGATCCCCGTTACCTTAATTGTTACTTTCTACAATGGTTTGACTTTTCGAGATCGTGATACCATTAATGCAGCCGCCGGTGGCACATTTATGAAAAGAAGACCCGAGGAGTGTAGAGAGCTTATTGAGAACATGACTACTCATAACAAAAATTGGGATTCCTCCGCTTCTTCAAGGAACAACCTGAGAGTCAATGTTTCTTCTACTTCAGCAAACCCCGACATGACCGAATTCACCCGCATGATGGCCGAAATGAACAAAAATATCTTGCTCATCGCTACAAACCAACAACAACAAGTTAAAGCTGTAGCAAATTCTTGTGAGACATGCGGCGGTCCACACTCATACACTGATTGTCCTTCTACTCAAGGAAATCCGGAAAACGTGTATGCGGCTTATGGTAATTATTCACCGGAAAATTACCAAGCCCGACCTCAAGGGGATCGAAATTTGCTAAGTTACAGGTCGAACAACTACCTTTCACCCGGTTTTCTCCTCAAAACCACAACCCCAACAACAATTACAATAGAAGCAACCAAATCCCACCTCGAGCTTCTAACCCTTATCACTCACCCGCTCAACAAGCCCCACCCATTAATCAAGATGTTGAAGCTTTAATGAGAACCCAAGGAGAGCAAATCAAGAATCTACAAAGCCAAATTATCAATTTGAAAGGGAATATCACTAAGCAAGGGAATGACATTTGATCCGAGCTTCGAAATGATATACAATCCTCCTTCATCACTCAAACGAATGATTTGAAGAATATGCTTGCTAGTTTCTTACCAACCACTCAACCCTCTACTTCGGGCTCTCTACCTTCAAACACCGTCACCAACCCGAGAGCGAATGTGAGTGCTATTACTACCCGTAGTGGAGCAACTTTAGTAGGACCATCTATCCTACCCCCAGTTACACCATCTACACCTCCTCCACCACCATTTATCCCTACTACTCCCACGCCTAGTATTAGTTCACCATTACCGTCTCCGCCTTGTCATGAAGAAGTACCCAAGAAGAATCCTCCACCAACCCCACCTTCCACCCTTAACCCTTAAACATCTCAACCTGCACCTTCTACACCTCTACCACCCAACCCAAGCATTCCTTACCCTTCTCGACTCAACAAGGCTAGAATTTTGACTAAGAATGACGTTCAAGTCTCTAACTTTTTGGACAAGATTGCCGGCATCACCGTCACCTTTACCCTTGTTGAAGCTCTTGCCCAAATGCCATAATTTGTCAAGATGTTTAAGGAATTGCTTAGCAAAAAGGAGAAGATGGCCGAGTTTGTTAATACTCGATTGAATGAAAATTGTTCTGCCGTCCTTCTTAAAGAACTTCCGAAAAAACTTGGAGATCCCGGTCGTTTTGTGCTACCTTGTACTTTTAACCAAACCGACGAATTTACTGCCTTAGCCGATCTTCGGGCAAGTATTAATTTGATGCCTTTAAGTGTTTGGAAAAAGTTATCACTGCCCGACCTTACACCAACGAAGATGATTCTTAAGCTTGCAAACCGCACTCTCGCTTACCCTCTTGGTATTGCTGAAGATGTGTTCATTAAATTTGGCACATTCACTTTTCCGGTCGACTTCGTCGTTGTTGATTATGAAATGGACCCTCGTATTCCGTTGATACTTGGACACCCATTTTTGAGAACCGGTAAAGCTTTAGTAGATGTGGATAAAGGTGAACACATCTTAAGAGTTGGGGATGATGCACAAGTTTTTGAAATGGGGAAGCTTACAAGCAAATATAATGGAAGAGAATCAGCGAATATGATTAATGTGCTTGATGATTTTGTCCTCTACAACAATCCTCTATTGGATTCTTGCAATGATAATCCACTGTTTCAAGATGATGTGGATGATTCTCTCTCTAATTTAGAACCTCCACCCACATATGATTCTCCACCGATCTTTGATGCTTATGATGATGATTCTAGTTCCGATGGAGATGATTATGATGATTTTATTTATGAGTATCCAGACATGCCCACTTATGATGATTTTGATGCGGCCGATACTCTCTCGAGTGATTCTTCACATAATGAAGATCCTCCGCCAACAACACTTGATCCTACTTTGGATGACTACTCATTTGAGGAAGACTTTTCTACTTTTCTCAATGCATACTTCCCTCATGAGAGTGATGCCCCTCCTTTAGACTTTGATGATTATGGTCTTTATCCTACTTTGGATATGAAGAAATCTGCTTCAAAGGAGAAGAAGCTGGCCGACACCGATATCATCAACACTTATGTATTAACTCCTCTCTACCCTCCGTCTGAGGATGAGATTGCAGGATTTATGATCGGATCTTCTTCAAGATCTGCTGAGCCCGAGTGTTATTTTCCCCCAAAGAAAAAGGTGTTCGACCCCGACATTGCACTTTTCA
This sequence comes from Glebionis coronaria, assembly GCA_025667525.1. Taxonomy (NCBI): domain Eukaryota; kingdom Viridiplantae; phylum Streptophyta; class Magnoliopsida; order Asterales; family Asteraceae; genus Glebionis; species Glebionis coronaria. The sequence goes on along the minus strand of CM046876.1, from coordinate 490,040,591 downwards.
AGCCATCTCAGTATCCATCTGATGAAATAAAAGGAAAAATCTTTGGTACTTATGAAGATATGCTTGTCCCTCACCATACTTGCTTCCACCGTGCTTCACAATTGCTTAAGGGAACCTTGCCTACTCTTCTTTGGCTTGCCTTGTTCGCCTTAAGCTTGTGCTATTTGATGGACGAAAACCATGTATTTGATCCCGGTGGATGTTTTTTAAAGTTCTTTCCATGATAATCAAGGTTGAGTCAGGCTCATGACTCGATGAACAAAAATCAAGCGCTTCTTGGGAGGCAACCCAAGTATCTATCTTTTAGCTATTTCTATCCTAAGTGTAGGGGAGACCCGTTGGTGTTTGCTATTTCCTCTCTTCTCATATTCAGGGATTCGAGCGTTCAATGATCCACTCTTGATGATTTTTGACGACCCGTGATTCCGTGTTTTCGTCTTCCCGGTTCTATCCTAAACTCTTTTGATTCACTATTTTATATTTCTCAATATTAAAATAGGAATCTCTTTAGTTGTCTCTTTCTTAGCGAGATTTAAACAAAGTGCACAATGTCCTAAGTGTAAGGGAGTTTACTCCCACATGCTTAAACATTGAGGACAATGTTTATATCAAGTGTAGGGGGGACTTCTATCGAAGTTAAGTGGCCTTTTCCTTGTATTTGTCCTCATTTTAACCGGAAAATTGATTTATCGACATTTTTCAAAATTTATGATCTATTTTGGCCTAGTAGTTTTACCTTTGTATATTTATTTTCTTTCTTTACTAGAATAAATTTTAATAAAGTGGTTTTAATTTTCAACGTTGTGAATCTTTTGACTCAACCCGAGTTTACTTATCTAAGTTTACTCTAGCTAGTATCCTTAACATGTTTAAGTCAAGTTTTGCTAGGCTTTTATATAGGGAGCTTTAAAACGCGAAAGTCTTAACTCTCACGGGTTAAGAACAAGAACTTTTCGCAAGTTCCTATAATTGATCCTAGAGAGTCGTTTATCAAGGGAACTTTAAAATGCGAATTCTAAACTTGAAAAAGTCTAAGAATTTGCAAGATCCTATAGATGACTCGAAAACCCAAAACTTTGATTTAATTGGCTAAGCATCCACGAGTCTCATTCCTTGAGATTTTAAATTGTGGAGAACGAGAGATGATAGAGTCAATTATAAGTTTGGTATTATTTCTTGAATTTATGTGAGTTAATTATGAGCCTACTCTCCCATCGCCTGCTAATAAATTTATCTTCAATAAGTAAGGTCGTACGATTTGAAAAGTTACTTAGCTTCTAGCCCATGATCGTTTAAAAGTTGCTTGGTATTAATTAGAGTTCATAGCCAAGGCATAACTTATTGAAGCGGGACGCGAAGATTGGCGAGTCCGAAAAGGCCCTAACAAGGCATGAGGGCTACACTTTGTTGCTAAAGATCCAAAGTGATGTGAAGAATCATTTATCAAGAATCAATATGAAGGATCGAGACACACGACGAAAAGCCAAAAACTCCCCAAAAGATCATGGAGAAGTCTATCCAAAAAGGCCCTAACAAGGTATGAGGATAAATAGATCCAAGTCCTAAAAGGAGGCGGATCGTTGTATATCAAAATCCCAAATAAAGATTAGAGAAAAATGAAGAAGTCGTGGTCCTAATATAAAGATAAGACCATAATTTTAAGAACGTCTCTCAAAGATTTGAAGTATGAAGTCGCTGCCAAATATCGGTCCGAGAAAGGTCTCAAATCTTGAAGTGAGTTATGCCAAGATATGAACTTTATGAGGTCCCGAGAAGCAGTTTTAAAAGATTTTGTCCTTTAGCTAACTATTGATTAAATCGTCCTACTTTATTTTCGGCCTAAATAAACTATCGAAATAAGTCAACAATGCATCCTTGTGATCATTCAAGACAATAATAAAATATAAGAGATACACCTAGGAATAAGGGAGTCTAAGTAATAATTGGCCCACATGAGTTCATGTTAGTTTGCTAACTTATAATAACAATGATCTCGTTTTTAAGCTTGGTATGGGGAACGTGAAACTTGAGGATAATAATCATTCATGACATTCCAAAACCCTAAGGTAAGTCTTTGATTTCTTTACTTGTTTTGTTATTTTCTATCTCTTCAATAAAGGCCAAGATGGATTGATTGTGATGAAAAGTGTAATATTGCTTTGTAATTAATGCATTGCATGAGGACATTGCAATGGTTAAGTGTAAGGGATTTGATAGGTGTGTAAACACCCATCCTTTTACCACTTAACTACAATAATAACCAAGCCAAAACGTGTATTTTATGTCGTAAATGTCGGAATTATGCGTGGTTTGTGTTTTTGTTGTGATTTAGGATCAAAATGTGAAAAAGGAGGAAAACACGGGCTTTCACGGGCTTTTATCGAAGAAAAAGACAAAAGACGAAGTCAAGTGATCAAGAGTACAAAAAGAACGGAAGTCCAAGGCCTATTCTGAAGATTTATCGAAGAAAAAGTCTAAAGACGAAAGTTTAATAAAGCCGAAGAACTGAAGTCTAATCTATGAAAAAATTACAAGATGAGTTTAAAGTAATCCCGAGACAAAGTCTGAAAAGTCGAAGAATTTAGAAGATTAAAGACTAAAGACGAATGATTAAATGAGAAATAAAGAAAGAAGAAAGAGAGGAGGAAGCTTCCTCCCATTCCCTCTCCTCCTCCTATAAATAGGATCATTATGTTTAATTTTCACTTTGTTAGTTAATTTGACAAATTAACTCTCCCCCATTTAATTACTTGCACCTTTATTTCATGTCATTTCATTAATTGTCAATTTTAATTAATTGTCTTGCACTTTAATTCCTTTAATTATCAAATAAGTTTCTTTTTTATGTTTATTGAATCTTTACTTTTATTGTTAATCTCCTATCTACCTTTCTTGTTTTGATCTAATCTTCATGTTTATGTTTATGTTTATGTTCTTTAATTTTTATTGATTTGATTAAGTGTGTTTTGATTATTGTGGTTGTTATTGTTAGTTTTATTGATTTGGATTGATAGATTATCATTAGTAGATCATTTGTGGTTATTTTGGTTTAATCTTTGGGTTTAACTTGGTAGTTTTTGATTAAAATTCGTAGCTTTGTTTCCCTTGTTTTTCGCTTAATCTGTTTGCCCAGGTTTTTCCGAATCAAGACTCTTATTCCGGATCAACAGATATTCCGAACGAAGCCTTTGCTTAATCATTCCGAATAAAGCAATATTCCGGATGAAGCAATATTCCGGATAAAGCTTTATTCCGAACGAGCACCAGTTATTCCGGATGAAGTACTATTCCGAATAAACAGTTATTCTGAACCAAGCCTGATATTCCGAATAAAGGATTTATTCCGGATAAGTGGTTTATTCCGGATCAGCTTATTATTCCGGATCAGTGATTTATTCCGGATCAAGTGATTATTCCGGATGAATCCATTATTCCGCATGAAGACTTTATTCCGAATAAGGAGTTATTCCGGATGAGCCATTTATTCCGGATGAAGTAATATTCCGGGTGAACATTTATTCCGGATCAAGGGTTTTGTTAAGTTATTCCGAACGAAGAAGAATTATTCCGGGTGAAGGTGACATTCCGAACGAGTAATTATTCCAAGTGAGGTGTTTTTAGTTTATTTTAAGTTTAAGTTTTTAAGTTTTCAGCTTTACTTTTCCCGCCTTTTTACTTAGTCGCACTTTTAGTTTATTTGCCTTAGATTTATTTTAAGCTTGCCTTTAGTTTAAGTTCAAGTTTGCCTTTAGGATAGTTTTAAGTTTACGTTATTTACTTTTCGTCTCGCTTTAATTTCTCGTCATTTATTTTCAATTAGGTTTATATTCATTTACTTGCCATTTACTTTTAAAGTTTTTGCACATTTACTTTTACTACAACGACCAAACTATTTGTTTTCCACCAAGAACAATTGAGTCGGACTTTTAACCGGAAATCAATTCGATTAGACCACTTCAACGAACTTAATTTTCATACTGGGCAAAAGCCTTGTATTACTCACCTCCTTTAATAGAGATGAGGAGGAACCAACTATTATAAAGTTTTACAGGTCAGATTGGGCTTAGAACAACCAACCAACCTTTATTCTACTAGATATAGAAAACTCGACACTTAAGATTCTAGACATAGACTTTAGCTAATAAAGACTAAAAATATAACACTTTTTGAATATTACATCGGTTTTTACTTGCTACTACTCTTTGTGCTCTAACCGCTAAATCAACGTTATGGTTACATGAGTTAAGATTTTGTTTATTGAGCCACGAGAAAAACGTGATTGTATTATATTGCTAATCTACTTTGCATGAATCATGACGATATTGAACAGCTTACGATTTGTCCCACAAAATGATAAACAAACCTTTGATATTCATTGATTACATTTTGTTCATTTGGGCACCGACTACGTGAACAGGGCACACCTTTGATATTCATTGATCTGTTTCTTTAAGAAATACAAATTAATGTCAGACAACTCTGAAAACGTTTTCGTCCTGTTACATGCAACATTGATCTAAATAACATATGAATAAGATTAAACCACGATCAAATATAACTAGGTGTACAAAATTTTACTACATGTATCGTAATATTAAAAACTTATTATTACAAAAAATAAAAAAATTATAAATTAATTGATTATGGGGAAAATTGTAATTGTGTAAAAAATAAAAGAAAAAGGTGAAAAAGTAATGTTTTATTAAAATACGTATTTTTTATCAGTAAACAATACTTATGAGATGGAAAAAGTATTTCAATAACATTTCATGTAAAAAGTAACCTTTTGATACACAAGAAACCCTACGCGATTCTCTGTAATTAACTGACATCCAAACATGAAATGCTCTAACTGGCTGTCACTCACAATACTAAAGTACTCCCTCCGTCCTTAAATAAATGTCCACTATTGACTTTCGAAGTCAATCGTTCTCAACTTTGACCTTAAATTATTTTGTTTCTGTTATATAATACTTGATTTATATTATATGAACGGATTGGGATTCGAATGTATTTTTCATTGGTATAATTTTTCTCAAGTATTATATAATACAAACAATATAATTTTAGGTTAAAGTTGAAAAATAATGATTCCGAAAGTCAAACGTGGACATTTAATTAGGAACGGAGAGAGTATATGTTTATGGCACGTGGACTCGATAAGTTACATATTACACAGTTTTGATTATAGGGAGCTGATCATACTTAAGATACAAAGTTATACAGTATAAATAATGAATCAAAAATGTTACTTACTAAGAAACGTTTTGTAATACTAAGAAACGTTTTGTATAATGAGAACTCAATATAAACACTAAGAAACGTTTTGAATATACACAAATAATGAATCAAAAATGTTAATCAATCATCACCTACTAATCTTCCTATTAGTTCCGTTTCAAATTACACTATTTAAACTTCAAAGCCCCGTGAGACAGTGGGATCTTATCATAATTTAATGCAAATGATTAATGTAGATCCAGATAATAATGATATCAATAAACAAAAAATATGATACGGTCAAGATTGGTCCACGTTATTGGGGCTGCCAATTTCACATATTAAGCCTCCGATTAAATTATCTCATCTATATAAAGTTTTTTTATTAATTATCATTTGTCATTTTTATTTGGAACGACGAATAGGGGGTCAGTGTGGCGACTAAACTCGACGAGCCACGACGAAGGATCATGTCGGCGCGACGAGGTGACCTTCGCCGTGACACCTTCCTCTCTTACTAGATGAGAGTACTTGTGCATATCGATAAAATTCTATAGTGACTAATAATTATATATATTTTATATATTGAAAAAACGGTATTGTTTGCAAAACATTTTTTTTAGTAAAGTACACCAGGGCTGTGTTTAGTAACAGCTTTTCTAAGAGCATTTTTAACTATTATCATTAGCATTTAGCATTATTGATAAAAAAATATTGTTTGGTTAAAACCTTTAGCATTAGCATTTATCATGAAAATGCTAGTTTCTCATATGCTCTTTCAATGAGCATTTTTAGAAAAGCCTAATTAGTTAAAGAGTATAAACAAAGTAAATTACATAAATATCCTCATTAATATAACACACTAAATTTAAAAAGAGTTTTCTATTTATATATGTATGTGTATTTATGTCTTTTCAGATATTCAAATTACAGTTACTGCTAATCTACCAAACAAATTTTTAAATTAACTGCTACTACTAACTGCTCCTGCTAATGCTTACTGCTAACTGCTTCTGCTAATCGCTACTGCTAACTGCTACTGCTAGTTTCACCAAACATATCTCACAACAACATATTCTCACATGTCTTCTTCGTGTTTGTTTAAAAAACATAATATCAAAGAGATTAAACAAAGTTTTTTCACCCAACCAACCACCTCTTGATGAATTTATTAACAATCAGAGTACAAAACTAGAAATATAAAGATTAGTCCTCAAACGAGTGCTAATCGAACGATTAAAAAAGAAAAGATTGAGATCGTCCCAACTAGGTTGATCCGATCTCCCTCGCATACAATAATCACTCAAACACATAAAATAAATAACAAGATGAAGACCTCCTAAGATAAGCCAGGTATGGCTGCGAAGAGAGAGAGAGAGAGAGAGAGAGAGAGAGGGAGAGAGAGAGAGAGAGAGAGAGAGAGAGTGAGGGAGAGAGAGAGCAACTCACACAAAGTGTGTATGAAGTTATGAAGTCTTAACCCTAGCTCTGTGTGAGCTAGGGTAATATACCATACGACACCAAAGGCTAATAGGGCTCAATAAGAGAAGAAAGCCCAACATAAGGATCAGCCCACCATGAGTCCATAAGGAAGAATGAGGAAATGGAAAATATAGTCCTCCATCTTTAAACTTGATAATACACAAAGAACAAACAACACAAAGACAAAATAACCTTGAAAGATTGATAAATTAACACCCTTCCTCAATTTGACAAGGTAAAAAATAAAGAGATCACTTTCCAAACATGTCAACAAGCCTCAACTGCTTGCAAAGTTTCAAATGTTGATTAATTCCACGTGGTGAATATATCAGTTGTTTGATCAACTGAGACAATTTTGATGGTGTTAATAACACCATCCTGAACTTTTTCCCTAATCAAATGAACATCAATCTCAAAGTGTTTGGTTCTTTCATGGAAAACAGGGTTAGCAGCAATCTGTACAGTAGAGCTGCTATCACTGTAAAGATTCACAAGGAACAAGTTCTTGATTCTGAGATCACTCAGAAGGTTGGTAATCCATATCATCTCACAAGTAGCACTTGCCATACATCTATATTCAGCCTCAGCAAAAGGCCCGGATACTATGGGTTGCTTCTTTCTCTTCCAAGAGACAAAAGACCTTAAAAGATACGGTACCCAAAAACAGACTTTCTAGTCTTAAGGCATTTAGCCCAGTCAGCATCAGTTAAGCAAGACACCCTCAATAAGGGATCTTTATAAAACTGAATGCATGTTCCAAGTTAACCTTTAAGGTATCTGATAACTCTCAGAGCTATCTTAAGATAAGATTGCAAATAGGCATGCATGTGTTGGCTTAGGCAATGAACGACATAGGAGATATATGGTCTAGTATGAGTAAGATAAATAAGTCTCCCTGATGTGTCGTGGATAGTATAGTGATTTATTTGATATACGTTATAGGGTAAATTAGAAAATTACCTTTAGGAAAAAGTAATAGACTAATATTACCAATGACGAATTCAATTAAACACGTTGGTGACTCGAGTTCGTTGTACACGAAGATCTTATAAATTTGAGACGTTTTGCTTTGATTTGGACAATCGATTTAAATTGGTTTTCGGTTTTTAAACTACAATTTAAATCTACCAATTTTAAACTATTTAGTTTTATCCTAAAGTGCATGAATCGTAAACCCCGCTATTTTGTAAATCTAAAACAATTAATTATTTAAAAATAAAACTAATTAAAAATTAAACTATTTAATAATCTATTAAAATAAATTTACTTAATAACTTTAAAGCTATTTAAAAATCTAATTAAACTTTTTAAAACTAATTTTCTTTATTTAAAATACTTTAAACAAATCTATTTAAAAACTATATTTATTTAAATCTAAAGTTATAAAAATCTAATTAATTAAAATTTAAACTAATTAAACTTTTTAAATAAAAACATTTTTTTTTACACTATTAAAAATATTGGAAAACAAAATAAACTTCTTTTATTAAATCATTAATTAAATTTATATTTAAACGTAAATGAAGTAAAAGAAACGTTACTAATTTAAATCTGTCAAAACTGAGTACACTATATTAAGCAATAAACGAGATATAAACTCAAAAGGGCATGAAGCCCAATTGGTAAACACGCTGGTCTGCTAACCAACAGGTCTCGAGGTCAAAACCCATAAGTGACATATTTTTTTGATTTATTTTTATCTGACAGTTTAACAAAGAAAGAGTCTCAGGAGAGACTATTGTTAAGCTTATTTTGATATAAGCTGTTAGGAAACAACTTATGAGTTCACAGATCAGTAGGATCTGATCACTTGCAAATCAAATAAACAAGTTTCATATAACAGCTAAAAATTTAGCTATTCAAGTAAATTACAACTACTCAAATAACAAAATCTGAATAAACAGTTAGAGTAATTCCCAAATCAAACCACTCAACAATCCATTTAACAGCAGATTAAACACGAGTTAAATGAACAGCCCTATCAAACGTATTCTAAACATTGGCATTCATCATCACAGTATTCATGATCATCATATCAGACATAACTTGTATACAGGAAGTTAAAAATAACAGAACACATAAACATTCTTATACCACTTCATACAGTCTTAACTGAAACGTAATTTATAACAAATAAAGCTAGTGCTAAAAATCAAATTAACTATAATAAAGCTAAAACTTAGCTGAATAAAACTAAGATCAGAATTAAACTAATGCACAAGCAAAATAGCATTGAACACCAAAAGCTTAATCTAAAATCAGTTTAAAACATTTAATCAAACAATAGTTATGTTAACCAAAAATATAAAAGCAGATGATAGTTTAAATGAAATTTCTAGCAAAGTACTTAATATCAGCTTCAAATCATTATCGAAACCAAACTCATTCAAGGTTACTGCAATCTCAGAATATGAAACCTATTTTTAAAACAAAAATCCCAATGTATCAACTTCAAAAATCCAATCAACCTTGAACCATCAGATCTAAATAATTATGTCGAACATAAACAATTAAAACTTCATTCCTGCTAACAACGGATTACATAACAGAGCTAAATAGTAACAACTTGAATGTATCAAACATCATTTAGCAAAGATAAATCAGTAACAAAAAAAATCACCAAATCATTTAAATCAAATCAACATAGCTTTTAAATAACATGAAAATTAAAAGACAAACTCACCTTTTGGAGATTTCCTTTGAGACGAAGCACATCGCTGAGCTGGCTTATGAACCGAGAGTAGAACCACCATTCGAACCATTAATCATCAACAATCTGCTTTTTATGACTTTTCCAGTGGGGAAAGGTTTTATCCAAACTTTAACTTTTAACATTAACTATAAGCTATTAATTAGCTTATAATTAACATCTCAAAAATTATCCTTGTGAAACAGTAATTAGGTTTAATTTGTATATCAATTTAAAGCAGTAAAAGAGATAAAATAAGACACGAATGAGATTTAAATCGATTAAACTTTCATTAATATTCAGAAATATTACAAAACTTTTAAAAGAAATACAAGTTTAATCCTAAATCTATTTCTACAGCATAACTCTAAAAGTAAAGAAAGGATGATGAAATACAAGATAATTAGGGGTTTTTATAGCCACCCCAAGGGCTTTGCTGAGAGGATATCCGCATCTCTTTGGGTATATTCCTTTTGATCCTCAGCCCTTGATCTTCATTCTTCTTTTCTCTCTCATGATTGGATGGTGGATATAGTATAACTAGCACACGGATTGCCAACGTGGCATCCGTGTATGCTAGTTGTGCTTCTTTGAAGCCCTGTGATTGGTGGGATAGGACGAGTGAGGTGTAGCTTCCAGTGATTCGTTGCCACGTAGCATCCTTTCTCCAATCTTTCTCTTCCTTAAAGTTTGGGGGTTTTATTCCCCTTTTAATGAATTAACCAAATAAATGAAAAGCCCCATGTTAATTGGACTTTTTACCCATCTAGGGTTTGTGTGAAACAGTGAGTATTACTGGTTATTTGGGGTGAAAAATGGGGAAGGAGAAGACACATAGAAACTAACTAATGTTTTATTTATTTATGGAAGTGAGTGGAAAAACGTGTGAGTGGGTGAGAGCAGTAAATGGGTGGGAGTCGTTTTGATTTATTTATTTATTTGAGGTAGGAGAAATGAAAGGGTGTGGGTGAGACTGAAAACGTGAATGGTATTTGTTTATGTGAATGTGAATATAACGTGTGAACGAAAACACAAAGTTACTTTATAACATGTCAAAACCCTAAAAGCCCAATATCCTTTTCATTCGTTCCTTTCTTTCAATTCATGGGCTGTTGGGCTTTTGGCCCAAGTTATAACACTATCCGTGTATACTTCCATTTCTTTTGGGCCTTTTGGATTTACAAAACACTCTAATTAATAACTTGAATATTAAATGGGCTTTTGAGCCCATTTACCCTATTGTGGGATCCACTAAGCCCGTAAACTTGCAAAATTATTAAATCCACTCAAGTCGAGCTCGATTTGGGCTTCTTTAATCTTTTTCTTCAAACTCGTGTCGATAATTGCCGGTTTTTGTGAACTTGGTACCTACACACATTCAAACAAGAAACAAGCGTATATAAGGCATATTTGATACATTCCATGCACAATTTCATTGTTTTAAACTACAAATGATATGAGTATTTACACTCATATCAAATTCCCCCATGCTAAGCAATTGCCGTGTCCTCACGCAATGATAAAATAAAACACTAACTACACCATTATTCAACTTATAACACTTTATTTTGTAAAGACATAAAATAACTTTAAGGATCATAAAACTCAAATAGATTCATCATCCTCGACTTTTCACTTTTCCACGCCAAGTGCAAAAACAAGATCATTGTTATTATAAGTTGGCAAACTAACACGAACTCATGTGAGCTAATTATTCACTTAGACTCCCTTATTCCTAGGTGTATCTCTTATATTTTATTGTTGTCTTGAATGATCACGAGGATGCATTGTTGACTTATTTCGATAATTTATTAGGCCGAAAATAAAGTGAACGATTTAATCAATAGTTAGCTAAAGGACAAAATCTTTTAAAACTGCTTCTCGGGCTCTCATAAAGTTCATATCTTGGCATAACTTGCTTCGCGATTTGAGACCTTTCTCGGACCGATATTTGGCAGCGACTTTATACTTCAAACCTTGAGAGACGTTCATGAAATAATGGTCTTCTCTTCATATAGGAATTTCTTCACTTGAAGTTTTGAGAGATTCATATTTGGACCACGACTTCTTCATTTTTCTCCAATCTTTATTTGGGATTTTGATATACAACGATCCGCCTCCTTTTTGGACTTGGCTTCATTTATCCTCATACCTTATTATGGTATTTTTGGATAGACTTCTCCATGACTTTTTGTGAGTATTTTGCTTTTCGTCGTGTGTCTCGATCCTTCATATTGATTTTTGATAAATGAATCTTCACATCACTTGAGATCTTTAGAAATAAAATATAGCCCTCATGTCTTGTTAGGACCTTTTTGGACTCGCCAATCTTCGCATCCCGCTTCAATAAGTTATGCCTTGGCTATGAACTCTAATCCATACCGAGCAACTTTTAAACGATCTTGGGCTAGAAGCTAAGTAACTTTTCAAATCGTTCAACCTTATTTATTGCAATAAAATTTTATTAACAAGCGATGGGAGAATAGGCTTATAATTAACTCACATAAATTCCCGAAAGAATACCAAACTTATAATTGGCTCTATCATCTCTTGCTCTCCATCAATGGATACTTTGCCTATTAAATCAAAATTTTGGGTTTTCAAGTCATCTACAGGATCTTGCATCTTCTTATACTTTTGCAAGTTTTAGAATTTGTGTTTTAAAGTTCCCTTGATAGACGACTTTCTAGGATCAATTATAGGAGCTTGCGAAAAGTTCTTGTTCTTAACTCGTGTGAATTAAGACTTTCACGTTTTAAAGCTCCCTATATAATAGCCTAGCAAAACTTAATTCAAATACGTTAAGGAAAAGCTAAGGTTAAAAACCGAGTCGAGTCAAAAACTATTCTTATTTTCACCAACGGAAAGCCTACATTCGTGTCAAAAACACTTATTTAATTTATTAAAACTTACTAAAAATTTAAAATTTTATTGAAAAATGAGGAAAACTACACGTTTGGACACGACAAAAGCAATAGCAAGCGATTATATCGATTGACTCCCCCATGCTAAAACCAAACATTGTCCTCAATGTTTCTTAGCTCAAGAGTAACACCCCCTTGCTAAAACACGAAGAGTCTAATGTAAAATCCTAGCATGGAAAGAGCACGCAAATCTATAAGCCGTTTATTAATTATGCCTCAAGATAAAACGTTAGTCGATAAAAATCAAGGGTAAAGAGTGTGCCCCTTTTGGCATTCAAAGAATGGAAGATCAAGTGGACCGGCAAAAACCGAACACGAGAGTCTTCAAAATATTAGGGTCATACCTAAGATCACAACACAACAAAACATGAGCCCGAGCTTGAAAGATCAAGCCTTATTAGATGTTAGAAAATAGAAAGAAGATAGAATGCACTCGTTTTTGTTCACCGAGTCATGAGCTCGACTCGATCCCCGCATTCAATGGTCCTTAGGGAAAGTGGTGAAAACCGGCATATTGGAGTAAAAACCAACATAAAGCACGATGCTGGGGTCAAAGATCTCATCCTCGTTGTCGGATGACAAACGAAAGGATAAAACTCCAACACAAATCTCTAAAAAGAGATAGTAGTCACAACTAATGGTATGGATAAAGCATGCTCCCCGAGATAAACTCGCACCAAGATGATTAAAAAGTCTTTCAATTATTGCATCGGTGAAAGGCCGAGATTTACCTAAATCAACGATTCCGGGGTCAAATACCTCGTCCTCGGTGGAGAAAGGAATAGACAACAAGGTGTCGTCCCCCCATGCTAATCCTAAGTCATATAAAGCACATGGTAATGGTGGTACAAAAGTCTCAACCATAGTGGTTTCAACTTGCATGACTTTGTTGACCTTTTCACTCTTATGAATGTGAATAAAGGGGTTATGGTACTCAAAACGAGTCGCATGAAAAACCCGCACATTAAGATAAAAGCGAGTGGGAAGGATAATAGGAGCAAAAGTAATTTCTCCCTCCGGATCAACATTGTCATCATCATAAATCGGGTGATCAAACCAAGAGTCTTCATCACCGTCATTAGACTCTTCCTCAAATTCCGAAGGAATGTCTATATAAAGAAACTCATCAACCTCCTTCATAAGAAGATCATCATCACGAAGGTTGTGAGATGTAGGAAGTATGATGCTCTCAAAATCCTCTTGAAACAACGGATTATTGTTCAATGAAACTTCAAAGAGAGGATTTGAGTAAGTCACAAAAGTGTCGTCATCCTTGTCATCATAAGAAATATCCGACAAAGTATCGATTGTGTCACACTCGGATACAAGATCATCATTCTCATTTGAAGGCAATTCATCGGCGAATTCCTCGAGAATGGTAGGTAAAACACGAGAATCACGCTCGATCTCGAGATCAGAAACGTCTTCACTTCCCCGTGGAAGTGGATCAATGATAGCAAAAAGTTCATCGATGAACTTATCACATGAATAGTCACTAACCTCACTCGGTGTGAAGTTAGGAATCAAAGGCTCTTCAATAGAAGATTGTGCCTTAGGAACATCAACATGATCCTTAGAAGAGAGTGAAAATGAGTCCATTTTCAAAGATTGTTCAATTAAAGCAATATCACTCTCGGGATCAAAATTTTCACTAACAAACTTACTAGCATCAAATGGCTCACTTAAGTAATCATCAATTTGTTTTTAAATCTTAGCACTATCATCCTCGTGTGGAGTAAGTGTAGATGAGGAAAGGTTACAACATGTTTCAACAAAGCAAGCTTCTTCATTTGATTTTAACTTCCCTTTATCACAAATTGAAGTTTCCAAAATTGGAAAAACACCTTTATCAAACAGAGCTTTCTTATTACTTTCAATTGTTTCAACAAGTTTAACACTTTCAATTTTCTTAGGAGCAAATCTTGGAATCTTTTCCGGTTTAAAAACAATGCTTTTATCTCCATAAAACAACTTAATTTCCTCTTTCCTCATATCAACTTGAATTTGAGCCGTGCACAAAAATGGTCGTCCTAAAATAATTGGCACACGAGGATTGGTCTCATAATCGACTATAGCAATATCGGCTAAGTACAAGAAGTTTCCCACTTTCATTATGACATTTTCCGCTATACCAACCGGTCGAGTGGTGGTTCCATTAGCAAGCTCAATGATCATACGAGTGGTACTAAGTGGTGCATAATCGATGGTCTTCCAAAGGGCTAGGGGCATTATGTTAATGCTAGCTCCTAGATCGGCAAGGCCTTTGCAAACCCCAAGCTCATTAAAAACACAAGGTATCAAGAATTGACCCGGATCTTTATACTTCTCGGGAAAGAAATCAAAGAAAACCGAGGTACTAATCACATTCAAAGTAGCCATAGTGACTTCTAAAAAAGTTTCCTTATGTGGAGGCTTAAACTCAATCACTTCAACTTCATCTAAATTATCACAATCATCATAAACGTTTATGGCCTTAAGCTCTCCCTTCGGGTTTGGAATGGTATTACTAGGTAAGCAACCCGAAGAAGATGACTGTTTAGACATGAATCCCTCAAACATCGAAAGCAATTTATTTTGACCTTGTTCCAAACTTTGTTGCATACGATTATGACTTTGCTCTAATCTTTGCTCAAAACGGTTTTGGTTTTGTTCTAGCCTTTGTTGATTAAGCTCAATCTTATTATTTTTCCCTTTAATCGTATTTTGAAACTCATTTTTCAAAGTTGCCATTTGTCCTTGAAGATTATTTTGAAAAGCTTTTAAATTTGCCTCATTCGTTTTAATGTAGCTTGACAAATCATTTTGATTATTCCCTTGAAAACCTTGATTGTTTTGATTAGCATTAAACCCATTTCCTTGATTATAATTCCCTTGGTTACCACGTTTAAAGTTATTCCCATTGTTTCCATTTTTATACCTATTTTGAACCGGTGGAAAACCCGGTGGAGCAACATGATTTTGACGAGGAACTTGACCGTTGGAGCCATAAGTTCCCGTCGCGGCAAAAGCACTAGCTTGATCAAACCCCGTGGTTAAACAAGCATGATTAGGATGTGCTCCACCACATGATACACAAACATTCTCAACCATATTAATGGATCCATGAGGACTCTTCCTAAGCTCATTCAAAATCGTGTCAATCTTAGAGTCCAATCTAGCAATCTCGGGATTAAATGAATTCACATTGGAAACACCCGGTGTGTTTCGTGAATATTGTGC
Source organism: Glebionis coronaria (assembly GCA_025667525.1). Taxonomy (NCBI): domain Eukaryota; kingdom Viridiplantae; phylum Streptophyta; class Magnoliopsida; order Asterales; family Asteraceae; genus Glebionis; species Glebionis coronaria. The sequence continues at coordinate 490,025,057 of CM046876.1, read as the reverse complement.
TTTAGACTTATCCTCAATTATTCTCCACGCGTCTCTCGGTGTTTTTCTTAAAAGATTACCACCCGCGGCGGCATTTAAAGAATCTTGTTCAATCATATTTAGCCCATTATAAAAAGTATTTATTTGATGCAATTCCAAGAAACCGTGGTGTGGACATTGTCTCAACAAATCTTTAAATCTTTCCCATGCAACCCCAAACGATTCATGCACTTTATGTTCAAATCTAGTGATCTCATTCTTAAAGTGTGTTATCTTAGAAGGTGGAAAGAAATAATTCATGAACTTAGACACTAAATCATCCCATGTTAAGATCGAACCCGGTGGCTCTTTCTCATACCAAATCTTAGCATTACCCTCGAGCGAGTACGGAAAAAGCATAAGCTTAATCGCGTTATTCGGCACATCTCTAAACTTGAGAGTCGAGGTAATTCGATTAAAATTCCGAATGTGAGAATGCGGGCTATCGGTCTCATTGCCACGAAATTGGTCGGCACGAATGAGCGATAAAAGACCCGTCTTAATCTCAAAATGATCCGCCAAAATAGCCGGCACAACGATTGCTTCCCCATACCCTTCGGTGGGTGCACGGAGCAATTCCTCCATTGTTCGGTTATCGGCCATCTCTACAACAATAGGTGGAAGCTCGGGTTCCACTATTCGTTGTTGACGATTTCTATTTCTACGAGGAATATTTTCAAGCCTATTAAAATCAATCACAAGACGAGAAGAACGTAATTGCATACACTACAAAGACGAGACTTTAGAGGATTGAAGAAAAGAATTTAGACAAGAAGAAGAAGATTATTTTTGGTAATTTATTTGGTATTGCTCAATCAATAATGATTGATAAAAACAAGGAATAAGGATAACTACTATGGAAGTAAATTACCCTCGGTCGACTTTGAAACGATAGGTGAAAACCTACACGTCTCGAGGTTCAATAAGTAAACAACAAAAAATAAGATTTATTACTACTTGAGTCGGCAAACCAATAATAGGTTGTCCTTCTCAATATACGCACAAGCAAGCGGGGAAACGAGGTGGCACAAAGCACTTAAAAACCTTTTTCCTTCGACGGCCTTTTATAGCACGTCGCCTTATACCCACCTTATAGTTTGTATAAATCGAGTTCAAACTTCTTATTAGTATTTATCTATTTTGCCTTTTATTTTTGTTTTGGATTCGAATACAATAGCTAGGTGATGAAATCCCAACTAAGGCCTTATTTGAAAAGTATGTAAATTTATTGTGCTACGTAATACAATATAGTATTCACAAAAAACGAGAAAACCGATACATACTATATAATAGAAAAATAACAAACTTTCCGAGGACGGAAAGGGTCTTTAAATCAACGATCAACAAATCTCCACAAAGACAAATCGTACACAAGATCCCCGGCAGCGGCGCCAAAATTTTTGATGTGTCGTGGATAGTATAGTGATTTATTTGATATACGTTATAGGGTAAATTAGAAAATTACCTTTAGGAAAAAGTAATAGACTAATATTACCAATGACGAATTCAATTAAACACGTTGGTGACTCGAGTTCGTTGTACACGAAGATCTTATGAATTTGAGACGTTTTGCTTTGATTTGGACAATCGATTTGAATTGGTTTTCGGTTTTTAAACAACAATTTAAATCTACCAATTTTAAACTATTTTGTTTTATCCTAAAGTGCATGAATCGTAAACCCCACTATTTTTTAAATCTAAAACAATTAATTATTTAAAAATAAAACTAATTAAAAATTAAACTATTTAATAATCTATTAAAATAAATTTACTTAATAACTTTAAAGCTATTTAAAAATCTAACTAAACTTTTTAAAACAAATTTACTTTATTTAAAAATACTTTAAACAAATCTATTTAAAAACTATATTTATTTAAATCTAAAGTTATAAAAATCTAATTAATTAAAATTTAAACTAATTAAACTTTTTAAATAAAAACATTTATTTATTTATTTATTTATTTATTATTTTTTTTACACTATTAAAAATATTGGAAAACAAAATAAACTACTTTTATAAAATCATTAATTAAATTTATATTTAAACGTAAATGAAGTAAAAGAAACGTTACTAATTTAAATCTGTCAAAACTGAGTACACTATATTAAGCAATAAACGAGATATAAACTCAAAAGGGCATGAAGCCCAATTGGTAAACACGCTGGTCTGCTAACCAGCAGGTCTCGAGGTCGAAACCCATAAGTGACATATTTTTTTGATTTATTTCTATTTGACAGTTTAACAAAGAAAGAGTCTCAGGAGAGACTATTGTTAAGCTTATTTTGATATAAGCTGTTAGGAAACAACTTATGAGTTCACAGACCAGTAGGATCTGATCACTTGCAAATCAAATAAACAAGTTTCATATAACAGCTAAAAATTTAGCTATTCAAGTAAATTACAACTACTCAAATAACAAAATCTGAATAAACAGTTAGAGTAATTCCCAAATCAAACCACTCAACAATCCATTTAACAGCAGATTAAACACGAGTTAACTGAACAGCCCTATCAAAGGTATTCTAAACATTGGCATTCATCATCACAGTATTCATGATCATCATATCAGACATAACTTGTATACAGGAAGTTAAAAATAACAGAACACATAAACATTCTTATACCACTTCATACAGTCTTAACTGAAACGTAATTTATAACAAATAAAGCTAGTGCTAAAAATCAGATTAACTATAATAAAGCTAAAACTTAGCTGAATAAAACTAAGATCAGAATTAAACTAATGCACAAGCAAAATAGCATTGAACACCAAAAGCTTAATCTAAAATCAGTTTAAAACATTTAATCAAACAATAGTTATGTTAACCAAAAATATAAAAGCAGATGACAGTTTAAATGAAATATCTTGCAAAGTACTTAATATCAGCTTCAAATCATTATCGAAACCAAACTCATTCAGGGTTACTGCAATCTCAGAATATGAAACCTATTTTTAAAACAAAAATCCCAATGTATCAACTTCAAAAATCCAATCAACCTTGAACCATCAGATCTAAATAATTATGTCGAACATAAACAATTAAAACTTCATTCCTGCTAACAACGGATTACATAATAGAGCTAAATAGTAACAACTTGAATGTATCAAACATCATTAAAAAAGATAAATCAGTAACAAAAAAAAATCACCAAATCATTTAAATCAAATCAACATAGCTTTTAAATAACATGAAAATTAAAAGACAAACTCACCTTTTGGAGATTTCCTTTGAGACGAAGCACAGCGCTGAGCTGGCTTATGAACCGAGAGTAGAACCACCATTCGAACCATTAATCATCAACAATCTGCTTTTTATGACTTTTCCAGTGGGGAAAGGTTTTATCCAAACTTTAACTTTTAACATTAACTATAAGCTATTAATTAGCTTATAATTAACATCTCAAAAATTATCCTTGTGAAACAGTAATTAGGTTTAATATGTATATCAATTTAAAGCAGTAAAAGAGATAAAATAAGACACGAATGAGATTTAAATCGATTAAAATTTCATTAATATTCAGAAATATTACAAAACTTTTAAAAGAAATACAAGTTTAATCCTAAATTTATTTCTATAGCATAACTCTAAAAGTAAAGAAAGGATGATGAAATACAAGATAATTGGGGGTTTTTATAGCCTCCCCAAGGGCTTTGCTGAGAGGATATCCGCATCTCTTTGGGTATATTCCTTTTGATCCTCAGCCCTTGATCTTCATTCTTCTTTTCTCCCTCATGATTGGATGGTGGATATAGCATAACTAGCACATGGATTGCCAACGTGGCATCCGTGTGTGCTAGTTGTGCTTCTTTGAAGCCCTGTGATTGGTGGGATAGGACGAGTGAGGTGTAGCTTCCAGTGATTCGTTGCCACGTAGCATCCTTTCTCCAATCTTTCTCTTCCTTAAAGTTTGGGGGTTTTATTCCCCTTTTAATGAATTAACCAAATAAATGAAAAGCCCCATGTTAATTGGACTTTTTACCCATCTAGGGTTTGTGTGAAACATTGAGTATTACTGGTTATTTGGGGTGAAAAATGGGGAAGGAGAAGACACATAGAAACTAACGAATGTTTTATTTATTTATGGAAGTGAGTGGAAAAACGTGTGAGTGGGTGAGAGCAGTAAATGGTGGGAGTCGTTTTGATTTATTTATTTATTTGAGGTGGGAGAAATGAAAGGGTGTGGGTGAGACTGAAAACGTGAATGGTATTTGTTTATGTGAATGTGAATATAACGTGTGAATGAAAACACAAAGTTACTTTATAACATGTCAAAACCCTAAAAGCCCAATATCCTTTTCATTTGTTCCTTTCTTTCAATTCATGGGCTGTTGGGCTTTTGGCCCAAGTTATAACACTATCCGTGTATACTTCCATTTCTTTTGGGCCTTTTGGATTTACAAAACACTCTAATTAATAACTTGAATATTAAATGGGCTTTTGAGCCCATTTACCCTATTGTGGGACCCACTAAGCCCGTAAACTTGCAAAAGTATTAAATCCACTCAAGTCGAGCTCGATTTTGGCTTCTTCAATCTTTTTCTTCAAACTCGTGTCGATAATTGCCGGTTTTTGTGAACTTGGTACCTACACACATTCAAACAAGAAACAAGCGTATACAAGGCATATTTGATACATTCCATGCACAATTCATTGTTTTAAACTACAAATGATATGAGTATTTACACTCATATCACTCCCTAACAGTCTTTGATATTCAAAAATGTTATTAAGAAAATTATCACCCACTTTCATCAACAGCTAGCACATAGTTCTCAAGCAAGGGTGTTGCTGCTGGTTTAGCAGCCAACAAGTTAAACTCATGAATAAGTTCCAAGCAGTATTTTCTTTGAGTCATGCATATACCATTATTATTTTTAAGAATTTCAATGCCTAGAAAATATTTCATAACACCAAGATCCTTAATCATGAATTTAGTTTAAGAAAATTCTTGAACTTTTCAATTTCTGTAATGCAATTACCAGTAATGATGATATCATCAACATAAACAAGAAGGGCAACAAACATTTCACCACTTTGTTTAATGTAGAGAGAACAATCAAATTTACTTTGAACAAAGCCATGCTCAACCAAGATAGTGGTCAGCTTAGCATTCCACTGCATTGGGGCTTACTTTTGTCCATACAAAGCCTTAATGATCTTGCAGACTTTGGTTTTATCATGACAGTTAAACCCTAAAGGCAAAGTCATATAAATATCTTCATCAAGGTCACCATACAAGAAAGCATTGTTAACATCAAGTTGAAAAAGAGGCCAATCATTAGAAACAACAATGCTAACAAGGCATCTAACAGTAACCATTTTCACAACAGACTGAAAGTTTCATCAAAGTTTATACCTTCTTTTTTACTATATCCTTTAGCAACAACCCTAGCTTTAAACTTATCAACAAGACCAGAAGACTTATTTAATCGTATAGACCCACTTGTTATTGTTAGCTTTTCTACCAACAGGTAAATCACACAAAGTCCAAGTATTGTTCCTTAAAAGCGCTTCAATTTCATTGTTCATAGCCTCAACCCATTTACCATCTTTGACAACTTCATAGTAGGTAGAAGGCTCAAAAGATTGATTAAGAGTGGTAGAAAAGCAGAAATTAGTAGTGTTCGAATTAGAGTAATTAACATGCTTTTCAATACCATACTTAAGCTTACTATCAAGCACAAAGTCACTAAGTTTGGCAGGCAATTTGGTGGGTCTAGTGGACTTCCTAACAGGATGCTCCCCTCCCCTTCCTCAATGATATCCCCAAAATGCTCAATAGAAATGTTAGAAGGGACAATAAAGGTGCCCTAAGAATTAGAATTGTCATCTATGTGGGTTGATGGGTCCTCATCAAGGGTGTTATGATGAATTGGATCATCCCCTGAATGAGCCCTACCATCCTTATTAGATGAAGCTCTCTCTTCATCATTAGGACTTAAAGTATTTTGATCATCAAAAAAATTTACAAGTTCAGCATCACTTGTAGAAGTTACATCTGCCAGATCAGTTTCTTTATTGTTTTTCATCTTAAAAGGAAAATCAGTTTCATAAAATCTCACATCTCTAGAAAACAGTACCCTTCTATTATCAAGGCTAAATAGTTTGTAAGCCTTTTTAATAGAAAAGTAACCAGTCATGACACACTTTTTAGACCTAGATGTGAGCGGGTCACTTTTATTTAAATAAGTTGAAAAACAAAGACATCCAAAACACTTAAGGTGAGAGAGATTTGGTTTTTTCTTATAGAGCATTTCATACGGGGATTTACCTTTTAAGACAGAAGAAGGGAGCCTGTTAATCGAATACACAACAGTTAAAATGCATTCAGGCCAAAACTTAATATGAATCCCTGCCTGAAACATAAGACTCCGGGCTACGTTGAGCAGGTGTCTATGTTTCCTTTCAGCAATACTATTTTGCAGGGGAGTGTGAGGGTAAGAAGTCTGATGAATGATACCCAGATTGGAGAACATAGTATGAACCTTATTGTTAACAAATTCAGTCCCATTATCAGATCTAAAAGTTTTGATGTTAGAGTTAAACTGAGTTTTAACAAGATTTATAAAATGAACAAGCCAATAAAAAACCTCATATTTTCCTTTAGAAGATAGGTCCACACAGCCCTAGAGTAATCATCCACAATAGTAAGGAAGTACTTGTACCCTTCCTTGCTTTGAACCTTATAAGGGCCCCACAAATCCAAGTGAACAAGTTCACCAATTTGGTTGGATTTGTGATCACTCAAGGGAAAAGGTTCCATTGTTTGTTTAGCCCTATGACAGGTTTCACAGACAGAAGTAAAGGTGTTTCTAATCAAATTTAGGTCAAGTTTGAGGGCATTGGGGACTTGGTCAGCAGGGTGACCAAGTCTGCAATGCCAGAGGTTTTTAGAGGGGTTAAAGGTTATAGCAGAATTAGAAATATGTAAGCTGGTATTCTTGTGGTCATTGAAAATAGATAAAGCCCCCCCAGATTGACTATTAGTCCTCAGAATGGCCCCTTTGACCAAGTCCTGTATATAACATTTATCTTCATCAAAACAACAAATAACTTGCTGTCTTTAATAAGTTTGTTAACAGAGAGCAGACTAACACAATACCCAGGCACAACAAGAACATCATGAAGAACAACATAATTAAAGAGTCTAAGATCACCAATGTGACTTATGATAGCAACAGTGTCATTTGGGTGACCAACAAAGATGTTGAGATTAGATATATCTACAACATTAACTATACCAACTGTAGAAGTGGTAAGGTGTTGATTGGCCCCAAAGTCAATAATCCATCCAAGAGGTATAGTTTTAACAAGAAGTTTAGAATTACCAAAAAAAACTTAGAAAAATTAATATTAAACCAAGCATTAGCATTAAAGAAAGAGATTCTATCTGCCATATTGGATTGAGTGTTTCCAAAAGTGTCATTGATCAAGTTAAGGAGTTTCTGCATTTGTTCGGTGGTAAAAGTGTTTGGAGAATTACAGGTGGATCTTGTTTTTCCTAGTTTTAACATCAAAATTAGCATTAAAATTGGGCTTAAAACCAAATTGCCTTTGAGTATTACCCCACTTTTTGTAACCAGCAGGGTAGCCAACTAATTCAAAACAACTATCAACAGCGTGGCCAATTTGACTGCAATGAATACACAAAAGATTAGGGTTGGGACCCCTGTAACTTTTGGACCCATTGCCCTTGTTGAAGGTTTAAAAAGCTCATAACAATTACACAAAACCCTAAACAAGATCAAAGCACACATAGCGGAAGCGATTTAACAAGATCATAATCAATAACACAATTATAATTAATCGAATTAGGGTTACATACCTTTATCTTAGCGAAGATCCACAAGATCACCAACGAATCACCAATTGGGGTTTATGACGAACACTACCATGATGTAGTCTAAAGTAAGACTACATTACGATCTCGTACACACGTAATACAACGAGATAACCGTGATTCTAGCACGTGTAAAACGAGCTTCTACGCTTGTGGAATATCTACCCAACAACCCTAGAGAGGGGCTAGGACTAGATTATTGCTAAACCAAAACCAAAGGATAAAAGGAACCCTAAAAAAGGTGTTTTTCCTTTGAAGTCGATTTGCAATAGAAACCTAACAAATCAAATCAAACGAAACCCTAAAGGGTGCGTTTGATCCTATCGCATGAGGGAAAGAAAATAGAGGAATGGGATGGAAAATAATGAAGGCCAAGGGGTGTTTATATAGGCTTGGCAAATCTTATTCTCCAAGTAATAAACCAATTAGGAAACAAAATCCCCCCTTGGGCCTTTGTATAACCGGCGGTGGAAGCCCACCCATGGGGTCTTCTGGAACTTTCCCGTTTCCTTCTTTTCTCTTTTATTTAATTCCATAACGGTCGTTTATACTTAACTTTTAATTATTAACGATCATTAGTTAAGATTCGGTTTAATATAATAAATATAATAAATATATTTAATAAATAAATTAACCTTTTACGTAATGTTTGCAATCCGGTAATCCCAAGTTCGATCCTAACACGCGAATATTTAAATATAAGTCCATAAAACTTTCAGCTCACACTTGGACATATTTCAAAATATCATGATCACATTGGTTAGCGTCTAGTTACACGCCAATGCCCTAGTCCGATCTCGAGTAAGGTCTCTTGGATAAAACCTTTTAATGATTTACTATCATTATTATTATCCTTTCATTTCAAATACAACGTTAATAAGATATGGATCCCAGTCATTCCTTATATTAACCATTCTGTTTCTCGTTTACGGATATATCAAGATCACCAAAACAAATTTGGGTGCGGCCGCACAAATATCTTACTACTCCCCGAGGGGCCCAGCTGTATTATACTTCAAAATAATTTGAAGGAAACAAATCCCATTTTGAATACAAGCAAAACTTATGAACTTTGCAACACTTCTGAAAATAACCCTTATAGCTACCAGTTACGTTTAGCGTTAGATTATTTCACAGAAATGCACTAGATCCACGACAGTTTCCTGGTATCTCAGGTCTAAGGATAACTATTTATGATTTACTTGATGACAAAGATCCATAAAGTAAAATCATATAGTTGAGATAAGTCCAATATTTGATTCATCAAGTATCATCCAAAATTGACCAATATACTTTCAAGTATACTCTGTCACTATTTTGAATTGTCTTAGTTTAATAATATTCCCATATTATTAGTCGAAAACGGACATTTAGAAATACCATAATATTCATGGATTAAAACATGTAAAATAGGATACAAAATCAAGTAACAGAAAAATAAACGAAACCCAATCTTTATTTCATCAATTCAATAATGTCTTAACATCCTTTATCCAAATACTAAAATAGATCAATGCATAAAATTGGTACATGCATCATGCCTCTACGAATGACATTCATACTTGTTTGGCAAAGCATAAAATAACCAATCTTGACCTATTCGAATTTTGAGAATACTTTCTTCAAGAATTTAATTCATTGAAACTCTTGTACATATGCATTCAAACAATTTGATATTGCCACATAGTATCAAAATTGTGAAACATCCTTGATCACCAATTTCATAAACTTCCAAAACACATTTGAAGTTCAAAGTATTCTAATTCTTTAATGTATAATGCAACTTTAATCAATATGTCATCTCCAAAAGATCCCATGACTAATATTGAGTGTTACCTCAATTATATCTTTTCAAGTTTGACAACTTGTCATAAAAGATATAAATACGTTACCTTTAATATCTATTATGTAATGTTTGATTCCAACCAAACCTCCAAGTTTGTTGGCTATGATAATTTGCACAACTATTGACAAATTACTCATGCATAGAATATGGAAGCTGATCCAAGATTTAGGATGTTATTCTATTTCTAAACATATTCCTTCAGAATATTCATTACACAAGTTATTTAATAACTTTTAAATAGATCAATATATTCAAAGCATCATGAATTTTAAGCATGATATAAATACAACATGACACACATGAGAATTTCTCAAACCACATTTAGATTTCTTCATGTTTTAAGTATCCATATAGATTTACTACATGGCATATTATGTTGTATTTCCACCGCATAAACAAACAAATATTATTTGTTCCAAGGTTATGTACATCTTATTTTCTAAATCTTCAAAGTAAAGTTTCATCTCAAATCTAAACCAAATCAACATTTAATTTGAATAAAAACTTACTTTCTTACATGTCTATTTGACACATATAATTTAAAAAAATAACCATAATACTCCCACTAGCTTTTAGGAATACTCAGAAATCATCTTATTCAAATTTAAATCCAATCTTGAATTTTAAACATAAGAATAATCTCCTAGATGCATGCTTTTATCCATTTATGGATAATTGCATTTTGTACTTTTCCAAAGATTTATTTTGAAGTAATAAACTCATTTCGATTACTTAAGTCCTTCCTCAAGTAGTCATTCAAGAAATAGTATACATATCCAAATTTTTAATTTAAAATATGACCATCAAAAACTTTATACATTTAATGTGTTTAGGAAAGAATACTCAATCACAATTAATTACTTAAGTGTGATTAATAATCTATTCACAATACATACATTAAATATGTGTACAATTTTGTCCATATAATTTCGACACAAAGATTAGACCACCACAATTGGCGTTTTGTTCCTTTGACGAAACTCATCTCCAATTTCTAGTCAAACTATTTTAAGATAAAACAAATCTAAAATTGATTATCTTATTGGACAACATCTATAACGTTCATAGTATGAGTACTTTACCCAATTCAATATTTGGTAACAAATCATAACGATTATTTGTAACTCATATGTCTCAGCATATTAATCACATATCCAAGATATCCTTGCGGACCTATGACTTAAATTTCTTTACCTTGAGAGTTAGCATTTACAAGCCTAGCTCATGATAATTACTAGTGTATTTCAGAAGATTATGTATCTTGTAATTTTATCTTTCAAGATCAAAACTCCCACTTGCTTTTAGTAACTTAAAATTATTCTTTAAACACATAGCAAATAGATCAACACTCCAACGTTATCTATATGGGACATTACAAAACACAATGGCAGTTCCATACTCTTTATTTTCTAAACAATCCACTTCATAAGTAGTTTAGCAAAATCCAAACTTCATTTAAGATATAACGTGATTCATCACATTCCATATATAATGGTATCTTATTAATCTTCTTAGCTTAAGTCATACTCAACTATCTAACCTTGATATCTTTTGGAATAAAGGAAGATATAGTTATCTTGAATCAAACATCACCATCATATTGAGAATTTTGATTCTCCTAATGAACATACCATAACAATGATGTATTTCATTTAGGGAAATATTGTAAGTTAATCTTAACAATATTAAGAGATATATATATATATATATATATATATATATATATATATATATATATATATATATATATATATATATATATATATATATATATATATATATATATATATATATATATATATATATATATATATATATATATATATATATATATATATATATATATATATATATATATATATATATATATATATATATATATATATATATATATATATATATATATATATATAGAGAGAGAGAGAGAGAGAGAGAGAGAGAGAGAGAGGAGCGTTATTGTGGTAACCACTCTTAAAATAGAAACAATAGGAACCATTTTAGACTGTTAAATCGCTTATTATGAATCAAAATAAATGTTAATTAAATGAGTGGTTATATTAATCTTTTAATGGCAATTTTGTAATTTAATGAAACATCATGGCCATTTTAATTTTCCCAAATGTCACGTGAAGTACATACAACTGCACCTATTTTCTTTGGCATGCCTATTTCTTACTCAAATCATTATTATTATTTGAAGTTGGTACATATTTTTAATTAGACAAATCTTATTAGGATCATTTTTATTTATTAGATAAAAGCATATTACGAGCTACGGTTATGTTGCTATATGAACTTGTTTTCATGATACTTTTAATAATTTGCTAGAATTCTTTACTCAACTAATGCATACTTTTAAAAGTTCACAACTAATTAAAAAGATTAAAGTGGCACATATATAAAAAAATACACAACAAATAAAAAAAGACTCAAGTGATACACATACGAAGAAATACACAATCAACTAAAAAACAAGTGACACGTATATGAAAATATACACAAAACAACTAAAATGATGCGTGTCCTTAAAAGGCATAATCAACTAGTAAAAAACTATCAGTGATACGTATTAAAATAAAAACACAATCAAATAATAATTACTCAAGTGATACGTGTCAACAGAAAAATATACAATCATCTAAAAAACTTAAGTGATACGTATTCAAAAAATATTCACACACTTGACTTAAAAATACCTCACACACTCAACTTAAAAATACTTAAGTGATACGTATCCGAAAAAATTCATAACGAACTAAAAATTAGCGAATTGATAAAAATACCCAAATGATACACCAAAAATACACCACTATTAAAAATGATCCAAATGATACGTATTTAAAAAGTACACAACAACTAAAAATACCTATCCGAAAAATTACACGAGCAACTAAAAAAATTTGGGTTTTGCTAACAACACCCAATGGGTGTTTTTTAAGATTCCATAATTAAGAACAATTCCAGGTTTGAACTATTCATTTCTATATATACATGATTCTAATACATATAATTAAGGTAAGTAAGTTTTAATATGATATGTATTAATATTAAGTATGTTAAACATGGTATATTTGAGGTTTATTAATTGTAAAAAATTTAATTATAGAATGTTTAAAAACCACCCTATGGGTGGTGGTTAGCAAAACCCAAAAAATTTAAATAACACACAATCAAAATTCTCTTCTTACGTAATCATATCATAATCTTATCTTCATATAAAAATAAATAAAAAAATTCAAAAAATCAAGATATTATTTCATGATTATAGAAAGAAATCTATCATCGATCTTTAACTAAGTCGTTTCGTAAAATACGTCATAGTAGACATAATACTTACTGAGTAATACTTAAGCAACACTAATATTCCATTTCCATATGATACACTTAAATAGGTTAATAGAAACTATACACAAATAGTCCCAGTGCACAATAAACAAATTTAAATAATAAAAATAAAAACAAAACTTTCAAAACAAAAATTTTGAGAGTGTATCATCATTAATGTAAATCACCGTCATCTTTCTTATCATTTTTAAGCACTAGGGGAGCTGCCCGCGCTTCGCCGCGGATGTTTTGGAGTCGTTAGTTGGTCCGTACTTTTGGTATGAACATTGGTGTGAAACATATTCTTGCAATTTAATCAAACCTGAAGACCAACAGTAAGTATAAAGTATTTCTTTCCTTAGATGCAACATTTTACATACATATAGGTAATCCATCTCATATGCTAAAAGTAGAATATGCCAACAAAACTCCAAGGACATAAACAATGTCAAGCGCAAATATTATCTTTGTCAGTGCCATTGTATCGTTCATTCACTTCTTTAGTATACCTGCAAATGGCGGAAAATGTGGTTCGCCATGTTTGATTTCTTTTGTGAGTATATATGAAAGAACACCGCCCGACTTCACCTACCTGAACACATAAACCACAAAATCATCAAAGATAATCCAAATAAGCAGTTCTCGCTAAAATTAAAAAAACCTTTTAGCTCGAATATCTATAAATGGCAAACCTCGGGCCACAACTATACTTAGATACCTAATGTTGGCATTCTCATGTGATTTATTCATGTATGATCCTGGAACAATCCATCAAACTCCCTGCATAAAAGCTGAAAGAGAAAAGACCCGTACATCAGTCGATCTTCCAAAACAAAAAAATGTGAATGTATCGACCCTAGAATGCACGATTAGACTACGAAAAGCCCGACACTTTAGTGTGTCTCAATTGAACTTAATGCAAATCTACACAACAAGCGTAGAACTACTTAAACCCATAACGAAATAATACTCGGGAGTGACAATTTATAAAGTTCTAATTTACAACCAGCTAGTAATGCAAAACAAAAGAACCATTTGTAAGCTCCGCCACACTTTTAGAATATGGGGCTTGTTTTCATCACTCGTACCAACAACTTTGATAGCCCAGTTGCTGCGTATATTCCTACTGCCGAACCACATCCTGATAGGATTACGTTGGTTAACGATGTAAGTAAACTGTAGTTAAAGCAAGTAAAACTGAATTTTGCAATAAAAGAAAATACTTCATATAGCTCTATATCAAAATAATCAAACTCAAATATTCTGAGTTTAAAAGTTCACTGACATATTAAAGTTTAAACAAATATGATAACAGGGAGCATTAAGGCAAGTCTTACCCGTAAGTCATTTACAGCACTTCCAGCGTCCTGCACATAAAAGAATAGGGTCAAATTTAAAATCCCATTATACCATACCAATAGTAAAAGTAAAATTTTGATCTTACTGAACTTTTTCCTAGAATAAATGTGGAGATATAACACAAAAATAGGTGGATTCGCACAAATGCCATTTAGTTAATCTTTTACAAAATACAGACTTATACCACCATTTTCTTGATAAGTAAAGTCCAACATTAAAAAAGTTTCCGTTATGAAATATATACCTGTTATTTCTGAAAAAAGAAATAAACCCAAAACCTCGTGAACGACCAGTTATCTAACCCAAATATGGTCCAGGCAACCTTCCTACCTGTTTATGCAACCAGATATTAGACAACTAAAAAATCATCTAACAATACACTTGTAACAAAATAAATACTAAAAGCAGGCGCGTGATATTTTTGTATACCCGACTGATTGAAGCCAATAGCGTTCCAAAATACTGTAAGCAGCTAGGTATTAGACAACTAAAATGTCATATGGTAAAAATTAGCCAAAGATTTTTATAGAAAAGAAAAGTTTGACATGTGAAGGTAAAAAGAAACCGTTTTAGCTTAAATACGCAATGCTAAAAAAATGAAGTATTTAGCCATCATTCGAATAACCGATGGGTTGGTACGAATTAGTTTTACTCAAAGCGCCTGTGAAGATATAATGCATATCAGATTACTAACAGCTTGCAAGTTACAACAATATTCAAGGTTAAACTCCGTTAAACTAATACTTTTTATGACATCTGTCAGAGATCCGCAAACATGAATATTATCTCATTAGGATTACACTCGGGTTGTTTGAAAGAGTTTTTTAAAATTACTCATCCGCATAAAAAAATTTATGGAATAGAAATGGGTCCATCACACAAAGACTATGCGCTAAATAAGTAAAAAAACAGACATGCTCAGGAAGAAGTGGTGATTGAGTTTTTCTTAATCGTTCTTGTAGAGATGATGTCATTTGGAGGAGTGACTGTTCCATTCAGATTCTAGCAGCTGATAGCATATCTTGAAGCAATTGTATCAGTGGTGTCGGCAGAGATCCTAATGATCCCATCCAATAATCCGGTAGATGCCTATATTCTTCAAACTCGTTCTACATTCACCGTAAAGGTTGATAATCAATTTGTCTATTTTCCGGGTTAAAGATGCATACATCATATACACAGATGATGAAGAGAGAACATGTAACGTTGTAGCAATAGACCATTTGATGTTGGCGGCCATCCCATCGATCCATGTTATCTTGCAATTTTTTGCTTTTATGTTGATATTTCCTCAGCAATGCCTCCACTATGAAGAAAAAATCTGGTACATAATTTTTCACCGGGCGCTTCTGCATTTGATCGAAGATCGTAAGTTACACTAAACTAATTATTTGTGTTTATCTCATATCCACCTCCTGTGATCTATTATTGAATCCATAAACAACAGTTTAAGGGTCTATTTAGTATTCTGGAAATGTAGTTCCCAATCAGACTCTTCTAGTATTCTGGTTTTGTAGTTACTGGGTGATTTAGTATTCTGGTTTTGTAGTTAATGGGTGATTTTTGTTTGTTTGTGTGTTTGCAAATGTCAGATTCTTCTATGGGCTTATTCGAAGCTAAAAAGGTTAATAAGGTCAACTTTCAGAGGTAATGAATTGTAGCTTATTAACTTAAGAAGCTTATTAACTTAAGAAACCATAAACCGAAAAGCCTAAACAATGACTTTAAGAAAAGCCCATAAGATCTAATATATAAAGTAACCCCAAATTAACACATAAACCTAACTAATAATTAGAAAAAAAATTAATGAAGCAAAAAAAAATGGGAAAAAAAACTTTTAGATTATTTAAGATTAGACTGGAGGTTACCTTTGTCTGAGACAACAAACTAATGGCCACATATATTCTTGCTCAACCTTCTTCTATTCTTTTATAATTGGTTTTCTGTAAACACACAAACAAACAAAAACTCACCCAGTAACTACAAAACCAAACATAAAAATAAACAAACAATAAAACATACTAAATCAACTACGGGGCTCGTTAGTTTGGCTTATCGCTCACCGAAAATCACCGAAATCGTTGGTATGACAACTTAGCCGCCTCTGCCGCCCATCAGACTTTATATTCATCAGATCTGGTGGTATAACATGATCAGATCATAATCTTGAATCTTAATTGACAATAAAAATCAAAACTTTTATGCAATTTACAAAACCAGACTTACATATTGTAAAACATACTGATCTATAGTGTTAACCGATCAACCGAAGTTTTGAACTACAATGTTCTCCGACCACTGTAACACAAAAACCCAAACTTAATCAAGACCCACATAATCATATCAAATAAATTTGACAAAAAAGCCATAAAATCATACAAAAGTCCATAAAACCCAAACCTTATTTGAAATCTGACGTTTTTCTTTTTCGTTGGAGCAACACGTGTGGTGGCAACAGTTGATCTTCTGGAGTAGGTGAGATCAAAATGAGATAAAAAAGAAAAAAGTGCTCGAGAGATGAAAATAAGAGAGAGAGAGAGAGATTTTATTTTTATGAGAGATGTGAGGGGAGAAACGTTTGTGGTATAAACAATTGGTTTGTATATGAGAGAGTTAAGAGATAAAACAATTTTTTAATCATATTGTGAGGGGTTTCACTGTTCCTAGGGGAACGTGATTCCCCTCTTTTATTATAGATACAATGATGTATCAACAATAAAGATGATATAAAAAGGAGGAAGGGGCGGTTAAACAAGTTGACAATGTCGGTGACATACGAGGAAACGGATATGTCTTAGACGTCATTTCGACAACCTGGTGAGTGTCGATTTGTTTAAAATGTCATTTCGGTTGTTACAAACTACAAGTAAATCTTTATATGTGCATGATGTTCTCAAATTTCATGGTTTAAAGAAATCGTCGAGAAGTTGCTAATACTTACCATGTGAAAGTGAAATTTTAAAGATGAGAGAAAAGAAGACATAGAAGTAAATGATGTAGAAGAAATCATATGTTTTACGAGGGTGATTAGGTGGTAGTTAAATGCCCATAATAGCCTTAACTCCATTTATATTAGTTTTACTTTAACTTTAATGAGGATGTCACATGCTCAAATTCTACTGGTTCTTATTGTTTTTATTTTAAGGTTGGGTTTTACATGAATGCAAATCTATATATATATATATATATATATATATATATATATCAAGAACCCTTATATAGGAAGGATGGTGAAACAATTCCTTAAATACAAAATTCTATTAAAATGACACATGTAATTCATTAAGTAGTTTCCATAGATGCTTCAAAAAAAAATAGGAATTACAAAAGACGCCTTAAATACAAAATTTTATAAAAAAAAATATAAGGAAGGATGGTGAAACAATGCCTTAAATATAAAATTCTATAAAATGATTCCATAAAATGCTTCAAATATAAAATAGGAATTACACATGATGCCTTAAATACAAAATTCTATATAAATATATATAGGAATTACAAATGATGCCTTAAATACAAAATTCTATAAAAATATATAAGGAAGGATGGTGAAACAATGCCTTAAATACAAAATTTTATAAAATAATTAAATGCTTCAAAAATGCCTTAAATACAAAATTCTATAAAGAATATATAAGGAAGGATGGTGAAACAATACCTTAAATAAAAAATTATATAAAAACTATTCCATAAATGCTTCAAATATAAAATAGGAATTACACATGATGCCTTAAATACAAAATTTTATATAAATATATATAGGAATTACAAATGATGCCTTAAATACAAAATTCTATAAAAATATATAAGAAAGGATGGTGAAACAATGCCTTAAATACAAAATTCTA
The DNA here is from genome assembly GCA_025667525.1 of Glebionis coronaria. NCBI lineage: Eukaryota > Viridiplantae > Streptophyta > Magnoliopsida > Asterales > Asteraceae > Glebionis > Glebionis coronaria. Next base: position 490,006,818 of record CM046876.1, on the reverse strand, counting down.
TAAAAATGATTCCATAAAATGATTTAAAAATAAAACAGGAATTACAAATGATGCCCTAAATACAAATTACATCAAAATATATATAGGATTACAAATGATGCCTTAGATACAAAATTCTATAAAAATATATAAGGAAGGATGGTGAAACAATGCCTTAAATACAAAATTCTATAAAAATTATTCCATAAAATGCTTCAAAAATAAAATAGGAATTACAAATGATGCCTTAAATACAAAATTCTATAAAAATATATATGAATTACAAATGATGCCTTAAATACAAAATTCTATAAAAATATATAAGGAAGGATGGTGAAACAATGCCTTAAATACAAAATTCTATAAAAATGATTCCATAAAATGCTTCAAAAATAAAATAGGAATTACAAATAATGCCTTAAATACAAAATTCTATAAAAATATATTTAGGAATTACAAATGATGCCTTATATACAAATTTATATAAAATATATAAGGAAAGATTGTGAAACAATGCCTTAAATACAAAATTTTATAAAAAATAGTTCCATAAAATGCTTCAAAAATAAAATAGGAATTACAAAAGATGCCTTAAATATAAAATTCTATAAAAATATATACAGGAATTACAAGTGATGCCTTAAATTAAAAATTTTATAAAAATATATAATGAATAATGGTGAAACAATGCTTTAAATACAAAATTTTATTAAAATGATTCCATAAAATACTTCAAAAATAAAATAGGAATTACAAATGATGCCTTAAATACAAAATCTATAAAAATATATATAAGAATTACAAATGATGCCTTAAATACAAAATTATATAAAAATATATAATGAAGGATGGTGAAACAATGCCTTAAATACAAAATTCTAAAAAAATGATTCCATAAAATGCTTCAAATATAAAATAGGAATTACAAATGATGCCTTAAATACAAAATTCTATAAAAATATATATAGGAATCACAAATGATGCCTTAAATACAAAATTTTATAAAAATATATAAGAAAGGATGGTGAAACAATTCCTTAAATACAAAATTCTATAAAAATGATTCTATAAAATGCTTCAAAAATAAAATAGGAATTACAAATGATGCCTTAAATATAAAATTCTATAAAAATATATATAGGAATTACAAATGATGCCTTAAATACAAAATTCTATAAAAATATATAAGGAAGGATGGTGAAACAATGCCTTAAATACAAAAATTTATTAAAATGATTCCATAAAATACTTCATAAATAAAATAGGAATTACAAATGATGCCTTAAATACAAAATTCTATAAAAATATATATAAGTATTACAAATGATGCCTTAGATACAAAATTCTATAAAAATATATAAGGAAGGATGGTGAAACAATGCCTTAAATTCAAAATTCTATAAAAATGATTCCATAAAATGATTCAAAAATAAAATAGGAATTACAAATGATGCTTTAAATACAAAATTCTATAAAATAAATATATGAATTACAAATGATGCCTTAAATACAAAATTTTATAAAAATATATAAGGAAGGATGGTGAAACAATGCCTTTAATACAAAATTTTATTAAAATGCACAATAATAATATTAATTTCAAAAAAAATTAATGTAAAAACCTTATTCATAACATTAACATATACAAACTTTTTTACCTCATAAAATTCAAAAATACATAATATATTTATACACTATTATTAAAATTCTAAAAAAATTTATGTAACAAACTTATTCAGACCGTTAACGTATGTAAATTCAATTAACTCATAATATTCTTAAATAAATAAAATATTTTAAACTACGTTATTTTTTCTATTCTATGCTACATTATTAAAATATCAATGCCATAACTAATACTATATATACTAAACTTCTAATACAAACACACATAAATTCAATTTTCAATAAAAATATATATATATAAAGCTAGCCCGTCCACCGGACGGGTCTAAAGGCTAGTATATATATATATATATATATATATATATATATATATATATATATATATATATATATATATATATATATATATATATATATATATATATATATATATATATATATATATATATATATATATATATATATATATATATATATATATATATATATATATATATCGGTTTACCTATATAGCAGCTAAATCATCTTAATGGTAATATAGATTTTCTAACCATTTCGCTTGCTTTATAACTCAAGTACTTTTAATACAAAGTCACTTCATTTTATATCTTTCAAACATAAAAGTTATAATTCCATCATACGTTTAAAGTCATTTGGTAATGACTCTATATGTCTTAACAAAAGAGATAATACATTAACGTCTTACTTTATATTATACGTCTTTCAAGACTTTATGTTTGTGACTTTATTCAATAAATCATAAACATGTATAACTAAAGTAATCATGAATACCACTAGGTTTCAATAATCTTTTCAAATTAATTCACTACTATGTCTATTTATGTAATTTCAAGAATACACAAATATTTAGCTTTAGTAGAATAAGATTACTCTATATATTTATGTCATTCAAGGAATTGTCCATTTTAAGAAACCGCAAAATAATCCACGCCCGATCTTACGACATGTGGATATTTTACCCTCGTGTTTACAGTTTAGTCCAAGCTTTCACATGACTAAATCAAAACAACAAGTGTTTCTTAATGTGAATGATATATATACTTTTAAGTATTCTTTTTCATATTGACACATCATATCTTTATGAGTTGTTTCTTGCACACAATGTTCATTTCTCCCACTTGTGCACGGAAGAACTTCATATATTATATAAACATCACATCTAATGTTCGTCTATACAAAATATGATAGTGTCACATATATTAGCTTTTACAAGTAGATGTAGAACCACTTAATCAACAAGAGTCAGTACATAACTATCCTTGAAAATATTAGTGTCAACAATTCAAAAGTAATTATCTTAGGACATACTAAAGATAACATGGGTTATTAACAAGACGACAAAGCTTGAAACTCCCACTAAATTAGAGAATGTTTTAATAGACTCGAATTTAGTAATACAACACAATTCTCCCACTGAATTTGACAACATTGAAAATGTTTCATAATCGGTGAAACTAATTTGTGTTTACTTTCTTAAAACGCATTCGTAACAATTACTTACACTTTTGAAAAAAACACATTCGTAACAATTTACTTGTAGTGTTAAAGAGTGTACTCTACTTCGTAAATGATGACTTAACCATCAAATGCTTTTAACTTGAAAGACTTGGCATGCAATTTCTTCCTTAATAGGTCTACCAACCCCACAATGGTATGTAGTGTCTATAAATGGTCAAAGCACAACTACTAGACAAATATGCTAGTTTGCCTTATAACCAATTAGCGGTAACTATTAATAACTCAAAAAATGCACTTTTCTTAACTATTAAAGTTTGCTATGAGTTATGGATTTGAATTTGACATTTCTAAAGTCCTTATTACTCCTTCTTTACTCATGGAAAAGAGTTTAGGTTTATCTTTTAAATTGACTATATCCTCAACCATACGGTTTTAGATCAATAAATGAATAAACCACGTTTACGGTTTAACGTTGCATTAATACATTTGTAAAAGAATTTACAAAATTCAATTTTGGTATTTTCGATAATACCATTCAAGAAAATAAAATTTCCCTGGTAATAATAACTATAGTATTTTCCTTGAAAACTAGAATCCAAAATGACATAATTTCATCACATCAGTTGATCTGCTAGCAATGAAAGTATTCAAGATGGTAACTTGTCGAACAATGATTGACAAACAAATTTGCAATTTCTAGATATTTAAGGGATTTACATTGCCAAAAGTCATTTTGCATTGTAAACATGTTTCATCCCTTATTTATGCCTTAAGTTTCCAGATCTTACTGAGTAACTCAATTAAGTCGACTAATTTAAAGAACGTAAAACCTTCATGTGCAATCTTATTCAGTCATGAAGTTTTCTCTCCATTACAACATCGTCCAGAATCTCATATGACGAAAATTGTAACTTCAAGTGTTCGTCAATTAGATGACATATGACATTAAATTTAGGGTATAAATTTCTATGTCAAAATCATGCATGGAGAAGCATGCATACATCTCCATAGCATTAGTTTAATAAAAACTTTTAATAAACTTTTTGGTGAGACTAAATTTTCGCCATATATATTGCAAGTTGAGGTATTGGTTAAACCAATTAAAGATTTTACCCACAACTATTCACAACGTACGTCTCTTAGAACTCGGCTAGAGCACAAAGCAATAACCTTATTCATTGTGTTTCGGATGTGAATTTGCAGTAAATCAACCTTAAGGAATTATGTAAAAAATAACCGTAGGTAATTCCAACTTTGACGCACAGGCAAGCCGAGAATTTGGTCAGCGCTGAAGCATAACACCTCCTTCCTTAACCGGGTTCATGACCAGCGGTGCGTTATACCCACTTTATAGTTTGTCAAAGTTGAGTAGGCCGTTAAGTTATTATTGCAATTCCAATCAACGCAATCATATGTCAATTAGATCTCAAAACAATTCATTAATCTTGATATGATTTAGTTCATATTATTTTTTCCTTGAAAAATTACCCTTGTTTACAGCATACAAATAAAACCCATGAAAACAATAAGGTACAAAAAAAACTAAATCATAAACACATAATAACAATTTATATGTGCAATAAATAAATCAAATAGCCACATGCATACGCTTTATTCAATTGTAGAAATTGATAACCTATGAATCTATGAAGTGGGTTGATGTTTTCTAGTGAGAGAAACTAGAGAGAGAAAGTGAGAGAATACTTGAAAGATTTTATTGATATGAAATGTAAAAATGGAACAACAACCAACCCCTTTCCTTAGTGGAAAGGGGTATTTATAGTACCAAGCTAAACATGGGCTTGGGCCGGTCCATGACAAGCCCATGGACCGGTTCTTACTTAAGTTAATAAGTAACTAACAACTATTATCTAACTACGAGCTATTACAACATGAATATTATTGTGGAGTGACCGATACTTCTAATATACGTAAAAACGTATTTCTAACAATCTCCCCCTAAGGGAGGTCACTCCTAGCATACTATACTAAGTCTTCGTTCTTTAGCTCGTAGTCTTTTCTTCTTTTCTTTCTTTTGTTGTGAATATGTTGATTTGATCTTTTTGGCTTTGACTTGAGAGCATTGTTCTTTGGCCTTTCACGTGCGATCTTTGCCTTTCTTGTGAACTTTGCCTCCTCGTGACTTCATGTTCCACACACTTACGTCTTTTTGTTGAATTCTCGAAAGCTTCAGAGTTTGGTACAGCGGAAGACTTCATCTTGTACTTTCTTGAATTTTTGCTGAACTTTGTTGCAAAAGACATAAGCATGTGGGAACGACTTTTTCAGGTACACCGCAACACCACCGTCTTCACTGGTACACAGCAACGCCACCGTCTTCAACAGGTACACAGCAACGCCACCGTCTTTAACAGGTACACAGCAACGACACGAATAAAATGGCTTTGAACATTTTATTCTAATTCGGTAGCATTTTACCTCCGGTCGGTGAAGACCGTTGGACGATATTAGATATCGTACCCGTGACGGATAGTTTCAATTAAGTAACTTCCTGACAGGATTTCGCGGGTAAACCCGTTCTCTTTATTCGACCGTCCAAAGCTGACTGCGAACATAAAGAGTGAATCACTTGGATAAATTATCCTTGTGATTAAAAGCCGTCAATTCATGAAACCTGGAACAAGTGAATTTCAATTAAGATTTTCACCATCGTTGCTTTCCAGTTGTCACGAGCTCAATTCATAAAGAATCTTGCACGTCACCTACCAAGTGCTGTTTGATGTTGACACTAGAAGGATTTCCACTCGTCACTGTGGTCAATAAAGAGTCACTCTGAGTGTTCTGGCAAGATCATATGATAATGCGAAGAGGCCTGGAACGAGTTTAAGTTCAATTAAGAACTAAACCACTGTTACCTTCCAGTTTTTCACAAGATTGGTTCTAAAAGAACCGCACGTGTAACCTACCATGAGCTTGTTTGATGTTGGCTCAAGCAGGATTTCCATCTTCATTGTAATACTTGCGTATTACTCGGATGTTCTGGCAATATTACAGGAATATTGCGTAGGACTCATGAAAATCTCTTACTTTTCACAGTGTGTGAGAAAGCAAGGAATAAATAAAAAGTGTCCTAATGAGACTTTTGATGATCTCTTGGCTCTAGACTCGATTGTGCGTTTTGATTTAGTGAGCGATGGCTGGAGAGGAGTGCCACCTTTTCAATACCAGTCTATTCGGAGTGAATAAACCAATAGATAACGTGTTGATCTCCGTGTGATTAAAACAAATACCTTTTGAGAGATATTTGAGTTAGCTGGGGAAGGGTTGTGCATTGCATCACTGGGTCCATGATGTCTTTCTTCAATACCGAGAATCATTAGCAAAAATGACCTCAATAGCATATGTATTGACCCGGTTTCTGCCTAAAGTTGTAAGGAGGGCTTCTTTCTTTACACCCTTTATCTTTACATTTCTTTTTCATTCTTCAACCCCTTCAATGCTTACCAATACGTCATCACTAGCACCTTGTTGTGATTGTTCCAGTGCTAGCTTAAGTACTTGGTCGGCATTCAGCTACGTTCACATTCTTTCTCCATCTTTCCTAGGACTTCTAATTCTATCTAGGGAATTGTCCTTGGGAAGATTCCATCGGTTCTGATGAATCATTGGACTAACCTATTCCTACCACCCTTTTGTCACCACATTCGTCGTGAATTAAGCGTGTTTTGGGAAGGAATTGCCACCATGAAAGATCATTGAAAATCACATAAGGTACTTGTGATATTGAAATCAAAAGTTTTGTACCTTAGGTGTTTTGTTCATAAAAAACGCTCCCCCTTAACACGTGCTTGACACATATTAAGTTGGATAATCTTTAAGTCTTTTTCATCTTTTAGCCAAGTATCACTTACGTCTCCTTAATCCCATTTTCTCCCCTTATCCAAAATGTTAACCATTAATATTTGGGATATTGAATGGATTAACCGGTCGTTGGGTAAAAATGAAATCGATGTTTGGCCATAGAACAAGTTATTGCTCCCCCTTAAGTTAATAAGGGATAGTTGTAGTGCTTTGGTATGACATATTTTGAAAGATTTAGAATCTCGTGAGAAATTCTTGAAAACTTATCATACCTTAACACTACACCAAGCTATTCAAGCACATTATTCACAAATATACATATTCACAAATAAGACCAATATAGAGTGACCTGAAATGTACGACCCATTAGATGGATCGTTGCAGTGTCCTGTAGTGCACTCCATATGGTCTACCACCCACAAATCTTTCCAAGCTCCTCATCAATCTACGTTCACGGAGCTTCTGATCGATCTTCTTGATGACATACTTCGCCATCTGCCGGTAACCTGGATGCCAATCCTCCGTCATTTCTGGCAAAGTCCCACCCGAGTTCAGATGCTCCAACTTTCCTCTGACTTGTATAAGAGTTCCATCACTATACTTGTGGAGCTCCCCCACCCTCATAAACTTCATCAAACCTCGACTGTTCAAGTAGAAAATGCCGTAATTCGGGACAGAAATGCCGGTATAGGGACATCTTGCTACATGTTGAGGTAACACTTGATTCACAGGGCGGGTTAAATTGAGCTTCCTCTGATAGCTTTCGACTCCCAACTGAAGATCTTCAACTCGTGTCTTGATGACAACGCTTCGTGTGAACATACGAAGTGCTGTATTCAAATCAATGAGGTCTTCACGAGGAATATGTGTGAGTTGATCTCTGGTCATCAGAAGCAGCATATCTTCAATATCCTCAAGGCGAATGATGGAAAAATCTCCCTGCTGGATTCTGTATTCCCTGTCATCCTCCCTTTTCAAACGAATCTCCGTCACATGATAATAGCCGTTCTTGGCTTCTGTTTTCATCCCTAAAATGCTGGAGATGCGGATATCGGATCTAACTGAGCTTCCAGAATTGACTAGGCAGCAACCCCTGTACGCCCTTCTGACTCGTTCGTCCCAATGAGATGCACCTATGACAGCATACATATCATAATTACGATGTATCTTAGGGACCCAAAGTCGGTTTACCTTTTCCTCGATGAAGGGTATTGTCCCCCAGTTGGCAGCTTTCAGCAAGGTCAGGGATGTTGCGTACTTTGATGACCCCTTCAGTAGATAGACCAAATCATTGGTGACAAAGAAGTCCAGAGCAATCTGATTATCTTGATCCATTGGAGGTGGAGCTCTTTCTGATTCATGAAGACCTGGCCGTTGAACGGTATTCAGAGCCTTCAGGATCTCCTCGGCATAATATTCGAACTCCATTTGGGTCAACCGGGTTTTGGCGCGAAGTCTTTTATCCTTCAGTACGTTCTTCACCAAAGATGGAGTAACCGAAGTCTTATACTCATGAGCAAGAAATGCACATAAGTCAATCGGACTTCGGATACGAAGATACAAGACCTCTTTGTCGGCGTCGGTGATCGGATCATACTGCGCCGCTACCGTGATCCAAGCCTGTGGTGGAGCAGTCTCGTCGATTTCCAACGTGTCCTCCCAGTTCCTTGTGCTTGGTTCAGGTATAGTAGATTGTGGGTTTTGTTGCGGAGGAGTGGAGATGTTAACATCTGCTTGTTCAGATTCAGGCATTTCAGCAGTGTCATGGACGGGTGAGTGTTGTGCAGCTTCTGGTTCGGTTACCGATTCTGCAATCACAGGGGTAACAACACAAGAACTAACGGGGTTAGTGGTAACAGGTATTGATGCATGGATAAATTTACCAGGAATAGATGACCCGGTAGTGGCATTCACGTCATGGCGCCACTTCGATCGTCTGGATTCCGTGGATGTAGATTTCTCCTTTGGTGCTGCATCTTTCTTTGACTTGGTGCCAGACTTAACCACTTTCTTTGAGCTGGCGCCCTTATCCCCTTTCTCACGTTGTTCACCTTTATCCGCATTGCTCCCCTTAACACTCTCCTGGTGACCATCACCACCATCATTACCATCATCATCATCTGCATCCTCATCATCATCATTCTCATCCTCATCCTCATCATCATTTTCATCGTCATCATCATCATTCTCATCATCATCGTCCTCATCATTCTCATCCTCATCATCCTCCTCATTCTTATCTTCTTCTTCTTCTTCTTCCTCCTCTCCACCAGTACCCTCTTCTGCGTCGCTCTCTTCCCTTTCTTCTTCTGGGAGAATGTGGTAGGGTACCACACTTCCAAACGTCTTGAACAACCTATCATCATCCATGATAGCGTCATTCAGGGATTTGAAGAGAGCCCGTTGTTTCCTCGATTTATCAAACGATCCAAGTTCCTTCATTCGAGCTTTGAGGATCTTCTTAAGTTCAAAATCCGTCAAGTCATAAGCGATCTTGTAGGCGGCTTCTGAAGGGTTGGATGATTTGATCATTAAGTTGTCAGCAGCAAGCGTCTTTAAGTCATCACGCAGTTTAGGCATTAAGGATTCAATGGAGTCTTTCACTCTCTGCTCAATGGTAGCTTCAAGAGCGTCTTTTTGCTCTTTAAGGTCATCCTTAATAGCTTTAAGTCTCTTAATTCGTGCTTGATGCCTATTAGCTTCATCCTTTTTAACCTGAGCAAGTTCCTCTGCATGAGCTTTACGTGTAGCTTCCATGTCAGCAGCGAACTTGGCAATCAACTCTTCTTGAGCTTTCCTTGATGCTTCTTCACTTTGAGCTCTTCTATTTAGCTCTTGGCGAAGTACATCCATTTCTCTCTTTTGACTATCCACATGTTTATCCAACAACTCGGCCATCACTATTGCTGCCATTGCAGATGTTGCAGAGCTGCTCTGGGTTGAGGGAATAGGCTCGGTTGTGACTGCGGTGCTAAGGATGGGCTTTGGTGGTGGTGGAGGAAGTGGTGTAGAAACCTGTTTGGTTGGTAAGGGTTGAGTTGGTGGAGGTTGAGTTGTTAAAGGTTGAGTAGATGCCTTTTCAATACCAACTGAAACAGGGATTGATGGCTCCTTCGAAGTGGAATAATGTTCAGGTGACCCAAACTCATCAACATCATCAGGTTCCATGTACTCATCCTCAACGTCTACTCTTACACCTGAACCACTACCACCAGTATCTTTCCTGCTCCTTTGAATGGCTATCTTCATTATTTGTTTCTCAGTTTTCTCAAGAGCAGGATCAGCAATATTTTCTTCGTCACGCAGACGCATCTCATCAGCCTTACCCTTTCCTTTCTTACCCTCTGTCTTCTTCTTCTTGGTTTTGGGCTCAGGTAAATCTGCTTGCTTCCTTTTACCTTTGCTTTTAACCGTGGTAGATGAGTCTTCACCTGCTAGAATACTTGCGCGTTGATTCTCAATTTCTGTTAGCAAGTTCTTGTAATCCTCAGATGCAATAATCTCATCGGTCAGAAGATGACTGGGAATGGGACCAGGAATAACCGTATTCGAATGAGTCTCCTGCCTTAAGTCTACCAAATCATCATCATCTATCATGTGGTGACGACTACCTGCACGCTTGTTAATGGATGCATCGTTTTCCATAAAGTAATGTATGATCAACTTAATAAACCTAGGGTACTGGTAAGTTTTAACTTTACCCTTTGTGTTAGTGAAGAGTTGAAAAGTAAACTCCTCCCACAGCAGTGATGCATAATCAATACCCATACCTTTGAACATACCATAAAACATCTTGATGATTGGTGGACGAACAGCATCATACCCAGTTGTTTTGGGTGTCAAACAGCGGCTTAGAATCCTAAAGATAGCTTTCCATGGTTGACCAATTTTGGCAGTAGTAAACTCAGACGGGGTTCGTATGTCGAGACATCCAATGGCGGTGAACATCTCCATGATCTGGTCCTTAGTCGGGTTGGCTGAGTATGATAAGTCTTTGAGTGTCGGCCGAAATCCAAAAATCTTCCTAAAGTCTGACACAGTAAGCGTCTGCTGCTTGTTGTCCAAGGAAAAAGTGATTTTGTTGGACGTCTTCTCTTTGGTAGCCCAGAACTCGTAAAGGTAGTCGTAGGGTACTGAAGCACTTCTCCTTAGCGCATGCTTGAAATGAGATTTATCAAGCATGGCTGTACCTACCTTAAAGCCATTATGGGTAGAGTGAGATACTTCCTTCAGACGGTAGTTGTTCGGAATAAACTTTAGAGTCTTGGCTTCAGCAATGGCGGCGGCTCTGTTGTGTTGTAGTTGTTGTACGGTAGGGTTAGTCATCGTCTCTGCTTAAGATAAAACACAACGGTTGATACAAACAAGTATGAATATCATTATGACTTTAAACCTAAGCATTGTACATATGACATAATCCCTTAAGCTTTGAAACCATTCAAACATCTTCTATTCGGAATAATTAGCCTATGTGGAATAAAATCCCTATTCTGAATAAAGGCCTATTCGGAACAATTGGTCTATGCGGAATAAATTCCCCATTCGGAACTTTTAGGCTATGCGGAATAAATTCCCCATTCGGAACTTTTAGGCTATGCGGAATAAATTCCCCATTCGGAACTTTTGGCCTATGCGGAATAAATTCCCTATTCGGAACATTTGGGCTATGCGGAATAAATTCTCTATTTGGAACATTTGGTCCTATGCGGAATAAAGTCCTTATTCGGAACTTTTGCCCTATTCGGAACTTTTGCCTTATTCGGAACATTTGCCCTATTCGGAACATTTGCCCTATTCGGAACATTTTCCCTATTCGGAACATTTTCCCTATTCGGAACATTTTCCCTATTCGGAACATTTGCCCTATTCGGAACATTTGTCCTATTCGGAACATTTGCCCTATTCGGAACATTTGCCCTATTCGGAACATTTGCCCTATTCGGAACATTTGCCCTATTCGGAACATTTGCCCTATTCGGAACTTTTTCCCTATGCGGAACTTTTGCCCTATGCGGAAAAACTTTCTATTCGGAAAAACACTGCTTCTATGCGGAAAGTTTTCAACAGTTGCGATTTTTCTAATTTAGGCACTTAATCCGTTTGATTCAATTGATCTAAAGGCCAAAATAGTGCAATTAAACCTATTCCGAATACAACCCAAGCAAAACCCCCAAATTAATTAACCCTAATTAATCAGTAATTTGATTCGTTTGATTTCAGTTTAAACAGTTAATTAATCTTGTTTTGCATGAAGGATTAAACCGTTTTAGTACCTTTTTGATGATCTTGATCTGATATTGAGATGTTCTTGTTACTTGTTTGTTTGATTTCGTGAGTTTGTGTGGAAGGTTATCAATGGCGGCAAGTATAGATGTAAACAGTGAAGGATTAGAAACAAAACGGGGGGGAAGGTTTTGACTAGGTCAAATTTTCCACAAGTTAGACCTATTGTCAACTTTGCCCCCTCAAATTTTCTTTTTGCTTCATTCATTATTCTTTTGTTTACCAAGTTTTAACACTTGTCACTTTGACCCTATCTTATGTTAACTATCCGAGCCTTAGTGATTAACTTAACTTAACACAAGCACAAAACTATCCACGACAAACTTATAAGCAACAACGATACAAATGCCAAAGCAAACCAACCATTTAACTATTAAGCTTTTGTGAGTTTCTTTGAAAACTTTTGAAGATCTTTTTGATGTGAAAGATGATGAAACATTTTCTCCCCCTTAAACGATGACCCGTTTTCTATTTAAAGAGCTGTAGTCATTGTTTAACGAGGCACATGATGATGAAAAACATTTCCCAATTGATAACTTGAAAAAGTTTGATTCGTGGTGTCAATAAGATTTCTCTTATTTTAACAAATTAATGCACTGAGACGTACACTAATTCGTGTCAGACCAAGTTGTAAAGTAAACTTGATCCCTTTGCATGATTTGGCTTGTAAATCACGCCCGAGAAAATTAATTCCCGTTCTGAGCCAACGTTTTCCAAGGAAATACGTGACTTTAATATGAAAACCGGGTTGCAGTCTGAAATAACTACAAGCCATTATGGGCATGTTTTAAAAATGTACAACTTTTATACGGACTCTATTTATGGCACCGTGTCAATATTGATCGACATTTCTAAGGCCGTAAATATTACCGTACTAAAAGACATGTCCGATTTAAAAACGAAAATATTTTTTGGTTTTTCTTGATTTTATAATTTTTATGGTTTTTCTAGGTTTTATATTTTTTATGGTTTTTCTTGGTTTTATAATTTTTATGGTTTTTCTTGGTTTTATAATTTTTATGGTTTTTCTTGGTTTTATATTTTTGTATTTTTCTTTTGTGGTTTATATATTTACGATAATATACATGATCACGAACCAAGGATACTCTGAATAGTTTACCACGACTATTCAGCTGATTCTTCTGCCAACTCTTTGAGAGTCGCTGGAGTAAATGATTTCATGCCAAGCTTGTCGATCAAAAACTCGATTCGTCCTCGATCTAAGGCTTTGGTGAACATATCCGCCAGCTGGTACTCTGTAGTGACAAAATACAGCTCGATCACTCCGTTCTCCACCTGCTCCTTAATGAAATGGTAGCGAATGTCAATGTGCTTGGCCCGGGAGTGTTGAACATAGTTGCAGCAAAGGGCAATGGCGCTCTTGTTGTCACAATACATCGGGATTTTGTTAAATCCAAGACCGTAGTCAGTTAATTGTGATCTCATCCAAAGGACTTGAGCACAAAAACCGGACATGGCGATGTATTCAGCCTCCGTGCTTGATATTGCAGCGCTTTTCTGCCGTTTTGAAGACCAACTGATCAATCTATCTCCAAGGAGTTGCACAGATCCAGAAGTGCTACGCCTCGTATCTTGACATCCAGCATGATCGGCATCTGCGTATGATATTAAAGCAATCGAGGAATCTTTCGGATACCATAGACCACGATGAAGTGTTCCTTTTAGATACCGAAAGATCCTTTTCACAACATGTAAGTGCTTTTCGGTAGGCCGAGCCTGATACCGGGCACACATGCATACAGCAAATTGCAAATCAGGCCTGCTAGCAGTCAGATAGAGAAGGGTGCCGATCATTCCACGGTAAAGTTTCGGATCGACAATAATCCCATCCCTATCCTCATCTAACTTGGATTTCTCCACCATTGGAGTGTCTACGGGGTCACAATTCTCAAAGTTATATTTCTTAAGTGATTCTAGAGCATATTTGGATTGATTTATAAAGATGCCTCTGGGATTCTGAGAAATCTGTAATCCTAAGAAAAATGAGATTTTTCCCATCATCGACATCTGAAAGCGTGTGGACATTATCTTCTCAAATTGTTTAGACAATTCTATGTTAGTGGCAGCAAAAATTATATCATCAACATAAATTTGTACCAGAAGCATGTCGTTGCCGTCTTTGAGAGTGAATAGAGTGGGGTCCACTTTGCCTTTGGAGAAGCCTTCCGACATGAGATATGTTGACAGGAGATCATACCACGCGCGTGGAGCTTGTTTCAACCCATAGAGAGCCTTCTTAAGCTTGTACACATGATTAGGAGACTCCGTACTGACGAACCCATCCGGTTGACTAACATAAACTTCTTCCCTTAGTTCACCGTTCAAAAATGCCGTCTTTACATCCATTTGATAGACGATCATGTTCATATGAGCAGCAAACGCAAGGAATAGTCTAATCGCCTCCAATCTAGCCACAGGAGCAAAAGATTCCTCAAAGTCTATACCCAAGGCTTGTTTATATCCTCTAGCGACCAATCTAGCCTTATTCTTCAATACCGCACCCATCTCATCAAGTTTAACCTTATAAACCCATAACAAAGTGAGGATGTTAACCTTGTCAGGGCGAGGAACCAATTCCCATACTTCTAGTCGTTTGAATTCATTGAGTTCCTCCTGCATAGCTTCAATCCAAGATGATTGGGTCATAGCCTGCTGCCAATTTTTGGGTTCAACTTCAGAGAGAAATGCATCAAAGTAGCAATAAAGTGCACTCTCTTGTAATTGATGGCGTGTAGAGACGGGTCGATCTAGATCTCCAATAACATTCCTAATTGGGTGATCTTTTGTCCATTTAGTGCTATGGTTTTCAATCCTAGGTGGTCTGGAGTGAACAATAGAAGGAGCTTCTTCTGAGGTAGACGCGGCTGAAGGGTCTTCAGGGATCGCTACACCAAAGAAAGGAAGCTCTTGCAAGTGAGCATATTCCAAGTCGTGATCAGTAGTATCCTCTTCTACATCATTAGGCACAAGTAGGGGTGATGATTCAGGTGTAGTTTGAGAATCACTTGGTGAAGGTGCATCTGGTTCAATGTGAATTGTAGATGCATTAGATAAAGGTTCATTAGCTTGAGCAACCACTTCAGGTATTGGAGCAATTACTACAGGTGCTGGAACTTCATCAGTCGGGGGATCGAAGAATTCATCAAACAACGGTTGAAACAGTTTATCCCACTCGGGCCTTGATGGTGGTAAAAATGATGTAGAAGTAGGATTGTTGGGAACTAATCCGGAACTTATAGCACCGGGTCCCATCTCATGAAGCGCGGGTTCAGAGCTGTGTTGCTCAGAAGCCATCGCTGTCAGCTCGTCGAAATCTGCGTCCATAGTTTCTACAATCTTGCCAAGACGACGGTTATAGATTCGGTATGCTCTTTTGGACGGTGAGTAACCAATGAAAATTCCTATGTCGGCTTTTGGTTGAAGCTTACCCAAGTTCTCACTATTGATGTTTGGATAACACAAAGCACCAAACACATGGAAAAATGAAACATCGGGTTTGCGGTCATGTAGAAGCTCATAAGGTGTTTTTCCATGGCGTTTCCGAATGATAGAACGGTTTTGGGTGAAACATGCAGTAGAAATAGCCTCTGCCCACAAGAACAATGGAGCGTTCGCATAAATAAGCATGGTCCTAGCAGCTTCCATAAGTGTACGATTCCGTCTTTCAACGACACCGTTTTGTTGTGGAGTGCGTGCAGCGGATGTTTCATGTGATATACCAACTCCTTCATAATAATCACGAAGAGTCTGGTTGACGAACTCTGTACCATTGTCTGTACGAATACGGCGGACAGTGGTATTCAAACGTACCTGAATGAACTTCAGAAAAGTGATGATAGCCTTCGGTGCTTCATCCTTTGTACGTAGAAATCTAACCCATGTAAACCTGGAAAAATCATCCACAATGACGAGAATGAATTTCTTACCGCTCACACTTTCAGTTCTCATCGGTCCACAAAGATCCATATGCAAAAGATGAAGTTTTTCTTGATTAGTGTCTTCAGCTTTGGGTTTGTAAGATTTCTTGGTGCTTTTCCCCCTTGAACACGCGGAACATAAATGGTCCTTGTGAAATTTAAGCTTGGGAAGACCACGAACTAACTCGTTTTTAGCCAGATGATTAATAGCATCAAAATTAAGATGAGATAATCTGCGATGCCATAACCATGACTTGGTCTTAGAAGCTTTAGAGAGAAGACATACTGGAGAAGCGGCCATCATGTCTTGTAAGGACAAAGTGTAAAGATTTGCACCACGAGATCCCTTCAACAAATCTTTTCCTTCCAAGTTGCGGATGAAACAAGTGTGTTGTCGAAAAGCAACCTCAAGGTTGGAATCACAAAACTGTCCTACTGAGAATAAGTTGTGACCAAGACCTTCTACATAGTATACCCTAGAAATCGTCACGTTTCCAATCTGATATTCACCGTATCCCATAATATTTGCTATATGATCATTCCCAAATTTAACCGTACCAAGAAACTTGCTGACGAAATTTCGAAGCATCGAGCGATTTCCGGTCATATGTTTTGAACAACCGGAGTCCAAATACCACAGGATGATTTGGACCACCTGAAAATATCACCACACAAAGACAATGTAGAGGTATCGGAATCTGAGTGTTCCTTGTTATTAGCAGGTACAGATTTAATAATCTTAGATTTGCTAACTCTAGGTTTCTTAGATTTCCTAGCCTTCTTCTTCTTAATTGGTGGTGTGGATTCTAGTTGGCTCAAATCCTGAGGTATTTCTACACTGATAGGCACTAAAGTGGGGGCTGACCTAATTAAAGGGCGCTGTTTCCATACTTGAGTGCGAGAGTTCCTAACTAAAGGACGCTCAGACCTAACCTCAATGGATGCATTCCTAGTTAAAGGGCACATTTTACCATCTAGTGTAAAGGTCCTACCAGTGGGACGCCATTGCCAGCCAACTTGGGCACGAGTTCTACCCGTTGGCTTCCATTCAAGACCATTCTTAATAGCATTCATTTCATTAACGTGATCAATCAGACACAAATCATGACGCTGGGAAAACATACATTCATTACAATTCCAACAATTTAAATCAGAATTCACGAATGGTTTAGGCTGCTGCACAGGCGCAGAGCTTTTAGTCTTAACATGATTCATTTTATTTAAAAGTGAACTAGCATTCCTATTGTGGACTTCTACTTTCTTCTTTGTGGCACTACTAGTGGAGGGCTTGATCTTAGCTTTCTTGAGTGGCGATCCTTTAGCCTTAGTAGTCTCTTTTAATCCTGTAGAAGGCAAAGTGGGAACATTAGCAGCAGATTTTAAAGGTGTCTTACTTGATTGTGCCAATGACGGTTTCGCTCCTGGAGTCTTATTAAATGGAGTGACAGCAATGGGCCTAGAATTAAGTAGTGCAGAACCTGGTGTACCTATGTATTGCAAATAAGCCAAGCAATATTGAACTCGCTTAACATATTCATGAGCCGAATAATAGTCGCTACTTGAGGGATCTAAGGCATAAAGATCGTCTAAAATATCCCTAAGAAGATCGACATGCTTAATGGCATTCCTCATATAATCATCATAGGTAACCTGGTTTCTCTTATGAAGCGGATTCTTATAAAGCACTACTGACTTGGTTGTTGGAGCACTAGTGGACGGTGCAGAGTCGGTAGCTAAGTTATCAACAACTTCTTGTCGGGTGAGAAGAAGTGTCTCCTTTAACTCAGCCAAAACCATATTTTTGTCTATGAGCAGGATGTTCAAGTCAGAGATTTCTTCGCACTTTTGGTTCAGTTGTTCAACATAATATTGTTGCTGTGCCGCATTAAAAGCGAAGCGTTCTTCTAGTGAACCATAAAGAGCGGATAGTCCCTGCCTTGTCCGATCCATCTCCCCTAGAACAGTTGATAGTCTAATTTCTAAGACCTGGTTTTTGGACTCTGCAGCCTCTAGTTCCATTCTTAATGTTTCCTTTGATGATATCTCTCTCTTCAATCTCATGATTTCTTCCTCTAATGTCTTAACAATTGCAATCATCTTGTCACTATTCTCAACGCCGTTTTCACAAACATTTGATATCAAAAGATTTTCATTTTGATTTTGTTGTTTTAATTCTAAAGATATACAATGTTGTTCTAGTTGATTAAAGCGTTGGGAAAGTAAATTGTAAGAATCTTGTAGCTTTAAAAACTCAGCGTTAGATTCGTGACAAGAATGATTTTCTACCTCATTTACAGTATCAGCAACATTTACAGAAAGATTACAAACATCATCACAAATATCCTCACAAATATTCACAGCATCACAATTAATCATAGTGGATGTAAGCTCATTCGAATAATTAACATTTACAGTAGTAAGCACATCACACGAGATTACTTCAGACAAGAATCGGTCATATTCGGTTAAAATCTTTTCCTTTTCAATTAGTTGCAGTTCGTAAGCGGTGTCCATTTCATAAAACACTTTTTGAACTTCACCAATTTCAAACTGAAGATTTTCCTTAAGGGATGCAAAACTTCCTTTTAGACTTTCGACAAACGGATTGATCTTAGTTTTAAACACCTCGTTCATGTGTTCGAAAGCCCATTCTCCGGCGTTTAAGCCATTTGAAGTCGTACATTCCAAAATGACCTTGTCAAAGTTAGTAAAGTATCGGTTAATCTCTTTCAAGTTTAACCATACAGTGCTAACAGGTGGAAGATTCTTTGGAATTTCCTTAGGACCTTCCATGTTGACAAGTGTAGGAAATGTACTAGGGCTTTCTTCCTCTATCATGTAGGTTGGTGCTGTAATGAGATCTTTATCCATATGGAAGCGAACTCTAAAATCAGTTTTAGCAAGCTCCTTATTCATTTTAAAATAATCACAATCGGGATATTTTGCTGAATTGTATGACCGATCCTCATCAACTAGATCCTTACTTGTTTGATCATTGGGAAAAACAATCGGGTCTAACGCCAATCCTAATTGAGTTGCATTATAAAGTCTAGGACTATGTCTTAAAGCTTGTTTTGCATACCGTGGATTAGGGGGAAGGCCTTTTAGACGTGATAAGTTAAATTCTCTAAATGAAGCATCAAATAAGTGAACTAGTTGTGAAGCAGCGTATTGTCTTAATAGCAAGTAATCTAGACTTCTAATCTTATTAGTGGCATTAATCTCCATTTCAGTCTTCTTAGATTCTAGTGATTCAAAATCCGTTTGAAGTTTTTGAAAATTAGTGACCACTAACTCCTTTTCTCGAAGTTCATTAGACAAATTTGCTCTTAAGTTTTCTATTTCTTGCAAGTGACCCATTTGTTTGTTTCTAAAGTGATCATATTCGAGATTAGTTAGAACACTAGACGAAGGCACTAATTCCAAAGTTTGTACTTTCTCATTGCTTAAGGCAAGCTCATCAGACAAATTCTTATTCTTAGCTAAGGTTTCTAAGAGTGCAGCATTCATTTGGCTAAGTAATGTAGCAGGAACCATGACCAAATCTTGTTGAGCAGGAGTAGGCGTATGCGAAATGGATCCCGGTTGTGATTCACTCAAAGTCTGGGGACTCACATTGATATTGCTATCATTGTTTGTCTCCTCGTTTGAAAGACTCACCACCGAAGATTCATTCGAATTAGCACTCTCTTGCACAACTTGATGTGGTTGAACACTAGCATCAATGGCATTATCGGTGTTATTAATAAGTACCTCAGATCTCTTATCTGGCCCTAAGCTGGAGAAAGTTGCCATGAAAGCAGCCTTTGCAGTTTGAAAGTCATCACAGTCGGAATCATACGCATCAAGATCATCGGCTTGGTAAGCTGCATTCTGCGTAGTGACAACGTCTTGTTCAGCAATCCCTGGGTCAGCAAGAAACGCAAGCTCCTCTTCATCAAGTTCCCTTCCTTGCGCCTGAGCATTTACCAGATAGATCTTTTCTGCAAACCACTGTCCATCCCTTCTCCTCTTGGGTTTCTTACAATCCCTGGACATATGACCCTCTTCCTTGCAGTTGTAGCATGTAATCATTCTCAACTTGCCTGTATTAGCCCGTGGAGGATTGTTGACCATTGGAGCAGGAGCAGGATTGATTGTGCGAGCATTGGTTGATGTGGAAGGTCTCCCCTGATATGGTTGAATTGGCTGAACCATTACCCTGCCATTCTCAATTGTAGCTTGTTGGCGAGAATTGGATGAATTCCTCAACTGATTGTTGGTAGGAGCTGATCCTCTGAATCCTCGTTTGCTTAAAGTTCTTGTGAGATAAGCAGACATAGTAGTTAGCACTTCAACTGGGTCAGCTCCTTGTTGGAATACAGGAACTGGGACTTCCTCATCATCACAATACAGTGCTTGATCTGGATGAGCTGCATAATCAGTAGAAGGAATACTCATTTGATCAGGGTAGCTTGATGGATATACTGCATAAGGTGCAACATTTGCTGGATGAAGTTGTAAAGCATACTGTGGTGAAGGTGCATTGAACCGATATTGTTGCTGATGTGAGGTGGGTGGTTGTGGTAGAATCGAGTATTGGGGAAAGGCTGGTGTCATGTAAGGTGATTGATGATAGGCTTGATGTCCCAAGATATAAGGTGTGTTGTTGTGAGACAAGCTTGGTTGATTCGCCATCAAAGCTAAGGAATCTGGGTACATACCGCGAGGAGAACGGTGCATAATCACATGCTTCTCATGCTGCTGAAGGAAGGCATATATTTGATCCAAATTGCACTTATGCAGATCCCTGGTTAACTTGACATCGGTAATGTACTCACCCCATTCAGCTTGAGGTAGAGTATTCAAGAATTTGGTGTTAACCTGAAATGGTGCAATCACAAGATTGTATACATTCAGATCATTCATGAGTGTGGTGAATCTGAAGTAATAATCGTGGAGCGTTTCCCCTGGGTTGTACGTGAATCTATCAAACAGGTCATACAACTGACATTCCCTTTCCAGTTTGGTGAGAGACGTTCCTTGTAGCAACACCTTAAGACGTTCCCATAGATCCTTTGCCACCGTATACTGACTCACCATCCTATAGATGTCATGGGGAAGAGTGATTGTTAGTAAATTACACCCCTTTCTTTGCCTTAGGAAAAACAAAGAGAAGAAACGTAAAGTAGCGGTAAGTATCGACGAGTGATTTAGGAAAACCACAAGTAATGACCCTCAATCACTTAAAAGAGATGAAAGATTCGTTTCCCAAGGAGGTATGGTGTTGTGAATTAACTTGTATATATTTGAGATTAATATTGATGAGATGGAATGACGGTTTCTTGGAAATTACACTATGACGTAAAAAACGAAAACGTAAAACCGTAGAAAAACTACTAAAATTAAAAATTATTAAAACCAAAAACAAAATCAAGAAAAAGATTAAAAAGACTAAAACAAGTCTAAAATAATATAAATGAAGACAAAAATCCAATAAAGATATTTTAAAACCTTTTATTAATTAAATAATTAATTTTAAATGCTAATTAAAGCCCTAAAATTAAATTTAATTAATTCAAATGTCAAAAATATGATTTTATTGAATAATTACTCAACTTATATTATTATAAGACTAAAAAGTAATTTACTAAAAATTAAAACCTATTAAAATTATTTTTAAAACTCTAAAAATGATTTAAAATAAATAAAAACTAATTAAACTTAAAATAATTATAAAAATAAATCTAAAAGCTATAAAAATAATCTAAAAATGGAAATAGTCCCAATTAATGACAAAGAACCTAAAAAAAAATGAAAAAGAAAGAAAAATAAAATTTTGAAAATTAATTAATAAAATAATATTAAAACACTACAAAAAAAATAAAAGTCACCCAGTTGCGCCGCAACTAATGGGGTCTTGCGCCGCAACTAGTGTTGCGAGATCACCAAGATCAGCAGCACCTTCAGTTGCGCCGCAATGCTTCTGTCTTGCGCCGCAACTTGTGAAACGGGCACACCAAAATCTGCAGGTACTTGTGTTGCGCCGCAACCTTCTGTCTTGCGGCGCAATTCGTGTGACGTGTCTGGTTGTTTTGCTGATGTTCAAGCTTTTTCCAAGTATGATACAAGCCAAGAGGACTTGGCAATGAGCTTTGTTTGGAGATATTGTTGGAACAATTGGGCACCCTTGTGCTCAATGAAGCACAAGGAGTCAAGTAACACACAAATAACAACAAGAATCAAAGATCAACAATCAAAGATCATGCACAAAGTTCATCACAAATCAAGCAAATTAGCAATATGCAGATTTTTAACACCCTTTTTCCTTAAAAACCTAACAAACTTGTTCAAATCTTGTTCCAAACTAATTAACTACTTACTAATAACCTTAATCAACCTTAAACAAGCAATCTAACACCTTTTAATTATCAAAACAAATCTAGATGTCCTGCTTAAACCTGTTGCCAATCACCCTTTTAAAATCTAAAAACCAACTTTTAACATACCAACATGCTTACAAACGCTACCAAATTGATTCCAAGTGCATCTAACATGTAAACATACACACTAGAACACAAATCATGCAATATAAACACACTTAATCACCAAATCACTTAAGATCATACAACTAGCTATTTTTGAGCTTTTTCAAGGTAAAAGGAAGATACCTTAGGTTCTTACATCCAAGAACCTAGAGGATGAAAATCCTCCTCCAATCCAACCCGGGTTGGAGCTGAACCAAATCAACAAGCCTTCAACCTATTTGAACACAAAACAAAGAAACAAGAACAAAAATAATATGAAATGATATGATTCTTTTTTTTTTTTTCTTTTTAAAACTCTTCCAAAACCTTTTAATCTTCTTAAAATGTTTCTATAACACTTAAATCACCAACAAACATGAACCATAAACACCAAAATACCTTTGAGAAGATTTTACCAAAATCTCTCAAAATCTCAAAACCTTAAACAACTTTGAAAATCAAAGTTGCTTAACCAAATAACAAAGTGGAACTCAGAATCAATCTCCTCACAACACACAAACTTTTAAAAACAATAAAAAAGGAATTACACTTGAATATTTCAAAAACCAAACTTTTTATTTCTTTAAAAAGGAATTACATGTGAGAGACTAGAAACTGGAACAAGGGCTTCACACAAGTTGTGAGCTCCTTTTATAGAGACTATAGAACATCCTAGAAGCATAGAAACATAAAACCCTAATACATAGAAAATCCCAAATGTGCCCTTGAATGATTTTGAGTGCATATGAGCTGTCCATTTGATCTTGGCCTTTAAATTTTGCTTTGTGAGCAAGCATAGCATCTTGGACGTCCATTTTGCCACGTCACTAGTCTTGGAGGCTAAGGAATGATGTGATTGGTGGATTGGGGAATTGGGGGTTTGGTGCACATGAGTGGGATGCAGGTTTTTAGGAGTGGGAAGGGTTTTGGCATGTGTGAATCACTTGTGTGCAAGTTTAATTGAGTTTTACCCAAGGAAAAGTGAGGGTAATTTCTGGGTAGTAAAAATAAGATGAACAGTGGTCTTTGATCCGTTTTTTGGGGAGGGGAGGGTGTTAGGCGCATTTTTTTGTTTGAAAGTTTCAGGTTTGGCAAATTTGGTCCTTCTCTTTTGTTATTTTTGGCTTTTAAGGTTTCCCAGCCTTAAAATCTCCTTTCCTTTGTTAATAAGTTTCCACGCTTGACAATTTTGGCACAAACTTTCCATAAAGATGTTTCAAAGGCAATTTTTGTCATTTGGTGATTTTTCAAGGACTAATCTTGGACAATGTTGATCTTCAAAGGTCTTCAATGTCTCTTAAACTTCATGAGGGACCATAATTGGCAATTTGAAAATGTTGAGGGACTAATCTTGCCATTTCTTCAATCTTGAAGGACCTTTTTGCAATTTTGACAAACTTAAGGGACCAAACTTGTAATTATTAATATACAAGGGTTTTAAGTGTCATTTCTTCAATAAATGATGATCAATCTTGCTTGTCTTCAAGTCTTCAAGGGTATTTGATGAAAATTCCATGATTAGGGTCCGGTTCTTTGTACGGCTTCGTTTCTCGTGTTCGTTTTTCCTTGTATCTTGTGATCTTTTGTCTTTTTTTTCACGATATCCATACCTAAAACACACAAGTAAACAAACACAAGCATATATATGGTATTTTATGACATTTTTGTGCATTTAAAGCCCGAAAAGAACGATGAGATCATGTATAAATGCCATCTCATCAAAGAGCTTGGAGAATTGTTTGAAGAGCTTTTTCATCTGCATCTGCAACAAGTTGTTGAGCTGGAGTGAGTTCTTCAAATTCTCGTGGTCTAGTCACGTTGTCAACCGTAATGGTACCATAGTCGAGTGGACCATTCAAAATCGATTTGACCATAAGCCTTCCGTATGTCGGTTTCCCCTTTAGATATTGCATCATTCGACCTTGCCATGCCTCAAACACCTCTTTAATAAGCATCGGTGGACGACTATCAGTCCCCGTTATGATCGAGATATCCGTAAGAGATGTCATCTGAGGCATTAATGAACTTGGATTCATTGTGATCACTTAACAGACTCAAAGATTATCGTTTGATCGAGCAGTGAAGAAAGGTTGAGAATTTGTGTTGTGTTGGTTGAACTCAAGATTAAATCCACTAAAGATCGTCGAAAAAACTCAAATACCCCTTGAACTTGCTTATACTGAATAACCCAAACTCAGAACAAACCCTTATTCGGAATAATGCCTATTCGGAATAATCCTATGCTGAAAATACCCTATTCGGAATAAACTCTATGCAGAATAACCCTTATGCGGAAAAACCCCTATGCGGAATGTTTTCTTCAATTCGGAATATCTTGGCAATTTGGCTTATTCGGAAAAACTGGTCTATTCGGAATGATGGCAGTTCGGAATATTTCCTAATTTTGGCTATTCGGAAAATTGGTGTCTATTCGGAAAAGTTGGCTATTCGGAAAATTGGTGTCTATTCGGAAAAATTGGCTATTCGGAAAAATCTTCTATTCGGAAAAAAATCTTCTATTCGGAAAAAAATCTTCTATTCGGAAAAATTTCTTCTATTCGGAAAAAAAATCTTCTATTCGGAAAAATTTCTTCTATTCGGAAACTCTCCTATTCGGAATCCTATTCGGAATAAACTTTCTATGCTGAAAATCCACCTATTCGGAATCCTATTCGGAAAATTCTGGAAAAAATTGTTTCCGAGACTTAAAAAGAAGCTTTTAACCCCGATTTTTGATCCAAAACCACAAAAAGTTTTATGATTTTTACCAAAATAAGCTAAACCCAATCCTTATCAATCAATCCCAATAACAAAAACACCAAAAATAACAAGATTCAAGATTGATTTTTCCTAAAGATCACTAATAGATTCAAAAACTAAAAAAGCAACACAATCCTTACCTTAAATCACCCCATAGCTCTTGATACCAAATGTAGAAATTGATAACCTATGAATCTATGAAGTGGGTTGATGTTTTCTAGTGAGAGAAACTAGAGAGAGAAAGTGAGAGAATACTTGAAAGATTTTATTGATATGAAATGTAAAAATGGAACAACAACCAACCCCTTTCCTTAGTGGAAAGGGGTATTTATAGTACCAAGCTAAACATGGGCTTGGGCCGGTCCATGACAAGCCCATGGACCGGTTCTTACTTAAGTTAATAAGTAACTAACAACTATTATCTAACTACGAGCTATTACAACATGAATATTATTGTGGAGTGACCGATACTTCTAATATACGTAAAAACGTATTTCTAACATCAATAATGTCAAATCTAGGTTTTTATATTCATATAAAAGTCTTCCTTAATTTTTAGATTTATTGAATCAAATAAAGTATGTAGCAAAACACGTAACAATTACCACATAAGACATATGATCCATGTAAAACATGCATGTTCATCAAGGATCTCCCACATAACTTAACAATTAAATCTCTACGGATCGAAACATGAATTCACATAACATAACAATTAATCATGCAATTCATCAAAGTTCCACCCAAATCACTTAACAAATTAATTAAATCACTACGGATCGTAACCTTAAATACATGACATAACAATTAATCATGTAATTATCTAAAGATCAAAAAACATGCCGTTTTAGGGTTTCACAAATATATTTTTTAATAAAAAAGGGCAAACCCTAATTAAAAAAACAAAACCCTAATTTTTATGAAAACCTAAAAAACAACATGTAGTTTTAACTCAAAACAATTATTAGTTAAAACAATATTTATATCTCGATAATTATAACATGCTAAAACAGCTCTTGATGCCACTGAAGGTTTATAAAGCTCATAACTATTACGCAAAACCCTAAACAAGATCAAAGCACACATAGCGGAAGCGATTTAACAAGATCATAATCAATAACACAATTATAATTAATCGAATTAGGGTTACATACCTTTATTCTAGCGAAGATCCACAAGATCACCAACGAATCACCAATTGGGGTTTATGACGAACACTACCAAGATGTAGTCTAAAGTAAGACTACATTACGATCTTGTACACACGTAATACAACGAGATAACTGTGATTCTAGCACGTGTAAAACGAGCTTCTACGCTTGTGGAATATCTACCCAACAACCCTTGAGAGGGGCTAGGACTATATTATTGCTAAACCAAAACCAAAGGATAAAAGGAACCCTTAAAAAGGTGTTTTTCCTTTGAAGTCGATTTACAATAGAAACCTAACAAATCAAATCAAACAAAACCCTAAAGGGTGCGTTTGATCCGATCACAGGAGGGAAAGAAAAGAGAGGAATGGGATGGAAAATAATGAAGGCCAAGGGGTGTTTATATAGGCTTGGCAAATCTTATTCTCTAAGTAATAAACCAATTAGGAAACAAAATCCCCCCTTGGGCCTTTGTATAACCGGCGGTGGAAGCCCACCCATGGGGTCTTTCGGAACTTTCCCGTTTCCTTCTTTTCTCTTCGATTTAATTCCATAATGGTTGTTTATACTTAATTTTAATTATTAACGATCATTAGTTACAATTCGGTTTAATATAATAAATATAATAAATATATTTAATAAATAAATTAACCCTTTACGTAATGTGTACAATCCCGTAATCCCGAGTTCGATCCTAACACACAACTATTTAAATATAAGTCCATAAAACTTTCACTTGTAAGGAGATCTATTAGGAGTATTAGAAGTACCCCTCATATTCTGATTGAAGGTCTTAGCAGCAAAAGAGGTGGCATTCATCTTATCCTCTGTATGATCAGAGTTCTCAGGGATACCCCTATGGGATTCCTTTTTGGATAATGTGACATAGGCCTCCTTTCACATCAGGAAGAGGATCCCTAGTGAAGATATAAGTTCTAATAAGTTGATAACAATCATCAAGAACCATTAAGAACTGCACGAGCCTCATGATCTGCTGATGCAGAGCCAACTTTGTGCTAGTAGAACAAGAGCACTTAACAACACAAATATAGTTAGGAAGTTTAGTAACAACATCAAATTCTCTCTAAAGGGAGTTATGTCTATGATAATAATCAGCTAAATTACTACCCCCTTGTTTAACAGACCCAGTTTTTTGAAGCAATTTCGAAACCACATAACCATCCACCTTATCATAAGTTTCATTCAAATCTTTCCACACAGAAGCAACATTTTCAGAATAAACAAGCCCCATATAAACATCACTTGACACAACATTCATAATCCAAGTAAGCACCTATCCCACTGACCACACAAAACATCATCAATATAAGAATCTCTTAAACATGAATTGACAATTATTTGACATACGAGGTATGATCGTTTTCATTAAATACTATTGTGTCATATATTTGCATGTTTAATCCTTGAATGTAATATCTACACACTTTGTTTATTATATACATTCTAAATATCCATTGTCAATCATAAATATGGGAGTTTTGTTGAACTAAGATTAATATGAAGGTTAGTTGTTTTTTTTGTTAAATTACATAAAGATGAATCTCCTACACTCATAGGTTATTCAATGTGGTTGAATAATTGGATTACCCCAACGTGTAGATTTTCTTTATGGGTCGTCGTCATTAAGTAACTACACTAATTGTAAAGTATTGCTTATCCTTACACTTGAGATGTAAGTGGATCTTTTCATTGATGGATTTCATTTCTTGATTTAGACTAAATGTTGTGTCAGTAAAATGGACTGTTATAAAACTTATTTCAGAAATGTCTTTGACATGTGTGAAAGTTACTTGTAGTCAAAATGAGATTTTGTTTCTTCATGAATGAAGTATGATACATATTGGGCCCCTCGTAGGGTTGATCAAGATGTTTGTGTGGTCGCGCCTAAAGTGTAATAAAGATGATTCTTTTTACTTTGGTAATCGTGATTAATAAGTGTGTAAACACTTATCCTTTTGCCACTAAAATCATGGAAAAACGAGACCTAATCATGTGTTTAATATCATAAATGTCGGAATTACGCGTGGTTTTGTGTTTTGTGTGATAAATAGGTACAAATGATCAAAAGAAGATAAAACACGGGATTTCACGATCAATTGTCAAAGAAAAGTCAATAGAGACGAAGACAAAGATCAAAAGTCCAAAAGTGTGCCAAGATCACGAAAACCGACAAAGCCGACTTAATTTTGAAGAAATAATCAAGAAAGACGGAATCAAGCTTAGCGAATTTAATCATTTGTCGAGTTTACGGCCAAGTGGGGCCCACAATGGGGAAAATGGGCTCAAAGGCCCATTTAATATTCAAGCTTAAATATGAGTATTTGATAAAGCCCAAAGAGGCCCCAACACAAACTATTTTGGGACGGATTGGGAAGAAATTTGGGCCACCTAGCCCAATCACACAATAAACGAATTATTGAGTTTTGATCGGTCAACCCCCCACATTCACGTTTTACTTTGTGTAAATTTACTTCACATAAAAAATACCCACTTCACCCACCGACACATTGTACTCCACCCCTCTCCCATACACGTGTACTCCACTTTCCCCAAAACCCAAAATAAATAAAACCCGTTTTTATTTTACCCATCGATACAAACAAAGACTTTCATCCACTCACATTCACATTTACTGATACTCTCTTTCTCTCTCACATTATTCACTTTCTTCTCCAATTTTATCTCACCCAAACCAGTGAAAAATCCACTATTCACCAAAACCCTAATTGGTTAAAAAGTTAATTGACATGGGGGTTTTAATCCCACGTGCCTTGCACGAGTTTGGGAATTAATTCCCAATTATTTCGGAAGATGAAGGTGGAAGAGAATGCTACGTGTCAAAAGGGTATTGGAGTAAACACCTCACCATCGCCACTCCTTCAATTAGATGAAGCCACATCAGCAAAGAGAAAGCACATAACCCTTCCACCCTGGCAATCCGAGGCACTCAAGAGATTACAACCGTTTGATCAAGCAAGAGAGAAAGAGAAAGAAGATTAATGGCCAGGATCTTACTCCGTAGCCACCAAGGAAGCCTAGAAGGTTCGGGGGATCCCTATAAAAACCCCCATTCTTCATGTAATTTTTTATGCTTTTCTTTATTTTTAATTTTCAAAAATAGTTAATTAGGGTTTCAATTTTGTAATTTCTTTTTCAAGTATTGTAAGTTTGAGGTTGAATTAATAAAAAATTAAGTTTCGTTTTAATTTTCGTGTGATTTTAATTTCCAGTTACTGTTTTTAGTTTAATCAGTTGATATAAAACTGCTTTTGTTCTGTTCTTCGTTGATTGTTATTATATAAAAAAAAAAGAAAAAAAAATAAGATAAAGAAAAGTAATATATATTTCCCCTACTGGGAAATATAAAAAGAGCTACTGTTTGGTATTGTTTAGTTCAAGGTGTGCATTAATTTCGAAAAAGAGCTACTGTTCAAGCCGAGGGTGGATTAGCTAGTTCATTGGTTCTCGATTTAAGGTGGTGTTTGTTGATTCATTGAAGTTTTGTTTGGAGTTCGTTTTGGTTTCGAAAATTGTTGATATTGTTGGCGAGTAACGAAGGTTTCTAGTTTCGGTTCAAAAGGTGGCTCAGCGCCAACCTTCTACTCAAAGGAATCATCACAAGGTTTTAATTTCTAGCTTTGATTTCGGTTTATTAATCTGCTAGGCTGAGTTGATTTGTATTGTTTGGATTTGCTTATTTATATCTGCTTAGAGTTTTGCTAGATTTTAGATTTGTTTAGTTTGCTAGATTAGAAACTGCTTAATTAATAGCTTATTTGAGTTTACTGCTTAGTTTGAAATCTGATTAGGGGTTGCTAGGATGTTTGGATCTGCGTATTAGCTTATTTAGATATCAGTTTATTATCAGTTTTCGTAGCTTACTGAATTTCCTGCTTATTTTGATTTCTTCTCATAAATTTATATAGTAGACTGTTTAGTTTGGATTTCAGCTTACGTTTGCTTATTTGGCTATCAGCTTAGTCAGTTTTCATTTAGCCTAATTGTTTGGTTTGGTTTAAGCTTATTTGCATAACTGGCTTATTTGAGTTCTAGCTTATCTAGTTTTGGCTTACTGGTTTCCTGCTTATTTTGTTACTTTGCTGCTATCACCTCAGACCCAATTGGTCTGAGGGTGTATTACTGTCCAAGTAATCAAGTCCAAAAAGTTGAGGTTAAAAATATAATTCGCAACAAATCGTCCTTGCCTGGTCTCGAACTCGTGACCACTCGCACACAGGCCATACGCCCCCACCATCTCAGCTAGGGTGCTTTTGTTTATTGTTTTGTTTTTAGTAATTAATATAGGGTTAAAATTAGTTGGCAGATTTATTTAAATAAGTTAATCAAGTTTTTGGTGTAATTAGATTTTAATTTATAGTAATTACATAGTTTATTTAAATTCAGTTTTTATAAAAGATAAAAAGAAAAAAAAATATATTTTATTTTTTTTATTTAGTTTAAAATTTTAATTAGTTTTAAAAATTAGTTTTATTACGTTTTTATTTATAGGTTTATAAAAGTCATTTAAAAAGTTTTCTTTAATTTTAATTTTCAATTTATTTAGTTTAGTTTAAAAAAAATACCTAAAAAGAGATTTTACCAAAAACAAGTTAAGTTGAAACGTAAAAACGGAAGTCAAATTCGAGTCGAATCGAGGAAAAACGAACTTAATTAAAAGGACTAAAAATCCTAGTTTCAAATTGGCGCCGCTGCCGCTTCGCTCGTACGATTGACGATTTTTTTCGTGAAGACGTTTGGATTTTGGGATCCGTTCATTTTTTGAACGTTACGTTTTTTGTTAACAAAATCAAAAATACAAAAAAATCAAAAACTTTAAAATACAAAAAAATTAAAAAACCACAAAGCAATTTCTTTCCTAAGAATTGCACCAAAAAAAAAATTAAAAAAATCAAAAGTAATACGTTTTCCTAAACGTATTACACCAAAAATATTACGTATTAGTGTTAATTTTTCGATTCGATTTCTTTCGATTTTTCTTGTGAATATATATTTTTCTAAAAAAAATACAAAAAGATTTTTCATTTTATTATATTATATTACGTAGCACAATAAATTACCTACTTATCAAATAAGGCCTTAGTTGGGATTTCATCACCTAACTATTGTATTCGAATCCATAACAAGAAAAAAGGGCAAAATAGATAAATACTAGTAAGACGTTTAAACTCGATATATACAAACTATAAGGTGGGTATAAGGCGACGCGCTATAAAAGGCCGTCTAAGGAAAAAGGTTTTTAAGTGCTTTGTGCCACCTCGTTTCCCCGCTTGCTTGTGCGTATATTGAGAGGGACGACCGATTATTGGTTTGCCAACTCAAGTAGTATTTTACGTATATATTTTTGTAGTTTTTTTCTTATTGCTCCTCGAGAGGGAAAATCCTTTTCCTCTCAAAGTCGACCGAGGTCACCTACCTCACTCCAAAGTTTTAATTGTATGCGCACTCGCGCGCGTACATACATACCAAGTGGTGTACCAAATACTTCTAATTCTTCTAAGAAGAAGAAGAAGAAAAACAAAAAGACCGTCATTAAAGCCGATCCCGAGAATCGAGCTTTCAACAATACGATGGCAACGGATAATCGACCAATGATTGAGATTCTACAATCTCACGTTGAAGGAAACGATGACGCGATTGTGGTGCCGAATATTGGAGCTAATCATTTCGAACTTAAATCGGGTTTTATTCAAATGGTTTCCGCTACACCATTTTTAGGCCGTACTAATGATGACCCACACGCTCATATCAAACGTTTCATCCAATTAGCTAATACCGTCAAATACAATGGGGTGCCCCAAGAGGCCGTTCGCCTCCAACTTTTTCCTTTTTCCCTCGAGGGACAAGCCCGGATTTGGCTTGATAAGGAACCACCCCAAAGTATTACCACATGGATCGACTTAGAGACCAAGTTCATTAACTACTTTTTCCCACCATCACGGACCACTTCCTTAAGGAATGAAATAATCAACTTTGAGCAAAAATATGGGGAAACTTTTAGTGAAGCTTGGGATCGTTTTAAAGATCTTTTGAGAAAATGTCCACAACACGGTTTTACTAAAGTTCATCAAATCAACACGTTTTATAATGGTTTAACTCTAAACGACCAAGACTCACTTAATAGTGCCGCGGGGGGCAATATTCTTGTGAAAACAATGAACGAGGCTTGGGCCATTATTGAGAACAAAGCAAAAGTGCAAACCAAAAGTGTTAGGGCTAATATGGCAAGTGCTAGTACGAGTAATATTGAGGTAGATGATCGAATTAATAAACTTACTTCGCTTGTTGAGACACTCGCTTTAAGAACCGACGCCCTCACTACACATGTTCATGCCGTGAAAGAAAAAAGTGAGACGTGTGAGACTTGTGGTGGACCACATTCATACTTTAATTGTGACAAGGTTTACAATGATCAACAAGAAGTTTATGCTTATAATAACAATGAACTTGATCGGATTCAATTCAAACCAAATGTTGATGTTAACCATTTGTCTTACAAGTCTAATAACTATTTGGCTCCCCCGGGTTTTGTAGCACCACAAAGACCACCCCCACCCGCCCAAAATAGGAACCAAGCTCCTCAACGGGGTAATTTTCAAGGAAGTTCTAATCAACGGGGTTTTAATCAAAATCAAGGGAATTTTCAAGGGCAAAACCAAGGGTTGAATAATCAAGGATATAATAACCAAAGTTTTCAAAATCAAGGATTTAATCAAGGTTCTAATCAATATCAAAACCAAGGTTTTAATAATCAAGGTTATAATCAAATGAACATGCATAATCCTCAAATGGACTTGGTTCTTCAAAAATTATCCGACCATGAACGAATGATGAGAGAGATGCAAGAATCGACCGATAAGAAGTTTTTGACTATGATTCAAACCTTTCGTCCCCAAGGTACCCTTCCCTCGAACACCGTGACCAATCCTAGGGCTAATGTTAATGCTATCACTACTAGGAGCGGTAAGACCACCGTAGAACCTTCCCCACCTAACCAAGGACCCGAGATTCCTTCTTCTTCGACACAACCTCCCTCTTCTTCCACTTGTGACATACCACCCGTTATGCATTCGTCTACACCTTATGTTCCACCGATACCCAAATTTTATACCCCACCTTCGGTTCCCAAACCGATTCCTTCACCTTCTATTTCTACTCCTCCTCCTCCTCCTCCAAAGGATGTGAGTGAGCAATCCACTCCAAAGCCTTCATCTCAACCCAATATACCTTATCCCTCAAGGTTGCGGAAAGAGAAATTGAAGAATAAGGATGATATTCAAGTTTCGAACTTCCTAAAAATGTTCAAACAATTGAATTTTAATATCACCTTTGCCGAGGCGCTCGCTCACATGCCTAAGTACGCTAAGATGTTTAAGGATCTTTTAAGTGATAAGGAAAAGTTGCTTGATATTGCCAATACCCAATTGAATGAGAATTGTTCCGCGGTTCTTTTGAGAAAATTACCGGTTAAGTTAGGAGATCCCGGTCGATTCCTTATTCCTTGTAATTTTCCGGGTGTTGAGAATTGTATGGCCTTGGCGGATCTCGGAGCGAGTATAAATCTTATGCCATTGTCCGTGTGGAAACAATTATCTTTACCCGAGCTAGTCCCCACCCGTATGACATTGGAATTAGCTAACCGTACGGTTGCTTATCCGGTGGGGATAGCCGAGGATGTTTTCGTAGGAGTCGACAAATTCACTTTCCCCGCCGATTTCGTCGTCGTCGACTATGAAATGGATCCCCGTGTTCCCTTAATTGTGGGACGACCCTTCTTGAGAACCGGGCGTACATTAATCGATGTAGCCGCGGGTGAACTTATCATGAGGGTCGGGGATGACAAAATCGTCTTTAACATGGGTAAACTTTCCAAACTTCCCAATGAGCCCGAATCGGTGAATTTCATCGATGTGCTCGACGAAGCATGCGAAGAACATTTTCATGAGGCTTGTAAGAGCGGGATTTCTCCTTTACCACATGTTGAGACCATAGCTTCTATTGCTCCTTCATTGACTCCATTTGGAGAAAGTGACTTAGATGAGTTTGAAGCTAGCTTAGGTCCTCTCGAGATTAACTATGATAATTCTCCCACCAATTGGGATGAAGACATTCGTACGATTGAGAGACTTCTCAATGAGGACAATATCTCTCCACCCACTCCAAAAGAAGTTACAAACAGTGATCCTACTTTGACTAAGCCTTCCATTGATAATCCGCCGGATTTAGAGCTTAAAGATTTGCCGTCTCATCTAGAGTACGTTTTCTTAGAGGAGGATAATAAGTTGCCCGTCATTATTGCTAAGGACTTAAAAGAAGATGAAAAATCCCGACTTATAGATGTGCTTAAGAATCATAAGAAAGCAATTGCTTGGAAAATCTCCGACATTCGCGGAATTGATCCTAATTTTTGTACTCATAAAATTCTCATGGAAGATGACTTTAAACCCGCAATCCAAAATCAAAGAAGGGTTAATCCAAAAATTCATGAAGTCATTAAGAAAGAAGTTATCAAACTTCTCGATGCCGGAATGATTTACCCTATCTCGGATTCGCCATGGGTTAGTCCCGTCCATTGTGTGCCTAAGAAAGGCGGAATCACCGTTGTTCCCAACGAAAACAACGAGTTGATTCCTACTCGACTTGTAACGGGTTGGCGAGTTTGCATTGATTATCGTAAGCTTAATGATGCCACTCGTAAGGATCATTTCCCTCTTCCTTTCATGGATCAAATGCTCGAGCGTTTAGCGGGTAATGATTTCTATTGTTTCTTAGATGGCTTTTCCGGATATTTTCAAATCCCTATCGATCCAAAAGACCAAGAGAAAACCACATTCACTTGTCCCTATGGAACATTCGCTTACAAAAGAATGCCTTTCGGCTTATGCAATGCTCCCGGGACTTTCCAATGGTGTATGATGGCGATATTCCATGACATGGTTGAAGAAACTATGGAAGTCTTTATGGACGATTTCTCGGTATATGGTGATTCTTTCTCTTCTTGCCTTGCTAATTTAGAACGTATGCTCCAACGGTGTGAAGACACTCGTCTCGTTCTTAATTGGGAAAAATGCCATTTCATGGTAAAAGAAGGCATCGTCCTTGGTCATAAAATTTCCAAAGCCGGTATCGAAGTCGACCGTGCTAAAGTTGACGTCATTGCTAAGTTACCTCCTCCTACCACCGTCAAAGGAGTTAGAAGTTTTTTAGGCCATGCGGGATTTTATCGACGTTTCATCCAAGATTTCTCGAAAATAGCTCGTCCAATGACTCATCTCTTAGAAAAGGATGCTCCTTTCATCTTCTCTCAAGAATGTCTCGACTCTTTCGAACTTCTTAAAGGTAAATTAACTAAGGCACCGGTCTTAGTCTCTCCAAATTGGGAGTTACCTTTCGAGCTCATGTGCGATGCTAGTGATTTCGCGGTAGGAGCGGTTTTAGGTCAACGAGTTAACAAACATTTCCAACCCATTCATTATGCTAGTAAGACAATGACGGGGGCTCAATTGCATTATACCACTACCGAAAAAGAGCTTTTAGCTGTAGTGTATGCTTTTGAGAAATTCTGCCCCTATCTTGTGCTTTCCACCACCATCGTTTACACCGACCATTCCGCCTTGAAATACTTGTTGACCAAGCAAGATGCTAAACCGAGACTCCTTCGTTGGGTTTTGCTCCTACAAGAATTTAAAATCGAAATTCGTGATAAAAAAGGAGCGGAAAACCTAGCCGCGGATCACCTTAGTAGACTTGAGGATCCGTATCAAGGGGAATCTCCAAATCAAGAGATTAATGAATCCTTTCCCCTTGAGACCTTAATGTCTATTAATTCCAATCTTGATGATACCCCATGGTTTGCCGACATTGCAAACTATTTGGCGGGTGGTTTTCTTATCGAAGGGTTAACGTCCCAACAAAAGAAAAAATTCTTCAAGGACGTTAAAACGTATTATTGGGACGACCCTTATCTTTTCAAGCAATGTGCGGACTTAATCATTCGTAGATGTGTTGATGGACCGGCGGCTTTACAAATCCTTGAAGCTTGCCATAAAGGACCTACCGGTGGTCACTTTGGTCCTAATTATACCGCTAAAAAAGTGTTCGACTCCGGATTCTATTAGCCCTCCATTTATCATGATGCACATGAAATGGTTAAACATTGTGATGCTTGCCAACGGCAAGGCAAGATCACACATAAAGATG
The DNA here is from genome assembly GCA_025667525.1 of Glebionis coronaria. Classification (NCBI taxonomy): domain Eukaryota; kingdom Viridiplantae; phylum Streptophyta; class Magnoliopsida; order Asterales; family Asteraceae; genus Glebionis; species Glebionis coronaria. The sequence goes on along the minus strand of CM046876.1, from coordinate 489,970,035 downwards.
AGATGCCTCAAAATTTCATCCAAGAATGTGAAATCTTTGACGTATGGGGCATCGACTTTATGGGGCCGTTTCCATCATCGAAGGGAAACAAGTACATCCTCGTAGCCGTTGACTACGTCTCAAAATGGGTTGAAGCAAAGGCTTTACCTACTAATGATGCGAGGGTGGTTGTTAACTTCTTGAAACAATTGTTTGCTCGATTCGGTGTGCCTCGTGCTATTATTAGTGATCGCGGGACTCATTTTTGCAATGATCAATTTGCACGAGTCATGGCTAAGTATGGTGTCAATCACCGACTTTCCACCGCGTATCATCCTCAAACTAATGGACAAGCCGAGGTCTCTAACCGTGGTCTTAAGAGAATCTTAGAGCGAACCGTGGGAGAGCATCGTGCCTCATGGGCCGATAAATTAGATGATGCTTTGTGGGCTTTCCGTACAGCTTATAAGACACCTATAGGTTGTACCCCTTATCGCCTTGTGTACGGAAAGGCGTGCCACCTCCCCATTGAGTTGGAGCATAAGGCTTATTGGGCCTTGAAATGGGCTAATTTTGACATAAACAAAGCCGGTGATCATAGAAAAATCCAACTCAATGAACTTAATGAACTTAGGAATGAGGCTTATGAGAATTCATTAATCTACAAAGAGAAAACTAAGCTCATTCATGATTCCAATATTAAAAACCGAGAGTTCCATGTTGGTAATCAAGTCTTATTATTTAACTCTCGGTTGAAAATCTTTTCGGGTAAACTTAAGAGCCGTTGGTCCGGTCCATTCACCGTGGCCCAAGTCTTCCCTTATGGCACCATTGAGTTATCCCAACCAAATGGTCCCAACTTTAAGGTGAATGGCCAACGGGTTAAGTTGTACTATGGAGAGGACATCTCTCACGAGATGATTCCATCCCTCTCCACATTTCCCTTGAATTAATTCGGTAAATCGAGTCGAGCTAGAGACTCGTGATAAATAAATCAAGCATCGTATAACTAGGTTAGATTTTTACCTTTACCATCCTTTCCACCCTTTTTCACCTTCATCCATTGTCCACCAATAAGTATAGGGGGGAGCCGAGTAGGTTGTTTGTGTGTGGTGATTGTGTGCAGGGACATGTGCTTTGATGATCCACTTTTGGTACTTTTGACGAGACCCGTGTTCCCGTGTTACCCGTGTACCCGGTTCCTTCGATAAGTTTTTACTATTGTGATTCATACTTGTATATAAATAAAACAAATAAATGTAATCACTTTAGTTGTCCCTTCCTTAGCTTGATTTTAAACAACGTACTCAATGTCCTAAGTGTAGGGGAGTTTATTCGCCCACATGCTTAAACATTGAGGACAATGTTTATGTTAAGTGTAGGGGGGCCTTCTATCGAATTTTAGTGGCCTTTTCCATGAATTTGACCCCATTTAACCGGAAAATTTTTAAAATTTTTCAACGTTTTTCAAAATTTTGATCTATTTTGGCCTAGTGGTATTTTTATTTATTTTCTTTCCTTTTATTATCGCATCATAATAATTTCCATTTCAAGAATAAAGTTAAAAAATAATTTCCCCGGCAGCGGCGCCATTTTGAAAAAGAGATTTTGTTACCCTTTTTATATTACTTTTATCGTTCCTCGACTCACTCGAATTTGATTACCGATTAAACGTTTCGACTTAATTTGTTTTTGGTAAATAATATTTTTGGAGTTTTATCTATTAAATATTAAAAACTAATAAAACAATTTAAATAAAACTAATCTAATTTAAAAAATTAATCTAATAAAAACTTTTTAAATAAATACTATAAAAATAAAACTTTTAATCTAATTACTTAAAAACTATTTGCAATAAATCTAATTTAATTTTAAGACTAAGAATAAACTTTTAAATAAAACAATTTTAAATTAAAGCTTTACACCTAATTAATTTTAAATTAAAAACTTTAATTAAACTAAATTTAAAACTAATAAAATTTAAACTAATTTTTAAAAGTAATTAAAAATTAAAATGTATTTTTTATCTTTTTATTATTTTATAAAAACAGAATTAATTTTAAAAACTATTTAAAATTTAAATCAAACATAAAACTTGTTTAAGTTATTAAAAACTGCCACTAAAAGAAAAGACTATAATAATTAATCGAAAGGAAACATAACACAAAAAGATGCCTAGTCTAATGGTTGGGGTGCTTGGTTGATGAACGCGAGGTCAGGGGTTCGAAACCCTGGAGACCATTTTTTTTTTTTTTTTGCTAATTATATATTTTAACTTTTTTTTGGAAATGAATATCCAACAGACCAATGGGATCTGTTGTTTAAAATCAGATAAGCAAAAATGTAGACCAAAATAAACTATATCAGATAATCAGTAATATGCATACTCTAGACCAAATAAGCATATGAACTAAACAATAAGCAGTACTATACTATGAACCAAACAAGATCTACTAAACTACTATCCAAAAATCCTACGGGAATAAAGCAGATTAAGAGAAAAAAATAACAGACTTAAACAGGCATTAAATAAAAATAAATCAATCATAAAACAAAATAAATCATAAGCTAATTGGGCATTAAACTAAGGCAAACCAAAGCAGATAAAAGCAGATTATAAACTAAAAACAAGCAAATAAATGTAAACTAAATTAAAACTAAACAAGAACTTAAAAAGAATTTAAAACCTTGTGTTGAAACCTTTGAGACGAAGAAGCTGCGCTGAGCAGTCTTATCGACGAATCAAAACACCAACAATATCTTCGCCTTTGATTTAAAACTTATCGCCAACAAACTTATCTCGATCCAAAATCTTCGAACCAAACAAAAATACCCGAACAGTAACCTTCTTATGTTTATTATTTTCCAGTGGGGAAAATAATATCACTTTCCTTATATTTTTATTTTTTTTTATTTTTTATTTTTATTTTTTTTATTTTTTTTTTCGAATATAAATGATTCCAACAGTAATAAAAGGAAATTAAAAACGAGATTCAAACAGTAACCGAAAACAATAAATTGATAGAAAATTAAATTGCTAGACGAAGTAAATAAAACAGACTTTTCATTAATTAAAAAAAATCAAATTACATTTAACTGGGAATTTAAAGAAATACAAATTTAAAACTAATCTAAATCTACTCCTAATTAATTAAAAATACTGAAAAGAAAGAAAAGCTTCTCAAATTACATGATAGAATGAGGGTTTTATAGGCCAACCCTAATACTTGGTGCCCAAGGTCTCGAATCATGGCCGTCCAAATCTTCTCTTTCTTCAATTTGCTTGATCAAACGGTTGTGGATACACCAAGTCACACGGATCGTCGGGTTGTACGAGGGTGTGCTTCTTCATGCTGATTTGGCATTCTTTTATTGGAGAAGTAGTGGTGGTGATTGGTTTAGACCAATTAAAACAAAGAAAGAAGCCACGTAGATGAGGACCACCATCATGCTCCTCCTGAATTAAGGGGGAATTAATCCCCTTCGTGTGAATCACACGTATCAAGTAAAACCCCCAAAAGTTATTGGGTAATTTTGTTGAATAGGTGAATTTAGGGTTTTGAGATTGGGGTAAAAAGGTGTGTCTGTTAATTTGTTTTGGGAGAGAAGGAGTGAAAAGTTGGGTGAGAGTTACAAAGTGGGGGAAGTGGGGTTAAAAAAAATATAACATTTGATAGGAAAAAGTGGAGGTCGGTTGTTAACACGTGGGGGGGTTTACCGAGGGTTGACCGAATTTTGTTTATTGTGGTGGGTAATTAATGGGGATTGGTTAAAAGTGAATGTGTAATCGGTTTGACAAAATTGTTTATAAATTGTATCTTGTTTCTTCAAACCGAAAATCTAATGGGCTTGTAAAACCCATACTTCACGTCTTATTACTTGAATGGGCTTTTGGACAATCTTTTGCAAAGTAATCATCCGTACCTTTTAGGGCCTTTGTTGGGCTTAAACTCCAAAACTAGTAAACTTAAACTCCTTAATGGGCTTTTGGGCCCAATTCCCAAATGTGGGACCCACACGCCCATTTACCTTCATAAAAAGTTGAATCCACTAAAATCGAGCACGAAATTGGCTTTGTCGATCTTTTCATCACTCTCGTGTCGAATTTTCCGGCTTTCGTGAACTTTGCACACTTTTGGACTTTTGATCTTCGTCTTCGTCTCTATCTTGACTTTTCTTCGACAATTGACCGTGAAATCCCGTGTTTTCTCTTCTTTTGCTCAATTGTACCTATTTATCACACAAAACACAAAACCACGCGTAATTCCGACATTTATGATAATAAACACATGATTAGGTCTCGTTTTTCCATGATTTTAGTGGCAAAAGGATAAGTGTTTACACACTTATTAAATCCCCTACACTTGACCATTGCAATGACCCCATGCAATGCATAGTTTTAAAGCATAAGTTACATTTTTCTTATTAATAACCCATCTCGGCCTTTATTATTTCTACTACTAATATGATAAAAAGATAAGAACTTAAAAGGAGACAAAAGTTATAACAATTATTTAACTTGGAAATTATTAGATGGAAGAAACTTGTAAAGAAATCTAAGACTTAGATTAGGGCTTTGGTGTCATGAATATTAATCACCCTCAAGTTTCACGTTCCCCATATCAAGCTTAAAAACGAGATCATTGTTATTACAAGTTAGCACTACTAACACTTACTCATGTGGTTTAGTTAATCACTTAGACCCCCTTATTCCTACGGTGTATCTCTTATATTTTATTTTTGTCTTGAATGATCACGAGGATGCATTTTTGACTTATTTCGATAATTTATTAAGGCCGAAAATAAAGTGGGACGATTTAATCAATAGTTAGCTAAAGGACAAAATCTTTTAAAACGGCTTCTCGAAACCTCATAAAGTTCATATCTTGGCATAACTCGTTTCACGATTTGAGACCTTTCTCGGACCGATATTTGGCTTGTACTTCAAACTTCAAATCTTGAGAGACGATCTTGAAATTATGGTCTTCTCTTCATTTTGGTATACATCTTCAATAGGAGTGAAAGATGCTTCAAACGTTGACCACGACTTCTTCATTTATCCTCTTCTTTATTTAGGACTTTGATATACAACGATCCGCCTCCTTTTCGGACTTGGATCTATTTATCCTCATACCTTGTTAGGGTCTTTTTGGATAGACTTCTCCATGATCTTTAGGGGAGTAATTGCTTCTCGTCGTGTGTCTTGATCCTTCATATTGATTTGGATTAATGATCTTCACATCATCTTAGGATCTTTAGCAAAAAGTGAATCCTCATGCCTTGTTAGGGCCTTTTTGGACTCGGGTATCCTCATGCCTTGTTAGGGCCTTTTTGGATAAGCCAATCTTCGCGTCCCGTTTCAATAAGTTATGCCTTGGCTATGAACTCTAATTAATACCGAGCAACTTTCAAACGATCTTGTGCTAGAAGCTAAGTAACCTTTTAAATCGTACAACCTTATTTATTGCAATTATATTTATTAACAAGTGATGGGAGAAAAGGCTCATAACTAACTCACATAAGTTAATGAAAGAATACCGAACTTATAATTAACTCTATCATCTCTCGTTCTCCACAATTTAAAATCTCAAGGAATGAGACTCGTGGATGCTTAGCCTAATAAACCAATTAAGGTCCATATGGTTAAGGATACTAGCTAGAGTAAACTTGGATAAGTAAACTCGGGTTGAGTCAAAATATTCACGACGGGCCTAATATATCAAAGATAACTAAACTTGTTAAAACCATTTTATTTATTTATTTATTTTTTAACTTTATTCTTGAAATGGAAATTATTATGATGCGATAATAAAAGGAAAGAAAATAAATAAAAATACTACTAGGCCAAAATAGATCAAAAATTTGAAAAACGTTGAAAAATTTTAACGATTTTCAAATTTTTGATCTATTTTGGCCTAGTAGTATTTTTATTTATTTTCTTTCCTTTTATTATCGCATCATAATAATTTCCATTTCAAGAATAAAGTTAAAAAATAAATAAATAAATAAAATGGTTTTAACAAGTTTAGTTATCTTTGATATATTAGGCCCGTCGTGAATATTTTGACTCAACCCGAGTTTACTTATCCAAGTTTACTCTAGCTAGTATCCTTAACCATATGGACCTTAATTGGTTTATTAGGCTAAGCATCCACGAGTCTCATTCCTTGATATTTTAAATTGTGGAGAACGAGAGATGATAGAGTTAATTATAAGTTCGGTATTCTTTCATTAACTTATGTGAGTTAGTTATGAGCCTTTTCTCCCATCACTTGTTAATAAATATAATTGCAATAAATAAGGTTGTACGATTTAAAAGGTTACTTAGCTTCTAGCACAAGATCGTTTAAAAGTTGCTCGGTATTAATTAGAGTTCATAGCCAAGGCATAACTTATTGAAACGGGACGCGAAGATTGGCTTATCCAAAAAGGCCCTAACAAGGCATGAGGATACCCGAGTCCAAAAAGGCCCTAACAAGGCATGAGGATTCACTTTTTGCTAAAGATCCTAAGATAATGTGAAGATCATTAATCCAAATCAATATGAAGGATCAAGACACACGACGAGAAGCAATTACTCCCCTAAAGATCATGGAGAAGTCTATCCAAAAAGACCCTAACAAGGTATGAGGATAAATAGATCCAAGTCCGAAAAGGAGGCGGATCGTTGTATATCAAAGTCCTAAATAAAGAAGAGGATAAATGAAGAAGTCGTGGTCAACGTTTGAAGCATCTTTCACTCCTATTGAAGATGTATACCAAAATGAAGAGAAGACCATAATTTCAAGATCGTCTCTCAAGATTTGAAGTTTGAAGTACAAGCCAAATATCGGTCCGAGAAAGGTCTCAAATCGTGAAACGAGTTATGCCAAGATATGAACTTTATGAGGTTTCGAGAAGTCGTTTTAAAAGATTTTGTCCTTTAGCTAACTATTGATTAAATCGTCCCACTTTATTTTCGGCCTTAATAAATTATCGAAATAAGTCAAAAATGCATCCTCGTGATCATTCAAGACAAAAATAAAATATAAGAGATACACCGTAGGAATAAGGGGGTCTAAGTGATTAACTAAACCACATGAGTAAGTGTTAGTAGTGCTAACTTGTAATAACAATGATCTCGTTTTTAAGCTTGATATGGGGAACGTGAAACTTGAGGGTGATTAATATTCATGACACCAAAGCCCTAATCTAAGTCTTAGATTTCTTTACAAGTTTCTTCCATCTAATAATTTCCAAGTTAAATAATTGTTATAACTTTTGTCTCCTTTTAAGTTCTTATCTTTTTATCATATTAGTAGTAGAAATAATAAAGGCCGAGATGGGTTATTAATAAGAAAAATGTAACTTATGCTTTAAAACTATGCATTGCATGGGGTCATTGCAATGGTCAAGTGTAGGGGATTTAATAAGTGTGTAAACACTTATCCTTTTGCCACTAAAATCATGGAAAAACGAGACCTAATCATGTGTTTAATATCATAAATGTCGGAATTACGCGTGGTTTTGTGTTTTGTGTGATAAATAGGTACAAATGATCAAAAGAAGATAAAACACGGGATTTCACGGTCAATTGTCAAAGAAAAGTCAATAGAGACGAAGACAAAGATCAAAAGTCCAAAAGTGTGCCAAGATCACGAAAACCGACAAAGCCGACTTAATTTTGAAGAAATAATCAAGAAAGACGGAATCAAGCTTAGCGGATTTAATCATTTGTCGAGTTTACGGCCAAGTGGGGCCCACAATAGGGAAAATGGGCTCAAAGGCCCATTTAATATTCAAGCTTAAATATGAGTATTTGATAAAGCCCAAAGAGGCCCAACACAAACTATTTTGGGATGGATTGGGAAGAAATTTGGGCCACCTAGCCCAATCACACAATAAACGAATTATTGAGTTTTGATCGGTCAACCCCCCACATTCACGTTTTACTTTGTGTAAATTTACTTCACATAAAAAATACCCACTTCACCCACCGACACATTGTACTCCACCCCTCTCCCCTACACGTGTACTCCACTTTCCCCAAAACCCAAAATAAATAAAACCCGTTTTTATTTTACCCATCGATACAAACAAAGACTTTCATCCACTCACATTCACATTTACTGATACTCTCTTTCTCTCTCACATTATTCACTTTCTTCTCCAATTTTATCTCACCCAAACCAGTGAAAAATCCACTATTCACCAAAACCCTAATTGGTTAAAAAGTTAATTGACATGGGGGTTTTAATCCCACGTGCCTTGCACGAGTTTGGGAATTAATTCCCAATTATTTCGGAAGATGAAGGTGGAAGAGAATGCTACGTGTCAAAAGGGTATTGGAGTAAACACCTCACCATCGCCACTCCTTCAATTAGATGAAGCCACATCAGCAAAGAGAAAGCACATAACCCTTCCACCCTGGCAATCCGAGGCACTCAAGAGATTACAACCGTTTGATCAAGCAAGAGAGAAAGAGAAAGAAGATTAATGGCCAGGATCTTACTCCGTAGCCACCAAGGAAGCCTAGAAGGTTCGGGGGATCCCTATAAAAATCCCCATTCTTCATGTATTTTTTTATGCTTTTCTTTATTTTTAATTTTCAAAAATAGTTAATTAGGGTTTCAATTTTGTAATTTCTTTTTCAAGTATTGTAAGTTTGAGGTTGAATTAATAAAAAATTAAGTTTCGTTTTAATTTTCGTGTGATTTTAAGTTCCAGTTACTGTTTTTAGTTTAATCAGTTGATATAAAACTGCTTTTGTTCTGTTCTTCGTTGATTGTTATTATATAAAAAAAAAAAGAAAAAAAAATAAGATAAAGAAAAGTAATATATATTTCCCCTACTGGGAAATATAAAAAGAGCTACTGTTTGGTATTGTTTAGTTCAAGGTGTGCATTAATTTCGAAAAAGAGCTACTGTTCAAGCCGAGGGTGGATTAGCTAGTTCATTGGTTCTCGATTTAAGGTGGTGTTTGTTGATTCATTGAAGTTTTGTTTGGAGTTCGTTTTGGTTTCGAAAATTGTTGATATTGTTGGCGAGTAACGAAGGTTTCTAGTTTCGGTTCAAAAGGTGGCTCAGCGCCAACCTTCTACTCAAAGGAATCATCACAAGGTTTTAATTTCTAGCTTTGATTTCGGTTTATTAATCTGCTAGGCTGAGTTGATTTGTATTGTTTGGATTTGCTTATTTATATCTGCTTAGAGTTTTGCTAGATTTTAGATTTGTTTAGTTTGCTAGATTAGAAACTGCTTAATTAATAGCTTATTTGAGTTTACTGCTTAGTTTGAAATCTGATTAGGGGTTGCTAGGATGTTTGGATCTGCGTATTAGCTTATTTAGATATCAGTTTATTATCAGTTTTCGTAGCTTATTGAATTTCCTGCTTATTTTGATTTCTGCTCATAAATTTATATAGTAGACTGTTTAGTTTGGATTTCAGCTTACGTTTGCTTATTTGGCTATCAGCTTAGTCAGTTTTCATTTAGCCTAATTGTTTGGTTTGGTTTAAGCTTATTTGCATAACTGGCTTATTTGAGTTCTAGCTTATCTGGTTTTGGCTTACTGGTTTCCTGCTTATTTTGTTACTTTGCTGCTATCACCTCAGACCCAATTGGTCTGAGGGTGTATTACTGTCCAAGTAATCAAGTCCAAAAAGTTGAGGTTAAAAATATAATTCGCAACAAATCGTCCTTGCCTGGTCTCGAACTCGTGACCACTCGCACACAAGCCATACGCCCCCACCATCTCAGCTAGGGTGCTTTTGTTTATTGTTTTGTTTTTAGTAATTAATATAGGGTTAAAATTAGTTGGCAGATTTATTTAAATAAGTTAATCAAGTTTTTGGTGTAATTAGATTTTAATTTATAGTAATTACATAGTTTATTTAAATTCAGTTTTTATAAAAGATAAAAAGAAAAAAAAATATATTTTATTTTTTTTATTTAGTTTAAAATTTTAATTAGTTTTAAAAATTAGTTTTATTACGTTTTTATTTATAGGTTTATAAAAGTCATTTAAAAAGTTTTCTTTAATTTTAATTTTCAATTTATTTAGTTTAGTTTAAAAATAGTTTAAAAAAAATACCTAAAAAGAGATTTTACCAAAAACAAGTTAAGTTGAAACGTAAAAATGGAAGTCAAATTCGAGTCGAATCGAGGAAAAACGAACTTAATTAAAAGGACTAAAAATCCTAGTTTCAGTGATCAATATAGAAACGAGAAACAGAATTGTTAATACATGAAATTACTTTTGATCTATATTCATGATTAACAATATCAGAAACAAAAAGGATGCAGTTATATTATACCATAAGGTTGAGCTTGTTTGCAAGAAACTAAACTCATGTACTTTTGGGAGCATTGACGGTGTTGCAAGACTATCCGTTAATATTAAAATACACTATGATGGATACTTCCGCAAGTGGGAGCTGTTGGGATGTGCGTAAATCATAGTGGTATTTTATACGGACGAGAGTACGTGGGCCTAAGGGGTCACACACTTAGACATCAAGATCATCTTTTATTAAGATATACAATATAATATGGCTATATATTGTATAATCTTAGTTTGATAAAAATGTATATTTAACGGTAATTAATTAATAACTTAAAAGGTTTAAAAAAGATCAATTAATAAAACTTAATACTTTTAAGTAATTAATGTAATTACATAACAAGTATTATATAAAGTCAAAAAGTCAAACCAAGTCCCTAAGGGAGCTATGGTCGGCCGAATTAAGCAAAGAAGAGAAAAGAAGAGATTTTTATTCTTGAAGGTTTTTTTTACTTGGAGGTTAAGTTGTAATCTTTACCATAAATAATCCCAAGACTCTAGTATATAAACACATGAATATGATCATTGTTTCATAACTTTAAATCAAACTTTTCCTCTCCTCTTGTTCATGGTGGTCGACGACTAGGGTATTCCAAAGGGATATTCGGGTTTGCTTTTTATTAAGTATAACTAAATCAAGATCTAGAAATTTAAGGTGGTTGATTGAAGTTTCGTGTGGACTATCTTAGAGAAGATCTAACTTGATCTTTGGTTTGTGGTGAATCGGATTTAGGTATAAACAAAGTTAGGGTTTTGTTTGATTTTGATGATTTAAGGGTTCTTGATCATCGTTCTTGTAAAAAAGGTATGTTTACTTTATATTTATGTTAATTACATTATGTGCATAGATAATCGATCCTATCCGTTGTGTTCACTCTTGATACATGTATATTAGATGCATTAGGTTGCTAAATTCCTATAATAGTATGTTCGTGTGCAGTATATGGTATACTTGTTGTTAAGTACATGAGAGATCCGATCATACTATGATATTTCATTTAATCTATGGGTAATCAGTACAAGTAAGCATCTAGGGATGTGGTTGACATTGGTGTACCAAAGGCAGCACATAAGGTCATACCATGCTTTTTAAGTATCTCTTGAGCATACTTTTCTTGGTTTATGAATATACCACTCGGGGATTGGTGAACCTGAATTCCTAAAGAAGAATTTTAGTTCGCCCATCATTAACATTTTAAATTTTTTGTGCATATGTTTTTCAAACCATTTTGAAAGTTTAGGTTTGTTGACCCGAAAATAATATCATCAACATAAATCTGCACAAGAAAAATGCCATCCACATATTTATATATTAACAAAGTTTGATCAATGGAACCTTTGGATAATCCTTTGGATCTAGGAATTTGGAAAGTTCATCGTAAACACGCCCTTGGAGCTTGCTTGAGTCCATAAAGTGCCTTCTTGAGACGATAGACCTTGTTAGGAAGAGGTGAATCAACGTCTAGCTAGTTGACATAGACTTCTTCTTTCAGAGGACCGTTAAGAAAAAGCTATCTTCACATCCATGTTATATGCATCATAATCTATGAATATCCTGACTGCTTCCAAACGAGCAACTGGTGCGAATGATTCCTCGAAGTCAATTCCTTCTTGCTGGTGATACCTCTTAGCCACTAGCCTGGGATTTTGTTCTTGATGATCATGTTTTATTCATCCATTTTGTTTTTCTAGATCCATTATAAGGTTATAACCGTTATATCGTATCATCTATCAACAAGTTCCCAGACTTCAAGTCTTTCAAGCTGGTGAAGTTCTTCTTGTGTCCATTGTTTCCAAGCATGATCAACCATGGCTTCTTTGATGTTCTTTGGTTCTGGTCGACTCACGGCGAGTGCGAACATACATACCTCGCCAATTGTATCTAATTTTCGTCTGGTGCAAACAGGCTATGAAGGGTTTCCAATTACTTGAACCAAAGGATTACCTCGAGTCCAATGACGTGTTAAAGGATATCTCTAGTAAAATATATGCATGTTTAACAGATCAACATGGCAGTATAAGACTCTCCAATTTCATGTAGCTGTGTACAAAATGGGTTGAAAAATTCGTCTTTACCAAGTGGTGCATTTTCTTCTTGATTGATGTTTCCCGAAGCATTGACAACTGTTGTTTATTGAATATTTGCGGAGGTGAATCTGCAGCAACACGAGTTGAAGTAGATAAAGTTGTATCCTTTTGTAGATGTTTATCAGTAACATCATGAGTGAGAGTGGATGACCTTAATACAACTTTGTAGAAACTAGAAGGGGATATTGAATAGTTTCTATGATTGATGTCTTATTTAAAAACCTTTCAATTAGGTTTATCCCAAAATAACCATATACTTGAAAACCAGTTTCATAGTTGTTAGGTTCATTTTTAATGTATTGACTACATCTAGTGATAATGAAATGAAATGTAAGTAAGTAAAGATAAGTAAAGAGTAAGGAAAGAAGCAACCTAAGACAAGACACCAAGATTTATAGTGGTTCGGCAACGAAGCTCTTTCTTCGTTCCTACTCCACTCCTCTAGTACACCTTACTCGAGATTTCCACTATATCCACAAGCTGCCAAGAACCTTACAACGTTGCTTTTCTTTTCGAACACTAAGCTAAATGTCGAGACCTAATCTTAGCTAGGACCAATCTACACACATCGCCTACTTCACCATTTTCTGACACAAGGCTAGATGTCGAGTTCTAATCCAAAGCTAGAACTAATCTTCGTCGCCCATCTTCTTTTCTGACACAAGGCTAGATGTCGAGTTCTAATCCAAAGCTAGAACCAATCTTCGTCATCCATCTTCTTTTCTGACACAAGGCCAGATGTCGAGTCCTAATCCTAAGCTAGAACCAATCTTCACAACTCTTTACTTTCAAGTTTAGTGACAACTCACAAGACACATACACACATCACTTTATAGTTTAGTGAGAACTAACACACAAGACTTATTGCAACTCAAGACACATCCAAGTAACACATATAACTTGGATCTATACAAGACAAATCCAACTATACACATATACAATGGATATACACATGACTAATCCAAATATTTACAAATACCTTAGATCAACACAAGACTAATCCAAGTATTCACAAATACAATGGATCTACACAAGACTCAATCATACAAAATGATGAACATGACTAGATCTAAGAAAGGATGATCTTTATCAAGGCTTCATCTTCAATATATTTCCGGGAGTGGGTAGCAATCTTGGGGACAAGCTTTATTAGGGTCTGTGAAATCAACGCACATGCGCCAGCTGCCATCATGTTTCTTTACCATTACCGGGTTAGCGAGCCAGTCGTGATAGTAAACTTCCCTCATGATTCCCGCGTCTACCATCTTTTTTACCTCGTCCAGTATTAATTTGTTGCGCTCTGGGGCCTGTCCTCTTTTTCTTTGCCTAACCGGAGGGTATTCTTCGCGGATTTGAAGCTTGTGTTCGTCTATCGACCTTGGTACCCCTGTCATATCTTTGGGTTCCCATGCGAAGACGTCTAGGTTATCCTTCAAAAGGCGACACATGTACGTCTTCCCTTTGTCAGATAATGTCCCTCCGATCGTTATCTCCTGATCCGGATACTGCGGATGCACTGATAACTTTAAGTTTGGTGGTAAGTTCACCTTTGGTTCCATTGTGATCCTAGGCGGTTCTGCGATCGCGTTGCATTCTGGGGGTGTTACTGCCGTGTTGAAGATCGTTACGACCCCTCCATCAACTAGGAATTTCATCATACCATGAGCCGTAGAAGGTACCGCTCGCATTGCTAGTATAGTTGGTCGCCCTATGATCCCGTTATATTGTGATGGCGACCGTATGATCAAGAAATTCATTGGGACTTTCGTTGAGTGCTCATCATTTCCCACTCTTACTGCTAACTTCAGTTGGCCCAAGGGTCATACCGCTTCTTCACAGAATCCAATGAGCGGGAAAGTCGTTGGCATCATTTGGCTCTTTATTTCTGCGCTGAGTTTTAGAAAGCAGTGCTCGTACATTATTTCTACTGATGAACCTCCATCCACATACATGCGATGTATGATGTGCTGAACAATGCTTATTTCTATAACTAGCGGACCATTTGCGATGTTCCTTGCATTGCGTGGGGGGAAGGAAATGTCTTTTCCCTTCGAGAATTTTTGGCTCACCCTCTGTCTTGGCCTTCGTTGTCACGATTCCACCATGTAAATCTTCGCGCTAGCGACCTTTTGTCTATCATCCTTCGTGGTTTCCTTGACAAGGTGTTTTAGCTCGCCTTTCTTTACCCTATTCTCGATATATTTTTGCAGCTGAATACATTCGTTCGTAGCGTACCCCCTCTCATTGTGGTATTCACAGTATCTATTACTGGCGCGTTTTTCGACCGGGGTGGTCATTGGCGTTGGCCTTGGGAAACTCACACCTTCTGATACGAGGATTTCTCTTAGGGTTAACTTAAGGGGGGTAAACCTAGAGTTATAAGTTCACCCCTCTCTTCTCCTTCCTACGTAATCAAGGCCTAGAGACCTGCCTTGCTTGTTGGGCCCTTCACTGGGTATGCGGATAGATCTATGATCATAAGTGCTTCGTGCTATTTCTGAAGCAGCCGATTCTCCTTGTATGAAAGACCTGACCCGCCTTAGCACTCCATCAAAGGTTTCGGGCATTCTTTCATTAAGATTTTTTATTAGATCGCTGTTAGTATGCCTGCCATGAAGCAGGATACTTTCAAAATTTTTGGCAGTCTTTTATTAGAAGACACTCGCTCTTGAAACGCTCCAGAAAGTCTTCCAGGTATTCGCCCAGGTTCTGCTTTACTTTGGCGAGCGATACAGCACTCCAATCATGTCTTTTCTGTTGCACATAATTTCTTTTGAACGCTTTTTGCAACACTTCATACCCGTTGATTGTTCGCAGTGGAAGCCTATCGAACCACATCCGCGCGTTCCCTACGAGTGTAGAGTTAAACATATTGCACCATACGGGTTCTGGCCATTGTTCGATACTTGCCTAGGATTCATAGACTTTCAAGTGGTCTTCTGGATCCGTCGTGCCATCATAAGTTTTCACGTTTGATGGCATGCGGCGTTTTCTGGTGTCTCCATAATGTTGTATGCGCCTCGTAAAAGCGTTTTTCCTGGCTCTTCTCTAAGGTTGTGAGAAGATTTGGTCATCCGGGGAATAACTTGCGCATGTATGTTTTTCTGGCAGATTATCACTTGATCTTGACAGATTACCTTCTGAGGATGAGGCATGCTTCGCGCGCTTTGCTTCCTCTACCATCTTTTCATGTTTAGCAACCAAAGGGATGAGTGCTTGTAGGTTATTAGCCACGTACTCCTCCACCATGTGTGCCTTTGTAGCAACGACTTCCCCTCCCTCCTCTTGGGGCGTCTTTCTTTTTTGCTTATTGGGAGGAGGCTGAGTTGACTCTCGTTCGATGCCTTTTTCCCCCGCGGGGCGAGTAGGGGAGTTGAGAACAGTCCTCTTGTTCTTATAATTGGGGGATTGTTCACATCCCAAGTGTTTGCCTCATTGGCAGATCCAGGGTGAGCATTTACTGATGTGATACGGCCATCTACCGTCGAGGATCCTTGACGGCCTTCATTCTTATCGCTTTTCGTCATTAGTTAGAGCTTAGTTTGGGTCCCACGGATGGCGCCAACTTGTTGATGCAAAAGTTGGGGTAGACCGAGCTTGACCCAAATTAGGCTTAATTTGGGGTCGTGTGGACTCCGACTCTCGCAACAAGTGAAACTTGTTTTAGGACCTTGCGCACTAAACAGATACTGTTAGGCTTACCGTGGGTTTGTGACCCACGATTAGACTCCGGTGTGAGAGTAAGTAATCGATTTGAGTATATTAGTGTGTTAGGGTATTATGTGTATCGTACCTTTGTGGAAACGAAGGGGTTCCTTATATACTCGAGAGAGTCCAGGCTGGGCTCCCTGTTCTTTCGGCCTAAGGATGAGATAATGACTCGAAATAGCTTGATCTTCATTATCCAACTAAAGCAAGTGTATATCCCTTTTCCTTAGGAGAATGTAACTATAATATAAGTTATATCCTGTCTCATCCTGTCGTACTGCTACGAGGACTTGGCTAAGTAATCAGCCTCTTGTGCGACAGCGGCTTACCGGGCCTTCTGGGCCGTGTGCTCACATCGCACAAGTATCCAATCCATTCCTGATGGATGCGGGTAGTACATGTGAGTCGGACTATCTAGCCCGACTAGGGACTATACATCCTCAAAATGTGTGAGCAGTCTTCTCTTTGGACAAGTAAAGAAGAGGATAATCATAAGTAAACATACAATTAAGTGATCATTTATTAATGATCGGAAACATAGAAAGAAAATAAGAAGGAGAAAGATTTGTCCAAAAAGGTTCATTTGAAAATGAAAATATGATCCACTATTTATAGGGGACAAGAACCAACGGCTCTCTAGGCGTGGTTCATTAAATGGACTTGCGGTTCCATATCACTAAGGAACCACACCACTATTTAAGGAACCGCAACTCATAGAGTCCGCTCCGTGTTGTAGTGTAGTGGGGAAATTCTATCTGGGGTAGTTGACACCCACAAGGGATATTCCTAAGGCATTTAGAATATGCCATATTCAAATTTTCATTTTCTATTTTAATAAAACATTTTCATAAAATTAAAGTTTATTAAAATATTTTGTTACATTTGTATAAATGTGAGTTTTGAGGTTAATCACTTTCTATGATCACAAAACATGTATAAGATATGTTTGCGTAAGACTTAAATGATTATTACCTTGATGATAGTGTTTGTTAAATAATTCTTCTTTCGGTTATCTTTGACGATAAATGTTTTTACACGTTGTCTTGATCAAAACTAAGAAAGATTAGTTATTACAAATAATGTTTTTAGGCATTGGTTGCATTAACAATCTCCTCCTTTTTTATTACGACAAACTATAAACTCATTTATGTAAAAACAAATGTTTTCAAATTATTAACGAGTATATAACTATCATTTCTTCCCCTATGTCGAAGAAAAAAGGTTTGCACAAGTCTTTGAAGGAGAGAAGAATCGACTTTGCTAGTAGCTCCCCCTTGGTGCTTACTCCCCCTAGCTTGGGGCACCAAGTGATCGAGCTATGGTGACAAGCTACATACAAATGTTAGTAGAAAGAAAAGAAACACCAATGTATATGCATTAGTCACTACTCACTAAATAACATGGGAGGTAGAAAGAAAAGATAACCCAATTTATGTAGTGAGTATTTGCTAAGTATGTCCAAGGAGAGTAAATAGAGATTATGATGTAAATTAACAATTGTTGGAATAAAGGTAGAAAAGAAACATTCATACCAATTGTAAATAGAGATTATGATGTCAAAAGGTTAAAAACTTAGACTTGTTGGAATCACCTAATTCAATTGTAAATTTTTATACCACAATCAAATTTTTATACCATAATCAATTTTTAGTGTAGAGTCCCACGGATGGCGCCAACTTGTTGATACAAAAGTTGTATGGACCTAGCTGGACCCGAATTAGGCTTAATTCGGGGTCTTGTGGGTTCCGGCTCTTGCACCAAGTGAATATTGTTTAAGGACCCTGCACACTAAGAACAGAAATCGTTAGGCTTACCGTAGGCGTTTGTCCCACGATTAGAATCCGACGTGAGAGTAAGTAATCGGTTTGAGTATGTGTGAGGGTTTAGAGTATTGTGTGTATCGTACCTTTGTGGAACCCTTAGGGGTTCTTTTTATACCCGAGAGAGTCCTGGCTGGGCTCTCCTACTCTTGCGGCCTAAGGAAGAGATAACGACCCAAAATAGCTTGATCTTTATCGCATAACCAAGGTAAGTGTATATCTCTTATCCTTAGGCGAATATAACTATAAGATATATCATATTCTGTCTTTATCTTCTTGCGCTGCGACGAGGACTTGACTAAGTAACCATTCGTCGTGCGCCAATGGTTTATTAGGCCTCTTGGGCCTTGCGCATGCTGCGCAACGACAATCCATACACAATGGATACGGGTAGTACCCATAGGCCGGGTTATACAACCCGAATAGGGACTATACGTCATCATGTCCCCCCATTCTAGTGGTCGTAGGTTATGACCGCGGCTACTAGACTATTATCCTGCCAAGTGGTCTATCGCATCGTTCAAAAATAGGGATACCCTAGAAGTTTCAAATTCTCCCGCCAAGGGCTCATACATCCCCCCTTTTCTCCTAACCCCTCGAAAACCGGTAAAAGCGCCTGCCACGTCAATCCACCCCTTAACCTTCCACTGTTCGATAATGATAGTCGAATACACGTGGCACAAATTTGAACATTGAATCAGTAAACCAAATTCCTATATATATACCACCGCCGCTTTGCGACTGCTCAATTTCAACAGTAAAACTTCCATTGCCAAGCTATTGTTTTCCTACCATTCGAAGCAAGACACGCCTAAGGTAATCTCCTATGAATCCTTTATTGCTCCGTCATATACAACCATGGTTAGGCAATTATCCGAGATTACGTCCACTATGACTATCGAGAAGTTAGACCGGTTTACGTCAGACTACTACATTCGTGATTACTTGCACCCCGAAGTACCAAACCCTCACCGCAACATTAGGCAGGCGCTCGAGGGAAAAATAGGAATGTACACCAAACGGGTTTGACCAAAATTTTCGGTTTCTTGGAAAGCTTAGAAGAAGAAGCTTTGGGTTTAGAAGGTTGTGAAGGTTTATTAACATCATAACAATTATATAAAACCCTAAACGAGATCAAAGCACATGTAGCGGAAGCGATTTAACAAGATCATAATAATAACACAATTATAACTAATCGAATTAGGGTTACATACCTTTACGCTAAAGCAAATCCACAAGACGAAGAACGAATCACCAATTCGGGTTTATACCGTATATCATCAAGATATAGTCTAAAGTAAGACTATATTACGATCTTGTACACACGTAATACAACGAGCTAACCGTAATTCTAGCACGTGTAAACCGAGCTTCTACGCTTTTAGAAAATCTACCCAACAACCCTAGAGAGGGGCTAGGACTAGATTATAAGTAAACTTGATGAAACAAGAAAACCAACCAAAACCCTTGTGTGGGTTGTCTTGCGGTTACAAAGAGAAAGAGGGAGGGAGATATTTTTTGTGTGTCTTGAATTATGAGGTAAGGGTTTATTTATATAGGCTTAATCTTGTACCAAAAACAAATAAAAGGAAAGTTTCCCCCTTCCCTTTTTTCCTCCATAACCGATGTCTAACACCCCTTATGGGGTGTTCCGGAATCTTCCAACCTTCTTTCTATTTTACTTACTTACAATAAATTTATTTAATACTCATTAATACTTAACTCTTAATTATTTAACGATCGTTAAAGTTATGTCTCGGTTTAATTTAATAAATACATAAATATATATTTATTAAATAAATTAATAAATACAATATATATATTTATTAATTAAATTAACCTTTTACGTATTGTGTGCAATCCCGTAATCTCAAGTTTGTTCCTATCACACGAATATTAAATATAAGTCCATAAACTTTTAGCTTCCACTTGGACATATTTCAAATATCGTGATTACATTGACCAACGTCTAGTTATACTAGCAATATCACTAGTACAACTTGAGTAAGGTCTCCTGGATAAAACCTTTTAATGATTCATCATTATAATTATCCTTTTATTTCTAATACAACATTAATAAGGATATGGATCTCAGTCATTCCTTTCATTAACCATTATGTTTCTCGTTCACAGATTCAGCAAGTTTACCAAAACAAATTTGGGTGTGGCCACACAAACATCTTACTAATCTCACAATGGGCCCAACTGTATTAAACTCCAAAACAAAATTGGAGGAAATAAATTCCATATTGACTATGAGCAAAACTTATGAATTTTGCAACACTTCTGAAAATAATCCTTATAGCTACCAGTTACGTTTAGCGTTAGATTATTCCACAAAGATGCACTAGACTCATAACAGTTTTCTGGTATCTCAAGTCTAAGGATAACTATTTATGATTTACTTGATGACAAAGATCCACAAACTAAATTCATATAGTAGGGATAAGTCCAATATTCAATTCATCGAATATCATCCAAAATCGATCAATATACTTTCAAGTATACTCTATCGCTATTTTGATTTGCCTTAATTTAATAATATTCCCATATTATTTATCGACAACGGACATTTAGCATAACAATTTTTTCATGGATTAAAACATGTAAAATAGGATACAAAATTAAGTAATAAGAATAAACGAAACCCAATCTTTATTTTATTAAATAATAATGTCTTAACATCCTCATCTAAATACTCATCACAGATTTATTGCATGAGTTCGCTAGCTAGTTGCAGCCCAATTGCCTTGGCATGCTTAACTACCTTTGGTCTATGCAAAGCCTTAGTTAAAGGATCAGCTACGTTATCATCTGTGTGAACTTTTATTAATTTGATTTCACGAGCTCTAACTTGTTCTCGGACGTATTGATGTCTACGCTTAAAGTGTCTGGTGCCTTTCATGACTCCAGAATCATTGACGAATATAATTGCAGCAGAATTGTCGCAATATATATCAATAGGTTCTTTTATTGAGGGTATCACTCCAAGATCTCCAATTAAATTCCTAATCCAAACAACTTCCATTGCAACTTCTGAAGCAGCCATGTACTCAGATTGAGTAGCATGCATTGCAATTGTTGTCTGCTTCTTACTCTTCCAGTCAACTGCTCCTCCATTGATAACAAAAATGTAACCCGTCTGAGACTTCGTATCGTCTTTATCACATTGCCAGGATGCATCACGGAAACCTGTCACATTCAGTTCTGTGTCTGGTTTCACTCCAAATACCAAACACATATATTTTCTACTCCTCAAATACTTTAGAATATGCTTAACAGTAGTCCAGTGGAGCTTCCCTGGATTCTGTTGGTATCTACTGACCAAGTTCTAAGCAAACACCACATCAGGACTTGTGCATCTTACAACATACATAATAGATCCTATAGCCGAAGCGTAAGGCACCTTCTGCATATATGCCTCCTCTTCAGGAGTTGATGCATCCATCTCATGACTCAGATTGTGCTTAACTTCCATAGGTTGAAAACTTTTATTGGAATTATGCATATTATACTTCTTCAATATCTTATCTATATAATCATCATGACTTAGACCAATTAATCGTGTTTTCATATCCCGATAGATCTTAATTCCCAGAACGTATGCAGCTTCTCCTAAATCCTTCATAGAAAAACATTTACCAAGATAATCCTTAACAGCTTTAAGTCTTGGACTGTTACTTCCCATGATTAATATGTCATTAACATATAGGACTAGGAATACTACATCACTCCCACTAGCTTTGTGATATACACATGGCTAATCACAATTTTGAATAAATCCAAACTTTTTTTATTTCTTCATCAAATCGTTTATTTCATTGATGTGATGCTTGCTTCAAACCATAAATGGATCTTTGAAGTTTGCACACGTGTCCTGGATTCTTAGGATCAACATATCCTTTTGGTTGCTGCATATAGATGTCTTCATCTAAGCGACCATTAAAGAAGGCAGTCTTAACATCCATTTGCCATATCTCATAGTCATAGTATGCTGCTATAGCTATGAGAATCCTAATAGCTCTTAAGTCTGCTACAGGAGAAAATGTTTCCTCGTAGTTTACGCCAAAAGTTTAAGTAAAACCTTTAGCTACTAAACGAGCTTTATAGGATTGTACTTTACCGTCCATGTCGGTTTTCTTCTTGTATTTCCACTTATGTTTCACTACTTTAGCATTTGGTGGTGGATCTACAAGAATACAAACATCATTTACTTTCATGGATTTCTTTTCCTCGTCCATAGCAACCATCCACTTATCCCTTTCAAGATCAAGTATGGCGGATTTATAATTAGCAGGTTCTCCAAGATCCCCTACTTCATCATCATCCTCTATGTTAAGACAAATATTGCTATTTGCGTTTTTAATCCTTGCGGATCTACACAGAGGAACTATTTCCGGTGGAACCGCCAGACTTTCTGGTTCTACAAGAATTATATCGCTAGTGTTTTCAGAAGGTAATGTATCTATATGACTCTCTTTAAGATCATAAATTCTCCCACTGAACTCTTGATTTACAAGATCAGATTCAAGGAAGTTTCCATACCTAGCAACAATCACTTTGTTCTCAGGTGGATAATAAAAGTAGTAACCCATAGTTTCCTTAGAGTATCCTACAAAGATACATTTCACAGATCGTTGTTAGAGTTTATCGCCCGAGTCACGTTTCACATACGCCTCACAACCCAGACCTTTAAATAAGACAAATATGGCTTCTTTCCATGCCATAGTTCATATGGTTTCTTATCAACCTTCTTTGTGGGAACCATATTTAAAATGCGAACACCAGACTCTAAAGCATAGTCCCAAAAGGATAAAGATAAAGTTGTAAGATTAAACATAGATCGCACCATATCTAATATTGTACGATTTCTCCTTTCAGATAAACCATTTTGTCGTGGAGTATAGGGAGAAGTAAGGTGCTAAACAATTCCATTCTCACTTAGATAATCTATAAACTCTTGACTTAAATATTCACCACCTCTATCAGAACGAAGATCTCTAATCTTCTTTCCTAGTTGCAGTTCTACTTATGATTTAAACACTTTGAATGTTTCGAATACCTCATGTTTATGCTTAAGTAAATAAACATAACCATAATGGCTATAATCATCCGTAAATTTTAAGAAGTAACTAGCACCTTTCCTTGACAAATGTCTAAGTGGCCTGCACATATCAGTATGTATTAAACCAAGTAGATCAGTAGCTCTTTCAATATTGCTATTAAAAGGTTTCTTGGTCATCTTTCCAGAGATACAAGACTCACATTTATCAAATGATTCATCATTGATATTTTCCAAAAGACCTTCACGTTGAAGCTTTTGTATACGAGTCTTCCCAGTATGCGCAAGTCTACAGTGCCAAAGATACGAAGAGTTCTTGTCAAACTTTCTCTTCTTATTCATGCTATAAATAGATTTATTATTATTCTTGGATTCATTTTCATGCATGTCTATTTCAAACACAACATTCACAGAAATTGCATTAAAATAGAAAACACCATCTTTCTACACAGAAATTCCATTATAATCAGTAGTGTGAACAAATCCATTATTCAACAAACAAGAAAAGGAAATAACACCCCTAAAAATTGTAGGTGCATAATGACAATCATTTAAAATCAGTACTAAACCCGAAGGTAAAGCTAAACTAAATGTTCCGATAGCTTCAACCGCTGCTTGTGCGCCATTGTCCACTTGCAGAAATTGTTCCCCATAGGAAAGTTTCCTTTCCAGATTAAATCCATGCAGCGTATTACAAATGTTAATACCGCATCCCGTATCATATAACCAGGAATTTAATTTGTATGTTAAATTGAACAATCCAATCATAAATAAAGTACCTGAAGCTGCAGCACTCTGCTCAGACTTCTTCTTTATTTCTCGCAACTCTTCGAGGTAAAGAGGGCAATTCCTCATCCAGTGACCACTTGCCTTGCAATGGTGACAACTCTCATCCTTCTGAGATTGATTCTTCTTGACAAAGTTCTTCTTAGATTTCGAATAAGTCGCAACTTGCTTGCCCTTATCACCCTTGCCTTTGCCTTTCTTCTTGTTCGCTTGCGGTTTTGGCTTACTCACTCTACCCTTTTGTAAGGTTAGTATAGTAGGCGTAGAAGTAGATTCCTTGTCTTTAACCCCTTTTCGTAGTCAATGAGCATTGCATGCAAATCATTAATTGTCTTCCCTGTGCAATGCATATTATAGTTTCGAACAAAATTATTGAAGTCCTTGTTAAGGGACCTATTGATCAAGTTAATAGCCATATTATGATCATAGGGTTGTCCTAGTGCAATAAGTTGTTTCATATAACCCCCCATCACCATATAATGGGCACTAACAGACTTTCCAGGAGCTTTCTTGCAGCTATGTAAAGCATCTACTAAGTCGTAGATCTCCATAACTTGCGGCTTTTCGAACATAGCCTTGAGTTCATCAAGCATTAGCTTAGGAGAAAATAACTCATACTTCTTTTGAAGCGGAGGGGACATTTTCCCTAACATTAAGCAAGCCACATCCGAGGGCTTCTTAACATTTACAGCACGTTCAAGCCTTTGCGCTTTAGAAGCTCCTTCACTAAGATCCTCCGGATAGGGAGTAGTCAAGATATCAATAGTACCCGCTACTCTCAAGACAATTCTTGGCGAGTGGTACCAATCATTGAAGTTGGGCCAGTAAGTTCAGGACGATCAAAAAATGTTTTGATCAGAACTTATAGTGTTATTGTCGGGTTGAGCCATTTCTATAGAAATAAATTTAAATATTAGTATTTTTGATAATAAAATACTTTCAAGAAAATAAGATTACCCTGGTATATTAACCATAGTATTTTCCTTGAATTCTAGAAATATATTGACATAGACCCATTACATCAGTTGATCTGCTAGTAATGAATGTACTCAACATAGCGACTTGTCGAACAATTCAATTGACAAACAATTTTCAATTTCTAGTTTATTTAAGGGATTTACATTGCAAAAAAACGTTTTGCATTGTAAACATGTTTCATCCCTTCTAAATGCCTTAAGTTTCCATATCTCACTGAGTAACATAATTAAGTCATCTAATCTGAGTAACGTAAAACTATCATACAAATTCTCATTTTATGAAATTTTCTCTCCATCACAACATCATCCAAAATCTCATTTGATGACGTAGAAATTTCAAGTGTTCGTCAATTAGGAGCATTCGACTTAAATTTTAAGGGTATAAATTTGATGTCAAAATCAATGTATAGAGAAGCATGCATACAACTCCATAGCATACGTTAAATAACCATTTTAGTATACTTTTCACGAGACTAAATTTTTACATAAATTATGTTGAGGTATTGGTTTAACCAATTAAATAATTTACCCACAACTATTCACAACTTACTTATGGCTAAAGCACAAAGCAATAACCTTATTCATTGTGAATTCGGATGTGAATTTGCGGTAAATTAACCTTAAGGTACAATTCAAATAATAATCGTAGGTAATTTAAATTTGACGCACAGGCAAGCCGGGAATTTGGTCAGCGACTAATGGCTTAACACCTCTTTCTTTAACCGGGTACATGACCGGCGGTGTGTTAAACCCACTTTATAGTTTGTCAAAAGGAGTAGGCCGTTAGATTATTATTGCAATTCACCAATCAATGTAATCTTATGTAATTTAGATCTCAAACAAATTTTAATTTTAATATGATTTAGTCCATATTATTTCTTTTTAGAAAAAAACCCTTGTTTACAACAATTCAACAATTTTTAATATAAAAAAGTAAAAAATACTAAATCATAAACACATAATAACAATTTATATGTGCAACAAATAAATCAAATAGCCACATGGATACGATTTATTTAATAATCATCAAATCTTGGTCTTTATATTCATATAAAAGTCTTCCCTAATTCAAGATTTATTAAATCAAATAATCACGTAGCACTTAAAATCATATAAACGTACGATTTTATGATCCATGAAAACATGCATGTTATCATGGATCCTCCCACAAATGTTAACAATTAAATCTCTACGGATCGTAACCATACATGACATAACAATTAATCATGCAATTTAATCTAAAAATATCCCACATGTAATTTAGGGTATCAAAACAATTCTTTTTTTTTTATAAAAATACAGTCAAAACCCTAATTTTTAAAACAAAACCTAATTTTAAGAAAACCTAAAAATATGTAGTTTTAACTCAAAACAATTATTAGTAAAAAAAATTTAGATTTTCGATAATTATAACATGTTAAAACGGCTCTCTAATACCACTGAAGGTTTATTAATATCGTAACAATTATAAAAAACCCTAATCGAGATCAAAGCACATGTAGCGGAAGAGATTTAATAGGATCATAATAATAACACAATTATAATTAATCGAATTAGGGTTACATACCTTTATGCTAAAGCAAATCCACAAGACGAACAACGAATCACCAATTCGGGTTTATACCGTATATCATCAACATATAGTCTAACATAAGACTATATTATGATCTTGTACACGCGTAATACAACGAGCCAACCGTGATTCTAGCACGTGTAAACCGAGCTTCTATGCTTGTATAAAATCTACCCAACAACCCTAGAGAGGGGCTAGGACTAGATTATAAGTAAAATTGATCAAACAAGAAAACCAACCAAAACCCTTGTGTGGGTTGTCTTGCGATCGCAAAGAGAAAGAGGGAGGGAGAGATTTTTTGTGTGTCTTGAATTATGAGGTATGGGTTTATTTATATAGGTTTAATCTTGTAACCAAAAACAAATAAAAGGAAAGTTTTTCCCCTTCCTTTTTTTTCCTCTATAACCGATGGCTAACACCCCTTATGGGGTGTTCAGGAATCTTCCAACCTTCTTTCTATTTTACTTACTTACTATAAATTTATTTAACACTCGTTTGATACTTAAATCTTAGTTATTTAACGGTCGTTAATTTTTTCTCGGTTTAATTTAATAAATACATAAATATATATTTATTAAATAAATTAATAAATACAATAAATATATTTATTAATTAAATTAATTTTTTACTTATTGTGTAGAATCCCGTAATCTCAAGTTCGTTCCTATCACACGACTATTAAATAGAAGTCCATAAACTTTTAGGTTGTGACAAAGAGATGTCAAGGTTAAGTTTAGAAGAATAAGACATAGAGATGGATGAGAAGAGAACTCCCAAAACAAAAGGATTTAAATAAAATAGACAAGGCAAGGAATAGAAAAAAACAAATGGTTTCAAGGAATGTTTAGCCAAAATAGGTAAACAAAGAATCTTGAGAAATTCAGGGTCAAAGAAAAAGACCAAAAACGAGCCCAAAATAGGCTTGCTGTCCGCGGTTCATTAAATGAATCTACGATTCAATATCGATATTGATCCGCACGGATTTATTGAGCCGCATACGGTGGACAAGAAAATCTGATTTTTGAACTTTTTGAGAAAAGACAAGACTTTTTCAAAATTAAGCAAAACTTGGATTTTTACCTCTAATAGCACTAGGTTAGGCTATGGTTGCATAAAGAGCAACATACTCATAAGAGTATCTTGACAAAGGGTGACAAAATATTTAGATAACATTTTGATCCAATTTTAGTCAAGTTTTAGAGGTGACAATAGATTAAGGTTCAATTTTAGTTTAAATTAAAGTTGACTAATGTGAGAACACATAGGTTATAACACATAAAAGTCTTAATCCATAAAAACATCTTCATGAAAATTCATGAAGGAAACTGTAGAATAATGATAATCTATGATCCTATCAAGAGGGTTGTTGTTTCTAAAGAGAGAAACTAGAGAGAGAAAGATGAGAGAAAACTATGTTTATTGAAAATGATAAAATGAACAACCAACCCCTTTCCATGAAGGAAACGGGGCTTATATACCCAAGCCTATTTGGGCTTGGGCCTTCAACCCATGGACAAGCCCATGGGTTGATTTGTTACTTACTTTAATACAATAAACTAACTACGAGCTAATTACATTTAATAATATTGTTGGAGTGACCAATACTTCTAATATACGTTAAAAATATATTTCCAACAATCTCCCCCTAAGGGAGGTCACTCCAACTTACAAAGTTCTAAACCTAGCATACTATACTAAGTTTTCGTTCTTGATCTCGTAGTTGTTTCTCTTTTCTTCTTTTTCTTTTTCGGTGTGTGAATATGTTGTAATAATCTTTGAGCTTTGGCTTGCAACATGTTCTTTTGGCTTTGACTTGTCTTGCAATTTGAGATCATCTTCACGTGAGTCTTTGCGTTCTTGTGATGTTCGCCTCTTCGTGACTTCATGTCCCACATACCTATCCTTTGTTGAATTCTTGAAAGTCTTAGAGTTGATACAGCGGAAGACTTTTGGTCCAGACTTTCTTGAATTTTGCTGAAATATTTGATGCAGAAGGATTAAGTATGTGAGGACGACTTCATCTGGTACCCCGCAATGCCACCGTCTTCAAATGCAGCAACATAATAAGACACGAATAAAATGTCTTTGACATGTTATTCTAATTCGATAGCGTTTTACCAACGGTCGGTGAAGACCGTTGGACGATAATAAATATCGTACTTATGACAGGTAGGTCTAAATAAAGATCTCCTTGACAAGATTTTACGGGTAAACCCGTTCTCTTTATTCGACCGTCCAAAGCTGACTACGAACATAAAGAGTGAATCACTTGGATAATATATATCCTTATGATTGAAGCCGTCAAATCATGAGCCTGGAACAAGTGAATTTCAATTAAGATTTTCACCTTCGTTGCTTTCTAGTTGTCACGAGTTTGATTCTAATAGAATCTTGCTTGTCACCTAACGTAGTGCTGTTTGATGTTGACACTGGAAGGATTTCCACTCTTCACTGTGAACACTAAAGAGTGCCACTCTGAGTGTTCTGGCAAGATCACTTGGATTTTATGTAGAGCCCATGGAACAAGTTTAATCTTAATTAAGAGTCAAACCATCGTTTCTTTCCAGTTATCACAAGATTAGTTCTTAAAGAACCGCACGTGTCACCTACCATGATCTTGTTTAATGTTGGCTCAAGCAGGATTTCCATCTTCATTGTAATACTTTCATATCACTCAGATGTTTTGGCAATATTACAAGAATATTGCGTAGGACTCATAAAAAATCTTTCTTGTTTTAAAAATTGTGTCCTAATGAGACTTTTGATGATCTCGTAGCTCTAGACTCAATAGTGCATTTTGTTTTGGTGAGTAGAGGCTGGAGAGGATTGCCACCTTTTCAATATCAATTTATTCAGAGTGAATAAACCGATAGATACGTGTTGAACTCCGTGACATTAAAACAAATATCTTTTGAGAGATATTTGAGTTGTCTGAGAGGGGTTGTGCATCACATCACTGGGTCAATGATACTTTGTCGTCTTCACAATGTGTTGACCCGGTTTCTGCCTAAGTTGTAAGGAGGGCTTCTTTCTTTACACCCTTTATCTTTACATTTCTTTTTCATTCTTCAACCCCTTCAATGATTACCAACACATCATCACTAGCACCTTGTTGTGATTGTTCCAGTGCTAGCATCAGTACTTGGTTGACATTCAGCTTCGTTCACAATCCATTCCCTATCTTTCCTAAGGACTTCTATTTTCTAACTATGGAATTGTCCTTGGGAAGATTCCTCCAGTTCTGGAAGAATCATTGAACTAGTACCTAATCCTACCACCCTTTTGTCACCACATCCGTCGTGAGTATAGTGTGTTTTGGGTAAGTATTCGTCTTCATGAAAATTATTTAAAATCACTGAGGTACTTGTGATATAAATATCAAGAGTGTTTTGTACCTTTAGCATTTTTGACAACAAAATGATCCCCCTTAACATATGCATAGCACATATCAAGTTGGATTTTCTATTCAGACCTTTTCATTTTTAGCCACATATGTTTACAAGTCTCCTTAATCCCATTTTCTACCCTTATCCAAAATGTTAACCATCAATATTTTTTATATTAATGGATTAACCAGTCTTTGGGTAACAAAATAAAATCAGTTGTTGGCCATAGAACATATTAATGCTCCCCCTCAAATTAATGAGGGATAGTTGTAGTGCTTGAGTATGATATATTTTGAAAGATTTAGAATCTCGTGAGAAATTCTTGAAAAATTATCATACTTTCACACTACAGCAAGCCACAAAAGCAAAATATTCACAGTATTTACATATTCACAAGTAAAAATATGGAGTTGACCGGATATAGTACAACCCATTTTAAATGGATCGTTCCATTAGCTTGTGGTGCGCTCCATATGGTCTACCACCGACTAATCGCTCTAAACTTCTCATAAGACGTCTTTCCCTTAGCTTTTCATCAATTTTCTTGATCACGTAGTTGGCACTCTGCCGAAATCCCGGGTGCCAGTCTACAGTAACCTCTGGAAGAGTCTTTTTATCGTTGAGATGCACCAGCTTTTCCCGGATATGTTTGAGAGTCCCATCACTGAACTTGTGAATCTCTAGAATTATCATGAACTTCATCAGTCCATGGCCATTCAAGTAGAAAATGTCGTGGATCGGGTCAGTTGTGCTGGTGTATGGAGATTTGTCTGCACGCCTAGGAAACACTTGAGTGCGTGGACGATAAACATTCAGCTTCCTTTGATAGCTTTCTACCCCAAGTTGCAGATCTTTGACTCGTTTCTTGATGACAATTTGACGTGTGTACATTCTAAGAGTTGAATTCAAGGCAATGATTTATTCAGAGTTCAAGTGTCTGAGCGTGTTGTGAGTTATCAGAAGCAACATGTCTTCAATATCTTCGAGACGAAGAAGTGGAAAATCTTCTTCTTGGATAGTGTAGATGTTATCGTCATCTATTTTAATTCTGATCTCTGTCAAGTGGTGATAGCCTATTTTGGGTTGAATCCTAACTCCTTGGATGTGATCCTAGTTAAAGGGCACGTACTTCCATTTGCACTAAAGGTCCTACCAGTGGGTTTCCATTGCCAACCAACTTGGGTGAATTTCTTCCCCGTTGGATTCCATTCAAGATTGTTCCTAATGGCATACATTTCATTCACATGGTCAACAAGGCATAAATCATGACGCTGAGAAAACATGCATTCATTACAATTCCAACATCTCAAATTAGAATTCACATTTTGCTTAGGCTGCTGGACAAGCGCAGGGCCTTTAGTCTTAGCTACATGATTCTTTTTATTTAAATTTGAAATAACATTCCTAGGGTGAACTTCTACTTTCTTCTTCACAGTCATAGTAGTGGAAGGCTTGATCATATCTTTCTTGTCTTGAGATCCTTTAGCCTTAGTAGACACAATTACTCCTGTAGAAGCCAAGGGAACATTAGTTACAGATTTTGATTTAGCCTTGATGGGTGTGTTTAAAATAGGCTTAGCTCCTGGGGTCTTATTGAACGGAGTCATGGAAATGGTGGGAGTTTGTTGTTTAAGTGATGCAGAACTAGGTGGGCCTACGAAATTAAGATATGTTAGGCAACATTGAACTCGCTCAATATATAAATGAGCAGCATTGTACTCGTTGTTTGTGGGATCAGATTCATATAAATCATCAAAAATGTCCCATGTAAGAAGCACATGCCTAATTGCCCTTTTCATATAATCCATGTAAACCGTTGTATTCTTAAGGGTCGGGTTCCTAAAAAGCACCACTTCTTTTGTTTTTGGAGCAATAGAGGCCGGGGCAGAGATTGTAGCTGGATTATCAACAACTTCTTGTCCTTTAAGTTGAAGTGTCTCCTTTAATTCAGCTATAACCATGTTTTTATCTATGAGCTGAATATTTAGGTCAGAGATTTCCTCACATTTCTTGTTCAGTTGGTCAACAAGTGACCTTTGCTCTGCCGCATTAAAAGCGAAGCGTTCTTCTATTGAACCAGAAACTTGTGAGACACCCTGCCTTACTTTTTCAAACTCCCCTAGCATAGAAGTAATTCTATTTTCTAGAGCATGATTTTTAATCTCTGCAGCCTCTAGTTCCACTTTCTCTGCTAACGATTCTCTCTTAAGTCTCATAATTTCTTCCTCTAATGCCTGAACCACCTGAATCATCTTGTCACTTGTCTCAACGTTGTTTTCACAATCATTTGTTTTTGAAAGAGTTTCATTATTAGATTGGTGTTCAATTTCAAGAGATATACAATGTTGTTGAAGCTCATCAAAACATTTTGAAAGTGAGTTATAAGAATCTTGAAGCTTTAAAAATTCAGCGTTAGATTCGTGACATGAATGATTATCTACATTATTCAAAGGCTCAACAATATTCACAGAGATATCATGCACATCTTCACATTTATTCACAGATGTAATCTCAATAGCGCATTCAATAGTTACAACTTGCATCACATCGAGAAAAACTACTTGTTCCAAGAATCGGTCATATTCAGACAAAATCTTTTCTTTCTCAATTAAATGTTGCTCATACGCATCATCCATTTCATGGAAAAATTTTTGAACTTCAGCCATTTCCAAATTAAGATTATCCCCGAGATCTAGAAAACCCTCTTTAAGATTTTTTACAAACGGAACGATCTCTTTCTCAAACACTGATTTCATGTGTTCGAAAGCCCATTCTCTAGTGGTTTGAACCGTTGAAGTCGTACATTCCTTAATGACCTTGTTAAATCCGGTAAAGTATCCTCTAATCTCTTTCAAGCTTAGTAATATTGTACTTACCAGTGGAAGACCTTTTGGAATTTCCTTAGGTTCATTCGGGTTGACAAGTGTAGGAAATATACTAGGGTTTTCTCTAGTAGACATGTAAGTTGGTGTATGGATAAATTCCCTTTGTATGTTAAAGCGATTTCTAAAATCCGTTTTTGCATACTCTTGATTCAGTTTATCATAATCAAACTTAGGATATTCCAAAAGCATTTTTGACCGATTCTCGTCAATTAGTGATATATACTCGGAATCGTTCAAATTACCAATCAGGTCTAAGACCAAACCTAGATTTGTTGCATTATAAATTCGCGGGTTGTGGTTAAGAGCTTGCTTTGCATCCGGGTTAGGAGGCAGGTCTGTTACACATGATAGAGTAAATTCCTTAAAAGATGAATGAAACAAGTTGTTAATGCAATGATGGCTAAAAAGGTTACTTGCATTCTTCGATCTCGCTTTGTTTTGATTACGACAATATGTAAAAACAAGCATTTATGAAAACAACAAAAAACGAATTCTTGAGTTCAAGTATTTTTAATTTCAACCATTATCGTTTAAGGTATGAACAAACAAGTAATTATCCTAATTAAGTGATCTAGGATGTAATCTTTTCTTAAAATCACTTTTTATTAAGTGTGAAAAAGTTTTATTATTAAACTTTCTTTTTAAGAAAATGTTTTATTAAATTAATTATTTGAAAATTTGAAATTTGAAAATGCCATATTCTATCTTGGTTCGGAATATCCTTTCATGATATTTTTATCCCCATATTCGAACCAATCCACTAAAAGACAAAAGGGAGCGGACTCTACGCTGGCGGTTCCTTAGCGCCTATGGCGGTTCCTTATCGATAAGGAACCACGGGTTCCAATAAGGAACCGCGGGCAGATATAGCCGTTGGATGTTTGTCTTATAAATAGTGGACCATTCTCAGACTTTCAATCCAACTCTTTTGCACATACATTTCCGGATTCTTTCATACTTCTTAAATCACTCAAATCCTTTATCATTTGTTTGATTACTACTTGTTTAGAAGTGAGTTTTTCTCCTCCCATCTTTTCCTCTCAAAGTGCAAAGAGAAGAACACTATCATTCTTGAAGTGTTGTGTCTACCTCAAACATCCATTGAAGATCCAAGCTTATTTATTCATTGTTGTGTCATTGTTGTGAAGATCCAAGTAGTTGTGTATATTTGGAAGTTGTGTATGTATTAAGGTTAATACTTAGTCCTCAAAGTATATTGGTGTAGATTGATCCTAGATAAGATTAGGGCTCGACTTTTAGCTTAGAGTCGGAAATTGGTTAAGCGACGTTATGTATAGTTTCTCCACCTTAAGGAGCTTGTTGATTAGTGAACTCTCGAGTAAGGAGTACTCGAGGAGTGGAGTGGGAACGAGGAGTGAGATTCGTTGCCGAACCACTATAAATCCTTGGTGTTTGGTTTGATCTTTCCTTCCCTTATCTCTTTACATTCCTTATTCTTTATACATGTGATTATTAGTTTAGCTGCACTATACATTTATTATTCTTTATACTTGTGATTATTAGTTTAGCTGCACTATACATTTATTATTCTTTATACTTGTGATTATTAGTTTAGTTGCACTATACCTTGTTCATATTGTGTATAAGAAGGTTTCACATATATTGTATTTTAAAACTTGAATCGGTCTATGGATTCCAACAATTATCTAAAAGAGAAATCCATGTAAAGACCACCTCTTTTTGAAACCGATAGTTTTATTTATTGGAAAAATAGGTTTGAGACTTATGTCAAATCAAAAGATTTAGATCTTTGGAATGTTATTACCAATGGTGATTTTTTACCATTTCAATATAATGAAGTTTCTAAAAGTAAAGAGATAGTAACTTTTGACAAAGCTAATGATGATACTAAAAGGAAACTTGCTAAAAATAATGAGGCTAAAATGGTGATTTATAATGCTTTACCTAAGAAAGAGTACAAAAGGATTTTTATGTGTGAAACCGCTAAAGACATTTGGAACATTCTTTTAGTAACCCACCAAGGTAATAGCCAAGTCAAAGAAAGTAAAATCGATCTTCTTGTTCAACAATATGAACAATTTGTCATCTTAGAAGATGAAACTATTGATAGTGCATTTGATAGATTTAACACTATTATTACTAGTCTAAAAGCACTTGATGAAGGTTTTTCTAGCAAGAACAATGTTAGAAAGTTTCTTAGAGCGTTGCATCCCAAATGGAGAGCTAAAGTCACGGCGATTGAAGAATCAAAGGATCTCGCCGAATTATGACTCGATGAACTCATTGGTAACTTGTTCATGAGATGATAATTTTGAAGGACTCGGAAATGGTGAAAACTAAGAATGAAAGATAGTCTCTTGCACTCAAAGCCAAGAAGACACAAAGTGACCATGAAATCTCCTCGGATAGTGATGATGAGGAATATGCCTTGGCGGTTAGAGACTTTAAGAAGTTCTTCAAAAGACGAGGTCAATACATGAGGCAACCAAACAACGACAAGAAATCCTTCTCCAAAAACCGATTTGCCAAAGATGATAAAGGTGATAGGAAATGCTTTTGATGTGGTGACCCAAATCATTTCATCCGTGATTGTCCTAAGCCTTTACGCGACAAGAACCACACGGCGTTTGTAAGAGGTTCATGGAGTGATAGCGGTGAAGATTTTGATGACAACCCCAAAGATGAGAAGTGCCTCATGGCTCACACTTCTAAAGAGGTACATTCCGAAACCGAGTATTATAGCAATAATAGTTCTTCTCAAGATGATAGCGAATTAGAAGGTCAATACAATAACTTGCATAAACTTAGTCTTAAATTCATTAAAAAGAACAAAGTGCTAAAATCCACTAGAACTAAGCTTGAAAACGAGATTAGTGAGCTAAAAGAGAAATTAGGTATGCTTGAGAAAAATAAAGCAATAGATATATGATGCTTAAAATGTGAAAACCTTAGAAAAGAAAATGAAAACCTTAAGAGCACATCCATTAGACTTAAAAAGTTCATGAGAGGTACTAATGCTCTTGATGATATGTTAAACAAACAAATTCATTCTAAGGGAAGACTTGGGTTAGGATATAACACTAATGAAGCATCAACTAGTGAACCAAAACAAGTTAGGTTTTGAGAAAAACACTCCCCTGTACGTGGTTCTCCAATATATGGGGCGGTTCCTTATCGCTATGGAACCGCCGATGGAGCTAATGAACCGCGACCAGAAGAAGATTTTTGTGAATATTCTGAACTTTCTGCAAAGTCAATTTTAAGTGAAGGACCAAAACATATTCTCATTAACAAGGTCAAAGTACCTATAATTGAAAAGTCTACTCTAGATAAATTCTACAAGCCCTTGAGTAAACCTCTAATGGGAGCTAGAAACTAATCTATACAAACATCTACTCCTCCAAGAGTATGAAATGAATCTAAACCTAGAAGTAGAACACCTACACCAAAAAGAGATAATCAAGCTAAACCACGACCTAGAAGTAAAACTCCAACACCTAGGAGAAATAATAATAATACTAGATCAATATCAAAGACACCTAGGAAAAACTATGGACAACAAAATGGCCATCAATTGGAATAATTTTCAACAACAATACTTTTCCCCGTGGGGAATGTCTCATTCATTCATGCATCCCAACCAAATGCAAGGGATGTTTGGAACTAACAATTTTGGACCCATGAGATATTGGGGACCAAATGTTTGATCTTGTATTTTGTTACCTAGATATGCTTGGGAATCGGTCTAGAGCCCGACCAGTGGATTAAGGATAGTGGTTGTTCTAAACACATGACGGGTAATCAAAGTTTGTTCTCCCACTAAAAAGCATATGATGGAGGTAACGTTACATTCGCAAGTAATCGATGTGGTAATATCATTGGCAAAGGTACGGTCTCTCTTGACTCTATGACTATAGAAAACGTAGAGCACGTAGATAACTTAGGTTTTAACCTTCTAAGTATAGGTCAAATTTGTGACAATAAGTGTAAGGTCATCTTTTCAGAATATGACAGTGAAATCGTAAGAGATGGAAAAGTCATTGGAAAAGGTGTTAGAAAGCATGGGCTTTATGTAATGAAGGTTAATAGGAAGTCAAAGGACAACTTATGTCTAGCTACTTTAGATGATAGTTCTACTCTTAGGCATAGGAGATTAGGTCACGCTAATATGCGTTTAATTCAATCTTTAGTCTCTAAGGAGTTGGTAAGACATCTCCCCACGATGAAGTTTGAAAGTCACTTTTGTGATGCTTGCAAAATTGGGAAGCAAGTTCGCTCAAGTCACAAAGCCAAGAAATTGGTTTCGACCTCTCAGTGCTTAGAGCTCCTACATATGGATCTCTTTGGACCTTCTGCTATACGGAGTTATGGAGGTAACCTTTATACCCTAGTTGTAGTTGACGACTACTCTAGATTCACTTAGACTAGATTTTTGGCGTCTAAGAATGAAGCTTTCGATCACTTCTAAACCTTCAGTCGAAGAATTCAAAATCAACTAGGATGTTCAATTGTCTCTATTAGGACGGATCATGGTAGGGAATTTGATAATGAAGTGCAATTCGGTGCCTTTTGTGAAGCTCATGGTATTACTCATAACTTCTCGGCTCCTCGAACTCCACAATCAAATGGGGTAGTTGAAAGGAAGAATAGGACCATCTAAGAGATGAGTATGACGATGTTAAATGACCAATCTTTGCCTCAAAAATTTTGGTTCAATGCCGTGGACACATCGACCTACATTCTCAACCGAATTCTTGTTCGACCTTTTTTAGGAATGACCCCCTATGAGATTCTTAAAGGTAAGAAGCCCTCATTGGAATACTTTAGGGTGTTTAGAAGCAAGTGCTTCATTCTCAACACCAAAGATAACCTTACCAAGTTTGACC
The DNA here is from genome assembly GCA_025667525.1 of Glebionis coronaria. Lineage (NCBI taxonomy): Eukaryota > Viridiplantae > Streptophyta > Magnoliopsida > Asterales > Asteraceae > Glebionis > Glebionis coronaria. The sequence goes on along the minus strand of CM046876.1, from coordinate 489,932,583 downwards.
CAAAGTCTTACGAAGGTATCTTTTTAGGTTATTCTCAAACTAGAAAAGCCTACATAGTCCTCAATAGAACCTTGGGTGTAATTGAAGAATCACTTAACGTGAAATTTGATGAAACCCCTCCTTCATCTAAGACACCACCTTTGGTAGATGATGACTTAGATGAAATAGACATAGTTAATGCCAAAGATGTTAGAAACATAGGAGTTGAAGACCTTAGTGTTGAAAAGGGAGTAAACATTAAGAAGTCTAAGGATCATGCTCTCGATAATGTCATAGGCGAATTAAATCAAAGGACCCTAAGATCTCAAGTCCAAAATCAAAGTAACTTCTTTTGTTTCGTCTCCTTGATTGAACCAAAGAATGTTAAAGAAGCTTTGATGGATGAGAGTTGGGTCATCGCTATGCAAGAAGAATTGAATCAATTCATTCCTAATGACGTTTGGGAACTTGTTCCTCCACCTAGAAGTTCGACCATCATAGGAACCAAATGGGTATATAGGAATAAGTTAGATGAGAATGGTGTTGTGTCTCGTAGCAAGGCTAGACTTGTAGCTCAAGGCTTATGACGAGACATACGCACCCGTAGCTAGATTAGAATCCATTAGAATCCATTTAGCTTACGCTTGTGCTTTAGACTTTAAGCTTCAACAAATGGATGTAAAAAGTGCATCTCTTAACGGTTTGATCAATGAGGAGGTATATGTGGCTCAACCTCCCGGCTTCATTAATTTTGAGAAACCGGATCATGTTTACAAGATTAAGAAAGCTCTTTATGGTCTCAAACAAGCACCTAAAGCTTGGTATGATAGACTTAAAGAGTTTCTTCTAAAACATGAGTATACCAAGGGGATGGTAGACAATACACTCTTTACAAAGAAGAAAGGTTCTCACCTCACTATCGTACAAATATATGTTGATGACATTATATTAGGTTCAACTTGTCAATCATTGTGTGATGACTTTGCCAAAATCATGCATGACGAGTTTGAAATGAGTATGATGGGAGAACTTAACTTCTTTTTAGGACTCCAAATTAAACAAATGGACGATGGTATTTTCTTTAATCAATCCAATTATGTTAAAGAAATGCTAAAGAAATTTGGATTAGAAGACTCTAGACCAATGAAGACCCCTATGGCCTCGGATACTAAACTTACACTAGATGATGATTGTTAGTCGGTAGACAACACCAAATATAGAGGTATGATTGGTAGTTTGTTGTACCTAACGGCAAGTCGACCGGATATCATGTTTAATGTTTACCTTTGTGCTCGCTTCCAAGAGGCTCCCAAAACCTCTCACCTTGAAGCGGTTAAGCGTATCTTTCGATACATTAAGGGCACTATACATTTAGGATTATGGTATCCTAAAGGGACCAACGTAGAAACCATTGTCTACGGGACTCGGATCATGCGGGGGACTATGTGGACCAGAAAAGCACTAGTGGAGTTTGTACCTTCATGGGTTGTTGTTTAACTTCTTTGTTCTCCAAGAAACAAACCGCTCTTGCTATATCCACCACGGAAGCCAAGTATGTGAGTGCCCGTAAAGCTTTTCAACAAGCTCTATGGATGAATCAAGCGCTTGTTGATTACGGGATTTATCTTGATGATGTTCCCATCATGTGAGACAACAAGGGTTCAATAGACCTTAGCAAGAATCCCGTGCAACATTCGCGAACTAAGCACATAGAGATTTGCCACCATTTTCTTAGGGATAATGTTCAAAAGGGGAACATTTTGATAGAGAAGGTACCCTCGGTAGAAAACTTAGCCGATATCTTCACTAAGCCACTTAAGAGGTAACCTTTTAATTACTTGCGCCTAGGTCTAGGTTTAATAGAACATATTCCTTAATTGTGCATTCTAATTTATTAATTATCTTTTCTCTTTTGAGTCTTTTCTTTCTTTGAGCTTTTGAGTATAATAAACTCTTTTTGGAAAACTTCTCTTCCCTTTTTCAAAATTCTCAAAGTTCTTTCGAAAATGGTCGAGAAATGTTTTTGCATTGTCAATTCAATCAAAAAACGTTTTTCATAGGTTCTTGCTATTCATAATGAGCATACATAATTCATATGTATGGGTCTCTCAAATATAGCAAGAACAAAAGGAAACTATGGAGGATCATTGTGTCATGACCTTGTGTCTAGTTCTACACACCCCCTACATCGATTTTATTAAAAAAAATCCATGTATTTTGGTCAAAACCTTGTATGGTGAGCTCTTGTGTGTTTTCTTTGTTTATCTTTGCTTCTTAGCATATCTCCATGACTAGTTAGACTAGAAAAATAGGATTTCCTGAATTGGAAAATCCTCCGTCATCACCAAATTTAACCCACTGTGGGCGGTTCTTTATTGATATCGCGGTTCCCCAGTGATAAGGAACCGCCGGCTGAGATAAGGAACAACGCCCAGTACTCTCTTTTTCGGGTATTCCTGAAACTCCAAATTTGTTCCAACACTTTTTGGAATCTTTGTTTCAACCCTTTGACCACCCCCAAATTATCTTGGGCTTTCTCTATTTAACCTTAAGAATTTTGCATCCTTTCTCAAATCAAAATGTCTTATTCCCCAAATAAAAGCTTTGATTCTCCTCCATTCTCTCCAACTGCTTTCAATCCCAATTCACCCAAGAACACTCAAAATCACATATCTTCTTCTTCTAAGAATGTTGATTGTGTAACTTCTTATCTTCCACCACTAGCCTTTAGTGTTCTACCTCCTTCACATGATAATGTCATGCATCATGGAACATATTGTCATTGTTGTCAATATCAACATCTTTCTATGGCTCATATCTATGAAGAGTTGAATTACATCAAGAGTCTCTTAGTCAAACCTCCTCTTCACTATAACTATGAGATCTCTACAAAGCCACCACCACCTCCTTCTGCCATTACCTTGTCTTTTATCTAAGCATTGGTTGCTTATCTTTAAGACATCTAGTTCAAGCAAATCTTAGGGTTCTAGTTCAACTATGATAAGATTTATGCTTTTCTTTTGGCTTATGTTTGTGTCTCATACATCTTTGTATGATTTATTTCCTTGTATCTTTTATCATGTTTCCTATTAACATGACTTATCTTGGATCTTTTGTTTCTTTTCCTATTTTTTTGTGTGATCTTTGCTATATATATTGTTGGGTATCTCTTCTCTACTACTAACCCTTCTATGTAGCTTGCCACCAAATATCGATACCTTGGTGCCCCAAGCAAGGGGGAGTAAGCACCAAAGGGAGCATTTGTAAAGTCTGGTTCTTTTCTTCTTCAAAGACTTTTGCAACATTTTTGCTTCGACAAAGGGGGAGAAATGATAAACTCGTCTTCGAAAATCTTGTTTTATAAGATGATTGAGTTTATGTATTGTCGGAATCAAAAAGGGGGAGATTGTTAATGCAATGATGCCTAAAAACGTTGCTTGCATTTTTCGGTCTCGCTTTGTTTTGATTACGTCAATATGTAAAAATAAGCATTTACGAAAACAACGAAAAACGAATTATTGAGTTCAAGTATTTTTCATTTCAACCATTATCACTTAAGGTATGTACAAACAAGTAATTATCCTAATTAAGTGATCAAGGATTTAATCTTTTCTTAAAACTCACTTTTTATTAAGTGTGACAAAGTTTTATTATTAAACTTTCTTTTTTAGAAAATGTTTTATTAAATAATTATTTGAAAATTTGAAATTTGAAAATGGCATATTCTATCTTGGTTTGGAATATCCTTTCAGGATATTTTAATCCCCAGATTCGAACCAATCCACTAAAAGACAAAAGGGAGCGGACTCTACGCTGGCAGTTCCTTAGCGCCTATGGCGGTTCCTTATCGATAAGGAACCGCGGGCTTGAATAAGGAACCGCGAGGAGATATAGCCGTTGGATGTTTGTCTTATAAATAGTGGACCATTTCCAGATTCTTTCATACTTTTCCAGATTCTTTCATACTTCTTAAATCACTCAAATCCTTGATCATTTGTTTGATTACTACTTGTTTAGAAGTGAATCTTTCTCCTCCCATCTTTTCCTCTCAAAGTGCAAAGAGAAGAACACTATCATTCTTGAAGTGTTGTGTCTACCTCAAAGATCCATTGAAGATCCAAACTTATTTATTCATTGTTGTGTCATTGTTGTGAAGATCCAAGTAGTTGTGTCTATTTGAAAGTTATGTATGTATTAAGGTTAATACTTAGTCCTCAAAGTATATTGGTGTGAATTGGTCCTAGCTAAGATTAGGGCTCGACTTTTAGCTTAGAGGCGGAAATTGGTTAAGCGACGTTGTGTATGGTTTCTCCACCTGAAGGAGCTTCTTGATTAGTTAACTCTCGAGTAAGGAGTACTCGAGGAGTGGAGTAGGAATGAGGAGTGAGCTTCGTTGTCGAACCACTATAAATCCTTGGTGTTTGGTTTGATCTTTCCTTCCCTTATCTCTTTACATTCATTATTCTTTATACTTGTGATTATTAGTTTAGTTGCACTATACATTCATTATTCTTTATACTTGTGATTATTAGTTTAGTTGCACTATACCTTGTTCATATTGTGTATAAGAAGGTTTCACATAAATACTCAAGCTTAAGTTTTTGAAAAAAGATTTTTTTTAAACCAACCTTTAACAAGTAAATTTAAGAAACTATTCAATCCCCCCTATTCTAGTTTCTACACAAGTGTACTAGATGTGAAGCGGAGTATTGTTTTAAAAGCAAAACTTCAGTCTTTTTAATTTTCTCAGACGACTTAATTTCCGTTTCAACCCTTTTAGACTCGAGAATTTTGAAATCCGTTTGTAGTTTTGAAAATTAGTAACGAGTGACTCTTTTTCTTTAAGTTCTTTTGAAAGATTTGCTATTAAACTTTCAATTTCTAGCAAGTTATCCATTTGGACTTTCCTAAACCTATCAAACTCTAGATTGGTTAAGCTATTGGTCAACGGAGTTAATTCCAAGGTTTGAACCTTTTCCTTATACAAAGCAAGCTCGACAGATAATGTCTGATTATCACTAAGGGTTTCAAGGACCGCAATATCCATTTGGCCAAGCATAGATGCCGACACCATAACCAAATCTTGTTGAGCAAACGAATTCGTAGACGTAATAGCTCGCGGTTGTGTTTCACTCAAAGTCTAACACCCCCAATTTACATTGCGCAGCGGAAATACACAATTGGGTGCTAGACACAAGCATCATCACACAAGATATATTGAACGACTCAAAATAGAGACGTTTACACATAATTATAAACATGATTATTATAAGTGGTGTAAACATAGATTTCAACCCAAATTGTACTGACACGATACCAGAGTAAAGCGTTTTTTTGTCCCCATGGATCTCGACCAACAACCAACAAGTTTAGTACAGTACATCAACATAAAATAAATTGTTCAACATTTAAAAAGTAGAAACGGTTTAGACCAACATTCTTCCAAAAGCCAAGCCACAACCTCCACAGCAAAGCTCCATGCTCCATCACTTCCTATTACCTGAAATACATGCATAAAACGAGTCAACAATAATGTTGAGCGAGACTATAGGTTTATCAAATCACATTTGAACACAAGAAGAAAATCAATCATAATCATTTATAGAATTGTCATACACACAATCTATATTCAAGGCAGTAATAATAATGATATTATTAAACAAACATTGTATTTAAGCTCATGACACCGACCCCTTAACCAATAGTCACCCACGCCAAATGCCGGCATGACTAGAATAAAACCATTGCCCCTCTAGGGTATCAGTTGCTAGAATACCACAATCTTATTCACGTAAAATTATCCTTCCCAGCGGGTTACTCAACGTAATGCCCTGGTCTCAGATAGGGTGGTCAACCCAGTAGTACTACCATTAGAATAAGCGGCTATTCCCGACTCACAACATCAAGTCAGAAGATAGTTAACGGCTCATGAATTTAGGGTCTTTAGCAACAAGTTACTCAATACAATGAAATCAACTCTAGGCAACATTCGGGTCTAACAATTACTCATGACTTGTGTTCATTTATTTTCAAATAGCATGTATCCCCCTCGCGGGTATTAAAATTATTAAAACAAGTAGAAAGCGAGGCTATGGACTCACCTTAGTATAAGAGATCTAGCGAAATGATCGTCGACGGTAATGGATGCCTTTCAAACACGAGAACCGCTACCTATCAAATAAGGCGCGTTCGTTAAATAATAACTCGAGAAATAAATCATACATAACAACATCAAACTCAAACTCATAAAGTCACGATAAACTCGAGAGAAAACGATATAAATGACTTCATTATACTTTACTACACATTTACTTAACCATTTTATACTTTTTACAAAGTCCGCTGGTACATACTACATGTACTAGCTTATTTACCCCTTTTAAACTTGTCAACCGTTTATGAAACGACTCGATAAACTAACTTACTATATATAGAAAGTCCTCTTACAAGTTTATCAAATGATATTACTCTTAAAGTACTTTACCCGACTCATTTTCAAACTACAAAATCCGGACAGATTTACGTTAATTTTTCATACAACCGTTTTAGCTTATTTAAACGACTCCGTTTACAAAACCAACACTCGGGTTTTAAAGTAAACTCAACCTAATAAGTAAACACATCATTATCAGTAGGTTACATTTTTCAAAACATCCATTTAGAGTCCCCGGGATTCGATCCAAATATCGCCAACAACTATTTGTAGTGCCGATACTCGTCTCCCGGTACACGATCATTCAAAACATTATAACTTCGCGCTCGTTTTGAGCTAGAAGCTCTACCTTATATCAATCGAAGCTAATAAAATTATCTACAACCCTAGGCTATAAGTTAAGCCATTTTCAAAACATAAAAATTCGGATTTTAACTTTTACTTACTGTTGTAAATTGACTACTCAAAACTTGTACAAAATCAACTTTTTGATAAAAACCAACCATGGAAATGATCATTAATATGCCCTATATCATCATACATCAATCATAACATCAAAATCATAATAAAAATAAAAATCATAAGATCAAAATGAAGTTTCTAACAAGATTTTTAGCACAAACCACCATGGATCATCAAGATGAAGCCATGCATGATCAAATCTCCTACCTACCAACATCATAAAAAAGTTGCTTGCATGTAAGAAATTCTTACACCAATATGATCCTTATGCAAAAATAAGGTTGGGTCTAGTGTTAGTTTAGCTTGATTCAAGCTCAAACTCAAGAAAAATGGAAGTTTGATTTTGTTTGGTGGTGGTGGTGATGTTTCGGCAAAGAGAAGAGAGAGAGAGAGTGGAAGTAAAAAATTTTGAAATGAAAATGGTGAAGTGTTTGTGTTTGTTTAAGTTTATATATAGTGGGGTAGGGACCTAGTTGCAATTTAATGAAAGTTGTGGCTAAAAATGTAAATAGTTAGCTAAAAAGCGGGAAATAACTATTAGTCAATTTTCAAAATATTTACGGGGCTCGGGTTTCATAAAGATACTTTTAAAAATTTAAAACGTACCTCAAAAATAATAATATCGACTCTCGACTCGACTTAGCACGTCATTTAAATTAAAACCTCCAAAATAATAAAAATCGAACAAGCGACAATAAAACGTAAAATATTTGGCATCCATCGACATCACGCTTGCTAATCCTCCTTATACTTAATAAATATTAAATATAGACCTTCCAACATCGATTTAAACTTAAACCTTCAAAAATAAATATCGTTCAAACTCATCCAAAAATTTCAAAAATAATCGTAAAATAAGATTAAGTAATGACCTCGATTTTGGGTTGTCACATCCCCCCCTTCTTAAAAGAAGCGACGTCGTCGGCGCTTAATCCTTCCTAAACAAATGAGGATACTTGTCCTTAAAGAAATCCTCACGTTCCCACGTAAACTCTAGCCCACGTCTAGAGTTCCATCTCACCTTCACAATCGGAATTCTACTATGCTTTAACTTCTTAACTTCCCTATCCATTATCTCTACAGGTTCCTCTATAAAATGCAACTTATCATCAAGTTGAATCTCCTCCAATGGAATCACCACATCCCTTTCAGCTAAACACTTCTTCAGATTAGACACATGAAAAGTATTATGAATAGCCTTAAGCTCATCAGACAATTCTAACTTATAAGCCACCAATCCAATCCTTTGGATGATCTTAAATGGTCCAATATATCTCGGGCTCAACTATCCTCTCTTTCCAAAACGTATTACTCCTTTCCATGGAGATACTTTCAACATAACCATGTCTCCTACTTCAAACTCCAACGGTTTCCTTATGTTATCAGCATAACTCTTTTGTCTACTTCTGGTAGATAACAAACGCTTCTTAATTTGTACAATCTTTTCAGTCGTCTCAAATAGCATTTCAGGCCCAGTCAATTGACTTTCTCCTACCTCACTCCAACACAATGGAGATCTACACTTACGTTCATACAAAGCTTCAAATGGAGCGACTTTAATACTTGAATGATAACTATTGTTGTACGAAAATTCAACCAATGGCAAATGCTTATCCCAACCATTTCCAAAATCAATCACACATGCACGAAGCATATCCTCTAACGTTTGAATCGTTCTCTCACTTTGTCCATCAGTTTCCGGATGATATGATGTACTCAAATATAACTCCGTTCCCATCGCTTTCTGCAAAGACTTCCGAAATTCTGAAGTAAACCTATTATCACGATCAGAAATTATCGACAAAGGCACACAAACAATCTCCTTCACATACACCGTTGTTAACCTCTCCATACTATCTGTCTTTTTCATCGGCAAAAAATGAGCAGACTTAGTCAATCTATCTACTATCACCCATATCATATCACTACCATTTGCAGTCCTTGGCAAACCTGTCACAAAATCCATAGTAATCTTCTCCCATTTCCACTCAGGAATCTCAGGTTGCACTAACAATCCAGACGGTTTCTTATGTTTAGCCTTCACCTTCGCACAAGTTAAACACTTACTAACATACTGTGCTATATCTGCCTTCATATTCGGCCACCAATAAACTTTCTTAAGATCTTGATACATCTTGTCCGATCCAGGATGTATTGAATACTTCGACTTATGAGATTCACTCATCACCAAATCTCGCACCCCTAACGAATCTTTCTCAGACGGACACAACGGTAACCAAATCCTATTCTTAAAATAACTCAATCCATTCGACTTTACCTCAAACAAAGGTTTCAACATTCTACCCAAATTTTCTGCCTCAACGTTCTCTTCCTTCAAACCATTAGTTTGGGCTTTCAATATCTCTTCTGTCAAATCAACACTCTCCAACATTGTCAAAGCTCTAACTCTTATAGACTTATCTCTTTCCTTTCTACTAAGTGCATCAGCTACCACATTCGCTTTACCAGGATGGTAACGAATCTCGCAGTCATAATCACTCAGCAACTCAACCCATCTCCTTTGCCTCATATTCAATTCCTTTTGATCTAAAATATACTGCAAATTCTTATGATCAGTAAAAACCACACACTTGGTTCCATACAAGTAGTGTCTCCACAACTTCAAAGCAAAAATAACATCCCCAAGTTCTAAATCATGCGTAGTGTAATTCTCTTCATGCTTCCTTAATTGTCTCGACGCATACGCTATTACTTTCTCCCTTTGCATCAATACAGCTCCAAATCCTTTATGAGACGCGTCACAGTACACTACAAAATCCTCAGATCCTTCTGGCAAAGATAATATCGGCGCATAACACAACTTATCCTTCAACATACTAAATGAAGATTCCTCTTCCAATCCCCATTCAAACACTCGGTTCTTCTCCGTAAGCTTAGTCAACGGTTTAGCAATTAGCGAAAACTTCTCAATAAACCTTCTATAATACCCAGCCAAACCAAGAAATTGGCAAACTTCAGTCGGCGTCTTCGGCACTGACCAATCCTTAATTGCTTCAATCTTAGCAGGATCCACACGAACACCTTCACTATCAATCACGTGCCCCAAAAATTGCACTGATTTCAACCAAAATTCACACTTAGAGAATTTCGCATACAGCTTCTCCTTCTTCAACAATTCCAAAATTGTTCTCAAATGCTTCTCATGCTCCTCTTCACTCTTGGAATAAACGAGAATATCATCAATGAATACGATAACAAACTCATCCAAATACGTCTTACATACACGATTCATCAAATCCATAAATACAGCAGGCGCATTTGTTAATCCAAAAGGCATCACTTCAAATTCTAAATGTCCATATCGAGTACGGAAAGCGGTTATAGGAATATCTTCTTCCCTAACTCTCAGTCGATGATACCCAGACCTCAAATCGATCTTCGAGTATACACTAGATCCTTGCAACTGATCGAACAAATCATCAATCCTTGGCAGTGGATACCGATTCTTGACAGTCAGTTTGTTAAGCTCTCTGTAATCAATACACATTCTAAAAGAACCATCTTTCTTCCGAACAAACAAAACAGGCGCACCCCACGGCGACGAACTTGGTCTAATAAATCCGTTATCCATCAATTCCTTCAATTGATCAGATAATTCTTTCATCTCAGATGAAGCAACACGATACGGTGCACGAGCAACAGGAGCAACACCCGACACTAAATCGATACGAAACTCAACTTCACGATGCGGCGGTAATCCTGGCAATTCCTCAGGGAAAACCTCAGGATACTCTCTAATCACAGGCACATCCTCCAATTTCCTTTCATTCACACCATCATTACTTATCTGTGCAAGAAACACATCACAACCTGCTTCTATATACCTCATCATCTTTAAACAAGAAACAACTCTCAAACGAGACGTACATTCATCACCTTTTACCATCAATACCCTATTCCTTAACGGTATCTAAACTAATCTTTCTCCACAAACAATTACTGCACCATTACCAACTAACCAATCCATTCCAATGATCACGTCAAAAGATCCTAATTCTATGGGCATCAAATCAATACTAAACACATAATTACCTAACTTCAAGGAACAACCTTTCAGTATAGAACTAGTGCTTACAACCTTACCATCAGCTAACTCCACATTATAACTAGTTGTCAATCTTACTGGTTCTCTATCAAATAGCTGACTGAATCTAACATCTACGAACTTCTATCAGATCCAGAATCAAACAACACACTAGCATAACAAGCATCAAGTAAGAACGTATCAGTCACCACGTTCGGCCCTTGAGGTTTGTCAGCATCTCCCACGACATAGGCAGGAGCAGCATTCCCAGCAGCAACAACAACAACATTGCCTCCCTGTCGTATGCCAACCCTCGGACAGTTCCCCTGCTTATGTCCACGGCCTCCACATCCAGAACAGTAAACTACCTTGACAGCATTAGCCCTAGTGGCTACACCCTTATTTCTGCAATCTTCCATCTTATGTCCAGCCTTCCCACACTTGTTGCAAGCAGGTGGACAATTTCCAACATGATACAGATTACACCGACCACACTTCGGATTTACTTTGTTACCTTGATTTCCTATGGCAACACGAACACCATCATTCCTTCTCAAATTGTATTGCTGATTCCTATTCGGTCCTTGATTATTGTTATTACGATAACCACCTCGATTCTGCCCTTGACTTGAGTGTGCAGCTTCCCACTTTCTCTTATTCCCTTCAGTAATACTATCCTTTCGATCCTGCAGCTTCACATCCATTAAAGCATGAGCTATTTGAACAGCTTCATCAAATGACTTGGGTTTCGATGAAGTAGTTTCTCCCTTGATATTACTAGATAAACCCCGAATGTACTGCTTCATTTTCTTACGGTCATCAGCAAACGCATCAGGACACAACAAACACAAATCAGAAAACCTCCTTGTATAAGATACAATATCATTATTCCTCAACACCAAATGCCTCAATTCATCTTCCAACTGACCTAACTCTTCCTCAGGACAAAACTTAGCAGTCAACAGTCCCTTAGTCACAGTCCATGCTCTAGCATTAGCTTCAACCAATCCCACAGTAGCTACTTAACTATTCCACCAACTCAACGCATCATCCTGAAAAGTAGCTGCAGCAAATTTTACCTTACTGGCTTCTGAACATCCACTGATCTCAAAAGTACTTTCAATCTTTTCAATCCACCTCCTTAGTTCCAATGCACCACCAGTACCACGAAATTGGGTAGGTACACATTTCATGAAACTAGCATAAGAACATTCCTTTTGAACCTGCTGAACAGCAGCATTACCTCCAGCTTTTCCCGCATCATTTCCTTCTGCTTGTTCATCAGCATTGCCTCCAGTCTGATTTCCAGCATTCCCTCCAGCCTGACCAGCAACATTCCTATTCTCAGCCTCTTGGTTCCTCGCAACACGTTCAGCTTCCAAAGCTCTAGCGATAGCTTGCTCAATCATGGTATTAACAGTAGCAGTCGTCAATTTAGGCGGCATGTTTACAGGAAAACTAACCAAACAATAATTTAGTAAAGTCAGAAAAATGCCTCCCAACTCCTTCCTGTCACCATAACAGAAAAAGAACAAGTAAGTATTCATATCTAGATAAGAAGAAGGATTTCTCTATCAAGATGTAACATGGATACTACATGCACCAACAACACAATTCACAAGGAATCATTAACCAATCACACAAAAGAACTAATAAGACAAATCATAACTCATGAAGGTAAGTTTAGATTGCTTTGGAAAATCTCCACAAAATTGTGACAAGTAATGTCACTACAATCCTTCATCACAACACTTAAAGGTCATTAAGTTTCATCATAAGTTAGAGTACGAGTCTACATAAGTTCTATTACAACAAGACCAAATAAAAACAACAACAGAAAGAACTAAACATCACATCCTCGCAGCTTCTTCTACACCGGCTCGTCATCACTGCTGCTATCGTCATCTTCAGATTCTTCCTCCACTTTTTCCTTCCCTTTACGACTTCCTCCTTCACTCGGCTTCACCGACACTTGAACTTCAACCTGATTCGGCACATCACAAATCACAACACCATGACTAGGAAAAGATCTCACCGGCAAACCCCACGTACTCAACCTAGCATTCCTTTCTTGCTCCCTACGCAACCTTTCAACTTGTCCACTCAAATTCAACACCATAGATCTCAATCTAACAACCTCATCCATTTCCCTTGCCCTAACAAACTCTGACCTCCTCACACTACCAACAAACCTTTCAAACTTCTTCTCATTCATCTCAAACTTCCTAATCACACGAGTCTCAACCAAATACCTCTCAAACAAAGACCTATCAAACTTCTTTAGAAACCAGAAAATATCATCATAAGACCTAGGACCTGGACAATAAACCTTAGGAATACCATCATGAATAGATCGAGCACTAGTAGCCCTACTCGACTCAACAGGAACATCACTTCTAGCAAATGCAATCCCAGGCAAACTACTAATATAAGCATCACAAGTAGGAGTCGAAGAACGAACAATCGGTCGCTGACAATCTGGAACAATCTGTGGCACAACATTGACCCTTGGAACATGACTACCTTGTAACAACTCAGGCTCTGTCTGACCAACTGCAGTAAGTGGAATCCCATCATCTAAAAACTCAAAAGGCTCCTCATCGTCACTAGCACCAAAGTTATCTACTTCCTCACCATCCACTACATTAGTCAAATCAATCCATCCATCCTCACGAGGTAAACCAACTATTATCTACAATTATAAGGGTTAAGGATACTTAAGGTCATCGTTAATAAAACAATAATTAGTATGCAATGCTCATGCAAATGTCATACATTATCCATGCTATGCAACACAATGTAATTGATGTTTATGCAATGCTCGCAAAAAAATGATATTGACAAGCACTCAGCGTACTTTCAATAATTCCAATACAATATCGTAGTATTTACTTAATAAATACTCGGGAAATCATTTCAGTTATGAGGGATACATCTACAATGCAAAACAAAACTAAAAGTGATATTACCGGAGCGTTGCAGAGGAGTTGTGTGCTTTTGAAGAATAAATACTTTCGACACCAAAGTTATAGTTTAGGACAATTTTCAAAATCGACCCAGTTCTCTATAACTTGCAGCTTTGATTACCAATCTCTAACACCCTCAATTTACATTGCGCAGCGGAAATACACAATTGGGTGCTAGACACAAGCATCATCACACAAGATATATTGAACGACTCAAAATAGAGACGTTTACACATAATTATAAACATGATTATTACAAGTGGTCTAAAACATAGATTTCAACCCAAATTGTACTGACACGATACCAGAGTAAAGCGTTTTGTCCCCATGGATCTCGACCAACAACCAACAAGTTTAGTACAGTACATCAACATAAAATAAATTGTTCAACATTTAAAAAGTAGAAACGGTTTAGACCAACATTCTTCCAAAAGCCAAGCCACAACCTCCACAGCAAAGCTCCATGCTCCATCACTTCCTATTACCTGAAATACATGCATAAAACGAGTCAACAATAATGTTGAGCGAGACTATAGATTTATCAAATCACATTTGAACACAAGAAGAAAATCAATCATAATCATTTATAGAATTTTCGTACACACAATCTATATTCAAGGCAGTAATAATAATGATATTATTAAACAAACATTGTATTTAAGCTCATGACACCGACCCCTTAACCAATAGTCACCCACGCCAAATGCCGGCATGACTAGAATAAAACCATTGCCCCTCTAGGGTATCAGTTGCTAGAAAACAACAATCTTATTCACGTAAAATTATCCTTCCCAGCGGGTTACTCAACGTAATGCCCTGGTCTCAGATAGGGTGGTCAACCCAACAGTACTACCATTAGAATAAGCGGCTATTCCCGACTCACAACATCAAGTCAGAAGATAGTTAACGGCTCATGAATTTAGGGTCTTTAGCAACAACTTACTCAATATAATGAAATCAACTCTAGGCAACATTCGGGTCTAACAATTACTCATGACTTGTGTTCATTTATTTTCAAATAGCATGTATCCCCCTCGCGGGTATTAAAATTATTAAAACAAGTAGAAAGCGAGGCTATAGACTCACCTTAGTATAAGAGATCTAGCGAAATGATCGTCGACGGTAATGGATGCCTTTCAAACACGAGAACCGCTACCTATCAAATAAGGCACGTTCGTTAAATAATGACTCGAGAAATAAATCATACATAACAACATCAAACTCAAACTCATAAAGTCACGATAAACTCGAGAGAAAACGATATAAATAACTTCATTATACTTTACTACACATTTACTTAACCATTTTATACTTTTTACAAAGTCCGTCGGTACATACTACATGTACTAGCTTATTTACCCCTTTTAAACTTGTCAACCGTTTATGAAAAGTCCTCTTACAAGTTTATCAAATGATATTACTCTTAAAGTACTTTACCCGACTCATTTTCAAACTACAAAATCCGGACAGATTTACGTTAATTTTTCATACAACCGTTTTAACTTATTTAAACGACTCCGTTTACAAAACCGACATTCGGGTTTTAAAGTAAAATCAACCTAATAAGTAAAAACCTCATTATCAGTAGGTTACATTTTTCAAAACATCAATTTAGAGTCCCCGGTATTCGATCCAAATATCGACAACAACTATTTGTAGTGCCGATACTCGTCTCCCGGTACACGATTATTCAATACATCATAACTTCGCGCTCGTTTTGAGCTAGAAGCTCTACCTTATATCAAATCGAAGCTAAGAAAGATATCTAAAACCCTAGGCTATAAGTTAAGCCATTTTCAAAACATAAAAATTCGGATTTTACCTTTTACTTACTGTTGTAAATTGACTACTTAAAACTTGTACAAAATCAACTTTTTGATAAAAACCAACCATGGAAATGATCATTACTATGCCCTAATAACATCATACATCAATCATAACATCAAAATCATAATCAAAATAAAAATCATAAGATCAAAATGAAGTTTCTAACAAGATTTTTAGCACAAACCACCATGGATCATCAAGATGAAGCCATGCATGATCAAATCTCCTACCTACCAACATCATAAAAAAAAGTTGCTTGCATGTAAGAAATTCTTACACCAATGTGATCCTTATGCAAAAATAAGGTTGGGTCTAGTGTTAGTTTAGCTTGATTCAAGCTCAAACTTAAGAAAAATGGAAGTTTGATTTTGTTTGGTGGTGGTGGTGATGTTTCGGCAAAGAGAAGAGAGAGAGAGAGTGGAAGTAAAAAATTTTGAAATGAAAATGGTGAAGTGTGTTTGTTTGTTTAAGTTTATATATAGTAGGGTAGGGACGTAGTTGCAATTTAATGAAAGTTGTGGCTAAAAATGTAAATAGTTAGCTAAAAAGCGGGAAATAACTATTAGTCAATTTTCAAAATATTTACGGGGCTCGGGTTTCATAAAGATACTTTTAAAAATTTAAAACGTACCTCAAAAATAATAATATCGACTCTCGACTCGACTTAGCACGTCATTTAAATTAAAACCTCGAAAATAATAAAAATCGAACAAGCGACAATAAAACGTAAAATATTTGGCATCCATCGACATCACGCTTGCTAATCCTCCTTATACTTAATTAATATTAAATATAGACCTTCCAACATCGGTTTAAACTTAAACCTTCAAAAATAAATATCGTTCAAACTCATCCAAAAATTTCAAAAATAATCGTAAAATAAGATTAAGTAATGACCTTGATTTTGGGTTGTCACACAAAGTCTGGGGACTTACATTGATATCACTATCATTGTTTGTCTCCTCGTTTGAATTACTAACCCCCGGAGGCTGTTCCGGATCCAGAGACGCTTGCTTAACTTGATAAGGTACAATACTAGTATCATTGGCAGTATTTGGTACCTCAACGATGCAGTTAGACCTATAGAGAGAAAGATTTGCCATAAGAGCTGCCTTGGCGGTGTTGAGGTCATCATAGTCTGAATCATATGCATCAAGATCATCGCGTTGATATGCTGCATTGTTCGTGGAAGCTGCTGTGAGTCCTTCAGTGTCCGCAACTCCTGGATCTGCTAGAAATGCTTACTCCTCCTCATCGAGCTCTTGACCTTGTGCTTGAGCATTAACCAAGTAAATCTTTTCTTGAAACCATGTACCATCCCTCTTCCTCTTTGGTTGCTTACACTCCCGAGCCATATGTCCTTCCCCTTTGCAGTTATAACAGATGATCATCTTCACTTTACCAGTGTTGTTTCCTCTTGGAGTAGTGTTAAATAGGCGTGCACTAGTATTGGATGAGCTTGGTCTCCCCTAAAGTGGTTGCACAGTAACTCTACCATCTTGGATTGTTGCTTGTTGACGAGAGTTAGAAGAAGTTCTCAACTGATTGTTTGTTGGAGATGGTCCTCTATTACCTCTTTTGTTCAACGTTTGAGTTATGTAGGCAGACATTTGTGCTAGTACATCAGTAGGATTATCCCATTGTCTGAACTCGGGAACTGGAACCTCATCATCACAGTAGAAAACTGGTGCTGTTAGAGCTACATACACACTTGAAGGAGTACTGACATGTTGTGAATAGTGGGGTTGAGGAACTTCATGTTGCGGGTAAGTGATAGCAGGATTTGTTAGTGGTTGTTAAGGAGAGTATGGTGGTTGAACACGTTGTGATGATAATGCTGGTTGCTGATATTATTGCTAATATGATGTAGGTGGTTGTGGTAGTATCAAATACTGAGGAAAGCTTGGAGTTTGATACAAGGGCTGATATGAAGATTGTTGTCCCATAGCATACTGAGTGTTGTTATATGACAATTATGGATGATTTGCCATTAACGTCAATGGTTTGGAATAAGATCCTTGAGACATGCGTTTCTGGAGCACATGCTTCTCGTGTTGCTGCAAGAAATCATACAGTTGATCTAAATTAGATTTGTGCAAATCCAGAACCAATTTAACGTCAGTAACTTATTGGCTCTACTCTGGGGGTAACATGTTCAAAAACTTGGTGTTGAGCTGAAAATAAGCAATCGAAAGATTATACACATTTAAATCATTCATCAATGTAGTGAAGCGCCAGTAGTCGTCATGAAGTGTTTCCCCTGGAATGTATGAGAACCTATCGAACAAGTTATAGAGTTGACACTCTCGTTCCTGCTTGGTGAGTGAAGTCCCTTGTAACAAAACCGTTAAGCGATCCCAAAGTTCCTTTGCTACCTTGTGTTCGCTTACCATTCGATAAATATCGGGTGGAAGAGCTTGAAGTATAGTCTGAACGACCTTGTCATCTGAATCGGCAATGATTTGATTAGCAGCCGTTAATTCATGAAATAACCTTGGCCGAGTCACATTGTCTACAGTAATTTCGCCCCAATCGAGTGGTCCTTTCTCAATGGATTAAACCATAAGTCTCTCACTGGGTCTACCCATAATATAAGACCTCATGCGACCTTGCCATGATTCAAATAGCTCTTTGATAAGCAATGGTGGACGGGTGTCGGTACCCGAGATGATAGAAAGATCGGTAAGCGATGTCATTGTCGGCATAAATGAATGAGGATTCATTTTTGATCACTTGAAGGAAAAAGATTATCTTTTGATCGAGCAGTGAAGTAAGGTTATGAAAAATGTTGTTGTTGATGTAGTTCGTGTGTTGATGTAATAATGTTAAAATCCTCTAATAATCCTTGAAAAGTCTGAAAAGTCTTCTAAGTTAACCAAATTAGAAAACAGTCTTCACTTTCAGAATAAATCACTATTTTTGGATAAACCAGATATTCGGAATAAACCACTGTTTTCGGATTAAGCACTATGTTTGGAATAAACCAGATATTCGAAAAAATCATATATTCGGAATAAACCATTGTTTTCGGATAAAGCACTATTTTCAGAATAAACCAGATATTCGAAAAAAATCAGATATTCGGAATAAATGATATTTTCGGATAACTTTTGATATTCGGAATGACACAGATCTTCGGATAATTGCACAGATTTTCGGAATAATCAGATTTACGGAATAAGTGGACCAATTCGGAATAATTGAAGGGTTTCGTATAAACAAGGAAGATTGATCTTCAGATAAACTCAATATCTTCGGATAAAGGAAGGAAGTATTGCTTTTCGGAATAACTTGTTAATGTGAGTTTCGAAATTCTAAACCCTGTTCCGAAAGTGGACTTTCGGAAACACCTTAAAACCGTCTTCCGAAAATAGAATATCGCCAAAAATCAATCCTAATAATACCCAATTTTTTGCAACCGTATTCCAATGAAACACCACACGAATCAATTTTTTTTAATGATTTCTATCAAAACACATAAACCAAATCACTACCACAACTATCTAGTTGATTTGTTTACAAAGCTAAATGATATGAGTGATTTTACTCATATCATTTGTATCTTAAAATGGACAATAAATGCATAAATATTATGAAAATGCCTTGTATATGTGTTGTTTTGTTGTTTCATGTGTGTAGGTACCAAGATTACAAAAATCAGCAAAAACTGACACAAGATTGAAGAAAAGATCGAGAAGCCACAAATCAAGTCCGTTTTAGTGAATTTAACTGAATAAAATATATTGGGCCTTGGTGGGTCCCACAAATGCTTAATGGGCCTGAAAAGCTCATTATTATTGCAAATGATGTGTAAAAAACCCAAGACATGAAGTTTTGTGTCAAGCCCAAAGTGAAATGTATGAGACGAATGGAGTATGGTCTATCAAAAGTCCAAAGCCTATGAAGCATAAATAAAATGTTTGGAAAGTCTTTATAAATTCACAATCTGTTGACAATTACTCACAAACGTGTTTACACACGTGATTTACTTTCACACCACTCAAACCTTTCGTTACTTCCAAAGTCCCTTCTTTCTCCTTCCTCCACAAATAAAACCAGTAACATTTTTTTACCCTAACAACTATTCCCTTAAAACCCTAGTTCATTAAAACATAAAATTAAATGGGGCTTTTTGTTCACTCGTTTGATTCACACGAGTTGTAGATAAATTCCCCTTTGATTTCGGAGATAGAAGATGGAGGATGCAAGTGACGTGTCCCTTTATTACTGGTTGTGACAACACATCTCTCCCATTCCACCAATTAGATGGAGACAGCTCATCATAGAACTAGCACAACTAGCACACTCGGATGCCATGTTGGCGATCCGTGTGCTAGTTGTCTCATCTCAACCCTTGGATGAAAACAAGAAAGAGAGAGAAGGAAAAAGATGTTGAATGGATGGCCTTGATTGAGTCTCGTCTCCAACAAACTCCACACCTCACCCTATGGATTCAGCTATAAATACCCATTCCTTTTTCTGTATTTGGTATCCAATTTTATTTTTCAATGTTATAATGTTAAATTAGTTTTAGGTTTAATTTTGAAATTTCTTCCTTTAAAAGTATTGTAAGTTTTCTTGGTTATTAATAAATAAAGTGATTGGAGCATTTTCTTTGGTTTACTTACTGTTTGCATTTACTATTGCATTTTTATTCTTGAAACTGATTTGATATTATAATGATAAATGTTATTTGATGAAAGTAATTAATAGTTTTACTCAAATTACTAAAAGTAAATATTGGAGATGAACTTTCCTACTGAAAGTTTATAAAAAAAAGGGAGAAACTCGAATGGTATTTGATGTCCGTGGGATGATGTATAATGGTGTTTTCATTTCGGTTCAAAGGTAGCACAGCGCTAACCTTCTGCTCAACGCGATCGTCAAAAGGTTTCAATCCTTGTTACTTTTATGTCATTTACATGTTATTGAATAAATCTGCTTTTATTATTGTTAGTTGAATATGTGATATTGCACTGTTGTTTAATCAGTAGAGTATTGATGATTAGATGTTTTAGACTAATTTCTGTAATTAACCTTTAATGGAGCTGTTTGGATTGTTTGTTTAGTAATAATCTGCTAATGTATCCGTTCGTCTTGGTTTCGATTGGTATTTTACTTGCTAGTCAGTAACTGCTTATTAAGAGTAGTTTTGATTTTCATGTTTCTTATATAATTTAAGTTGCTGCTTGGATCTAGTTATGTGTTGATTAGGTTTGATTAAGAGAGTGTAGTTAATATTTGCTATCATTAGTCCTTGCGAGATCTTGCTTTTATTCGCTGCTGCTACTATCTGTTATTGATATATAATTCATTAGTGATGTTGATTAGTTTTAGATCATTGCTGTAATTTCTTAAATGCCACCCTTTAGAGTTTTAGATTATTACAGTTCTTGATTCACTCTTTCAAACGAAGTCGCTTAGTTTTTGTTGTCAGATGATGTTTTGACCAGTTATACTGTTTAACAGCTAGATAATGTGTTTGTTAGCTGCCTTATTTGCTTAACTAGCATCTTGATTTACTCTACTTACTTTCGTTTCATGCTCATGTTTGTTCGAGATTGATTATTGCTGAATTTTCAGTATAAGTTGCTTTCTTATTTGTCATGATTGGTTAGCCTATTTTTTTTACATTTTGTGAGTTGCATGATAACTATCAGATTCATTAATCTGATAGTTCACAAGCTGTTTTACTAATCAGCTTTCAAAAAGTCTAGCAAACAAGTCATTCCTGTGACTTGTTAAAGTTTGCTGCCAAAAAAATAAATAACATCTTAAAAATATGTCCCCCTTGGGGATCGAACTCGTGACCTCACAGTTCAAGGTCCAATGTCTCAACCACTGGGCTAGTTACTCTTATTTGTTAAAGTAATACTGAGTTTAGCTTATAGACGTTTAGTTAAAGCTGTATTTTTTTATATAGACGTTTACTTTGTTATCTTTTTAATTTTATCATTTACAAATAAAATATCATATAGTCTTATTACATTATTTTTAAATTTTAATTAAATAAATAAAGTTTTCAAATAATAAATAAAACAAATAAAAAATGTTTTATAAATTTTAGAAAGTTCATTAGTTAAGTTTTAATTAAATTCGTTTTTAAATAATTTTTGTTTAAGTAGATTTATTTTGTTAAAGTAAAAGTTAATTTTAAATTAGATCTAATTAATTTTTAGAAGTAGAATAATTTTAATAGATTTAAAATTAGTGTAAAAGTTATTTTAATAAAATAGATTAATTTTTATAGATCGTTAAATAGTTTAATTTTTAAATACTTTTAAATTTTAAGTAATTGTGTTTAGATTTAACAAATTTGGGGTTTACGATTCATGCACTTTAGGAAAAAATTTAAATTTTAAATTGGTAGATTTAATTTTTAGTTTAAAAACCGAAAAACAATTCGAATCAATTGTCCAAATCGATACAAAACGTCTCAAATTCATAAGATCTTCGTGTACAACGAACTTGGTTCACCCACGTGTTTAATTGAATTCGTCTTTGGTAATTTTAGACTATTACTTTTTCCTAAAGGTAATTTTCTAATTTACCCTATAACGTATCTAATTATCACTATACTATCACGATCACATCACTAAACCATAAAATCACAAAAGTTTCAAGATTTGAGATTAACTATCCTAAAACCCACTAACACAATCCAAAACTAAAGAAAAACACGAATCAAAACCTTAAATCACCCCATGGCTCTTGATACCAATTGTAGAATAATGATAATCTATGATCCTATCAAGAGGGTTGTTGTTTCTAGAGAGAGAAACTAGAGAGAGAAACTAGAGAGAGAAAGATGAGAGAAAACTATGTTTATTAAAAATGATAAAATGAACAACCAACCCCTTTCCATGCAGGAAAGGGGGCTTATATACCCAAGCCTATGTGGGCTTGGGCCTTCAACCCATGGACAAGCTCATGGGTTGGTTTGTTACTTACTTTAATACAATATACTAACTACGATCTAATTACATTTATTGTTGGAGTGACCGATACTTCTAATATACGTTAAAAACGTATTTCCAACAGAAACAAAGTACAAGAAATGAAATACAACTAACTAATACAATAGCTAGCTATTCTAATCTTGAATTAGCAATCTTCTTAGGCTTGTTTTTCTTGAAAATATATTTTTAGAAAATATCATCATTCATCTCTTAGGAGGAGAAGGATTGATGAACAAAGTTAACAAGAATTCTTGTAACCTTGCATGGAGCCCAAACATTCCATCCTTAGGTTTTGGATGATGTAGTTGTTATAAAGACAACATGGGAAATTAACACCATGTGCCTCATGAAAATCGAAGAAGAATGGATCCCCAATCATCCTAGAGATGGGAACACACAAAATTAGAGTGTTAGGAGAAGGAGGAGGCATGGTGTCCAATGGTGATTTGGGTGAATTTGGTGTAAAGGATGAGGTTGGCAAAGGCTCAACAAAGTCATTCACAAAGGAAATGCTTTGGAGTGGTGTAGGGTTCACATCCAAAAGAGGACTTGGAGTGAATGGTGAGGACAACTCATTCATCCTAGATTATAATGAAGAGGAGGTATAACCATGTGGGTGGTTGGTACCATGAGTTGAACTAGTCTTGTATGGAGCAAGAGGTGGTGAAGGTGATGAAGAAATAAGAATAGGAGTAATCTCATTCCTGGGTGTAAGAAAAGATGAAGCACCTTGTTTAGGTGACTTAATCTGGATCTTAAGGTTTCTTTTGGTGGAAGAGTGTTTGGAGGAGTTTGAGGATCTTGTGGATACCAGGGTTGTATGTTTAGGCTTAGAAAGCTTAGAGGATGAAGAAGAAGAACAGCCAATGGTGGTTTAAGAAGAGGATGGGATGATCCAAAATGGTAATGTGTTAAAAATGATTTAGGTGAATAATGAAATTTGCTAGGCTTAATTGGGTAAAAGATGGTTTTTAGCAAAAGTTTTATCCATGTTTACAAAGATTTAGAGAAAACAATGTAAAGCAGAGATTCTGTCGAAGTTCCAACCCGCGGTTCCCTAAATAAACCTACGGTTCAATATCAATAAGGAACCACCTGGTTTTATTGATCCGCGGACAGAACCTCACCAAAATGTGACTTCCAGGAATTTTCACAAGCCTGTATTTTAAATCTTAGTTTATCAAGCCAAAATAGATTACCAACCAAAATCTAAATAGCTAACTAACACATAATAGCACAAAGTCATGTAAATTGAAAGTTCAATAACATGAAACAAGCATAGCATTAAAATATTAATCAATCCAAACACATAGTACTAGTTATGACAAACAAAAGTCTAATGCAAAAGAAAGAACAAGTCTAAATAAAATGTTCAACATTAAACCAAGCTTATTGAGCATACTCCCCATAGCCTTAAAAGCACCTCTTGACTCCGTACGATGCTCGTACAACTCCCCTCGGGTTTGTAGGTTAGAACGGTAATCATCCTCTAGGTTGAAATTGGGAGGAGGTTGACTCGATGAAAGAGAAAGAGGATGATGTATATGGTCTAACCCATCCATGAAAGTGTTCAAAGATGGGGTGGAGTCACTCGTAGAACCGAAGTTTGTACTAGTTCCAACACCATCACCATCACTTGATGATGAGGAAACTTCCTCATTTTTAGATTCTCGTAGATCATCTATATGCGTCCCTCGATCACTCCAAACCTTTCGTGGACGCACCCTTTGGATGGGATACATCACGGGGTCGGCGTGCACATAAGTAGAGAGACCAAGGCCGGGATAGTCAAGATCAACCCTTTTAAAAAGGTGAGTGAGGAGCATAGCATATGGAATATTAGCTTTTGGTTTGGTGAGGACGTAATTGATCCGTCCTGTGATGAAGTATGCAAGATTGTAATCAGTGGAAAGGCAAATGCAACACATCATGTGAGACATATAAGCTTGAACATGATCCCGGTTTCCATCGTGACAAAATAAATTATCCCTAATGATGTCGGCCCAAGGGACCATACAGTCATTAAGATCGCTTATGAGTATCTCATAATGTTTCAAAGCACGTTTCTTAGAATGGATGCTACGTACAACGGGTCGATCACGTCCTTTAGTGATGAGATCAAGGATGAGGTCTAAGTCCGTCACTTTGGTGTCATATGGAGGAGTGTCAACACAAGTATTCAAGGAGTCATTTTTCCGTGAATCCATGAACCGGCATTGACCTTTATATGGCACCTTAAGTGCCTTACCGAATTCCTCGAGAGAGTAAGTAATGGGTAGACCAAGAATGGAGAACCTAACAAACATTCCATCGTCATTAACTAGAAGGGACTAAGTACTAAAGAACTCTAAGAGGAATTGGGGATAAATAAGCTCATCGATGTCTAGCATACAATCGAACTTGTTATAACTGAACATTTATCTAGTGTATTCATATCCTTCAATGTCCCCATAGACAACCTCACCCTCATGAAAGTAAAGTTTTTGAAGTAAACGAAGGTTGTTACCAAGAGTTACAGATTCACACGAATCGGCAAGATTAGGCATGTAGCATTTAGTGTCTCGATGGTCCTTTTGATAAACCGAAGGCATGATTGAGTACCTATATTAAACCTAAATATTTCCACAATCACTTTTATGTTACATATTAGGTAAAAATTAAAATCACAAGAATGTGCTTAATCAATTAGTTGACTAACCAAAGGATTAATCCTTATCGTTCTTATGTTTACAATGTAACAATTTCATTTTTGACAAAAGCATATGAGCTATGTGAAGCAAACATGAAGCTGAACATTGGTTTTTCAAAATTTGTTTTTAGGTAAACATTAACAATGAAATTGCCAATGTGTTCAAGGGTTCATATCAATTCCATCATTAAACCAAATTAATTTGATTAAAATTCGGATTTGTTCTATAAGTGGGTTTTAGTGAAATCGCAAGCAATTCGAACCTAAAGAATCATAGCACTAAAACTATGTGAACCAACATTCCTAATTTGGTTCTAATTCATATTAATTTCAAAAATCCCCAATTATGAAACAAATTGATTGAAATTGAATAAAGATACTTACAGTTAATTGATGTTGGATGAAGGATGAGTAAAAACCTTATCTTGGAATCAATTAATCTCAGTGATTTTGAATCTTTTAAAACTTGTTATTGGAGGTTTTATTATAGTTCCCGTCGCCACAGTAAAGAAGGAAGGAGATGGTATTTTTGGAAAAGTGAAATTTAATAAAACCTGAATATTTTAAGCTCAGTGGGCCGCGGTTCAATATATATATATATATATATATATAGAACCACGCCTTAGCACCACCCTATTTAAGGAACCGCCGACAGAGCTACATTTAAAACCATGAAAATGAAAGAAATTTTTCAAACCAAGTTTTTCTAAAATACTTAAAATATATATTAAGCCTTTTGGAAATCATTGGACCACTTCAATACTAGGTTACAATTCCTTAATGAAGGATTACAAGTTAAATCGAGACGAAAAAGACTGAATTAGATCGATACGAAAAAAAGACTACTCGTAAGAAAAGAGAAAGAAGAGAGAAACCAAGAGGGATGAATCAAGGACAAGTATCGATGCTCAAGAGATGAATGACAATCTTTAAGTTGTAGAAACGAAGAATTTGTGTCATATATAGTGGTTTAAGATATGCCTTTCTAGCGTAAGACAAAATGGCTTTGGTCATGTCTTAAACTTTTACAAAACATGAGCAAAAGTAATCACTTTATCTCTCATGTGATCGAAAAAATATCATTGTTTAGGGTTACAATGATAATATCCTTGGAATATTTCAATTTCAAATGTGTAGTATCCTAACTACAACATATGATGTAGTTTGGTATCTCAAAGGATTAATCAATCAACTAAGAGATGAGCTCAATTGTACATACTACACATGATATAGGGCCTACTAATCGTACAAGTTGCAAACCATAAAAATCATGCTTGATATTATACGCTACAACTAACTCACACTATAACACCTAAGTGAGTAAAGTATCCAAGACCATGAAGGCCTGAGAGGGTAAAGGAATAGAATCACATACCATAAACAAATGTCAAGGAAAGGATACCAAGAACAAACACATATTCAATTAATGATCATTATGGCGTATGGAAGGACGAAAACGTACCTTAGCCGCAAAGTGCATCCCAAGTCTTCTATGGACTAGTGAAACATATAAACTTGACTAAAGTGTATACTGTCACACCCCACCATGGCGGAATATGGGGCACGACGTATGGATATCATCACAACAATAGCGTGTCTATAGAGATAACTAAATGATATAAGAAATGTCATAAAATGGTGACACAAATGTCATGACAATATCTCAACAATTCAGGAGTCTAGGTAAGTAGGTAACAGTCCTACCACTTACCCAAGACAAACAATAAACATTAACCAAACAAACATATAGGTGCCAACAGTATCACTTAATAAACAAACAACAGAAACTAAGAAGGAACGGGGATCTCCTTCTATATTTAATCCTAAGGCATCCAAGTCTAGCCACTTCTATCCTCAAGCTTAACCACATTCTCACCTGAAAGAGACACTAAAACACGTCAACATAAAGTTGGTGAGAGTCATAGGTTTAGACTCCAACGCTAAATAAATTACAAGATGTGAATAACAATCATCAACAAAAGAACATATGGACAATGTGTTACAATTATGTATTAACAACTATCAATCAAGACCAATCATACCAAACAAATCCAAGGCTCCTACCTTGCCAAACAACATCATGGTACCTTAGATGATCACCCTATGTACCTATACCAAGGCCACTACCTTGGCAAACCACAAGGCCACTACCTTGTCAAACCACAAGGCCACTACCTTGTCAAACCACAAGGCCACTACCTTGTCAAACCACAAGGCCACTACCTTGTCAAACCACAATAACATATCAAAAATCGCATAGCAGTTAATCACATAAGTGTACACACAAGTCCATCACAACCATAAAACATTCACAGCAACAATTTAGAAACAACTCAACACAGTGTCTCTACCATCCCATCTGGAAGTCAAAAACAAAAATAAACATGGGACTATGAACACTCACCTGATAGCTCCTTCACACGTCCTTGCACTAGCAACAAGCTAACAAACCAAAAACACGAAATCAATAAACGAACCAATCACTAAGATGGCTCATTAACCTATGATGGATATATAGCCTATTCTCACATATATACCTCATTAATAAGCTCTAATTACCCCATTACCCTTCCTTAACAAGTTCTTAACTTGGTTAAGTTTAATAACTAACCTGTTCGTATTTTACCCAAAACAGTCCCAGTTTTAGGTCTCAAAACTTTAGGTCAAACTCCCACTTAAACCTGCCCATGGTTTCTGTAAAAGGAATATTCATACTTTTACATATGTTAGTTAAAACCTCCCACTTGCCCTAACCTTAAAGCTACTGTTAGGGCCCCGATATATGTATATATATTGTTAACTATCCAGAATTCACTGATTTTAAACGTATGAAAAGTTTGTTACCATTAGAGGGTCTTACCCTAAACCACAATCTTAGCCCAAGTGCAGATCCTTACTACAATATATAAACCATCTCTCACGTTCGTGAGAAGATCCCAATGCAACTCTAAGTGCCCCAAACAACCCAAAACTTAAAAAGAAAACAGGCTGAATTCAAAACTGTTTTGACCTCCGACTGTTGTAACCTGTTTTTGACCCACTTCCCGACCTCCAATTTAGTTCTCGTTTCTAGCATTGGAAAGCCACTTCAATTAGCTTTCCAGGGATATGTGGATCGCAAAATAAGAGTTTGTAGAACTCCCTATATGATCAAAACAATGACCCAAAAGTCTGCCCAGTTTTTAAAAACGGGTTTAACTAAATTAAACTCATTAATTAACCCTAATCCCACTAGTTACAAGCCCTAATTTATGTAATCATCATGTTATGATTATTATAACATTAATTTACTGATTTTATAATAAACCCTAACCTTAATCCATCATAAGGTGATTAAAGAAAACATAAAAACAATTTAATTAAAAAGGGTTTGAAGATTTTACCTTAGATTTTTTTGGAAAACAAGATTTTTGATGAAGAACCCTAATACCACCATTGATGCCGACTTGAAGGTGATCTCCAGGGGTTTTATGAAGTGTTTTGGTTAATAAAAAGTATTTATAGATTCCTAACAAGTCCTTGGCCCATTACAAAAGCCCGGTTCCCTTTTTCCCTTTTTTCCCCTTTTCTTTTCTTTTTTTCACATAACCGACCTATACCCATTTAATTTCGTTTTTTTTTCTTTTTATTATTAATATTTGTATTAATAATATTACCTTAATTTTCCTTAATTTATTTCAGCTTCTAAAGCCTCCAAAACCTCAAAACCGTAAAACTAGTCAAATTTACGCGTTTTACCGTAAAAGACGTAAAATATACACTTTTATAAAAAATCTCAAATTTTGAAATAAACTTTATAACTAAGTCCCAAATGACTTAAAACCATCCCGAAAAATATCCATATGACTAATTACCTCCTCCGAGACCTCTAAATGCTAAATCGTAAATCGTAAAAATACGATTTTCTATAATACATATACGTATACGTAAAACCACTAAATAACACCATCTCACTTCATAGTCACTACCATGTGAACTCATGAACATGAAATCATCACACATCGTGTCACTCACAAGGTACCCCGTACCGGAAACGATATCCAAACCACAATCTATACACATCAATTAGCACATAAACACGTAAAGACACGTAACTAGCACAAAATAAAACTAAGTGACGAACCTCAAAACCAGGGTTGTCACATCACTCCCTCCTAATAGAAATCTCGTCCCGAGATTTACTCCTTAGGATCAAACACACAAACAACAAATCACATGAGGATACTTGTTCTAAACGAACTCCTCTCATTTCCACGTGAACTTTAGTTCAAGTTTCAAATTACCACATATACAAACCAAAAATAATTAAACTCGTTGCCAAACTTTTGACCTCACAGTCAATAAATCTCACAGATGACTCTTTGATAAAAACAAAGACTCTTATTAACACAAAACCCGAATAACCAGACATGCAAATATGCATCCTCAAACAACATTTACCAACCCCAATACATGAAATGTATCATGTATACAACTCATTTCCCCCAGGTAATTCTATACTCATAAGCTAATGGTCCGATCTTTCTAAAGATCATAAATGGACCTACAAAACTCTACATCAACTCTTCCATTTTACCAAAACATACCACCCGTTACTATGGGTGAAACTCCCTACATAACTTTGTCACTAACTCTAGTGGTTTCCTCCTTTGCCAAATGTTCAATCAAGATGATTGAATATGTGTTGGAGACGTTCATGATCCGTATAGATCATTCTCCACGTCTCGTACACCAAATGCCTTTAGCATTCTAGGCAGATATAAAAATCCAGCCCCACTAACTAAGTCCATCTAGTTCTTCCAAATCTTCAGTTCCTGCAACGTATAAGCGATCGCCTTTCTTTGTCGTCCTCGTACGCGTCCAAATCCTTGCTCCACGTATCGTCATGCTTCGCGAATTCATCTGGTCCTTCCGATAATGCCAAGATCGGCTCATTATCCAATCCACCTCTTCAGCCTCCAAAACGCTTCCTCATCCTTCTTCACTTCGCCCTTTGCTGGTTCCATGATACGCCATCATCTCTAACTACTCATCATGGTAAACTTAATACTAAAAACTCACACTCGAAAATCTCACGTATAACTCCACTCCAAAACCAACACATAATTCGCCTCACTCTCCTTCTCAGATTTGAGTAGTTCAAGATGTCGTCGACACTCCCGATGACAACTCGTTTATACACGTTCATGCACACTTGGTTCATTGAAACCATGAAAACCGCTAGTGCTTTGGTGAAGCCAAATACATAACCGTAAACCCAAAGCGTTCATACAACATCCTTAGCAGTTTCGACTATGTCCTCCTTGCACCCTCTCTTAGTGGCAATACGAATAAATTCCTACCTCGTTCTACTTGCAAAATTCTACACGCATCTTAAAAGACCGGTACTTCCTCTCATCAGACCACTCAACCTCTTTCCACATCCAATCTACTACTAAGCAACTCAACTTTTATCCGGCATTCCTTGCAATCTCTAACAGCTTTTGTTTTTTTTAAAATCACTCCATCAACGATTTGCCTTAGAAGGGCACTAACTACAACTCCTCTCACTTCTCCTACTTGCTTTATTTATGGTTCTACCTCACAGTAATAGGCAAACCTACTAAATTTTAGGAAATTTTCGGAAAACTTACATGCCCTACGAACAATCATAAATACCTTTGAGGTATTACTTCCCCTTCCAACACTCTCTATGGCGCGTTACTTGTGCTAATATCCCACAAATCTCTATTCATCTCCTTGGTACTCCTAAGAGACCTCATAACCACACTAGTTCGTCTACGAACTTCTTTAATCCCCACTAAGAGTATTCCGACCGTTCTCTCATGGTCACCTACTTAAGCGTGTAAGCGCGACCAAGTCTTTCATATGACTACCTCAACGCTCCCGAACAGTACGAAACTAAAACTACATCCTGAATCCACCAGATACAATCAACGAATCAAACCAACGAATAACTAACGACATTTCACGTGCACCAGTTAAAACAAGTCAAAAACCATGAGACTCAAAAGAAAACTCAAACCCAAAACGTGTATCAATTCAAAATGACCCATCACAACGAAAAATAATCCAAGAAACACCCAATGGCAACCAAACATATTACGCCCCGTGACATATTATTTAAACCGTGCAAAAGATCGACTTTTCCAAAAGAATTTATATCTTTTTTTTATTATTATTATTACCACCCACATCTATGTGACTCAAACAATCTACAAACAACCCTCTTGACGAACTCAAAAACTAGGTATCCCGTGCATCCGAAATCATAAAAATAAACTACTATTCAAACTCAACCTTTAACCGACACTTGTACAATAATTTCGGCCAGGACACTGACCTCCCATGACTATACATTCTGAATATTTGAAAATTACGTTCCGAGTACATAATTTTAGGCTTTTGAATCATCCAAAAAGCTTTAAAAACGAACAAGTTACGACCAAAACAGTTTTATACTAGTTGTTTTAAAAACTAAAGAATAAACTTAGTGATTAATGCAATCCTTTTAAATGAAAGATATAATAGTATGTGTAACCTTCATAAACTCAATTTAACCTCGTATTAATAATTATAAATGACGTGAATCGGTTAAACCCAATTATATAAACTATGTAAGTAGAAAGAAATTTTACTTTGCTTTATTTTAAAGAAAGTCCTTTAGAATTTGAAATATATAAGTGTTGATTAAAAAAAAGTCTTATGTTACATCTTGTTTCAAACACGACTCCAACACCTTACCCTTATTTTACCGAATACAACCAACTATCTAACCCTATAATAGATTTCCACGTCCCCCTTTTTCTCAATATATACCGACCAAAAGAAATGTAAGACCCAACACAAAAGATTTCATTATCTCAAAAGAAATCCCAAGTTATTTCAATAGACTTAAAACCAAGAACATCATTTTAAAATGTACACGTGAAATACGAAACTCAAAGAATACGCTACAAGACACACTTCAAAAGATTCCAAACGTCGTTGAAACTCCATCAAACTCCAGCACCATAAAACACGAACAAATACACAGTACGTTCAAGTTATAATAACTAGTGAACGACCATATACCATAACTTAACACATAATAGTATATATACATCCGCATATATATACGTATTAAATCACCCAAAACATACTCGTTACTATACATGTCGGATCAACCAATCACGTCATACACTCGTTTTTCCATATGAGTAATCACCATCTCACCATGCCACAACAAGGCATAAAGCCCACCTCCAAAACCAAACCATATCGTATGACCCCATAATCACACAACACCACTATAATCCCAAAACATATAACACAAAAAGAACAATAGCCATATCATAGGCAGCCATTACATAAACCCGTACATATACGTATACCCAAATTCTACATCTCATCATATACAAGCATGTATTAACCCTCTTTCATGCAATCATACTTGAGAACCCATTGAAGTTGTGGTACTTGTATAACTATGTTGGCCACCATACTTATACAATTACCCTTTCCCTAATGCACTCCCTCATATGATGACACTTATAAGAATCAATACAACACATAACACATAAATCCATCTACTCACATAAGCTCATAACCACATAAACAATAAAGTCCAAAACTCCATCTATTAAAATAACATAGTAATACTCTTGAAATACGTAAATCCATAGTCTAGCTAAAACAGCATAGACTAAATCCAAAACAAAAACATAATCAGTTATAAGTCATGTCGCCCGTAAGAGTGGAAACAGCTTAAAACCCTTCCTATCCACCTACTCCTAGTAACTCGAAATACCACACGATTCTTAGGGAACATGACTTAAACATCCAAAGAAAAATAACATACCTCAGGTATGTAAAATAACTCGATAAAAGATAGAAACTACCTTGTACTAAATTATGTACTATAATGTATAATTTAAGCAAAATACAACAGTGACTAGCGTGGACGATTATGGTTCAACCCGCACTAGTCACAAACCCGAAAAGAAAATAACATGTGACTAAGTATGAACATACTACGGTTCAATTCATACTAGTCAAAACATTGCAATAAATAATATCCAAACACATCAATTATTATAAAATGCACACATACTCCTATGACGCCTATATGCAGGGACCCTTAAGCTATAGACTAGGCTACACAACTAGGCAACCTAATTCTCTATAACCATTGGCTCTGATACCATTCTGTCACACCCCACCATGGCGGAATATGGGGCACGACGTATGGATATCATCACAACAATAGCGTGTCTATAGAGATAACTAAATGATATAAGAAATGTCATAAAATGGTGACACAAATGTCATGACAATATCTCAACAATTCAGGAGTCTAGGTAAGTAGGTAACAGTCCTACCACTTACCCAAGACAAACAATAAACATTAACCAAACAAACATATAGGTGCCAACAGTATCACTTAATAAACAAACAACAGAAACTAAGAAGGAACGGGGATCTCCTTCTATATGCAATCCTAAGGCATCCAAGTCTAGCCACTTCTATCCTCAAGCTTAACCACATTCTCACCTGAAAGAGACACTAAAACACGTCAACATAAAGTTGGTGAGAGTCATAGGTTTAGACTCCAACGCTAAATAAATTACAAGATGTGAATAACAATCATCAACAAAAGAACATATGGACAATGTGTTACAATTATGTATTAACAACTATCAATCAAGACCAATCATACCAAACAAATCCAAGGCTCCTACCTTGCCAAACAACATCATGGTACCTTAGATGATCACCCTATGTACCTATACCAAGGCCACTACCTTGGCAAACCACAAGGCCACTACCTTGTCAAACCACAAGGCCACTACCTTGTCAAACCACAAGGCCACTACCTTGTCAAACCACAAGGCCACTACCTTGTCAAACCACAATAACATATCAAAAATCGCATAGCAGTTAATCACATAAGTGTACACACAAGTCCATCACAACCATAAAACATTCACAGCAACAATTTAGAAACAACTCAACACAGTGTCTCTACCATCCCATCTGGAAGTCAAAAACAAAAATAAACATGGGACTATGAACACTCACCTGATAGCTCCTTCACACGTCCTTGCACTAGCAACAAGCTAACAAACCAAAAACACGAAATCAATAAACGAACCAATCAATAAGATGGCTCATTAACCTATGATGGATATATAGCCTATTCTCACATATATACCTCATTAATAAGCTCTAATTACCCCATTACCCTTCCTTAACAAGTCCTTAACTTGGTTAAGTTTAATAACTAACCTGTTCGTATTTTACCCAAAACAGTCCCAGTTTTAGGTCTCAAAACTTTAGGTCAAACTCCCACTTAAACCTGCCCATGGTTTCTGTAAAAGGAATATTCATACTTTTAAATATGTTAGTTAAAACCTCCCACTTTCCCTAACCTTAAAGCTACTGTTAAGGCCCCGATATATGTATATATATTGTTACCTATCCAGAATTCACTGATTTTAAACGTATGAAAAGTTTGTTACCATTAGAGGGTCTTACCCTAAACCACAATCTTAGCCCAAGTGCAGATCCTTACTAAAATATATAAACCATCTCTCACGTTCGTGAGAAGATCCCAATGCAACTCTAAGTGCCCCAAACAACCTAAAACTTAAAAAGAAAACAGGCTGAATTCAAAACTGTTTTGACCTCCGACTGTTGTAACCTGTTTTTGACCCACTTCCCGACCTCCAATTTAGTTCTCGTTTCTAGCATTGGAAAGCCACTTCAATTAGCTTTCCAGGGATATGTGGATCGCAAAATAAGAGTTTGTAGAACTCCCTATATGATCAAAACAATGACCCAAAAGTCTGCCCAGTTTTTAAAAACGGGTTTAACTAAATTAACCTCATTAATTAACCCTAATCCCACTAGTTACAAGCCCTAATTTATGTAATCATCATGTTATGATTAGTATAACATTAATTTACTGATTTTATAATAAACCCTAACCTTAATCCATCATAAGGTGATTAAAGAAAACATAAAAACAATTTAATTAAAAAGGGTTTGAAGATTTTACCTTAGATTTTTTTGGAAAACAAGATTTTTGATGAAGAACCCTAATACCACCATTGATGCCGACTTGAAGGTGATCTCCAGGGGTTTTATGAAGTGTTTTGGTTAATAAAAAGTATTTATAGATTCCTAACAAGTCCTTGGCCCATTACAAAAGCCCGGTTCCTTTTTCCCTTTTTTCCCCTTTTCTTTTCTTTTTTTCACATAACCGACCTATACCCATTTAATTTCGTTTTTTTTCTTTTTATTATTAATATTTGTATTAATAATATTACCTTAATTTTCCTTAATTTATTTCAGCTCCTAAAGCCTCCAAAACCTCAAAACCGTAAAACTAGTCAAATTTACGCGTTTTACCGTAAAAGACGTAAAATATACACTTTTATAAAAAATCTCAAATTTTGAAATAAACTTTATAACTAAGTCCCAAATGACTTAAAACCATCCCGAAAAATATCCATATGACTAATTACCTCCTCCGAGACCTCTAAATGCTAAATCGTAAATCGTAAAAATACGATTTTCTATAATACATATACGTATACGTAAAACCACTAAATAACACCATCTCACTTCATAGTCACTACCATGTGAACTCATGAACATGAAATCATCACACATCGTGTCACTCACAAGGTACCCCGTACCGGAAACGATATCCAAACCACAATCTATACACACCAATTAGCACATAAACACGTAAAGACACGTAACTAGCACAAAATAAAACTAAGTGACGAACCTCAAAACCAGGGTTGTCACATATACTAAGTCTTCAAGGACTAGTATCACACTCTTCAATCTTGATATCATCATCCTATGATGTTGGAGATCAAAAGGAGAGGAGTCTTCAACAAGTTTAAGTGACTCAGTCCACAATCAAATGAATGATTAGTCTTCATGAGTAGCTACACAAAGCAAGATGCAAACTAGTAGATACATTTCAATAATAAATCTAAAATGCAAAGAAGCTACTAGCAAAATCACAATCACCAAGATATGATATAAAAATACATTAGAAGGTCTATTTTAAAAGAAAATAGTTTTGAAAAAAACGAAACTTTAGTACAACCGACCCTTCTAGTTATTAGAGACAATAGATCGATCCAAACTTCAAAGTACAATATACTTAAAATATCTTGTGTGAACATCTCTCTGATACCAATTTTAAAAACTAGAAGGGGGGTTGAATAGTTTCTATGATTAATGTCCTATTAAAAATATATTCAATTAGGTTTGTCCCAAAATTACCTTTTACTTGAAAACTAGTTTCATAGTTGTTAGGTTCATTTCTAATGTACTGACTACATCTAGGGATAATGAAATGCAATGTAAGTAAAAAAGATATGTAAAGAGTAAATAAAGAATCAACCTAAGACAAGACACCGAGATTTATAGTGGTTCGGCAACGAAGCTCTTTCTTCGTTCCTACTCCGCTCCTCGAGTACACCTTACTAGAGATTCCACTATATCCACAAGCTCCCTTCTTGGCGAAGAAAACCTTACAAAGTCTCTTACATTTCTTTCCGACACTAAGCTAAATGTTGAGACATAATCTTAGCTAGGACAAATCTACACACGTCACCTACTTCACCATTTTCCGACACAAGGCTAGATGTAGAGTTCTAATCTAAAGCTAGAACCAATATTCGTCGCCCATCTTCTTTTCCAACACAAGGCTAGATGTTGAGTTTTAATCCAAAGTTAGAACCAATCTTCGTCGCCCATCTTCTTTTCCGACACTAGGCTATAGGTCGAGTCCTAATCCAAAGCTAGAACCAATCTTCACAACTCTTCACTTTCAAGTTTAGTGATAACTCAAAAGACACATACACACATCACTATGTAGTTTAGTGAGAACTAACACACAAGACTTATTACAACTCAAGACACATCCAAGTATACACATATAACTTATATCTACACAAGACAAATCCAAGTATACACGTATACAAGGGATATACACAAGACTAATCCAAGTATTCACAAATACCTTGGATCAACACAAGATTAATCCAAGTATTCACAAATACATTGGATCTAAACAAGACTCAATCATACAAAGCTATGAACATGAATAGATCTAAGAAAGGGTGATCTTCGTCAAGGCTTCATCTTTAATCACATGACAAATTGAAAGTGATCATTTACTAAGGATTAGAAACATATAAAGAAGATAAGAAGCAGAAAGATTTGTCTAAAAAGGTTCGTTGGAAAAAGAAAATATGATCCACTATTTATAAGGAACAAGAACCAACGGCTCTCTGGGCGAGGTTTATTAGATGGACATGCGGTTCCATATCACTAAGGAACCGCGCCTCTATTTACGGAACCGTGACTCATTGAGTCCGCTCCTTTTTGTCCTGTAGTGGGGAAATTCTATCTGGGGTAGTTTACACCCACAAGGGATATTCCTAGGGTATTTGGAATATGCCCTATGAAATTTTCATTTTCTATTTTAATAAAACATTTTCTTAAAACTAAAGTTTATTAAAATAGTTTTTCGTATTTGTATAAATGTGAGTTTTGAGGTTAATCACTTTCTATGATCACTAAACATGTATAAGATATGTTTGTGTAAGACTTAAATGATTATTACCTTGATGATGGTGTTTGTTAAATAATTCTTCTTTCGGTTATCTTTGACGATAAATATTTTTACACTTTGTCGTAATTAAAACTAAGAAAGGTAGTTATTACAAATAATGTTTTTAGGCATTGGTTGCATTAACAAACTTGTTTTTATTCGGTGAAGTATTCATCATACATTGGTCCGCTCCAACTTTTGAAACGGCGTGTTCACTATCATTTCTGTCGTGGGAACATTTCTTGAACAAGCGTTGAACGTGACGATTCATTGTTATGGTTATGAGTTCCTAGTTATGTATGGTTGTGCACAGAAGTCTGTTGTCGTGGAGGATTAAGACTTTAAGCTATTTTTTCAAGTGCCATTTCTTTCAGTTCATCAAATCTGACATGAATAGTCTCGACTATCATCCTTGTTTTCTTGTTTTATACTCTATATGCCTTAGACTAAGTTGCATATCCCACAAGAATGCATGAATCGCCTTTCCCTTAAAATTTCACCATCTCGAATTATGTAGCACGTACATCAAAAAATGTGAAGGTGATTGTGTGAAGCTTTTCGTTCATGAATTATGTAATATGTGTCTTTTCATGGCTTATAATAATGAAGGAAAGTTTTTGTGTGTAGCATGCGGTTGACATGACTTCGTCCCAAAATAAGGATGGAAGTTTTGAAGCGGAGAACAATGTCTAAGCAGCCTCAACCAAAGTACGGTTCTGCCTTCGACCATGTCGTTTTGTTTAGGTTTTCAAGAAATAGATGTCTCATGTTCAATCCATTCTTATTTAAAATGAGTCTTCAAAGTTGAATTTAAGAATTTTGTTTCTTTGTCGGTACGAACCACTCTTACTTGAGCTTGAAGACTTGTATCTAATTTAGGAAGTTAATGAGAACTTCAGGTGTTTCATCCTTGAATCTCAAGAAGTGAGTCCACATGTACCTTGATAAGTCATCTATAATTACCAAGATGTATTTCTTCCCGTTGATACTTTGAATATGCATGGGACCACACAAATCCATATGAAGACGATGTAACCGTCCTTTAGAGCTTGGTGTAGTCTTAGTCTTAAAACTATTACATTTAGCTTTACAAAGCTCACAAAAGATGACCTTCGATGAATTCCAAGCTTGGAAAGCCTCTCACAACATTTTTCTTCTTGAGCAGGTTGATGGTATCAAAATTGAGATGAGAAAGATGTTGATTCCACAACCATGCTTATGTCATTGAAGCTTTAGCCATGAAGCAGATTTTAGTTATGGAAGTGGATTATTGAAGAGATATTGTGTAGAGATTTGTACCCCGTGAACTAGTGAGTAAATTGTTCCCATCATTATCTCTAACAAAATAAGTCTCCTTCCTAAACACGACCTCCAAATCTGCATTGCCGAATTGACCAACCAAGAATAAATTATG
Organism: Glebionis coronaria; assembly: GCA_025667525.1. Lineage (NCBI taxonomy): Eukaryota > Viridiplantae > Streptophyta > Magnoliopsida > Asterales > Asteraceae > Glebionis > Glebionis coronaria. The sequence continues at coordinate 489,893,187 of CM046876.1, read as the reverse complement.
ATTGAGCCCTTTGACGTAGCAAACCCTTTTGATCGTAATACTCCATTGAACCAAATCTCCATATCTAATAATTGGTGTAATTTGATCATTACCGAAGTGCACCGTACCCAGAAACCTCTCATCGAAGTTAATTAGAAGCTTGAGATATCCCGTCTTGTGCTTTGTGCACCCGGAGTCCAGTATGAACAAAATGATCTCTTTGACCTTATCAATAGGCTCGGAGTCAAATATATGGCCATTGTCATCTTCAGTGAATTTGAGAACCTCTTGAATCTTTGTCATATACGAGTAATGTGCTTCGAGTTCTTGATCGGAAATTTCATCATCTGTATCATCAAGCATTTCTCCTTCCTCATTTGACAATTTGATCCCTGCATCGAGCTTCTTGTATACCATAATCTTTCCTTATGATTTGTATAATCCTTAGCCCGTTTTGGTTTTCTGCACTCTTTAGCCATATAGCACTTAATCCTACTTTGTTGCACAACTTAGGTTCCAACCATTTCCCTATTCCCAACAACAGTAGCAACCCTCTGATTATCATACTTTGTAGTCTACCTATCATACCTTCCAGACTCCTCAACATGTGTTGCATTTCGTCTATCATACCTTAGAGGACTCTCAACATACTTGTTCCTAGGGTTAGATGATGATATGAGATTGTTGTTGGTAGGTTGGTAGATTCTCTTATAGGACTTCCTGATGAATGTACTTTGTTGCTACAATTCACTATTCTTCTGAGCCTGTTCTTCATCATTTTCTTCAAATGATGACTTACATGGTAGTGAAGGAGCTCTTGTAATCTCATTTCCTTTTGATCTTGATGCAACATGTGTCGTAGATGTAGTGTTGTATCGTGGTGATGGTGCATGAGTTTTAAATGGCTTTGGTGAGTGATGACGATATTCAAGATTTTGTTATGTAGTTAACATAATTGCAAGTGGATTAGCAGTATTTGCTACCTTTTCAGCTCGAATCTCATTTGTCTCATTTTGAAATTGTTTCAAGATTTCAAATAGCTTGTGATATGAGATAGTGTCCAACTTTTCATCTTATTTTACTAATGTAACGAATCGTGGCCATTCTGGCTGAAGTTGTCGTAGAAACTGAACATTGACTTACATATTGGAGGCCTCCAATTTGTTTCTAGTCATCTCATTTGATATCGCTCATTTATACGAGTTTTTCATAGCGATATTTGTTATGTTTTGTGTCCTAAACGTAATGGATAGACCCCATATTGCTTATATTTTGTGAAAAGTGTGTTTTGTAGGTTCTCAACTCACCATGTCTTACCGACAAGAAAGAGTTGATTCACCTTGAGGGTACGGCTCTTGGTGTGACACATCAAATCCGTTGATGGTTGCCAGGTTACCCAAAACTGGATGGTTTTCACTTGCCATGGTCCTAGACTGAAAAGTGGCTAATCCAAGGGGGTACGGCTCTTGGTAAAGATTTTATCAAATCCGTTGATAGCTGTAATAGCTTGCTTAAAGCTATAGGGTGTTCAATTCACCGATGCTTCATTGCTAAGAATTGGCGAGTCCAGAAGGGTACGGCTTCTGGTAAAGACATATCAAATCCGTTGACGGCTGTGATGGTTTGCCTAAAATCATCAGGGTACCCCCACTCACCATTGATTCACGTTCTAAGAGTTGGGCTGGGTTCTAGTCTCCCAGGGTGATGCTTATTCCACCAGAAAGACTGGCTAGCCCAAGAGCGAGCAGCTACTTGGTAAAGGCTCATCAAATCTGCTCATGTTGCTGTAAAGATTTGGGACAAAAAGGGGCTAAGCAAAACAAATCAGGGAAATCAGTACCAGCCTCGGATCAAGAGTTGCGCCGCAGGACATACCTGTTGCGGCGCAACAGAAGTTGCTACAGTTCATGGTTTTCTCGGATCATCAATTGCGGCGCAAGACTCAAGAGTTGCGGCGCAACTAAAGAAGCTACAGGACTTGGCACTTGCGGAACATCAATTGCGGCGCAAGACCATACAGTTGCGGCGCAACTGGTCTTTTTGCAGTTACAAACTCTGTTTTTATCTCTCATTATGGGGAAAGCTAAAGAGTTAGTGGACATCATGGGACATTATTGCTAGACGTTTTTTTTGATGTCCCAGGAGGAGTATTTAAGGAACACAACATCATGGGGAGGAGGATATCATCATACACTCAACATCCATATTACACACATCCATTCTTGAAGATATAATTCAAGAATCATCATCATCAAGCTTTAGCATAATTTTCATTATCATCATAAGTTTCTATTGAACAATTGTTATTTCAAGTTTTTACTTTGTTACTTTGAAGATCATTGGAACCTTTTTCTTAAGTTGGTATTCATTTTCTATCATTTTAATAGCAAGATTAAAGTATGTCTTTTACATATTCAATTGTGTTTGTTATAATCATGAGTAGCTAATTTCTTTATACGTTTGCTTGGATTATGTGATGTTTATGTGTTAGATTTTGGGTTGGAAATTCGATTGATTTGTTGAGATTAATTGGGGTTCCGTTTGGGTTAATAACTTAATTATCTTGTCAAAATTGTTTATACTCTTGTTTGGTAATCTAAAAACGGGTATTCGAAAGGAATCCGTAATTTTTACTAAAATAGGAACGAATTAATCGGCCTGTCTTTAGTTGATTATAAGTGAATGATATTCGAAAGGAGTCATTGACAACAATTTTAATAAGTAGATATTCACACAAACGCTAGCTACTAAATTAAGAGAAATCGGTTTAGGAGTTAGTAAGCTATTCGAAAGGAAGCTTATAAATTAATTCTCACTTATCAGCTTGAAACTTTATGCACTATTACTTGAGGTGTTAACGGTATTCGAAAGGAATCGTTGCATGGTTAGGTAATTGGAGAAATCCGGTATTCGAAAGGAACTTAGGATTTTACATTAGAAGTTTATCGATATTTTCATACCTAAGGAATAACTCATAGTCATTCACGGTTCAAGCAAGCGTATCTTTTATCCATATTTGAAATCTTGAATATTTTCACTGTTTTTATAAGCAAGTCTTCACTAAGACTAAAACCAATTTGTTACTCGTTACGCATTTTTACTTACTAATATTTCAACTATAAATAGTCCCTGTGTTCGAACCCGATATTTGCTAATACTATTTTACAATTGACAAGGGTACACTGCCCGTGTTATAATCTAGTAAAGGTTAATTTTGGGAAAACTAGATTGCACGCATCAAGTTTTTGGCGCCGCTGCCGGGGACTTGATTTAGTTGAATATTTTTCACGGGTATTGTTGTTTGTGTTGTGATTTTCAGGATTATTGATTGTGTATGTACTTGAGATCCCAAGGGAAACAAGTGCAAAGTCCTCTTTCGGATCCGGAAAAACTTTTGAGGAATCGGGGTTTAGGAGCAGCCGCTTCGGTAGTTTATAGTGAAAGCATATCCTCCGAAAAGGAAGTTGAACCAGTTTTTGAAGAAGAAATGACAGACAACGACAACGATGATGATGATATTAGACTAGAAAACAATCCACCCAATCCTTTTGACATACCGATGATCGATAGGAATAGGATGGTACCACAGACGAATGGGTCGGCCATTGTGGCACCGGATTTGGGGGATGACTTTTCCGTTAAAGGTCATCACTTAAAGATGATTCAAGATAGTACTTTTGACGGACATTTCAAGTCCGACCCGCACAAGCATGTGGCGAGTTTCATGGAGACATGTAGAATGTTTCGATATGGAGCGGGTCACGAGGAAAGCGTTATGCTAAGTTTGTTTCCATCGTCTCTCACGGGAGAGGCGAAAACATGGTTTAATGAATTAGAGCCGGGTACGATTAGAACTTGGGAAGAAATGAGGGAGCTTTTTGTAACAAGATTTTTTCCACCTATTTTGCGCAGGAAGCTATTGAACCAAATCCGTTCTTTTCAACAATGGGATAACGAGACCATAACAAGTGCTTGGATTAGGCTTAAGGAATTGTTAAGGAACTGCCATGGGCACGAGTTAGATAAAGATGAAGTTATTGATATCTTCTACTACGGTTTGGATAGTCGTTCTCAACATGACTTGGATTTGGCAGGTGGTGGCAGTTTCTTATACAAATCACCAAACGAGGCTCACCGAATGATGGAAGACCAAGTTCAAGCTCATATTGCTAGGGATCGGATTAATAGGAATAGGAGAACCAGAGGAACGGTAAACCAAGTTGAAGAAGGAGGTAGTAGTGGTAGCAACAAAGAAGTGGTGAACGAGATTAAAGCCTTGGGTAAGGAAATGAAAAGCCGAATAGATCGTTTGGAGAAAGATGTACACTTAGTGAAAAACGGTTGTGGGAAATGCGGGGGACCTCACTACACGGATGATTGTGAGCCGAAATCTGAGGAGGCTAACTATGCCAACTATGGGTATCAAAACCGGGGAAATAGTGGGTATGGAAATAAGAATCAGGGAAACAGAAATGAGGCGAGATTTCAACCCAACCAATCGAAACAAAAGGAGGAGCATACCGAACAGAATTTTGAGGAAATGATGAAAGATTTTGTCTACTCCCAAAAGGCAGCTAATGATATGATGGCTAACTCCATGAAAGGATTCACCGCAAAATGGGAGCAAAACCAACGGAACACCCAAGCTAACATGCAAGACTTGGAGCGAAAATTTGAAAGATTAAGTGAAAAGTTTTCGAACCGACCACCGGGTCAAATGCCAAGTTCAACCCAACCAAATCCGAGGCAAAATCAAAACAACACCGGAGGATCATCGAACCAAGGGTCGAAGTATGTACCACCAAATAATCGTGATGAGCATGTGAACGTTGTGGAGACTAGGTCTGGACCTAAGTATGGGGGGAACCGAGAATTGGTGCTAAATAAAGACAAAACAGGGAAAACAGCTGAAACAGACAAGTTGCGCCGCAATAGTAGGGACTTGCGCCGCAACTCGTCATCCGAAGGAAACCCAATTGTCAATGACCAACCACTTGCGCCGCAAGAGGATGGAGTTGCGCCGCAAGTGGTGGTCCGAGATTTCAAAATGAGCCAGGAACCCATAGATAGTGATTCGGACGACGAGGAAGAGATAGAAATGGAGTCGAGACCTGGGAAGGAACCAAAGGGTGATAATAAAGGAAAAGAGCCGGAAATCGAACAAAAAGGGCCATATAAGCCACATATCCCATATCCGCATAGACTTCGAAAAGAAAAGAAAAAGGAACAATACGGGAAATTCATCGAGTTAATGAAGACTGTTAAGATTAATGTTCCCTTAGTTGATCTTATTGCGGGTATGCCAAATTATGCAAAGTTCATGAAGGAACTTGTGAGTGGGAAAGGTGATTACATGGAGAAAACCACCGCATTCTTAAATGCCGAATGTTCAGCAATTGTGAAGAGATCTATTCCACCGAAACTTGAAGATCCCGGAAGTTTTCTCTTAACTTGCACTTTTAATGATAAACTTACTTTTAGTGCATTAGCGGATTTAGGGGCAAGCATTAACTTAATGCCCTACTCTATTTACACTAAATTGTCTTCAAGTGTTTTAACCCCAACACGTATGAGTATAAGATTGGCCGATCGATCTTATCAATATCCATTGGGTATTGCCGAAAATATGCTCATACGGGTCGGAGAATTTTTATATCCCGTGGATTTTGTTATTCTTGAAATGGAGGAGGATGAAAAAGTTCCTCTCATTTTGGGTAGACCATTTTTAAACACCGCGGATGCTATCATACGGGTTCGGGATACCGAAATTTCTTTGGGTTTGGGCAATGAAAGGGCAACATTTTCTTTGAAGCAAGCAATGAAACATTCATATTCTACAGATGAATCTTGTTTTAGAATAGATGTTCTAGATGAAGCAGCTTATGACCTTGATTGGGAAGGCATTTTGGAAGCAGAGGCGGAAATGGAAAGGCTGAATTCCATTGTTAAAGAAGAGGCGAATGAAGAGGGAAGCTCGGATGAAGTGAAGGAGTTGGTGGTTAACGACGGGGAGAGGATTAAGACTTCTATTGAGGATCCTCCGAAGGATTTGGAACTTAAGCAATTGCCAGCACATCTCGAGTATGCATTCTTAGATGGTAATTCTAGTCTCCCAATTATTATTTCGTCTTCACTTTTGGAAGACGAAAAGATTAAATTACTAACGGTCCTTAAAAGCCATAAAAAGGCTTTCGCTTGGCGTATTTCTGATATTCCGGGTATAAGTTCTGATTTTTGTAAACATAAAATTAACTTTTTAGATGATGTAAAACCTGTTGTCCAAAGACAACGGAGACTTAACCCGAATATGCAGGATGTGGTCAAGAAGGAAATTGTTAAACTTTTGGATGCAGGTATAATTTACCCGATAGCGGATAGCCCCTGGGTTAGTCCGGTACATTGTGTGCCCAAGAAAGGTGGAATGACTGTGGTGTTGAACGAAAAGAATGAATTGGTACCGACAAGAACAGTGACGGGCTGGAGGGTTTGTATCGATTATAGAAAGTTAAATGAGGCGACTCGAAAGGATCATTTTCCATTGCCATTTATGGATCAAATGATAGAAAGGTTGGCGGGGAACGAGTTTTATTGTTTCCTTGATGGTTTCTCGGGTTATTTTCAAATTCCAATTGACCCCGAGGACCAAGAGAAAACAACATTTACTTGTCCTTTCGGCACCTTTGCTTATAGACGGATGCCATTTGGGTTATGTAATGCACCGGGAACATTTCAGAGATGTATGATGGCGATTTTTCAGAATATGATTGAGAATTCCATGGAGGTTTTTATGGACGATTTTTCGGTTTATGGGAGTTCATTTGATGGTTGTTTAGAAAGTTTAGATAAGATGCTAGCACGGTGCGAAGAAACAAATTTGGTGCTTAATTGGGAAAAATGCCATTTCATGGTGAAGGAAGGAATAGTATTGGGGCACAAAATTTCTAAGGCGGGAATTGAGGTTGATAGAGCAAAGATTGAAGTTATAGCAAAGTTACCACCTCCAACGAACGAGAAATCAGTTAGAAGCTTTCTAGGACACGCGGGGTTTTATAGGCGGTTTATTAAGGATTTTTCAAAGATAACTAGGCCGATGACTCGTTTGTTAGAGAAGGATACAAAGTTCGAATTTTCGGAGGATTGTATGAAGGCATTTGAATTGTTGAAGGAAAGATTAACGAACACACCCATTCTAATCTCGCCAAATTGGGATTTACCTTTTGAGTTGATGTGTGACGCGAGCAATTTTGCGGTAGGGGCGGTATTGGGTCAAAGGATTGAGAAACATTTTAGGCCGATTTATTTTGCAAGCAAGACATTGAACGAAGCTCAGCAAAATTATACCACTACCGAGAAGGAGTTACTAGCTGTTGTGTTCGCGTTCGATAAATTTCGGTCTTATTTGGTATTGAGTAAAACGGTAGTGTTCACGGATCACTCGGCCTTGAAGTTTCTGTTTTCAAAGTTGGATGCGAAGCCGAGATTGATTAGGTGGATCTTACTTTTGCAAGAATTTGATGTGGAGATCCAAGATAAGCGGGGTAGAGAAAATGTGGCTGCGGATCATTTGAGCCGTTTGGAGAATCCGAGACTTGGAGCTTTGAATGAGGAGGATATTCGAGACACCTTTCCGGATGAAAGATTGGCATTTGTTGGAAAAGCAGTTGGTGAACGGGGTCCTTGGTACGCCGACATAGCCAATTATTTAGCGGGTGGAGTCGTTAGTAGATTGCTTACTTATCAACAACGGAAAAAGCTATACTCGGATGCCAAGTATTACTTTTGGGAGGAGCCGTTTCTATTTAGAATGTGTGCCGATGGAATGGTGAGAAGGTGTGTTTATGGAGCCGATACAAGGCGAATTCTCGATGAATGTCACCATGGTCCAACGGGAGGACATTATGGTCCAACCGTGACGGGAAAGAAGGTGTTTGATGCAGGTTTCTATTGGCCTACTATTTTTCAGGAAGCACGCACCTTAGTGAGGACATGTGATTCGTGTCAAAGGCAAGGAACGGTTACAAAACGAGACGAGATGCCGCAACAAAGTATACAAGTATGCGAAGTGTTTGATATTTGGGGAATTGATTTCATGGGGCCGTTTAAACCGTCGAACAAAAATGTCTACATCTTGGTGGCGGTGGATTATGTATCAAAATGGGTCGAGGCAAAGGCACTACCTACTAATAATGCTAACGTTGTTATTGAATTTTTGCGAAGCTTGTTTTGTAGGTTTGGCATGCCAAAAGCTTTGATAAGTGATCGGGGAACCCATTTTGCAAACGCCCAAATGGAGAAAGTTTTGAAAAGATATGGGGTACAACACCGGTTTTCGACTTCCTACCACCCTCAAACAAGTGGGCAAGTCGAAAATACCAATCGGGCGATTAAACGGATTTTGGAAAAGACGGTCAACAATAATCCGTCTTTATGGTCAAAGAAATTGGATGAAGCATTATGGGCATTTAGGACAGCTTACAAGACTCCGATTGGGACCACCCCGTTCAAGATGCTATATGGGAAAACGTGTCATTTACCCATGGAGATAGAGCATAAGGCGTATTGGGCGCTTAAAGAATGTAGCATGGATTTACTAGCTAGTGGCGAAACTAGATTTTTACAACTCCATGAGCTAGACGAGTTAAGATGGAACGCATACGAGAATTCCGCTCTTTATAAGGCAAGAACTAAGATGGTCCATGATTTGAAAATTAGGCGGAAAGAGTTTAAGGAAGGGGATAAGGTGCTTTTGTTTCAATCGAAGTACAAATTTAAAGCACCTAAGTTGAGATCAAAGTGGACGGGTCCGTATTTGGTGAGACGGGTCTTTTCGAGTGGATATGTGGAGTTAGAAACGGATGAGGGCGGATCATTTATTGTTAATGGTCAAAGAGTCAAGCTATATCATGAGGAAGATGAGGAGAACGGTATGACGATGGAGGATGGGTTTTACCCGTTCTAGATTCTCGGCACAACGAGGAGTCAAGCTCATGACTCGAGAAAAAAAAAAAAAAAAAACGAGCATTTCCGGATTAAACCCCGGTTTGTTGTATCATTTTTCTTTTAACTTCTCTTATTTTGATTATTTTTACTGACTATAGTTATTTTTAGGAGTTTTTATAGTATGCTTTAGTATTAGTGTTTAAGTCATTTAGAAGGAAAAATCTCGGATCAAGAGTTGCGCCGCAACTCCCCTGTCTTGCGCCGCAACTAGATTGCGTGTATACAGTTGCGCCGCAGCTCCTATGTCTTGCGCCGCAAGACGTTCAGGTGTGGATAAAAATCAGTTTCTTATCTTTTAAAAACCCTAACACCTATTTCTTTTCTCACACACTTATAGCGGCGCAGCAAACACACAAAAACACACACTAATCTCCATCTTCGAATTTTCATCAAATCTTTTCTTAAAAATCAATCAATCCATTCATGAGGAGATCGGTATGTTGTATATTCCTTTTAAATTCTTAATTTTAGTTTTAATTAGGGTTCTTGATGTACAATTAATTTGGGGGAAAGTTTTTAATTAGGGTTCTTTAGTATTAAGATTAGTTAATTAGTAACATAAGTTAATTAGGCCTAATATCGTTTAGTGTTAGGATTTTTAGGTTTAGATTTGGTCTTTTTGGGATTCCTTGTTGCTGCAGTTTTTGCCCAGAAAACACCCAGTTGCGCCGCAAGAGGGAATAGTTACGGCGCAAGACAGAGCCCGAGACAGGAATAATAGGATTCTAACTATGTAGTTTTGTTTCGTTGTTGTTGTTGTTTGTTTTTGTAGGGCAAACGTCAAGCTGTTGAGGAGCCAGAGATGGGAGAATCATCCAGAGCACCTCGAGTGACCCACTCATCGGTTCCATCCGCTGAATCCATGCTCATGAGACAAGAAGTGCACCCTTGGCTAAAATGGCCGGGATGCACAGCTGATGAAAAGATCCGGTTTAATAACAATTTGGCCTTGCTTCAGAATAAATCGGTTCATCCCCCGAAGTTCTTAGATTGGGGTATGCTAGATAACTTGGGAATAACTGCTGAGTTGAATCCGTTGTTAACTACTCAGTTTATAAGCAGGGCAGGGGCGCCACCTTTTGAGGTGGACGTTTGGAGGAGAGCATTTAGTGTCCGGGAGAAAATTTATCGAGAACTCTGTCTCGAATTTTACTCTACTTTGACAGTTGACCAGGTTCCGGATCAAAGTCATGAAGTTTATGGTGCCGAGATAATTCAGTTTCGGTTAGGGGGGCGAGCTCATGAGGTCACCCTACCACAGTTTGGGTATTTGGCGGGTTTATTCACGGAAGCTGAATATTTGGATAAATCCAATATGCCAAAGTATATTTGTGAGGGAAGTTGGGACTGGAATGAAATTCGGGGTAGGAAAGATGAGGTATGGTTTGATTTGTCCGGACATAGGCCTCACGCACGCACCAACAAAGCAAACAATCTGACGGATCCGATACTTAGAGTGCTTGAAAAAGGTATCTCTAATTCATTCTTGCACCGATTTCAGCATCAGGACAAGGTGTATCTTGATGATTTGTGGCTTTTGTTTTTCTTCGCAAAGAGGGACCCGACTCAGTTTGTGAATGTCCCGTGGGCATTGGTTGAGTATATGAGCGATAAAGGGTCAGGACGACAAGCTGTAGGGCCTATGGTTTGTGGCCACTTTATTACGAGGATTGCGAGGAATTTGGGTATTCTAAATCAGGCGGGGATTCAAAGGTGCGGTACACCGGTGGGATGGAAGACGTTTACAATGAATGATTTGCAACGAGCAAATATTGTAACCGCAAACCGAGTGTATGTTGGTCATGTGCAAGAGGAGGAGGGTGACGATGCTGAGGAAGAGTATGAGGAAGAAGCGGGTAATGCAAACGCAGCGGGAGCAGTTCCCCCACAACCTGGGCAGTTTGATTTTAATCCTATGATGCAGGAATTGTATAGGATTGGGCACCGAATGGATGAGACATATGATGAGGTTCATCAGCTCAGAACAGAGGTCGAGAGGACCCGCTCAGATTTGCACCAGTTTGGGGATTACACGCAGTACCACATGCAGCGATACCAGCCCATGTGGGATTATATGGCCACTTCCCAGTATCATGTGCAGAATTCCGAGGCAGCAAGTGGGTGGACTGAATACAACCCACCTCCCATGTGGTACCAACCACCACCTTCGGATGATGAGTGAAGAAGTTGAAGCCGTTTGTGGGGCTTCGTTGATTGTTGTTGTACTTTTTCTTTTCCCTTTTATTTTTCTAATTTTATTTTAATTTCCCTTTTAGTTAGATTTTCTTTTGATGGAACACATTAGGGACAATGTGTTACTCAAGTATGGGGGGGGTGAGTCGGGAAATTAGTTAGTTTTGTCCCCTATAACGTTTATTTTAGTCCCATTTGAGTCATTTAGAGTCTTTACAAAAAAAAAAAAAAAAAAAAAAAAAAAAAAAAAAAAAAACATTACGGTTTGAGTCGGATTTGCTTAGGGACAAGCAAATGCTTAAGTATGGGGGGGTTTGATATCGCTCATTTATACGAGTTTTTCATAGCGATATTTGTTATGTTTTGTGTCCTAAACGTAATGGATAGACCCCATATTGCTTATATTTTGTGAAAAGTGTGTTTTGTAGGTTCTCAACTCACCATGTCTTACCGACAAGAAAGAGTTGATTCACCTTGAGGGTACGGCTCTTGGTGTGACACATCAAATCCGTTGATGGTTGCCAGGTTACCCAAAACTGGATGGTTTTCACTTGCCATGGTCCTAGACTGAAAAGTGGCTAATCCAAGGGGGTACGGCTCTTGGTAAAGATTTTATCAAATCCGTTGATAGCTGTAATAGCTTGCTTAAAGCTATAGGGTGTTCAATTCACCGATGCTTCATTGCTAAGAATTGGCGAGTCCAGAAGGGTACGGCTTCTGGTAAAGACATATCAAATCCGTTGACGGCTGTGATGGTTTGCCTAAAATCATCAGGGTACCCCCACTCACCATTGATTCACGTTCTAAGAGTTGGGCTGGGTTCTAGTCTCCCAGGGTGATGCTTATTCCACCAGAAAGACTGGCTAGCCCAAGAGCGAGCAGCTACTTGGTAAAGGCTCATCAAATCTGCTCATGTTGCTGTAAAGATTTGGGACAAAAAGGGGCTAAGCAAAACAAATCAGGGAAATCAGTACCAGCCTCGGATCAAGAGTTGCGCCGCAGGACATACCTGTTGCGGCGCAACAGAAGTTGCTACAGTTCATGGTTTTCTCGGATCATCAATTGCGGCGCAAGACTCAAGAGTTGCGGCGCAACTAAAGAAGCTACAGGACTTGGCACTTGCGGAACATCAATTGCGGCGCAAGACCATACAGTTGCGGCGCAACTGGTCTTTTTGCAGTTACAAACTCTGTTTTTATCTCTCATTATGGGGAAAGCTAAAGAGTTAGTGGACATCATGGGACATTATTGCTAGACGTTTTTTTTGATGTCCCAGGAGGAGTATTTAAGGAACACAACATCATGGGGAGGAGGATATCATCATACACTCAACATCCATATTACACACATCCATTCTTGAAGATATAATTCAAGAATCATCATCATCAAGCTTTAGCATAATTTTCATTATCATCATAAGTTTCTATTGAACAATTGTTATTTCAAGTTTTTACTTTGTTACTTTGAAGATCATTGGAACCTTTTTCTTAAGTTGGTATTCATTTTCTATCATTTTAATAGCAAGATTAAAGTATGTCTTTTACATATTCAATTGTGTTTGTTATAATCATGAGTAGCTAATTTCTTTATACGTTTGCTTGGATTATGTGATGTTTATGTGTTAGATTTTGGGTTGGAAATTCGATTGATTTGTTGAGATTAATTGGGGTTCCGTTTGGGTTAATAACTTAATTATCTTGTCAAAATTGTTTATACTCTTGTTTGGTAATCTAAAAACGGGTATTCGAAAGGAATCCGTAATTTTTACTAAAATAGGAACGAATTAATCGGCCTGTCTTTAGTTGATTATAAGTGAATGATATTCGAAAGGAGTCATTGACAACAATTTTAATAAGTAGATATTCACACAAACGCTAGCTACTAAATTAAGAGAAATCGGTTTAGGAGTTAGTAAGCTATTCGAAAGGAAGCTTATAAATTAATTCTCACTTATCAGCTTGAAACTTTATGCACTATTACTTGAGGTGTTAACGGTATTCGAAAGGAATCGTTGCATGGTTAGGTAATTGGAGAAATCCGGTATTCGAAAGGAACTTAGGATTTTACATTAGAAGTTTATCGATATTTTCATACCTAAGGAATAACTCATAGTCATTCACGGTTCAAGCAAGCGTATCTTTTATCCATATTTGAAATCTTGAATATTTTCACTGTTTTTATAAGCAAGTCTTCACTAAGACTAAAACCAATTTGTTACTCGTTACGCATTTTTACTTACTAATATTTCAACTATAAATAGTCCCTGTGTTCGAACCCGATATTTGCTAATACTATTTTACAATTGACAAGGGTACACTGCCCGTGTTATAATCTAGTAAAGGTTAATTTTGGGAAAACTAGATTGCACGCATCATCATTCATCATTTTTTAGAATCTGGAGTAGTATCATTCAATTGATTCCCCTTCCAAGGAACTAAACTTTCCAAATCCCCAAAACAAATTTGTCTTCACATCTTGCTGATTTAGTGATTCACCTTGTTTTACTCTTTCAATGGCCATCCACATCTCTTTTACATTAGGACATGCATAAACCATTCAGTATATATCATCTCCAATCCCACTGATAATCATGTGAATTGCTTCAGTTTCATAATCAAACCAAGCACGTTTTTCATCTGTAGTATTTGCATAAGTTTCTGCACATTCTTGTCCGGGGACACATTCCGTAGTGTCGGATACTAGAATAGTTGGAATGATGATCGTAGATAGAACACAAGGACCATCAAAGATGTAATGCCTTAGAGCAAAGCCATTTGATCTTGTATCAACGTATCGAAGAAAACGTTATTGACATTGAGCATATCGTCCGGGTACAAGCATTGGAGAACGATCTTTGGTACCAGCGACCATGATGTTGTTGTGAGTTACACTGTTGGGAATTATTTGTAAAGTACCAAGTACCGTTAGTACAAGTACACGTACTGTTAGTGTTAGCAAGTACCGTTAGTGTTAATGCGGTATATGTCAAGTACCGTTAGTTATAATGTAAGTACTGCTAAGAAGATTAGGACGAATATATCTTTAGAAAAGATATGTCATAGTTATAGTTAGAGTATATCTTATGTGATATACTTAATAGTTTAGAATATTGATAATATATCGTGTGTGATATACTTATCATAATAGAATATTCTAGGGTTCTTGACACTATTAAAGAAACATAGGTACGATGAGTTTTATGTACCTCATTGAAAAGTCGATTAATAAAAGATCGAATAGTTAGAGTAATTATGTTCTTCTTTGCTTTATATGTTAGATTCCGCATAACTTGTTTAGTTGAGTAAGAGTTCTGAAGTTCTCTAGTTTGATTACAAGCTATTGTACAAATTCTTAACAAAATATAGATCCATTCAAAGGGGATCAACAAGTGGTATCAAAGCTTGTTGAGAAACTCCGAATAAGAAGAAGAATACCCCAAAAATCCTCAATCACAAAAAGCCTCACACTATGTCTCAATCCGGTGAACACCCTTACTTGGAAGAGTTTCCAATCCCTGATCCAGTAGCACAAGGACAACCTCAGATTGTGCAACCTGCTCCAGTGGTTCCACACCCACCAGTTGCACAAACTACACAAGGTGTAGCCACACAAACTACATCTACTCCCCATACTCTATATGTTGTAAAGCTTCATGTTCTCAAAAGTGATAACTATGAGACTTAGGCTATGCAGATGGAACATTACATAAACCACACAGATCATACTCTGTGACAGGTCATCAATAATGGGAATACTCCTAAGAAGTTGCATTGGTTGCTTAATGGTACATGCTATGCTTTGCCTGTTGTCACTTTTGAAGAGATATAAGCAGAGATCAGAGAAAGCAAGTCCAGAACCACCTTAGCTATGGCACTCTCAGAAGACATACTACCTAGCTTTCATCATTACAAAGATGCAAAAGCTATGTGGGGGGGGCTATTAAACTTAGATTTGGAGGCAATGACAAATCTAAGAAGATGAAGAAGTTAGTCTTAAAACAAGAATTTGATAACTTCTCTATCCCCAGCAGAAGGAATCCACAGTGGTTATCAAAGGTTCAGTAAATTGCTTGTTCAATTAGCAGTTCATGGGCAGGTGATCACTCATGAAGAAGTTAATCTAAAGTTCTTGAGAGGAGTTCCACAAGAGTGGAAGGTGATGGCTACGTACTTCATCACAAGAGATGATCTAGATATTACTCCTTTTGATCATCTCTACAACAATCTCAGAGTGTATGATATGGATGTTAAGGGTGTTGAGCCATCAAAAGCATCTATATCAAATTCTAACTTAGCCTTTATGTCAGAAGGAAGCAACGATACATACTCTCAAGGTATTGCTGGTGGATCAAGTAGCGGTACTTACTTCCAAGGTACTGCTGGACCAATAAGCAGTACTTATCCTCAAAGTACTGGAAACAGTTCATCAATGACTCAGAGCTCACCATTATTTAGTGAAAACGATGCCTTTTCATTCTTTGTTGGACAAGAAAACAAACCAAGGTTGACTCTTAATGATCTGTTCTAAATAGATGATGCTGATATTGAAGAGATGGATCTCAAATGGCAAGCTGTAATGGTCTCAGTTAAATCTAACATATTCTACAAAAAGACTGGAAGGAAGGTAAATGTTGATTCTAATGAACCATTAGGATATGAAAAATCTAAGGTTGAATGCTACAACTGTGGAAACCTTGGACACTTTTAAAGGGAATGCAAAAGAGAAAAATCTGAAGGTAGCAACCAGAAGTTCAAGAGCAGCAATAGAACCAACCTAAGAATCTCTGAAAGTCTTCCAAAAGGTGATAGCAGAAATCCATGGAGTCCTAATACAACTAAGGCATTGGTGACTATAGATGGAGTAGTTGATTGGACTGACACTCATGATGAAGAAGAAGAGCATGGTTTAATGGCTCTTTCTCATGAAGACACTGAGGTACATCCCTGTTCTAAAGATTGTGTTCTTAAGTTTAATAGTCTTAAAGTAGAACTTGAGGAACAATATCAAAAAGTTAACACATGTATTGTAGAAGTTAATGCTTTTAAACAAGGTGTTGCTAAGTTAGAAGATAATATAGTTTTGTATCAAAAGGGTCAGCAAAACTATGAAGAGAAAATTAGGATTTTGACTCTTCAAATGAGAGAAAAAGATGTGTCTGTTAACGCTTTTGAAAAACAACTTATGAAAGTCACAGCAGAAAATGAAGTTTTAAAAGCTAGTCTTTTTAATGAAAGATAAGTGATTAATAAATGGAAAAAATCCTCTAAAGGATTGGGTAAGCTGGTTAATTCACAAATGGGGTATTATGATCAAACAGGCCTAGGTTATTTAGAGGACCAACCTGGGATAACTCTAACTGACAAGGACTAATCCAAATGGATTTTTGATAGTTCTTGTGACTTAGAAGAAACACCTGAAAATGATAGGTATGTTGAAGGAATGAAGGCAGTTTCTCCACCCTTATCTAGAGTTTTTATGCCCCCTAATAATGATAAAAGTTTAGAGTTAGATAAATCAAAAGCTGTTTAGGGTAAAAAAAATTTGATGATTCAGAATCAGATTCTAGTACTTTGACCTAGGGTGAACCAGTTGTGACCAAAAAGGTTGTCTATCCACCTTTAATAAGCACATTTGTTCCTGAAATACATGCCTACAACTAGTTCTGATCCCAAGCAGGTTAAATCTTCTAGTAAGGCAATGGATAGCAATTCAAAACATCATGGTAACATCAAAAGGGGTGGGCTAGGTTTTGAAAACACTAGGTTAGAATCACCCTTTGGATCTTCTTTGAGAAGAAAAGGATGTTATGTGTGTGGTCGTTTAGATCATTTTATCAAAGATTTTACTGTGCATGAAGATAAAATTGCTAAACAAAAGGCTGCAAATAAGGTCACAATGAAAGGGCATGAAAAGATTGCATAGGGAAAAAGGCAATTGGGATCAAGAGATAACACACATAAGTGGGATCATGCTCAGAGGGTAAATAAGCAAAATAAGTCAAGTAAGATAAGTCACCCTCATACCAATAAGGACTTTGTACCTAGAGCAGTACTTATGACACAAGGCCTAGTACCTTTTAAGTCAAGTTCTTCAAGTACTGGCAGATCAAAATCTGCAAGTACTGCTAGAACTAAGACGAGTATCGATGGAATTCCATCTTGGAAATAAAAGTCTAACAAAACTTCTAAGGATTTATTTTAGATTGTTAAGTCACCTAGGAGTAAGCCTTATGAGAAACCAGTGCAAATGTGGGTTCCTAAAGTACAAAAGTCACTTGTTCCACCAAGTATTGCCAAAACAGTACTTAAGCCTAGAAAGTCTAAAAATAAAGAATCAACTTATGTTTTTGATTATTTAACAGGAACAATGAAGTATAAGAGTGTTTGTAGTCTAACTGGTAAAACTACTTACAAAACACTTAAGTATGTAGGTCCCACAAGATATGAGCCAAATGGGGCTTGGGTCCCTGTTAAACACTAATGTGCTTTATGTATGTGCAGGAGCATCTAATTAATGAATTGAATGATAAAGGCATAGTTGATAGTGGATGATCAAGGCACATGACAAGGAACAAAGATTTCCTAGCTGAAATTAAAGAATTCAGAGGTGATCCAGTAGCCTTTGGTGGAAGTAAACGCAGGATTACTTGCAAAGGGAAAATCAACACAGGAAAATTGGAGTTTGAAGATGTGTTATTTGTGAAAGAATTGAATGAGTTCAATCTCTTCTCTGTATCACAGATGTGTGATAAGAAGAACAAGGTGCTTTTTACAGATTCAGACTGTTTGGTACTGTCCAAATATTTTGAGATGCCAAAAGAATCTCAAGTACTACTTAGAGTGCCCAGGCAAGAAAATATATATACCTTTAATCTTCATACTATTACTCCGATAGGTGGTATTACATGCTTATTAGCTAAAGCTTCTAATGATGAGTCTAATTTATGGCATAGGAGGTTAGGTCATGTGAATTTCAAGAACCTAAACAAACTTGTTAAGTGAAATTTGGTTAGAGGGTTACCTACCAAATCTTTTCAAAATGATCTCACATGTACTGCTTGTCAAAAAGGAAAGCAACATAGAGCCTCTTGTAAGACCAAGACCGCCAATTTTGTGACTAAGCCTTTGCAACTCTTACATATGGATCTGTTTGGTCTAGTTTCTGTTAGGAGTATTGGTCACAAGACGTGTTGTCTAGTTATAACTGATGATTATAGTAGATTCAATTGGGTTTTCTTCTTAAAACTTAAAAGTGAAACCAATGAAATACTTAAAGACTTTGTCACCTTAGTTGAAAATTTTTTCAATAAACAAGTCTTAGTCATTAGGACAGATAATGGGACAAATTTTAAGAATACTGAATTGGATGAATTATGTAGGTCTAAAGGAATAAAGAGACAATTTAATAATCCTAAGACTCCACAACAAAATAGGATAGCTGAAAGGAAAAATAGGACATTAATTGAGGTTGCTAGGACTATGTTGGTTGATTCTATTTTGCCAAATACCTTTTGGGCAGAAGCGATCAATACTGCATGTTATGTGCTAAATAAAGTTTTAGTAACCAAGCCTCAAAACAAAACACCTTATGAACTTTTGACTGGTGTTAAGCCTACCATAAGTTACTTAAAAATTTTTGGGTGTCATGTGTCTATTTTAAATACTCTTGATCATTTGGGTAAGTTTGATGGAAATTTTGATCCAGGATATCTAGTAGGATATTCTTTGCAAAGTAAGGCATATAGTCTTTAATTTGACATCAGGGAAAGTTGAAGAAAATGTCCATGTCAATTTCTTAGAGAATAAGCCCAATGTCCTAGGAATAGGCTATGCTTGGTTTTTTGATTTGGATTATCTAACTAACTCCATGAATTACTATTCTATGCAACAAGACTGTTAAACTAAAAATGCAGGTAAAGAAACTAGCACAACTAGTTCAGGTACTCATAAAGAAATGCTTCTTCATCAGACCCTCAAGATGATGATGAGGTTCATATCTATGTACCACATTTGCCTACTGTCTTACAAACAGTTGTTAACCCACAACAGAAGCAAACAATGATACCAAATGATGCTCAAGCCTCACATGATGAACTCCAGAGGCTTATGAATCAAGAAAAGAATGCTAGAGCAAGTGCTAAGAATTTAAGAGAAGAACACTTGGAACCACAAAGCTCAGTAGTACATTTGCAACCTAGCGCTACTTCATCAACAAGTACTGCTAAGCCAAATTCTACAACATCTGTTGATTCACTAGAAGACATTCTTCAAGAAATGGATAATGAAGATGGTTTTCCTAGTCCCAAGAAAGGAATATTCTCAAATGCTTCCTATGAAGAGCAGGGTGTAGTGACTGACTTCAACAATTTGGAAACTGAAATACCAGTGAGTCCTATTCCCACTCATACAGTCAATAACAACCATCATATAACTCAGATTATTGGAAACCCAAAGTCTGTTGTGCAAACCAGAAGACAACTTCAAGCTAGTGCTAAAACTCATGCACTTGTGAGCTATGTCAAACAACAGCAGAGAACAAATCATAATGTAGGATTGATACACACGACTATATAAACTATAGAAAGAAAGATGAAGATTAAACCAAAAAGAAAGATTAGATTAAGAAGAATAAAAAAGAAGAACAAAAAGGGTTGTGAATTCCTAGTGAGAGAAAGACATAAGTTTCTCTCTCAACAAACTATGAAAATGGAAAACACACACACTCAAATGAGGGGCTAGGGACATTTTATACTACAACTGTAAAGTATAGAAGGCCTTCCTCATTTGAGTGTTCAGGACTAATTACCGTTACATACATAACATTATACTAGAACTCTCAACACCATTATGTAGCATTTTCCACGAGCTTCGCAACGGTATATTATATGAACATCACTTTAAATACGGCTAACACATAAGGATACTCAAAATTGTTTGTTTGCCTATTTCTTATCACAAGTAGAGCCTAAGAATACTTCTCAAGCTCTTGATGAAGAAAGTTGGGTAGATTCCATGCAAGAAGAATTAATGCAATTTGAACTACAAAAAGTTTGGATTATTGTGGATCTCCCTTCTAGAAAGAGAGTAATTGGTACTAGATGGGTTTTCAAAAATAAAAAAGGATGAAAAAGGTGTTGTTGTGAGGAACAAGGCTAGGCTTGTTGTTCAAGGATATAGACAGGAATAAGGGATAGACTATGATGAGGTTTTTGCACCAGTGGCAAGGATAGAAGACATTAGGTTATTTTTTGCCTTTGCATCATATATGGGATTTATAGTCTATCAAATGGATGTGAAAAGTACTTTTCTTTATGGAACTATTTCTAAGGAGGTATATGTTTCACAACCTCCAGGTTTTGTAGATCCTATGTTCCGCAATAGAGTCTACAAAGTTATTAAAGCTCTTTATGGTCTTCATCAAGCTCCTAGAGCTTGGTATGCAACTCTGTCCAAATTTCTTTTGGAACATGGATATAGGAGAGGAACCATTGACAAGACTCTTTTTATCAAAAATAATGCTAAGGATATTATCCTAGTTTAGGTATATGTTGATGACATCATTAGCTTTAATGAAAGGAAGATTTCAGATGAGTTCTATGGAAGAACTTACTTTCTTTTTAGGACTTCAAGTCAAATAAAGGAAATATGGAATATTTATCAGCCAAGATAAGTATGTTGCTGAGATCTTGAAGAAATTTTCAAGTATGGATACAAGAATTGCAAGTACACCTTTTGAAGCCAAGAAATCTCTCTCAAAAGATGAACATGGTGAAAATGTTGATTTCATTTGTATAGATCAATGATTGGTTCATTGATGTATCTTACTACTTCAAGACTAGATATTATGTTTGTTGTATGTGCTTGTTCAAGTTTTCAAGTCAATCCAAAGGTTTCACATCTACATGCTGTGAAAAGGATTTTTAAGAGTCTTAAAGGTCAGTTTAATTTAGGATTATGGTACCCTAAGGATTCTACATTTGAATTAGAATCTTACTCAAACAGTGATTATGTTAGAGTTAATCATGATAGGAAATCCACAACATGAGGTTGTCAATTCCTAGACAGAAGACTCATATCACGGCAGTGTAAGAAGCAAACCATTGTTGCTACTTCTACAACTGAAGCTGAATATGTAGCTGCTGCTCATTGTTATGGACAAGCACTTTGGATCCAAAATCAGTTGTTAGATTATGGTTTCAAATTCATGAACACCAAAATCTACATTGATAATGGAAGTACAATATGCATTGTCAAAAATCCAGTCTTTCACTCCAAAACCAAGCATATTGAAATAAGACATCACTTTATAAGAGATGCTTATGACAAAAAGCTTATTTAGGTTTTGAAGATCCATACAGATAACAATGTAGCTGATTTATTAAACAAGGCGTTTGAAACTAAGAGATTTGAGTTCTTGGTAACACATATTGGTATGCTAAACCAATAACTACTGCATATGTTAAGGGTAGGTAACATGTAACACCCCATTTTGGTAAATGGAATGTCACACGTGATTATAGCGTGTCATCAAAGCATACAAGGATAAATGTATAAAACATCACATGACCATAAAGGAAATACCAGAATCAAACATCGGTACCCCCAAAAGTAGAACTCATCACACACAAACATAGGTATTGTAAATGAAAAGGACTAAACAATGTCCATGGAAATGAGTATCGAAGTATAAAGAAATGCATAAAGTAAAGAAGGCTAGGAAGCTTCCAATCCATATGCACGTACGCTTAAAGTCTACGAGCATCCCTGAGTACCTGCCGTTTTGGGAACATGAAAAGGAAAACGGCTGAGCATAACGCTCAGTGCACGGATATACAAATAAAGCATGAATAACATAAGCATATAAGCATGAAGCAGCAGAAAAGACTAAGTCCTGGATAACCTGGTATATCTTATTAAAACTGGTTTTATAGTTTGAAAAGCCTTATGTTTATCTTATAAAACTATTTAACATGTTTACCATTAGCCAACATAGGTCATGAATTATCAACGTGCATGAATACTTGGAGGGGTGACCTCGTCATGCAAATTAGAGGGGCTGCCTCTAATTTAATGCACTGGTTTGGGTAGGAGGGTTCAGCTCCTTGTGAAGGATGCAAGACACACACCACATTCACCTGAATAGTCTGCTGAAAACATGTAAACTAGGATGCACCCATACGCCCCACCTGATAATAATAATATGGCCAAAAGTTGAAGGGACGCCACGAGCTATCACTCCATCGTGGTGGAGTCATAACACTGGTGCCTCCAGTGTTATGGTTATGGTACCTCCATAACTAGGTGAAACTGTTCATGCATGCATATGGCTTTAGGTATCTAATTAAACATAAGCAATTCAAAAACATATAAAACATATACTGGGGAAAACAATTGGCTGCATACGGGGAATCCTAATAAGGAAGAATGTCCATACTGAAAGGACAGAGAATCCGTACCTTGTGTCCAGTGAACGAAGAAGACGAACGGAAGAGAGTCCTACTTCGGTATCACTAATGCTACATAAATACATATGTGTATAAGTATCTGATTACTGAGTATGTAACTGGTTTTATATCATGTCTTAGCTTGTTTTATATGTTCATGTCATGTTTTACTGATTTAAGCTTTGTACTGTGTTTATCATGTATTATGTTTATTCTGTTCAAGTATTTCTTGTATTTCATGTATTATTATACTTGTTGTGTAATAATTAGTAACTTTCTAAAATTAGCAGGTTTCCTAAAAAAGAAAGTTTCCAAAAATAGAAAGTTTCCAAAAATAGAAAGTTTCTAAAAACAGATTTACTTCTTAAAATAGATAAGTTTCTAAAAATAGAAATTTTCCATAAATAGATTAGCTAAATTAATTAAATAAGTTTCTAAAAATAGAAAGTTTCCATAAATAGAAATAAACTGGATTATTAAGCTAATTATATAAGCTTAAGTGTTTACTGATTAATATTTTAAGTCATGAAATTAAATAGTATAGTTTATTAATTATTTCATGTAAATTAAATAAACTATAGGTTAAAGTATTTAATTAAATATAACATGATTTAATTAAATAAATGTAAAAATACTTAGGTTAAAACATGTATTATTATCTATTAATAATATAACCTAAGTCATGTAAATTAATTAATTATAAGTCATGATTTCAATAATTAATTAATTATATAGTCTAATTAAAATGATAATTACTTAGGTTAAAATTCATGTATTAATAATAATATTAATAACCTAAGTCATGTATAAATTAACTTAATCATGTACATGTTTTAATTAATTTAATTTAATCTTGTTAAAATAAACTTGTACAAATAATTAACCTTGTAAAATAATTAACTTGCAAAAATGACCCGTGAACCGAACTCGTGTTTTAATCTAAACATGTTGTGAATCGGACCGGTTTTAACCCGTGAACCGGCAACCAAACGCACCCCTAGCCTTGGCTAGCCGCCGGCTAGCAAAAGTTCCCACCGACTAGCCGGTGGTTCCCCTTGCTGCCGCGGCATGGGGGTTCCCCCTACTTTCCTTATTTAGCCACCGGCATAAGCCTTTGGTGGTTCTTGTTCTTAGCCGAGACCCACCAAACACCAAACATACCCCCGACATGGTCGGGGTTCCCTTGGTTCCTGCGGCCAAGACACACGACCCACACCGAGACCTTGAGGTCTCGGTTGGTGCGAAACATAACAAGTCGAGACCCCTTTGGGGCTCGGTTCTTTGCGTCGGCCATAAACAAACACCCCTTAACCATGATTTATTTTACCCCCCATGTTTAATTACATGATTATTAACTTGTTTTTAAACTATTCATGATTTCATGTGATCAATTAATCAAAACATAAAAAGAAAAGGGTTTTAGGGTTTACCGATTACGTGAATCAAAGGAGAACGAACACACTAACACCCGTGCAATAAATCAATCACCAAAAATCAACCAACACACCCCCTTTGGTGTTCTATACCCGGCAGCCAAGGAGAGAGCAAAAAGAGATTAGGGTTTTTTATTATTTACTAATTCTTGTAACTATGAAAATAGTTTTTCCCTTTTTTCCTTGTTTATTAAAACTTGCATGGGCTTGGCCCTTTTCTTGTGTTTAGCCGGGGGTAAGGGCCCACATGTGTGTGTGTTATCGTGTTCGTGTTTTACGTGATTAAAATAGTTATCGTTCGTGTCTTATTATATTTATTCATGATCTAAATAAATATACATAGATACGTAATACTAAGCTCGTGATTATTTACGTTCATGATTTCATGTTCGTATATTCGTGATTATAATTATTATTGAAATAATTATCGTGTCTTAATACGTATTAAATACTTATCGTGATATAACACGTACGTAACACTTGTAAATCTTGTTTGTGAAACGTAAAAATGCTATAAAAGGAAAGTTCCAATCATGTACGTACGATCATAAGGGTACTATTCATGGTAAAAGCATGCGGGTTTTACAACTCTTCCCCCCTAAAAAGAATAATTCGTCCCCGAATTATAGATAAAGTAAACTGGAAAAGAAGAACATACCCGAACTCAAAATATGAAATGAGGGTAAGAAGCCCGGATAGACTCCTCTGTTTCCCAAGTGGCTTCCCGCTCGGTATGATCCCTCCAAAGGATTTTAACGAATGGAATCGTCTTCCTTCTCATGACTCGTTTTTGTCTGTCAAGAACTCGTTCGGGTTCTTCTATGGAAGTGATATCTTCACGAATCTGTTCCAGTGGATACTGAACCATGTGAAGGGGATGATACTTATACCCTCTGAGTAAGGACACATGAAAAACATCGTGAACATGAGAAAGTTGCGGAGGTAACGCTAAACGGTAAGATACTTCACCGACTCGTTCAATGACATCAAACGGTCCGATAAATCGAGGACTGAGCTTCCCTTTTATTCAAAAACTTCTAACATCACGTGCCGGCGAAACCTTAAGGAAAACGTGATCTCCTACGTTAAATGTAAGTCCCTACGATGCTTGTCTGTATAACTCTTCTTACGTGACCGTGCTTCTTGAAGTTTTTGCTTAGCTACAGTGACCTTCTTATTAGTCAGCTCTATCATTTCTGGTCCTTCAAGTGTTCGCTCACCAACCTGATCCCAGCAGATTGGGGCGCGACACTTTCTGCCATACAACATCTCGAAAGGAGCACACTTGATACTTACGTGCCAACTATTGTTGTATGCAAACTCCACCAAACAGATATAATCGTCCCAATCACCCATCCATTCCAACGCACAAGACCTCAACATGTCTTCCAATGTCTGAATCGTTCGCTCTGACTGCCCGTCTGTTTGAGGATGAATAGTCGTGCTAAGCTTAAGTTGTGTACCCCAAGCTTTCTGTAGACTTCTCTAGAATCGCGAAGTGAAACGAGGATCTCTGTCTGAGACGATGCTGGATGGAGCACCGTGAAGTCTCATGATCTCCCTTCTATAAGTATCGGCGAGTTTACTAACCGATTATTCCTTGCGGATCGGTAAGAAATGAGTTGATTTGGTAAGTCGATCAACGATAACCCAAATTGCATCGTGCTTCTTCTTTGTCGGCAGAAGACCAGTAACAAAATCCATGGTGATTTTGTCCCACTTCCACTCTGGAATATCTAACGGTTGAAGAAGACCGCCAGATCGCTGATGCTCGATCTTAACCTGCTGGCAGGTAAGACATTTGGAGACGTAAGTAGCAACATCCTGTTTCATACCACTCCACAAAAAGTACTGCTTGATGTCATGGTACATCTTGGTCGAACAAGGATGGATAGAGAATGGGGAGCTATGAGCATCAACTAACAATGCTTCCCGGAGTTCTTGGTTATCGGGAACACAAAGTCTCGTGTCCTGCCATAAGATACCATCTACATCGACTCAAAATTTTGTCTGCTTCTCCAAATTCTGAATTATCGCCCAGATTTCTCCATCATCTTTCTGAGCTTCCATGATCCTAGAGAGTAACTCGGGTTCTACTCTAAGATTAGCCTAGTAACCGTGTTATCCACGTACCATGATCTCTATGTCTAGTCGCTCCAAGTCTCTTATTATTTCCTCCTTAATTTTAATGACATTTATCATTCCAGTCTTTTTGCTAAGAGCATCCTCCACTACATTCGCCTTGCCGGGATGATACTGCAGATTAATGTCATAATCCTTCAACAGCTCTAACCATCTCCTCTGTCTCATGTTCAATTCACGCTGAGTGAAGATATACTTCAAGCTCTTGTGGTCCGTGAAAATGTCACATGATTCTCCATACAAGTAGTGCCTCCGTATCTTCAATGCAAACACGACTGCTGCAAGTTCCAAGTCATGCGTAGGGTAATTTTCCTCACAAGGCTTAAGCTGCCGTGAAGCCTACGCGATCACTTTCCCATGTTGCATGAGAACACAGCCAAGTCCCTTCCCCGATGCATCACTATAGATATGAAATCCACCTGTACCAGATGGGAGAGTAAGAATAGGTGCAGATACTAACTTCTACTTTAGGTCTTCAAAGCTCTTCTCTCGTTCTTCAGTCCAGACGAATTTCTCCACTTTCTGCATCAGTTTGGTCAATGGTAGTGCTAAGCGGGAAAAGTTCTCCACGAACCTACGGTAATAACCAGCTAAGCCTAGGAAACTGCGGAATTCAGTCGCTGATGTCGGCCTTGCCCACTTGGTAATAGCCTCAACCTTCGTTGGATCCATCGTGATTCCTTCTGCTGATACAATGTGACCTAAGAATGCCACTTTGTCTAACTAGAACTCACACTTGGAGAATTTAGCATACAGCTGCTTCTGGCGAAGAATCTGTAGTACTGTACGAAGATGGTCTTCATGTTCCTCCTTGGACTTAGAGAATATCAGAATTTCATCGATGAAGACAATGACGAACGTGTCCAGAAATTCATGGAATATTTTGTTCATCAAATCCATGAACACTGCTGGAGCATTGGTAAGGCCAAATATCATGACTACAAATTCGTAGTGGCTATAGCGTGTATGGAAAGCAGTCTTGGCGATGTCCAGCTCCTTAACCCGTAGTTGATGATAGCCCGACCTTAGATCAATCTTGGAGAAATGTTTGGCCCCTTGGAGTTGGTCAAACAGATCATCTATACGTGGTAGTGGATACCTATTCCTGATGGTAATCTTGTTGAGCTCGCGATAGTATATGCAAAGACGCGTATTACCGTCCTTTTTCTTAACGAATAAGACCGGTGCGCCCCATGGAGATGCGCTTGGTCGAATAAAGCCTCGTTCCAGAAGTTCTTGCAATTGATCCTTCAGCTCTTTCAACTCTATGGGAGCCATGCGATAAGGAGCCTTGGAAATCGGCTCAGCTCCCGGGATGAGCTCGATATTAAATTCTACTTCACGAGCAGGTGGTATGCCCGGAAGTTCTTCTGGAAATACATCTGGAAATTCTGACACTATCGTCTAATCCTGAATTGATGGGGATTCAACATCCATGTCATGAACAGTAGCTAGATAACCCTCACAGCCATGTGAAAGTAATGCACGTGCTTGCAGGGTTGATATGATTTGTACAGACCTTCCTGGTACGAACCCGTTGTGAATGTACTCTGGTGCATTAACATCACCGAAGATGACTCGATATGAATGGCAGTCTATGGTAGCATGATGCTTGGATAGCCAATCCATGCCCAAAATCATTTCAAAATCATTCATGTCCAGCGGAAGTGCGTCAACAAGACGAATCTTGTCATCAAAATCTAGGGGAAGGCTCTTGTACACATGGGTTATGCGTACAGAGTCTCTCACAGGCGTGGAAATACTCAGTATATTCTCTAGTGGCATGGGGAGTATCCTAACATTCTTGGCATAAGAAGTAGAAATGACCGAGTGAGTAGCACCCGTATCATACAGAACACATGCAGCTTGACCATACATATACAAGATTCCAGTAATGGTACGTGTAGACTTGTTGGCCTGATCGCGAGATGTCGTGTAAACGCGTCCATTAGTAGGAGGCGGCTTGGTATCAGCATGTCCCGATGTACCCTCCATCTCGCCCTTGCGGCAATCCTTCATGCGATGGCCAGGAAGACCACACTTGTAGCATGCGTCGCTGTCGTGTCGACATGGCCCTGGGTGCCTACGGTGGCAAGTAGAGAAAAGAGGATAAGTATATCCTCCAGCAGGTGTCCTGACTGGCTGAGAGCCTGATAAGAACAATATACATGAGACATGGTAAAAGGTACAAAGGACAATGCGGATAAATCGTAAGATTGAATACCAGTGATAGCTGGACGGTTAGGTTGTGAACCTTTCTGGTTCTAGTCTCTCCCGTTACCATGATTCATGGTATAAGATTTGCTAATGTGTCAGAATTAAGAATTATAACATGTAATCATAAGAAAAAAATGAGTAAGTATAAGGACCTGCTGTTGTTGGAGTGTCCAGCGTTGTTACAGTAATTATCATTACCGCCACGCCTATCCGTAGCAGAACGGTCGTGAGTTTGACCGTTTCCCTTGGGCTGATTAGGCTGTTGCTTAGTAGCCGGCTGAGACCGGTCCTCAGTCTTCTGCCTGGAAGATACAGTTTTAAAGAGATGAAATATTGAAATATACTGAAAGAATACGGATTGGTCACCGTTTGAATACGAATGTTTACCTCTTATCGGGTCTCTATTCTTCCCCAAACTCATCTCTTTCCTGCAGCATCTCCAGCTTACGTGTTGCATCGGCCACTTGTGCTACCATGCTGAACGTAGAACACACCAACTTGTTTACGACCGATGTACGAAGATCCCACCTGAAGTGGTGTGCTTGCTCTTTAGGAGTACCTGTTGTTGCACCAAGGAAACCAGCCAAGCGAAGAAAGCGCTGCATGAACTCGTTGCTATTCTCCCCAGCTCTCTGTCGGATTCCATGGTACTCTCTCTTCATCTTGTCTTTCTCAGCCTTGGGAAAGAACTGTCCCATCACCAAATCCCTGAACTGAGCCCAAGTCAAACCAGCCACCCAATTATCACCTCCCTCAGACTGCTTCAGTGCCATCCACCATGATAGTACATCACCTTCGAATCTGTAGCAAGCCAACCTCGACTTGAAGACGGGGTCACATCCCATAGCATCGAAGATCTTCTCAATGTGAGCCAACCAGCTTTCAGCTTCACTGGGGCTATATGTTCTCTCGAATGCTCGAGGGCGGAGCTTATTAATTCTCTCCAGCCATGTGACCAATGTTGCTGGAGGAGGAGGAGGAGGTATTGGGTGTTGCTGCTGGTTGTTGGTAGCCTGAACCTCAGCCCTGATTTCGTTCCTCAGTTGAGGAAGCATAGCTTGCATTACAGCTTGGATTGCTGCATTGAGTTGTTCCTGCTCGCGTGTGAGAACCATCTGACAATATAACATAAAATATATGATTAAACTGATTAAAACATAAACTATATACATGAAAAAAAAATTATACCAATAAATTATGAGAAAAATTTTATGCAGGAAAAACTAGTACATGAATGCATGATGCAGTTTTATGAAAACTTTTGTATGCGCGAGAGTGAACGCCTATGGTCGGTTCACCCAAAACAAAAGACATAGCGAGGGGACGCCAATGGGTTGGTCCCAAAGTTAAAAATTTAGAATAAAACACATGCGACTAAATAGGGCCAGTCTTGTAACAACCATTACTTAGTCATAAACCTGCGACAATGACATATATATGTATGCATGAAAATGATGAATGCATGAAAACTGACTGTCAGTTCTAGGAAGACTAAGTGACTATCCACTAATCACAGGTTGTGTTTTGAGAGCCTACAGGTCGAAGCCTTGGCTCTGATACCATAATTGCAACACCTCATTTTGGTAAATGGAATGTCACGCGTGATTATGGCGTGTCATCAAAGCATACAAGGATAAATGTATAAAACATCACATGACCATAAAGGAAATACCAGAATCAAACATCGGTACCCCAAAAGTAGAACTCATCACACACAAACATAAGTACTGTAAATGAAAAGGACTAAACAATGTCCATGGAAATCAGTATCAATGTATAAAGAAATGCATAAAGTAAAGAAGGCTAGGAAGCTTCCAATCCATATGCACGTACGCTTAAAGTCTACGAGCGTCCCTGAGTACCTGCCGTTTTGGGAACATGAAAAGGAAAACGGCTGAGCATAACGCTCAGTACACGGATATACAAATAAAGCATGAATAACATAAGCATATAAGCATGAAGCAGGGGAAAAGACTAAGTCCTGGATAACCTGGCATATCTTATTAAAACTGGTTTTATAGTTTGAAAAGCCTTATGTTTATCTTATAAAAACTGTTTAACATGTTTACCATTAGCCAATATAGGTCATGAATTATCAACGTGCATGAATACTGGAGGGGTGACCTCGTCATGCAAATTAGAGGGGCTGCCTCTAATTTAATGTACTGGTTTGGGTAGGAGGGATCAGCTCCTTGTGAAGGATGCAAGGCACACACCACATTCACCTGAATAATCTGCTGAAAACATGTAAACTAGGATGCACCCATACGCCCCACCTGATAATATTATATGGCCAAAAGCTGAAGGGACGCCACGAGCTATCACTCCGTCGTGGTGGAGTCATAACACTGGTGCCTCCAGTGTTATCGTTATGGTACCTCCATAACTAGGTGAAACTGGTCATGCATGTATATGGCTTTAGGTATCTAATTAAACATAAGCAATTCAAAAACATATAAAACATATACTGGGAAAACAATTGGCTGCATACGGGGAATCCTAATAAGGAAGAATGTCCATACTAAAAGGACGGAGAATTCGTACCTTGTGTCCAGTGAACGAAGAAGACGAACGGAAGAGAGTCCTACTTCGGTATCACTAATGCTACATAAATACATACGTGTATAAGTATCTGATTACTGAGTACGTAACTGGTTTTATATCATGTCTTAGCTTGTTTTATATGTTCATGTCATGTTTTACTGATTTAAGCTTTATACTGTGCTTATCATGTATTATGTCTATTCTATTTAAGTATTTCTTGTATTTCATGTATTATTATACTTGTTGTGTAATAATAAGTAACTTTCTAAAAATAGAAAGTTTCCTAAAATAGAAAGTTTCTAAAAATAGAAAGTTTCCAAAAATAGTAAGTTTCCAAAAATAGATTTACTGCTTAAAATATATAAGTTTCTAAAAACAGAAAGTTTTCGTAAATAGATTAGCTGCCTTAATTAAATAAGTTTCTAAAAATATAAAGTTTCCATAAATAGAAATAAGCTGGATTATTAAGCTAATTATATAAGCTTAAGTGTTTACTAATTAATATTCTAAGTCATGAAATTAAATAGTATAGTTTATTAATTATTTCATGTAAATTAAATAAACTATAGGCTAAAGTATTTAATTAAATATAACATGATTTAATTTAATAAAGGTAAAAATACTTAGGTTAAAACATGTATTATTATCTATTAATAATATAACATAAGTCATGTAAGTTAAATAATTATAAGTCATGATTTCAATAATTAACTAATTATATAGTCTAATTAAAATGATAATTACTTAGGTTAAAATTCATGTATTAATAATAATATTAATAACCTAAGTCATGTATAAATTAAATTAATCATGTACATGTTTTAATTAATTTAATTTAATCTTGTTAAAATAAACTTGTACAAATAATTAACCTTGTAAAATAATTAACTTGCAAAAATGACCCGTAAACCGAACCCGTGTTTTAATCTAAACATGTTGTGAACCGGACCGGTTTTTACCCGTGAACCGGCAACCAAACGCACCCCTAGCCTTGGCTAGCCGCCGGCTAACAAAAGTTCCCACCGGCTAGCCGGTGGTTCCCCTTGCTGCCGCGGCATGGGGGTTCCCCCTGCTTTCCTTATTTAGCCATCGGCATAAGCCGGTGGTGGTTCTTGTTTTTAGCCGAGACCCACCAAACACCAAACATACCCCCGACATGGTCGGGGTTCCCTTGGTTCCTGCGGTCGAGACACACGACCCACACCGAGACCTTAGGGTCACGGTTGGTGCGAAACATAACAAGCCGAGACCCCCTTGTGGCTCGGTTCCTTGCGTCGGCCACAAACAAACACCCTTTAACCATGATTTATTTTACCCCCCATGTTTAATTACATGATTATTAACTTGTTTTTAAGCCATTCATGATTTCATGTGATCAGTTAATCAAAACATAAAAAGAAAAGGGTTTTAGGGTTTACCGATTACGTGAATCAAAGGAGAACGAACACACTAACACCCTTGCAATAAATCAATCACCAAAAATCAACCAACACACCCCTTTGGTGTTCTATACCCGGTGGCCAAGGAGAGAGCAAAAAGAGATTAGGGTTTTTGATTACTTTCTAATTCTTGTAATTATGAAAATAGTTTTTCCCTTTTTTCCTTGTTTAGTAAAACTTGCATGGGCTTGGCCCTTTTCTTGTGTTTAGCCGCGGGTAAGGGCCCACATGGGGTAACCCGAATGTTTTCTCGTGTCTAATAATAAGTGTGTTCTCGTGTTCGTGTTTTACGTGATTAAAATAGTTATCGTTCGTGTCTTATTATATTTATTCATGATCTAAATAAATATACATAGATACGTAATACTAAGCTCGTGATTATTTACGTTCATGATTTCATGTTCGTATGTTCGTGATTATAATTATTATTAAAATAATTATCGTGTCTTAATACGTATTAAATACTTATCGTGATATAACACGTACGTAATACTTGTAAATCTTGTTCGTGAAACGTAAACATGCCATAAAAGGAAAGTTCTAATCATGTACGTACGATCATAAGGGTACTATTCATGGTAAAAGCATGCGGGTTTTACATAACAACTATACAATTATTATGCAAATTGTTATTGTATAGTGTTTGTTTTTATTTTTGATGTGATTGCAGGTTATTAGATTAAGATAAAAGAGGTTACAAGGACAGTGGAATGCATGAACCGGTCTAATTTTTGAGGTACCGTTTTGAAACTAAGTACCGCTAGGCAAGATTTAAAGTACCGTGTATGTTCCATGTATCGCTACATAACCGTCGTACCGTTGAGGGTCTCTTTTGTAAAATTGGCGGTTTCTTTGCGCTTGGGTTTGTTATTCATATAAATACTTACCCCAATTACACAATTGATTCACCTAATCTTTAATTTTTTATACCTCGATTCTATAACCTTCTCTCTAATATTCGATCATCAAAAATTCTAATGGTTGCTCTACAAGTGATCTCTAAGTACAACCAGGTTGCTCGTCTTACTCAGAATGATGATTCTCTTGGTTTTCATGAGATACTTGACTTTCTATCTCGAAGTCACGTACGTTTTTCACTTACTGTAAGTCCTATTGCCTCTATTCCTTTTGTTACACATTTTTGGAATACTGCTGTCATAGGTACTCTTCATAATCAACTGATGTTCGTTTGCAAGTCTTAAATTTATATTACAAGGTTTAGACAAAACAAGGGACTAGAAGACAAACACGGGCAAATATACCCTTTCGTTCGTAATATAGCTTTGTAAGGGTAAGCCAGGATCGTTCGCTGAGACTTAGTTTCGTTTTGGTAATTGATATGTGTGAAAACACCCATCCTTTTACCACTTAATTATAATAATAACCAAGCCAAAACGTGTATTTTATGTCGTAAATGTCAGAATTATGCGTGGTTTGTGTTTTTGTTATGATTTAGGACCAAAATGTGAAAAGGGAAGAAAACACAGGCTTCCACGGGCTTTTATCGTAGAAAAAGACAAAAGACGAAGTCAAAAGATCAAGAGTGCAAAAAGAACGGAAGTCCAAGACCTATTCTGAAGATTTATCGAAGAAAAAGTCTAAAGACAGAAGTTTAATGAAGTCGAAGAACCAAGTCTAATTAAAGAAGAAAATTATAAGACGAGTTCAATTATATCGACAAATCCCGAGACGACGTCGAGAAAAACAAAGAATTTAAATCGAGTCGAGACAAGAACAAAGAATGAAGAAAGCATCAACATTTTACTCCTCCTATAAATACCCTCCTAATGTGTCATTAGGAGGTGGTTTGTCATTTTAGGAGTAGATAGATTAGTTTTAGGAGTAGGAGTAGTGTAATTTACTTTCTCTCTCTAAAATTACTTTCATGTTTTTAAGCTTTTTACATCAATCTTGTAATTTGAATCTTAATTATTTTAATTTCAAGCTTTTGAAATTAATCATTCGCATTCTTCCTTTCTTAATCTTTTAATCTTGATTAATTTTCATAATCATGTAGTTTAATTAATCATGTTCTTGTTTGATTGATGTTTTTGATTGATTGTGCTTTTGGTTTTTATGTGTTTGATTTTTATAGCTTATAGTGTTTTAGTGCTTATTGTGTTAATTTTCTTATTAAGTGCTTATTAGTTAATTTTTATAAAAATTTGTTTTTAAATATTTTTATTATTTAGTGTTTTTAAAAGTTTTTAAATTTTGGCTTGTTAGCTTTTTCTTAAAATTGTTTTGGTAGAAGTTTTGATAAGTGCTTATTTGATTTTTGCTTATTTTTAGTTTTTCTTATTTGCATTTTAGATGTTATCCGGGTTATTCCAAACCCTCTTTTTCTGAATAGTAGTTTTTTTTCCAATATTCCGAATAGCCGTTTATAGATTTTCCGGATAGTCTTAGCATTTCATATTCCGGATATAGTTCATATTTCAGATTTCGGATAAGCTTTCGAAGGACATATTCCGGATAGCTTGCAAAACCTTTACATTCCGGATAGTGTGGATCCCGGATAAGACACAAAGTTTCTTTTCCCGGATAAGGGTAAGTAAACAAAACCTGGATAACCTATCAAAGTTTTTTTTCCCCGGATAAGAACAAAAAAGAAGTAAACATTCCATATAAAGAAAAGTCAATATTCTGTATAAGTTAGAATTTGAGCTACATGCTAGCTAGCTAGCTTCTAGTTTTCCCGCAAAATTTAGCTGTTGGCCTGGGTGCTTCCAGCTACTAGCTTGCTTGCTTGCTTATTTATTAATATTGTTCCGTAATTGTTTAGTTTAATCTGAAAGTTGTTCCGATTTTAATTCTGAAAGTCGCGTATTTTTAGTTAAATTTTTCGTCAATTTTTAGTATTAATATTTTTTCGATAAGTTTAAGTTTTAAATTTTATTTAGTGCCCGCTTTAGGTTTTGTCTCGTTTAGTTTTAAAGTAGCCACTTAGTTTTATTTTCTCCTTTTTCATTAAGTAAATTTTATTTTTCAGTCGAAAGTTAATTTCCTCTTTTAGTTTTATTTTTATTAATTGTTTTATTTTAATTTACGTTTATTATTTATATTGTTTCGTTATTATTAGTTAATTGTTTCTAGCTTATTTTTATTACTATTCGTATTTACCTTTTACTTAGAAATAGATAACCAAACTTCCCTTTTTTTAACCAAAAACAACTGAGTCACACTTTTAACCGGAGATCAATTCGAATTGAATCGAGACGAATAACTTTTTATATACAAAATCATTTAAAATTAACAATTGAAGAAATAAATGGTTGAAGTAATATCAATAATAACAAATATGACTAATATGGGATAGTTCGTATAAGTTCGTGATGATGATAATAATGATCGAGATACGTTTATGTAGGTAAAGTGTGATAATCCTTTTTTGTCAAAACGGCGTTTACACAATCTACTTGGGGTGATTCAAGACTTATGTTTATTTAAGGGACTAAGCTCAAAACAAGTCGCCAACAAGTTCAACATTTTATCAAGTTTCTAAGCGGATTTCTCCAACCAAAGATTCATGACCATAGACAAGTTCTAGAAAACTTATTATAACAATTTGCGTTTCTCAACGCCAAACTATCGTAACAAATCAGCTTAGATAAAATATGGTTTGTAGAACTAGGAGGTAAAATGGTTCTACAACATTAGCTTAAAATCATTTATAAAGGATCATATCATAGCATCATCACTAATTATAGTCACATACCCATATAGTCACAAATAGATTAGCCTAACATAGTAATCAAAGTAACAATTGGAAAAGAGTAAGAGAATATCATACTTAGATTGGATTGAATAAACGAGTACACAAGTGTCACGATTGTATAATTCCTCCAAGAATCGAAGAGTGAAATACTCTCGTTACAAGTATCTCCCAAAAGTGGATAATACTGAAAATTTACTAAAAGGACTGAAATACTCGAGCTATGGAGTATTGAGAGAGAGAGAGGTGTGTGTAAAATGAGTTGAAATGACCTCTATTTATAGTGCTGTCTAGGGTCAAATGTGTGCCGCAATTCTCCTCAAGTGCACCGCACTTTGGATATGAGAATGTGTGCCGCACTTACAACTTTGTGCGCCGCACTTCTGGGCGATTCAGAATCTTTTTTAATAGCTTTGGCTTTATTGCATATTGAGGCCCCTTCTTTGCATATCTTCACTTTGCTCCTTCATACTTTACATCTGCATATAAAACACAACATATTAAGTATTGGAAGCTCTTATTTATACTACAAAGTGACATTATAATGATAGGTTGAATATGTATAATTAGGTCGTTATCAAATTCCTCCACACTTAGCTATTGCTTGCCCTCAAGCAATCAAAGCGAGAAAACAAATTCAATTTTAAAAATGCTTTTATGTGTTGTGAAGTATGATAGGAAAATTATTTAATTTTTATGAGTAGCAAAAGCAAATGACAAAATAAATTCAGCACCTCACATGGATAGTGTTTGGATTTTAAGTTCACAACAAATGTCACTCAAAAAAGGGTAATTGTAAGGTAACACTCAATTATCTCGGTAATAAAATAGATAGCTACCATAGGTTTGTACAAGACACATAAACATAACCGTTGCGGCGTGCGCACCAGATAAATTTTCAAAGAAGCAAAACGTGATAAATGATGTGGGTGTAGAATCAAAAAGTAAATGCCTTTGTCAAAGTCATAGAACAAACTATACTAGAATACTTGACTATATATTTTTTCTTTCTTTTTCATATATATATATATATATATATATATATATATATATATATATATATATATATATATATATATATATATATATATATATATATATATATATATATATATATATATATATATATATATATATATATATATATATATATATATATATATATATATATATATATATATATATATATATATATATATATATATATATATATATATATATATATATATATATATATATTTATATATTTATATATATATATATATATATATATATATATATATATATATATATATATATATATATATATATATATATATATATATATTTAAGAGAACATAAAATTTTATAACTTGATAAGTGGTTAGGCATAACACATAAGGATATTGGCACAATGGATAATATAACATATGCGTACGAGTGCCACATATTTTAGTAAGCCAGTGTAGCTTAACTAAAATGATATAAGGGTGATTTTATTTTGCTTCATTTCAAAAAAATCTATAAATTAACCTCACGGTGGTTTAGTAAATGATGATCAAGCACAAATTCTGAAGCATACTAGATTATCGACTTTCACACAAAATAGAGAAATATAAGGCTAAGTTTTTCTCACATATTTGGGAAATGGATTTTATGCTAAATTATAATGTCAATCAATGAGATTTTTTCTTTGCTAAAAACTTATTTATTTACAAAACATATATATTTTTATTGTTTTTCAAAAAGATTTTAGTTGAGAAATTTATTATATTTTTTTTATTATTTCATTTTTTCTATTTGTCACCTCCTCCACACTTATGTTGAACATCGTCCTCGAGGTAATAACTGATAAAATATTAAAAACAGGAAAAATGAAAAGGGAAACAAGTACTTCCCGGGGCTTAGTAGAAAATTACGGGACTTCGAAAGATGAATCCAGCTTAGAGCTCCAATTTTCTATTTTCCTGCATGCTATAAAACAAAACAAAACACATGCAATATATACAAGGACGGTTTTATTTAATTACAGGTCCTCCTCCACACTTAAGTTGAAAGGTGGGGATAAAATACGGATTGCCTTCCGAATAGCGCTAAGTTTAGAGTCTTCAGCCAGACTTGGCTACTCGGATCTATTTTAAGAAGAAAGGAATTTCTTCTCCTTTGATTTCATTACAGTGTTCTTCTTCATGGTAGAGCTTAAGTCTATGCCCATTGACTATAAAGGTGCTATTGTTTTTACCGTATAATTCAACATATCTGGATGAATATTGGTGTTTCACTAGATAAGGTCCAGTCCATCTCGAAGTAAGCTTAGGCTGCTTGAATTTATATTTCGAGATAAAGAGAAGTACTTTGTCTCCTTTTTTGAATTCTTTTCTTTGTCGTAATTTACGATCATGCCAAACTTTAGTTCGTTCTTTATATAATCGTGAACTTTCATAAGCGTGATGTCTAAATTCATCTAATTCGTGAAGTTGAAAGTTACGTTTTTCTGCGGCTGCAATAAGATCTGGGTTGCAGTTTTTAAGTGCCCAATATGCACGGTGTTCAAATTCTATTGGCAGATGGCATGTTTTTCCATACAACAGTTTGTACGGTGTGGTTCGAGTAGGTGTTTTGAATGCGGTACGAAAGGCCCATAGAGCATCTTCTAATTTTTGGACCAACAAGCAGGGTTGTTTTGAACGGTCTTTTCAAGTATACGTTTGAGAGCTCTATTAGTGTTTTCAACTTGGCCACTCGTTTGAGGGTGGTAAGATATGGAAAATCGGTGGTTCACTCCATATCTTTTCATAACATTTTCCATGAGTTTGTTATAGAAATGAGTTCCTCTGTCGCTTATTAGTGCTTTTGGAATTCCAAAACGACAGAATAATTTCTTTAAGAATGCGATAACAACTCTCGCATCGTTTGTTTGTAAAGCTTGAGCTTCGGCCCATTTCGATACATAGTCGACGGCGACTAAAATGTATTCACATTTGTAAGATTTAGGAAATGGTCCCATGAAGTCGATACCCCACACGTCAAAGATTTCGCAGAGTTGGATGTTATTTAGAGGCATTTCATCTCTTTTAGAAATATTTCCAGTCCTTTGACATGCTTCGCATAGTCGTACTAAGGTATAAGCTTCACGCATAATTGTTGGTCAATAAAAGCCAGCGTCGAACATTTTTTTAGCGGTGGTGTTCGCTGCGTAATGTCCTCCGGTCGGTCCGTAGTGACATTCATCGAGAATTTTTCTAGATTCAAATCCGGAAATACAACGTCGGATTATTCCATCAGGACAGATTCTAAATAAGTAAGGATCGTCCCAAAAGTATTTTTTTAGTTCAGAGAAAAATCTTTTCTTTTGTTGGTGCGTCATTCCCTTTCGTAAAATACCTACATCCAAATAGTTTGTAAAGTCTGCGAACCATGGTGTTTCGTTAGTACT
Source organism: Glebionis coronaria (assembly GCA_025667525.1). NCBI lineage: Eukaryota > Viridiplantae > Streptophyta > Magnoliopsida > Asterales > Asteraceae > Glebionis > Glebionis coronaria. The sequence continues at coordinate 489,853,667 of CM046876.1, read as the reverse complement.
TACTTTCATTATATGCTCATTGGGAAAATCGTCTATTTCATCATCGCTAGAATCATCATTCACTATGCGAGATAAATGGTCGGCAGCAACATTTTCAGCTCCTTTTTTATCTTTAATTTCCAAATCAAATTCTTGTAAAAGCAATATCCATCGTATTAGACGAGGTTTGGCGTCATGCTTTTTGAACAAGTATTTTAAGGCTGAATGATCGGTGTAAATTATCGTTTTTGACAATACAAGGTAGGATCAAAATTTGTTAAACGCGTAAACTACAACCATGAGTTCTTTTTCCGTAATTTTATAATTTTGTTTGGTTGCGTTAAGAGTTCTACTTGCAAAATAGATGGGATGAATATGTTTACCATCTTTTTGTCCAAGGACGGCTCCAAGGGCATGTTCACTAGCATCGCACATAAGCACAAATAGAAGGTTCCAATTGAGGCTTGTAATAATGGGTGTGCATGTAAGTTTTTCTTTGAGTATTTTGAATGCTGAATAACGTTCGTCATAAAATCGAACGTTCTTTCTTTTTCTAGAAGTTGAGTTAAAGGACTTGCGATTTTCGCAAAGTCTTTGATAAATCGTCGATAAAAACCGGCATGACCTAAGAAACTTCTAATGCCTCTAACATTAGTAGGTGGTGGGAGTTTTGCGATCACGTCTATTTTTGCTTTGTCAACTTCGAGGCCGGCTCCAGACACTTTGTGTCCGAGCACAATTCCTTCTTTAACCATGAAGTGACATTTTTCCCAGTTTAGCACAAGATTTGCTTCTTAACTTCGTGCTAACATTTTATCGAGATTGTTTAGACATGTGTCGAAAGAATTTCCAAAGACGGAGAAATCTTCCATGAAGACTTCGACTGATTCTTCAATCATATCGTGAAAGATTGCAATAATACACCTGTGAAAAGTAGCAGGTGCATTGCATAGGCCAAAAGGCAGCGCCTATAAGCGTAAGTTCCAAATGGACAAGTAAACGTGGTTTTCTCTTGATCCATAGGGTCGATTGGGATTTGAAAGTATCTAGAAAAACCATCGAGGAAACAAAAGTATTCATTTCCTACGAGTCTTTCTAACATTTGATCCATAAATGGTAAAGGAAAATGATCTTTCGCGGTTGCATCATTTAGTTTTTTATAATCAATACAAACTCTCCATCCGGTGATGGTTCTTGTTGGTACTAGTTCATTGTTTTTGTTAGTTACTATAGTGATACCTCCCTTTTAGGTACACAATGAATAGGACTAACCCATGGGTTGTCGGCGATGTGGGTAGATTATTCCAGAGTCTAAGAGTTTAAGGATTTCTTTTTTAACAACATCCTTCATGTTAGGATTTAATCTTCGTTGTTTTTCAACAATTGGCTACTTGTTATCCAAAAGTTGGATTTTATGTTTGCAGAACGATGGACATATGCCAGGGATGTCAGAAGTTTTCCACACAAAAGCTTGTTTATGCTTCTTGAGAATGTCAATTAGATCGTCTTTGTGTTCTTCCGAAAGTTGGGATGAAATAATTACAGGGAGTAATTTTTCTTCATGAAGAAACGCATATTCTAGATGTTTAGGAAGAGGTTTAAGTTCTAAATCTAAGAGGTTCTTCAACAGATTTCTTAACTTTGAAATCGGTTTCGAAAGTTATGGTTTCAAATGGGGTTTCGATTTCTTCTTCGATTTTTTCGATTGGTTCATCGTCGGTATGGTCGGCTATGAAGGCATCAAATTCAGCAAAAAGATCTTCTTCGAGGATGGTTCCTTCGAGACAATGCAAAATTTCGCATCCTTCGTCAAGAAGAGCGTCGAAATCGGCTTCATCGATTTCTTCAATGACATCGATACTAAAACAAGTATCGTCATTAGGGTACGAGTGTTTCATAGCTTCGTCGATAGAAAAAGAAATTCTATCTTCTCCAACTCCAAGGTTGAGTTGTTTTTGCTTTACTCTAATTATAGCATCAGCTGTGTGTAAGAAAGGTCTACCAAGGATAAGTGGTAACTTGCTATCTTCTTCCATTTCTAAGATTACAAAGTCAACAGGAAAATCAAATTTTCCGACTTCTATGAGCATGTTTTCAGCTATCCCCATTGGGTATTAGAAAGAACGGTCCGCGAGTCGAACGCTCATTTTTGTGGGTTTCAAAATGTTTTAGAGAGTTTAGCATACAAAGAGTATGGCATGAGGTTGATACTTGCGCCAAGATCGGCCAAGGCGTTTCAAGAATATGAGTAAGGAAAAGTACATGGGATTAGGAAACTTCTTGGATCTCCCACTTTTGGTGGTACTTTGTTTTGGATAATGGCAGAACATTCATCGTTTAGAAAAGTCGAAGAAACTTCTTCAAACTTATGCTTGCTCTTGATAAGTTCTTTGATAAATTTTCCATTATTTGGCATTCCAGCCAGAACATCGACTTAAGGCATGTTAATTCGAACTTCTTGTATTATGTCTAGGAATTTACCATACTTAGCTTGCATCTTTTGCTTGCGTAAGTGTTGTGGATATGGTACTTTTGGTTTATATGGTTTGGATGTTGGGTTTTCAGTTGATTTGGTATGGGTTGGTTGGGCTTCATCCTCATTATCACTATCAAATGGAATTTCGATTGGTATGACTTGAGTAGGTTTGGTAGGTGATTCGTAAGATAAACCACTCCGCATGAATACGGCATTGACTTGCTCATTACGAGCTTGTGGGGGTTGATATTTGTTGTTGTTCTTGGGATTTGGGTTGGTATTGCTTGGTAATGAACCAGAAGCGCGATTCGACTGTTTATCGGCCAAATGATCAAATTAGGCTTCAAGGTTTTGAATGCAAGTTTGATGATTTTTGGTTGTGGTTTCGAACTTGGTTTTAGAGTCAGTGAATGTCTCTCGAACAAAAATGTTGGTTTTTATTTGAGATTCTATAAAGTTGTCGACTTTGGTTTTGAGGTTGTTTTTGTCTTCGGTTTGAGTGGGTTTCTTTTCGTCTCGATCATAACTTGGTTTATCATTTGATCTCCAATTATCGCGGTTGCGATTACGATAATCATTATAAAATCGAGTTCGACGAAAGGTATTCATAAAGTTGGCTTCTTCTTCCTTCGTCATGGGTGTGTCATTGTCATCTCATTCACTAGAAGGATGGTTTCCTCCACAGTGTTTGCAGGTTTTGTGTTTTATCTCTTCAATCTTAAGAGACATGGCATCCATCCGAGCCATAATTTTCTCGGTGTCGGTTGGGTTGTTGCTTCCTTCGGCAAAAGCTACGGTTTTTCGCGAGTTTTTGTTTTTTGATTTTTGGACCAATCAAGCTTAAGTAAGACTTTGTCGTCCAATAATTGGTAAGCTTGGTTAGGAGTTTTGTAAAGGAAAATTACGCCCGTTGCGGCGTTCAATGCATCTTGGGTAGCATCGTCAAGACCATGATAGAAAATCTTGATTATTCCTTCTTTTTTAAGTCCATGACCATGGCAGTTTCTAAGTAATTATTTCATTCTTAACCATGCGTCAGTGAGAGTTTCTCGTTCTTGTTGAGAAAAGCTTAGGATTTCTCCGAGGAGTTTTTCAAATAGGGCAGGAGGAAATAATCGGCTAATGAAAGCAGTTCTAAACCTTCCCATGTTCGAATGGTTCCTTCGTTAAGTTCGGCGAGCCATGACTTGGCTTCTCTAGTCAGGGATGATGGAAACATCATGAGTTGGACGGCTTCGGCTTGTTCTTCTCCATAGTTGAACATTTTACAAATTCCGCTGAATTCGTGGATGTGTTTGTGAGGATTGGTTTTGATTCGACCATCAAATTGGTTATTATTGACAAGGGCTAAGTGGTTCCCTTTTATTGCAAAATCGTTTGCAATTTCAGGTAAAACGATTGCAGAGCCAGGAGTTGGTGCGACAAGTCTATCGGCTGACCACATTGGTTCATCATCGGTGTCCGACATTAGATCGTAACGGTTGATGAGTTTGGTGAGAAATAGGATTTGTGAAAGATTGTCAAAAGGTTGGTTAATTATGCGAGGTTGAGTTTGCTCGTGTCTCCTAGCTAAAGGTACACGGCGATGAAGTCTATGTAGCCTTCGGTTAAGGGTACGTTCAGGTTCAGGTAACGGTGATGTTGGTGTTGTTTCGGATGAACGGGTGTACATCCAATAAGGTATTTGGTATTTTCAGTAGAAATGTGCGGCGCACTTTTGGTTTTGTGCAGAGCACTTTGGTTCGCTACAGGAAGTGTGGCGCACTTTTTGGTTTGTGCGGCGTACTTTTTGTACTGCAGAAAAAAATTGGTTTAAAATGAGTAGCAATGGTTCAATTTCTTCAAGGATTTTACTAATTTGGTCACAAAACAGGATTATAAGTCCCCGGCAGCGGCGCCAAAAACTTGATGTTCGTTTGCAAGTCTTAAATTTATATTACAAGGTTTAGACAAAACAAGGGACTAGGAGACAAACACGGGCAAGTATACCCTTTCGTTCTTAATATAGCTTTGTAGTGGTAAGCCAGGATCGTTCGCTGAGACTTAGTTTCGTTTTGGTAATCAAGATAACAACTGAAGAAATAAATGGCTGAAGTAATATCAATAATAACAAATATGACTAATATGAGATAGTTCGTATAATTTCGTGATGATGATAATAATGATCGAGATATGTTTATGTAGGTAAAGTGTGATAATCCTTTTTCGTCAAAACGGCGTTTACACAATCTACTTGGGGTGATTCAAGACTTATGTTTATTTAAGCGACTAAGCTCAAAACAAGTTGCCAACAAGTTCAATATTTTATCAAGTTTCTAAGCGGATTTCTCCTACCAAAGATTCATGACCATAGACAAGTTCTAGAAAACTTATTATAACAATTTGCGTTTCTCAACGCCAAACTATCGTAACAAATCAACTTAGATAAAATATGGTTTGTAGAACTAGGAGGTAAAATGGTTCTACAACATTAGCTTGAAATCATTTATAAAGGATCATATCATAGCATCATCACTAACTATAGTCACATACCCATATAGTCACAAATAGCTTAGCCTAATATAGTGATCAAAGTAACAATTGGAAAAGAGTAAGAGAATATCATACTTAGATTGGATTGAATAAAAGAGTACACAAGTGTCACGATTGTATCGTTCCTCCAAGAATCGAAGAGTGGAATACTCTCGTTACAAGTATCTCCCAAAAGTGGATAATACTGAAAATTTACTAAAAGGACTAAAATACTCGAGCTATGGAGTATTGAGAGAGAGGTGTGTGTAAAATGAGAGGAAATGGCCTCTATTTATAGTGTTGTGTGGGGTCAAATGTGCACCGCACTTCTTGTAACATCCCATTTTGATAATGGAATGTCACGCGTAATTATGGCGTGTCATCAAAGCATACAAGGATAAATGTCTAAAACATTACATTACCATAAAAGGAAATACCGGAATCAAACATCGGTAGTCCAAAAGTAAAGCTCATCACACACAAACATAAGTACTGTAAATGAAAGGACTAAACAATGTCCATAGAAAGAGTATCAAAGTAAAGATAATGCATAAAGTAAAGAAAGGCTAGAAAACTTCCAGTCCATATGCACGTACGCTTAAAGTCTACGAGCGTCCCTGAGTACCTGCCGTTTTGGGAACATGAAAAGGAAAACGGCTGAGCAATACGCTCAGTGCATGGATGTACAATAAAGCATGAATAATATAAGCATATAAACATATAACAGCGGAAGAAACTAAGTCCCGAATAACCCGGTCAAGTCTTAGTGAAACTAGTTTTATAGTTTGAAAAGCCTTATGTTTATCTTATAAAAACTGTTTAACATATTCTACCATTAGCCAATATAGGTCATGAAAATCCATCGTGCATGAATAATTTGAGGGGTGACCTCATCATGCAAATTAGAGGGGCTGCCTCCAATTTAATATACTGGTTTTGGGTAGGAGGGATCAGCTCCTTGTGAAGGATGCAAGGCACACACTACATTCACACTGAGTAATCTGCTAAAAACATGTAACTAGGATGCACCCATACGCCCCACATGATAAATAAAATAATATGGCCAAAAGCTGAAGGGACGCCACGAGCAATCACTCCGCCGTGGGGAAGTCATAACACCAGTGCCTCTAGTGTTATGGTTATGGTACCTCCATAACTAGGTGAAACTGGTCATGCATGTATGTGGCTTCAGGTATTCTAAATTAAACATAAGCAATCAAACATATAACTTATACTACGGGAAAACAGTTGGCTGCATACGGGGAATCCTAATAAGGAAAGAATGTCCATACTGAAAGGATAGGAATCCGTACCTCATGTCCAGTGAACGAAGAAGACGAACGGAAGAGAGTCCTACTTCGGTATCACTAATGCTACATAAATACATACGTGTATAAGTATCTGATTACTAAATACGTAACTGGTTTTATGTTATGTCTTAGCTTATTTTATACGTTCATGTCATGTTTTACTGTTTAAGCTTTATACTGTATTTATCTTACATTCTGTCTATTCTGATTAAGTATTACTTGTATTTCATGTATTATTATACTTGTTGTGTAATAATAAGTAACTTTCTAAAAATAGCAGGTTTCCTAAAATAGAAAGTTTCCAAAAACAGAAAGTTACCAAAAATAGAAAGTTTCCAAAAATAGAAAGTTTCCAAAAATAGAAATTGTCCAAAAATAGAAAGTTTCCAAAAATAGAAGTTTCCAAAAGTAGAATTACTGCTTAAAATAGATAAGTTTCTAAAAATAGAAAGTTTCCATAAATAGATTATCTGCCTTAATTAAATAAGTTTCTAAAAATAGAATGTTTCCATAAATAGATATAAGCTGGTTAAATAAGCTAATTATATAAGCTTAAGTGTTTTCTGATTATTATTCTAAGTCATGTTGTTATAAAGTATAGTTTATTAATTATTACATGTAAATTAAATAAACTATAGGTTAAAAGTATTTAATTAAATATATCATGTTTTTAATTATATAAAGTTAAAATACTTAGGTTAAAACATGTATTATTAATTACTAATAATATAACCTAAGTCATAGTGATTAATTAATTATAGTCATGGTTTTTAATAATTAATTAATTATAAAGTCTAATTAAAAATAAATACTTAGGTTAAAATTCATGATCTAATAATTAAATTTATAACATAAGTCATGTTAATTAAATTAATTATGTCATGTTTTATTAATTTAATTTTTAACATATAACTATTAAAATCATAAACCGTAACATAATCAATGAACCGGATCGTGACTAGAAACCATGAACCGGACCCGTAATCAACACCATACCCCGAAAAAAAGTCGGGGTTCCCCTTGTTTGCTGCTGCCGTGGGACCCACACCACCATACCGAGACCATGAGGTCTCGGTGGTAGCCCATAAGCCAAGCCGAGACCTCCCTTGGTCTCGGTTAGGCGTCGGCCAACATCAAAACACCCCTAAAAATCCTTGTTTGATTTACCCATGATCATTTACATGTTTTAATAATTTTTTTTAATTAGTTTTTAAAAACATCATGATTTTATGTGACCTATTAAAATCAAAACATAAAAGAAAAGGATTAAAAAGGTTATACCGAATACGTGGATCGATCAAGGATGAACACACACGAATGCTTGCACAAAATTCAAGATCAAAAATCAACCGAACACCCCTTTTTGGTGTTATATATCCGGCGGCCAAAGTACAAAGGAAGAACAAGATTTAGGGTTTTTGTTATTTTTCCTGTTTGGTGAAAAATGACTAAGATTTTCTAATTCTTTGTTTTAGTAAAAATCAAAATGGGCTTGGCCCATTCCTTCTTGGTGTAGCCGCGGGTAGGGGGCCCCACATGGGATACCCGTACCCTTTTCCGAGTCTAATTATTATAGTGTGTTCGTGTTTTATCGTGTTCGTGTTTTTATGTGTTCTAATTAATTATTGATCGTGACCTAATATATTTATTCGTGTTCGTAATAAATATATATACGTAATTAATATTAGCTCGTGATTAAATTACGTTCATGATTTCATGATCGCATGTTCGGGATTATAATTATTATTTGAATAATTATTGTGTGTTCATACATAATAAATATTTATCGTGTTCTAACACGTACGTAATACTTAAAATTCTTATACGTGAACGTAAACATGCTATAAAGGGAAGTTTTAATCCAGTACGTACGATCTTAAGGGTACTATTCATGGTAAAAGCATGCGGGTTTTACAACTCTTCCCCCCTAAAAAGGATAATTCGTCCCCGAATTATAGATAAAGTAAACTGGAAAAGAAGAACATACCCGAATTCAAAATATGAAATGAGGGTAAGAAGCCCGAATAGACTCCTCTGTTTCCCAAGTGGCTTCCCGCTCGGTATGATCCCTCCAAAGGATTTTGACGAATGGAATCATCTTCCTTCTCATGACTCGTTCTTGTCTGTCAAGAACTCGTTCGGGATCTTCTATGAAAGTGAGATCTTCACGTATCTGTTCCAGTGGATACTGAACCATGTGAAGGGGATGATACTGGTACCCTCTGAGTAAGGACACATGAAACAAATTGTGTACATGCGAAAGCTGCAGAGGTAACGCTAACTGGTAAGATACTTCACCGACTCGTTCAATGATATCAAACGGTCTGATGAAACGAGGACTGAGCTTCCCTTTAATCCTGAAGCGTCTAACACCACGTGCCGGCGAAACCTTAAGAAAGACGTGATCTCCTACGCTAAAATGTATGTCCCTACGATGCTTATCGGCGTAACTCTTCTGACGAGACCGTGCTTCTTGAAGTTTCTGCTTAGCTACTGCGACCCTCTCATTAGTCATCACTATAATCTCTGGTCCTTCAAGTGTTCGCTCGCCAACCAGATCCAAGCAGATTGGGGCGCGACACTTTCTGCCATACAACATCTCGAAAGGAGCACACTTGATACTTGCGTGCCAACTGTTGTTGTATGCAAACTCCACCAAACAGATATAATCGTCCCAATCACCCTTCCATTCCAACGCACATGACCTCAACATGTCCTCCAATGTCTGAATCGTTCGCTCCGACTGCCCGTCTGTTTGAGGATGAAAAGTCGTGCTAAGCTTAAGTTGTGTACCCCAAGCTTTCTGCAGACTCTTCCAGAATCGCGAAGTGAATCGAGGATCTCTGTCTGAGACGATGTTGGATGGAGCACCGTGGAGTCTCATGATCTCTCTTCTATATGTATCGGCGAGTTTACTTACCGAATCTCCCTTGCGGATCGGTAAGAAATGAGCTGATTTGGTAAGTCGATCTACGATAACCCAAATTGCATTGTGCTTCCTCTTGGTAGGCGGAAGACCAGTAACAAAATCCATGGTGATTTTGTCCCACTTCCCTTCTGGGATATCTAACGGTTGAAGGAGACCGCCAGATCGCTGATGCTCGATCTTAACCTGCTGGCAGGTAAGACATTTGGAGACGTAAGTGGCCACATCCTGTTTCATACCACTCCACCAAAAGTACTGCTTGATGTCATGGTACATCTTAGTCGAACCAGGATGTATAGAGAATGGGGAGCTATGAGCTTCAGCTAACAAGGCTTCCCGGAGTTCTTGATCATCAGGAACACAATGTCTCGTGCCCTGCCATACGATACCATCTGCATCTACTCTGAATTCCGTCTGTTTCTCCAAATTCTGAACTATCGCCCAGATTTCTCCATCATCTTTCTGAGCTTCCTTGATCATAGAAAGTAACTCGGGTTCTACTCTAAGATTAGCCCAATAACCGTGTTGTCCACGTACCATGATCTCAATGTCTAGTCGCTCCAAGTCTTTTATGATTTCCTCCTCAATTTTAATGCCGTTGATCATTCCGGACTTCCTGCTAAGTGCATCTGCTATTACATTCGCCTTTCCGAGATGATATTGTAGATTAATGTCATAATCCTTCAATAGCTCTAACCATCTCCTCTGCCTCATGTTCAATTCACGTTGAGTGAAGATATACTTCAAGCTCTTGTGGTCCGTGAAAATGTCACATGATTCTCCATATAAGTAGTGCCTCCATATCTTCAATGCAAACACGACTGCAGCAAGTTCCAAGTCATGCGTAGGGTACTTTTCTTCATAAGGCTTAAGCTGTCGTGAAGCGTACGCGATCACTTTCCCATGTTGCATGAGAACACAGCCAAGTCCCTTCCCCGATGCATCACTATAGATTTGAAATCCACCCCTACCAGATGGGAGAGTAAGAATAGGTGCAGATACTAGCTTCTGCTTCAGGTCTTCAAAGCTCTTCTCTCGTTCTTCCGTCCAGACAAATTTCTCCCCTTTCCGCATCAGTTTGGTCAATGGTAGTGCTAAGCGGGAAAATTTCTCCACGAACCTACGGTAATAGCCAGCTAAGCCTAAGAAACTGCGGACTTCCGTCGCTGATGTCGGCCTCGGCCACTTAGTAATAGCCTCAACCTTCGCTGGATCCATAGTGATTCCTTCTACTGATACAATGTGACCTAAGAATGCCACCTTGTCTAACCAGAACTCACACTTGGAGAATTTAGCATACAGCTGCTTCTGGCGAAGAATCTGTAGTACTGTACGAAGATGGTCTTCGTGTTCCTCCTTGGAATTTGAGAAAATCAGGATGTCATCGATGAAGACAATGACGAACTTGTCCAGAAATTCATGGAAGATTATGTTCATCAAATCCATGAACACTGCTGGAGCATTGGTCAGGCCGAATGGCATGACTACAAATTCGTAGTGGCCATAGCGGGTACGAAAAGCAGTCTTGGCGATGTCCTGCTCCTTAACCCATAGTTGATGATAGCCTGACCTAAGATCAATCTTAGAGAAGTGTTTGGCCCCTTGGAGTTGGTCAAACAGATCATTTATTTGTGGCAGTGGATACCTATTCCGGATAGTAATCTTGTTGAGCTCGTGATAGTCTATGCAAAGACGCATACTCCCGTCCTTCTTCTTAACAAGTAAGACCGGTGCGCCCCATGGAGATGTGTTCGGTCGAATAAAACCTCGTTCTAGAAGTTCTTGCAGTTGATCCTTCAGCTCCTTTAACTCTATGGGAGCCATGCGATAAGGAGCTTTAGAGATCGGTTCCGCTCTTGGGATAAGCTCGATATTGAATTCCACTTCTCGTGCAGATGGTATGCCCGGAAGTTCTTCTAGAAATACATCTTGGAATTCTAGCACTATTGGTTGATCCTGAATTGATGGAGATTCAGCATCCATGTCGTGAACCGTAGCTAGATAACCCTCGCAGCCATGTGACAGTAGTGCACGTGCTTGCAGGGTAGATATGATTTGTACAGACCTTCCGGGTACGAACCCGTTGTAAATGTACTCTGGTGCATTAACATCACCGAAGATGACTCGATATGAATGGCAGTCTATGGTAGCATGATGCTTGATAGCCAATCCATGCCCAAAATCATGTCAAAGTCATTCATGTCCAGCGGAAGTGCGTCAACAGGACGAACCTTATCGTCAAATTCTAAGGGAAGACTCTTGTATACATGGGTGATTAATACAGAGTCCCTCAAAGGCGTGGAAATAGTAAGTCAATTATCTAGTGGCATGGGAAGCATCCTAATGTTCTTAGCATAAGTAGAAGAGATGAACGAGTGAGTAGCACCCGTATCAAAAAGAACACACGCAGCTTGGCCATACATATACAAGATCCCAGTGATGGTACCTGTAGACTTGTTGGCCTGATCTCGAGATGTCGTGTAGACACGTCTAGTTGTAGGAGGCGGCTTGGTATCAGCATGTCCCGATGTTCCCTCCATCTCGCCCTTACGGCAGTCCTTCATGATATGGCCAGGAAGACCACACTTGAAGCATGCGTCAGTGTTACGACGACATGGCCCTGGGTGCCTACGGTGGCAAGTAGAGCAAAGAGGATGCGTATATCCTCCAGCAGGTGCTCTGGCTGGCTGAGGACCTGATAAAACATTTTACATGAGACATTATAATAGGGTACAAAAGAAAATGCGAATAATCGTAAGATTGAATACCAGTGATAGCTGGACGGCTAGGCTGTAAAACTCTCTGGTTCTGGTCCCTACCGTTTCCATGGTTCCTGGTAGAAGATTTGCTAAAGTGTCAGAATTATGAGTTATAACATGAAATCATAAGAAAATGCGTAAGTATTAGGACCTGCTGCCGTTGGAGTGTCCAGCGTTGTTACGGTAATTATCATTACCGCCACGCCTATCCGTAGCAGCACGGTCGTGAGTCTGGCCGTTTCCCTTGGGCTGATGAGGCAGCTGCTGAGTAGCCGGCTGAGACCGGTCCCCAGTTTTCTGCCTAGAAGATACAAATTAAAGAGATGAATAATTGACATATATAGAAAGAATACGGATTGGTCCCCGCTTGAATACGAATGTTTACCTCTTGTCGGGTTTCTCATCTTCCCCGAACTCATCTCTCTCATGCAGCATCTCCAGCTTACGTGTCGCATCGGCCACTTGTGCTACAGTGTTGAACGTAGCACACACCAGATTGTTTGCGACCGATGTGCGAAGAGCCCACCTAAAGTGGTGTGCCTGCTCTTCAGGAGTACCTGCTGCTGCACCAAGGAAACCAGCTAAGCGAAGAAAGCGCTGCATAAACTCATTGCTATTCTCCCCAGCTCTCTGTCGGATCCCATGGTACTCCCTCTTGATCTTGTCTTGCTCAGCCTTGGGAAAGAACTGCTCCATCACCCTATCTCTAAACTGAGCCCATGTCAAACCAGCCACCCAATTGCCACCTCCCTCAGACTGTTTCAATGCTAACCACCAATTTAACACATCGCCTTCGAACCGGTAGCATGCCAACCTCGCCTTGAACACGGGGTCACAACCCATAGCATTGAAGATCTTCTCGATGTGAGCCAACCAGCTTTCAGCTTCACTGGGGCTATCTGTTTTCTCGAAAGCTTGAGGACGGAGCTTGTTGAATCTCTCCAGTCATATTGCCAATGTCACTGGAGGAGGAGGAGGAGGTGCTTGGTTTTGCTGCTGATTGTTGGCAGCCTGAACCTCAGCCCTTATGTCATTCCTCAGTTGATGAAGCAAAGCTTGCATTGCAGCTTGGATTGCTGCATTGAGTTGTTCCTGCTCGCGTGTGAGAACCATCTGACAGTATAACATAAAACATATGATTAAACAAATTAAAACATAAAATATATATACATGAAAAAAAAATTATACCAATAAATCAAGAGAAAAATTTTATGCAAGAAAATTTGTATATGAATGCATGATGCAGTTTTATGAAAACTTTTGTATGCTCGAGAGTGAACGCCTATGGTCAGTTCACCCAAAATAAAAGACATGGCGAGGGGACGCCTATGGGTCGGTCCCAAATTTAAAAGTTTCGATAAAACACATGCGACTAAATAGGGCCAGTCCTGTACTAACCATTACTTAGTCATAAACCTGCGACAATGACATATATATGTATGCATAATAAGTGTGAAAACACTTATCCTTTTACCACTTATTTCCAATAATAACATGACCAAAACGTGTATTTTATGTCGTAAAAGTCGGAATTATGTGTGGTTTGTGTTTTTATTGTGTTTTAGGACCAAACGATGAAAAAGGAAGAAAACATGGGCTTTCACGGGCTTTTATCGAAGAAAAACGAGAAAATAAGAAGTCAAGAGGTCAAGAGTGCTTAGAGAACGGATGTCCAAGACCTATTCTGAAGATTTATCGAAGAAAAAGTCTAAAGACGGAAGTTTAATGAAGTCGAAGAACTCAAGTCTAATTGAAGAAAAAAATTACAAGACAAGTTCAATAACATCGACAAATCCCGAGACGACGTCGAGAAAGACAAAGGATTTAAATCGAGTCGAGAAGAAAGAAAGAAGAGGCAACACATGCACACCTTCCCATTTTTCCTATAAATACCCTCCTAATACACATTAGGAGGGTTGGTTAGTTTTTAGTAGCTAGTTTCATTTTTTTCACTTTTCCTTTCTAGTTTTTAGAGAGAGAAAGTTCCAAACTTTCTCTCACTAAGTTTTCATCTTTTCTTTCTTTTAATCTTTCAAGTTTAAACCTTTTTGTATTTTGATTTCATTAATCAAGTTCAAGTTAAGCTTTTTGTTCATTAATCTCCTTCTACATTTCTTGATTTTGATTCACCTTTGATCCGAATTATTCATAATCCGTGATTGATTTTCTTGTTTATGTGAATAAAAAGTTCATCTTTTTATTCATCTGTAAGCTTTCATATGTTTTAAGCTTTAAGATCTTTGTGCTTATTGGCTTATTTGTATTTTAGCTTATTTACTTTTTAAAAGTTTTCTAAAAGTTTTAATCTTTTTCAAAGTTTGATTTAGAAAGTTTGCTTATTTAAAGTTTAAAAGTCCTTATTTCATGCTTATTAGTTCTGCTTATTATTGAGTTAGTTAAGTCTTGGATTGAGCTTATTGAAAGTAGCTTATTTCTAGCTTATTTCGGATTAACTCTTATCGCAAAGTAAAGCTCCATTGCGACGGGGACTTGAGGCATATATTGCGATCATCCAATCGCAAAAGGGTTATATATTGCGATGCACATTGCGATTGGTGCATCGCATTAGGGTTTATTATTCTGATTCGTATTGCGATAGGTTTCATTTCAGTGACATTGCGATTGGATTTCTTTTGACATTGCGATTGGATTTCTTTTGACATTGCGATTGGATTTCTTTTGACATTGCGACAGGATTGCGACAGGATTCCTTTTTGGGTGTATTGCGACAGCATTCCTTCAACATTGCGATAGAATGTGTTTTGACATTCCGATGGTTATTCACTTGTATTATTCCGATGACTTGTTTTATTCACATTTCGATAGATCATGTTTTTAAGTTTTAAAATTTTACAAGTTTTACAAAGTTTTACAAAGTTTTACAAAGTTTTATGTTTTAAGTGTTTCTCTTAATAAACTTTAGTTTAAATTTTTAAAGTTTCTACTTTACTCAACGACAATTATTTGCTTTTAGTTTAAAATTAGATAATCAAACCAAACCACATTTAATTTTCCACCAAGAACAATTGAGTCGCACTTTCTACCAATAATCAATTCGAAGAGATCATAACAACGAACTTTCATACGAGCTTAAAAACCTAGTATTAAATGGCGGCGCTGCCGGCTATTTTCGTTAAGATTAAAGGTTTTTAGTGAGAGACGCGTTGGATTTTGGGATCCGTTCATCTTTGAACGTTATTTTCCTTGCTTTCAAATTTTCAAAAATCCTAAAAAATATAAAATCTTAAAAAATACGAAAAAATTGAAAAACCAAAAATATTTCCTTTCTATTTTTCTAATCCTTTTGTAGGTGTGCATGCGTACTCGTGCTCGTAAGAAGAGAGTAGCTCAAGCCGAAGTCATTACTCAACCAATTGTCACCATGGACAATCAACCAATGATCGAGCTTTTGCAATCGCACGTAGAAGACAACACCGATGCAATTGTCATCCCTGAGATTGGAGCCAACAACTATGAACTCAAATCTGGATTTATACAAATGGTCTCTGCTCAACCCTTCTTGGGGCGCTCACTTGATGATCCTCATGACCACATTAAAAGGTTTCTTCAGCTTACCAATACGGTTAAGTACAATGGGGTATCACAAGAAGTGATTCGCTTGCAACTTTTCCTTTCTCTTTAGAGGGACAAGCCCGGAATTGGCTTGATAAGGAACCGCCACAAAGTATTCTTACGTGGATGGATTTAGAGACCAAGTTTATCAACTACTTTTTCCCACCTTCACGTACTACCGCTTTGCGGAATGAAATTATTACCTTTGAACAAAAGTACGGTGAGTCTTTTAGTGAATCTTGGGACCGTTTTAAGGAACTTTTAAGAAAGTGTCCACAACATGGTTTAGCAAAAGTACATCAAATCAATACTTTTTACAATGGTTTAAGCATGAATGACCAAGATTCACTAAACAGTGCCTCGGGGGGTAATATTTTGGTTAAGTCTTCTAATGCTGCTTGGGATATTATTGAGAACAAATCTAGAGTACAAACCAAGAGTGTTAGAACTAATGTAGCAAGTGCTAGTACTAGTGATGCCGACAAAAGAATTGATAAGCTTACTTTGCTTGTTGAAACACTTGCTCTCCAAGCCGCCAATAACACTAAAGCTATCACTGCCCAAGCCAATGCTATGACTCAATCTTGTGATATATGCGGGGGATCTCACTCATACACCGATTGTCCTTCGACTCACGACAATCCGGAAAATGTGTATGCTGCCAACGGTACCTATGCTACAGGAAGCTATCAAGCACGTGCTCAAGGTGACCGCAACTTCCTCAGCTATCGCTCAAACAACTTTCTTTCACCTCCCGGTTTTCCCCCACAAAACCCAAACAACCTCAATCGCAACAATCAAAACCAACCACGTGCTCCAAATCAATATCCAAACCAAAGAAACCCATATCCACCTCAAAGAAACAACCAACTTTACCAACAACCTGCTTATCAACCACCCGCCTACCATGCTCCTCCTCTCAACCAACCCACAGCCTTACACCAAGATGTAGAAACCTACATGAGGACTAACGATGTGATTGTGCAAAATCTTCAGCGGGAAATGGCCAACATGAAAGCAGATATGGTGAAGCAAGGGAATGATCTTAGAGTTGATATGCGAAACACTTTGGCAAGTCAAACGAATGACTTGAGGAACATGATGGCTAGTTTTTTCCCTAGTAATCAAGCCTCTGGATCGGGTTCTCTTCCGAGTAACACTGTTGCTAATCCAAGAGGGGAGATGAAAGCAATCACCACTCGCAGTGGAAAAGGTTTAAAGGAACCCGGGCTTCCTACACCTACACAGGTGATTGTGACAAAGGAAAACGAGTCTCCTTCTCTGAATCCTCCATCTTCTATTCCTCCAACTTCTACTTCTCCAATTCCACCACCTTCTACTTCTACCCCTCCACCACCCAAGGATGTGAGTGCGAATTCTATCCCAAAGCCTTCATCTCAACCCAATATACCTTATCCTTCGAGGTTGAGGAAAGAGAAATTGAAGAACAAGGATGATATTCAGGTTTCGAACTTTCTTAAAATGTTCAAACAACTGAATTTCAATATCTCCTTTGCTGAGGCTCTCGCTCACATGCCTAAATACGCTAAAATGTTTAAAGATCTTCTCAGTGATAAGGAGAAACTTCTCGATATTGCTTAGACCCAACTTAATGAGAATTGCTCCGCAGTGCTCTTAAGGAAATTGCCAACCAAACTTGGTGATTCGGGTCGTTTCTTGATTCCTTGCAACTTCCCGGGAGTAGAGAATTGCATGGCCCTAGCCGATCTAGGTGCTAGTATTAACTTAATGCCATTAAGTGTTTGGAAGCAATTATCTCTCCCCGAGCTAGTCCCCACACGAATGACTTTGGAATTAGCTAACCGTACGGTTGCTTATCCAGTGGGGATAGCCGAAGACGTCTTCGTTGGTGTCGACAAATTCACCTTCCCGGCGGATTTTTTTGTCGTTGACTACGAGATGGACCCCCGTGTTCCATTAATCGTTGGACGTCCATTCCTGAGGACCGGTCGCACTCTCATTGATGTAGCCGCTGGCGAATTAATCATGAGAGTTGGTGACGATAAAATCGTCTTCAACATGGGTAAACTTTCTAAGCAGCCTTCGGAAAACGAGAGTGTTAATTTCATTGATGTTCTTGATGAGGCCTGTGAAGAACATTTCAAAGACGCTTGTAAAAGTGGTTCTTCTTCTCTACCCATTGTTGAGACCGTTGCCTCAATTGCTCCGTCATTGACTCTTTTTGGAGAAAGTGGCTTGGATGATTTTGAAGCTAGCTTGGGTCCTCTTGATCTTAAGTATGATGATTCTCCCACCGATTGGGATGAAGACATTCGTACCATTGAGAAACTTCTCAATGAGGACCATATTTATCCACAGTCTCCTAAGGCTATCTCTACCGATGATTCGAAGTTGACTACGCCGTCTGTTGGGTCCACTAGATGTGGATCTTGCAGCCTGTTAGGAACGGTGAACGACTTCTGTAATCACAAGTCTATTCATAGAGAGACTCTCTGCACAATATAAATGAAGAATACAAATATAATAAAGAAGAACATAATAACTATAAAGACTTGATCCTTTCTAAGGATTTCTAATATTGATAATGACTAGAACTACGTTTCAGGAAGGTGTGTCTAACCCTTCTGCCTAAGGTTCCTTTTATACTACAAGGAAACCCTAATACAGCATTAAACAAAGCGTGTAAAACTGATATGCATATCCTTTCCTAACATATCTCATGCATATCCTAACAGAATAATAAATAAATAATAAAGTTTGACTTTGACTAGGACCAGGAGCACGACTTGCTCCTACTACTACTAGGACCAGGAGGAACTACATACCTCCTAGTCTACCTATTACAATTAACTATTCCAATGGTCCTAACAATCCTCCCCTAAACTTGAATTTGACCTGTTGAGTTCAAGTTTCCTGGTAAAACGTGCAATAAAGCTCGAGGATTGAATCAGCAAAAGAAACAACAGCATCAACAAGATAAGAAACAGAAGAATCGCCGCAACATGTAACACTAGAAGCTTCTCCAAAGCTTGAAACAAATCAGCATCGTGTTGAATCTTTACAGCAACATGAGCAGATTTGATGAGCCTTTACCAAGTAGCTGCTCGCTCTTGGGCTAGCCAGACTTTCTGGTGGAATAAGCATCACCCTGGGAGACCAGAACCCAGCCCAACTCTTAGAACGTGAATCAATGGTGAGTGGGGGTACCCTGATGATTTTAGGCAAACCATCACAGCCGTCAACGGATTTGATAAGTCTTTACCAGAAGCCGTACCCTTCTGGACTCGCCAACTCTTAGCAATGAAGCATCGGTGAGATGAAAACCCTATATATTTAAGCAAGCTATTACAGCTATCAACGGATTTGATAAAATCTTTACCAAGAGCCGTACCCCCTTGGATTAGCCACTTTTCAGTCTAGGACCATGGCAAGTGAAAACCATCCAGTTTTGGGTAACCTGGCAACCATCAACGGATTTGAGAATCACACCAGAGCCGTACCCTCATGGTGAATCAACTCTTTCTTGTCGGTAAGACATGGTGAGTTGAGAACCATTTATTGTGTGGACCAAGTCCAACACCAGATGAAACGAGTAACCAGAACAAGTAGGACTCAGCAACCAGAACCCAAAGTGTGAATCAGCAGATGGTATTATATTTACAAGTGTAAAATCCATGATGTGTTTAAAGTATAAGCAGATATTGTATAAAAAGTACTTTTTTTTCTTTTTCTTCTTGTTTTGCATTTTTTTAACTATAATGAATGAAAGTCACCAAATGAACAAAAACACTTGGATCCCTTCCACCAAACTATAATCACTTGACATATTGGTGAAAAGAATGTCAGTATTAACAAATGAACAAAAACACAAAACATAAAAAACTTACAAACCAACATATCACAACCAGAAGCAGCCATCTTATCAGCTTTCAAACGAGCTTAGATCCCTTCCACCAAAGCAGTTGCCATAGAAGACTCATTCCCGTAGGGGGCATTAGAAATCTGTAAGTGACAAGCAAGCATAGCCTCCATCGAAGCAATCGTCAACGGATAATCCAAGTCGGTGAGCATGAAAACCATAAGACCAGATTCCAACTCTAACATATACACACCACAGCCCGCATACAACTTCCATCGCTGAATAACCCATTGTGGCTGATCCTTCCAGACACCAGAGATAGGAGCATGGGGAGGGGCATCAATCATCATTTTCAAATCAGCCCATACTCGCAGACCAGGCCAGGAAGGCACATCATTAGGATGAACAGGCATGCCAGCATCCACAAACCCATATAAAGCCATAAGATCCTTACGATCCACCCAAGACAAAATACCTTGCAGACCCGAAGCAAACCTAACAGACCCATCACTAAGAATAATCCTATGAGATACCGTACCAGGAAGAGTCGTGGAATGCGCAACCGTCCAACCAGTAATATATCCATTACCCAAAGGCAAATCAGAGTCACTATCAGAAGCTGCATCAATAAGATTTTCGGGAGCACGCTTCTCATAGGGAACAGTCTTGCCACGTCGAACACGTCAAGACAATTTCTTACGAAGCGAACGGCGAGGTGTGGGATCACTAGGCGAGGGTTCAACCTTTACCTTTACCTGAGCAGCAGAGGTGGGAGCAGTAGAAGTAGAATCAATAGTTTGCCCACCCAAAGGATCAACAGGAGCTGCACTAGAAGAAGGAATAGGTTGAGAACCAGGCACTAGTGGTGGTTGTGGTAGCAAAGGTGGTGGTGGTAGCAGGACCTGAAGAAGAAACCAGAGGAGCAACCAAAGGAGTAGGGGTGGTACCAACTGTAGAAGCAACAAAAACCGATGGAATAGCAGCAGAACCAGGAGTAGTATCAGATGTAGGACCAGTAGTAACAGCAGGTGAAGAAGTGGTCACCACACGTGGAGAAGGATGATAAATAAATCGCTCCGGAATTGGGGTGCTCTGATGCTTGACCATACGTTCATAGAACGCCTTAAGCTCATCAAAAGACAAAGCCCGAACCCTGTCCCACTTCCAACCAGTAGTGAAATAGGCAGCCGACTGATACTTCACATATCGCTGCATCTGCTTTCGCTCCTCAGCTCTCGACAAAGGTCTGTTTTTACGCTTCTCACGAAGCTGTGCAGCAAGCGCCAATTGATGCTTGCGCATTAACACCATGGCCCGAGGAATACAGTTATGCTCATCCACATCCGAACCCAAAAGATCAGTGAGCTGGGAATAATCCTTGGTAAGAATAGTCAACACCTGCATCCAATCGCTATCATTCCAATGCATAGCATCATGCTGAACTTGTTCATGTCTCTGCTGTTGAAGCGCTTCCTCCTCAGCCCGAGCAGCTTGATCAATTTCGGCTTGCATCCTTTGAGCAGCCTCCTCACCCAACCTATCCTCCTCAAGCTGTCTGCGTGTACGCTTACGAGGTGGTGAGGGAGCATCAGTCATGGGGGCCTTCCCCTTTGGATCATGAGATGGATTAGCAGTGGAACCAGCAGTAGGACCAGAAGCACCTTCCATTGGTGTGGGAACAGCAGCAGGAGAAGGAACACTGGAGGAAGTCGGAGAATCGGCAAATCATCATACAATTTATCAGCAAAGGCAGCCTTTTCCAACAAAGTCAAACCATCCTCAACACGATCCTTAACCTCCTCATCAGAATCAGAGTGAACCACATGCTTCTTTCGTCGCCTTTGCTGAGTCTCCAAGGCTTTGATGCGGTCAGCCATGGGAAGAACAAATTCCCTAGTAAGCTGCCGGTGTTGATTCAAATCTGCTTCCAAGGAAAGAATCCGTGCATGATACCTGTGCATAAGATCAAGTAAAGAAGTAAGTGTAATAGGCTCCTCCGCTTTCCCACCAAGAGGACTTGGGTCAGGGATGGCGTCATTGGAACCAGAAGCAACAAATGGGTCAACATTAGGAGCACTAGCACCAGAAGGCTTATCAGAAGAGTGTGGAGCAGGGCTAGGAGGGGGAGTCTCCACAATGGAGACGAATGTGGCAATGAAGAAGGAGCAGCCTTGGAAGTGGATGGCCTTTCAACCACCACCTCCTCAACCGGATCTTCCTCAACCACATGAGGTGCACCACCAACATGATCCTCCTCCTCCATTGGGTCATCATCTAATTGAGGTTCCTCCTCAGCTTGTTCAACCGGAGGAACAACAACATCAGGAGGACCCTGAGCCAGCCCCAACATGGCCTCAGTAAGGAGCCTCCACTCCCCGCTAAACCCATGGACCATATTATAATACACTTTGGCAGTAAGCTTAGAAGGCGCATGTTCAGCCCTATCACGAGGTATACAAACAAGTATCTGTTGTAAAAACCTAGGATACATCAGAAACTTCTTCCTAGAACCAGCACTAGACAGATTGCTAACCATCCCCTCAAACAAATAACAAGAGAAATTAAAAACCCTACCCTACGCTAAGCAAATGAGACCAGTAGCCAAAGGAGTAGAGAAAGCATCCCAACTCCCAGACTTGGGACTTAAAAAATGAATCAGAAAATGCACTAGAAGCTTCCATTGGGGGGGAAAACCGATTCTTTTGGAAGTTAAACTTCCCCCCATGATTATACCCAAGAGCAGCCATCCCCTCCAACACCTCCGCATTGGGGATGGAAACAACACCACCTTCATCTTGAAGATGAAGGGAACTACGAATAGAAGCCTCAGAAAACACGTATGAACGGCCATCTATGGTAGCATGGAGTTCACGTGGACGACCAACCACAGCCACAAGACGAGCAGAAGCCCAAAACTGACGAATGACACTATCATAAATAATGGGACACACAGTAAAAGCATACCTGAGGTTTGAAGCCTCAATGAAGTCCAGAATGTCAGTGAAATCATCACGGTGTGGACCATCTCCTAGATAGGCGACCTTGTTGTGAGCAGGTTGGTATACCAGGGCAGCCATGGATCTTGATTAATAGGAATGGAAGATGATTTTTGTTAGGGTTGAGAGAGTAGGATCGGGTGTGTGTGTTTATAAGTGAGATGAATGAGTCAAGGGGGGGTTAATTGACCATAAATAATGGTGGGAGTAACTGTTCATTGACCCCTAATAATGGGGGGGTGCCCTTTCAAATTAGACAGTTATTGCAAAGTAACCATTTGCCCCTTTTAACATTATTTCCGAATTCCAATTTACCAAAGTTAAATAAGAGTATAAATACCAGAATTTGAATGCGTTGACTAAAAGTCAAAGCGCACAATGGTCAATACTAGAAGCAGAATGTGGTCAACAGAAGTCAATAAGGTGAACAGTGTCCCAAACCAGTACCAGAAGCCAACCATCACTTGACAAAGAAGGATTTTTATCCACTAGAAGCCAACCAAGAATGACTAGAAGCTAACCAAGAAGGAGTAGAAGCCAGTCATGAAAGAATATAACCATCAGAAGTGAGCAAAAACCTCCACCAGGAGTAACACACACCACAAGAACCAATGCAATATGTTGTTAAAATCTACCAATATGTTAGTCTGTGCAAATAAATATGTACACGAAGCCTCCCCTTAGGCCTAGCCTCCCCTCAATCCTAGACCTCAAGGATTGACCATCCCAATGTGAACCACCAAGTGGTTAAACCGAGGACCATCAAAGGCTTTTGTCAACAAATCAGCAACATTATCATCCGTATGAACTTTAAGAACCTGTATCAACTTCTTCTCCTTGGCATCCCGTATAAAATGGTGTCGAATTTCAATATGCTTTGTACGTTGATAAAAACAGGATTCTTTACAATGCAGATAGTACTTTGATTGTCAATGAAAATTTTGGTGTTCATAAAATTGAACCCATAATCCAACATCTGATTTTGGATCCACAAAACTTGTCCACAACAGCTAGCAGCAGCAACGTATTCAGCTTCTGTTGAAGAAGTAGCTACGATCGTCTGTTTCTTGCATTGCCATGAAATAAGTCTTCGACCCAAAAATTGACAACCACCAGTAGTAGACTTTCTGTCATTATTAGCACCTGCATAGTCACTATCACTATATGCTTCAAGAACAAAAGGTGATTCTTTAGGATACCACAAGCCCAGCTTGGGTTGAGCCTTGATATACTTGAAAATCTTCTTAACTGCATTCAAGTTAGAAACCGTTGGAGCCACCTGATGTCTAGAACAAGCACTTACTGCAAAAATGATATCCGGACGTGATGCAGTCAAATACATGAGTGAGCCAATCATAGACCTGTACATGTGAACATTAACCGGGGGATCTGGCTCATTCTTGAGTTTGACTTTAGCAACTTCATAAAGAGTTGCTGCTGGTCGAAGAGGATCCATGTCAAACTTCTGAAGGATCTCATGAACATATTTATCTTGACTGATGAAGATCCCATCCGACTGTTGCTTGACTTGAAGACCAAGGAAGAAGGAAAGCTCTCCTATAGAACTCATCTGAAATTCGCCTTTCATCAAGTGTTCAAACTCATCACACCATTCCTTCTTAGTAGAACCAAAGATAATATCGTCCATATAAACCTGAACAAGGATAATGTCCTTGGTATTCCTCTTAAGAAATAGTGTTTTATCAATAGTACCTCTTCTATAGCCATTCTTTAACAAGAAAGTTGAAAGACGCTCATACCAAGCTCTAGGAGCCTGATGTAATTCATAAAGAGCCTTGACCACCTTGTAAACTTTCTTGGGATGAAGTGGATCTACAAAGCCCTTAGGTTGAGTGACATACACTTCCTCATCAATCTTGCCATAGAGAAATGCACTCTTGACATCCATCTGAAAAACCGTAAAGCCCACATACGAAGCAAAAGCCAAAAACAGACGAATAGCCTCAATCATAGCAACCGGAGCAAAAACTTTAGTGTAGTCAATGCCCTCAATCTGAGTGTGGCCCTGTGCGACAAGCCTAGCTTTATTCCTTACTACAATTCCCCGTGCATCTTTCTTGTTCTTGAGAATCCATTTGGTATTGATTGTTGTCTTTCCATCTGGTAAGTCAACTAGAATCCAAACATTCTGAAACAAGAATTGCTGCATTTCCTCCTGCATAGCCTCCACCCAACTTTGATCCTCAAGAGCATGAGTGACTGATCTAGGTTCCACCTGTGAAAGAAAACAAGCAAACAAACAGTGTTGAAAGTCCGTATGATTATAATGCTTTTGATCTTCAATATAGCTCACAAGAGCATGATGATCAGACGAGGCCTTCTTATGCATTCTGCGTGTCTTGACAGTAGAACCAGGATCTCCTATGATTTGAGTGGTAGGGTGGTCTTTGTGTGATTGCAACACCGGATTGGAAGCTACCTCCACTTCTGGTGCTAAGTTATTGAGATCCCCAACAAAGTCAGCATCATATGAAGCAGCGTTGAAAATGCCATCTATTGGTTGTTTATGAATATCATCTAGCTTGGTAGAAGACTTCTTTTGATGGTTTCCCAAATCAAAAGGACTTGAGAATCGATTATGTGAAGCAGACTCACTAGCTGGAATACCAATAGGTGATAAGCTAGCACTAGGAGTAGAAGCTGGGGCACTAGGAGCAGCTTTGTTAGTAGGCGTATTCAAGGGAAACTCAAAGCCACCTTGAGCAGCTGCAGAAGTAGCTTCTTGTTGTTGTTTGAGGAGGATTTCAAGAGCTACCTGTGAATCCAATACATCCAATGGAGTTGCATCACTAGGAGGAGTAGGAGAGACGGTGGTGGAGTAGGATGGATCCACAAAAATATCATCCTCGTCATCTGAGTCAGAAAGACTAGAAGAAACACCTGAACTAGAAGTTGCAAACACTTGTGGACCTGCATCATGGTTAGTTTTGAAACGAAAATATCCTAATGAATCACTAAGATAATCAAGATCAAAATACCATTCAGGACCCTTGCCTTGGATGTTTGACTTCTCTTCAAAATACCTGAGATTTATAGTTTCAGTGACCCGCTTGGCTTGGAGATTATAGACACGATAAGCCCCAGAGTGAGCTGAATATCCCACAATGTATCCTTCATCTGCCTTGCCATCAAACTTCCCCAAATAGTCACTAGTATTCAGAATGGTGACAGGACACCCAAAAGGCTTCAAATGAGCAATATTTGAAACTTTGGCCGTTAGGAGCTCATAAGGAGTCTTCTTGTGAGGATTGGTAATAGAAACCCTATTCAAAACATAACTTGTAGTATTAACAGCTTCTGTCCAGAACATGGTTGGAAGCTTGGAATCGGCAAGCATTGTTCTTGCTGCTTCTATTAGAGTCCTGTTCTTTCTCTCTGCCACACCATTCTGTTGAGGAGTTCTTGCTGCACTATAATCTCTTTTGATGCCCTTAGCATTACAAAGTGCTATGAGGTCTTTATTTTTGAACTCGGTTCCATTATCACAACGAATACCTTTAACCTTCTTGGACAACTGGTTCTCTATAAGGGTAAGAAAATCTCTAAGAATTGAGTAGGTCTCACTCTTGGCAGCCATGAAGAACACCCACGTAAACCTGCTATATCCATCAGTTACCACCAGACAGAATTGTTTGTGGTCAATGCTCCTAATGGAGGTAGGACCAAATAAATCCATGTGTAGTAGCTGCAATGGTTCAGTAATAAGACTAAGAGCAGTAATGGCCTTGAAGGATGCTTTATGCTGTTTGCCTTTGTTGCAAGCAATACAATTTATATCATTTCTAAATGACTTGGGAGGTAAACCAGAGACCAGATTTAGATTTGCTAGTTTGTGAATGGTCTTGAAGTTCACATGCCCCATCCTTCTGTGCCATTGAGTGGCTTCATCTTCTGAGGCTTTAGCAACCAAACATGCTAGTTGACCAGTATGGTTGACTTCATTCAGCTTGATGCTATAGAGATTGTGTCTTCTAGGGATTCTGAGCAAAACCTGTGAGTCATCCGGAAGTTTAAAGTCTTTGGAGAGCACAAGTGCATCAGTATCCGTAAAGAGAACAAACTGCTTCTTGTCACAAATTTGAGAGACATATATCAAGTTGAAGTGCTGAAGTGCTTCCACATAGTAGACCTGCTCAAAATTTAGATTAGGCGTCTTAATTGTTCCTTTGCCAGTGATCCTGCCTTCACCTCCGCCAACATAGACCTTGCCGCCTTGAAATGGTACAAAGTTAGAGAGAAGACTTTTATTTCCTGTCATGCTCCTAGAGCAACCACTATCAACAATTCCTAGACTAGGATCTTGGTATGGAGTAACCTACAACAACAAGATAATAAAAATGCAAAAGTTAGTGTCTTAAGGGGACCCAAACCTTGTCAGGTTTGAGCCTTCCTTGTGGATCTTTAGTAGAGAGCCAAGAAGATTGATGAGATCCACCGTTGTTCTTTGGTTGCCTATGCATCATATGGGTATTATTGTTTGACCAAGAACAACCTGCTGAGGGCTTAACAGCAGTTCCCAAACTTCCCAAACCAAAATACATGTGGTCAAAATGATGTGAATAAATTGGATTAAAATTCTGAAAATAGTTACTGGTGGTTCTATTTGATGTTAAACCAATGTTTCTCCAATGATCAGAAGTTAATGGAGAGGTCCTTCTAGAAGAAGAAAATGATTGAGCACTAGGATTGAGTCTTCTAGAAGAATATAGAGTAACTCCTGGTGGACCAGGAGCAGGAAACGCTTGATGAACAGAAGCATGTTTGTCATAAAAATCACAATCTTTAATCAAATGAAAAGCACTTCCACAAACAAAGCATATTTTAATCGACCTTTTATTAGAATGACATTATTTCATACTGCTAACTTTATTACACACAATTCTAGGAGAATCAATCTTCCTAGGACTCAATAAACCAGGACCAGACACAGTTGACTTAAAAGTAACTCTCTCTTCACACTTCCTAGCACCAGTAGCAGCATGATCATTCGACTTGGAACTTATAGGTCTTGACTCTTCACTTGAACCACTTGATGCAGAGTCACTGGCTTTGTCACTGAAAGTACACGAGACAAAGTCATTAGAATTAGTAGAACTTTTTGGGGACTCATGCATCTGTGATCCATCCAAGTCATTATGCCTAGAAGTGGGCATGAAAGTTCCAGTAAGAGGGGGAGGGACAGCATGCATTTCTGCTGCTGGTTTAAACCTATTATAACTAGGTTCTCCCTCTTCCTCTTTGTCGGCATCAAAGACACTCGAAAAAGATAAATCAAACACATCTTCTGAATCAATATATTTATCAAATCCTAACCCTCTTTTAGTCCTACCAGACATGCTACTATCGATTAATTTTGAAAGATTTTTAGGTGCCTTTTGCCATTTTTCAAATCTCAACATTGTAGCATCTAATCTTTCTTGCATCTCCTGTTTTTCTTTGATACTGGCATCTTTTACCTTTTCTGTATATTTAAGCATATTTGTTGTGTTTTCTAAATCGATGCTCAGTATCCTAATTTTATCCTCATACTCACGTTGAGTATCTTGTAGCCACCTCTTTTGTTGTTCCAAAGTGTTTAAAGAAGCCTTATAGGCTTGAACCTCTAAAAAATACTTATCATTCTGATCATTTAAATCATTATATTGGGACAACAGTTCTGAATATTTATCATGACAACCAAGAGGACAATGTTGTACCTGAGGTGAGATGCCCATAAGAGCAAACTCGTCTGCTTCTTCTGCATCGGATAGATTCCCAGCAGTCATTGCAAACACGTCAGTTGAGGACTCAGTTGATTCCAAAGTGGTAGTCGGATGATCATTCCAGTTGACCATAGAGTCAACAGATACCAATGCCTTCTTGTCATCTTTTACCTCCTAAACCTTAAAAGCTGAGTATCTGCTCTTCTCCTGGTCATTCTTGCTAGGGCATTCCCTTTTAAAGTGACCTTGCTGCTGGCAGTTATAGCATCGAACCTTGCTTCTGTCGAATCTTGCTGGCTCCCTAGGGTTGTAATTGAATTTTCGACCTGCTTTCTTCTCAAACTTGTGAACCCTAAGAGTGAGCATGGCCATCTGCCATTTAAGATCCATTTCATCCAGGTCAAGTTTATCGACCTGTTTGAAGTCATCAAAAGCAAGTTGTTGTTGAGCATCAACATCAGCCACAAAAGAATGAAGAACGGCTTCTACCATACTACCAGACTTGGCTATAGGATCAGGAGCAGAAGTATGCTGAAAAGTATGTTGAGAAGACACAGTATTGCTTGGGCTACTAGCATACGACATGGGACTGGATGCCATAGAACTCACAAAGGCAGAATTAGCAGGAGTGGGAAAAGAATCACATGAATATCCTCTCACATGAGGTTCAAAAGTTTTGAGCTTATGAAATAGATCATCAAAATTGAGATAGTCAAGCCCGCCTTTTGCTTTGAGAGAGATTACCACCTGATTCCATGAGTAGGGTAAGGCTCTAAGAAACCTTGCATTAATATCACCATCGTCAGGCTTCGACCGAAGTTGATTCAATTGGCTCAATATCTTTTGGAACCTGTCATACCCTTGATGTAAACCTTCAGTTTCTAAGATTTTGAATTCTGTGAATTCATCTTTCAGCATGGATCTTCGCATTTTCTTTGACTCCTCATTCCCACCAAACCTTGCTTTTATTCCATTCCAGATCTCTCTAGCATCATCCAAATGGTAGAAGTCACCCATATGATCATCAGGAAGAGATTGAAGCAAAATAGTTTTTTCTTTGACCTCCTTCTGAATGGCTATGATTTCTTCATGAGTTTTAGGGTCAAGAAGAGTAATATTACCATTCTTGTCTCTTCCAGTTAGCTTCCTGCTGTTCCCATTCAGAATAACCTTCCAAAGGTCTTGATCAGTATTGGTGATCCACCATTCCATCTTCATTGCCCAACTATCATACTCGTCCTTTTTCAGAAGAGGGAATTTAACATTTGTGTTGGAAACCGTAGCAACGATCTGCTGAGGTTGCACAGATTTAGGAGTGTTGTCTTCTCCTGTTTGAGTAGAACTTGAGGCAGACATGATAAAACAAAAATGTTAGTAATATGAAAACTTGATTCTTCTTGTACAGAGACTCTCCCAGTCTCTGATACCAGTGGATCTTGTAGCCTGTTAGGAACGGTGAACGACTTCTGTAATCACAAGTCTATTCACAGAGAGACTCTATACACAATATAAATGTAGAATACAAATATAATAAAGAAGAACATAATAACTATAAAGACTTGATCCTTTCTAAGGATTTCTAATATTGATAATGACTAGAACTACGTTTCAGGAAGGTGTGTCTAACCCTTCTGCCTAAGGTTCCTTTTATACTACAAGGAAACCCTAATACAGCATTAAACAAAACGTGTAAAACTGATATGCATATCCTTTCCTAACATATCTCATGCATATCCTGACAGAATAATAAATAAATAATAAAGTTTGACTTTGACTAGGACCAGGAGCACGACTTGCACCTACTACTACTAGGACCAGGAGGAACTACATACCTCCTAGTCTACCTATTACAATTAACTATTCCAATGGTCCTAACACCGTCCATCGAAAATCCTCCGGATCTAGAGCTTAAGGATCTTCCGTCTCATCTCGAGTACGTTTTCCTTGAAGACAACAAGAAGTTACCGGTCATCATCGCTAAGGACCTGAAAGAAGAAGAAAAATCCCGACTTATCGCCGTGCTGCAGAATCACAAGAAAGCTATTGCATGGAAAATCTCCGATATTCGTGGAATTGATCCTCACTTTTGCACACATAAAATTCTCATGGAGGACAACTTTAAACCCATTAGTCAAAGCCAAAGAAGGGTGAATCCTAAGATCCATGACATAATCAAAAAAGAGGTTATCAAACTTCTTGATGCGGGAATGATCTATCCTATCTCGGATTCACCGTGGGTTAGTCCCGTCCATTGTGTGCCTAAGAAAGGCGGAATCACCGTTGTTCCCAATGAAAACAACGAGTTGATTCCTACTCGTCTCGTTACAGGGTGGAGAGTTTGTATAGACTACCGCAAACTCAATGATGCTACGAGAAAGGATCATTTTCCCCTTCCTTTCATGGACCAAATTCTTGAACGTCTAGCGGGTTATGACTATTATTGCTTTTTAGACGGTTTCTCCGGGTACTTTCAAATTCCCATCGATCCCAAAGACCAAGAGAAAACCACATTCACTTGTCCTTACGGAACATTTGCTTATAAAAGAATGCCTTTCGGCTTATGCAATGCTCCTGGGACTTTCCAAAGGTGTATGATGGCTATCTTCCATGACATGGTTGAAGAAACTATGGAAGTCTTCATGGATGATTTCTCGGTTTATGGTGATTCTTTCTCTGCTTGCCTTGCAAATTTAGAACGTATGCTTAAGCGGTGTGAAGACACTCGCCTTGTTCTAAATTGGGAAAAATGCCATTTCATGGTAAAAGAGGGCATCGTGCTAGGACACAAAATCTCCAAAGCCGGTCTTGAAGTGGACCGTGCTAAAGTCGATGTTATTGCAAAATTGCCTCCACCTTCAACCGTGAAGGGTGTGAGAAGTTTCCTTGGTCAATCGGGCTTCTATCGTCGATTCATCCAAGATTTTTCTAAAATCGCTCGCCTGATGACCCACCTCTTGGAAAAAGATACTCCTTTCATCTTTTCCAAAGAGTGTCTTGAATCCTTCAATCTTCTTAAGGATAAGCTAACTAAGGCACCGGTCTTGGTTACCCCTAATTGGGAGCTACCTTTTGAGTTGATGTGTGATTCTAGCGACTTTGCTATTGGAGCGGTTTTGGGACAAAGAGTGAACAAACACTTCCAACCAATCCATTATGCTAGCAAGACAATGACGGGGGCTCAATTGCATTATACCACTACCGAAAAAGAGCTTTTAGCTGTAGTATATGCTTTTGAAAAATTCTGCCCCTATCTTGTCCTTTCTACCACCATCGTGTATACCGATCATTCCGCGTTGAAGTACTTGATGACTAAGCAAGATTCTAAGCCAAGACTTCTTCGTTGGGTTTTGCTCCTTCAAGAACTCAACATTGAAATTCGTGACAAGAAGGGTGCTGAAAACCTAGCCGCGGATCATCTCAGTAGACTTGAGGATCCTTATCAAGGGGATCATCCGAATCAAGAGATCAATGACTCTTTTCCCCTTGAGGCCTTAATGTCTATCAACTTCAATCTTGATGACACCCCGTGGTTTGCGGACATTGCAAACTACTTAGCGAGTGGAATTCTCAAGGAAGGGTTAACGTCCCAACAAAAGAAGAAGTTCTTTAAAGATATTGAACATTATTTCTGGGACGACCCTTACCTTTTCAAACAATATGCTGATCTGATTATTCGTCGATGTGTTGACGGGCCGGCAGCGGTTCAAATCCTTGATGCTTGCCATAAAGGACCCACCGGTGGTCACTTTGGTCCCAATTACACCGCGAAGAAAGTATTCGACTCTGGATTCTATTGGCCTACCATTTATCGTGACGCTCACGACATGGTTAAACATTGTGATGCTTGCCAAAGACAAGGCAAGATCACACATAAAGATGAGATGCCTCAAAATTTCATACAAGAATGTGAAATCTTTGACGTATGGGGCATCGACTTTATGGGGCCATTTCCATCATCCAAAGGGAACAAGTACATCCTCGTAGCCGTTGACTACGTTTCCAAATGGGTTGAATCCAAGGCTCTCCCTACGAACGATGCGAGGGTGGTTGTGAACTTTTTGAAGCAGCTCTTTGCTCGATTCGGCGTTCCTCGTGCTATTATCAATGACCGCGGGACTCATTTTTGCAATGATCAATTTGCAAGAGTCATGGCTAAGTATGGTGTCAATCACCGTCTTTCCACCGCTTATCATCCCCAAACCAACGATCAAGCCGAGATATCCAACCGTGGATTGAAGCGAATTTTGAAGCGTACTGTGGGAGAGCATCGTGCCGCGTGGGCCGATAAGTTCGACGATGCTTTGTGGGCTTTCCGTACTGCTTATAAGACCCCGATTGGTTGTACACCTTATCGTCTTGTGTACGGGAAAGCATGCCACCTCCCCATCGAGCTGGAACATAAGGCATACTAGGCCTTGAAGTGGGCTAAGTTCGACATCAACAAAGCCGGTGATCTTTGCAAGATTCAACTCAACGAGCTTAATTAACTGAGGAATGAAGCTTACGAAAACTCACTGATCTACAAAGAGAAGACCAAGATCCTCCATGATGCAAGAATTAAGAACCGAGAGTTCCACGTTGGTGATCAAGTTTTACTCTTTAACTCTCGGTTGAAGATCTTCTCTGGCAAGTTGAACAGCCGCTGGTCTGGTCCATTCACCATCGCCAAAGTCTTTCCATATGGGACCATTGAGCTTTCTCAGCCAAATGGGCCCAATTTCAAGGTGAATGGACAGCGTTTGAAGTTGTACTTTGGTGAGGACATCTCTCATGAGATGATTCCATCCCTCACCACGTTTGCCATGAACTAAATTTGGGTCGATTCAGGCTCGTGACTCGGTGAACAAAAACAAGCGCTTCTCGGGAGGCAACCCGTGATCTATCCTTTACTGCTTTTATAATAAGTGTAGGGGAGCCCCGTATGTGTTTGTTGTCTTGTTTCTTATTCTCTACAGGGATTAAAGCTTCAAAGAACACTTCGATGACTTTTGACGAACCGTGATCCCGTGTTCCCATCTTCTTGGTTCTATCCTAAACTGTCGTGATTCAATATTTCATATTTTATATGTTCACATTGAAATCACTTTAGTTGTCCTTTCCTTAGCAAGATTTAAACAAAGTGCACAATGTCCTAAGTGTAGGAGATTTTACTCCCACATGCTTAAACATTGAGGATAATGTTTATATCAAGTGTAGGGGGGACTTCTATCGAAGTAAGTGGTCTTTTCCATGAATTTGCCCTCATTTTAACCGGAAAATTTGATTTTTCGACATTTTTCAAAATTTTTAATCTATTTTGGCCTAGTTGTATAGTTGTATTTTCCTTTTTTATGGTTATTTTTCTTTCCTTGCTAAAATAAAGTGGTTTTAAATTTTTCAAAGTCGTGAATATTTTGACTCAACCCGAGTTTACTTATCTAAGTTTACTCTAGCTAGTATCCTTAACGTGTTTAAGTCAAGTTTTGCTAGGCTTTTATATAGGGAGCTTTAAAACGCGAAAGTCTTAACTCTCACGGGTTAAGAACAAGAACTTTTCGCAAGTTCCTATAATTGTTCCTAGAGAGTCGTTTATCAAGGGAACTTTAAAATGCGATTTCTAAACTTGAAAATGTCTAAGAATTTGCAAGATCCTATAGATGACTCGAAAACCCAAAACTTTGATTTAATAGGCTAAGCATCCACGAGTCTCATTCCTTGAGATTTTAAACTGTGGAGGACGAGAGATGATAGAGTCAATCATAAGTTTGGTATTCTTTCGTGAATTTATGTGAGTTAATTATGAGCCTATTCTCCAATCGCTTGTTAATAAATTTATCTGCAATAAATAAGGTTGTACGATTTGAAAAGTTACTTAGCTTCTAGCCCAAGATCGTTTAATAGTTGCTCAGTATTAATTAGAGTTCATAGCCAATGCATAACTTATTGAAGCGGGATGCGAAGATTGGCGAGTCCGAAAAGGCCCTAACAAGGCATGAGGGCTACAGTTTGTTGCTAAAGATCCAAAAGTGATGTGAAGAATCATTTATCGAAAATCAATATGAAGGATCGAGACACACGACGAAAAGCAAATACTCCCCAAAAGATCATGGAGAAGTCTATCCAAAAAGGCCCTAACAAGGTATGAGGATAAATAGATCCAAGTCCTAAAAGGAGGCGGATCGTTGTATATCAAAGTCCAAAATAAAGATTGGAGAAAAATAAAGAAGTCGTGGTCCAAAGATGAAGAATCTCTCAAAACATCAAGTGAAGAAATTCCTATTATGAAGAGAAGACCATAATTTCAAGAACGTCTCTCAAAGATTTGAAGTATGAAGTCGCTGCCAAATATCGGTCCGAGAAAGGTCTCAAATCGTGAAGCGAGTTATGCCAAGATATGAACTTTATGAGGTCCCGAGAAGCAGTTTTAAAAGATTTTGTCCTTTAGCTAACTATTGATTAAATCGTTCACTTTATTTTCGGCCTAAATAACTATCGAAATAAGTCAAACAATGCATCCTCGTGATCATTCAAGACAAAAATAAAATATAAGAGATACACCTAGGAATAAGGGAGTCTAAGTAAATAATTGGCCCACATGAATTCGTGTTAGTTTGCTAACTTATAATAACAATGATCTCGTTTTTAAGCTTAGTATGAGGAACGTGAAACTTGAGGATGATAAACGTTCATGGCAGCCAAAACCCAATGTAAGTCTTTGATTTCTTTACTTGTTTCTATCTTTTTATGTTTAGCATTTAATAAAGGCCAAGGTGGGTTATTTATGATGGAAAATGTAAACCGTGCTTTAAAATTAATGCATTGCATGAGGGCATTGCAATGGTCAAGTGTAGGGGATTTAATAAGTGTGAAAACACTTATCCTTTTACCACTTATTTCCAATAATAACATGACCAAAACGTGTATTTTATGTCGTAAAAGTCGGAATTATGCGTGGTTTATGTTTTTATTGTGTTTTAGGACCAAAAGATGAAAAAGGAAGAAAACACGGGCTTTCACGGGCTTTTATCGAAGAAAAACGAGAAAAGACGAAGTCAAGAGGTCAAGAGTGCTTAGAGAACGGATGTCCAAGACCAATTCTGAAGATTTATCAAAGAAAAAGTCTAAAGACGGAAGTTTAATGAAGTCGAAGAACTCAAGTCTAATTGAAGAAGAAAATTACAAGACAAGTTCAATATACATCGACAAATCCCGAGACGACGTCGAGAAAGACAAAGGATTTAAATCGAGTCGAGAAGAAAGAAAGAAGAGGCAACACATGCACACCTTCCCATTTTTCCTATAAATACCCTCCTAATACACATTAGGAGGGTTGGTTAGTTTTTAGTAGCTAGTTTCATTTTTTTCACTTTTCCTTTCTAGTTTTTAGAGAGAGAAAGTTCCAAACTTTCTCTCACTAAGTTTTCATCTTTTCTTTCTTTTAATCTTTCAAGTTTAAACCTTTTTGTATTTTGATTTCATTAATCAAGTTCAAGTTAAGCTTTTTGTTCATTAATCTCCTTCTACATTTCTTGATTTTGATTCACCTTTGATCTGAATTATTCATAATCCGTGATTGATTTTCTTGTTTATGTGAATAAAAAGTTCATCTTTTTATTCATCTATAAGCTTTCATATGTTTTAAGCTTGAAGATCTTTGTGCTTATTGGCTTATTTGTATTTTAGCTTATTTACTTTTTAAAAGTTTTCTAAAAGTTTTAATCTTTTTCAAAGTTTGATTTAGAAAGTTTGCTTATTTAAAGTTTAAAAGTCCTTATTTCATGCTTATTAGTTCTGCTTATTATTGAGTTAGTTAAGTCTTGGATTGAGCTTATTGAAAGTAGCTTATTTCCTAGCTTATTTCGGATTAACTCTTATCGCAAAGTAAAGCTCCATTGCGACGGGGACTTGAGGCATATATTGCGATCATCCAATCGCAAAAGGGTTATATATTGTGATGCACATTGCGATTGGTGCATCGCATTAGGGTTTATTATTCTGATTTG
This sequence comes from Glebionis coronaria, assembly GCA_025667525.1. Taxonomy (NCBI): domain Eukaryota; kingdom Viridiplantae; phylum Streptophyta; class Magnoliopsida; order Asterales; family Asteraceae; genus Glebionis; species Glebionis coronaria. Next base: position 489,817,591 of record CM046876.1, on the reverse strand, counting down.
TATTGCGATAGGTTTCATTTCAGTGACATTGCGATTGGATTTCTTTTGACATTGCGATTGGATTTCTTTTGACATTGCGATTGGATTTCTTTTGACATTGCGACAGGATTGCGACAGGATTCCTTTTTGGGTGTATTGCGACAGCATTCCTTCAACATTGCGATAGAATGTGTTTTGACATTCCGATGGTTATTCACTTGTATTATTCCGATGACTTGTTTTATTCACATTCCGATAGATCATGTTTTTAAGTTTTAAAATTTTACAAGTTTTACAAAGTTTTACAAAGTTTTATGTTTTAAGTGTTTCTCTTAATAAACTTTAGTTTAAATTTTTAAAGTTTCTACTTTACTCAACGACAATTATTTGCTTTTAGTTTAAAATTAGATAATCAAACCAAACCACATTTAAATTTCCACCAAGAACAATTGATTCGCACTTTCTACCAATAATCAATTCGAAGAGATCGGAACAACGAACTTTCATACGAGCTTAAAAACCTAGTATTAATGCATAAAAATGATGAATGCATGAAAACGACTATCAGTTCTAGGAAGACCATAGTGACTACCCACTAATCACAGATCATATTGTGAGAGCCTACAGGTCGAAGCCTTGGCTCTGATACCATAATTGTAACACCCTATTTTGATAATGGAATGTCACGCGTAATTATGGCGTGTCATCAAAGCATACAAGGATAAATGTCTAAAACATTACATGACCATAAAAGGAAATACTGAAATCAAACATCGGTTGTCCAAAAGTAAAGCTCATCACACACAAACATAAGTAATGTAAATGAAAGGACTAAACAATGTCCATGGAAAGAGTATCAAATTAAAGATAATGCATAAAGTAAAGAAAGGCTAGAAAGCTTCCATTCCATATGCATGTACGCTTAAAGTCTACGAGCGTCCCTGAGTACCTGCCGTATTGGGAACATGAAAAGGAAAATGGCTGAGCAATACGCTCAGTGCACGGATGTACAATAAAGCATGAATAATATAAGCATATAAACATATAACAGCGGAAGAAACTAAGTCCCGAATAACCTGGACAAGTCTTAGTGAAACTGGTTTTATAGTTTGAAAAGCCTTATGTTTATCTTATAAAAAATGTTTAACATATTCTACCATTAGCCAATATAGGTCATGAAAATCCATCGTGCATGAATAATTGGAGGGGTGACCTCATCATGCAAATTAGAGGGGTTGCCTCCAATTTAATATACTGGTTTTGGGTAGGAGGGATCAGCTCCTTGTGAAGGATGAAAGGCACACACCACATTCACACTGAGTAATCTGCTGAAAAACATGTAACTAGGATGCACCCATACGCCCCACATGATAAATATAATAATATGGCCAAAAGCTGAAGGGACGCCATGAGCAATCACTCTGCCGTGGAGAAGTCATAACACTAGTGCCTCTAGTGTTATGGTTATGGTACCTCCGTAACTAGGTGAAACTGGTCATGCATGTATATGGCTTCAGGTATTCTAAATTAAACATAAGCAATCAAACATATAACTTATACTACGGGAAAACAGTTGGCTGCATACGGGAAATCCTAATAAGGAAAGAATGTCCATACTGAAAGGACGAGAATCCGTACCTTATGTCCAGTGAACGAAGAAGACGAACGGAAGAGAGTCCTACTTCGGTATCACTAATGCTACATAAATACATACGTGTATAAGTATCTGATTACTAAATACGTAACTGGTTTTATGTCATGTCTTAGCTTATTTTATACGTTCATGTCATGTTTTACTGTTTAAAGCTTTTAATAAGTGTGAAAACACTTATCCTTTTACCACTTATTTCCAATAATAACAAGACCAAAATGTGTGATTTATGTCGTAAAAGTCGGAATTATGCGTGGTTTGTGTTTTTATTGTGTTTTAGGACCAAAATATGAAAAAGGAAGAAAACACGGGTTTTCACGGGCTTTTATCGAAGAAAACGGGAAAAGACGAAGTCAAAAGATCAAGAGTGCAAGAAGAACGGAAGTCCAAGGCCTATTCTGAAGATTTATCGAAGAAAAAGTCTAAAGACGGAAGTTTAACGAAGTCGAAGAACTTAAGTCTAATAGAAGAAGAAAATTAAAAGACAAGTTCAAATCCCGAGACGACAAAGACAAAGAATTAAAGTCGAGTGGAGAAAACGTGAAGAAAGCAAGAAAGAAGATGCAACACATGCACTCCTTCCACCTTCCCTATAAATACCCTCCTAATAGTCATTAGGAGGGTAGTTAGTTAATTTTTAGTTAGTTTTCACTTTTTAATTTCTTTCTAGTTTTAGAGAGAGAAAGTCTTAAACTTTCTCTCACTAAGTTTCATCTTATCTCTTAATCTTTCAAGATTAAACATTTTGTATTTCTTATTTCATTAATCAAAGTTTCATTTTAAGCTTTTAATCCTTAATCTCATTCTACTTTTCTTTGATTTTAGATTGATTTTGGTGCGATTATCATATGATCCGTGTTGTTCTAAATGATTTCGTACTTAAAAAGTTAATCTTTTGATCATTACCTAAGTTTTCATTTGATTAAGCTTTAAGACTCTTGTGCTTATTGGCTTATTTTTATGATTAGCTTATTTTCTTATAAAAAGTTTTCTTTAAAAGTTCATGTTTTTATGGTTTGATCGAAAGTTTGCTTATTTTGAGGTTAGATAAGTTGTGATAAGTGCTTATTTGATCCGTTTAATCCTTGATTCTTTTTAGTTTGATGTTTAGCTTGGCAACATAGCTTATTCATTGGCTTATAACCGAATCCCTTAGATTTCGGAAAGGGTGATAAACCCCTTTCCGATTGTAGCCTTTTCCGAGCAGCAACATACCCCTTTTTCCGATTTGCCAATCGGAAAAGGGTTTCTGAATTATTCCGAGCAGCCACCATCATTCCGATCGTAGTGATCGGATTAGGTAATTGAGATTCCGATTTGACCATTTAACTTGTGTATTCCGATTGGGATTTTTCCTTACATTCCGATCAATACTAATCCATGTTATTCCGATTGGCTTCATTTCTCCATATTCCGATTGTGTCTAATTATAAGCATTCCAATTGGGCAATTTTATATATTCCGATTGGGTATTTTATCCCACATTCCGACAGCCTGACTTCTCATATTCTGACCACCAGATCGGAATATATTCCGATCTGGGCTTGTTTTTGGCTTATTCCGATTTGGAAATTCTCCTTTGGTTTAGTTTCTTGTTTTCGCTAAAGTTTCTAAGTGTTAGTCTTATTTAGTGTGCTAGTACTTTTCCATTATCGCCTTTTAATTTTTCAAGCATTTATTTTAACTAGTCATTTTATCTTTAATCTTTAAGCTTCTACTTTACTCAACGGCATCTTAATTACTTGCTTAATAGTTTAAAATAGACAATCAACCAAACCATTCTCTTGATTCACCAAAAGACGATTGAGTCGCACTTTAGACCGGTTTTCAATTCGAAAGGATTCGGACGATAAGATTTTATACCTAGCCAAAAGCGAAGTATTAAATGGCGTCGCTGCCGGCTCTTTTCGTTACGATTAACGGTTTCTAGTGAGAGACGCATTGAATTTTAGGATCCGTTCTTTGAACGTTCTTTTCCTTGCTTTAAAAATTTTCAAAAATCCTAAAAAATATAAAACTCTTCAAAAATACAAAAACATTGAAAAATCATTTAAAAGCAATTCTTTTCAAAAGGTTTTGCACCAAAAAGATTATATAGATATTCTCTGTGTATATTTTTCTTCTGCAGGTGTATGCGTACTAGATCTTCGAACTATTCTGAGCCCGAGACTCGTGAAGATCTAGATATGGCTGGTGTTAATAACAACAATAATAACCCACCTCTACCCAATTTGAATAACAACAACAACAACAACAATGTCCACCTACCTGATTTACGAACGATGGAGGAATTGTGTCAACCCACCATGAACGGACGCGGAGGCCCGATTGCGCCAATGCACGTCACGGCTCAGGAGTTTTCGTTGAAGCATCACATGATTCAGCAAGTGCAAACTAACCCATTTCATGGAATTCCGGATGATGATGCCAACAAACACCTTGACAAATTCATTACCATTACCCAAAGCATGAAGTGCCCCGGTGTTTCTATGGATGACCTTCGCCTTCAACTTTTTCTCCAGTCGCTTTCTCACCATGCCGAAAAATGGTTTGACCGTCTTCCTAAGAATTCTATTCATACGTGGAATGACATGACTCAACGCTTTTTATCGCGCTACTTTCCCCCATCCATGGTCACTAGCCTTCGTAACCAAATCAGTGGATTCATGCAAGAGAATGATGAATCGCTCTTTGATGCTTGGGAACGATACAATGATTTGATTGACCGTTGTCCAAATCACAATATGCTCCCCGTCACTCTCATTGACACCTTCTACAATGGTCTCACTTTTCGTGATCGTGACACGATCAATGCCGCCGCCGGTGGTACCTTTATGAAAAGGAGACCGGAGGAGTGCCGAGAGTTGATCGAAAACATGACTACTCACCACAAGAATTGGGATTCATCCGCATCCTCAAGATCTAATCAGAGAGTCAATGTTTCTTCTACTACCTCCAATCCTGAAATGACTGAAATTTCTCGACAACTCGCTGAGATGAACAAGAATTTCATGACCATGGCCACAAACCACTTTCAACAAGCTAAAGCCGTTGCTATTTCTTGTGACACATGTGGTGGTCCTCATTCTTATAATGATTGTCCTTCTACCCAACGCAATTTTTCTGAAAACGTTAACGCAGCTTACGGTACTTATCCCACGGGAAGCTATCAAGCCCGCCCGCAAGGAGGCCGTAGCTTGCTAAGTTATCGTTCCAACAATTATCTTGCTCCTCCCGGTTTCCCTCCTGCAAACCAAAACCAACAACAAAGCTACAACCAATCCCAACCTCGTGCAAACAATCAATATCAATCCCAACGAAACCCATACCCACCTCAAGGAAATTCTCAAGCCTACCAAGCTCCACCTCTCAATCAACCGATTGCAGTGAATCCAGATGTCGAGACATTCATGAAGACTAATCGGGAGATGGTGACGAATCTTCAGAGTCAAGTCCGCAACTTGAAGGGCGAAATGGCGAAACAAGGGAACGATATTCGAGCCAAGCTAAGGAATGACATGGCCAAACACAGCAATGAAATTAATGCAAACATGAGAGACTCTTTTAATAATCAAGCGGTTCACCTTCGTGATATGATTGGTTCGCTCATCCAAGGTAATCAACCCTCTTCTTCGGGTACTCTTCCGAGTAACACCGTTGCAAATCCAAGAGGGGAGCTGAAAGCAATCACCACTCGTAGTGGAAAAGGTTACATGGAACCCGAGCTTCCTACACCTCCACCCGTGATTGTGAACAAGGAAACAGAGCAACTTTCCTCACCTCCTTCACCTTCTATCCCCATTTCCCCACCACCCGTGGTTGTGAGTGATCCTATTCCCTTAAAGCCTTCTTCTTCATCCAATATACCTTATCCTTCAAGGTTGAGGAAAGAGAAGCAAAAGAGCAAGGATGATATTCAGGTTTCAAACTTTCTAAAAATGTTTAAACAATTGAATTTTAACATCTCCTTTGCCGAGGCTCTCGCTCACATGCCCAAATACGCTAAGATGTTTAAAGATCTTCTAAGTGATAAGGAAAAGCTTCTTGACATCGCTCAGACCCAACTTAATGAGAACTGCTCCGCAGTGCTCTTAAGGAAATTGCCCACCAAACTTGGTGATCCGGGTCGCTTCTTGATTCCTTGCAACTTCCCGGGAGTAGAGAATTGCATGGCCCTAGCCGATCTAGGTGCCAGTATAAACTTAATGCCTTTAAGTGTTTGGAAGCAATTATCTCTCCCCGAGCTAGTCCCCACCAAAATGACTTTGGAATTAGCCAACCGTACGGTTGCTTATCCAGTGGGGATAGCCGAAGATGTCTTTGTTGGCGTCGACAAATTCACCTTCCCGGCGGATTTTGTTGTCGTTGACTACGAGATGGATCCTCGTGTTCCATTAATCGTTGGACGTCCATTCCTGAGGACCGGTCGCACTCTCATTGATGTAGCCGCGGGCGAAATAATCATGAGAGTTGGTGACGATAAAATTGTCTTCAACATGGGTAAGATTTCTAAGCAACCTTATTCATATGAGAGTGTTAATGCTATTGATGTTCTCGATGAGGCTTGTGAAGAACATTTTCATGATGCTTGCAAAAGTACTCTTTCTTCTCTACCCAATGTTGAGATCGTTGCCTCAATTGCTCCAGCATTGACTCCTTTTGGAGAAAGTGACTTGGATGATTTCGAAGCTAGCTTGGGTCCTCTTGATATTAAGTATGATAATTTGTCCACCAATTGGGATGAAGACATTCGTACTATTGAGAGAATTCTCAATGAAGACCCATTTTCTCCTCCTTCTCCTAAAGAGGTGACTAATGATGATCCATCGTTAATTTCACCATCTATTGAGGATCCGCCTACTCTCGAGCTTAAGGACCTACCTCCTCATCTTGAGGACGAGAAGTTACCGGTCATCATCGCAAAGGATCTGAAAGAAGACGAAAAAGCCCGACTTGTCGCCGTGTTGAAGAAGTATAAAAGAGCTATCGCTTGGAAAATCTTCGACATCCGTGGAATTGATCCTCACTTCTGCACACATAAAATTCTCATGGAGGACGATTTTAAGCCCACAATTCAAAGCCACAGAAGGCTAAATCCTAAAATCCATGAAGTCATCAAAAAAGAGGTTATCAAACTTCTTGATGCGGGTATGATTTACCCTATTTCGGATTCACCATGGGTTAGTCCAGTCCATTGTGTGCCTAAGAAAGGCGGAATCACCGTTGTGCCCAATGAAAACAACGAGTTGATTCCTACCCGTCTCGTTACTGGGTGGCGAGTTTGTATAGACTACCGCAAACTCAATGATGCCACGAGAAAGGATCATTTTCCTCTACCTTTTATGGACCAAATGCTTGAACGTTTAGCGGGTAATGAATATTACTGCTTTCTTGATGGTTTCTCGGGTTATTTCCAAATACCCATCGATCCCCAAGATCAAGAGAAGACAACATTCACTTGTCCCTATGGCACATTTGCTTATAAAAGAATGCCTTTTGGCTTATGCAATGCCCCCGGGACTTTCCAAAGGTGCATGTTGGCTATCTTCCATGACATGGTTGAGCAAACCATGGAAGTCTTCATGGATGATTTCTTAGTCTTCGGGGATTCCTTCTCTTCTTGCCTTGCCAATTTGGAACGTATGCTTAAGCGGTACGAAGACACTCGCCTTGTTCTGAATTGGGAAAAATGCCATTTTATGGTAAAAGAAGGCATTGTGCTAGGACACAAAATCTCTAAAGCCGGTCTTGAATTCGACCGTGCTAAAATAGATGTCATAGCCAAATTACCTCCACCTTCAACCGTGAAGGGTGTGAGAAGTTTTCTGGGTCATGCGGGCTTCTATCGTCGATTCGTTCAGGATTTCTCTAAAATCGCTCGCCCGATGGCCCACCTCTTGGAAAAAGATACTCCTTTTATCTTTTCTAAAGAGTGTCTCGAAGCCTTCAATCTTCTTAAGGATAAGCTAACTAAGGCACCGATCTTGGTTACCCCTAATTGGGAGTTACCCTTTGAATTGATGTGCGATGCTAGCGACTTTGCTATTGGTGCGCTTTTGGGCCAACGAGTGAATAAACACTTCCAACCAATCCACTATGCTAGCAAAACAATGACGGGGGCTCAATTGCATTATACGACAACTGAAAAAGAGCTTTTAGTTGTTGTCTATGCTTTTGCGAAATTTCGCCCTTATCTTGTTTTATCCCCCACCATCGTATACATGGACCATTCCGCGTTGAAGTACTTGATGACAAAGCATGATTCTAAGCCAAGACTTCTTCGCTGGGTTTTACTCCTTCAAGAATTCAACATTGAAATTCGTGACAAGAAGGGAGCCGAAAACCTGGCCGCGGATCATCTGAGCAGACTTGAGGATCCATATCAAGGGGAACATCCGAATAAAGAGATCAATGACTCTTTCCCCCTTGAGACCTTAATGTCTATAAATCTCAATATTGATGGCACCCCGTGGTTTGCGGACATTGCAAACTACTTAGCGGGTGGTATTCTCATCAAAGGGTTAACATCCCAACAAAAGAAGAAGTTCTTCAACGATGTTAAGACTTACTTTTGGGATGACCCTTATCTATTCAAACAATGTGCTGATCTGATCATTCGTCGATGTGTTGACGGACCGACAGCTTTTGACATTCTCCAAGCATGCCACAAAGGACCCACCGGTGGTCACTTTGGTCCCAACTACACCGCTAAAAAAGTGTTTGATTCTGGATTCTATTGGCCCACCATTTATCGTGATGCTCACGAAATGGTTAAGCATTGTGATGCTTGCCAACGCCAAGGCAAGATCACACATAAGGATGAGATGCCTCAAAATTTCATACATGAATGTGAAATCTTTGATGTATGGGGCATTGACTTTATGGGGCCATTTCCATCCTCCAAAGGGAACAAGTACATCCTCGTCGCCGTCGACTATGTTTCTAAATGGGTTGAAGCCAAGGCTCTCCCTACGAATGATGCGAGGGTGGTTGTGAACATTTTGAAGCAGCTTTTCGCTCGATTTGGCGTTCCTCGTGCTATTATCAGTGACCGCGGGACTCATTTTTGCAATGAACAATTTGCAAGAGTCATGGCTAAGTATGGTGTCAATCACCGTCTTTCCACCGCCTATCATCCCCAAACCAATGGGCAAGCCGAGATATCTAACCGTGGATTGAAGCGAATTTTGGAGCGTACTGTGGGAGAGCATCGCGCCGCGTGGGCCGATAAGTTAGATGATGCTCTGTGGGCTTTCTGTACTGCTTACAAGACCCCGATCGGTTCTACACCTTATCGTCTTGTGTACGGGAAAGCCTGCCACCTCCCAATCGAGCTGGAACATAAGGCGCACTGGGCCTTGAAGTGGGCTAACTTCGACATCAACAAAGCCGGTGATCATCGCAAGGTTCAACTCAACGAGCTAAATGAACTGAGGAATGAAGCTTATGAGAACTCGTTGATCTACAAGGAGAAGACGAAGATCATACATGACGCAAAAATCAAGAACCGAGAGTTCCACGTTGGTGATCAAGTCTTACTCTTTAACTCTCGGTTGAAGATCTTCTCTGGCAAGTTGAAGAGCCGCTGGTCTGGTCCATTCACCGTTGCCAAAGTCTTTCCTTATAGGACCATTGAGCTTTCTCAGCCGAATGGGCCCAATTTCAAGGTGAATGGCCAGCGTCTGAAGTTGTACTTTGGTGAGGACATCTCTCACGAGATGATTCCATCCCTCACCATGTTTCCCATGAACTAAAAATTGGGTCAAGTCAGGCTCGTGACTCGGTGAACAAAAACAAGCGCTTCTCGGGAGGCAACCCGTGATTTATCCTTTACTGCTTTCATAATAAGTGTAGGGGGAGCCCCGTATGTGTTTGTTGTCTTGTTTCTTGTGCTGTGCAGGGATTAAAGCTTCAAAGATCCACCTTGATGACTTTTGACGAACCGTGATACCGTGTTCCCATCTTCCCGGTTCTATCCTAAACTCTTGTGATTCAATATTTCATATTCTATATGTTCACATTGAATTCACTTTAGTTGTCCTTTCCTTAGCATGATTTAAACAAAGTGCACAATGTCATAAGTGTAGGGGAGTCTACTCCCACATGCTTAAACATTGAGGACAATGTTTATCTCAAGTGTAGGGGGGACTTCTATCGAAGTAAGTGGTCTTTTCCATGAATTTGCCCTCATTTTAACCAGAAAATTTGATTTTTCGACATTTTTCAAAATTTTTAATCTATTTTGGCCTAGTTGTATAGCTGTATTTTCCTTTATCATGTTTACTTTCTTTCCATTGCTAGAATAAATTTTCAAATAAGTGGTTTTAGATTTTTCTTAGTCGTGAACATTTTGACTCAACCCGAGTTAACTTACCTAAGTTTACTCTAGCTAGTATCCTTAACGTGTTTAAGTCAAGTTTTGCTAGGCTTTTATATAGGGAGCTATAAAACGCGAAAGTCTTAACTCTCACGGGTTAAGAACAAGAACTTTTCGCAAGTTTCTATAATTGATCCTAGAGAGTTGTTTAGCAAGGGAACTTTAAAATGCGATTTATAAACTTGAAAAAGTCTAAGAATTTGCAAGATCCTATAGATGACTCAAAAACCCAAAACTTTGATTTAATAGGCTAAGCATCCACGAGTCTCATTCCTTGAGATTTTAAACTGTGGAGAACGAGAGATGATAGAGTCAATTATAAGTTCGGTATTCTTTCATGAATTTATGTGAGTTAATTATAAGCCTATTCTCCCTTCGCTTGTTAATAAATTTATCTGCAATAAATAAGGTTGTACGATTTAAAAGGTTACTTAGCTTCTAGCCCCAGATCGTTTAAAAGTTGCTCGGTACGGATTAGAGTTAATAGCCAAGGCATAACTTATTGAAGCGGGATGCGAAGATTAGCGAGTCCGAAAAGGCCCTAACAAGGCATGAGGGCTACATTTTGTTGCTAAAGATCCAAAAGTGATGTGAAGAATCATTTATCAAAAATCAATATGAAGGATCGAGACACACGACGAAAAGCAAGAACTCCCCAAAAGTCATGGAGAAGTCTATCCGAAAAGACCCTAACAAGGTATGAGGATAAATAGATCCAAGTCCTAAAAGGAGGCGGATCGTTGTATATCGAAGTCCAAAATAAAGATTTGAGAAAAATGAAGAAGTCGTGGTCCAAAGATGAAGAATCTCTCAAAACTTCAAGTGAAGAAATTTCTATTATGAAGAGAAGGCCATTATTTCATGAACGTCTCTCAAGATTCAAAATATGAAGTTGCTGCCAAATATCGGTCCGAGAAAGGTCTCAAATCGTGAAGCGAGTTATGCCAAGATATGAACTTTATGAGGTCCCGAGAAGCAGTTTTAAAAGATTTGGTCCTTTAGCTAACTATTGATTAAATCGTTCACTTTATTTTCGGACTAAATAACTATCGAAATAAGTCAAACAATGCATCCTCGTGATCATTCAAGACAAAAATAAAATATAAGAGATACACCTAGGAATAAGGGAGTCTAAGTGAGTAATTGGCCCACATGAGTTCGTGATAGTTTGCTAACTTATAATAACAATGATCTCGTTTTTAAGCTTGGTATGGGGAACGTGAAACTTGAGGATGATAAACGTTCATGGCCGCCAAAACCCAATGTAAGTTTTTAATTTCTTTACTTGTTCTATCTTTTCATATTTAGTATTTAATAAAGGCCAGGGTGGGTTATTTATGATGGGAAATGTAAACCGTGCTTTAAATTTAATGCATTGCATGAGACCATTGCAATGGTCAAGTGTAGGGGATTTAATAAGTGTGAAAACACTTATCCTTTTACCACTTATTTCCAATAATAACAAGACCAAAACGTGTGATTTATGTCGTAAAAGTCAGAATTATGCGAGATTTGTGTTTTTATTGTGTTTTAGGACCAAAATATGAAAAAAGAAGAAAACACGGGTTTTCACGGGCTTTTATCGAAGAAAACGGGAAAAGACAAAGTCAAAAGATCAAGAGTGCAAGAAGAACGGAAGTCCAAGGCCTATTCTGAAGATTTATCGAAGAAAAAGTCTAAAGACGGAAGTTTAACGAAGTCGAAGAACTTAAGTCTAATAGAAGAAGAAAATTAAAAGACAAGTTCAAATCCCGAGACGATAAAGACAAAGAATTAAAGTCGAGTCGAGAAAACGTGAAGAAAGCAAGAAAGAAGATGCAACACATGCACTCCTTCCACCTTCCCTATAAATACCCTCCTAATAGTCATTAGAAGGGTAGTTAGTTAATTTTTAGTTAGTTTTCACTTTTTAATTTCTTTCTAGTTTTAGAGAGAGAAAGTCTTAAACTTTCTCTCACTAAGTTTCATCTTATCTCTTAATCTTTCAAGATTAAACATTTTGTATTTCTTATTTCATTAATCAAAGTTTCATTTTAAGCTTTTAATCCTTAATCTCATTCTACTTTTCTTTGATTTTAGATTGATTTTGGTGCGATTATCATATGATCCGTGTTGTTCTAAATGATTTCGTACTTAAAAAGTTAATCTTTTGATCATTACCTAAGTTTTCATTTGATTAAGCTTTAAGACTCTTGTGCTTATTGGCTTATTTTTATGATTAGCTTATTTTCTTATAAAAAGTTTTCTTTAAAAGTTCATGTTTTTATGGTTTGATCTAAAGTTTGCTTATTTTGAGGTTAGATAAGTTGTGATATGTGCTTATTTGATCCGTTTAATCCTTGATTCGTTTTAGTTTGATGTTTAGCTTGGCAACATAGCTTATTCATTGGCTTATAACCGAATCCCTTAGATTTCGGAAAGGGTGATAAACCCCTTTCCGATTGTAGCCTTTTCCGAGCAGCAACATACCCCTTTTTCCGATTTGCCAATTGGAAAAGGGTTTCTGAATTATTCCGAGCAGCCACCATCATTCCGATCGTAGTGATCGGATTAGGTAATTGAGATTCCGGTTTGACCATTTAACTTGTGTATTCCGATTGGGATTTTTCCTTACATTCCGATCAATACTAATCCCTGTTATTCTGATTGGCTTCATTTCTCCATATTCCGATTGTGTCTAATTATAAGCATTCTGATTGGGCAATTTTATATATTCTGATTGGGTATTTTATCCCACATTCCGACAGCCTGACTTCTCATATTCCGACCACTAGATCGGAATATATTCCGATCTGGGCTTGTTTTTGGCTTATTCCGATTTGGAAATTCTCCTTTGGTTTAGTTTCTTGTTTTCGCTAAAGTTTCTAAGTGTTAGTCTTATTTAGTGTGCTAGTACTTTTCCATTATTGCCTTTTAATTTTTCAAGCATTTATTTTAACTAGTCATTTTATCTTTGATCTTTAAGCTTCTACTTTACTCAACGGCATCTTAATTACTTGCTTAATAGTTTAAAATAGACAATCAACCAAACAATTCTCTTGATTCACCAAAAGACGATTGAGTCGCACTTTAGACCGGTTTTCAATTCGAAAGGATTCGGACGATAAGATTTTATACTTGTTGTGTAATAATAAGTAACTTTCTAAAAATAGCAGGTTTCCTAAAATAGAAAGTTTCCAAAAATAGAAAGTTTCCAAAAATAGAAAGTTTCCAAAAATAGAAAGTTTCCAAAAATAGAAAGTTTCCAAAAATAGAAAGTTTCCAAAAATAGAAAGTTTCCAAAAATAGAAAGTTTCCAAAAATTGAAGTTTCCAAAAATAGAATTACTGCTTAAAATAGATAAGTTTCTAAAAATAGAAAGTTTCCATAAATAGATTAGCTGCCTTATATAAATAAGTTTCTAAAAATAGAAAGTTTCCATAAATAGATATAAGTTGGTTAAATAAGCTACTTATATAAGCTTAAGTGTTTTCTGATTATTATTCTAAGTCATGTTGTTATAAAGTATAGTTTATTAATTATTACATGTAAATTAAATAAACTATAGGTTAAAAGTATTTAATTAAATATATCATGTTTTTAATTAAATAAAGTTAAAATACTTAGGTTAAAACATGTATTATTAATTACTAATAATATAACCTAAGTCATGTTGATTAATTAATTATAGTCATGGTTTTTAATAATTAATTAATTATAAATTCTAATTAAAAATAAATACTTAGGTTAAAATTCATGATCTAATAATTAAATTTATAACCTAAGTCATGTTAATTAAATTAATTATGTCATGTTTTATTAATTTAATTTTTAACATATAACTATTAAAATCATAAACCTTAACATAATCAATGAACCGGATCGTGACTAGAAACCATGAACCGAACCCGTAATCAACACCATACCCCGAACCAAAGTCGGGGTTCCCCTTGTTTGCTGCTACCGTGGGACCCACACCACCATACCGAGACCATGAGGTCTTTGTGGTGGTCCATAAGCCAAGCCGAGACCTCCCTTCGTCTCGGTTAGGCGTCGGCCAACATCAAAACACCCCTAAAAACCCTTGTTTGATTTACCCATGATCATTTACATGTTTTAATACTTGTTTTTATTTGGTTTTTAAAAAAATCATGATTTTATGTGACCTATTAAATCAAAACATAAAAGAAAAGGATTAAAAAGGTTATACCAAATTACGTGGATCGATCAAGGATGAACACACATGAATGCTTGCACAAAATTCAAGATCAAAAATCAACCGAACACCCCTTTTTGGTGTTATATATCCGGCGGCCAAAGGACAAAGGAAGAACAAGATTTAGGGTTTTTGTTATTTTTCCTGTTTGGTGAAAAATGACTAAGATTTCCTAATTCTTTGTTTTAGTAAAAATCAAAATGGGCTTGGCCCATTCCTTCTTGGTGTAGCCGCGAGTAGGGGGCCCCACATGGGGTACCCGTACCCTTTTCCGAGTCTAATTATTATAGTGTGTTCGTGTTTTATCGTGTTCGTGTTTTTATGTGTTCTAATTAATTATTGATCGTGACCTAATATATTTATTCGTGTTCGTAATAAATATATATACGTAATTAATATTAGCTCGTGATTAAATTACGTTCATGATTTCATGATCGCATGTTCGGGATTATAATTATTATTTGAATAATTATTGTGTGTTCATACATAATAAATACTTATCGTGTTCTAACACGTACGTAATACTTAAAATTCTTATACGTGAACGTAAACATGCTATAAAAGGAAAGTTTTAATCTAGTACGTACGATCTTAAGGGTACTATTCATGGTAAAAGCATGCGGGTTTTACACTTCTCCTCAAGTGCGCCGCACTTTGGAGATGAGAATGTGCGCCGCACTTACAACTTTGTGCGTCGCACTTCTGGGCGATTCATAATCTTCTTTTAATAACTTTGGCTTTATTTCATATTGAGGCCCCTTCTTTGCATATCTTCACTTTGCTCCTTCATACTTTACATCTGCATATAAAACACAACATATTAAGTATCAGAAGCTCTTATTTATACTCCAAAGTGGCATTATAATGATAGGTTGAATATGTATAATTAGGTCGTTATCATCAACCTTGCATAAGGGCTAGAGTTCATAATAGGAACATTTATGTGACTGAAGTACTGCTTAGGGTTAGTTTAAGACTTGATGATGCAAATGGAACTAGTATGTTGACTAACACTAAGCTACATGATGGCCTTACAGCCATGGGTTATGAGGGTGGTAGGGAAAGTCTTACTTTATTTAAAGGTTTATTTTCACAACAATGGAAATTACTTTTCATGCTATAATTCATTGTTTAAGCTCAAAAAGTACATATTTTGATCAAATCCCTGCTGCTTTGGCATCAGCTGGTATTTGTTTAGAAAACAACAGAATTTTTAACTTTTCAAGGTTAATTGTTAAGGCATGACAAGGAATTTGGAAGGGTCTAAATTTTTTTTAATGTATCCAAGATTTATTCAGGCTTTAGTCCAAGACCAAATCCCAAACCTACCAAACTTAACAGATACATGGGATGTCCCCTCTTTCACCGAGAGAACTTTTTCTTTCTTGACAAAGAATGGTAGCTCTTTTTCAAAGAAAGTAACACCATTATTTGCTAGTATGTTAGCCCACCCAGTTAATTAAGAAGGTGAGGAACCTAGCTCAGCTAGTGCTTCTCAGCAAACTTCTTCTAACTAGAGTCCCCAACCATCTGAAGACTCACCATATTCTTCTCATCATGGTGTTAATCAACCTATTTCTGATGAAATGATCCATACACCTGATGCTTCAATTGCTGCTAGTGGTTCTCCACAGGCAACAGCAACAGAGGCGGTGGATGTTGCAAATTTAACTGCTTTGTGCACAAGCTTTTCCAAACATGTACAGGTTTTGCAGAAGGAAAAGCTTGAACAAGATAAGAAAATTGCAGACTTGGAGGCCAATTTAACAAAGCTAAGGAATAAAGTTAATCCTTGGATGAGGCATCACATGGAAATTCAGCAAGCTAATCTTAAGAAGCAAAAGCTCAGAAACTTCAGGAAGAAGAAACTGAATGCAACCAAACAGGAGAGGAATAATGAAGAACAAGGACCTTTTTCTAATATTCAAGCAAACTCTAGAGATGACATCAATTTTGAAGCTGATGATGGCATTGAGAATTATGTGGTTAATACAATCTTGGAGCATACACATATGGAGCTTCAACATTAGGAACCACAACCACAACCATCTACTGATGAAGGCATAGTGGAAACGCAACCACAACCTCAATCACCAAAACTACAAGCTAATTGGAGTAGTTTTTATGAGAAGCTAGAGGAAATAACTATTAAGTTTCTTGTGTCTACAACTCCACCATAAAGACAATTCTGGTTTCATGAGAAATAGTCTTTCCAAGTACTGTCAAGATCAAGGATAAATGTTGAATCAGACAAGACTTGGGAGTTAGATATTGAGAAGACAGCTTCTAAAGGAGATAAAGTATCTGGAGATACTTTGGTGATAGTAGAAAGAAGTGTGTCTACAATTGGTGAAGTAAATACTGTTGAATAACCAAGTACTGCTCAGCCAACTGCAAGTACTGCTGGTGAAAAAGCTTCACTATCATCTTCTGAAGAAAGCCAAACTTCATCTTTTGGAGAAGATGAGACATTAGCACAACTGCTGCTTGATCTCAAAGAAAAGAGCTCAGCTGAAAAGGCAAGGCTAGCAGAAGAGGAAATGAAGACACAACAAGCAATTCTTGTCAGTCAAGGTAAAGATAAAGGAAAGAAAGTACAAGCTTTACAGCCCAATATAAAAGGTTTTGTGACTCAGCAACAACCTAATGAAGATGAAGAAAGAAGATCTTCAAGGTTATTGAAGAAATTGCCTAAGATTAATCCAAAGGATAAGGGCAAAAAGAAATTGCAATCTGAGTCTGAAGGAGAGAGTGATTCAGATGATGACATCAGCAAAGCATGAACAATTTTCATCAAATGGAGCATGATGAAGAGGTAGCTCTTAGGTTACAAGCACAAATGCGTGAAGAAGAGTTACAAGAAGAACTTGCAGCCAAGCAACAATTTCTTGAAGCTCAGAGAGTGCAGCAAGAATGAAACATATCATAGTACGATAGAATTCAGGCTGAACAAAAGGCAAGTGAACTTTTAGCATAATCTTTAATAGCTGAAGAAAGGGATGCTTATGATGAAGAAGAAAAGGATAAATTAATTAATGATTTGGTAAGGGAGCAACAAAGATTCTTTGCTGAAAAGAGAAGAAAAGAAAGAGTTAAGCCTCCAACTACTATGCAAATCAGAAATCAGATGATGTCCTACCTCAAGAAGGTTAAGCATTTCACCCATGCTCAGTTAGTCAGGAAAACTTTTGATGAGATAAAGACTTTGTATGAGCAACATAAAAGGAGCCTGCTGAACTTTGTTGAGATTGGATCTGAGAAAGATAAAAAGGACATTGAAGATGTCAAGAAACATCTACAACAACAAAGGCAATTTGGAAGTACCCCCATACTTGATGCAAGTACTGCTGGACAGAATGAAGCATCTCCACCTATCAATACTACATATGCTAGAAAGAATAAAAAGGTGAAGGAAGTTTCAAAGGAAGCAAAGACTGCTCAAGGGATGGATGAGGGAAATGCAGCTCAAAGTGTTGAAGAAACTAAAAATTTACAAGCATTACATACACAGTTAACAGTACTTGAAGAAATGGTACATACTGACTTAGAGGAAGGATCTACTGAAATTGAAGGAACCTCCAAAGGTATTAAGAGAAAAAGATCAACCAGGAAAAAGCAATAAGCTATAAAAAAGGCAAAATCTACAGATCAAGATAGTGATGATGATAAGAGTTGTAGAAAGCACTTGAAGATAGTCAAATTAGAAGACCAATGTATTGATACAGAAATCTTTGGAAAGAAGTCATCAATCATAAGGTGGACAGGTGCTATGAGACAAGGACTGGAAGCTCATGTAATAACTAGAATAGATGGCACATTTAGTGTTGGGAATTATAGTTAAGTGTCAAGTACCGTTAGTGTAAACTTAAGTACTGTTAGTATTATCAAGTACCGTTAGTGTTAACGCGGTACATAGTAAGTACTGCTACTTATAAAGTAAGTACTGCTATATTGATTAGGACGAATATATCTTTGTATAAGACATGTCATAGTTATAGTTAGAGTATATCTTATGTGATATACTTAATAGTTAGAATATTGATAATATATCGTCTGTGATATACTTTTCTTTATAGAATATTCTAAGGTTTCTAGGGTTTCTTACTCTATAAAAGGAACATAGGTACGATGACATTCATGTACCTCATTCAAGTCGATTAATAAGATAATCGAATAGTTAAAACTAATTTTGTTCTTCTGTGCTTTATAAGTTAGATTCCGCATAACTTATTTAGCTTGAGTAAGAGTTCTCAAAGTGTTTTAGTTTGATTACAAACTACTATACTAGTTCTTAATAGATTATAGATCCAACCAAAGGGATCAACAAGTGGTATCAGAGCTTGTTGAGAAACTCTTAAAAAGAAGAACACAACCCTAAACATCTCCACTCACACTAAAATTCAATGTCTCAACTTGGTGATGACCCTCACTTGGAAGACATTCCAGATCCTGATCTAATACCACAGGGAAAGCCTCAAGTTGTGCATCCTGCACCACCACAAGGTGTTCAAGCCTTATATGTTGTAGTTACTTCTACAACTACAACACCTTCCCATACTCTTTCTGCTGTCAAACTCCCAGTTCTCAAGGGTGATAACTATGAGACATGGGCTATGCAGATGGAACATTACTTGAACCACACAGATCATACTTTGTGGCAAGTTATCAAGAATGGGAATACACCTAAGAAGTTACACTAGTTGCCTGATGGTACATGTTATGCTTTAGCTGTTGTGACTGCTGAGGAGGTACAAGCAGAGATCAGAGAAAGAAAGTCCAGAACCGCTTTGGCTATGGCACTTTCAGAGGACATCTTATCCAGCTTTCATCACTACAAGGATGCAAAGGCTATGTGGGATGCCATCAAACTTAGATTTGGAGGTAATGACAAATCTAAGAAGATGAAGAAGATTGTTCTGAAACAAGAATTTGATAATTTCTCAATTTCCAGTATAGAAGGAATCCATGGTGGCTATGGAAGATTCAGTAAACTGCTCATTTAATTAGCAGTTTATGGACAAATAATTCCTAACGAAGAAGCTAATCTTAAATTCTTAAGGAGTGTTCCATAAGAGTGGAAAGCGATGGATATGCACTTCATCATAAGGGATGATCTGGATACAATTCCTTTTGATCATCTCTACAACAATCTTAGAGTTTATGAGATGGATGTTAAAGGCGTTGAGGTGACCAAAGCAGCAGCACTTACTCACAAAGTACTGAAGGCAGTCCTATTGTCTCTCAAAATCCACAAGGAAGATCTTCACCATTGTTTAGTTACAATGATGCCTTCTCATTCTTTGCTGGACAAGACAACAGACCAAGATTGACTCTCAATGACTTGTTCCAAATGGATGATGCTGATGTTGAAGAGATGGATCTCAAATGGCAAGTTGCTATGATCTCTGTGAGATCTAATAGGTTATTTAAGAAGACTGGAAGGAAGATGACTGTTGATCCTAATGAACCATTAGGATATGACATGTCTAAAGTTTAATGATATAAATATGGAAGGAATGGGCATTTTTCAAGGGAGTGCACTAGAGACAAGGTTGAAAGTAGAAGTCAAAAGTCCAAAAACAGCTATAGAACCAGTCCAAGAATTTCTGAAAGCTTTCCAAAAGGGAACAACAGGAGTCCCAAAGGAACCAAAGCATTGGTAACTATAGATGGAGTGGTGAACTGGGCTGAATATGAGGAAGAAGAAGAGCTTGGTTTGATGGCTCTCTCACATGAAGATACTAAGGTACATCCTTGTTCTAAAGATTGTGTTCTTAAATTTAATAGTTTAAAAGTAGAACTAGATGAACAGTATCAAAAGGTCAACACATGTAGCGTAGAAACAAATGATTTTAAACAGGGTGTTGCTAAGCTAGAGGAAAATATAGTTTTGTATAAAAAGGTTCAACAAAACTATGAAGAGAAAAATAGAATTTTGACTCTTCAAATGAGGGAAAAAGATGTGGAAATTAAAGCTTTTGAAAAACAACTCTTAAAAGTATCAGCAGAAAATGAAGCTTTAAAAGCCAGTCTTTATAAAGAAAGGGAAGTGATTAATCATTGGCAAAGATCCTCTAAAGGATTGGGTAAGCTGATTAATTCACAAATGGGGTATTATGATAAATCAGGCCTAGGATATATTGAGGACCAACCTGGGATAACTTTGACTGACAATGACTTATCAAAGGGGATTTTTGATAGTTCTAGTGAGTCATATTATACTCCTGAAAATGATAGATATGCTGAGGGAATGAAGGCAGTTCCTCTACCATTATCAGGAATTTTCATGCCCCCTAGTAATGATACAGGTATAGAGTTAGATGAATCAAAGGCTGTTAATGATTCAAACTCTAGTACTTTGTCCCAAGATAAATCTGTTGTGACCAAAAATATTGTTTATCCACCTTTGATGAACAATATTGTGTCTGAAGTGTCTAAAACTAGTTTTGCTCCCAAGCAGGTAAAAACTTCTAGCAAGGCATTGGATAATAATGCAAAACATAATAAAACCAAGAGGGGTGGGATAGGTTTTGAGAAAATTAAGTCAAAACAACCTTTTGGGTCTTCTTTGAGAAGAAAAGGATGTTATGTTTGTGGTAGTCTGAACCATTTTATCAAAGGTTGCACTTTATCTGAAGATAAAATTGTAAAACAAAAGGCTGCACAAAAGGTCACAAAGAAAAGTAATGGGAAAAATGCACATGTTAATAGGCAAATGGGATCTAAAGATGACAAACCTAAGTTTGATCATGCTAAAAGGGTAGATGAACCTCATAAGGTCACAAACTTCTCTACCAAGAACTTTTTTCCAAGAGAAGTACTTGTGAAACAAGGTCTAGTACCTTTGAAGTCTGGTAAACCAAGTACCGACAAGTCTAGATCTGCAAGTACTGCTAGACCAAACTCAAATACCGCTGGTCAAAAGTCTGTCAAATCAAAGTCCCACAAGGCTTCTAAGAATGTAGTTGAGAAAGCTAGAACATCTAGAATTAATTCTAATAACAAACCAATGCAAGTGTCGGTTGCTAAAGGTGAAAAACCATGTGTTCAAGCAAGTACTGCTAAAATAGTACTTAAGCCAAAAAGATTCAAAGACAACAAACCCACTTATGTCTTTGATTATTTAACTGGAACCATGAAGTATAAGAGTGTGTGTAGTCTTACTAAAAAAACTACCTATCAAACTCTTAAGTATGTAGGTCCCACAAGATCCAAGCCAAATGTGGCTTGGGTCACTCTTAAAAACTAATAAGTTTTGTTTATGTGCAGGGGTATCTAATTGATGAATTAAAAGATAAAGGTATAGTAGATAGTGGATGCTCAAGACACATGACAGGGAATAAAGACTTCCTTGCTGAATTTGAAGAATTTAGAGGTAGACCAGTAGCCTTTGGAGGTAGCAAAGGTAGAATCACTAGCAAAGGGAAAATCAATACAGGGAAGTTAGAATTTGAGGATGTGTTCTTTGTAAAAGAATTGGATGAATTCAATCTCTTTTCTGTATCACAAATGTGTGATAAAAAACAAGGTGTTGTTTACAGATACAGACTGCTTGGTGCTCTCCAAAGACTTTGAGATGCCTAAAGAATCTCAAGTACTGCTTAAGGTACCCAGGCAAGAAAACATGTACACCTTTAATCTTCATACTATTACTCCAACAGGTGGTATTACATGTTTGCTAGCTAAAGCTTCTAATGATGAGTCTAATTTATGGCATAGGAGGTTAGGTCATGTGAATTTCAAGAATCTTAATAGATTGGTGAATAGAAATTTGGTTAGAGGGTTACCTAACAAATCTTTTCAGAATGATTTCATGTACTGCTTGTCAAAAAGGTAAACAACATAGAACCTCTTGTAAGACCAAGACTGTCAGTTTTGTGACAAAGACTCTACAACTTTTGCATATGGATTTGTTTGGTCCAGTTTATGTTAGGAGCATTAGTCATAAGACCTTTTTCCTAGTTATAACTGATGATTATAGTAGATTCAGTTGGGTTTTCTTTTTAGCTCTTAAGAATGAAACCAATGGATTACTTAAGGATTTTATCACTTTAGTTGAAAATCAGTTCACTAAACAAGTCTTAATCGTTAGGACAGATAATGGGACAGAATTCAAGAATGCTGAATTTGATGAATTTTTAAGATCTAAAGGCATCAAGAGACAATTTAGTAATCCTAGGACTCCACAACAAAATGGAATAGCTGAAAGGAAAAATAGGACACTAATTGAGGCTGTTAGAACCATGCTAGCTGATTCTCTTTTGCCAAATACATTTTGGGCAGAAGCAATCAATACTGCATGTTATGTGTTAAATAGAGTCTTAGTGACCAAGCCTCAAAACAAGACATCTTATGAACTTTTGACTGGTATTAAGCCAACCATAAGTCATTTAAGACCTTTTGGATGTCATGTGTCTATATTAAATACTCTTGATCATTTGGGGAAGTTTGATGGAAAATCTGATCCAGGATATCTTGTAGGATATTCATTACAAAGTAAAGCATATAGGGTTTATAACTTGGCATCTAAGAAGGTTGAAGAAAATACCCATATTAATTTCTTAGAAAATAAACCCAATGTCCCATGAATAGGTTATGCTTGGATGTTTGATCTGGATTATCTAACTAACTCCATGGATTACTATTCTGTGCAAAAGGATTGTCAAACTAACAATGCAGGTGAGGAGATTGGTACAACAAAGTTAGGTACTCAATAAGAACCTTCTTCATCAAACTTTCAGGATGATGATGTTCACATCTATGTACCCAGTATGCCTATTGTTTCTCCAATGGATGCTACTCCCCAGAAGCAAACAATGCCATCAACTAATGATCATGCCTCCCAAGAGCTTCAGAGGCTTCAAGATCAAGAAAAGAATGCTAAATCTGCCAATGAGCATTCAGGAGAAGAATATTTGGAATCACAACATTCAGCAATACATATTACACCTAGCGGTACCTCATCTACAAGTATTGCTAAGTCAAAATATGAAAGTCTGTTGATTCTTTAGAAGATATTTTACAAGCTATGGACGATTAAGATATTTATGCTAGTCCAACTGAAGGAATCTTCTCCAAAGCTTCCTATGATGAGCAGGGTGCAGTAACTGATTTCAATAATTTGGAAACTGAAATTCTAGTCAGTTCTATTCCCACTCATAAAGTCAACAACAACCATCCTACTACTCAAATTATTAGAAATCCCAAGTCTGATGTGCAAACCAGAAGACAACTTTAAGACAATACTAAAACTCATGCACTTATGAGTTATGTCAAACAACAGTAGAGAACAAATCATAAGGATACTCAGCATTGTTTTTTTGACTGATTCTTATCACAAGTAGAGCCTAAGAACATTTCTCAAGCTCTTGATGAAGAAATTTGGGTAGATGCCATGCAAGAAGAATTAACACAATTTGAGATACAAAAGGTTTGGATTCTTGTGGATCTTCTCTCAGGTAAAAGGGTTATTGGTACTAGATGGGTTTTTAGGAACAAGAAAGATGAAAGAGGAGTTGTTATGAGGAACAAGGCAAGGCTTGTTACTCAAGGCTATAGACAGGAAGAATGGATAGACTATGATGAGGTTTTTGCACCAATGGAAAGAATAGAATCCATTAGGTTATTTTTTGCCTTTGCATCATATATGGGTTTTATAGTCTACCAGATGGATGTGAAAAGTGCCTTTCTTTATGGTACTATTTCAGAGGAGGTATATGTTTCACAACCTCCAGGTTTTGTAGATCCTAAATTCCCCAACAGAGTCTACAAAGTTATCAAAGCACTTTATGGTATACATCAAGCTCCAAGGGCTTGGTATGCAACGTTATCCAATTTTCTGTTAAAACATGGATATAGGAGAGAAACAATTGACAAAACTCTATTCATCAAAAGGAATGCTAAGGATATTATTCTAGTGCAAGTCTATGTTGATGACATTATTTTTGGTTCAACCAAGAAATCATGGTGTGAAGAGTTTGAAGCTTGGATGAAAGGAAGATTTCAGATGAGTTCTATGGGAGAACTTACTTTTTTTTGGGACTACAAGTCAAACAGAGGGAAGATGGAATATTTATCAGCCAAGATAAATATGTTGCTAAAATCTTGAAGAAGTTTTCATGTATGGATACAAGGAGTACAAGCACACCTTTTGAAGCTAAGAAGTCTTTGTCAAAAGATGAACATGGTGAAAATGTTGATATTCATCTATATAGGTCAATGATTGGTTCATTGATGTATCTTACTGCTTCAAGACCAGATATTTATGTTTGATGTGTGTGCCTGTTCAAGGTTCCAAGTCAATCCAAAGGTGTCACATCGACATGCTGTGAAGAGGATTTTTAAGTATCTTAAAAGTCAGCCTAGTTTAGGATTATGGCATCCTAGAGATTCAACTTTTGATTTGGAAGCTTACTCAGATAGTGATTATGCTGGAGCTAATCATGATAGGAAATCCACAACAGAAGGTTGTCAATTCCTAGGCAGAAGACTCATATCATGGCAGTGTAAGAAGCAAACCATTGTTGCTACTTCTACAACTAAAGTTGAATATGTAGCTACTGCTCATTGTTGTGGACAAGTACTTTGGATTCAAAATCAGTTGTTAAATTATGGTTTCAACTTCATGAACACCAAGATCTACATTGATAATGAAGTACTATATGCATTGTTGAGAATCTAGTCTTTCACTCCAAGACCAAGCATATTGAAATAAGACATCACTTTATAAGAGATGCCTATGACAAGAAGCTTATTTAAGTCTTGAAGATTCATACAGACAACAATATAGCTGATTTGTTGACCAAGGCATTTGATGCAAAGAGATTTGAATTCTTGGTGACACATATTGGTATGCTCAACCAATAAACTGTTGCATCTGTTAAGGGGAGGTAATAGCTGTACAATTTTTATGTTGATTTTTATTGTATAGTGTATGTTTGTGTTTTTGATGTGATTGCAGGTTGATAGGATAAGTTAAAAGAGGTTGCAATGATAATGGAATGCATGAACTGGTAAAATTTGTGAGGTACCGCTATGGATCCAAGTACTGCTAGCATAAATCCAAGTACCGAGTATGTTCCATGTACCGCTACATGTCCGTTGTACCGTTAAGGGTCTCTTTTGTAAATTTGGCAGTTTCTTCGCGCTTGGGTTTGTTATTCACATAAATATTTACTCCAATTATACAATTGATTCACCTAATCTTTTATTCTTATCTCTTAATTCTATAACCTTCTCTATATTTCATCGATCATTAAAAATACTAATGGCTGCTTTACAAGTGATCTCTAAGCACAACTTGGTTGCAAACCTTGCTCAGAATGATGATTCTCTTGGTTTCCATGAGATACTTGGATTTTTATCTCGAAGTCATATTCATTTTGCGCTTACTGTAAATCCCGTTGTTTCTATTCCTATTGTTGAGCAATTTTGGAATATTGTTGTGTTAGGTACTCGTTTTAATCAACCTTGCATTAAGGCTGGGGTGAATCATAGAAATATCTATGTAACTGAGGTACTACTAAGGGCTAGTTTAAGAATAAATGATGAAAATGGACTAAGTATATTAAACAATACAGAGATACATGATGGCCTTGCAGCCATGGATTATCAGGGTGGTAGGCAAAGTCTTACTTTCTTTAGAGCTTTATTTTCACCATAATGGAAATTACTTTTTCATGCCATTATTCACTGTTTAAGTTCCAAAAGTACTTCTTTTGATCAAATCCTTGCTGCATTGGCATCAACTGGTATTTGTTTGGCAAATAACAGAGTTTTCAATTTTTCAAAATTAATTTTTGAAGGCATGACTAGGAATTTGGAAGGAGTTAAGAAGTTTTTAATGTATCCTAGATTCATTCAGACTTTAGTTAATGACCAAATCCCTAACCTACCAGAGTTAACAAATACATGGGATGTTCCTACATTTACAAAGAGAACTTTCTCTTTCTTGACCAAACAAGGCAATGCCTTTACAAGAACTTTCACACCCCTATTTGCTCATATGTTAGCTCAACCTGCGAACCAAGAAGGTGAGGAACCTAGCACTGCTAGTGGTTCTCAACAAACTCCTTCTCACCAGAGTTCTCATTCCTTAGAAGATACTCAATCTTCTTCTCATAATATTGGTAATCAACCAAATTCAGATGAGATGGTCCATACACCTGTTGCTTCCATTGCTGCTAGTAGTTTACCACAAGCACAAGCAACAGAGGTGGTGGATGTTTCCAATTTAACTGCTTTTTGCACTAGCTTGTCCAAACAGGTACAAGTATTGCAAAGGGATAAGCTTGTTCTAGACAAGAAAATTGTTGAATTGGAGGCCAGTTTAATCAGGCTAAGGAATAAGGTATCTCCTTGGATGAAGCAGAACAACTCTATTTAGAAAGTTTCTCTTAAGAAACAAAGATTCAGAAACCTCAAGAAAAGGCAACTTAATGCAACCAAACAGGGGATGAATTATGAAGAACCACTACCTTCTTCTGATATTCAGACAATGGTCTCTGGGAATGACATCAACTTTAGAGCTGATGATGTCATTGGAAATTTTGAAGATGGCAATGGTATAGAGACTAGTGTTGAAAAAGATAGCTTGGAGCCTACAAACATAGATCTTCAACAAGAAGAACCACAACCTACTCATAAGGAACCACAAACTGAATATATGTTGGTAACTCAGCCACAGCCACAATCTCAATCACCCAACAACTTCAATTGAATTGGAGTAGTTTCTATGAGAAGCTGGAGGAAATCAATGTCCAATTTCCTGTGTCTTCAACTCCACCTCAAAGGCAATTCTAGTTTCACAAGAAACAGTCTTTCCAAGTACTATCAAGATCAAGAGTGAGCTATGGATCAGACAAGACAGAGGAGTTACAGGTTGAGAAGACAGCTTCAAAAGAGGAAAAGGTATCTAGAGATACTTTTGTGATTAAAGAAACAATTGTGTCTTACACTGGTGAAGTCAACATTGTTGAAGATCCAAGTACTGCTAGGCCAACTAAGCCAATTGCAAGTACTGCTGACATTGTTGAAGATCCAAGTACTGCTAAGCCAACTAAGCCGACTGCAAGTACTGCTGATGACCAATCATCACTACATTCTTTTAAAGAAAGTCAAACTCCTTTTGGAGTGTATGAGACTTTAGCTCAAGTACTGCTTGATCTCAAGGAAAAGAGTTCAACTGAAAAAGCAAGACAAGCAGAGATTGAGAAGAAGACACAACAAGAAGTTCTTGCCAAAAAGGATAAAACTAAAGGTAAGAAAGTTCAAGCTTCACAGCCCACTAAAGGTATTGTTATTCAACAGCAAACAAATAAGGATGAAGAAAGAAGATCTTCAAAGCTGAAGAAGAAGTTACCAAAGATAAATCCAAAGGATAAGGGCAAGAAGCAATTACAATCAGAATCTGAAAATGAATGTGATTCATATGATGATATAAACAAAGTCATGTACAGATTTCATCAACTGGACCATGATGAGAAATTTGCTTTCAGAATGCAAGCTCAAATTCGTGAAGAAGAGTTACAAGAGGAACTTGCAGCAAAGCAACAATTGCTTGAAGCTAAGAGAGTGCAGCAAGAATGGAATATATAAGAGTATGATAGGATTCAAGCTGAACTACATGTAAGTGAGCTTCTTGCATACTCATTTATAGCTGAAGAAAGGGATGCTTATGATGAAGATTAAAAAGCAAAGTTGATTGATGATTTGGTAAGGGAGCAACAAAGATTCTTTGCTGAGAAAAGAATAAGAGATAAGATTAAGCCCCCAACTACCATGCAGATTAGGAATCAAATGATAGCTTTTCTAAAGAAATTTAAGCATTTCACTCATGCTCAATTGGTCAGAAAGAGTTTTGAAGAAATAAAGGCTTTGTATGAACAACACAAGAGAGCTGAATTGCATTTTGTTGAGATTGGATCTGAAGCAGATATTATAGCTATTGAAGAAGTCAAAAGACATCTGCAACAACAAAGATAATTTGGAAGTACTCCTAGATTTGAGTCAAGTATTGCTGAACATACAAGAACATCTCCACCTATAAAGACTACATATGTTAGGAAAAGTAGAAAGGAGAATGTAAGTTCAAAAGGGACTAGGACTGCTCAAAGAATGAATGAAGGAGATAAAGCTCAAAGTGTTGATAAGACTAATAATGTACAAGCAGTACATACACAATCAACAGTATATACTGAAGAAACGGTACATACAGATTTGGAGGAAGGTTCAATGGAATTTGAAGGAACCTCCAAGGGTGTCAAAAGAAAAAGATCAACAAAGAAGAAGCTAGAGGCCAAGAAAAAGGCTAAATCAAAAACAGATGATAGTAAAGATCAATGTATAGACACAGAGATTTTTGGAAAGAAGTCATCCATTTCTAGATGGATATATACTATGGACCAAGGACTGGAAGCTCATGGATTATTAAGAATAGATGACACAACAAGGATGTTCAGACTTTTAGAAGATATTCTTCATATTCTTGACAGACAAGATATTCAAGATCTTTTCAAGTTAGTTCAAGAAGCCAGTGCATGTAAAATTGAGGTATCACTATTGTATCATGAATTATTCTTCATGTATGAACCACACAATTGTGATCGGAAAATGTTGAAGGAATTAGAGAATCAGGTTCCTAGTTACCAGAGATATTATAGGCCATGTGGACTACATATTTTGGATATAAATGATGTTACATATTATATGCTACAAGAGAAGAGATATACATTTGAGAGAAGATTGTTGGAAAGAATGTTGCAACAACAATTAGAAGTCTCAGAAGAATTTGTTGGTGCTTTGGAGTTGATCAGAATGGTTAAACAACAAATCAAGGATTTGGAGCAAGAAGAAGAAGCTGAGAAAGAGCCTTAAGTGTTTGATTTATAATCACACTTCACAAATGGTTCTCAGTTCACCATGTCTAACACACATAAGAACTGGCTAGTCCATAAGCAAACGGTTTGTGGTAAAGACTTCTCAAATCCGTTGAAAGCTAGTAGTTTGCTAAAAACTATATGGTTCTAACTCACCATGTTTCGAGACAAAGAGTTGGCTAGTCCTAGACAAACGGTACTAGGTAAAGACATTATCAAATCTGTTGATGGTGGACAGTTTACCAAAAATTGTAGGGTTATCAGTACACCTTATTCTTTATGAATAAAGTATTGGCTATTCCAAAGGGTACGGCTAACTGGTAAAGAATGAATCAAATCCGTTGATAGCTGATGATTTGCTAAAAATCATGAAGCCAATACAGATTGGTTTTTGTTGTTAACTGTTTTATTTCAGGTATGAAGCTGTAAGCAAAGAAGTATTAAATTCAAGGAAAGAATACTTAGAAGGTTTTGTCTCATCAAATCAAGACAGAAGTTCATGATCAAGAGTTCACAAATTTAACTCAAGAATAAAATTATTGTTGCTGCAAAATAAAATGAATGTTCACAAGATACAAGAAGATCATAGTTTGAATACAAAGATGATGTTCATAAGACTTGAAGGTTATCTTATCAGAAGAAGATCTACATTGAAGTGTTTGGCTACATTCAGTTGGATACAAGTATAAATTCCAAGTTCAATCCAAGTTTGAAGAGAAGACTGAAGACATGTATTCTAATACATTCAGTACAAAGAGAAATAAGAAGACAACAAGTTATCATTCTTGTTTAGGGGAGGATTGTTGGGAATTATTGTTAAGTGTCAAGTACCGTTAGTGTAAACTTAGGTACTGTTAGTATTATCAAGTACCGTTAGTGTTAACGTGGTACATAGTAAGTACTGCTACTTATAAAGTAAGTATTGCTATATTGATTAGGACGAATATATCTTTGTATAAGATATGTCATAGTTATAGTTAGAGTATATCTTATGTGATATACTTAAAAGTTAGAATATTGATAATATATCGTCTGTGATATACTTCTCTTTATAGAATATCCTAAGGTTTCTAGGGTTCTTTACTCTATAAAAGGAACATAGGTACGATGACATTCATATACCTCATTCAAGTCGATTAATAAGAGAATCGAATAGTTAAAAGTAATTTTGTTCTTCTGTGCTTTATAAGTTAGATTCCGCATAACTTATTTAGCTTGAGTAAGAGTTCTCAAAGTGTTTTAGTTTGATTACAAACTACTATACTAGTTCTTAACATATATAGATCCAACCAAAGGGATCAACATTTAGGATGTTTATGTTACTAGAAGATATTCTTCATATTCTTGGCAGACAACACATTCAAGACCTTAACATATTTGTTCAAGGAGGGAGTGAAGGTCAAGAAGAAATATCACTATTAGGAAGAGAATTGAAGTTTATGTATGAACCACACAACTGTGATCATGGAATGTTAAAGGATTTAGAGAATCAGGTTCCTACTTACTGGAGATATTATAGATCATGTGGAATACATACACTAGATGTAGATGATGTGACATACTATATGCTTCAATAGAAAAGATATCCTTTTGGAAGAAGGTTGTTAGAAAAAATGTTGGAACAACAACTGGAGGTTTCAGAAGAATCTAATGGTGCTTTAGAGTTGATTAGGATGATCAAACAACAACTCAAGGATTTGGAGAAAGAAGAAGAAGCTGAGAAGTAGCCTTAAGTGTTTGACTCTTGGTCACACTTCGCAAATGGTTCTCAGTTCACCATGTCTAACACACAAGAACTGGCTAGTCCATAAGCAAACGTTTTATGGTAAAGACTTCTCAAATCCGTTGATAGCTGGTAGTTTGCTAAAAACTACATGGTCATTAACTCACCATACTTAGAAATGAAGAGTTAGCTAGTCCTAGGGTAAACGGTTCTAGGTAAAGACTCTATCAAATCCGTTAATGGTTTACATTTAATCAAAAATTGTAGGGTTATCAGTACACCTTATTCTTTATGAATAAAGTATTCGCTATTCCAGAGTGTACGGCTAACTGGTAAAGAATAAATCAAATCCGTTGATAGCTGATGATTTGCTAAAAATCATGATGCTAATACAGATTGGTTTGTTGTTAACTGTTTTATTTTAGGTGAGAAGACATAAGCAGGAATGTTGATTCATAAACAAACATGTTCAAGTAGATTCATGTATGTTCAAGATATGTCATAGTTATAGTTAGAGTATATCTTATGTGATATACTTAATAGTTTAGAATATTGAAAATATATCGTGTGTGATATACTTATCATAATAGAATATTCTAGGGTTACTTACACTATAAAAGGAACATAGGTACGATGAGTTTTATGTACCTCATTGAAAAGTCGATTAATAGAAGATCGAATGGTTAGAGTAATTATGGTCTTCTTTGCTTTATAAGTTAGATTCCGCATAACTTGTTTAGTTGAGTAAGAGTTCTCAAGTGCTCTAGTTTGATGACAAGATATTGTACAAATTCTTAACATAATATAGATCCATTCAAAGGGGATCAACATATACTATTTGTTGATTCCATGATGATCTTTTCTCGAGAAATGAAGTGAAAAACCATTATATCAGATCTTAAGTAGACGTGTTGTGATAAGATTGTGGCTAAATGATTGTGTTTGAAAATTTATCTTAGAAATTGAAGAACAATACAGAATTTTACAACTCTTGGTAAAACCGAGAAATTATTTTGTCGCGTATTTTAGGAACCAAAGATATAAACAGTAAAAATCTTGATTTGACAATTTTGGTCCCTAGTAGTGTTGACGATTTTGTTCCCTACTAGATTGACAATTTTGGTCGCTTTGTTCACTTGACAATTTCGATCCCTACTAAGATGAAAATTATAGTCCCTTAGTTAAAGTGTCAATTCTGGGATGACAATTCCAGTCCCTTTAGCTTTGTTAGTTCCAGTCCCAACAGCTTTGTCTATTCTAGTCCCTACAACTGTGTCAGTTGTGTTCCCTTGTTTTATGTTAGTTCCGGTTCCTTGGCTTTGTGTCAGTTTCGGTTCCAAGGATAAGTGACAGTTCTAGCTGCAAGTAAAAGTGTCAATTCCGACTTGTAGCTGATGTGTCAATTTCGGTTCGTATAAACATCGTCAGTTCTGGTTCCTGGAGACCAATTTTCCAAAACACACAAAAACACACTTTTACAATTTTTTTTACCCAGAAAGCACTTATACTTTTGGACACACTAAGATATATTTCAAATCTTAAAAATGCAAATTTATGATTTTTAATCCAAAAATTCAAAATCAAGAATTGTATGTGTATGTAGTTTTCGGACCAAAAACAAACCAAAAGAAAAGATTTTTCTTGATTGAAAGCAACTCCACATATATCCTAAAGATACTAGACCATTTCCACCTAAGTAGATGATATTTTAGTGTAGTTTTAAGCGTCAAAAAAATGAAAAAATGAAAAAATGCTACGGGTTGGAGTCAAAACACACAAACTAAAACAAAAACACTAACAAACCACCAATCCAATAACCTATCTATCCTAGGCGATTGATACCACATGTTATCCTAAATCTATACCATGTTTCACTTCACATATTAATAGAAAATATATGAAGGTTTAGAGAGATAAAGTAGAGAGAAAATGAGAGAATGGTTGGTGGAACTTGGAAAATATTAGATTAAAAGAGAGAATACAAATGAACTAACACCCTTTTTTTAACGGTAAAATTTTATTAAAACTAGCAAGGCACTAGAACATTACAAGGAAATAAAATACGGGTTTTTAAGCCAATTTAGCCAAGAAAAAGAACTACGACATCGAGAAGAACACCAAGTAAAAGAATAAAGAACAATATCATCAAACACCTCAGCACGTTTAGGAGTAACAACGTCAAAAAGAAGACGATTACAAATTCTCCAAATAAACCACCAAGCAACCGAAAAAACTCCTTCCAAAAGAGATTTAATTTCTAAAGCCAATCGAAGTGAGAGAAACCAAACTTGTCAATCTTGAAAAGAGTACCAATCCTGTGTATCCAAATTCCACCACCTGCATAATCTATGAAGAATAGCCCGCGCAAAATCACAGCAGAAAAGAAGGTGATTTACATCTTCCTCATTGGTGGCACTATTCGGGCAAGACGTGGAATTAATTGCCACTCCTCTTCTTGCCAAATTGGTCCTGGTAGGAAGACAATCTAGTCTAGCGTGCCAAGTAAAAATGTTCACCTTGATAGGGATGAACTTAATCCATCGAGTAGGGTATGGGCTTGAAGGGAGAAAAAGATCACCTAAAATTTCCGAATGTCCTTAACACAAAAAGAACCATCACCTGACAGATTACACACCTAATGGTCCTCTGAATCGGATAGGATAACCGGTTGTATGAGATTATTGAGACCCTCCAGCTGTTGCGATTCAGCGCCACCTTGAACAAGACGCCAGAATGAGCCAGTTAAAGAGTCATTCATTTTGTCCGCAGATGTGATGTCCTTGTTTGTTTTCAGCATGAACAAACGGGGAAATATTAGCTTTAGAGGTTGGTCACCTATCCAACAGTCATGCCAAAATCGAGTGTTAATACCATTACCAATCTTTTGTTTACAATAAGACCAAAAATCAAATCCTTTTGTTTTCAACGCTTGAACTTCCCGCAGGATCGAGCACCAATTAGAAGCAGTCTTAACCATATGAGATTCTAATCAAAGACCATGAATAGCTCGAATGACCTGAGACCATAAGGATCCATCATTAGAAACAAACATCCAAACCCATTTAAGGAGCAAAGCACAATTTAGAGCAAAATAGCTAGAAACGCCCAGCCCTCCGTGATTCTTGGATGCTAAAACTTTTTTCCATGCTACACATGTTAACTTTCTATCATTAAGAGACACACCATTAAACAAACAAATCCTAATACTTTCCATTAAATTCAGAACCCCGTATGGGACCTTAAAGATAGACATATTATAAATAGGGGCTGCACCAAGAACGGATTTGAGGAGAGTAAAACGCCCACCTATAGACAATGTATGCACCTTCCATTTTGATAACCGCGTTTTAAGTCTTCCCAAAATATCCTCCCAAGCGTTAATGCGAGATGACCGTTGTCCAACCATTACACCTAGATATCTAAATTGAGTATCCATAACATAACAACCAATGGAAGACGATGCCTGATCAACTTCCATTTTTGAAATACCCACTCCCAAAAGTTGACTCTTGGAAATATTAATACGAAGACCCGAAGCAAGGAAGAAACTCTTCAGAATGTGAATGATTCCTCATATTATTTTTGGACCATTCCCCTAAAAACATGGCATCGTCCGCATAAAAGAGATGAGAAATACTTGTCTGATTTGGGAGTTGAATACCTTTGTATAAACCAACAGCTATCACCTTTGCAAAAGAAACGTGTAAGGCTTCCATAACAAGAATGAATAAATAAGGAGCTAATAGATCCCCCTGCTTAAGACCTCGCCAACAAGTGAAATCGGTGGATGGACGTCTATTGATTAAGACAAAAGCCCTTGCGGAATAAAGCACTCCCCGAATCCATTTGCACCAGTTCTGACCAAAACCGAAAGCCTCAAGGACATCAAGAAGGAAATCCCTTCGAACTAAATCATACGCTTTTGCGAAATCAACTTTGAAAAACATTGCATTCTTTTTCTTCCTTTTACACCAATTTACAATCTCGTCCAGAATGAAAGGACCGTCTAATATTTGGCGTCCTGCTACGAAAGCAGATTGAGTATCGGACACAAGATCTGTAATGACTGGTGATATTCTATTAGCAAGAATCTTGGTAACTACCTTGTATATGCTCCTAATTAAACTAATAGGCCGAAAGTCATTCATAAATTTAGCATCTATTACCTTTGGGATCAAATCAATAAAGGAAGAGTTACAACCTATAGGAAAATTACCATGGTTAAAAAAGAACTCCACCACCTCACAAAAATCTGACCCAAGAAGATTCCAATTTTTTTTAAGAATTCGAACGTATAACCATCCGGCCTTGGAGACTTGTTGTCACCACATCCCCAAACAACAGCACGAATCTCTTCTCGTGTAACATCACGATCCAGTAGATCAGCTTGAGTACTCGACATTTTATTTTGAAACTGATAGTTAATTTTGAATCTGGAGAGAGGAGGTTTATCAAATCGATTAGCAAAATGATCACGGAAAGCTGTTTTAATGGTGCCCGGATCAGTATGCCACGAACTATCCACAAAAATCCCTCGAATAGCAAGCTTAGATCTCTTCTTGTTAATTATCCCATGGAAGAATTTTGAATTCTCGTCTCCTTCAACCGCCCATTTAATTTTTTATTTCTGGAGAAGATCTTTTGTTTCCAAGACGTTTGATTTAATAAGATTGTGCTTCAGCTCTAAATGACGTTTCCGCAACTCATCATCATCATCGCCCCTGTCAATTGTTTGATCCAACATCCTCAACTCATTGATGATGTTAGCTATGGATTCCATAGCACCCTTTCGTTTGTCTTTTACCCATTGACGGATAATGACTTTAAGATCTTGTAACTTCTTTTTAAATCGAATCATTGGATTAGGATCCAAATGAGAGAATGAAGACCAAGCCTGAGTAATAAGATCATCGAATCCTACAAGATCAAACCAAGAGTGATAAAATCTAAATGGATTAGGGCCAAAGTCCACCCTCAATTCGTGCATCAAAATCGGACGATGATCAGAAAGGTGATGATCAAGACAAGTTCCTGTAATAGAAGGAAAAAGCACAAAGATACCATATGTGACCAAAAATCTATCTAGCTTACTCATTTTAGATGCCGAGGGGTGTGACCAAGTAAAGCTATATCCTTCCAACGTAAGGTCAGTAAGACCGGATTTAGTAATAAAACTATTAAATTGTCTAGCTTAATAAAGATTGAAACATGTACCATACCGTTCAGCACTTAAACGAACTTCATTGAAATCGACCGTAATTATAGATTCTCCGTTCTATCTAATAACAGTAGAAGAGATATAGTCCCAAAGCATCCTCTTATGCGCAACATTTTGAGGCGCGTACACTACAACAAAAAGGATCCTGGCATTGTTAGGAAGCCAAGTACCATATATAGCTTCAAAGTTATCTGAGATTGTGACGTTATCCTTCTTAAAAATGGACGCCTCTCAAATGCACAAAATACCTCCCAAGAATCCGAGAGAATCACTACACACAAAATCATAATTCGAATTACCCCATAAAAATTTAACATCCATATGTGATATATTCTCCAGCTTAGTTTCCTGAATGGCTATGAAATTAAGCTTATTAGAAGTAATCAACACCTTTACCCACTCCTTCTTAGTCTTGGAACCAAGACCTTAGACATTCAAGGAAAGGGTATTCATTTAACAATGTTTCCTCCTCCTTGTTGACTGATAATACGTTCCAAATCCGAGGTACATCCTTTCATAGAAAAACCCATCACTTGCCCAAAGCGAATAACGTCCTCAATGACTCCCAAAACTGATCCGCCAATATGTTTATCATTGTGAACTGAATTAACACTTACATAGTCCTCGTTTGTCTCTTGTGATACATTCATGACTTTTGCATTAACCTCCTTTTGAGAACCATTATTCCCTTTGTTGTTTGAATTAGTAACCAGGTTCTCCATATTTGTTGCGTCTTCAGGAGGGGTGTAACCTGGTGGGTGTAGGATAGATGGACTTTGTTGCGGTATTACATTTGTAGCTTGTTCGTTCATTTTGTTCATGTGATCATAAACTAACACCCTTTTAACATGCTAGGAGAGTTGTATTTATAGCCTAAGCCTATTAGAGGTGTGTGGGCTATTGTGTTTGGGTCGGGCTTGGCTTAATGGGCTTAAAGGTGTCAAACACGGACTAAATTTGCATTAAGTCCAAGCCCATAGTTTCCGACTAACATATTTCTAATTACAACGTTCTATGATCTATTCATAATAAGTCTATGACCGATTCATTCTTGTTTGACTCAATATTTTGATGCTAACACATTCTTTGTTTGTTCATACTCATATATTCATATAATCTTTCATTATATCAAAGAGTAGATTCGCATACTCTATGGTATTTAGCAAAGTTTCTAATAAGATTATCTAGAATTTACTCTTATATAATCTATCTCTAACAAGCTAGAGAAAACGATCAGAAGGGATCAACACATATAGCATCTTAGGTATATGGGACAAGAGTATGAAATATATAAGCATATAGTAAAGTACTCTGAACATTCTTGTGAACAATGTTCAAAAATTTGTAAGTACAGTCAAATGCATCAGGTGGTTTATCGTACTCCAGTTGACGTATGGCGAATGTGCACTCCAAAATAAGTCCAATACTTAAATGTCCGACATCATCGTAACGGTTCTAAAAAAGCGAAAGCACCCGGGAAGATGATTTGCATCATAACTTAAAATAACGTTGACTATTTTATTAAAAAAATGTAGAACTCATACGATACAGTGTCGGTTTCGGGTATTTTAAAGGAGTCTCGTCGTCTATAGTCATCGATTAACCATTGTTCCGCCTCTTCTTATTCACAAGGTATGTGTGTTCTCGTCCTCTTAGGAGCATATCCCAATCCAAACCTCCTACTTATTAATTACTCATAGATAAAAATAATTCATATTCAACATAACTTCGGATATATTGCTCCGCGTTGTCTTAAAAATAAATATCATAGTGATCGTAAATGTTAGGATTTATAATGGTTTTTCTAAATGAAAAAATAACAATTTGGTGTAGGCTGATAAACTTGACGCGAGCCGACTTGACGTGAATCTCGATATCATGAGCCAAAGGGTTGCTTAGGTTGATACCTTGGCGCAAGGTTACCATATAAGGCTGATAAAATTAAACTTATGCTAACTTGTATAAAATCATGAAATTCAAACTATTAAGAAAGTCGAAGCTTTTTCGTCCACTTATTTTCCGACTACGTGTTCATTTTTCACCTTTTTGATAATAATATTTGTATAACTTAACCCACGCCTAAGACTAGCTGTGAAAGCATGTTGGGACTGGTTTGGTTGGCTGCAACTTGGGGTATCGTCGTGAATCACGCATTTACATTTATGTTTCAAATTTAGTCGACTTAAAAAGAGTTGACTCTTCTTCTCCCATGTCTACTCTATTTCATTATCTTTCTATTTTAGTAGTATCTCTAACTTGTTCACGTTTCTAAACAAACACCGTTGGATACACGTCACAAAAATAATATCTTTAATTTATATTCACAATCTTTTTATTGATAAGTCATTTTTTTTAGTGATAAGTAATTTAAATATAGCAAAGCTTTGATATATCTCAAAATTGTTATGCACAAACATAAATGTCATAGTTTATTAAAATATACCTAAATTGTGTTACTAACAAGATGTGTTTTGTTTTTATATTATTTTTTATAGGACAAAAGTTATTTTGTAAACTTATTTTTTCCAAAAAATTAAGGGACTAATTTTTACTCTTCATTCACTTTTCATCCAATTGCTATGATTAATCTAAGATTTAATCAAGAAAACCTTATTATATGTTGTTTTTTTTTATGAACGGCAAAAAAGAAATCGAGCGGGAAAAAAAAATTTCCGAGCGGAAAAAAAAAGATTTCGAAGGGGAAAAAAAAACACAGTTACCACCGAAATATTATCTGATCATAATTATTATATTGACCTTTATATATAAATATATTTTATATATATCCAGATATATTTTATATATATCTAGATATATATTTTTTATATATCCAGATATACTTTGTATATATCTAAATATACTTTATATATATTTTATCATAATTATTAAATTGACCCTAAATATAAAGTGACATTAAAAAAATTTAAAAGGTATATTTAGATATACTTTATATATATCCAGATATACTTTATATATATATAGATATACTTTTTATATATCCATATATACTTTATATATATATCTAGATATACTTTATATATATTGATCCTTGTTACACTAAAAAAGGTTAAAAAGATATATCTAAGTATAATTAATATATATCAAGATATATTTTATATATATCTAGATATAAATAAGAAAATATAATATTTACAGTTTAATCCCTGAATAGTTTTGGTTATTTGCAATTTAGTCTCTTCGTTTTTTTTCTAAAATCTGATCTCAACTAATAAATAACTAGGATTAGTCGTTTGATTTCTGTGAAAATACTAGTTTGTATAATAAACGAACTCTATTGATAGTTAACTACGAATTGAACAGCTATTTCCGAATACATACGAGTTTAAAAAGATTGACAATAATTTTAAAACTAAATAAATAGTATTTTCGTGGTACCTTTTATTTATAACCAACTGACTATATATTATTATATGATATCATATCGGGAGATCTTGCCTCAACGAATAGTTGCTATTTTTAACTATCCAAATCGTAAAAAGTCTTTGATTTGCCAAAAGTTGCTTCGAGAGCGACACGGCATACTTTTCGTAACTATCCAAATCGTAAAAAGTCTTTAGTGTTGCCAAAGTGTCACATTAAAACATTCGATCAGTCAAATTTGGTGACATATTTTCGATACTTATCACCTTTGTTTGATTCTCAACTTTGAATTCTTTGCATCCTGTCGTTTTTACAGGATAAACTTGGCTGTAACTTGTAATTTACATTAGGATTACGTAAAACTCATAAATACATAGCGATGTAACGTATTATAATTAAAATTGTTTTCAAGTATTTTTGTCATTCTTTATATGAAAAGACTTAAAAACGTAATCAACATATTAGTATTAATTTTGGATTAGCCGGGTACCCGCGTATTGCAGCGGTGGGTACCCGTGTAACAAAATTCTCTTACGATTGAATGTTTTCCACTTGTACGTTTATTATGAGGATAACGTATTTACAATAGTGCTTATGCGATGCATATTATTGAAAAGATGATCACGCCACATTGCATAGTATTCGAAAAATAACACAAAAATCACATACTCAATCTTTATTTTCACGTTAGGAAATTGCATGTATAGTAACAATAAGTTCACCATAGTAATAGTTGAAGCGAAACATTCTTTTTGAATTTGATGACGTATACAAATTTTCTGAGACTCTAAAAAGAAACCAAAAAAAGTAAAGATTTTTTAGAAGTATGATAGAGGGATAGAAATTGTTGTGATTTTTGCATTAACCAAATGATGCTTTTATACTTAAATAAAGTAAACGTTACGAAAGTTATATTAAAAATAGAATTATGATTTAGTTAAAACGTAACCGATAATATTTAAATGTCATTACAAAAGTTAATGAGGACGGTT
Source organism: Glebionis coronaria (assembly GCA_025667525.1). Lineage (NCBI taxonomy): Eukaryota > Viridiplantae > Streptophyta > Magnoliopsida > Asterales > Asteraceae > Glebionis > Glebionis coronaria. The sequence continues at coordinate 489,777,199 of CM046876.1, read as the reverse complement.
ATGAAATGGACTAAACATAAAGACGCTTAATTACGAAATAAATAATATTGGTTTAACCTTTTAATTTCTTTTTATAGTAATGTTTGTGGCTTAAATTTTTAAGACTTCTATAATTAGAATAAGTCATAAACCTTTTATAAAGTAGTTAGATTATATAATTTAAATTTACATTCAATTATATGTTAGAGTATTGTTTTAAGATGAAAGGTAAAAACATTTGACAAAATCAATGAAACACACAATTTACTTTTATTATCTTTTTTTTTTTTAACAATACTTTTATTATCTATTGAAACATCAAACATACTTTTAAATTTGAACAAAAACACGCAATATGACATGTTGATTGACCAGTCAATCATGTTATAAGTATTTTTAATTACAAAATCCATTCTTGTAACGGAAGTTTGTTACATAATTTCATCCTTTTCAGCCAACGTTCGTTAAGAGTCATTTTAAACCATTTTTATTACTTAAAATTTTTAAAAATGCATTATATTAAAAAAAATGCATAAATAAGTTAATTTTTCTTAAAGAATTAACTTTAGCTGTCGTCAAAAAAAAAGTAACATTAAAAAAAATAATTTTTTAACATTTAAAAAAGTAAAAAAAGAATTAACGTTAACAAATTTAAAAAGTTTTTAGAAAAGTTAAAAATTTTAAATTTACTAAAAAAATTATATGGGTCATTTTTTAAAAAAAAATAAAAAACTTATTCTAAAAATGTTAAAAAAAAAAAATTTTAAAAGTCTAAATCCACACATTTCATATCCATGATTCCAACCTAAATGATACTAGTAACTTTTAAGGTTATAATTTACATACAAGGAAAAGGTAAACGGGCAACAAGCTGCGCCGCTAGCTTTTTTTCTACGATTCCAAGCTTTGATTTTAGCGTTTTCGCTAATAAGGACACCGCCCCATCTAAAGCCCAATAAACATTGGCGAGTGCTCTTTTTAGTGAGATGGTCAAAGATATGAAAGCCCACTTTGACATGACGGTTAGACAAAAAGCAGTTTTTGAGTGTCTGCGCGCATCACATGCTCAAGATTTCCTTCAAGCTATCCCCATAGACGGGCTTGGTCAACATATGTCGCCGGTGGAATACCGCACTATCCTTAAGTATCGCCTTATGATTCCATTATTTCCGGTTGATGCTATATGCCCTATTTGTCGCAAGGAATGTTTGGATTCTTTTGGGGAACATGCGGTTCATTGTAAAGAACTTCCGGGCTTCAAGTACCGACATGATTTTGTTAGGGACGTTCTTTACGACATAAGTAGGCGTGCCGGGATCTCCGCCAAGAAAGAGGCACCTGTGAATTTCTTGACTGACCCGCCAGATGGAAGATCCAGATTGAGACCCGCTGATGTTTTGGTTTTTGGATGGGTTGGAGGTAAACATGCGTGCGTTGATTTGACAGGGGTTTCTCCTCTCGTGGGGCTAGGCAGTCGAGATTTTACAGCCGATCAGGCTGCTATAAAATCCGCCTCGTGCAAAGTGACTAAACACGAGAAAGCATGTGTTGAAAATCAACACGTGTTTATTCCTTTCGCATTTGATACATTTGGTTTTAATAAGTGTGAAAACACTTATCGTTTTACCACTTAATTATAATAATAACCAAGCCTAAACGTGTACTTTATGTCGTAAATGTCGGAATTATGCGTGGTTTGTGTTTTTTGTTGTGATTTAGGGCTAAAATGTGAAAATGGAAGAAAACACGGGCTTTCATGGACTTTTATCGAAGAAAAAGACAAAAGACGAAGTCAAAAGATCAAGAGTGCAAAAAGAACGGAAGTCCAAGGCCTATTCTGAAGATTTATCGAAAAAAAAGTTTAAAGACGGAAGTTTAATGAAGTCGAAAAACTCAAGTCTAATAAATGAAGAAATTATAAGACGAGTTCAATTTATATCGACAAATCCCGAGATTCGAGAAAGACAAAGAATTAAAATCGAGTCGAGAGGAAAAGAAAGAAAGAAGGAAGCAACCAACACCCCTTCCTCCCCTTCTCCCTATAAATAGACACCTTCATTTCAATTTTATTTTTGCTGGCTATTTGACACATAGTTCTTCCACCATTTATTTGCATTTAGTTTCTTGTCAATTTAAATTCCTTGTCTTGCACCTTTAATTTGTAAGTTTTAATCTTTACTTTTAATTGTTGAATCTTTTCCTTTAATCAAGCTTTTCATTATCCATCTTATTCTACTCTTCTTGTTAGGCAAGATCCGTGGTTGCGATCGCTTGTCACGATCAAAGACCACGATCCAAAGTTACGATCGCAGGCCACGATCCAATGGTGCGATCCCTCATTTTGGATTACGATCCATCATTGCGATCCATACTGCGATCGTGAGTACGATCGAAGAGTACGATCGTCACTGGGATCCACTTGTTGCGATCGTGGGTACGATCCAAATGTGATCTGATCTCAGTTTTAGACTTTATATCTTTTTTTATTTTAAGTTTCAAATTTTACTTTTCCCGCATTTTTACTTAGTGTTGTTTTAAACTTGTTTTATCTTAGTTTAAATTTAAATTTTCGTCATTTACTTTTTGTCAAGCTTTTATATTTAATTCGTTTACGTCTTTTGTTTAAGTTTTATTTAGTTTATCGCTTTTATTATCTTGTCATTTACTTTTTAAGTTTTTTTTTTAAAATAGATACTCAACGACAACATTTTCTTTCATCCACCAAAGACGACTGATTCACACGTTAACCAGTAATCAATTCGATAAGACATATTCAAAGAACTTAACTTTTTAACTGAGTAAAATCAAGTTATCAAAATGGCGCCGCTGTCGGCTCTTTTCGTAAAGATTAACGGTTTTCTGTGAGAGACGCGTTGAATTTTGGGATCCGTTCACTCGTGAACGTTATTTTTCTTGTTTAAAAATTTCCAAAAATTTTCAAAAATACAAAAACATTAAAAAACTTATAAAAAGCATTTATTTTTCAAAGTTTTGCACCAAAAAGATTTTATTTTTATTTTTACAAGTACATATATATTTTCTATTTCTTTGGTATCTTTTTCTTTTTCTTTTGCAGGTGTATGCGTACTAGATCTTCGACTTATTCAGAGCCCGAGACTCGTGAAGATTTAGATATGGCTGGTGTGCACAACAACAATAACCCACCTCACCTCAACATGAATAATAACAACAATCTTCCTCAACCAGACCTTCGAACGATGGAGGAGCTGTGTCAACCTACGATGAATGGACGCGGAGGACCGATTGCGCCGATGTAAATCACGGCTCCTGAGTTTTCGTTGAAGCATCACATGATCCAACAAGTCCAAAATACTTGTCCATTTCGCCGATTACCGGATGATGATGCTAACAAACACATCGACAAGTTCATTACCGTAACTCAAAGCATGAAGTTGCCCGGTGTTACCATGGATTTTCTTCGCCTTCACCTATTTCCACACACCTTATCCCACCATGCCGAAAAATGGTTTGATCGTCGTTCGAAGAATTCAATTCATACTTGGGATGAGATGACTCAACACTTTTTATCGCGCTACTTTCCACCATCCATGGTCACGAGCCTTCGAAATCAAATTAGTGGATTTACACAAGAACCTGATGAATCACTTTTTGATGCGTGGGAACGATATAATGTTTTGATTGATCGATGTCCAAACCACAACATGCTCCGCGTCACCTTAATTGATACTTTCTACAACGGTTTAACTTTTCGTGATCGTGATACGATTAATGCAGCCGCCGGTGGCACATTTATGAAAATAAGACCCGAGGAGTGTAGAGAGCTTATCGAGAACATGACTACTCATCACAAAAATTGGGATTCATCCGTATCTTCAAGGAATAACCCGAGAGTCAATGTTTCTTCTACTTCATCAAACCCTGATATCACTGAATTGACTCGCGCAATGGTCGAAATGAGCAAAAATATGCAACTCTTGGCTACAAATCAACAACAACAAGTTAAAGCTGTAGAAACTTCTTGTGAGATTTGTGGGGGTTCTCATTCATACACTAATTGTCCTTCTACTCATGACAATCCGGAAACGTGTATGCGGCTCATGGTAACTATTCAACGTAAAACTACCAAGCCCGACCTCAAGGTGATCGTAACTTGCTAAGTTACCGTTCTAACAACTTTCTTTCACCCGGTTTTTCTCCTCAAAACCACAACCCCAACAACTAGAATAGAAGAAATCCAAACCCACCTCGAGCTTCTAATCCTTATCACCCACCCGCTCAACAAGCACCACCCATTAATCATGATGTTGAAGCTTTCATGAGGACCCAAGGAGAGCTAGTTAAGAATCTACAAAGCCAAATCATCAACTTGAAAGGAGATATCACTAAGCAAGGTAATGATATTAGATACGAGCTTCGACATGATATACAAACCTCTTTTAGCAATCAAACAAATGATTTGAAGAATATGTTGGCTAGTTTCCTCCTAAGTACTCAACCCTCTACATTGGGCTCTCTTCCTTCAAATATCGTCACCAACCCAAGAGCGAATGTGAGTGCTATTACTACACGCAGTGGAGCAACCTTAGTAGGACCATCTATCCCTCCCCCAGTTACTCCATCTACACCTCCTCCATCCCCATTTATCCCTCCTACTACCACACCTAGTACTAGTTCTCCATTATCGTCTCCACCTCTTAATAAAGAAGTACCCAAGAAGAACCCTTCACCAACCCCACCTTCCACCTTTAAACCTTCAACATCTCAACCTTTCCCTGCTACACCTACACCAACTAAACCCAATATCCCTTATCCTTCTCGCTTAGACAAGTGCCAATTGCTCACCAAGGATGATATTCAAGTGTCAAACTTTTTGAAGAAGATTTCGGGAGTGACCATCACCTTTAGCCTTGTTGAAGCTCTAGCCCAAATGCCTAAATTTGTTAAAATGTTTAAGGAATTGCTTAATAAGAAGGAGAAGATGGCCGAGTTTGTTAATTCTCGATTGAATGAGAATTGTTCTGCTGTCCTCCTTAAAGAACTTCCGGAAAAACTTGGAGATCCCGGTCGTTTTGTGTTGCCTTGTACTTTTAACCAAACCGAAGAATTTACTGCCTTAGCCGATCTAGGGGCAAGTATTAATTTGATGCCTTTAAGTGTTTGGAAAAAGCTATCATTACCCGACCTTACTCCAACGAAGTTGACTCTTGAGCTAGCAAATCGCACTCTCGCTTACCCTGTTGGTATTTCCGAAGATGTGTTTGTTAAAGTTGGTACCTTCACTTTTCCGGTAGACTTTGTTGTTGTTGATTATGAAATGGACCCTTGATATTAAGATTTTGCTTAGGGTTCAATTGTTCTCGGTATCCTCTCGAATTGATCTCGGCTCTTAGTGGAATGATTTGTTCTTGGTTAATAAAAAGGTGTTGGTTTGTTTATCTATTTTAAAACTAATAACAATTAAATGTAAATGGTGTTGAGAAAATTAAAGCTTTGAAAGATTAAACTAAGTTGACAAGTAAGACGTAAATGCGTGAAAACGTAAAGGAAAGATTAGAGAAATACTTTGAAAACTTAATTGAATTAATGTTTAAAAACTTGTTCCATCGGAATGTTCATGTTTGTCACCATCGGAATAGTTAAGATCAGAAGCATCGGAATGTAATTACAACGACCCATCGGAATGTCCATGATAATTATTATCGGAATGTTCAAAACACCAAGCTGTCGCAATGGTGCTGTCGGAATGAAGACGGTCGGAATGCAGCTATCGGAAAGTTCTAGATCGGAATGTTGTAAATAAAAATTGGCCAGAGTTTCGACTTAAGAAGGACCTTAGTCCCGTCGGAATGTGCGATCGCAATAATCGATCGCAATCCAGATCGGAACAAGGGGGAAATGCCCACCGATCGCAAAGTAGAACCCACACCTGGGTTTTTGCGATACAAACCAGAAACCGTCGGAATAAGTGTAAACCCTTATATTGCGATTGAAGGAATGCAGTTCCGAAATTGGTGGTAACTTAAAACCTCAATAAGCAAAATCAATAAGCTAACTAATCCAAGACTTAAATGACTCAAAAAGCTTAAATTTAACAACTCGTAAAATGTAAACAATTATAAACCGAATGAAATCAACTTAAGAATGATTAAGACCTTTGTGAAATCCGAAAAGTAATAAGCCGAAATCGAAATAAGCTAATAAGCATTAAGAGCTTATAGCCTAAACACGTAAAAGCTTAAAAAGTAGTAGAAAGATGATCCTTTCAACCTCTAAACACCAAACAAAGTTAATCCGTGTGGATTATGGTTCGGATCACAAGCAAAGAAAAACTAAGAAATGAAGAAGAAGATTGATGAACACAAACTTAAACTTAAACTTTTAATTAAAAGAACTCCAAGTACAAAGATTAATGAAAGTTTGAATTTAAAAGATGAAAACAAAGAAAAAGTTTAGTGAGAGAAAGTTTGGAACTTTCTCTCTCTAAAACTAGAGAAAAATGAAGAACTAAACTAAGACTAACTAAGTGTGTGAAATTTGTGAAGTAAGGGCCTTTATATAGACGTGTGTATGGGCTTGTGAATGGGCTTTGGTATCGGGCTTCTTTTCTTCTTTCTTCTTTAGTCTTCACGCTTCTTTAAATAAACGTTCCCGACTTTGGATTTTTTAGAAGTGTCGGTGAATAATTCCAACTCGTCTTATAATCTTTTGTTTAGTAGACTCGAGTTCTTCGACATATATGAATCTTCCATCTTTGGCCCTATTCTTCGATAAATCTTCAAATAGGCACAATGACTTCAAATCTTTTGCGTCTCTTGGACATAGACTTCGTCTTGAGTCTTTTTCCTCGAATAAACCCGTGCAATCCCATGTTTTCTTCAATATTCTCCCGGTTGACTCTGAAAACACAATAAACACAAAAACCACGCATAATTCCAAACAAATGATATTAAATACGTGTTTTGGTATTGTTTTAGCCAGAAATAAGTGGTAAAAGGATGGGTGTTACACACCTATCAAATCTCCTACACTTAACCATTGCCATGCCCTCATGCAATGCTTAGCGATAAAGCAATTTTACATTCTTCTCATAATCAATCAACCTTGGCCTTATTAAAATTCTACTAAACAAAAATTTAAATACTAAGAGAAATTAAAACTTTAAAATAAACTAAAGGATAGAAAACCATTTTCACTTGAAAATAGCTATATGGAAATAACTTGCAAAGAGATCAAGGACTTACATTAGGGCTTTGGCGTTGCGAAGATTTATCACCCTCAAGTTTCACGTTCCCCAAACTAAGCTTAAAAACGAGATCATTGTTATTATAAGTTAGCAAATCAAACACTTACACACATGGCTTAATTAAATGCTTAAAATCCCTTATTCCTAGGTATATCTCTTATATTTTATTTTTGTCTTAGAATGATCATGAAGATGCATTTTTGAACTTATTTCGATAGTTTATTTAGGTTGAAAGCAAAGTAGGACGATTTGATCAATAGTTAGCTAAAGGACAAAATCTCTTAAAACTGCTTCTCGGGATATCAAAAAGTTCATATCTTGGCATAAATCGGTTCACGATTTGAGACCTTTCTCGGGCCGATATTTGGCATGTACTTCATACTTCATATCTTGAGAAACGTGCTTGATATAATGGTCTTCTCATCGTAATAGAGTTTCTTCACTTGGAGACTTTTGAGGGGTACTCCAACTTTGTTGACCGCGACTTCATGATTATTTCTTCAATCTCTAATTGGGATTTTGAGATACAACGATACGCCTCCTTTTCGGACTTGGATCTATTTATCCTCATACATTGTTAGGGTCTTTTCGGATAGACTTCTCCATGATCTTTATGGGAGTTGATTGATTTTCGTCGTGAGTCTTGATCCTTCATATTGATTTAGGGAATAATGCTTTTCACATCACTTTTGGATCTTCAGCAATAAAATGGAATCCTCATGCCTTGTTAGGGCCTTTTCGGACTCGCCAATCTTCGCACCCCGCTTCATAAGTTATGCCTTGGCTATGAACTCTTATCATTACCGAGCAACTTTTAAATGATCTTGGGCTAGAAGCTAAGTAACTTTTCAAATCGTACGACCTTACTTATTGCAGATAAATTATTAGCAAGTGATGAGAGAATAGGCAGATAATTACACCAAGTGAGTTTGTGCAAGAATACCGACTTATAATTGACTCTATCATTTCTCGTCCTCCAAAATTTAAAATCTCAAGTAATGAGATTCGTGGATACTTAGCCTAATAAACCAATTAAGGTCTACATGGTTAAGGATACTAGCTAGAATAGACTTGGATAAGTCTATTCGAGTTGAGTCAAAATAATCGCAACGGGCCTAATATGTCAAAGACTTCTAAACTAGCTACACCACTTTATTAATATTTTTGACTTTATTGCGGGATATATACATATGAAAGCAACGATAAAAATGTGAGTATGAAGAAAATTGAATCACGATAGTTGAGAGATAGAACCGGATTTCGGATAACACGGGAGCACGGTTCTTCGGAGATTCCAAGAGTGCACTTATCCCTGTAATCACATCACCACACAAATACAAACACCTATATAGGTCCCCCTACACTTAGGAGGTTAAAACATAAAAGGATAGATACTCGGGCTGCCTCCCGAGGAGCGCTTGTTTTTTATAACCGAGTCACGAGCCTGACTCGACCCAAAATTAGTTCATGGGGAACGTGGTGAGAGATGGAATCATCTCATGGGAGATTTCCTCACCAAAGTACAGCTTCAGACGCTGGCCATTCACTTTGAAATTGGGCCCATTTGGCTGAGAAAGCTCAATGGTCCCATATGGAAAGACTTTGGCGACGGTGAATGGACCAGACCAGCGGCTCTTCAACTTGCCAGAGAAGATCTTCAACCGAGAGTTAAAAAGTAAGACTTGATCACCAACGTGGAACTCTCGGTTCTTGATTTTTGCGTCATGAATGATCTTCGTCTTCTCCTTGTAGATCAGCGAGTTCTCATAAGCTTCATTCCTCAGTTCGTTGAGCTCGTTGAGTTGAATCTTGCGATGATCACCGGCTTTGTTGATGTCGAAGTTAGCCCACTTCAAGGCCCAGTGTGCCTTATGTTCCAGCTTGATGGGAAGGTGGCATGCTTTCCCTTACACAAGACGATAAGGTGTACAACCGATCGGGGTCTTATAAGCAGTACGGAAAGCCCACAGAGCATCATCTAACTTATCGGCCCACACGGCACGATGCTCTCCCACAGTACGCTCCAAAATTCGCTTCAATCCACGGTTGGATATCTCGGCTTGCCCATTGGTTTGGGGATGATAGGCGGTGGAAAGACGGTGATTGACACCATACTTAGCCATGACTCTTGCAAATTGATCGTTGCAAAAATGAGTCCCGCGGTCACTGATAATAGCACGAGGAACGCCGAATCTAGCGAACAGCGATTTCAAAAAGTTACAAACCACCCTTGCATCATTAGTAGGTAAAGCTTTGGCTTCAAACCACTTTGAAACGTAGTCAACGGCTACGAGGATGTATTTGTTTCCTTTAGATGAAGGGAATGGCCCCATAAAGTCGATACCCCAAACATCAAAGATTTCACATTCTTGTATGAAAGTTTGAGGCATCTCATCTTTATGAGTGATCTTGCCTTGTTTTTGGCAGGCATCACAACGTTTAACCATCTCGTGAGCATCACGATAGATGGTGGGCTCATAAAATTCCGAGTCAAACACTTTTTTGGCGGTGTAGTTGGGACCAAAGTGACCACCGGTGGGTCCTTTGTGGCAAGCGTCAAGGATTTCTAAAGCTGCCGGTCCATCAACACATCGACGAATAATCAAGTCAGCACATTGTTTGAAAAGATACGGGTCATCCCAAAAGTAAGTCTTAATATCGTTAAAGAACTTCTTCTTTTTCTAGGATGTTAACCCGTCAACGAGAATTCCACCCGCCAAGTAGTTTGCAATGTCCGCAAACCACGGGGTTTCATCAGAAGTCGAGTTGATAGACATTAAGGTCTCCAGGGGAAAAGAATCATTGATTTCTTTGTTCGGATGATCCCCTTGGTAAGGATCCTCAAGTCTACTGAGATGATCCGCGGCTAGGTTTTCAGCTCCTTTTTTATCGCGAATTTCGATTTTAAATTCTTGGAGTAGCAAAACCCAGCGAAGAAGTCTTGGTTTGGAATCTTGCTTAGTCAACAAGTACTTCAACGTGGAATGATCGGTGTAAACGATTGTGGTGGAAAGGACAAGATAGGGGCGGAACTTTTCAAAGGCATAGACAACAGCTAAAAGCTATTTTTCGGTTGTCGTATAATGCAATTGAGCCCCAGTCATTGTCTTGCTAGCGTAATGGATCGATTGGAAGTATTTGTTCACTCTTTGGCCCAAAACCGCTCCAATAGCAAAGTCACTAGCATCGCACATCAACTCAAAGGGAAGCTCCCAATTAGGGGTGACCAAGACGGGTGCCTTAGTTAGCTTATCCTTAAGCAAGTTGAAGGCTTCAAGACACTCTTTGGAAAAGATAAAAGGAGTATCTTTTTCCAAAAGGTGGGTCATCGGGCGAGCGATTTGAGAAAAATCTTTGATGAATCGACGGTAGAAGCCCGCATGACCCAGAAAACTTCTCACACCCTTCACGGTTGAAGGTGGAGGCAACTTAGCGATAACATCGACTTTAGCACGGTCCACTTCAAGACCGGCTTTGGAAATTTTGTGTCCAAGCATGATGCCCTCTTTTACCATGAAATGGCATTTTTCCCGATTAAGAACAAGGCGAGTGTCTTCACACCGCTTAAGCATACGTTCTAAATTGGCAAGGCAAGCAGAGAATGAATCGCCATAAACCGAGAAATCATCCATGAATACTTCCATAGTGTCTTCCACCATGTCATGGAAGATAGCCATCATACACCTTTGGAACGTCCCAGGAGCATTACATAAACCAAAAGGCATACGTTTGTAAGCAAATGTTCCATAGGGGCAAGTGAATGTGGTCTTTTCTTGGTCATTGGGATCGATGGGAATTTGAAAATACCTGGAGAAACCGTCTAAAAAGCAGTAATAGTCATTACCAGCTAGACGTTCGAGCATTTGATCCATGAAAGGAAGAGGAAAGTGATATTTTCTCGTGGCATCATTGAGCTTGCGATAATCAATACAAACTCTCCACCCAGTAACGAGACTAGTGGGAATCAACTCGTTGTGTTCATTGGGAACAACGGTTATTCCGCCCTTCTTGGGCACACAATGGACGGGACTTACCCACGGCGAATCCGAAATAGGGTAAATCAAGCCGGCATCAAGAAGTTTGATAACCTCTTGTTTGATGACGTCATGAATTTTAGGATTAACCCTTCTTTGGCTCTAGATTGCGGGTTTAAAGTCATCTTCCATGAGAATCTTGTGAGTACAAAAGTTCGGATCAATTCCGCGGATATCGGAAATTTTCCAAGCAATTGCCTTCTTATGATCTTTAAGCACGGCGATGAGGCGAGATTTCTCTTCTTCTTTCAAGTCCTTAGCAATGATGACGGACGACTTCTTCTTTTCTTCAAGAAACACATACTCGAGATGGGGCGGCAACTCCTTAAGTTCTAAATCCGGAGGATTTTTGATGGGAGGCGTTTTCAAAGTCGGAGTATCGATAGCAATAACCGTGGGAGATGGTGGCGAAGGATTGTCTTCGTTGAGAAGGTTTTCAAAGAAATGCATGTATTCATCCACATCGGTGGGAGAATCATCATTAGCTACGTTCACATCTCCCATGGTGGCTTCAAGATCATTCCAAAACAAATCACTTTCTCCAAATAGAGACAATGATGAATCAATAGAGGAAACAGTTTCAACATTGGGAAGAGAGGTAGGAATATTTTTACAAGCATCATTAAAGTGTTCTTCACAAGCCTCATCCAGAACGTCAATACAATTAACACTCTCGTATGAATAAGGTTGTTTAGACAACTTTCCCATGTTGAAGACGATTTTATCGTCACCCACTCTCATGATAAGCTCACCGGCTTCAACATCGATGAGAGTGCGACCGATCCTCAGGAATGGACGACCCACGATCAAGGGAACACGAGGGTCCATCTCGTAGTCGACGACGACGAAATTGGCAGGAAAAGTGAATTTGTCGACTCCTACAAAGACGTCTTCGGCTATCCCCACTGGATAAGCAACCGTACGGTTAGCTAATTCCAAAGTCATTTTGGTGGGGACTAGCTCAGGGAGAGATAATTGCTTCCAAACGCTTAGAGGCATTAGATTAATACTGGCACCTAGATCGGCTAGGGCCATGCAATTTTCTACTCCCGGGAAATTGCAAGGGATTAAGAAACGACCCAGATCACCAAGCTTGGTTGGAAATTTCCTTAAGAGCACTGCAGAGCAATTCTCATTAAGTTGGGTGTTGGCAATATCAAGAAGCTTTTCCTTGTCACTCAGAAGATCTTTAAACATTTTTGCGTACTTAGGCATGTGAGCGAGAGCCTCGGCGAAGGAGATATTGAAATTCAGTTGTTTGAACATCTTAAGAAAGTTCGAAACCTGAATATCGTCCTTGCTTTTGAGCTTCTCTTTCCTCAACCTAGATGGATAAGGTATATTGGAAGAAGAGGAAGGCTTTGGGAGAATAGGATCACTCACATTCTTGGGTGGAGGAGGGGTAGAAGTAGAAGGTGGAGAAATTGGGGAAGGAGAAGGATGAGGAATAGGAGCAGGTGACTCGTTTTGCTTAGTCACAATCACCAGTGGAGGTATAGGAAGCTCGGGTTCCTTGGTACCTTTGCCACTGCGAGTAGTGATTGCTTTCATCTCCCCTCTTGGATTCGCAACGGTGTTACTCGGAAGAGTACCCGAAGAAGAGGGTTGATTACCTTGGAAGAAACTAGCCATCATGTTCTTTAAGTCATTCGTTTGACTATCCAACGTGTTTCTCATATCAGCTCTCAGATCGTTCCCTTGTTTGACCAGGTCTGCTTTCAAGTTGAGCACTTCCCGCTGAAGATTTCCCACGATCACATCGTTAGTCCTCATGTAGGTTTCCACTTCTTGGTGTAAAGCGGTGGGTTGGTTGGGAGGAGCATTGTATGCGGGTGGTTGATAAGCAGGTTGCTGGTAAACTTGGTTGTTTCTTTGAGGTGGTCGTTGCTGTTTATGAGGTGGTATGTATGGTGTACGAGGTTGTTGTTGTTGAGGAGGGAGATTGAGGGTTTGTTGTTGGTTTGGGTTGTTAGGAGGAAAACCGGGTGGTGAGAGATAGTTGTTGGAGCGGTAGCTAAGCAAGTTGCGGTCACCTTGAGGTCGAGCTTGATAAGCAGGTTGAGGATAGGTGTCGTATGCTGCATTCACATTCTCAGAAGGGTAGTCTTGGGTGGTAGTACAAGTGGTGTAAGAGTGAGGACCCCCGCATATCTCGCATGGTTGGCTAACAGCATTGACTTGAGCGTCTTTAGCGTTTCTAGCGTTGATGCTGTTGGTGTTGCTGGCGGTTTGGGTAGCAAGCGATTCAAGAAGCGCAGTGATTTTGTCAAGTCGCTTATCGCTGTCACTAGTACTAGCACTAGCGACATTGGTCCGCACACTCTTGGTTTGCACACGAGACTTATTCTCAATGATATCCCAAGCAGCATTGGAAGTCTTAGCCAAAAGATTACCCCCCGAGGCACTGTTTAGTGAATCTTGGTCATTCATGCTTAAACCATTGTAAAAAGTGTTAATTTGGTGCACTTTGGTAAAACCATGTTGTGGGCATTTTCTTAAAAGATCTTTAAAACGATCCCAAGATTCACTAAACGACTCATCGTACTTTTGTTCAAAATTGATAATGTCATTCCGCAAAGCGGTAGTACGAGAGGGTGGGAAAAAGTAATTGATAAACTTGGTCTCCAAATCCGTCCCCGAAAGGATACTCTGTGGCGGTTCCTTAGCAAGCCAATGCCGGGCTTGTCCCTCTAAAGAAAAGGGAAAAAGTTGTAACCGGATTACCTCTTGTGGAACACCATTGAATTTGACCGTATTGGTGAGTTGCAAGAATCTCTTGATGTGGTCATGTGGATCATCAATGGTACGCCCCAAGAATGGTTGAGCAGAGACCATCTGGATAAAGCCGGATTTGAGCTCAAAGTTGTTGGCTGCAATCGCTGGTAGGACAATTGGATCATTGTTGCCATCTACATGTGCTTGCAGAAGTTCAATCATCAGGCGATTATCCGGTAGAGGCTCATTGTTGTTGTTATTATTGTTGTTGAAAGGTGGGTTGTTGTTGTTATTATTGTTGTTTTGAGGTGGGTTATTGTTGTTGTTTTGTACACCGGCCATGTCTAATCTATCGAGAGTCTCGGGCTCGGGATAAAACGTTGAGTGTGTACGCATGCACCTGCAAAAGAACTAACAAGGCAAAAACAAAGCAAAAATATTTTTGGTTTTTATGTTTTTTAATTTTTAGGATTTTTGAAAATTTTATATTTTTTAGGATTTTTTGAAATTTTTTGTGAAAAAGTAATGTTCCCGGTGAACGGATCCCAAAATCCAAGTTCTCACAAAAAACTGTTGATCTTAACGAGAAGAGCCGGCAGCGGCGCCATTTGATATTAAGATTTTGCTTAGGGTTCAATTGTTCTCGGTATCCTCTCGAATTGATCTCGGCTCTTAGTGGAATGATTTGTTCTTGGTTAATAAAAAGGTGTTGGTTTGTTTATCTATTTTAAAACTAATAACAATTAAATGTAAATGGTGTTGAGAAAATTAAAGCTTTGAAAGATTAAACTAAGTTGACAAGTAAGACGTAAATGCGTGAAAACGTAAAGGAAAGATTAGAGAAATACTTTGAAAACTTAATTGAATTAATGTTTAAAAACTTGTTCCATCGGAATGTTCATGTTTGTCACCATCAGAATAGTTAAGATCAGAAGCATCGGAATGTAATTACAACGACCCATCGGAATGTCCATGATAATTATTATCGGAATGTTCAAAAGACCAAGCTGTCGCAATGGTGCTGTCGGAATGAAGACGGTCGGAATGCAGCTATCGGAAAGTTCTAGATCGGAATGTTGTAAATAAAAATTGGCCAGAGTTCCGACTTAAGAAGGACCTTAGTCCCGTCGGAATGTGCGATCGCAATCCAGATCGGAACAAGGGGGAAATGCCCACCGATCGCAAAGTAGAACCCACACATGGGTTTTTGCGATACAAACCAGAAACCGTCAGAATAAGTGTAAACCCTTATATTGCGATTGAAGGAATGCAGTTCCGAAATTAGTGGTAACTTAAAACCTCAATAAGCAAAATCAATAAGCTAACTAATCCAAGACTTAAATGACTCAAAAAGCTTAAATTTAACAACTCGTAAAATGTAAACAATTATAAACCGAATGAAATCAACTTAAGAGTGATTAAGACCTTTGTGAAATCCGAAAAGTAATAAGCCGAACTCGAAATAAGCTAATAAGCATTAAGAGCTTATAGCCTAAACACGTAAAAGCTTAAAAAGTAGTAGAAAGATGATCCTTTCAACCTCTAAACACCAAACAAAGTTAATCCGTGTGGATTATGGTTCGGATCACAAGCAAAGAAAAACTAAGAAATGAAGAAGAAGATTGATGAACACAAACTTAAACTTAAACTTTTAATTAAAAGAACTCCAAGTACAAAGATTAATGAAAGTTTGAATTTAAAAGATGAAAACAAAGAAAAAGTTTAGTGAGAGAAAGTTTGGAACTTTCTCTCTCTAAAACAAGAGAAAAATGAAGAACTAAACTAAGACTAACTAAGTGTGTGAAATTTGTGAAGTAAGGGCCTTTATATAGGCGTGTGTATGGGCTTGTGAATGGGCTTTGGTATCGGGCTTCTTTTCTTCTTTCTTCTTTAGTCTTCACGCTTCTTTAAATAAACGTTCCCGACTTTGGATTTTTTAGAAGTGTCGGTGAATAAATCCAACTCGTCTTATAATCTTTTGTTTAGTAGACTCGAGTTCTTCGACATATATGAATCTTCCATCTTTGGCCCTATTCTTCGATAAATCTTCAAATAGGCACAATGACTTCAAATCTTTTACGTCCCTTGGACAATAGACTTCGTCTTGAGTCTTTTTCCTCGAATAAACCCGTGCAATCCCATGTTTTCTTCAATATTCTCCCGGTTGACTCTGAAAACATAATAAATATAAAAACCACGCATAATTCCAAACAAATGATATTAAATACGTGTTTTGGTCTTGTTTTAGCCAGAAATAAGTGGTAAAAGGATGGGTGTTTACACACCTATCAACCCTCGTATTCTGTTAATACTTGGTCGGCCATTCTTGAGAACCGGAAAAGCTTTAGTCGATGTTGCCGAAGGTGAGCTAATCTTAAGGGTCGGGAATGAGGCACAAGTTTTTAAAATGGGGAAGATCACAACCAAATCAAATGGAAGAGAATAAGCGAATATGATTAATGTGCTTGATGATTTTGTCGTCTACAATAATCCTCTTTTCGATTCTTGCTATGACAATCCACTTTTCCAAGATGATGTGGATGATTCTCTCTCCAATTTAGACCCCCCTCCAATTCATGAGTCTCCACCGATCTATGATGACTATGATGATGATGATTCTAGTTCTAATATGGATGATTCTGATGTTTTTACTTCTGAGTATAAATACATGCCAACTTATGATGACTTTGATGATGTCGATACTCTTTCGAGTGATTCTTCACATGATGACCTTGCACCTACTTTTGATGACGATCCTCCGCCAACATTACTTGATCCTACTTTGGATGACTACTCATTTGAGGAAGACTTTGCTACTTTTCTAAACACTTACTTCCCAAATGAGAATGATTCTCCTCCTTTGGACTTTGATGATGCTCTTTATCCTCCTTTGGATATGAAGAAACCCGTTCCAAAGGAGAAGAAGCCGGAAGACACCACCATCCGCAGTACTTATGTTTTCACACCTCTCTATCCACCTTCTGAGGATGAGGTTGTGCGATTTATGAGCGGATCTTCTTCAAGGTCTACTGTGCCTGAGTGTTATTTTCCCCTAAAGGAAAAGGTTTTCGATCCCGGTATTGCAATTTCTAAGCCATCTCAGTATCCATCTAATGAAATAAAAGGAAAGATTTTTGGAACTTATGGAGATATGCTTGCACCTCATCACACTGGCTACCACCGTGCTCAACAACTGCTTAAGGGAACCTTGCCTACTCTTCTTTGGCTTGCCTTGTTCACCTTAAGCTTGTGCTACTTGATGGATGAGAACCATGTATTTGATCCCGGTGGATGTGTTTCAAGCTTCTTCCCATGCAAATCAAGGTCGAGTCAGGCTCACGACTCGGTTAACAAAAACAAGCGCTTCTCAGGAGGCAACCCGCAGTGTCTATCCTTTTTATTATGTTTTTATAATAAGTGTAGGGGGAGACCCTAGTATGTGTTTGTTGTTTTCTTTCTTATCATGTGCAGGGATTCGAGCTTTCAAAGATCCATTCTTGATGACTTTTGACAACCCGTGATTCCGTGTTCCCGTCTTCCCGGTTCTATCCTAAACTCTTTTGATTCTCTATTTTATATTCTTCAATATTAAAATGGGAATCACTTTAGTTGTCTCTTTCCATAGCATGATTTAAACAAAGTGCACAATGTCCTAAGTGTAGGGGAGGTTACTTCCACATGCTTAAACATTGAGGAAAATGTTTATATTAAGTGTAGGGGGACTTCTATCGAAGTTAAGTGGGCTTTTCCTTGTATTTGTCCTCATTTTAACCGGAAAATTGATTTTTCGACATTTTTCAAAATTTTTGATCTATTTTGGCCTAGTTGTATTTACCTTTATATAGTTATTTTCTTTCTTTGTTAGAATAAATTTTAATAAAGTGGTTTTAATTTTTCAACGTTGTGAATCTTTTGACTCAACCCGTGTTTACTTATCTAAGTTTACTCTAGCTAGTATCCTTAACGTGTTTAAGTCAAGTTTTGCTAGGCTTTTATATAGGGAACTTTAAAACGCGAAAGTCTTAACTCTTACGGGTTAAGAACGAGAACTTTTCTCAAGTTCCTATAATTGATCCTAGAAAGTCGTTTATCAAGGGAACTTTAAAATGCGAATTCTAAACTTGAAAAAGTCTAAGAAGTTGCAAGATCCTATAGATGACTTGAAAACCCAAAACTTTGATTTAATAGGCTAAGCATCCACGAGTCTCATTCCTTGAGATTTTAAATTGTGGAGAACGAGAGATGATAGAGTCAATTATAAGTTTGGTATTCTTTCATGAATTTATGTGAGTTGATTATGATCTTTTTCTCCCATCGCTTGTTAATAAACGTATTTGCAATAAATAAGGTCGTACGATTTGAAAAGTTACTTAGCTTCTAGCCCAAGATCGTTTAAAAAGTTGCTCGGTATTAATTAGAGTTCATAGCCAAGGCATAACTTATTGAAGCGGGATGCGAAGATTGGCGAGTCCGAAAAGGCCCTAACAAGGCATGAGGGCTACATTTTGTTGCTAAAAATCCAACTGATGTGAAGAATCATTTATCAAAAATCAAAATGAAGGATCGAGACACACGACGAAAAGCAAATACTCCCGTAAAGATCATGGAGAAGTCTATCCAAAAAGGACCTAACAAGGTATGAGGATAAATAGATCCAACTCCTAAAAGGAGGCGGATCGTTGTATATCTAAATCCCAAATAAAGATTGGAGAAAAATGAAGAAGTCGTGGTCCAAGTATGAAGAATCTCTCAAAAGTTCAAGTGAAGAAATTCCTATTATGAAGAGAATACCATTATTTCATGAACGTCTCTCAAGATTCAAAGTATGAAGTCACTACCAAGTATCGGTCCGAGAAAGGTCTCAAATCGTGAAGCGAGTTATGCCAAGATATGAACTTTATGAGGTCCCGAGAAGCAGTTTTAAAAGATTTTGTCCTTTAGCTAACTATTGATTAAATCGTCCTACTTTATCTTCGGCCTAAATAAGAATCAAAATAAGTCAACAATGCATCCTCGTGATCATTCAAGACAACAATAAAATATAAGAGATACACCTAGGAATAAGGGAGTCTAAGTAAATAATTAGGCCACGTGAATTTGTGATAGTTTGCTAACTTATAATAACAATGATCTCGTTTTTAAGCTTGGTATGGGGAACATGAAACTTGAGGGTGATAAGCATTCATGGCATTCCAAAACCCTAAGGTAAGTCTTTGATCTTTTTACTTGTTTTCCTCCTTTGAATTTTTTATATAATTTTCTATCTCTTTAATGTCTTGTGTTTAATAAAGGCCAAGGTGGATTGATTATGATGGAAAATGTAAAACTTGCTTTGTAATTAATGCATTGCATGAGGGCATTGCAATGGTCAAGTGTAGGGGATTTAATAAGTGTGAAAACACTTATCCTTTTACCACTTAATTATAATAATAACCAAACCTAAACGTGTACTTTATGTCGTAAATGTCGGAATTATGCGTGGTTTGTGTTTTTGTTGTGATTTAGGACTAAAATGTGAAAAGGGAAGAAAACACGGGCTTTCATGGGCTTTTATCGAAGAAAAAGACAAAAGACGAAATCAAAAGATCAAGAGTGCAAAAAGAACGGAAGTCCAAGGCCTATTCTGAAGATTTATCGAAGAAAAAGTCTAAAAATGGAAGTTTAATGAAGTCGAAAAACTCAAGTCTAATAAATGAAGAAATTATAAGACGAGTTCAATTTATATCGACAAATCCCGATACGACGTCGAGAAAGACAAAGAATTAAAATCGAGTCGAGACGAAAAGAAAGAAAGAAGGAAGCAACCAACACCCCTTCCTCCCCTTCTCCCTGTAAATAGAGACCTTCATTTCAATTTTATTCTTGTTGGCTATTTGACACATAGTTCTTCCACCATTTATTTTCATTTAGTTTCTTGTCAATTTAAATTCCTTGTCTTGCACCTTTAATTTGTAAGTTTTAATCTTTACTTTTAATTGTTGAATCTTTTCCTTTAATCAAGCTTTTCATTATCCATCTTATTCTACTCTTCTTGTTTTTTATTTTGATCTTGATTCGGATTAAGTATGCATTTTTCTTAATCTTATTGCTTATTTGATTAAAAATTTTATCTTTTTATTCCTATCTAAGTTTTTATACGATTTAAGCTTTAAGTTTGTTATGCTTTTTGGCTTATTTTGTATCTAGCTTATTGTCTTTAAAGTTTTCTTAAAAGTTTAGTCTTTTTAAAGTTTATTTTACAAAGTTCGTTTCTTTAGAGTTTTAAAAGTTATCAAATTTGTGCTTATTTAGTTCGACTTATTATTATTTTTAAGTTTTTGGTAATTGCTTATTATTAAAGTGCTTATTTGGTTCGGCTTATTGCTTATTGTATTCCATCGTGACTTTCTTAAGGGTTTCTGCTTGATCCAATCGAGTAAGTGTGATCGCATAAGCCTTAGGGTTTCTACTTGCGATCCATTACTTCGATCACCTATTACGATCGTCCACTGTGATCACAATCTACGATCCATACTGCGATCCACTTGTTGCGATCCAGGGTACGATTGAAGACTGCGATCCAAAGTGCGATCTGTTAGGCAAGATCCGTGGTTGTGATCGTTTGTCACGATCAAAGACCACGATCCAAAGTTACGATCGCAGGCCACGATCCAATAGTGCGATCCCTCATTTTTGAGTACGATCCATCATTGCGATCCATACTGCGATCGTGAGTACGATCTGGGAGTACGATCGAAGAGTACGATCGTCACTGCGATCCACTTGTTGCGATCGTGGGTACGATCCAAATGTGACCTGATCTCAGTTTTAGACTTTATATCTGTTTTTATTTTAAGTTTCAAATTTTACTTTTTCCGCATTTTTACTTAGTGTCGTTTTAAACTTGTTTTATCTTAGTTTAAATTTGAAGTTTTCGTCATTTACTTTTTGTCAAGATTTTATATTTAATTCGTTTACGTCTTTTGTTTAAGTTTTATTTAGTTTATCGCTTTTATTATCTTGTCATTTACTTTTTAAGTTTTTTTTTAAAATAGATACTCATCGACAACAATTTCTTTCATCCACCAAAGACGACTGATTCACACGTTAACCAGCAATCAATTCGATAAGACATATTCAAAGAACTTAACTTTTAACTGAGTAAAATCAAGTTATCAGGTTTCCTTGCACCTGAGGCGGTGGAACTACTTACCAGAATACTACGTGTTATGAATAGTAATGTTTTGACTCCTAAATCCACAAACGTTGTATTTAAAAGTTAACTTTTTAAGTTTTAAGATTTCTTTCTAACAATTTTTTTGACGAGAGCTAAAGGTTATTCTCTAAAAAGAGTAATTTTTTTAAAAAAATTATGCATTTTTATACTTTTTATTTAATGAACATATTTGAAAATGACCCTTACGAACGTTGGCTAAAAAGGATCTATTATATCTAATAAATCACGGTTTTGTACAGCTTTTTAAAGCAGCTATTGTACAGCTCTTAAAGCATCCTTTTAATTAATTTTTTCCAAAAATAACTAAGCCTCACGGTTTGACACGTGGCATGAATATTTGACTAATAAACTTATAAAAAATGCTATGTTTAGAAAGTATATATTAAAGAAGTCATCTAAAATTATGTTGTGCAAGTTTATATTTCTTAAAAAAAAATATTTCTTTAATTAAGCCATTATTTTTTAGCCAACAGAAAAATATTTTGCACAGAAAAGTAATAGACATATTTTTTTTTATCTTCTCAAACATCAATTCTTAAATAAATAATAGTATATTTTTGTTATTCAAATACTAAAAAATATATAGAGAGTGTTTTAGTATCGTAAAAAAAAATTAGACGTTTAAATGTTAAGCTAATTTTGTTAAAAAAGAAATTCAACAATTATTATATAAAATATGAAGGACAATTATTTAAAATAAAAACACAAAAAAAATTACAATTCATCAAACTATAAACATTAAAAGCGTCATTATAACAATGTCACAATTGGCATTTTGCACAATGTCCTAATGAATTAAAATTTTCAAAATCGGATCGATGTTTTTTTACAAATTACTTAAGCTTGGACATTTAAATGACCATTAACGGGCCTTCCAATATTAACCAAATGCTCTTATGCAAAATAATTTTAAAAGTTTAAAAGGGATTTGTACAAGTTGTATAATTAAGAGGATCCAAATTCTTTGCCCTATTTTTGTTATGTCATTAAAATTAAAGACGCTCCTCATTTTTTTTATAAGAGCATCCACTATGATGTTTCAAGAAAAGGTCTAAAATTTTATGAAGAGGTTTAAATTGTTATTTTTTTGCAATAGTGAGACACCATTTCATGCCTATGTGTCATGAGGCGGTCTATGATTTTGAAGAGGCCTAAAACTTAATGTACATATAATTCATGTTAGAAAATAAACAATTTATAAACCTCAAAAGGTTTAATCCATAGTGTGAGTAGGTTCATAATGTGTTAAAGCTAATAATTTAATGACATTATGTAATGTGGCAATTTTATAAACCTTAAACAGGTTTACCATAGTGGATGCCCTAAGCATACCCTAATTCGAATTTCTTTGACTCCAGTCACAATCTTCTTTTCAAACAAATATGTTACATTCATTACTCACACGCTCCTCTCTTAAAATAAAGGTTTATTCAAACGAAAAGATTATTTGTGGTATGCTTACAAGCTGTTTCTTTTTTCTTTTTTTGATAATTTTTTTTAATCGTTGCCATGTTTTGGGTAAGGTGTTTGTCTTATATATAGACTTTTGAATTAGGGTTAATTATGTACTACTCAATCCTCAAAACACTTTCAAAGGTTATTAACAAGGAATTAACTAATGGCTACTTTTCTTGCAGACCCGCAGGCTATATCAATAATTTAAGCGCTCTAAAGACTAACATTATATTACGTTCGCATAGTTACCTGTTGGATGCAACATATTTATAGCAAAACACATTCGAATCTGGAATTTGTAATCATGGATGAGCAGTAAGTTTTCTGTCAAATAAGATCCCTGAAATGATTTTACCGGTTCATGTTATGGGTTTGATTTTAGTACCTACGAATCCATTACTGATTTCAAGGAGGAGAAAAATGGCCAATTTGGTATGTAATGCTTTAACGTTATCCACATTTGTTTACTATTTAGTATACGCAAAAATAACACTGCTATGGCATATTTTGTGTAGAGATGTGACTGAACATGTGATAGCCAGTGATGATCAAGATATTATTGTCTATGTTCAGTGTCATGCCTGTCATGCGATCCGAATATATTGATTCTATTTGTCCAATGGCTACTCCAACCAAGGTAAACAACTATAGTCATTTTATTTTTATTTTATAGAGGCATTTTTTTTAAACAGAATTTTGTGAAACAGGAGACTGAAACAACTAGCTCGGCATCACCGTCTGTCACTATGTTGGTTATACTTTAATTTTGTCAAACGGGTCATTTTACAGCAGGTAAAATGTTGTAAAAAGGAAATTTTTATTTTAGTTCCTAAAATCCTAACATACAACTTACATAAATCTATAATTTATTTATACCAACCTACATGAAAATGCAGTAGCTAATTCAGAGACAATGGTGTATAGGTGTTCCGAATACTATGGTAACTTGCATATAAGTATAAGCTAATTCAAATTCCAAACACTCAACATGAGCCTATGAGCATATTATTCATAAACTATAAGATACTTATTGAACATGTAGATTAAGCTTAAAAGGTAACCATAGACGAGCACCCCCATAATAATAAATAGGTACATGGAAATATTAAACGATCCCAAAATCCCTATTATGTTCTTATTCAGAAAACATATACACATAAGTATTTTACTAGATAATAAATGACCTAGGTAATTTTTCCCTACTATGAGTGTGCAATGTCCAAAGCCGAACCACATTGAAACCAAACATTTGAAACTATTGGAACAGAAAAAGTTTGTCTATAATTATTACTATAGTCGATTAAGGGTCGAAATTGATACACCGTTTTAGTCCGTGATCTGAACTGAAAATTTTAGGCGAAAGATTTGAGGCCGCGTAGCATGCCTTAACTAAGCTTTAACATCCATGCTATATATTCCATCTTTTAGGGGTCAAACAAGTAAAAAAGATAAGAATCTTAAAATCTAAAAACAAACGAGTTAAAAACTAATGCACACAACACAACACAACCTGTACCAAAAAAGTGTAACTCTTTTACTCAAATCCAATAATCAACATGCCAACCTACCATTAAACGCACGTTAGAAGATGGAATTTGTAGTAGGAGATCTAAGCATGGTAACGATCAACTATGAACAACAATTTAGCATTGGTGGAATATGCAAAAGAATTGTATCTTATAAAAAATATATCATTCATATAGAATTATATGCGCTTCATCCTCCATACACTCCTTTGTGTGTTGCATTTATCATCCTCCTACTTGACATATTAAGTAAATCAATGATAAAAAGAATAACACTTATATAAGTTATTGTCCTATAAGGCAAACGCGGACTGCAAAGCAGGTAATAATAGCTTTGACTTGAAATTAACGGAAGCCATTTTGGTAGACAAATATGGGTTGTGCAACGAAACACGACTTCGTGTAAATCGATTGCTGAAAAGTGCAATTCATGCAACTATAATCAATGGAATCTATTTTGGTAAATAAGTGATAAGTGGAAGGATGAGAATATCACCTTCTCATAAGCGTATGCCGATAAAGATAGTAAGCAAGCAGTTTGTTGTATGTGTCTCTTTTGCGATGACAATCAACAAAAGTAAAAAACAATCTCTCGGGCAAGTCGATTTGTCTTTTTCACGGCCTGTTTTTACACATGGCCAACTATTTGTAGTCGTCATGCTAAGAGAAGAAAATGATCGAAGATGGTTATTTAAGACGAATACCGAAATATCACTAATACCACGACCAACGTGTGCTACAAAGAAGTATTGCACAATTTATGATCAGACATACATGTACGCATATGTCGCATTCGTATAATAAAGGATTGGTGTTTTTATTTTTTGTGATTTGCCTATTGTGTTTCATGTGACGTTTGTATGAACACAATTATTTGTATACTTTACTTTACGTTTCTTTATCTAGATGTGGTTTTTTTGTAACTAATAGCTTCCTAATACGTAGTGTAATTTCCACATTTTTTTAATACTTCTTTTAAAATACCCGTAAATTTTACGGGTCTTTTAGCTAGTAAATTATGTAATAAACTTTCGTTACAGGGACGGAATTTTGTAATTAAAAATACTTATGACATGTTTGATTCGTCAACCAATAGGTAATATATTGTGTGTTTTGTTTAAATATGAAAGTATGTTTGATGTTTCAGTAGATAATAAAGTAAATTGCATGTTTCGTTGATTTTGTTAAAACAAGTTACATGTTTTTAACGTTCGTCAATTGTTTTATTATAAAAAGGACCGTATAGAGATGATATAGAAAATGATTGTGTATGATTTGTTAATCCGTTGAAAGAAGAGATGTTGAGTTGAGATGGTGAATTGAATCACGTCGGTTTTGTAATAATTAAAATTTACTTTTTTGTTTTCACATTATCATAAAGTATGAGGTATCATCTTTATTATTACCTCCGTCTTAAAATAAGTGTTCACATTTTACTTTCAAAGTCTTTCTTCCACGACTTTGACCGCAAAGATATTCATGGTCAAAATTTCCGAAAAAAGACTTAAAAAGTCAAATGTGAACACTTATTTTAAGACGGAAGGAGTAACATCTTTCAAAACACCCTCATTATTGATTTCTTATTTTCTGGTATCGCTCTTGTAAATTATAATGCATAAAGATGATTGTGATGTTCAATTGTATACTACTACTATTATTTGTTATTTGGTTGTAGGTTACGTGTTATCGTAACTTGCGAATACAGGCTATGAGGGAGTGTAACTTTAATTTGCTTCTTTTATTTTTGTTTCTTGACTCGCTCAATATTTTTATGAGTGAATTTATTTTGGATATCATATCTATCATGGATATTAAGGGACTCATCCTTATCATCCATCCTCATAATATCTAATGGTTGAGATTAAAAGTATTTAATTATTTCACTTATTTTTAAAACTTAAATACCTTTTAAACCGTTAAGTGTTAAACGGAAAAAAATATACCATCGTGACGAGCATTTAATTAGCTTTCTACAGATATGCAATATAATATACTTTTGAAGAAAAAAAAATCGTTTTTTTTTTTTAATTTGCGTAAAATATCATATATGATAATAGTATTTTATCATATATGATATTAGTGTTATATTACAAATTATTACAGAATCATATATTATATTGGTTTATATTATATGATATTGGTTTATATCATATGATATTGGTTTATATCATATATGATAAGTTATATCATATATGATACCAGTGTTACTATCATATATGATATTTAGTATCATATATGATAAATTACGGAAAAAAAAAATAATTTGTCGAAAGTATATCATATAGCATATCTGTAGAAAGATAATTAAATGCCCGTCGTAATGGTATATTTTTTTTCGTATAACGATTGACGGTTTAAAAGATATTAATGTTTGAAAAAAGAGGAAATTTGTTTTATGTTTAATCTTATCTATTAGATTAAGATGGAGATGAGTGGTGGAGATTAGTCCCCTAGTATCCAAATGAACTTAAATCTATTTTTATTAGTCGTAGATTGTAGTTTGGCTCGGATATACATATTGACTAGGCTAAAACTCGGGACCTTTAAATATATCGGAAACACATGATTTTCGTAGATTGCAATATTTGTCAAAAATTAAAAAGAAAATGGTCTTTCCAAACCGTGATGGGCCGGCTTCTTACTGGTCTTCTATATGTTTATACTTTATATATTTGGGCTAAAACCCAAATGTCATGTAGGATAGTGGTCCACAACCTAAAAAGAAATTTAATTGATGAATCATAGGAAAATAATTTATCCTCCTACTTAATATACATATCTTCCTATTTTTATGATGATGACAAATGGATTGATCATTGGATGAAATTAAGAAAGAGAGTTAGTGGATTACACATGTTTTAATTTAATGTGGGTAGGAGGATATTGTAGGAAGATTTAGCATTGCTCTTAATCATATTCACTTTTTTTTTAATCTTATTTTTTAATGTTTTTTAAAAGGTTAGATATCTTACAAATGGTAAACTATCAAAAGATAAAAAATCCATAATTGAAACACGAATTAGATTATCTTTTTATTGGGGAGCACATGTATTAACTTTTAGCAAACCTTTTTTCTGAAAAAATCATACATGATTTGTATCACGAAATCGAATCATATATAAATTCCCTAAATCATATTTGATTTCAAAAAATCATAAATATATCCAGAATATCATATATAATATGTGATGCAAATCATATACTAAAATGGATTGTTGAGATTAGTTATTTGAGTCTATGTTAAACATTGAATTTTTATCTTTTCTCGTATGTCTAAAATATACCAAAACACTTCTTTTATTTTTTTTCTTTTCTCGAATACAAGTGAAAAACTTCTCTCATATAGGAGAAAAAAAAGAAAAAAAATATTTCTTTTTATTTTCTCTTCCGACTTAAGACAAAAGTGAAAAAAATTTGGCTCTCTAAAAAACAAACATCGTCTCTAAGGCTGGTGGGAGTGGGCTTCACCCCACTCGTGGGTTCCTTCCACTCACGCGCAGCCCCACCCCCTATACTATAAGTCGCGCGCGACTCACTCTTCAACCCACAAAAAACTTAGCAAACTCACCCAGGTGAGTTACATATCTTCGGGCCCCACCACTAATATAACCGTTTTTTTTCAAATAAAAACAAAAAAAAAACTTTTTACCCAAAATTTATTAATAAATACCCCAACATCTTCTTCATTTTTCACACACAAAAAATCAAACATCTCATCTTCATCTCCATCTTTATCGCAATCAAAAATGGCATGCTCATTCCCACATACCGAAGTCGAGATTAAGGCTATGATTCAGAGATAAATAATTCAACAACAACGTCGTTACGATGAGCTTACGAAGTTAGGTGATGATTTCGATGTTGCGTCCGAAGAAAATACGAAATTGCGCACGAAATGTGGGATCTGTCGTGATCTCTCCCCACAAAAGCGTCAGTTACTCGACACGTATTTTAGAGATCAATCTGATATCGATTTCACCTTCCGGAGATCTATGTTTAGAAAGTCGATAAAATTGCAGGCTAGAATTGAAGAAAATACTAAATGGTTGAATAACTTGGGTTCTTCGTCTCAATCTCATAGAACTCATATCGGTTCTTCGTCGCAACAACACCGAAGAAGAAATGAGTCGCCCGATCTACCCTTTCCAATTCCAGACGACTCAGATGACAGAATGACTGACAATGAGGTGTATCAAGAATACCTAGATCAAAAAGTGTTGAGACAAACTCAGGAAGAAAAAGAAAGGGAAAGAAGGGAGCTTGAGGCGCAAATTATGGCGGAAGAAAATGAAGAAGAAACAATGCGTTGGGAGTTCCCTGGTCAGCTTTCGGATTCAGATCCGGGAACTGACTAATCGTATTAAGTTTTTTTTATATTTATGTTTTTTTTAAATGTTGTTTTTAAATTTCCTATGTATCGTCTTTTAGTTTCGTACTATGTTTTAATTTTATATGTACTCGTGTTTTAATAAAATGTATGAATAAAAAATATTTAATAAAAAGATGGGGTGATGTAGAGTGAGTTTGGGTGAGTTTGGTGAGTGTCATTACCTCCTATAGTGAGTTTGGGTGAGGTGGAGGTGATTGGGTTTCACCCCACTCCCCCACTAGTCTAAGATATTTAAGTTTCGTTTCTGTGCTAATCGAAAGCATCTCAACACAACAAATGACTAGTTTGGCTGTACTTTAATCCTTGCATGTTTCGATTGATTTGTTTACATTCAGGTAACAAGTCGTAATTAGTTCACGGGACGAATTAGATTGTTTGGGATAGCTTAACTTTCAGCTTATGCTATCAAAAAGTCCTAATTCAGCATAGAATAAGACCAAGAAGCTATTTGGCCAACCAGGCACTCAGAAATGTGTTTTCTACAGCAAAAAGGCAATAAACTTACAAAAGACCATATTCCAAACACCTGCTTATTTATCACAAAGATCATTGTTAACTTCCAAAATTTTGATCAATCAAAAAGAATTTAAAGATAATGTAGTAACAAGCAGAAGATGACTTTTACCAATAGTCGCCACATGAACAAACACCTTCCCTAACATGGTGAAAACGTTTTGCATCCCGAACAATTATCTCCCTTTGCTCAACAGCCGACACAATTTTCATAAATGTATGACAATCGCCACAAACCCGAAGATTCTTGGTCATACGAATAGGGGTTCTCTCAGGTGTACTAATAAGCCCATATGCAATTGCAAGTTTCTCGCTATGTGCATACAAACTTCCGAGTTTAAGCTCCTCATTCACATCGTGTAACACATTTTCTGTGTCAGGAACATACCCAGAAACCTCCAATTTCTTTAACAAACTCTCAAGTTTCTCATATATCGCCTGCGATTCACAATGTGTATGATCACCACTACAAAATCTATAAACCGTGTTGTTTGCTTCAATCCATGTGAAACCAGGTGTCTTTTTTAATCTGTTATTAGTCATCTGTGCACGAATCTTTGCCACATTATCCCACTTTCCTTCTTTCGCGTAAATATTAGAAAGCAAAACATAATTACTAGGATTACGAGGCTGAATCTCAAGAAGTGATTCAGCTGCTTTTTGTGCTAATTCTACATTTTTATAAGTTCTACAAGCAGAAAGTAATGCACTCCATAAGCCTTCATCTTTCTCAACTGTCATGCTCTCGATCATACTATATGCTTGATCAAGTCTTCCGGCACGGCCTAATAGATCAACCATGCATGTATAATGCTTAACGTTTGGTTTTAGTAGGTATTGTTCTTGCATTTGTGAGAAAACCTGAAGGCCCTCTTCAACTAAACCTGAGTGACTACACGCATATAAAAGTGAAACAAAGGTAATGTTGTTTGGTTTGATTCCATATTTCGACAACATAGGCAACAATTCAAGTGCTTTTTGTCCTTGTCCATGATACCCATAAGCTGCGATCATTGTACTCCAAGTTATAACATTCTTTTCTCTCATCTGATCAAATATCTCACGCGCAGAATCAATACTTCCACATTTCGCATACATATCAATCATTGCAGTCCCTAAAATCACGTCAAGTGAACGATACTCTTTCCGTACAATATCATGCACAGCTTTAGCTTTATTCATAGCACCAAACTTAGAACAAGCGTTCGCAACCGTCACCATGCAAATCTTATCAGGAACAATACCACGTTCCCGCATCTGATCAAACAAAACCAACGACTCATTAGCATTCCCACACGCAGCATACGCACCAATCATAACAGTCCATGTCGTTAAATCCTTCGCATCCATCCCATCAAACATCATTCTAGCATCCTCAATCACCCCACATTTCGCGTACATATCCACAATCGCAGCACATATAAACGTATTCCCACACAACCCGTATTTCCACACAATGTCATGAATCACTCTCCCCATTTTAACATCCAATTTATCCCTACAAACCCGTATAACCGCGGGCAAAGTATACACATCAAGCCGCTTCCCCGACCTAACATACTCCCTAAAAATCTCAAAACTTTTCATATGATCACCAGCTTTACCAAACCCGCCAACCATAACACTCCATGAAACCGCGTTTCGGTCAGGCATTTCATCAAACACCTTATATGCATCACCCAAAGCTTTATAAAGCACATACATATAGATAACCTTGTTAAGTAATAGAATGTCATTGCGTAATCCATTAACAAGTAAATGGGTATGAAGGGTTTTTATCTGTTTTAAGTTTTTGCAGTTAATTAAGGCTGAAAGGTAAAATTTAGGGTCAAAAGAAGCTGTTTTTTGAATTTTGGTGTGTTGTTGTTCATCGTTTGATTGGTTATCATGTGGTATTGATAATGCAGAAGCAATGGATATGAAATATTGGGGTTTTAAAGTTGGGTTTGTAAGTAATCTACTACTGTTCTTCAGTTTTAACATGGAGAGATCTTTGTTTATAAATTTTTTGTTTATTGAAAAAACTAAAAACTAACGTCAAAAATTTAGATTACTGTGCAGATTTTTAAAATGAAAAATTCTTATATTTTTTTATACAATCCAAAAAAGAAATATAAACTATAATTTTGAGACGGAGATAGTAATGTTTATTTAACTTAATTTGCGTGTGCTAATAAAATATTAGAATATGTTTGATCACTTTCTATATCTTTTATATAAGTTGATAACTCTTTTTATTTTAATGACCACACAACCGCTTTAAATATGTTGGCGAAATATCGAGTGGTTTGATGTTTCATTCGTTTTTCAACTCATAAAACAACAGGTAGTAAAAAGGAGTGAAGTCCGATTGATAGTAATAAAAAAATGAGGGAATGAAGCTGAATGAATATGCATCAAGCCTAAGGGCATGTTTGTTTTGGACTTTTGGAGTGTGAAATGAGAGAAATGTAATTCATGTTCAAAGTCGTGTGAGGTTTGTAAGACTTGTTTCTCTTTTCGTCACCCTCACAGTTGTTAATAATCATCGCTGGAGGTGGTTCATCACTATCGTCAGAGCTGATTCATCGTCATTACCAAACCTCCTTCCTCGTACTCGTCATCAAAGTTTGCCGGCTCTATTAAACGTAGTTGTCATCGTACATTTGACCGTGAACATGTAATGCAATTCGTAGCAAACCACCATCACCTCTCTTTTTACAACGGAAAAACAGCAGAAGTTGCAAATAGTTTCAAATGAACTCAAATCTTACATTAGATAATGCACGAAATGATAGAAACAAAGCAAATAAAATACACCATGAACCCATCTCTACTACATTGGTCAAAATAGAATACTAAATCCCAAGCAGGGATTATCTCCTCGTGTTTCGATAATATACATGGCAAAGTGTACAAATTGGCCTCAAGCATTCTTAACGAAAATCACAGCACGGTTTAATTGATTTCCGAGAGAGGAGAGCGTGAAGTAGGAGACATCTTTGGTTCCTTTACTTCAGATAATTCAAATAAATGGTTTTCCCTAAATTCTTCCAATAATGTCTCCATTGGCATTGCTCGAAGAGACTCTATAGCCACCTTACTTGGAACATCAGTATCACATCTTACAGGAGTATTTCCAGTTGGCTCGTAATCCTGCACAAAATACATAAGATTATAAATATATTTCAGAATATCATTATGTCTGATTATGACCAATCAGATTCAAACTTACCATATACTTCTGCTGAAAGGTATCACGGGCCTTTTGCTCTATTGCACCGGATTGTGTGGAGTGGTCCTCTTGTAAAGTTCCTATAATCATGGCTTGAGCTTTTGTGGTATCTAATATACCACGAACAGACTCTTGCTCCTCTTGTGAAATACCTGTAAATATCAGCACACAAAATATTATTAGTGATGAATGTTTTTAGAATATTTATTAGAGCATATTATTATCTCTGCAAAAGTACACATAATTCTATAAGCTTACCCTCCATGTGCTTAATGATGTCTTCGCTATTCTTTGATACGTCCTGTTTAGCAGTTTCCCTTGCAGAACCAATCTCAGCAGCATGACGTTCATTGTTCTCAGAAGCACCTCTGCATAGTTCAAATAATATAAAAAGATTTGCAATTATTTTCATACAGCAACTCAAAAACTTGGATTACTCTTTTTATCTTTCTTAACTTGACTATTTTGGAAAGGGGAAATGGAATATGTGGCTGTATTATATACTCAACTTAGGTGTAGAACCATTCAAAACTACGTAAGTTTGATAAAAACATAATTATCTCACCAAAACAAGACACATCCTGTACAAATCAGGGCCGTACATAACTTGGACAATTTCTTTCTTTTCTTAAAGCCAGGTCTCATTTTTTAGTTTACTTGACAATTTGACGTCTTTGAACCGACTGGTAAATAACAATAATCTATACGTTCTTATTAAATAGACTGCCAAATTTGCGACTCTTTTTGCCTACTGGTTAGTGATCTAAGAGATTAAGGCCGCACTCCTGGATTTAAATCTTAGTCTCTTAGCATGTTTAGAAGATAATTTATTTCGACTAATAGCATTCTTTAATCATTAGTACTGCAGCTTGAGAACGTACGCTGTTGTTACTTGCATATGTAGTTCTGTACAGTTCCATTGGCATTTACTTTTTCTAATAAGTAAACATGAGATACATTCATGCTCAAGTACCCAAAAGTTCAAGCCTGAGCAGACGAGGATAGAAACTCGAGTTTCATGCTTTTTAATGTTAGAGATGAGTTTGGTATAGATTTTTTTATAATATGACATTATTTTAATAAGTTCTATACCCAACCTTAGCAATAAAACAGCCATAGATTCACTTTTCCCTTTCGGAAATTATAGAAAAGTGCATACCTGACAAGTTCATCCAGGTTTGAAACATGGTTTTTGCCCATTTCTATGACAGACTCGTGTGTCTTTTTCGAATGCTTCAATGCCATTTCAGTAGTCTCAACACTGGAGATAAAAGTTAGAAAAAAAAATGAAATTATAAGTTCTTGTTAACATCAGTGTTAGGATAATTTCAGAGAATTTCCCGCTAACCTTTTTTGCAGCAATAACTCAAATCGGCAGTGTTTAGCAGCAGAGAAATCTGCATTGTCCTTTGTATCATTTTCCGCTTGTAAAGAAAATTCTTGCCATTTTCTTTTGGCATCTATTGTAATTCCCTCTATTGAGGAAACATGTCCATCCAAAACTGTCTTACTTCCAGCCGCAGTTTCCTTGATACTAGCCAAACGTGCATCGACCATCTCTTTTTGGCGACTAATATGACTTGAGACTAAACTTGTTACATCAGCAATAAGTTTCTGTGCATCAGATCTTGATTGCTCCTAAAGTATTTCATCTTTCAAAGGTTAGAAATATTTGATGCTATTACACATTTTTATTTTAAAATTGTTTTAATTGTACCTCATATGCCTTTTGAAATTCATCTATACTCTTTGTCTGAATCTCGTCAGCTTGATTAGCATGATTTCCTAGATCTTTGGATTCTTCCATCAGCTTATCAAAAATACCATTGATGAACTCGGATATATTTGTTGTATGATGGATGGTGACATTAAATCTCTGAAATATATATATTTAAAAATCTTAAGTGACATTTACATTGAACAAGATTAGTAGAATTTCAAACATAAAAATATAAACCTTTCGAAGCTCTCTAGCGAAAACTGCAATCTCATCTTGCTGAGTTGATAAAGTGCCCTGCAGCTCATCAAATATAGATTGTCCTTCTGCAGCTTCTTCAGCCAAAAGCTAATATAACAGAGATAATTCACGTTATGTATAGTAATTAACATTTTGTTCGGTTTTTATATGTGTGAAGTCAATGATATGTACTTACTTCTTCAACAAAGCGGGCATTAGAAGAAGCCAAGCCTTTGAGATCGTCTAGACACCCATTAGCAGTTGCTTTGTGCAAACGTACAACATTTTCCATGTTCTCGATGTGGGAAATATACAAATTCTTTGATGAAGATACTTTGTTCTTTAAGTCAGTGATGGCCTGTACCATAAAATCATATAAACTATTATACGTTGTTAATGTAAGGTTGTAGACACACATTATATAAAATGTATCTGGTGACACGGATCAAGTGGTACCTTATCATTAATGTTTATGAAAGTTTGACAAAACTTCTCAATGCACTGAATTTGTTCATTTTGCTGAGATACAGACGCTGCCACCATGTTGCAAAGAGAACCAACATCCTGTGCAAGCTCTGACTCGAATTTATTTACAATTGATCTATTACCAGCACTCAGTTTATCCTCTCTTGCTGCATCAAAATGAGATGATAATAGTAAGATTAAAAGCATAAGCTTATAGAAGAAACACATATAAAATATATGTACATAAGAAAGACGCGTACCAATCTTCATAAACAACGATGCATTGTCCTGAAGAGATTTTTCCAAGTCAGACCGGAGAACACATGCTTGATGAGCCAAAGCGCTTTCTGTATATAATACCCAGTCATATGTAAAATTATTCAAGATAACAAAAATATTGACAAATTACAAACAACTATATATACCTGCTTTTTTCTGTTCAGAAATGACAAAATCTCGCTCCTTAAGAGCATACTGGCACTTCTTCAGTGCCCCCTCCGTATCAGCCAACACCTTATTGGTTTGGCTCAAGTTGTTCTACATACAAAAAGGATTTATAACATGGGGAAAGAGAAGCCGTATATAGAAACTATGATCTGTTATAACAAATTCCACAAATGCAATCAATCACAGATTTTGAATTACCTGTGTAGACTCAAGTTTGCTGCTCAAATCAGAGCACTCGTCGACCCGGGCATTAAACTGAGTTTGCAGATCCTCAAATTGCTGTGAACGATGTAAAAGAGTAAGATAAAAGATGCAGCGGCAAGCAAACTACATTATTCAAACAAGCTCGCTTTTGATAATAACATACACTAGTATATCACCTTTTGCTGGTTTTCTATCTTGATTCCCATTTGTTCAATCTGATCTGCCATAGACTAAACGAAAAAACATCATATAAATAGGTGCATTTAATATAGAATGATGTAAACAGACAAAGACTACACTTCTCTAATAATACTATGATTTAATGATATCCCCTAGTGAAGATATGAAATCCAGGATTTTCAGTACCTTTTTTTCCATTTCTTCTTGGTAATATCGCTCCTTTGGTAGATAAACACCACTTTTCTCACGCGAAGCATACACCTCTGTAAGATAATACTTGAAAAAACAATTAAAATCTAAACTATGCAAATTAAACTCCTATTATATAAAGCATTACAAGACATCTCAATAATTTTACCTGCTTTGAGTCTTTCAATTTCGCCATAAAGATCCTTTATCAGAGTTGTTTTCATCATCTTTTGATTTACCTACAGATAGGAAAAAAGTATAGATATAACATTAGAAGAAAGTAGACAGTTAAACTATAAAACCTTAAACGTTGGAATAATTACATTCTCGGAAGATGAAATGATCAATAGGAGAGACGTGCAAAGAATAAAAATATATCAGCGAGTGTGTAGACAAGAGCAATACCTCTGGTTTGTTCTTTATATTCTTTGCCCTATGAGCATAATCTAATGTGCTCAATGTCTCTTCAAGACAATGAACGGCAGGTGATACAGTGGCAATGATACATGTTTTCGTCCTTCCACCCAACGAGTCACGAAGTAGACGAGTTAGCTTGCTATCCCTGGAATTAAATTTTATGAACAGTTAATTGGCATCGAAAAGGACCATAAATAAGTGATGAAAAATCTAGATGATGTAAGAAATAATTCAAACCTGTAAGGAATGTGTCCCAGATGCTCCACAAGAGCATTTATTACTCGTCCCAAAGTAAGTAAGCTTTTGTTAATTTCTCCTGCTTCTCTTGCACGACCCTAAGAAATGCACTTTTCTCAGTCGACTGAGACACACAAATAATAAAGTCCATAGATATGTAATCCGTATATAAAGTATTACCTCCCTAGCACCTGAACGTGAAATGTTTTCTGAACCAGCTAGATCAACAAGATTCAGCTTCCCGCATTTTATAAGCTCTTCACCTTCAGGGGTTGCCTCTTTAATGTGTATTGTGATAGAAAATAGTGAATGTGATCGACTGAAAAATAAGAGTAAGCTTTTCAAACAAGCCTTATGCGCTATCAGTAAATGTCAATAAACTGCAGAAGAATAATAACCTTGATTGTTTATTTAGTAGAGTCTCGGCAGTTCTACGTTTTGCAGACCCCCTCTCAAGTAATGTAAATATCTCACTCGCACTAGTTACAATCTCCTCCTCTAAACCTCTCACAAGAACTCCACCTTTACCGTCTTCCATTAATGGCAGGATCTTTTTCGGTTTTTCCTCTAGACTAATTTTTGTAATCTCTTCCGGAGCAAGTAAGTCAGTAATTTCCTCATTATACAGCTCTAAAAATGTTACTTTAACACTATACTCAGCATTTTGACCCTCCAACATGTCAAATATTTGCTTCACTGATCTTGGTATAACACCTGCTTCTGATGGCAGCTCTCCGTCTGGCCCACTCTGAAAATAAATTGGGGAAAGAATGTTAACAGATGATTAACCTATACTTATAAGGATAAGATAATTACACGTATCATACCTTGGCCCTCTTGCATTCACCTTCCATTGTGTAAGTTTTCCCTGTCCCGGTTTGTCCGTAAGCAAAAATGGTGCAATTGAAACCTTCTAAGACTTCATTTACAATCGGAATAACAGCTTGTTCATACAAATCCTTTTGCTGGGCAGTGGGACCAAAAACCTGCATAAATTTAGAAAAATCATTAACCATAATTGCTCAGCTAATAACCATAAGCAAGTAAGCAGCACCGGCATTTCAAATGCAGTTACTATAGTTGGTTTTGTTCGTCAACATCTAATAGGTAAAACAATATCATTCTGGCCCGATTTTCTCATTAAGATATAATCCCAAACAACAAAATATTGGTCATCTGATATCGGTACACAAGATCGCACTATTAGATATTCTTATTGTACATTTCTAGTCTCTAGTCGGACAATATTATACTCTAAAGAAAATGAAGTAAACACACGACTCGCGTAGACAACAAAGTCTAATCCATTTCTAGATTACACATAAACTTACAATCAAATACTCTGCCTGTCCATCCCCTAAAACCTTAGTCAGTAAAACCCCAAATTAGGACATACACATATTAACCGTATCATCCTGACCTTGTCAAAAGTAAAAACCCGATCGATTTGCTTGCCAGCAATAGCCTGCGAAACAGCAACTTCTCTCTGAAACTCATTACACGTCACCACTTGCGGTGCATTGTTCTTCAGCTCATCGTTACTAAACGGCCTACACAAAACATAATCCCAAACATTAAACACATCTTATATCTTATAATAATAAATAAATAAATAAATAAACCCTAACGGATCTAATTAATTAATTAAATAGTACCTGCAACGCAACAGCACTTGTACGTTTACGCCTTTTTCGTGCCGACCGGACATATTTATTATTGACACACAGGTAAGGTGTGTTTTTGTTAATTAGGTTTTGTGTTTTATTTGGGGTTTCGAATGTTGGTTGTTTTTTGAAATGCGAGATGAAGCGGGATGAAGTGGGTGTTTTTGAATTTTTTGAAGGGGCGCTCTTTGTTTTTCATCGGACCGTTGGTTTGTGATGAAGGAGTTTGATCTGACGGTGGGTGTGATGTTACTAGTTTTTGACTACTTTAGGCTGGCCCATTGGATTAAAACTAGCCAACTGGAGTATGTATTTTCAAGACTCGAAGAATTATGTCCTTATGACGTAAACATAAATTTTTAATTACACGGTTTGTTCTTATGGTTTATCTTTACCGACGTCGTTCATCCCTTGACCAAAAAAGTTGCACCGTTTGATTTTAACATTGAAACTTTTTCTACAATTTATTCCTCGCTTTAACTGGGCCTAAAAACAGTTGTTAACTCATTTTGACACAAGGGTATTCATGTCCTTTCCCTATATACTTTATTCCAATGAACCCCTGACCTCTCTCTCATTTCCCCATTCATTTCAACTTCTTTCTCCCCAATAAATCATGGTTGTTGAACAATATCCTTTTGGGAATGTTAAAGTTTTGATATTGGTATAAACTTAACATGGTTGTTAAACCTATTATTCAGCCTTTTCTGGGTTTATGTTTGGATTCTCATTTAATCTAGTTTCTGTTTATTTGAATCTGGCTGTTGAAGATAAGGATAAGATAGTTAGTAAAATCTCATATCCAGAAAATGGAAAAAGACAAATGTACAGTCATTCAATTAAGCTTTATTACTATTACAGAAGTACCTTGCAATGCACATATATATACGGGTGAAGTTATTAAGACCCCTTCTAAAAAGCCATATATACCCCTCTATTTTTTCTTTTTCTTTTTTAATTTTTTTAATTTTGTTTACGTTAAAAAATTGAGAAATTGAAAATACAAAATAAAAATTATAAAGCTTAACATGTCAAAAGTATTAAACTAGCAAAAATACGGAATATAAATTGATTAAAAAACTGCGTTGGACAGTAAACAGGGGGACAAGTGCAAGTGGATGGTACAATTTGGTACCTTTCTGATGGGCCACGAGAGGTACCAATAGTAGCACCCTATATATACAGTTGAAATGTAGTATTTTATCACCAGCTTTAATTGCGGACATTATCAAGCATTGTACAATCTAAAATGGTGAAAAAAAAAACAAATCTTAGGGGTCGTTTGGTTGGAGATATTGGAATATATTGGGGGATATTTAAAATATTTACATTTTAATTTCTCTAAAATATTGTGTTTGGTATGACTAATGAAAGAATTTTAAATTTCTCAAATTCCTAAAATGGAGGATATTAGAATTATTACAAGAAGTGAGAAATTTTAATTTACTTCAAAATTATCCTTTATAAACTTTTTTCTAGTCGTTTTTATTCGAGTTTTTATATTTATATAAAAGACTATAAAATTTAAAAAATTTGTATAAAATTTATTTTTTCGGTTTTTACTTTTTTAAATAGCAAAAAAAAAATTTATAAAAAAAAATTATATAAATTGTTTATAAAATTTAAAGAATTTTTTTTATAAAATTTAAAGAAATTTATATAAATTCTATAAAAATTTATTGAAATTTTTTATAAAATTCATATAATTTCTATAAAAAATTTATTGAAATTTTTATTAAATTTATAAAAAAAGTTTAAAAATTTATAAAAAGCATTGAAAAAAGTTATACAATATCTATAAAATTTATAACTTTTTTTTATAAATAGTTAAAACTCGATTTTTACTCTTTTCAATTAAAAAATTATAATAAATATTTATTCGTTAATTGGTTCAACACAAACTAAGATTTCAAAATATTATAAATTGTTGTCAACCAAACATGTTTAGGCATTTAAAATTCTAGAACTTTTAATTCTTAGGAATTTTATTTTTTTACTAGAATTTATAATTTTAGAATTTCAATATCTTAAACCAAACGACACCATAATAAATTTGATAATGATTTATCTAAAATCCATTTTCCTTGTACTTTATTTATTTGATCTTCCAAACTGAGAAGTAAATTAAATATCACAAGTAAAATGAGTTGGAGTTTAATCTTACTACTTTATAAAAGATTTAAGACTTATTCTATATTTAGAAGTATTAAAAATTTAAACCTCTAACATTTCTATAATAAAAAATCAATAAGACATTGTTAAAAAAGTCAATACTTTATACATATTAAATATATTAGCATGTACTAACAACTCCAACATTGATAAGCCATTTAAAATATTAAATCTCATTTCAAAACGAAGTAACAGCTACGTCATTTAAAAATTTAATTATCTTTAGTGGGCTGTTACAAATGTAGCATTTATTATTTAGAAAGATGTAATGGCCCTCCCCAAAAATTATAGTATAAAACTGAACAAAAGTCACACACAACAATAAAACACTCTCCGGTTTTCATTTTTCATTCTTTCTTGTTTATATCCTATTTAAATTTTCACTAACAAACAACTCACTCACTCGCAAAACAGGTCATGCCACAGTCACTCGAACCACCATTGACACCACCGAATATTGGTTTAACAAATGGTTTTTCGAACTTGGATTATACAAAAAGTATATAATCGAAAAATGTTGCTCGCTAAAAATTTAATTAGGGGGTACCCGTCGCTGCATTGCGCGGGTACCGGCTAGTCTATACAAATGTGTGGTGTCATGGGAATTTTAATTATTTGATTCATATCTAGGAGGAAATTGAATGGAACCCAAATTACCTAAAGATTTAGGAAAAATAATCCAAATGACATATTCACGCGAGAATTACCATGCTATGAGCAATAAGAACATTTGCACATCCTTTCACAAAGGGATCGGGCTTATTTCACCGAGACCCTAAACACACACACAATCTCATTTCTCAAAATTGTTAAATGATTGAAGTGAAACGAATGAGTCCCTTACTAGCGTAGTATGGATAAATAAAAATAAAATATAAGACGAGATGTGACACTTATATAAGATAGATTTTAGATGGTGAAGATAAAGAAGATAAAAAATTGTAGAAGATGATGCTAAAGATAAAATGACCAAAATACCCTCTAAGTGTGAGCTGTTAACATTCGTATGCGGGGCCAGTTAAAGCGAGGGACATACGGCGAAAAAAGTTTCAAAGTTAAGGTCGAACGGTGCAACTTTTTTAGTCAAGGGACGAACGACGTCGGTCAACGCAAACCATAAGAACGAACCGTGTAATTTACTCATTTTTTAAAAAAAATATTAATACATGGACCTAATAAAATACTTAAAAATAGACTTAAGGTATGTTTGGCATTCTTAGGAGCTGGAGCAGATCTCTAGAGCGGGTTGCTAGAGCTGGATACTGGAGCATGTAGCTTGAACTTATTTTTACATGCTACTTTAACTAGCATGCCATTTAGGCGCTTATTTTTTTAAAAAGCTCCTTCAAACTATGTCAACCAAACGAGACTTATTTTTAATATTAGCTTATTTTTTTAAAAAGCAATAAGCTCATGCTAAGATAAGCTATGATAAGCTCACGCGTCAAATATAGCCTTAAGCTTACGTGTTGTCTTGTGACTGGTGAAATACAGGGGGCTTAACATTTTATATTTTCTTTTTTCTCGTCTCAACTTTTGATTCAGTCAGTTGTATCAATCATGTGATTAACCTCTTTCTAAGCATACGAATTAGGTCTATAAAAAACATAAAAAAATTGACTCGTAAAGTTTCTCAACAAACATATATCGTACATGTTTAGATTAAATTAAACGTTTGATGACCCATTTATGTTTGTTAGAAACAAGGTGATATGGATATATAATATTTATGTATACGCTTTTTTAAAAGACGAATTTATTGATAACACAGATTCTTACATCAGATAAATGAAGAGTGGAAGAGACTCTTACAACAATAAAATTCTAACTATACATACAATTTAGTTTTAGAGGGTTGAGAGTGGTTGGGCCTTAACCTCTCGTGCTAAAGAAAAAGGTAGTGCCACGTAGGAAAAACGGGTTTTGGTATCAGAACTCTTTTTGACACCATATTTTTGAGAGAATGGTTGACACGAGAAAAATTGTTGCCAAAGTGATATAATAGGCCCACATATACCTACTTTTATTACCAAAAAACAAAAAAATACAAAAATAGGGAAAACATTACCATCTCGTCTAGAGGGGATGGCCCGAGAAAGCTTGGTGCGAGCCACGGAGCGGTACGACAACCACTGTCTGACACCAACGGCTTACCAGCCAAGTGGTCAGTCAACACTCCCTTACTTTTAAGAGGCATATCTACATATCTCAAACACTCAAACAAAGCATCATCCATTTCTCTATTGGTTGTGCATAATGCACATATCAATACATTTCCAACATTTTGAACTTCACCCTCCATTTAAATTCACCTTTTCTTTACATATATGCTATATTTAATTTCAAACTAGCCAATTTCAATCTAATAACTTCTATGATTCCATTAATCACAACCTTAACCTCTATTTTTTCCTTCTTAAAGATCATTTTGTGTCGTTCTTCTCATATGCAATATAGAAGTGCTCCAAACACAAGCCTTCCAATAATACTCCATACATTATTATTATTAGAAAGTCTTATCAGTTCTGTTAATACAACCGGTGTCTAAAAATATTACTTGTAATATCTAGTCTTTCTTAGTTTTGATCACGACAAAGTGTAAAAACATTTATCGTCAAAGATAACCGTAAGACAAATTCTTTAACGAACACTATCATTTAGGTAATAATCATCTAAGTCTTACACAAACATATCTTATACATGTTTAGTGATCATTAAAAGTGATTAACCTTAAAACTCACATTTATTCAAATGTGACAAAATATTTTAATAAACTTTTTTAAAAAAAATGTTTTTTTCAAATAGAAAATAGAAATTTGAATTTAGAATATTCCAAATGGTCAAAGGGTATTCCTTTTGAGGTAAAACTTCACCTAATGGAATTGCTCCATTAAAGGACAAAAATGAGCGAACTCTAGTAGGCATGGTGCCTTATAGGTGCTTGCGGTTTGTTATTGATAATGAACCGCGGGACCATCTAAGGAACCGCGGGTAGGCTAGTCATTGGACTTTTCTCCTATAAACAGTGTATCATTTCTCAATTTTCCAAAAAACCTTTTTGGACAACTTTCTGCTTCTAAATCTCTTTTCTATATTCCAATCATTAGTAAATGATCACTTAATTTGTTATGTTTACTTATAATTATCTCCTTGATCCCCTTCTTCATATGTTCAAAGAGACGATCACTAACACACTTGTGATGTGTGTTTGAAATACGTTTTTACATATTTAGGAAGGATCGGTCACTCTAACAATATAGACGTTAGATGGGCTCGTAGTCTAATAGGCTTAACAATATAACCCACAAAGCCCACATGTAGGGTGGGCTATATAAACCCCCTCCTAGCATGTTAGGAGGGGTTGGTTCACACATTCATTCAATGTTACACTTTTTCACATATTCTCTCCAACCTCTCTCTACTTTCTCTCGCTAGTTTTTCATCTCTTTCTCTCTCTTTCTATTATTCTTCTATATCTAGTATAAGCAAGGATTACCAAGTTTCTCAAATGGTATCAAGATCTGTGGGATGATCGCTTTGTTTGTGTGTTTATGTTCTTATTGATTTTGTGATTTTTTAATCCAAAGCCCCACGTCACAAAAAAATATGTTTTTTTATGGTTTAAACTTGTTACAAATCATCTACTATCTTTTAGTATTGATT
This sequence comes from Glebionis coronaria, assembly GCA_025667525.1. Lineage (NCBI taxonomy): Eukaryota > Viridiplantae > Streptophyta > Magnoliopsida > Asterales > Asteraceae > Glebionis > Glebionis coronaria. The sequence continues at coordinate 489,733,337 of CM046876.1, read as the reverse complement.
TGGGTTTTTTATTGTGGCTAAAAACACAAAAATTTTAGGTGTGTGGCTTGATTTTTGGTGAAAATCTATATTAAAAAGTACAAATATTGATTTAAATTTTTTCGTCAAAAATTTGAAAAAGTTTGTATTTTTATGGTTCTTTGGTTGGTATAATACGTGGAAGTACAAGATGATTTGTGAGAATCACTTAAAAAGTTTATCTTTTTGAAGTTGAAAAAATAGGCAAAATTTCGGCATATAAACCCTAATATGCCGAGAATATCATTTTGAATATGCCGAAATTGTTGTTAAAAAATATGTTGGTGCCAAGAATAACACATTTTTTTCCACTGCCGAGAATGTTTAATTTTGCCACTGCCGAGATTATTTCCACTGCTAGTGCCAATATTATTTCCACTGCCAAGATTATTTTCATTTTAACACTGCCGAGATTATTTGCCATTGCTAGTGTATTTTGCAACTGCTAGTGTTTTTTGTGCCGAAATTATACAACTTTTTTATGCCGAAATTATACATTTTTTGGTGTCGAAATACAATTTTTGTGGTGCCGAAATTATTCAAGTTTTTGGTGTCGGAATTGTACCAATTTTTAAGTGCCGGAATTGGACAAAAACATTGGTGTCGGATTTGTGCCAAATCTTTAAGTATTTAAGAACCAAGATTCTTTTCATCACCAAAGTTAATCACTAATCAAGGACTCAAGAATTTTTACGATTTATTGGTGGTTTGTAAAATCCTGCGAAATTTCTCGGTTTCTCCACGATTTGTAAAATCACGTATTGTTCTTTCGACAACAAGCACGCTTACTTTCTTTCATTGCTTGGTCGATAAGTAATCATTGAATTCATTTTTCACAATCAAACTTCAATGGAACCATTGAATTCGAAGTCTCGAGATGGAGAACTACATAAAATGCAAGACGAAGCAAGAAAAAGCTGCAATATCTCATTTGGAAAAACTGAATGTCATCTCTTCGATCTTCCAAAGCTCAAGGACGGACCAACCTTTGTGGCAATATTTGGTCAAGATTCTCATATATTCATCGATGTAATGATAAAAAACTTGAATATATCAGAAACTTAGAATTAAGATCTAAGTATTCCAAACAATTAAGTATTATTACAAACCAAAGTGCATAAAATAAAAAGGAAAGTCTAAACCAACAACTAGTTCAACATTAGAACTAAGACTACCAACCAAGTCTTACATGAAGATTTACTTCTTTTTCTTGCCAAAATTCCTTAGCATCTTTCGCATGGCTTTGAATGCTCCCCTCGTTTCAACACGATGCTTGTGCAATTCCTCTCGGATTTCAAGGTTAGGATGGTAAGCACGCTCAAGATTAAAATAATGAGAAAGCTCACTAGAGGTGGAGGAAGAGGAAGAGGTATGTGGGTTAAACCATCCATGTGAGTGCACAGATATGGTGAGGAGCCACTTGGGAAACCTACGCTGGCACTAGTTCCACCTCCATAATTTTCATTAGATGAAGAGGAATCTTGCCCAACATCGTAGGATGATTCCTAATGATCGCTTCTACGCCTACCATGATCACTCCTAGTCTTTCGTGGACGGTTCCCTTGAATGGGATGCATCACACGATTGACATGAAAATAAGTGAAGAGACGGATGTGAGGGAATTTACTATCAACCCTTTTGAAAAGGCGAGTGAGGAGCATGGCATAAGGAAGGTATGTTATTGGATTATGGAGGACATAATGAATCCTTCGAGCGATAAAGTATGCAAGATTGAACGCAATGGAATGAAATATACAACACATCAAATGTGCCATACAAGCGGGAACATGATTCCGGTTTCCACCATGACAAAATGCATTCTCTTTAATAATGTCAGCCCACGAGACCATACAAGGATTAAGGTCGCTTCGAGTACCTCATAGGGAGACAACACACATTTCTCTGAATGAATACTACGTACAACGGGTCCATTACGGGGTTGAGAGATGGTGCCAAGAATGAAGTCTAGTTCTTCAACTGAAGTATTATATGCAGCATCATCGGTGCACGTAAGCAAAGAGTCAGGCCTCCATGCATCGGTGAACCGACATTGCCCAACATATGTCACCTGAAGTATTTGACCAAACTCAGAAAGGGAGTAACTAACAGGTTGACCTCGAATGGCAAAGTTAACAAACATTCCATTTGCATTAGTGAAAATAGAATATGTGCTAGAGAACTTTAGAAGGAATTAAGGGTAGATGACCTCATTTATGTTGAGTAGGCAATCGAGACCATTATTCCCAAACATCGTTTGAGTATAATCAATCCCTTTAATGTCCTCATAAACAAATCGGCCCTCATGAAAACAACGAGTTTGAAGAGAACGAAGAGTGTTTGCAAGGTGAGAGGATTCACAAAACTCGGAAAGGTTAGGCATATAACGCTTAGTCTTTTGGTGGTCATTTTGATAATCCAAAGGCATTGTTAAGTACCTATAGTAAACAAAGTACTTCCACAATTACCCTATGTTACATGTGAATTAGTAAAAATTAAAACCATAAGAATGTGTTTAGTCAATTACTTTACTAACCAAAGGATTATTCCTTGTCATTCCTATGTTCATAATGTAACAATTTCATCACTGACAAATGCATAAGAATTATGCACATCAACCATGAATTTGAACATTAGTTTTCCAAATCTTTTTTTAGGTAAGTATTAACAATGCAATTACCAATTCATTCAAGGGTTCATATCAATTTCAAAAATAAACCATATTACTTTGATTAAATTTCAGATTTGTTCTATAAGTGGGTTTTATGAAATCTCAAGGAATATGAACCTAAAGGAATCATAACACTAAAACTATGGATACCCACATTCCTAATTTGGTTCTAATTCAATTTAATTTTGAAAACCCCCAATTATAAAATTAAGAACTCTAGAATAAATTAGTTAAATTTGAATAGAAATACTTACAATTAATTGATGATAGATGAAGGTTAGATAAAACCCTTGTCTTAAAACCAATTAATTTGAGTGATTTTAGAGGTTTAGAAAAGTGTTAATGGTGGTTTTGAAGGTTATCCTGTCACACCAACAGTGGAGGAAGAAAAAGGGTATTTGAAAAAGTGTAAAAAAATAAAATTAGCAATATTTTATTATCGACAACGAACCGTAGAGAGCACTGATAACACCCAAATTATACATATTCAAACCGTTGTTATCGCATTTTATATGTTAAATAAAGACTTTCGATACTTAAACATTGCGTTTTACATGCAGGTTGAAAGATTGAAGGTCCAAAGTGAAAGAAAGTAAAATAAAGTCCTTAGATGCAATAAAAGAAGAATAAAGACAAAAGAACATTCTGGACGTACGAAAGTGTGGGGTACTTGTTCATAAGTGTGGCGCACAACTGCCACCTCCAATGTGCGGCACACATTTTGGAAAGTGCGACGCACATCGACCTCTAGCCAACACTATAGATTGAGTGCCTCACCTCTCATTTTATTCATTCCACTCTCACTCAATACTATCTACTCCGAGTATTTTAGCTACTTTAGCATCTTTTTAGTATATTTCCACTTTTGGGAAATACTTGTAATAAGAGTATCTTACACTTTGGTTTGTGGAAAGTCGATCCAATCGTGACACTTGTGTACTCGCCGTTCCATCTAATCTAAGTATGATTTCCTTTTACTCTTTTTCATTTATGCTTTATACTTAATTGCTATGTTAGGCTAAAATATTTTTGACTACATATGTTTGTAAATATAACTAGTGATGATGCTATGATATGATCTTTTATAAACCGATTTCAAGCTAATGTCGTAGAACCACGTTACCACTTAGTTCTATCACGTTGTTTTAATAAACTAGATTTGTTACGATAGCTTGATGTCAGAGAGGGTCAAGTTGTTATAACAAGTTTTTAAAGAACTTGTCTATGGTTTTTGAATCTTTGGTTGGAGAGATCCGCTTAGATACTTGATAAAACATTGAGTTTTTGGAAAATTGTTTAAGCTTAGTCGCTTATAAGACATAAATATTGAATCAACCCAAGTAAATTGCGAAACGCCATTTTGACAAAAAAGGTTTATTACTCTTTACCTACCTTATCATATCTCTATCATTATTATCATCATCACGAAATTATATGGGCTATCTCATTTGTAGTCATATTTGTCATTATATTTCAGTTTCAACTACATTTATCTTCTATTGTTATTTTGGTTATCAAAATGAAACTAAGTCCTTGCGAACGATCCTAGCTTACCTCTACAAAACTATATTACAAACGAAAGGGTATACTTTCCCGTGTTTGTGTTCTATTCCCTTGTTCTGATAAAACTTGTTATATAAATTTAAGACTTGTGAACACGCATCAAGTTTTTGACGCCGCTGTCGAGGACTTACAATCCTGTTTTATAACCAATTCTTTCATAATCCTCGAAGATGAAACCATTTTTTCACCACAAAACAACTCAAAATTTTCTGTCAGTACAAAAAGTACGCCGTACAAATAGTTATGTGCGTCGCACTTCCTGTCGCGTTCCAAAGTACGCCGCATTTTTAGCTAAGTGTGCCGCACAATCCCTACTGTTAACCCAAATCATTGTTTGATGCACACCTGTTCATCCGGAACCACCCCCATATCACCATTACCTGAACCTGAACGTACCCTTAACCGAAGGTTACGTCGACTTCACCGTCGTGTACCTTTCGATAGGAGACACGTGCAACCTCAACAACCTCGAGTGATTTATCAACCATTCGATAACCTATCTCAAGCCCTATTTTTCACTAGACTCATCCAACGTTACCATCCGATGTCGGACACCGATGATGAACCAATGTGGTCAGTCGAAAGAGTTGTTTCACCAACTCCTGGCTCCACAATCGTATAACCTGAAGTCGCAAACGAGTTTTCCATCAAAGGAAATCACTTGAGTCTTGTCATATTGCAGAGTTTATGTTTAATTGTTTGTTTATGTTGTGCACTATATAAGATTGTCGTATGTTTATAACGTCGTCATAACACGCTCTTTGATTATATGTCATCTTTTAGTTTATTCTCTATTGTGACACCATTGTTTTATGACGATGTCCATAAAGTTTCACCTCGTGTTCCGCCGAGGTGGGGTGTTACAGAATGGTACCGGAGACAGGTTATAGAGAACTAGGTGTTCGGCCTAGACTATAACCTAGGAAACCTCATATAGATGCATATAGGGACAATGTGCTTATGTGTACGTAAATACTTATATTTTTTTATGTGCTTGAACGCTTTAAAAAATCGCTTATTTGTTCTTTATTTTCTATGATATGTATATAAACTATATATATTGGTTTTGTATATTTTTTGGTACCTAACATAAAGTACGCGTTGTTATCATTAGTGATTTCATGTGAATGATTTATATTTCAAATTTGGATCTCTCGTTTTCTTTTCTATCATTTTGAGATATATTCTCTAGCATAATCGATATATTTTAGTAGATCTATAGTTGTGTATATGATGTTTGGTTGTGGTTGTTGGATGATTTATATGTTATGTGATGCATGATGCGTTGATATCAAGAAATGTTGTCATAGGAGGAAGTACATACGTGAGAGGGGACATATATAATTATGGTGGCCAACGTATTTATATATGTGCCACAACACAAGTGGACTTGCAAGTATGATTACCTGGATTGGTTTTGATAGCATGGTTGATTGATTTTGATGGTACGTGTACGTATATGTATGTTGGATTACGTGGGGAGGTGTTGTGGATTGTTGTGTAGATACTAAGTTTCTCCCTTATCTAGATATCCTGGTGGATATTATGAATACCTATCGTGGTTGTCATGGGGATTTTTAAGTTGGTTCGTTAATCCATTGTTCGCTGAGATACTCAACTCTCTTGCTAGAGTTCCTTGTTTATATAATGTGTTGGGTCAAAAAGTTGATGTGGCAGAAACTCAAAATGAAGAAACATCAAGACGTTTGTTCAGACACGCTGACACATGAAAGCTAGACGTTGACACGTGTATTCTAGACGCTGACAAACATCAAGACGCTGATGGAATCTATTTAGGGGATATATTTGATATATTGTGGGACGATATATTTAGAATATAGTTTATCTAAATAGAATATTTTATGTTTATTCATTCTTATCTCTTGTAAACCCTATTCCTTACACTATAAAAGGAACCAAGGGTCATAGGTTTATTTATCAGTTTCATATACAATGTAAACCTAAAGTGTGTGTCGACTAGGCATGGGATTAAATGTATACACGCCTAGTGGTTGTTTATTATTAATATAATGAGCAATCGTTGGGAGTAACTCATCTTGTGTTCTTGTGCCTAAACACCTTGTTAACGTTTTTCATTCTATTCTGCCTTGATTCAAACAAGTGAATGAGAATCGTTCCTAGTAGCTAAAAGATCGAGGAAAATTAGGTTTCCACAGTTGGTATCAGAGCCTCGTGGCTCTCGATGCTAGGATCAAAAAGGTGTTCGTGTTAGTAAGAAGGAAGAAAAATCCGTATAGGGTTTTTCTGGGCAGTTTTGTGTGCGCAACAACAGTAAAAAGAGCATAACTTTTTATTTAACCGTTGGATCGACACAAAATTTTGTGTGTGTGTGTGTTCTACACACATATATCTAGATGTGCACCAGAGGGATTGTTTAGATCAATCTTCAAGGAAAAGTTATAGCCTGTCGAAGTTCACAGCAGAATGAATGTTCGTTTTTAGGGGTTTGTCTAAAAACCCTAGATTCATTGTTTGTTGCTGCTGGTAATGATGGATCATACTAGCTTTGGTGAGTGGATTCATGAATCCATAATGAACCCTAGTATGATTAAGTTCTTGTTTCATGGTTGCTATGAAGATTATTATTTTAGGGTTTTCATAAACCCTAGATCCATGATACAAAGGTGTAGCAGTAGATGGATGAGATGGGCAACAAAATATTAGGGTTTCTTAAACCCTAGATCTACGATTTTTGTAGCAGCAGTTGTGGCTCAAAGAACATGGTTGTTCATTATTCTATGATGAACACAGCAGGTGTATGGATTTTGGTTTTTAGTAGTAGATCGTTGCAAGCATACGGTAATGGTAATGGTTGTTATATGGTCCCAGGTCTGATCTATATGTTCATAACGAGAGATTGAACGAAAAGGTAATTTTGTGTTCACTGTTTACATTGTTCATGTATGATACTGAACTTTCTTTGATTATTAAACATTACTGCCAAAAGAAAGCAAGCACTATGTCCTCTGTTCAAAAAGCTGCTAAACCTTTTGCTATAGTTGTTGGTCTGGTCCACGTGTTACACGTCTCAGCATGTGGGTAAGGTTTTTGGCTATTTAAAAGTTTTCTTTTGTAAGTAATATGGATCACATGGTTACTGTAAAGACAAAGCTTTTAATAAAGCTTATGTTGACTTGAGATTCGGATAAAAGTACTACTGCTCAAAAGGTTAATGCTTCACGTGATCTGGTTGACCAGAATTAAATTTGTGAGGGATCACGTGTATATCTCAAAAGAAAAGTATACAAGGTTACCATACTTTTCTATATGATTAGTACTTATGTTCCACATGAAGCCAAAATAAGGAGAAAAGTATGGGACATGATGGCGTAATGAGTTATTTCTACATTTAATACGTGAATGATTTGTGTTTATATTCACTAAAGTCAGCAGGTGGCCCCATTGTTGATATTTTTCTCTTAGCCAATGTCAACGTATATATAAGACGCTGACAAGATATAGTTTATCCGCTGACAACAAAGGATCACGGATAAAAGAGAGTTTGTTGTTATTTGAAAATTAGTTAGGTTTTGGCACATAAAACGAGGAGATTATACATACAGGTACATGGGATCTCTGTTATTATCTAGAATATGAATTTGATATTTATGGCTCGGATATTTTTAGAAGAAGTATATGATTAAGGGGAAGAATTCTTATGATAAGTTTGATGTTCGAAGAAGATTTTCGCGGGTTTGTGTTTTATCTTTAAATCGTGGATAACAAACATTGGTTTGAAGATCATCTTTAGTTGTGACAACGGACTTGATAAAAGGTAGCAAAGGTATGAGATTTTTCTTAATATGCTCTATGCTCATATTTGTTATATTATGTGCCTCACTTTGTCAGCGTGAGGATTATTTTTATCAAGAGACTACTCATTATAGCCATAAGTTTTAAAGTCTACTCATTATAGCCGTGAGTTTTGGAGTCGCATGTTTACTATAAGATATGGAAACACAGGCTTGGGTTATTCTACTTCTACATAAAAAATATTGTATTTATTTTTCTTCGAAGATCATTACATAGAGCCTACATTTGGAGAATCTTCAACTGCATACATTGTTTCCTTCCCTATTTGATGTGACAAAAAGGGGAAGATATACATGCTTGACTTGAGGGGAAGCAATTTGAAGATGATGTACCACTTACAAGAGATATACAAAGAGTTTTGCCGACATCAACTAGGGGAAGATTGTTGGGTCTAAAAGTTGATGTGGCAGAAACTCAAAATGAAGAAACATCAAGACGTTTGTTCAGACACGCTGACACGTGAAAGCTAAACGCTGACACGTGTATTCTAGACGCTGACAAACATCAAGACGCTGGTGGAATCTATTTAGGGGATATATTTGATATATTGTGGGACGATATATTCAGAATATAGTTTATCTAAATAGAGTATTTTATGTTTATTCGTTCTTATCTCTTGTAAACCGTATTCCTTACACTATAAAAGGAACCAAGGGTCATAGGTTTATTTATCAGTTTCATATACAATGTAAACCTAAAGTGTGTGTTGACTAGGCGTGGGATTAAATGTATTCACGCTTAGTGGTTGTTTATTATTAATTTAACGAGCAATCGTTGGGAGTAACTCATCTTGTGTTCTTGTGCCTAAACACCTTGTTAACCTTTTTCATTCTATTCCGCCTTGATTCAAACAAGTGAATGAGAATCGTTCCTAGTAGCTAAAAGATCGAGGAAACTTAGGTTATTACATAATGATAATTTGAAGTCCTATGTTACCCATCATGTGTTTCGATTTGGCTTATTTTGAGCGGTGTGTTGCTACTTTTTGGTTTCGGTTCTTTGAGCGATAGTATGGATGAGTCTTCATAACTTATCAATTCATAACGTTTTGTCGAGTCTTTATATCACGTGTTTGTTTTCAGATGGTATTTTGGTATTAGAATCATTAAGGTATTTTGAAGTTCTTTTGAGATAATGATGTATTTGTTTGAGTCTAACGACTCTTCTAAATGATAATTTATGAAAAAACTACTTTGTAATAAGAATAGAGATAAAATGATTTTTTAGGTACTCGATAAAATGAGGGTTAAGTAACATAAATTTTGTCTTAAAATAAGATGTAATATAATTTTTTTATATGATCAACACTGGTTTATTACAGTTTTTGACCATCTTTAAATAAGGTAAAATGAAAAAAAATCTACTTAAATATTTTATAAGTGTAAGTTTAATTGATTTACGTCATTTATTTCCATTTATGAATACAAGACATAAGAGGAGTTATGAAATAAAATTTGTATACCTTAATTCTACATTTAAGTGATTTCATAAATTACTAATATGATTCCATAGTTTTATAACGACTAATATACAGTTATAGAAGATAATTATTTTGGGTAAAGCTTAAATTTTGTACAAAGTTTCCATTTGTTGGGTGTTTCTTGTGTCACTAGTTCATTGTCGTGGTTCCTTTTGTATTCATACATATTTTATGTTGGAGTTTCTTTTGGAGTCTCGTGATTTTGATTCATTGTATTGTGTGCACGTGAAATTCCGTTGGTTATCTGTGGGTTTGATTCGTTATCCGTATTTAGTGGTTCTAAATCTAGTTTTGGATTCATATATAATGAGGGCATTGATGAAGTTACCAGAAAGAGTTGGTTGCGCCTATATGATTGAGTCAGTGAATTGGTTGTGAAGAAGAATGTCGAGCTGGAATGTCATGAGGGGTATATAGAATGCCTTGGGGAGATGGAAAAGTACTTGAAGTTCGTAGAAAACGAATTAGTGGGAATTGAGGTCTTTTGAGAGTACCAATGTAGATGAGTTGAAGACATGCGATGTCTTTGCGATATGTGAATGCTTAAATGATTAAATGGGTTACCTCTCGATGTAAGGTAGAATTCCGCATAGAGAAGTACGAGATATGACATCGAAGTAAAGGGATGTGACGTTGAGCGCCTTTGGGGATGTAAGAGTTATTGGAACAAATGAAAGAGTTGTGAGGGAAATGTTTGTTCGACTTAGTTATTCGTTATGGAAAGCGTCGTGTTGTTATTGAAGAGGATGATGTGTTGTTAGGATATGCAAATATTAACGCGAGTCGAGTGAGGTGGATTTTTCATTTGAGTTATTGTTAGGTAAGAGTGCACGAGGAGGAAATAATTAAGGCTGTTGTCAAAGTGCGTGGTGAACACTCCGAACCTACTATTATGCTTTAAGGATTCACCAATACACCATCAGATTTAATGGAGTGAGTGGGTCGGGTGCTCATGAACGTATGTGGGTAAGCTAGTGATTATGACTATCAATTACATTTGAGAATTTCTCGAGGGTAAAGGAAGAGCATGAGTCGCATTGAAAGATCATTCTGGATCTACGAAGGAAAATGAAGTTATAAGCAAAGTTTTCCAAGCATGAAGTCTAAATACAAGAAGTACACATACTAGGACCCCAAGTAAGCAATAACGACATTCATGTGGAGCCAGCAAGATTGAAGCAGAGTTAGAGGGAATTTTTCGGATACTTAAGTACCGAGTTACTTCGATGGAGAGTGCCCGCGTGATTCATGGCAAAGAAAGAAGGATCGTACTGCACGAGGGAGAACCATTAAGAGCCGAACAAGTTGGCCGTGAGGGAGTCACTACCCATTTGTGGGATCGAATAGGCACTTGACCAACACCAAGGATCGCGTGAACCTTGAAGATAGACGTGCATTATGGGTATCATCAACGGAGAGTTGTTGAAGTTGACGTTGGGAGGATGATTGAAGACAAATTTAAAGTGATTTGAGGTTGCAGTGATGCATTTTGGTTTATCCAATACACCAGTGGTTCTCGTGAACTTAGTGAATTGGGTGGGCAAACCATGTTGGACAAATTTAGGATGATAGTTATGAAGATCTTTTGGTAGACATCGAAGTCGATTTTTACAATTGATAAGGAAGGAGGAGATTTTTGCTAAAGTTAGTAAAGGGTGAGTAGTTGTGTATGAAGGTTAGGAGGCATTCAATTGTCACTTAGAAATTGGGTGTTATGAAGCTCATGATAATGGAAGAGTAGATGGAGGATTATGAGACTGGGATACATGAGTTGTGTGGTGGTTTACTCGATGAGTGATGGAGTTGTTTTAGAATTTGAGTATGGGATCCGCGAGGTATTACGAGAAACTCTAACATATTCCTATTAGGAGGGGATTAGAGGCGTAGCGTGGGATTCGAGTGGAGTTGCATGAAAATGCAATGGAGAAGTTGTTTTCCCAAGAGTGGTTAACATTGTGTTGGATATTGAATCAAGATAAAACCAAAGGTGAAATGTGGGTAGCGCCAAATGAGAAAACTAAAAGAGCAAGCACGCTAGTAGAATGGGCGTGGTTCGAACCAAGAAATGTAAAAGAGAAGTGATGGTAACTTGCAGTGCTTGAAAATAGGTGATATTAACTGGAGGAGTGAGAAAAGTATTTTGGTTGATTGTGTTGGTAAGTATTTAGCATGTTCGGACATAGAATACAAACAACAAAGATCTTCAGGTTTATTGCAACACCTGAGAAGGAGTGGAAATATAACTATAAATTCATTTATAAGTTACCAAGATTGGGCAGTGGATATAAACTGAATGGAGTGTAAGGCGATATAATTTTGGGAGCCTATTTTATGTCAAAGCACGTAGATGTAAGATGGAGTAGTTGGAAAGATTATAAATGGATATATTGGTTGCAATGGGACGTCGATATGTGATGAAAGGCCATTTGGGAAGGGTTTGGATGAGATTAGTGTCTACCGTATATGGGTTAATGGCTAGAGTGAGCATACCATATAGACGTGGGAGATTGTGCTCGAATTAGGTACAACAGTTTTGATGAGGTTGGAATGCTCACCCTTCGTGAGTTGGAGCTTTCTTATAATGATAATAGATATGAGCTGAGCTACTTTAAGACATGGAACGGAAGGAAGTATTAGTCGACTGCTTTATAGGTCGAAGATTGAGAACGTATGTTGATTTGACATGAGTTGGTGCAATAGAAGACTGATAAGCTAGTTGGGATTAAGTTGATGTATAAAGAAACTTTTAGAGTTCAATATTGTTGATCATGCATTATGGAAGGCCCCACATTATAAATGTGTGGCACGTTGTGGTAGGAAAGGTAAGATGGGATCGTGATGTATAGGTCCATGTAAAACCATGTGAGGATTGATCGTGTAACTTGTAGATTGTGATTGTCTAAGGAATTGAGAAGTGTGCATGACACATTCCAAGTGTCAATTTTAAAAAATGGTCGGTTGATGCAAAGTTTGCATCTGCCGTTTGATGAGATATCAAATGATAAGACACTTTGTATAGTGTAAGAAATTCTTAAGATAGTAAGTAGAGATGTGATGGGTTTGTCACGAAATGAGCTGGTTAGCTATGAAGATTTGGAAAACTAAGGTTGGTAACTTAAGAGTTCTTTAAACCTGAGAATATGTGGTTACGTTTTTATGAGTTTTGATTTATAATATTTATGAACAAGTCTAAGATCTAGGACGGTTAAGGCTCATGTGTAGTTTGTTGAAATTTGTTTGATGTAGACTGAGTTCGCGTTTGACCACGAATATGTAATGTAAGATTGGTATCCCCATTTGTTGCTGAGAATGAGTTTGAATTTGAGAGTAAATCTCGGGACGAGATTTCTATTAGAAGGGGATGATGTGACAACTCGGGTTTTGAAGAGTTAGTTGTCACTCGTGGAGCTTTATTTATGTGTTAGATTGTGTGAACAATGTGTTTTATGTGTTTTTATATGTGATATTGTGAAGGTGAATGAACGAAATGAGATACATGATTTGTAAATCATGGTACGGGTTGGAAATGAAATGTGATGAAATGAAACCGGAAATGAACTACGAGAAAGTTCAGGTATCATTTTTTATGAGATTTCGTGTACGTATCATATGTTATATATAATATATATATATTATATGGTTAGGGTAAGTTTTAGATTTACTTTCCATATTTAGAAATTTTGGAAATGAGGGTTAGTTCGGAAATCGCGTAAAAAGTCAAAAAATTAACGTATTCGGGTTTTGGGCCGAAAGTAACCCGAATGTAATGGTTGGTTTGAATAATGTTTAAACATTAAAAAGAATGATAATAATCAGATCTTAGATGGTTGGGCCTTGGTTTGGGCGGCTAAAGGAAAAAGAAAAGGGAAAAATTATAAAAAACCCAAGAACAAGCCCATTGGACTTGTATTTTGGTTGGGAGGCCTTAGGGGTCTTGTATAATACATACCATTAGTGATAAGACCAGGTTTTTCTTCCCCTTAACCTCCTTGAGTCGAAATCCATCAATGGTGAAATTAGGTTTTCATCAAAAACATTTTTTTTTTTATTTCTAAGATAAAACCTTCAAAACCCTTCTTTAATTTATGATTTTAATTAACTGAATCATGTAATTAACCCTTATGATGGATTAGGGTTTGTGAGTTTTATGAGATTAGTGAGATTAGGGTTCATATGAATTGATTAATTTCGTTATTATGAAAATTAGTGATGGTAATTAGGGTTTAATCATGTTTAACTTCGTCATTAAAAATCAGGGCAGATTTTCGGTCAATTTGTTTTGGTCATATCTTGGGCATACTAAGGAGATAGGAATCGATTTTTTTTTTCAAATTTAGGCTAGGGAGTCTAGTTTTCAAATATATAAGATTTGTAAATATTGGAGGTCAGTAAGTTGGTCGAAACATGGTTGCAACTTGCAAGGGTCATCATTCATAACAGTCAGTTTTTGGACAGATTTGGATTTGGGTTTTTGATTTAGAAACCATGTTAAATAATTTTTCTAATTTTTGGGGAATTTATTTGGTTTATGAGAGCTACTGGAATTTTAGTAATTTTTGTGCAAGTGTCTAAGTAGGTCTAATCATTCCATATTTTTACTATGTCTCAAAACTGTGATTAAATCGAGTTAGTTTTACAAAATAGTTTGAATGAATACTTTCGCTATGGGTAAATTTTTGTAAAATTTATTTTAAGCTCACAAGACATTGTGAAGCTAAGGGGCGGAAAGGCTAGATAAATGACATTGAGTTAGTATTTTATTGGGGGTCATTTAGTTACTAAAGAATTCGATAGTTTTTGGGAATATGGAGATTAATAACTAGTGGTGCGATAAGAGGAGTCGTAGGTATATAAATGGTGGTTAGGATTGTTATGGGGGCAGGAGTTAGTTAGATATCATCATGTAGGTTGTTACATTGATGAAGGAGTAGATTCCTTGAGTCAATGTTGATGCGTGCTTTGTTTGTATGTGCTTTAGATATTGTCTGATCGCGCGTGACTTTTGGATTGCTATCACAAGGTGAGTTCATAGTCCCATTTTAATGATTCTTAAATGTTTTACTTCCAGTATAGGATGGAAATGATACTTGTGTGTGTCAAAATGTTGTGGATGGTTTTAAGCTGTGTGTGATGGACATATGTGTGCTTATTGTGGTGTGATGTGACTATGGTTTGAATTGTATCGTTTTTATACATCGCCTCTTCGGAGGCAAAATATCTCGACGGGTATATGAGACAGCTTCCACATTGATGTGGGAAAGATCCGGATAGTGTGAGTTCATCGTCCCTATTTGAGTGGGGCAAGATATCTTGTTAGGACCTATGTAATAGGTGTTTTGTAATAAGTGGACTAAGAGGTATGTAGTTCCTCCTGGTCATAGTAGTAGTAGGAGCATCACGTGCTCCTAGTCTGTTAGAAAGTCAAACATTATTATTTGTAGTAGTTTGTTCGGATATGCATGAGATATCTTAGGAAAGGATGTGCATATCATCTGTTAAACGTTTTGTGTTTAATGTAGTTTAGGGTTTCCTTGTAGTATAAAAGGAACCTATTGGCAGAAGGGTTAGACACACCTTTCACCAGTTTCATTTTCATATTAATAATAGTATAAATCCTTAGAAAGGATCAAATTATTTATTTAGTTAAACTGTTTCTTCTTGTTCTTAGTGTTTGTATTTCGCACAAATACTTTGTGTTCATTAGAGTCTCTCTGTGAATAGACTTGTGATTACAGAAGTCGTTCATCATCCTTAACAAGCTGAAAGATCTACAACTAAAGGACCCAACAAGTATCAGAGTCTGGGAGAGTCTCTTTACAAGAAGAACCATTTTCTTTTGAAAATTTTCTTTTAAACTCAATGAATCATGTCTGCTTCTAGTTCAACTGAAACAGGACAACCAATCACCAATACAACATAACAAATTGTTGCTACTGTCTCTAACACAAATGGGAAATTCCACACCTGAAGAAAGAAGAGTATGAAAGCTGGGCCATGAAGATGGAGTGCTGGATCACCAACACTGATATGGCATTATAGAAGATTGTTCAGAATGGTAATGGCAAGAAGAATACTGGTAGAGACAAGAATGGTAATATCACCATTCTAGATCCTAAAACACATGAAGAAATCACAGCTGTTCCGAAGGAAATCAAAGCAAAAACCATTTTGCTTCAATCTCTTCCTGATGATCATATGGGTGATTTCTATCACTTAGATGATGCAAGGGAAATATGGAATGCTATCAAAGCAAGGTTTAGAGGGAATGAAGAATCCAAGAAGATGAGAAGATCAATGTTAAGAGATGAATTTTCGGAATTCAAGATCTGTGAATCAGAAGGTCTTCATTAAGGCTATGACAGGTTTCAAAAGATTCTTAGCCAATTGAATCAACTAAAGTCAAAACTAGAAAATGAAGACATCAATGCTAGGTTTCTTAGAGCTCTACCTTATTCATGGAACCAGGTAGTCATCTCCCTCAAAGCAAAAGGAGGACTTGAGTATCTCTCATTTGATGATTTATTTTACAAACTCAAAACTTTTGAGCCTTATGTGAGAGGGTACCCAAGTGAATCTTACTCCACTCCTGCTAACTCTACTTTTGTGAGCTCCATGGGATCCAGTCCTATGCCTTATGCCAGTACTCCAAGCTATGCTTTGTCCTCACAACATACTCCTACTCCTTAATCAAAGACCAAGACCAATAGCATGGTAGAAACTGTTCTTCATTTCTTTGTTGCTGATGTTGAACCACAACAACAACTAGCGTTAGATGACTTCAAACAGGTTGATAAGCTTAGCTTGGATGAGATGGACCTCAAGTGGCATATGGCTATGCTTACTCTCTGAGTTCACAAATTTGAAAAGAAGGCTGGTAGAAAAGTCAGCTACAACCCAAAGGAGCCAGCCAGGTTTGATAGGAGCAAAGTCAAATGCTACAACTGTCATTAGCAAGGACATTTTGCTAGAGAATGCCCTAGCAGAAATGACCAGGATAAGAATAGGTATTCAGTCTTCAAGGTTCAAGAGCTTCAGGAGGAGAAGAAAGCATTGGTATCCGTTGATACCAGGGTTAACTGGAATGACCATGAGACTCTAACTTTAGAAACAGTTGAGTTTGCTACTGATGTGTTTGCTATGATTGCTGGTCACATATCTGAGGCAGAGGAAGCGGAGGAATTTGCTTTAATGGGAATCTCTCCTCAGGTACAAAACTGTCCTCTTGGTTGTGATGATAAATATTCTGACCTTATGACACAATGTAATGAACTAAATGCTCAAAATGATAAATATTTTTTAGAAGTTCAAGCTTACAAGAGTTAACTCAAAACTTTAGAACAACAAAATAAGTGGTTACAAAATGCTCAACTTGAGTATGAGGATAGAATTAGGGTGTTAAGTATTGACTTAGAAAATACATCTAATTTGCTTAAGTATACTGAAAAACTTCATGCTGAAAGCATTCAAATCAAAACAAGATATGCAAGTTAAAAAGAAGACATCGAAAACGTCAAACATCGAAACAATCGACAATGAAACGTAAAATATCGGGCATCCGTCGACATCGCGATCACTAGTAGTTCTCGTTACTCGTTGATTTGAGTAAACTTTTGTAAAATGCACGCGGGTACTTTTTAAATCAAAAACTTTGATTTAAATAAATATGCAAAAATAAAAGACGAAATTTAATAATTCTGAATAAAGTATTATCAATGATCAAAAAATACTTAAAAGTATAATTTAATAAAAATATCAAGATCTCAGGATTTACGTATGTAAAATACAAGAAAATGTAACACGTTGGAAAATTCAAGAAGCACGAATAAAAGAATAAAATAGTACCGAGAAAATATGAGTTCTCACAGCCGACCCCCCTAAAAGAACTCTGGTCCCTCAGAGTTCAACTGGAGACGGAAGAAGATGCGCGCAAGAGGAGATACATAATTTAGAACTGAGTCATTGCTTCCTAGGTAATTTATGCACCACAACGAACCTTAACAATTAGAATTCACTATGCTTCAGTTTCTTAACTCCTTTTCGACTTTATTTCAAACTCAGATTAAAGTAATAACCTTTTAGTACAAGAAATATAAAGAGATGGAGTGAACACGAGAATTCCTTAAACGGACAAGGTGCACTAAAATGAGATAAGATTGATAATCAACAAGGAATCGTAAATCACGCAACTATAAAACACGACAATCTACTTATTAGAGGAATAGAGGGGAAATATGAATTACATATAGACATTTAAAATAAGAGTTTCCACAATTTTCCATCTCGGATTTGGTATTACATTCAAACTCAGCTTAAGTATTTTCTTGATAAGAATTTCAAAGTAAAAGTAACTCAGTTCAAATAATTATTTCGATAAACTTAAGAGCTTTTGGATGACTGTATGAAATTATTGTTAAAAACTCAGGTTTATTGTTACCATTAGAGAAAATCAAATTTCCAAATTATTTACATTCACTTTTGAAATTATAAATTAAATCGATAATTTCATTAGATTGAACTTTCGGTTATAGACTAAGTTTTGAAAACGACTCAGTTCCCTATAACCATCGCTCTGATACCAATCTGTGAGACCCTGAAAATCAGGCAAGGAAACACGTAGGCAGCAAGTGGTGCCACGTCATGGTACAAGAAACAATGAAATGTTGTTGACACAAAGTTGACGTAATAAAAACATATACATTACATCATAAACATCAAAGTTTTTAAACAAAAGTCCCAGAGTTTTATAAGCGGAAAAATCTATTATTCAATCATGGTTTTGTAACATATAGTTACAAAAAATACAGAATAACTTCTAACAGCATTTATCAAAACCAAACTTTAAAAGTAACACAGAAATCTCCAAGCTGCGATAATATCCTGCGGGCTCCCATCCAAGCAAAATTTAGTATTATTACCTGAGATTAAACATGTAAAATCGTCAACATAAAGTTGAGTGATATTCACAGGTTTAGTAGTAAAGGTGTGGAACACAAGCATTCATTTGTAACAAGAAATAGGGAAAATGGTTACGTACGATAACCATAGTTCGAAACTATTATTATTGTTATTTAGTTCATGAACCGAAGCTTAACATCCGTGTAAGTTCCTCTATTGAGTATTCAGCCTAAATACTCAAGTAACAAAACAAATGCAATGCATCAATGGTTAAACAACCGCAACATGGGACGGGGATTATTAATCCCGATGGATCCACCCACAACATTCGCACTTAGAGACACAAGTAAATTAACGGTTCATGATCAAGAGAGGAAACTTAAGGCTATAAACTAAAAGCAATAACATCAATGAAAATTGTTGGAAAGTATACAAGTTCAGGATAGCATACAAGTTCTGGATAGCATACAGTTTTTAAATGGATGTGTTCCACCATGTAAAATCTCACCCCACGTTTAGAAACAATGTACAAATAGTAAAAAAGGGTTATGAACTCACCTTAGCCATGAGGTAAGTGAATCACGGAACTCGGAAGCCGATTTGAAAAAGTAATGGTAAGACGATCGCCGACGATATAGATGCCCGGTAAAACAAGAAAGCCGCAACCTATCAAATAAGGCGCGCACTTTATTAATATACTCAAGTATAAACTCATACTTAGTAGAAACAATTGAATAAACTTAAAACCATAGTATATATGCAAGAATAACCCACACAAGTGAATTTACTAGATGCTTTTAGAAGACTATGTTATTAAGACAAATACTCCTAAAAGCACTAAGCCGGTACATACCAAACGTACCAGCTGATTTCCCACACTTGGACAACTCGGATTTTTATGAAACTTAGTGAAAAACTCAATCATAACCTAAATAAAACTCAGTTTACATTTCATCCAAAGATTTGCATTTTAGAACCACGTGCTCAACACATTTCTAGACTCTAAAATCCGGACAGTTTTATACCTTTGTATTGCAAAACCAATTTGACCCAATTAATCGTTACCATTTGTAAACTTGACACCTAAGTTTGAAAATAGACTCAAGACCCCAGGTTTAGAGCCTAAGAATAGCCCTTGAACCTTTTTTAAACTCATTTTATAGTCCCCGAGATTTGACCAAATATCGACAACAATTTCGTGTTGTGTCGATACTCGCCTCCCGGTACACGAATATTCAAACTAGTGTAACTTCCTCCTCGTTTTGAGTTAGAAGTTCTAATTTATATCAAAACGAAGCTAATAAAAATCTCTACAACACTATATTTTTAGTACAAAATTAATTCAAACGTAAGACACCCAAAATCAACCTTAAACCTACTGCCCTAAATCATCTCATCAAAACTCATACCAAATTAAATTTCAACCCATTTCAACCACTTTTCTACTATTTCTATTGTCCTAATATTACCCATTTCCATTCCTAACACTTGCATGTTACTTTTAAACAAAACCCTTATCAAAATTTCAAACTTTTAACCATCAAAACTTCATGTTCATAAGGAGATCATCACATGCATGATCATAAAATATCTCACCAACCCTAGTCCATAAGAAAATTTTGAAACTTGATGCATGTGTGTAAAATTAGTACCAAAACATTCACCTTTTAATTTCTAGAATGGGTCTTGAATTTGTTTTAGCTAGATCAAGATCAAAATCAAAAGAAAATGGTGTTTGTGGTGCTTGTTGGCTCACGATAGAGAAAGAAAAAGATGGAGGGAGTAGTTGATTTTTCTTTTAGCTAGTTAACTATGTGTTTTCATAGCGAAAATTATATATAGTGGTAGATTGTTAACTTGGATTCTCTATGAACACGGGTTCGATCAGGAGGTCGGGGAGGATGATAGCGGTGTTTAGCCATTGTTAGTGAGAGAAAGAGATGCTCTAATAAATGTGTGTTTATTAGAGAGAGAAAGACAAGAAAGAAATGAACAACCTCACCCCTCCATGGAAGTATGGGGGGGTATATATAGCACGGGACTTGGACTTTACATATGACAATATTAGTCCCTGCATGTCCCGGCTATGAAACTAATGTAATTCCGTTAGTCGCACACATTTTAAGGCTAAAAATCTGCCCCCAATGTGGTGACATACGGAATTACTTACAATGTTCCTAACAAATGCAAATACAACAAAAATATGACAGTATTAAGTTTGCTTCCAATGCTGAGGATGACATCGTTGTCTTCAAGTCTTCTAGAAAAACTTATACCCCAGTTTGAATCCTCTTTGTCTTTGCTTGTTGAGGAACCATTGTATCATGTATGAACTGGATTAACTTCCCCCCAATTCATACCACATGTCTTGAAAAGCTTTCTTCATAGACTTCTTTTTGACGAAGCTTCTGAATCAGCTTCCCCCCAAACCAATATCCCTGTCTTGAGTAGAACCTGTAGTTTGAGCGATCTTCTATCTTTGACATTTAAAGTGCACAACGGATTTTTGTAGAAGAAGAAGTAAACCCCACCAAGTAACTGCTACCTTGACATTTTTGGTCTTCTTGATTATGAGTTTGGGGGAACATGTAAGAAATCAGCAACAAATCTTCTCACGCTTGTAGAATACTTCCCCCTGGAGGTTGAACTAAGTACTCCATAGTGGGAACTAAGTCTCCAAAGTACACGTTCTTCCCCCATGATGGTGACGAACTCTCGGAAGCATCATCTGACGTGTACGGTCAAAATCGCGAGATGTTCTTGTCGAAAGTATGATGGTGACGAACACTCAGAAGCATCATCTGACGTGTACGCTCAGAATCGCGAGATGTTCTTATCAGGAGTAAGAAGGTTAAGAACACTCGAAAGCATCATCTGACGTGTACGCTCAGAATCGTGAGATGTTCTTGTCAAGAGTATGGTGGTTAAGAACACTCGGGAGCATCATCTGACAAGTACAATCAGAATCGCGAGATGTTCGTGTCTGAAGCAGAAATCTTTGTTGACATTTTGTAGCTCAAGTTGCTCGTGAGAATTGTTTGCTGATCACTTCTCTACTCTTGTACCCTCTGGCTAAACTTACCGACCTCATATTCTTTCGGCTATCTGTAGTGACCACTGGTGAAGTAAACCTGATATTCCAAACTTGAAACTGAAGTACAATCTCCCAAATTTGTTACTTACGCTTAGCACTGTTGTTGATTGACGAACGGTGCAGAGAAACGTCTCTTAGTACCTTATACATAAAAGAAGAGAGTAGTATAAGATGTAAAACACCTCTTGAAGTATCCACAACTACAGGTGAGTGTGACACTGAGCACTACAACGTAACTCCTTAAGTGATAGTTATCCATGTCTTCGACCATCCACCCCTTGACATTGGAAACTAGATAAATCAAGTCTCAATCATAAATGCTGAAGCGAATCATCAATCGATAGAGGGGGTGAAAAGGCTCGATGATAAATTTGAGTAGACGCCTTCGTGATATTCCACTTCAAATTCAAATAATAAATACCAAATCCACTTCGTAATCACTTGACATTACTTTGCCCCGAATACTAGCCGTTTTGACAATTTTAGTGAATCTTAAAGGATCGTTTTGGTGTTTATTTGTTTTTGTCTTCGTGTTTGTTGTGTTTGTTTGAGTGTATTTAACTTGAGACCAACATTGACTAAAAGAAAGAGAAGCCGTCAACATTGTCAAGCTAACTTTACATTGAAGCCCAAAATTAATCACATGCCCAACCCGCGGTGAGGTCGTCAGAAAATTTTCCGAAAATTAGGGTTTTAAAACGAGGGTTTTCTTTGACCGGGATGAGTATGTATAACCAAAGCCCATTCTTATAATTCTTCCAAACCAATAAGAACGAAACTGAAGTCCATCTATAATCGGCACATTCATGTCATTAAAGGATCAGAATAATTAGATTGCCTATCTAATTTTCCATCATTTTGTTAAAATATTTCCACCTTTGGCCCATAGAACAGTTGTTAACCCGGTCCAAGTAAATAAAACGTAGGGATAAATAAGACGCATTCTCACAAAACCAATCTCCCATCTCTTATTTGTCCTTTACCAGCCACACATTTTTAATACTCATCCAAAACCAATCTCCCATCTCAAACATATCGCCTCAACTCTAAACCAATCTCATCTCACATCTCATCAACCGCTTTCTTTCTTAGTTTCCATCG
Source organism: Glebionis coronaria (assembly GCA_025667525.1). Classification (NCBI taxonomy): domain Eukaryota; kingdom Viridiplantae; phylum Streptophyta; class Magnoliopsida; order Asterales; family Asteraceae; genus Glebionis; species Glebionis coronaria. The sequence goes on along the minus strand of CM046876.1, from coordinate 489,710,684 downwards.
CCTGCCTTCTTCACAACTTCCAAAAACGAATCTCCATCTCTTCTCTCAATCAAAACCAGATCTTACCTCAACCACCAACATAGGAACCTCCATCCCCATCTCTTATCGAACAAAACTCACGCCCCATTTCTCCTAATCACTCAAACCGTCATGAAGATTCAACTAACTCAACCTAGTCTCGTTAGCTTATAATCCCAATAATCAACCATGTAATTACAAAGATGAAATCTTACGAGACAATCCCATTTGATTTATAGTTGCATCAAGATCTCAGAGAAGTCTCGGGTAAGAGGTGTTGAGTGATATTCTTTGTGATTTTTTAATCGAAACAAAGACAGATCCTAACATGCATGCTTGTTATAGATCTTCTTTATCTGATTTCAAATATAAAAGGGAGTTTTGACTCTCACAGATCCGATGATGACATCTATTTCGTGTGTGTGATCTTTAAGGTCTACTCAAATTTTATACACGAATTAGAATTCTGAGATCTTATTATTTAACGATTTTTTTATTTTTTTATTTTACTGTCGAGTCTAGATGGGGATTAAGTGTCAATGGGTTAGGTTGATTTGAGACGTTGTTGTTGGAGTGAAAAGGCTGGTTGTGATTTGGTGTTATACTTGACTCACTGAGTTGACCCGGTCAGCTCGGTAATTACCGAGTTGACTCGGTGAGCGATGTAGGGTGGGTTTTGGCAAGGCCATGGAAACCTCAAAAAAAGAAATGTTTCCATCTCAATCTAGTCTTAAAAAACTCCATCGCAATAAACATAAGCATTCCAATGCAATGTTTATATGAGTTATCGGAATGTTTTCAGAACCATCGGAATATGAAGCCATCGGAATGAAGAATCCATCGGAATATAAATAAACCATCGGAATGTATAATCCATCAGAATATTACATCGGAATAATCCATCCGAATAATCCATCGGAATAAGAAACCGAAAATCCATCGGAATAAGCCCATAAAAGAAACATCGGAATCACCATCGGAAAGTATAAACCCTTTTCCGATGGATTTCAATCGGAATGTATAAACATCGGAAAAAACCCATCAGAATAAGCTGTCGGAAAAGGGTTTTAAAAACCAAAAAAATGGATCTGTTATCTTTTGTATTTATGTCCTTTTGCCATGAAAAAAATGATCTGATGAAATTGTAAGGAACAAAAAGGACGTGAAAAGAATGGACAAAGTATTGATGAAACCAAGAAAGAAAACTGATTAATGAATGGATGATGTGGTGATGATTTAGTTCGTGTAACAGTTATTCAAAGAAAATGAAAAACGTACCACATCAAAGTAGATCCGACACACAAACACGAACACAAAAACATCGAGACAAAAACACGAAACACCCCCGGTTACCTTGATGCCAATTGATAAATGAAAAGCCTCACCCCTCCATAGAAGTATGGAGGGGTATATATAGCACGGGACTTGGACTTTACATATGACAATATTAGTCCCTGCATGTCCCGGCTATGAAACTAATGTAATTCCATTAGTCGCACACATTTTAAGGCTAACAATCTTCCCCCTAGTTTTAAGGCTATGAAACTAATGTAATTGTTAGCCCTATATTTTATATAGTCGAACAAGAATGTAATAGGTCAAGTCGTTAAATGGTCTTGTATTGTAATAGGTTAGTCGGGAAAACCGGGCTTGGACTTTAAGCTAATATTGTATAAGTTAGGGGCGTAAGCCCAAAACAAAGCCAAGCCCGGCCCATGTCTCTTAAACCCACGACCCAAAAGCCAAGGGTATATATACCCTCTTCCATGTGTGGAAGAGGGTGTTGGTTCATTTTACTTTCTCTCTCTAGTAAAGATAAACCTTCCAAATTCTCTCTTGTTTCTCTCTCTACTTTTCTTCTCTTTCTCTCTCTAAATATCTCTTCTAAATCTTGTGTTATGGATTAAATGGGATTAACATTTGGTATCAAGAGCCTATAGTGGATAGGTGATTGAAGATTCGTGTGGTGTGTTCTTGATTTTTCGTGGTTACTTTGATCAATATCTCATGTCCCAAATCTTTTCTTCTATTTTTTATGGTTTTTTCTTGATACAAATCTTCTACATAGTTGTGGTAGAGATTTGGTATAGTTACTTTGGCTAAAAACACATAATTTTTGGGTGTTTTGATCATTTTTTGGCTTAAAATCACGAATTGGTTGAGTTTTGTCCGAGAAAAGTGGGATTTTTTCCGATCAGGTCATCGGAAAAGGGTTTACAGTTATTTCGATCAGTGTAATCGGAATAGGGTTTAGGCATTCCGATTTGGTATTCCGATCTGAGCATTCCGATTGGACATTCCGATATGAGCATTCCGATTTGGACATTCCGACTTGACATTCCGATCTGAGCATTCCGATTTGACATTCCGATTTGAGCATTCCGATCTGAGCATTCCGATTTGACATTCCGATCTGAGCATTCCGATTTGACATTCCGATCTGAGCATTCCGATTTGACATTCCGATCTGGGCATTCCGATAGGGTTTATTCCGACAAGGGTATTCCGATCAAGGACATTCCGACAAGGTTATTCCAATGGTCATTCCGATAGATATTTTGTTTGAGTAATTTTTAGACTTAGCCACTATCTAGACTAGTCCCGGAACATAGTTTACACGAAGATTAAAAAAAAAAGAGTTTTTTGGCGGGAAAACTCCAAAAAAAATTATTTTTTCCTAGACCATTTTTAGGCCACTTAAGTTTCAATTTCAAATTTTGGAGATGCGAAAAAAGTTTCGACAAAAAATTCGAATTTTCGGACCAAAATTCAAATTTTTAGGCCATTTTAGGTTTTATTTTTTGTCAAAATTTTTCATTTTTCAAAGTTTTCCCTACTAGTTTTTGGCTATTTCTAACTCGATTTCAAAATTTGGTGATTCAAAATTTTTTCGGCTTACCGTTTTGTCAGACTGAGGAATTTATTGTCGGACTGAAAAAATTTGGGATTTTCGAAATTTCAACCACAATCAAATCACAACACATCCACTAAGATCCGTAATCCATACACATCTTATCCTCTTCGAGACATCCGTTCAATGGACATCTCCGTAGATTCAACACCAACAACGTCCATGACTGAGATGAATAAAGAGAAGATGCAGAATCCAGAGGTTCAGACAAATACTGAGACTCCAATCAGTAAACCTTCTAACAAGGATTCTACCACCAAAACCGTTCATGCAATCAAATACAAGATGTCGAAAGCAAAAGAAAGATGCATGGAACACATAAAGTTGCTTCAGTCACACCTTCAGGTTCTTTCAAGAGAAGACCTAAAAGGCACTCGTCTTGAAATTGGATTCAAACGGGTATTCTTTCTACTATTTGGTCAAGATGTTGAGACATTCATCAGAACGATGCTACTTAATGTGGACCATCTTCAACAAGAACTTGACAGAGACGATTTTCACGAGAATATATCCATGGAGGTCCTTTTAGCTCTCAACAATCAGTTCCAGCAATTCATTGACTCAAGTGGCTTATCCAAAAACAATCGAGAGTTCACAAGCACATACTTTACCAAATATACTCTCGTAGATCTTCAAGCGTTCAACGAGACACTTCTTCAACATATGAGCAATATAAAGAAGTCAATTGCTGAAAGAACACGCCATCAAAGGCACTTCTGCCAACCCTAGGAACTCTAGAGCCTTCTCAGATGCTAAGCACTTTGTTTGCACGAAATGTAACAAATGCGTGTTTAGTGCCATTCATGATGATTGTATCACTAAAGTCCTGAACAAGGTGAACCAAAAAGCTAGAGCACCTCAGAGACGGAACCCTAAAGGAAATAGGTTTTCTCCAACTAAGTCTTCCGCTGTGCATGAGAAAACTATGTCTCCTCGACCTTGTCTTAGGTGGATACCAACGGGCAGAACCTTCAAAACAATAGGTCTTAGGTGGGTTCCTACTGGAAAGATATTTCCCTCTAGCTCGACAAAGGTTCCAGGTGAACCCCCACATGGTTCTCATCAAGATATCGCTAACCCACATGCAAGCATACAAACTACTGATGAAAGTGCAGGTAATAAAGTAAAGGTTTAACAAGAACACAAAGGTTTTCCATATACATACCGCTCAACAAAAGACACTCTCAGAGTTTGGTTGCTGAAGAAGCAGATATCAGAGAAACAAGCGTCTCAGGGGCTTCAAAATTAAGCTTCTACAATGACTTACAGTCACATTTCAGGCTGTAACTCGAACGTCAAAGAAAGGGAACTTCATCTCTTCAACGATAAGTTACCCTCAAAACGAGAAATTAATATTTCTCGGACACGAGCTTCTCTTAAAACTATTCAAAAGTTTTTAGCTCGTGTACATGGCTTATAGTCAAATTACAGACTGTAACCCGGGCTCACAAGACAGGAAAGTTCATCCCGATGATGACTTATCCTCAGAACGAGAAATTAAGTTTTCTCGGACATGAGCTATCTGTAAAAACATTCAACGTTTTTCAGCTCATGTACAATGACTTACAGCTAAATTACAGGTTGTAACTCGCTCTTCAAACAAAGGAAAGTCCATCCCGAGTATGGCTTATCCTCATAACGAGAAACTAAATTTTCTCGAACACAAGCTTCTATTAAAACTATTTGAAAGTTTTAAGCTCGTGTATATGACTTCTAAGCACATCACAGCTTAGGACTCGGACCTCAAATAAGGAAAGTTTATCTTGGACAATAACTTATCCTTTTCAACGAGAAATTCATATTTCTCGGTCATGAGCTTCTCATAAAAACATTTAAAGTTTTTAAGCTCATGAAAAACGATTTCTAAGTAAATGTCAGCTTAGACCTCGAACTTCAACTTAAGGAAAGTTTATCACGGATGATAACTTATCCTTCACAACAGGAAATTTATTTTTCTCGGTCATGAGCTAGTCACAAAACAATCCAAGTTTTGAGCTCATGAAACAACGGACCCGACATGGAAGTGTACGTTTCAGTGCGCTTTGCCTATGCAATAGAAGAAAAGTCTTCTATCCTGATTATTTTAAAACGTTGAACACAATTTTTCAAGAATTTATCAAAAGGTTTTTCTAAATCTTTCAAAATTGTGTGTTCAACACTCCCTTTCTCATAATAGGTTTTTATATCTAAAAATGTCATATGTTATTTTGATCAATTTTTGAGGGGGAGCGTTTTAAAGTCAAGCCTTTTAATGTTGTTGGGTACATCTCTAAAATTGTCATATTTTATGTATCCAACACATCCCGAAAATGATATGAAATTGTCAAATGCAATATATTATATCAGCAAAGGCATCTCATCTCCGTACCTCAACATATTTTGTGGTGTCGTTTTTCCAAAATTTTGTCAAATTTTGTCTCAAGACAGACATATATTGTTGAGGGGGAGCATCCCGACTGAAAACGTTCCATGATTCATGCGTGCACACATGTTTCTCTCCCGTCGATTTTTAGAAAATTGTCATATTTTAATCAATTGGTATCTTTAATATTATATTTTTATATTAGAGATAGGGGGAGAAAATGTGATTAAAATGTAATATATCGCAACAAGTGATCTTAAAGACTCAACTGCAACTCTTTCCTTCACATGCCAAACTATTTCGTATATCGATGCATGTGTGTAGGGGGAGCTTTTTGGAAATGTAAAACTTTCAAAGTGTTAAAAGTTTTGATTTTTATCAAACACTTTGAATGGTTTTCAATGGTTTTATGGTTACGATCTTTACCCAAAACAACCTACTATCCACGACGGAACGATGGAGTCAAAAGGTGGTTTAGGATAGGAAACTAAGTCCTATGATCCAACCAGAACCGGAGGGATCTACCCAAGGACATTCCATAGCTAGAAATAGTTGTCCTTAGGAAAGATGGAGTTGAATGAAGCTGAATGCGGACCAATTACTTAAGTTAGCACTGGAACAATCACAACAAGGTGCTAGTGATGACGTATTGGTAAGCATTGAAGGAGTTGAATATTCTATGAAACTTAGGCAGAAACCGGGTTAACACATCTTTTGAAGACAAGTGTCATGGACCCAGTGATGCGATGCACAACCCTTCCTTAGCCATTCAAGTTTCTCTCAAAAGAAACTTGTCTCATTGTCACGGAGATCAACACGTATCTATTGACTTTCTCACTCCGAGTCAGTTAATATTGAAAAGGTGGCAGTCTGCTCCAGCCTCCGATTACCAAAAATGCACTTATTGAGTCTAGAGCCAAACGAGATCTATCTATCATCTCATTAGAACACAATCGAGTCCTACGCATTATCCTTGTGATATTGCCAGAACATCTGAGTGATACGATTCACAATGAAGATGGAAATCCTGCTTGAGCCAGCATCAAAAAGGCTCATGGTAGGTAACTTGTGCGATTCTACACGAATCAAACTTGTGATAACTGGAAAGCAACTAAGTTTGGATTCTTAATTGATTCAAACTTAATTCCAGGTTTTTCGCAAAATCCGTGTGATCTTGCCAGAACATTCAGAGTGACACTCTTTAGTGTTCACAGTGACGAATGGAAATCCTTCCAGTGTCAACATCAAACAGCATTGCGGTAGGTAACATGCAAGATTCTTATGAATCGAGCTTGTGGCAAACTAGAAAGCAACAATGGTGCGATTCTTATAGAATCAAACTTGTTCCAGGAATTCTGAATTGACGACTCTAATCAAACGGATAACCGTATCCTTTTTGATTCACTATTTACGTTCGCAGTCTGCTTTGAGACGGTCGAGTAAAGAGAACTGGCTACTACCGCCGGGAAACCCTGTCAAGGAGGTTCTTAATTGAATCTACCCGATCACAGGTACGGTATCTAATACCGTCTAAACGGTCTTCACCGACCGGAGGTAAAACGCTATCGAGTTAGGATGAAATGTTCAAAGCCATTTTATCCGCGTCTATATATGTTGCTGCATATCAAGAAGGTGGCGTAGCTGTGTAACCGAAGTCGATTCAGAAGTCACAAGAGCACAAGATGGTGATATTCAAGATACCTAAGAATGTAAGAATGTAATAGGTCATCTTAGTCACAAGGAGCACAGATGAAGATCTCAAGCACTCAAAGTCAAATGACAAAGGCTCAAGATAAAGATCACGAAAGCATGAAGGAACAAAGCTGTTACAAACAAGATCAAGACCAAGATACAAGACCAAAGCAGAAAGATCTCCTCTACAAGAATGTATTCACTCAATCATCTTATGCTTTTTAAGCTTTTTAAGATGACCGATACATTGGGGGAGATTGTTAGCCCTATATTTTATATAGTCGAACAAGAATGTAATAGGTCATCTTAGTCGTTAAATGGTCTTGTATTGTAATAGGTTAGTCGGGAAAACCGGGCTTGGACTTTAAGCTAATATTGTATAAGTTAGGGGCGTAAGCCCAAAACAAATCCAAGCCCGACCCATGTCTCTTAAACCCACGACCCAAAAGCCAAGGGTATATATACCCTCTTCCATGTGTGGAAGAGGGTGTTGGTTCATTTTACTTTCTCTCTCTAGTAAAGATAAACCTTCCAAATTCTCTCTTGTTTCTCTCTCTACTTTTCTTCTCTTTCTCTCTCTAAATATCTCTTCTAAATCTTGTGTTATGGATTAAATGAGATTAACATAGGTGAGGGCTTGTTTTGCCAATTTAGCAATCTTTTGGACTAAAAAAGCAATTAGTTAGTTAAAGGGCGAGACATGACTATTAGTCAATTTTTAAAATATTCACGGGACTCGAGTTTCGTAAAAATACTTTTTCAAAAGTTAAAATGCATCAAAAATGTGATAATATGGTTTCTCGACACGACTTAACACATCATTAAAAAGAAGACATCAAAAACGTCAAACATCGAAACAATCGACAATGAAACGTAAAATATCGGGCATCCATCGGCATCGCGATCACTAGTAGTTCTCGTTACTCGTTGATTTGAGTAAACTTTTGTAAAATGCATGCGGGTGCTTTTTAAATCAAAAACTTTGATTTAAATAAATATGCAAAAATAAATAAGAAATTTTATAATTTCGAATAAAGTATTATCAATGATCAGAACATACTTAAAAGTATAATTTATTAAAAATATCAAGATCTCAGGATTTACGTATGAAGAATACAAGAAAATGTAACACGTTAGAAAAATTAAGAAGCACGAATAAAAGAATAAAATAATACCGAGAAAATACGAGTTCTCACAGTCGACCCCCTAAAGGAACTTTGGTCCCTCAGAGTTTAACTAGAGACGGAAGAAGATGTGAGCAAGAGGAGATACATAGTTTAGAACTGATTCATTGCTTCCCAGGTAATTTCTGCACCACGGCGAATCTTAACAATTAGAATTCACTACACTTCAGTTTCTTAACTCCTTTTTGAATTTATTTCAAACTCAGATTAAAGTAATAACCTTTTAGTATGAAGACATATAAAGAGATAGAGTAACACGAGAATTCCTTAAACGGACAAGGTGCACTAAAGCGAGATAAGATTGATAATCTACAAGGAATCGGAAATCGCGCAACTGTAAAACACGACAATCTACTTATTAGAGGAATAGAGGGGAAATATGAATTACATATAGACATTTAAAATAAGAGTTGCCACAATTTTCCATCTCGGATGTTGTATTACTTTCAAACTCAACTTAAGTATTTTCTTGATAAGAATTTCAAAGTAAAAGTAACTCAGTTCAAATAATTATTTCGATAAACTTAAGAGCTTTTGGATGACTGTATGGAATTATTGTTAAAAACTCAGGTTTATCGTTACCATTAGAGAAAATCAAATTTCCAAATTATTTACAATCACTGCTAGAAATTATAAATTAAATCGATAATTTCATTAGATTGAAAGCAAAGTATAATACAATCAAATACTTTAAAAGATAAAGCTTGACATCCTTTTAAACACTAGTTATAAATCTACCAAAGAGGATGTATAGATCCGACATTAAACTTGAAACGGGTATTTTGGTAATTTAAGCATTTGATAAAATGTATAAAACGTTCTTAAAATTTATAATAATTTTTAAAAATCCATGAAGGTGTTTAATGCATCAAGTGGTAAACATGTGACATGTTCAGATTTTCAAAAGGTGGCAAGATAACAAATAATAGTCAACAATTAGAATATAAGCAATAGCAAGAGGAAATAAAACAAAATTCGTATCAGTTCTTAACGAACATGATAGAGTAGATACGTCGATGATAAAAAAAATAAGAAACCAAAGGTTTAGCAACTAATCAATTCTCGAGTGTGGTTGGTGTCACCAACAATGGCTTATTAAGTTCTCGATGGTCGATACACGATTCGAATGAGAAAAGCCACACAACAAATTTTTGAATCAAAGAAAATTCTTATGAATTCACTTGAGAGTAATTCTAGTAAAATAAACAACATTAGCAATGAGAGGCGAAAGCAACACATGGTTTAGACGAATGAATTTCAAGACGATAGAGTCTAACATACATCATGACAAATACACAAAATTATCGTTCACGTCCAGTCATAAATCATTATTCGCGTCCAGAGACGTTTCGAAGGTCTACCAAAATAGATAGAGAAGGTTGGTCGATGTAGAAGCATAACAACATTGAAACTTTCAAGTCTGGTATCAATGGTCAGTAATTAGACGAGTGGTAATAAGTAGAACAGATATCGTTGAGTAAAGAAAGATGTACTAGCAGGTACGTGATTCGTTCAAGAAAGAGGTAAGGAAACATGTGCATATGTTACGAACGGTTGCTACTCACATAATATGTAAAAGTTTTCAAAATTTTAATTTATCTAACTTTTTCAGAAACACAAGTAAAAAGGGTGTTTCTTGGCCAAATATTTAAGGCGACTACTATTCGGCCTCACATGGCTCCTTCTAAATTAAGCATAGGTGATCAGGCAATGCATAATTTAGGACTAGCAATAGGATGCTCATCTTCGTTAATATTTCACTTTTCAAGATCGTAATTCCCAACTCACAACGAATTGAATGTCTAAATGATTTCAAGTTATTAATTGTTTTTGGTTTTGGATTTTATAAAAGTTTTGGTAATCTAGGTTTATTTCAACAAAGCACGTAAAAATCGTAAAAATAGTATCACTACCTAACCGTACTATTCTAAAACAACTTCCATTTACCACAATTAAAGAAAAGTGTACAAGTTTTAAATGCTCAAATAGTAAAATAGATCAAATGAAAAGTATGTAAAATTTAAGGACTGAAAATGTAAATTCTGAAAGTAAAGGGACTAGAAATGTAAATCTTAACAAACTATAACAACTATATAACAAACTAGCAAAACTAACTAACCAATTTGTAACAATATCAAAATCCAGGGACTGATAAGTGCAAACCCTAAAAAACTAAGTTTCAAAAGCTGTTTAAACAATCCTCTAAAGATTAGGGACCTATTGGCAATTAAAACTAAATTTTCAAAGAAAACGGGCAAACAAGGTATGATAAGCTCGTATGACCTTATTTCTCAATCAAATAAGCTCTGTTTTTTTTGAACTTTCTAAAATGCAAATTTAGCTAGGCATGTGAAAGTAAATGAGCTGAAATAAGCCAGAACTTAAGATAGCTTTTTGTGATAAGCTCAAAATAAGCTATAAGCTAAAATAGACATCCACAACTTGATTTTTCTTTTGAGAATGAAAGATTAAGCTTCAAGAAGAAGGGGATGTCAAAAATTATTGAAAATCATCCATTGAATAAGCTGGGATTTGAAAATAAGCAAAAAGAGCTTATGGTTGACTTTTGTTGACCAAGATTTTCCAAAGAGCTGAAAATTTCCAAAATGCCTTAGAACAAGTTGGACAACAAGATTATGCAATAAAATCGACCAATTTATGAAGTGGAAAAGTGGATAATGCTAATCAGTCTAGGACTTATCACAGAAACTGAACATGGCCAAGCAGCTTATTCAAAAGCTAATTCCAAGCTTATTTCTTAAAAATGTATAGTCTACTTTAGTGATATGGAAATCTTATATATTGAACTTTATTCAGAACCAAGAATCAGCTCCTAACATTCACTAATAAGGAAATGACATGAGTATGAATCTTGCTTGTTTTAATTGATGAAAACTGACCCAAAGTATTTTTAAGCAAATTGCCTTTTTGACTATTTAATTGACTACAAAAGCTTACCAATTTACTTACACAAGTCTATTAAGTGACTAAGAACTCTAAACAACTACTTATATCCACTAGATCAGCAAATGCCTACTAATCCAAACACTACTTATCAGTTTAAGCTCAAAATTAAAGCTATGAAACTAAGATAAGCAATCAATCAATTGATCTAGCACTCAAAACATATCAAGTGACTGAAAGTAAACAAGAATCAAGCAACACAAAGTTTGTTACACTAGAAAGCAAGTAAGAATCATGTAGTTGGATTTTTAAGAGGAATTATCAAAGAAAAACTTATTAGCAATGATTGTAGGCTCCTTTGGGGATGAAGTAGAGCGCTAAGCTCACTTGGCCTCTAACCACCACCCTAACTAACAATCAACAACAGCTACACACCATCATTCACCATCATCATCAACTAATCAACCCCTACTACAAGTCTGATCAAGAGTCTGGCTAATGGCTATGAACTTCAAACGATGCTGAACATGTACAAGCTTCCAAACAAGTCTCAAATCATCTCATTGTTCCATATGAACAATGAAATCAATCATAAGAACAATATAGTAACATAATGAGGTAAGGAAAGAGAGTGAAAGTGAAATTTAGGGAAATAAGCTTTCATTAATGGATAATTCTTGTTACAAGTTTGTTATAAGTGCTAACTAACTCTCTCAAGTATTTGTCAGACACTTGAGAGTAGTTCTAACTAAAAAGGTTAACTGAAAATGAGAGAGTTTAAGAAGTGTGTGTGTTTTCACACTTCTACTACAATGTACAAAATGAGAACACCTAGGGGTATTTATAGGATGCGTTTGAGTGTTGGTGAGGATGAGTGACGTGTCGCGTCCAATTGCAGACTTCCACGTGGCTTCAATCTTGTAACTGGATTTAGCTGATGAAGAACAAATTTGGGGGTTTCTTGTTGCATGGATTTCAGTTTGATTAGTAAACTGGGATGGCTTCGTCTTGTGATTTTGAGCATATCTGATGTTTAACACTTTCTATGAAATCAACTCCTTCTTCATCTTGAATCTGGACGCGTCTTTGTTTGTAAAGCCACGTGTCGTGTGTTTATTTGGTGAAAATAATCACTCGGATCATTATTTGAAAAACTAAATATGATTGGCTGGTGAATACTGTTTAGATTCGCCCACTTAATATCTCTCCACATTATTAAAGGTGATGAGGTGGTGATCCGAGTACATGAAATGGAGCTCTCTCATTGGTTGAAATCTATAACACACGGATGGAGTAGAATCTTCATTCCATTTTGGCAGATTTAGTCCCTTAAGTTGGCAGATTTGTATCTTGAGCTAGAATCTCCATTAGCTTGTTATTTCTGGTCCTTTGAACTTCAAACTTGAACACAAATGATCCTTTGACTTTTTGACTTGTACTTTGACCATGTTTGACTTTGTTCTTGACTTTTCTATATTTGCACTTTAAGTCCTTCTACTTTGAAAGTTGTCAAGAAAGTCCCTTTGACTTTGATTGACTTGTCACTTTTCATCCTCCTTTTGTCTTTTCTTCATCAATAAAGGCATTTCCTTGTTTGCTTCATATTTGTATCTTTTTACCTACACAAGTACAAACAACAAAATATACCCATAATACTGCTTTTATAAATCAAAATCAGGTATTTTGCTTTGTGTTTTAGGGTTATTTATAATATAATTGATATGAGATTTCACTCATATCATTCGTCAAACCAGTATTACATGTCATATGTTTCAATATATGTGTAACACCCCATTTTGGAAAAGGGAATATCACATGATAATTATGGCGTGTCATCAAAGCATGCAAGGTAAATGTCCAAAAACATTATATGACCATGATTAGAAATACCGGAAACAAACATCGGTAGTCCAAGTCTAAGCTCACACACATGAATATAAATACTGAAATGGAAAAGGACTAAACAATGTCCAAAGAAATAAAGTAACGTAATGTATGGAAATGCATAAAGTAATGAAGGCTAGATAGCTTCAATCCGTATGCACGTACTCTCAAGTCCTAGTTGCATCCCTGAGTACGTGCCGTTTGGGAACATGAAAGGAAAACCGATGAGCATAACGCCCAGTGAACGGATATACAAGCATAACATGAAATGAAATAAGCATAATAAGACTAATAGCAGCGGAAATGTATAAGTCCTAGATAACCTGAAACATGTTCATAAAACTGGTTTTATAGTTTGAAAAGACTTATGTTTTTATATGAAAAACTGGATTAATTATCCAATAGCCCATATAGGTCATGAGGTTCCACCGTGCATGAATACTTGGAGGGGAGACCTCATTATGCAATTAGAGGGGTTGCCTCTAATTAATTAGTCTGGGTAGGAGGGATCAACTCCTTGTGAAGGATGCAAGGCACACACCACATTCACCATAAAAATCTTGTAAAACATGTAACTAGGATGCACTCATATGCCCCACATGATAATATAAATATAAGGCCAAAACTGTAAAGGGATGCCACGAGCAATCACTCCGTCGTGGGAAAGTCATAACACTCGTGCCTCCAGTATTATGGTTATGGTACCTCCATAACTAGGTGACATTAGTCTTGCATGTATATGGCTTAGGAATTTAAAACTAAACATAAGTAATCAAAACATATAAAAGATATACTTGGGAAAACAGTTGGCTGCAAACGGGAACCCTAATAAGGAAAGAATGTCCATACTGAAGGACAGAAAATCCGTACCCTATGTCGAGTGAACCAGGAGAGATGAAAGGATGAAAGTCCTACTCCGACCTCACTATTACTACATAAATAAGGGACATGTATAAGTTGTCTAATTACTGTGTACGTTACTGGTTCTTGTATGTTCTTAGCTTGTTTTATATGTTCTTGTCTTATTTTACGGTTTTAAATGATATACTGTAATAATCATGTATTTCATGTTTTCTGATTATGTATTATCTTGTATTCTTGTATTATTATACTTGTAGTGTAATAATAAGTAACTTCCTAAAAATAGCAGGTTTCCAAAAATAGAAAGTTTTCAAAAATAGAAAGTTTCCAAAAATAGAAAGTTTCCAAAAATAGATCAGTTTCTAAAAACAGAAAGTTTCTAAAAATAGTAAGTTTCCTGAAATAGAAAGTTTTCATAATTAGAAATAAGCTCGATTAATAAGCTAATAATATAAGCTAGTGTTTACTGGTTAAAAGTCATAAGTCATGTAATAGTATAGTTTATTAATTAAATACTATAAGTTATAACTGATTATTAATTAACAAAAATAGTACATGTTTTATTAATTAATAATATATCATGGTTAATGAATAAACTATAGGCTATACAAATTTAATTAAGTTATGGTTTAATTAAATTAAATATATAAAATACTTAGGTTAACATGTATTATTAATTTTAATTAATAAACCTAAGTCATGAATTATTAATTAATTATAAGTCCATGTTTGAATAATTAATTAATAACTATAGTCTAAAATAAATGACAAAATACTTAGGCTAAAACACGTATTATTTATAAAATAAATATAGCCTAAGTCCATGATTAAATTAAATTAATTATTAGACATGTTAATTAATTTAATTATTCTAAAAAATAACTTGCAATAAATCCCGAGTCCAAATCCCGAGACAACAAAAAACCCAAACACCAAACACCACCCACAGCCGCGGCTGAGGTGGCGGCTGGTGGCTGCGCTGCCAACAGCGGCGGCTGCTGCCGCTGCTGCACTGTGGCTACCCACTGTCCGAGAAAGGTTCCCACCGGCAGTAGGCCGGTGGTTCCCCCTTGCTGTGTTGCGTGTTCCCTCTGCTCGATCAATTTAGCCACCGGCTGTGGCCGGTGGTTCCTACTGCTCGACTGAATCACACACCGAGCCCTTAGGGGGTCTCGGTTGTGGCTAACCAAGGGACACCGAGAGCTATTGCTCTCGGTTGGCTTCCGAACCACAAACCCAAACCAAACCAACCCTTTTTCCATGTTTTATTTTAATTCCTAGCATGTTTTTATCACTTGTTTTTAAAGATCTAACATGTGTTCATAATAAATTAAAAAGGAATTAAAAGATTGAAGGTTTGATGTTTTACCCCAATGCTTGATTGAAAATAATTCGAACACGAACCAATAACCAAAGATCAAAAATAAAAAACGAATGCCTCTTGTTCTTGTGTGGGTGTCGCGGCCTAGGAGTCACCAAGGAGAGCTAGAGTTTTAATTCTTCTTGTAAAAATGTGTAAATGGTTTTTGTGTGTTTACTTTTTACCATTTAGTGAAAATCCAAGTGGGCTTGGGCCCCCTTCCTTCCCCTTGTCCGCGGCTACCATAAGGCCCAAAGGTAAAACCGTGCCTTTTTCATGTTTAAGTAATTTACATATTCGTTCGTTTTAATTATTCATCCTAGTTCGTGCTTAATGTTCGTGTTAGATATACTTCGTATATATATCGTGTTCTAATAGTCGTGTTATAATTAGTATACTAAATAATTATCATGTTTATAAATGTTCGTGATCATATGTTTGTGATTATAATTATTATACTTAATAATTATCATGTAATATTACGGACTTAATAATTATCGTGCATTAACACGTACGTAGTTTCTGAAGTTAATGTTCGTGACACGTGTACATGACATAAATGGAAAGTTTTAATTGGTTCGTATGTTTACGTAGTGTACTGTTCATGGTATTTATATGCGGGTTTTACAACTCTTCCCCCCTAAAAAGAACAATTCGTCCCCGAATCATAGATAACATAAACTGAAAGAGGAACATATCCGAATCAAAACTTGAAATGAGGGTAAGAAGTCCGGATAGAATCCTCTGTCTCCCAAGTGGCTTCCTGGTCGGTAGGGTCCCTCCAAAGGATTTTGACGAATGGAATCGTCTTCTTCCTCATGACTCGCTCTTGACGATCAATAACTCGTTCGGGCTCTTCAATGAAAGTAAGATCTTCACGAATCTGTTCAAGTGGATACTGAACCATGTGAAGGGGATGATAATTGTACCCTCTGAGTAAGGACACATGGAAAACGTCATGAACGTGAGAAAGCTGCAGAGGTAACGCTAAACGATATGATACTTCACCGACTCGCTCGATGATGTCAAACGGTCCGATGAATCGAGGACTGAGTTTTCCCTTGATTCTAAAACGCATAACTCTACGCGCCGGTGATACCTTGAGAAAGACATGATCTCCCACCTTGAAATGCAAATCCCTACGATGCTTGTCGGCATAACTCTTTTGACGTGCACGAGCTTCTTGCAGTTTCACCTTAGCTACAACGACTCTCTCGTTGGTCATCTCTATCATCTCCGGACCTTCAAGTGTTCGCTCACCAACCTGATCCCAGCAGATTGGGGCGTGATACTTCCTGCCATACAACATCGCAAACGGTGCATACTTGATGCTGGCGTGCCAACTGTTGTTGTATGTAAATTCTACCAAGAAGATGTAGTCGTCCCAACTTCCTGTCCATTCCAAAGCACACGCTCGAAGCATGTCATCTAATGTCTGAATGGTTCGCTCCAACTGTCCGTCTATTTGAGGATGAAAAGCCATGCTAAGCTTAAGTCTGGTGTCCCAAGCTTTCTGCAGACTTCTCCAAAATCGCGAAGTAAACCGAGGATCTCTGTCCAGACGATGCTGGATGGAGCACCATGAAGTCTTATGATCTCCTTCTGATATAAGTCAGCGAGTTTGCTAACCGCATCGTCCTTGCGGATCGGTAATAAATGAGTTGACTTGGTAAGTCGGCCAACGATAACCCAAATGGCATCATTCTTTCTCTTGGTCTGCGGAAGTCCGATGACAAAATCCATGGTGATCTTGTCCCACTTCCACTTTGGAATGTCTAATGGTTGTAGTAGACCACTAGATCGTTGATGCTCGATCTTAACCTACTGGTAGGTAAGACATTTGGAGACATAGGTAGCAACATCTTGTTTCATACCACTCCACCAGAAATATTGTTTGATGTCGTGGTACATCTTGGTCGAACCAGGATGAATGGAGAATGGGGAGCTATGAGCTTCAGCCAATAACGCTTCTCTGAGTGTAAGATCATCTGGAACACAAAGTCTGGTGCCCTGCCATAAGATACCGTCGTCATCTAACTGATACTCCGTATGCTGATCCAAGTTCTGAATGATCGCCCAGATTTCACCATCATCCTTCTGAGTTTCCTTGATCCTAGAGAGTAATTCAGGTTCCACTCTAAGATTAGCCCAGTAACCATGCTACCCACGTACCATGATCTCAATGTCTAGTCGTTCCAATTCTCTTATAATCTCTTCCTCTATCTTGATGTCGTTTATCATACCCGACTTTCTACTCAGAGCATCTACCACTACATTCGCCTTGCCGGGATGATACTGCAAATTAATGTCATAATCCTTCAACAAATCTAACCACCTTCTCTGCCTCATGATATACTGTATTAATCATATATTTCATGTATTCTGATTATGTATTATCTTGTACTCTTGTATTATTATACTTGTAGTGTAATAATAAGTAACTTCCTAAAAATAGCAAGTTTCCAAAAATATAAAGTTTCCAAAAATAGAAATTTTCCAAAAATAGACCAGTTTCTAAAAATAGAATGTTTTTAAAAATAGTAAGTTTTCTAAAATAGAAAGTTTCCATAATTAGAAATAAGCTGGATTAATAATCTAATAATATAAGCTAGTGTTTACTGGCTAAAAGTCATAAGTCATGTAATAGTATAGTTTATTAATTAAATACTATAGGTTATAATTGATTAATAATTAATAATTATAGTAAATGTTTTATTAATTAATAATATATCATGGTTAATGAATAAACTATAGGTTATACAAATTTAATTTAGTCATGGTTTAATTCAATTAAATCTATTAAATACTTAGGTTAACATGTATTTTATTAATTTTAATTAATAAACCTAAGTCATGAATTATTAATTAATTATAAGTACATGTTTTAATAATTAATTAATAACTATAGTATAAAATGAATGACAAAATACTTAGGCTAAAACATGTATTATCTATAAAATAAATATAGCCTAAGTCCATGATTAAATTAAATTAATTATTAGACATGTTAATTAATTTAATTATTCTAAAAAGTAATTTGCAATAAATCCCGAGCCCAAATCCCGAGCCCAAATCCCGAGACAACCAAAAACCCTAACACCAACCACCACCCAAAGCCGCGGCTGCGATGGCGGCTGGTGGTTGCGCTGCAAACAGCGCGGCTGCTACTGCTGCTGCGCCGTGGCTACCCACTGTCCGAGCAAGGTTCCCACCGGCAGTAGGCTGGTGGTTCCCCCTATTGTGCTGCGTGTTCCCCCTACTCGATCAATTTAGCCACCGGCTGTGGCCGGTGGTTCCTGCTACTCGACCGGATCACACACCGAGCCCTTAGGGGGTCTCGGCTGTGGCTAAACAAGGGACACCGAGAGCTATTGCTCTCAGTTGGTTGCTGAACCATAAACCCACACCAAACCAACCCTTTTTCCATGTTTTATTTTAATTCCTAACATTTTTTTACCACTTGTTTTTAAAGATCTAACATGTGTTCATAATAATTAAAAAGGAAGTAAAAGATTGAAGGTTTGATGTTTTACCCCAATGCTTGATTGAAAATAACATGAACCAATAACCAAAAATCAAAAATAAAAAACGAATTCCTCTTGTTCTTGTGTGGGTGTGCGGCCTAGGAGTCACCAAGGAGAGCTAGGGTTTTAATTTTTTTGTAAAAATGTGTAAATGGTTTTCCTGTGTTTACTTTTTACCATTTAGTGAAAATCAAAGTGGGCTTGGGCCCTCTTCCTTCCCCTTTCCACGGCTACCACAAGGCCCAAAGGTAAAACCATGCCTTTTCATGTTTAAGTAATTTACATGTTCGTTCGTTTTAATTATTCGTCCTAGTTCGTGCTTAATGTTCGTGTTATATATACTTCGTATATATATATCGTATTCTAATAGTCGTGTTATAATTATTATACGTAATAATTATCATGTTTATAAATTTTCGTGATCATATGTTCGTGATTATAATTATTATACTTAATAATTATCGTGTAATATTACGTACTTAATAATTATCGTGCATTAACACGTACATAGTTTCTGAATTTAATGTTCGTGACACGTATACATGACATAAATGGAAAGTTTTAATTGGTTCGTATGTTTACGTAGTGTACTGTTCATGGTATTTATATGCGGGTTTTACAATATGTATATAATGTCATTTGTAAAACAGGATTTAAAATGATTCCTGAAACTTTTCACAAGTAAATAATTGATAAATATCAAAATAAAAATTTTTAATGTTACAAAAATTCTTTATAAGACCAACGTTGAACAATTTGTGAAAATACATCGTAAAACAATGACCAATGTAGAACATTTTATAAAATATTTCGCAAACAATACCAGTTTAAGTTTTTATGGTGACATGATGATATCTTACAAAATAGCGTGTGGTTAACACAAGAGTAATAAAGAGTAATCGATAATAATATCTGTGAAATGGTTACAAGATGATAGAATTTCGAAAGGTTTAGTCGGAATCATCATGAGACACGTGTCCAAATGATAACGAAAGATGTGAAAATAAGAACTTCAAACCTCTACTCAAATCAGTGTTACGTTAGAAGTAGAAGAAATATAAGATAAAATGACAAATAAGTCATGTATAATGTTGAAGCATAGTTTGGCTGGACCGGTTTAACGACTCTCCTGGGCCGTTCGTCGTGCTTCCCATTCCTAGTAATGCTGCAAACAATGGAAGAACTGGTTAGACGTGGACCCGAGGCCCGAGCCCCGGGGTCCACCTCCGACGGTCAAGTTAGTATCATGATGATATATTGTAGAGATGTGTGTTTAGAAGAGATAACCTGATGTAGAATGAGCCCCCTACCCTTGTATTTATAGGAGTAGGGTTTCTTGAAAGATAAGTAAGGTGTATGGGCCACGGGCCTGTTAGGTCACGGGCCTCCTGGGTTGCGCGCATGTTAGGTCGGGCTTATACAGACTATACGTCGACATGTCCCCCAGTCTAGTATGATATGGTTCCTGACCATGTTATGCTAGACTCATTCATATGTCACGCTTACCAAATAAACGCGTATGGCTTGCTGCTAGGACATCCTCGTGGTGGGCTACCTTTAGCAAAAAGATGATGGGAAAACTATGCGAATAGTGAGCGCAACCACTATACGTCATCATGTCCCCCCAGTCTATTATGCGAGGTTTTCACCAAGGTTACTAGACTCTACACCATATCCGCTACCTGTAAGCGTATCCACGTCAAAAGAAATGGGGAACCCGTATATGTAAGACGGATGGTTGTGCTGGAATGCTTGGTTTCCCGTGATTAGACGGTAAGGACCCCGTAAGAAGAAAACACGTTCTATAGCCGGGGTAACACTGGCATCAACAAGGTATAATTCTTATTCCTCTCTAATGTGAGGATGATAAGAAGGTTTTGTAAAGTTGGAGGTGGAACCCGTATGTTGCATCGTTAATGCTTTGAAGGCGTACTTCTTGTACCCACTGATGATGCAGCATAGTGCGAATATTGCATTCGGCTTAAGGCCAACAGAAGACGCACTTCATATGGCATAGCGCAAGGCTTTATGGTAATCAACTTAACACAGGGCTCGTGATACCTCTTACGTGATAAGTGTGAATACGATATCCGATTTTAGCACACAATAGGTTAGCAAGACCTCTTGTATGCTAAGTGCGAATATGGAGTTTAGCATATAATGTAACACCATTGATACCGCATGCGGTATCGTCTGCACATGTACCTGACATGCGTGCTCCAGAGAGTCTTGTGGTGGGGGTTGACCGCACAAGATACCTGATCTTGTAGTAACATATTAGTTACGGTACGCCTGCAGTGCGTCTTAATGCTCGCGCGGAGGCTTAAATAATCGTATCATTGATAACGCTGGAGTTGCAACCCTCTTACGCGGGAGGCAGGTTCATGACCTGCACGAACCTGCGACAGATACCTGATCCGTCATTTTGCGAACGCGCGATTCGGCTTAGTACCAGGCTTGCAATGCCTCTTACATACTTAGTTGTGGATACCTGATCCACAACAGCAGGTCTCTGACCTGACGGATACCTGATCCGCGCAATAATATTTACAATGCACAAAGTAGTATTCTATATGCTTCAAAATATAAATGCTAAATTACAATCAAATAAGATCATGTCAATGGTATTGTGATACCCCTATAGCCCCCCAAGTTTAATGGTGCTATTTTTACTTAGTAGTATTAAACTTATTTGTAAAGTATCCGGAAAATTTGAACAATTTTTAACTCTTACCCCAATGGGACATGACCCACGTTGCTTAGGCATGCTAGAAAGGTGGCGGACCCCACCTCAATATGGTGAAGATTTATTATAATGTAAAACACAAGGCATGTGTGTATTATAGGGATTAAATTTCGCACATTTATATGGCGAATATATAAAACAAATGTAGAAATGCGTAAGTCATAACCACGACCGAGGTATGGTTGTGTATGGCGAATGCTAAGATGGTCAGTTTAATAAATTAATTTGTTTGAATGTGCGGATCACCGCGACAAAACTAAACAAAATAGTACGCTTGATCGCGCGGATCGCCGCAATCAAACTAAATAAAATAATACGTTTGGCGCGCGGCTTGCAGCGACCAAGCTAAATAAAATAAGACGTTTGGCGCATGGCTCGCAGCGACTAAACTAAATAAAATAAGACGTTTGGTCGCGCGGCTCGTAGCGACCAAACTAAATAAAATAAGACGTCCGGTCGCGCGACTCGCAGCGACCAAACTAAAATATTACGTCCGGACGGGCGGATAGCCACGACCGAACTATATAAAATAATATCTTTGGCCACGCAGATTGCCACGACCAATAATAAAATATTATTTTTAATAGGGCGGACTAACGTGAAAGGAAGCGACCCACAACTCCAGTTTTTTTAAAAAATAAAACATTCCAAAAATATGCAGATAAGTGCGGCTGGACATATCATGACCGTGGATAAAGAGGGCGGGTCACGACAAGATATTAGTATGTCGTGTCGTGACTCACATGGAAAACATAATAATTAAATTAATCATATATGTAATATCTCTTATTAATATAGAAAAAATGTAGGTAATACCTTGTTACCTATTGAAAAAGATATGCTTATTTTTATAAACCTGAAAATATAGGAATATACCTTTAAAAGATAATATCTTGTAGTAATTTAAGTGATATGTTTAATATCTTTTTTTAGTATAAACAAAATATCCGAACGTGCGAACGAGCGCGGATAAACCTGCAATGACCGCATAAAAAAAATAAAGTAGATTCGGACGCGCGGACCATCGCAAAACAACAGAGGCTACAGTCAATATATGTCCGAACATGCGGATCGGACTACCGCGGATGGACGGGCCATGACCGCAAATAAAATATAAAATAAAATATGGTTCACGACCATTCGGGGCATATTCCACCGATGTATGTCATGATAAATGTATATATGCAACTATTTATACTACCCTTTTACCGAATAATACTCCACACTCAAACTTCGCGATATATTATCCAATTTTAAGGAGATACGGGAAATATTTTTTATAAGTTTAGAAGATATATATTATATCTTTTTAACCACTTAAAAAAACTAGTAAATAATATCCTCGTTAAACAATGAATTAGGAATAATTGACGCGCATAAAAAATATAGGTTATAGCCTCGTTATATTGCAAAAATTCTCTTTGGCATGTAAAATATGCGACTTTATTTATCCCTTTACACATGAATATGATAAGACGGAGAAGTGATCACATGTTATCGTTGATAAACGAATATCTCTTTTTAAAAAAAATACATAATATCCTCTTTAACAACAAAATATCTTCAAAAAAAATATTCCGTCTTTTACCATATGATATAGATCAAGAATAAAATATTTTGCTAAAAAAGTGATTGGTTACGGATCGAGTGTTTTATGCAAAAATCTCTTCAATTTCGCCATTATGCGATATCTATATACAGAATCTTACTATGCAATATTAGTTATGCAATATTAGTTATGCAATATTCATAGGATATGTGATTGACACGTGATGGAATACTAGAATACCGGTTACATGTATATTCATATACGGAATTTTAAATTCAGCCATTAATTATGTTTGTCTACGTTCTGTTGCATTACTCCGTATTATCATTATATAATTGCATGAATATTTCCTAGTAAAGCAGTATGATAAACTATGTAAAAAACAAAAGTACGAAAGCTTTAGAATTACCGACTTTCAAATCTGGTTTTGCTCTTTAGTAACGTGATAACACAAAAAATTGTTAGTCTAGGTCCCACGGATGGCGCCAACTTGTTGAAGCATAGTTTGGCTGGACCGGTTTAACGACTCTCCTGGGCCGTTCGCCGTGCTTCCCGGTCTTGAGTAATGCTGCAAACAATGGAAGAACCGGTTAGACGTGGACCCGAGGCCGGAGCCCCGGGGTCCACCTCCGACGGTCAAGTTAGTATCGTGATGATATATTGTAGAGATATGTGTTTAGAAGAGATAACCTGATGTAGAATGAGCCCCCTACCCTTATATTTATAGGAGTAGGGTTTCTTGAAAGATAAGTAAGGTGTATGGGCCACGGGCCTGTTAGGTCGCGGGCCTCCTGGGTCGCGCGCATGTTAGGTCGGGCTTATACCGACTATACGTCGACATATAAGGAAATCCATATGCGCTCACATCGTAATTTATTTGACATAAATATGATTTTAAGAAAGCTAGAATATCAGTTTTTCGAATAATACAACTAACCCGAAAAGTTTTTATTTTTAAACGTTTTCAAGTGAAATCAATGTTTGGTAGTTGGAGATTTGTTAAAGTTTTACGAGTTCAAACGTACTAAAAACGCTTCAAACCATATTTTTAAATTCTATCAGCTTTAACTTTTGGGGTCTGACCAGACCAATTGACTCGCTAATGACATTTTTAAGGCTCGAAGTCTAAAGCTATTTGGTGTAAAACGATGTTTTGGACAACTTTCTAGTTCTACTCGAGACTTGAAACAGATAAAAATGGACGAAAATGCCCTCGCATTAAATCTGTCAACAAAATGATATTTTAGAAATACGCAGAAATAAGTTCTCAAATTTTATAATTTCAAATGAGTGTAACTTACTCGTTTTAAGATTTACGGGTCGAATTTTATGTCCTAAACGAACGTCTCAACAAGTAGAAACATATTTTTATGTCTAAGGTTTACAAAAATATTTTCTCGACATTGTTAAATTACCTGTAAATTTTCTGTAAAAAGTATATTTTTCGATACACCTTGAAATTTAATCAAACTTCATAACGACCCGGAAATTATGTACACACATGACTTGTGGATTCCATAAAGACGAAAAAGATTAGATTGTATAACTAAGTATACAAAGAAAAATATAGTATAAAAATGGTTTAAGAATACCAACGATTATCTAAGAAACCAAAAACGGCGCATGACATCCATGTCTTAGATTTCAAGATGCAAAGTAGGAAGGTCTCTTAGCGGCGTGATTTTCCGAAAACACAAAACATATCGAGAAAGTAATGGAACATTAACGAGTTGCACTCCCGGAGTGAGGAAGTTTAATGAAAAGGAAGGATACAAGTTTATAGAAATAGAATCGCATTCCAAACAATCGCCACATATTAGAGGATATGAATTACAAGATGACGATGATGTGTCCAAGGCACAAACAAACGTTGTAAATCGAAGTCGAAACGTAGAATGGTCAACGAAATAATATTTATCGATATACGATTGCCGTGTAAAATGGTGACGTAAAGGTCAATCAAGGTTACGAAAATTCACGATATTATTCAACACAGATTCAAGGAATGCTTCGGGATGTGTGACTCACATGATGTCTTTTAGTCTTTTTCGAAGACACGTTGAGCTACACAATGGTCTATAGACTATTTTTCAAGACATCCAATCACAAATGGTCGAAAAGCATTTTGGACATCTGAATATATATCTTAAAGGAGTTAAACAATGAAAGTAACACGCACGGTAGTAAAATGATAATCATAAGTTTCGTCGGACACAACACTTCTTAATCCAAGACAATGGTATCACGAGAATACACGCAACACGTAAAAGTGATCCGAGGAAGACAAGCGGTTCAAAACGAACGAGTATATGAGGTCAGTAGCACCACGCATAAATGAAATAACAATAGTACTCAGAAAGGTGAGTATGAAAAGTCGGCAGCATACGCGCTCCGAATACAAGTATGAAATGTCATAAAATATAACATTATTGCAACAAGATCAGTTTACAAGAACAAGAATTCAAGAAATATAGTAAGCGCATATATAATCACATTAGTATCCAATGATAATTCATGGAGCACAAAGGATTTAGAAAGAGATAGTAATTATCGTCATTAGGGTAATGTAAGATTTCAAAATGAAATCAAGAAATGAAATAGTACAACAATAATTAAAAGTAAATAATAAGGATTAGAGAGTTACCCGCGCAGATATCGAACAACAATGGCAGATTCTTTGTTTGACACTTAAAACATGAAATATTTGAACTTTCGGTTATACACTAAGTTTTGAAAACGACTCAGTTTCCTATAACCATGGCTCTGATACCAATATGTGAGACCCCCAAAATCAGGCAAGGAAACACGTAGGCAGCAAGGGGGTGCCACGTCATGGTACAAGAAACAATGAAATATTGTTGACACAAAGTTGACGTAATAAAAACATATACATTACATCATAAACATCGGAGTTTTTAAACAAAGGTCCTAAAGTTTTATAAACGGAAAAATCTATTATTTAATCATGGTTTTGTAACATATAGTTACCAAAAATACAAAATAACTTCTGACACCTTTTACCAAAATCAAACTTTAAAAGTAACACAGAAATCTCCAAGCTGCGATAATATCCTGTGGGCTCCCATCCAAGCAAAATTTAGTATTATTACTTGAGATTAAACATGTAAAATCGTCAACACAAAGTTTAGTGATATTCATAGGTTTAGCAGTAAAGGTGTGGAATACAAGCATTCGTTTGTAAAACAAGAAATAGGGAAAATGGTTACGTACGATAACCATAGTCCGAAACTATTATTATTGCTATTTAGTTCATGAAACGAAGCTTAACATCAGTGTAAGTTCCTCTAGTGAGTATTCAGCCTAAATACTCAAGTAACAAAACAAATTCAATGCGTCAATTGGTTAAACAACCGCAACATGGGACGGGGATTGTCAGTCCCGATGGATCCACCCACAATATTTGCGCTTAGAAACACAAGTAAATTAACGGTTCATGATAAAGAGAGGAAACTGAAAGCTTTAGACTAAAAGCAATAATATCAATGAAAATTGTTGGAAAGCATACAAGTTCGGGATAGCATACAAGTTCTAGATAGCATACAGTTTTTAAATGGATGTGTTTCACCATGTAAAATCTCACCCCGCGTTAGAAACAACGTACAAATAGTAAAAAAGGGATATGAACTCACCTTAGCCACGAGGTAAGTGAATCACGGAACTTAGAAGCTGAGTAGAAAAAGTAGTGGTAAGACGATCGCCGACGATATAGATGCCTGGTAAAACACGAAAGCCGCAACCTATCAAATAAGGCGCACACTTTATTAATATACTCAAGTATAAACTCATACTTAGTAGAACCCATTGAATAAACTCAAAACCATAGTATATATGCAAGAATAACCCACACAAGTGAATTTACTAGATGCTTTTACAAGACTATGTTATTAAGACAAGTACTCCCGAAAGCACTCAGCCGGTACATACCAAATGTACCCGCTGATTTTCCATACTTAGACAACTCGGATTTTAATGAAACTTGTTGAAAAACTCAATCATAACCTGAATAAAACTCAGTTCAAATTTTATTCAAAGATTTGCATTTTAGAACCACCTGCTCAACACATTTCTAGACTCCAAAATTCGGACAGTTTTGTACCTTTGTATTGCAAAACCAATTTGACCCAATTAATCGTTACCATTTGTAAACCTGACACCTAAGTTTGAAAATAGACTCAAGACCCCATGTTTAGAGCCTAAGAAGAGCCCCTGAACCTTTTTTAAACTCATTTTATAGTCCTCGAGATTTGACCAAATATCGACAATAATTTCGTGTTGTGTCGATACTCGCCTCCCGGTACACGAATATTTAAACTAGTGTAACTTCCTCCTCGTTTTGAGTTAGACGCTCTAATTTATATAAAAACGAAGCTAATAAAAATCTCTACAACACTATCGTATTAGTACAACATTAATTCAAACTTAAGACACCCAAAATCAACCTTAAACCTACTGCCCTAAATCACCTCATCAAAACTCATACCAAATCAAATTTTCAACCCATTTCAACCACTTTTCTACTATTTCTACTATCCTAATATTATCCATTTCCATTCCTAACACTTGCATATTACTTTTAAACAAAACACTTATCAAAATTTCAAACTTTTAACCATCAAAACTTCATGATCATAAGGAGATCATCACATGCATGATCATAAAATATCTCACCAACCCTAGTCCATAAGAAAAATTTGAAACTTGATGCATGTGTATAAAATTGGTACCAAAACATTCACCTTTTGATTTCTAGAATGGGTCTTGAATTTGTTAGCTAGATCAAGATCAAAATCAAAAGAAAATAGTGTTTATGGTGCTTGTTGGCTCACGGTAGGGAAAGAAAAAGCAGGAGGGAGTGGTTGATTTTTGTTTTAGCTAGTTAACTATGTGTTTTAATAGTGGAAATTATATATATAGTGGTAGGTGAGGGCTTGTTTTGCCAATTTTGTAATCTTTTGGACTAAAAAAGTAATTAGTTCGTTAAAGGGAGAGAAATGACTATTAGTCAATTTTAAAAATATTCACAGGACTCGGGTTTCGTGAAAATCCTTTTCCAAAAGTTAAAATGCATCAAAAATATGATAATATAGTTTCCCGACACGACTTAACACGTCATTAAAAAGAAGACATCGAAAACGTCAAACATCGAATCAATCGACAATGAAACATAATATATCGAGCATCCGTCGGCCTCGCGATCACTAGTAGTTCTCGTTACTCGTTGATTTGAGTAAACTTTTGTAAAATGCACGCAGATGCTTTTTAAATAAAAAACTTTGATTTAAATAAATATGGAAAAATAAAATAAGAAATTTATAATACCGAATAAAGTATTATCAATGATCATAAAATAAAAGTATAATTTATTAAAAATATCAAGATCTCAGGATTTACGTATTAAGAATACAAGAAAATGCAACACGTTGGAAAATTCAAGAAACACGAATAAAAGAATAAAATAATACCGGGAAAATACGAGTTCTCACAATCATGATGCGCTTTCCACACAAAAATGTTGATTTTAATAGGAATGTACTTCACTCATCTAGTCGACTCCGTACACGTAGGAAGAAACGTATCATCAGTAAGGTTACGGACGTCTTTAACCTTGAACCCACCATCCTAGATAAAGTGCCGACCTAACGATCACAAACCGGAGAAAGGGAAACGGACTCGATATGGTTTAAATCAAAAAGCTGTTGTTGCTTAATACCCCCCCCCCAACCGCTCTATGAAAGGACGAAACAATCAAAGTATTCATCTTCTCCGCTACACAGATTTCCTTATCCAACTCTAGAGCTTATAAGCGAGGGAAAACCGTCTGAAGAGCTATATCTCCAGTCCAAACATCAAGCCAAAAACAAGCTCTAGAACCATCTCCGACACGCAGATTACACAAGGACAGAAAATACATGCCTTTGTCCTTCAACAAATGTAATTCTATCACGATCGAGCACCAGTTAGAATTCATATGAACCGGATGGGAGCCAATCGAGTTCCATATAAAGCTTGAATAACGCGAGCCCAAAGAGAACCATCTTGGGACACGAACCTCCAAACCCATTTATTTTTAATGAATTTGAGCTACGCTAAAATATCAAAGTAACTACTCAATTGGTACGATTATTAAGCTTTGAACATATTTTAAAATTTGAGTACATATAATTAAAACATTATTAAGGGTATTAAACCTAATCCCCATTTGATAACCTGTATGGCTGTATGCAGACAGTTCAAAAATTAGAACACGAATAATGATAAGTTAATTTAATTGTAAAACTAAACATTTGTAAATTTCCAAGATAATAAGTATCAAGAATCACGATGATAGGGCGGTTTTGTTAACTACACACAAAAGCAAATTTAATTAAACTATAAATATTAATTGTAGTTATACTCTCTGGTCTGAACTAGGAGGCAAAGACGATGCCGTGGCCTCTCTGAATGTTTTCAATGCTTGTTAAGTACACTATTCCGCTTAATTTAAAGATCCTATTTGAGTAGATTTATTATGCGTAAGCGCTACAAATTGATACTTAGGTTCCAGCTCGATAAAGGCTTGCTTTCTTAGTTATCTTAGCTTTCTAGCTAGCTTTATATATATAACTATCTATCTATTACTCTACTTGTCCTATTAGATTGCCATGTCTCTCTTTAATAGCTTTCAGCTTCATTCTCTGGACTTGGATTCTCTGTTGAATTGGTTTGTGCTTTTGTAAGCTTACCTTCTTATGGTTTTAAATTTTCCTAACTTGGCTATCGCTTGTCAACTCCAGTTCCTGTTGATTCAGTTATATAAGTTGATATCTGGTTCCACCCTAGGATTCTTCCTTCAGTCCGAAAAGCCATTGATGGAGCTAGATCAGCTGATGGTGTGCAACATTACAAGGTTATTCTGTCGAGAGCCTAGGAAATCGACAAAGAAAGACTGTTCAAAGTAGCAGTCACGCTCATAGCAAACAAGAAAGACAGGGTAAAGGACATAACCCTTGGGGATGTGGTAATACATCCAAGAAATTATTCCATTGAACTTACTCCCCTCTGGACGCGGGAATATCGACATGGATTAAATGCCCTGTCCAAGCCAAGGAACTTACGTCGGAGAGTCTTGATAAATGATGATTGAGATGAGATATGCATTTTTAAAGCACGGAACACCCGATTTTCATTTCTGTCATAAGTGTAACTAACCCTTTATTAAATATACGGCAAAGATACATAATAAAAATGAGCCTTCGTATAAAGATCATCATTAATTCGTAAACCGATTGTATGCCACCACTGATAAACACCAGCATAGGCGATATTCACTGCCCAAGTGCACCCCCTCAAATAAAAGCTTCTACTGCCGGTTGACAAAAATGAGGATCCCAAATTTCATGAACAATAGGTCTTACATGTAAAGGGTCATGTGCAAATGACTCAAAATTTCCTTTCAAGTTACATGAAAAAGATTTTTTAAAATTGCCTGAAGTAAGAAGCAAAAATATTATGATAAATGTCTTCATCAATAATATTATCATTACTCTCGAAGTCATGCGCGATAACATTATCAAAATACGAGGAGCAGTGTAGCTAAGCTTTGGCTAAACCTTAAAAATCTTAATGCCATAGTGCCTTTTAAATCTTCCTTGCCATTCCTACTGCAATAATTCTTGCTAAGAAAAATGCTCATGTTGTGACAATTGCACCCAAAAGATAATAGGTTACTTGATACGACCCTCTCGGGTAGTATCGGATAGGGCACCACCATAGCGTGTGCTAGCTCCGTAAGAAAGAGAGACAAGAAGACTTAGAGTTTATTTGATTAACTTTCATTGACTACATTGATAATAATGACATGGTATTTATAAAACATAATAATAAAACCCTAACCCTAAGATAGATAGCATTGGCATGCTTGGCCCGACCCACACAAAGCCCGGGTGTATCATTCCCCACTCCTTCGAAACCACCTTGCCTTCAAGGTGAAGTCATAAAAACACTCTTAATTCCAGGATCTCAAATAGTTCTCCATTCATATAGATCTCCAACACATATTGTTCTCCAGCCCGGTTTGTTCTCCAATCCAATTTGTTTTACATTATCGATAGTTCTCCCACAAAGTTTATTCTTAAGTGTTCCGCTACCGCTACGAACACCTTTTTTCCTCTTTTTCCTCCTGTTGCCATGGACATAACACAATACTCTTCTTTTACCTACTGTTGACCAGGCCCTAATACTCCTCACACCTTCAAAATTCACCTTGCCCTCAACGTGATACGAAGAATACGCCGATAAACAGTTTTTTTAGTTGGAACCCTAAGGTGATTACACTCATAACAATGACATGTATTTATAAAGCAGAATAATAAAACCCTAACCCTAAGATAGATAGTAATGGCCCGTCCGGCCCGACCCACACAACCCTGGGTGTATCATTCCCCACTCCTTCGAATTCACCTTGCCCTCAAGGTGAGGTCTTAAAAAACACAATTGATTCCGGGATCCCATATCCTAATCAACCGCAACCTCGCCTTTCACTCCCGCGGTTACCCTGGCTTCCCCTACCACATGCAACACCCTTTTTCCTCTTCCTCATTCCGCTACCTTGGACATAACACAATACCCTTCTTTTGCCTACCGCTGTCCAGACCCTAATACTCCCCACACCTTCAAAATCCACCTTGCACTCAAGGTGATATGAAAAATACGTCGATAGGGAGTCCGACATCCATTCACACACATTCGGTTGAACAAATTTGTGGATGCACCCATTATCCATGGACCCGTGAATATTACCTATACCAATTCTTTCCCATAACTGACGAACTCGCGCACTTTCATGAGCGACCAAAAAAGTAACCCCATTGTCCCCTAATCCCCGTTTAGATTAAAATTTATTTCATCCAAACAATCATCAAAACTACCACCTCCAACATCTTCCACATTTTCTTTATTTTCTGAAAGTTGGCCAAACTCACTACAAACTTTCATGCCTTCCATATTACTCTTAATATCGAAAACACCGTCTAGTGCGCCACTAACCTCATCAACAAAATATCTTCATCATCATATAACGACCCTTTAACCACAGGTTAAACTTCTTCACTTGGCCATGTTAGAACGGTATCTAATTTCTCGTCCACATTGAGCCCTTTTCCTGCAATTACCTCAAAACGCGTCTCCATTATATGAGCTAAAGAAAAAGCTTCCCCTAAAGTTGTAGGCGTTGACCTTGAGAGTGCACATTGTAGGAGCGGTTTAAGTCTACATATATAAAAATACATAAGTAAATCCGTAGACATCTCTGTAACTCGATCTGCAAGTAGCACAAACTTACTCTCATAATCGGCCACCGTACCCTTCTTCAAGAGCTTAGATAGCGCGTCCCAATCCCTATTGCCCGATGCCATAGCAACCGAAAAATAATTAAAAAAATATTTTTTATATATTTTTTCGGATGGAACAGTACCCGATGAACAGTACCCGGATGAACAATAACGTCAGATGAACAGTGCCGTGAATAGTCCCCGAATGAACAGTAGTTGCGGTGAACAGTAGCGCCGATGAACAATATATTTTTTATTTTTATTTTTTATTGAAACCCTAGATCAAAACCCCTCAACGAGTTGAGGACTCTCAATGAAAGTACCAATTGATACGACCCTCTCGGGTAATATCGGGATAAGGCACCACTTCAAGCGTGTGCTGGCTCCTTAAGAACGAAAGATAAGAGAACTAGACATTTGTTTTGCTTTAATTTGATTGATTACACTGATAACAATGACATGTATTTATAAAACCTAATAATAAAACCCTAACCCTAAGATAGATGGCATTGACATGGTTGGCCCGACCCACACAAAACCCGGGTGTATCATTACTCTGACAGCACGTCCTTGTACAATGCTTAAATCTCTCGAATGGATAGCACATGAGCAACTTTTCATTTATTATGATCTGAATTCAATAAGTTCTTGCCAATAAAACTAAATACGATCATCCTTAAAACAAGTAAAAGTATTTGAGAGCACTGTTAAATAACGTACCACCATACTACTACGGTACTACCATTCATTAAACCAAAAAATATATTCCTTTAAATCATGTAAGATGTACATAATTTGTATACTTGTATCAAAACCAAGACGACGATCACCTTGGAAAACTCCTGAGCGACCAATACATAATGCTCTACCATTTATTTACTCTTATTAGGGCATACATTGTCTACACAAGCTACCCTATCAAATGACTTAAATCACATCTTCCATTACATGATTCCACAACACTTACCATTTCTTGGAAAGCATTAACACTACATGGAACCACTAATCCATTCTCTTGGTTGAATCCGAACTCATTTGACGACTTCTCTAGCAAGATTTTGAACACAGGATGGGAAAGGTAGCCCATTGGGACAACAAACCTGCGTCTCTCCTCCCCTACGTATAACGTGAAAAACCCGGTTGGGGTTTTGCTAGATGGAGAAGAACAAGAACGATATAAACTTGCTTCTTCTTCGTCACCCTTGAAAGACCTTTTGGATTGTGACAGATCATCAGAACATTGTACCGTAGCCTTCTTGGTAAGGATCTTGAGTGAGCCTAGTCTCTTGAGTGAGCCCATTCTCTTCATTTGTGTCTGCTAAAATTAAAAAGGGATATATATATGTTGTATATATAATGGTTGGGGCGTCTTCCTTTATATATCTGTTAGCAGAATGAGTTGAGTATTGACTTTATTTTTTTGGTATTATATATTCTTCGTGTTGATAAAGATCGCAGCTTACGTTTTATTACAACCAACTTGTTAATAGCCTTACGCTGACCTTCTAAGTTCTAACCAAACCATGTGCGTGCCTTCTGAGATTATTAACCATTTTGTAACTAGCCCGAAAGGTTTAAATTTATATTATCATAGTTTTTAATGCTGCATAATCTTTCTGATTACTCTTACTCTTATCTAGTTACTAGATTAAATCAACATCTATACTGTATTTCACAAATAAATATCTATATGTACACTTTCTAACAAAAATAACATACATGGCATCATAAGTTTATAACGTTATGTATCTTAGTAAAATTTAAAAATAACAAAGAGTCAGATATTCGGATACATGTCGACTTTTCAAAAAACCAAAATCTTGATTATAACTTTAATTTACACGCCTTAGAGGGTCGGGTATAATAACACTCGTGTAGGCTTTGGGATGAGGTCGACACTAAGTTACCGGCTTTATCACAGTACATCAGGATGGGCGTTAAGCCAAAGGCGTTATGGGGTGTTATGATTGTGGAGGTGTTGATGCTAAAATGTTAAATTTGATATGGGGCGACGTGACTGAATTTTTTTCTCTAAAGATTGGATATGTAAAACACTCACTGTGATATGATATTACTTTATAATTATCTCTAAAATTATCATCTTATGCCACATTCAAAAACAAATGTTCGTTTGGTTTTACAAAAAGTATATATCTTCACTATAAAAAACTATTTGACATTTATTCATATATCTTTGTAGTCAAATGCACTCATTGAATACTTTATACTAACTGAAGTGGTTTTTTTCTTCAGGAAGTTCAAGATGTATTGCTTATTTTCATGCCAAGTTGTCCAGGAGTAAAAACTCATTCTAGATGGTAGACTTTTTCATCATTTCTATCATGAATCATGATGGATATTGTAAAACATCGGTAGGAAAAGTAGCGTCTGATTTGGTAGACAAGTGTGAACGTTATTAATTTAAGAACGATTCGCGTAGAAAGCTTAGACTTTAATATTACTGATTTCTTTAAATGCTATATAAATTGATAAATAAAAAAATGTATACAAGTCAACAACGACATTCGTAATAAGCGATGCTATTCATCACATCTGTATTACATGGAGTACATAAAGATCTTTGAAAACATTAATCATGACATATATATAGTAATTTTTTAACTTTGTTCAATTCCATCAAATTTATACAAGTGTATTTTCGGGAAATTCAGTAGCTATGTAAGTATGTATTAGATGTGATTTTGAAATTGATCCGTATGAAAATGACTACAATTTGAATTTTGAAGGTGCAGTGGATGGCATAATTAGTGTGGAAGATGATACTAATATATTGAGTTTATAAACTTATAGAAATGGATAACTCGGGTAAAAGTAATCAAACTTAGTAATTTAAGACTAATTAAGTTCCTCAACCAGAAAAGCATGTGCATGCTAAGGCTAAAGTGAAGAACAAGACCACGAAAACTATCAACTTTTTAAAGCTAACTCAAAATTAAAATATAACATCAAAATTGATCGAGAGATTAAAGAAGTTTCTCCGAGATTAAGGTCATCCTGACCACTCGAATTGCTACACGGCTTGACAGTGTACTTTGTTTTGTTCTAGGTCGTGGCTTGATGCCTTTAATGGTGTTTGTTTTACATGTGCTTTTTCCGGTCATTTGATGTGGTTGTGTTTGGTTTGATTCAATTGTTGCACTATATTGGAGTGTTTCTTTGTAGTTTGGTGTTTGTAACGTCTAGCTTTTGTTGGTTTCTTTTAGCATAAATTTGCCTTGAAAAGAATCGCAACGTAGTTTGCTGTTTGTTAGTCTTTTGTTATCAACTATGTTAGGTGTTTGTGTTTTACTTGCGACCAATAGGCCAATGGCTTTATACTAGTTTATCTCAATACGGGTGAGGAGGTGTGAAGTGCGCAGTACTCACTATAGTTAGCCTGATAGCACCACGAAAAAGACACGATAGTAATTTTAACAACACGATGGTTGATTCATGGTCTGTTGTTATGAAACAATATCCTAAACTTCTTTGCTTTATGGAACACTTCACACCATGGAAGGATTTCAGCCACATTTTAGAACACGTCTGGTATGATGTATTTGTTTGTTGGTTCTATGGACCCTAATTCATCATAAAGTCTTAGTTTTGACTTCGATATAATTACTTTTAATCAGTGTCACGCCTTTG
Organism: Glebionis coronaria; assembly: GCA_025667525.1. Taxonomy (NCBI): domain Eukaryota; kingdom Viridiplantae; phylum Streptophyta; class Magnoliopsida; order Asterales; family Asteraceae; genus Glebionis; species Glebionis coronaria. The sequence continues at coordinate 489,674,712 of CM046876.1, read as the reverse complement.
TGAAATATTTTATGTGTACATGATGTATTTTTTTAGTAGATTGACCCGGGTGCAATTTTTTTATCAAGATATGGGTATCGATGTTGATTTAATCTAGTAGATTGACTCAGGGCTAACTAGGGGGCACGCGCATGCTTTTGGTTAAACTTAGAAGGTCATATTCAGCGTAAGGCTATTAACACGTTGGTTCTAATAATAAAACGTAACCTGCCATCTTTATCAACACAAAAATATATAATACAAGAGATAAAAATAATACTCAACTCATATATAAAGGAAGATACCCCAACTATTTCTACCCATCCAAAGCCATTGTACAACATATATTTCTTTCTTTCAAGAAAAACATGAAGAGAATAAGTTCACTCAACATCCTAACCAAGAAGGTTAAGGTACGATGTCCGGATGAGTCGTCACAATCCAAAAGGTCTGTCAAAGATGACAAAGGAGAAGCTTGTTCTTCGCCATCTAGCAAAACCCCACCCGGGTTTTTCACGTTATACATAGGGGAGGAGAGGCGCAGGTTTCTTGTACCAATGGGCTACCTTTCTCATCCTGTGTTCAAGATGTTGCTAGAGAAGTCGTCAAATGAGTTCGGGTTCAACCAAGAGAATGGATTAGTGGTTCCATGCACTGTTAATGCTTTCAAAGAGATGGTAAGTGTTGTGGAATCATGTAATGGAAGATGTGATTTAAGTCATTTGATAGAGGAGCTTGTTTAGACATTTTATGCACTTATAAGAGCATTATAGTTTTCAAAGGTGTTGATCTTGGTTTTGATATGAAATATGCAAATTTTGCAAATATTTTAATTTTCTACATGATTTTAAGGGCTATATTATGGATTTTGTCCATACCTATGCATAACTACGTATAGAGTAGAGAAAATCAGAAGCTTGCAAATAAATGGTCATTTGAAAACCATTTGACCGTTTTGCTTATCACACTTCCCATCCTCAAACTTGTAAATAAAAAAGCATGAATGTGCTGGAGATACATGAATCATGCCAATTCGAAGAAGGCATGATCAACCAATATATTTAAACAAAGCATACATATCTATATGTATTATACATGATTGATAGATTAAAAACTGTTGGGGTTTACTTCGTTCCAACAGGGTGAAGATAATCAATAGCCTAACTACGTACCAATGAATGGTTACCGGATATCTCTTGGAGTCGTGTAATCACTTTCCAAAGAAGATTATTCGACCCTATGCCTGGGTTAACACGAATACCTCCTTGGGATAAAACCAAGAGTTAGTTCTTGTTTTAGGCACAAATCAAGAACTCTATGCGTTTCTGTGTTTCTTGTTTCTGTTTTTCATCATGCAAAATATGATCACTATTTATAGTGATCCTATTCCTTTAAGGAATGTAACTCCTAGTCAAAGGTATTAAGAGCATTAATCGGCCTATTAAACTCATAATAACCTTCATAAAGCATAGTGGTTACATGACCAGAAATCTGGTCATCAAGTCAATATTCAACCCTCATTAACTGGTCAAAGAGGTTACAAAGACTTTGTGCATCACCAGGAGCAACGTCCTAACCAGGAGCAGCTTCCTGACCAGGAGCAGCTTCCTGACCAGGAGCAACTTCCTGACCAGAAGCAACTTCCTGACCAGAAGCAACTTCCTGACCAGAAGCAGCTTCCTACTGATATCACAACCACTATATTGAGTCCAGGGAGGTAAGGGACTTAATGGGTGTACACTCCGTACCTCCAAACCCATTTACAAGTATTACCCGTTCCCACAATTGCACTAAATTTCCAACAATCCTCCCCAATTTAGTACAATTCCTTTTTGCATGAAAATCAACTTTAACAAAACCAGTGCATAAATGAAAATGTCCTGAGGATTGAATTTCCATCTTAGTACATCACTCCAAATATTCGAGAATCAGGGTGTTCTAAGAATTGAATCCTTCAACTACTTTGAACACCTGAAGATAACATACACCCAAGTTTTCAAACACTTAAAACGCTCCTGATACCATACAAGCCATGTGTCCATATCCAATTCATAAATGTTGTAAGAGCCAAAGTCCATGCTCCTTGAGGCGGCGAAACCTCAACATTTACATAGGTGGTTCCTCTTTAGTTCATGCTCCTGCTTAAGCACTTTTTCAAAGAAATTAACCATTAAGAAGTTTATAACTTCATCCTCCTTTCAGCAGGTACAAGCACATCCTTGGGATGATCTACATGTGCTTCAGTCCCCTGAATGTTCAGCTTTCCACATTGAACTCAGCTCCCAAGTTTCCTCAGGAGGGAGTTGGGTGTCCTAGCATTCAGTGACTAGAGTGGACTTTTAAACCCATCCCTTTACCAGACTTTATAACCAAGTCTCTAGCCAATCCCTTCGTCAAGTGATCAGCTAAGTTTTGTTGAGACCTCACAAACTCTATTGAAATCACCCCATTCGTGATCAACTCACGAATCATGCTATGTCTAACACCTAGGTGTCTAGACTTGCCATTGTACATCTAGCTATATGCCTTAGCCAATGTAGCTGCACTATCACAACGGATAGAAATGGGTGCCATAGGTTTGACCCACAATGGAATCTCAAGAAGCAAGTTTCTCAACCATTCAGCCTCTTTACCAGCAGCTGCTAGAGCCACAAATTCAGATTCCATTGTTGAACCAGTAATGCAAGTTTGCTTCTTGGATGCCCAAGAAATTGCACCACCACCAAGAAGGAATACCCAGCCACTTGTGGATGAATTATCCTCAGTATTGCTGATCCAACTTGCATCAGTGTAACCTTCCAACACTGAAGGATATCCAGTATAAGACAAACAATAATCCATTGTTCCTTTCAAATACTTCAGTACCCTCTGAATTGCTTGCCAATGCTGAGTACCAGGATTACTAGTATACCTACTCAGTTTACCCACAACAAATGCAATGTCAGGCCTAGTACTAGTCATGGCATACATCAAGCAACCAATAACCCTAGAATACTCAAGCTGGGAGACAACCTGACCATTGTTAGGCATTAGTTTCTCACTTGTATCCATAGGTGTACTTACTGGAGTACAATCAAAGTGATTGAATTTCCTTAGCACCTTCTCAATGTAATGAGACTGAGAAATTACAATACCATCACTTTCATGTTTAATCCTTATGCCAAGGATAACATCAGCCTCCCCCATGTCTTTCATGGAGAACTTTGATGACAAAAAATCCTTTGTCTGATCAACCTTAGCTTGGTCAGTACCAAAGATTAACATGTCATCAACATATAGGCAAATGATGACTCCTTTACCAGATTCTTCAAATTTGCTATATACACATTTGTCAACTTGGTTAAGTGAATAACCATTAGACAAAACCACTTCATCAAATTTCTGGTGCCATTGCTTAGGTGCCTGCTTTAGTCCATATAAGGACTTAATCAGTTTACACACCTTACCTTCATGACCAGGCATGATGAAGCCCTGAGGTTGGTTCATATAAACCTCCTCATCCAAGTCACCATTCAAGAATGCTGTCTTCACATCCATCTGATGAATAATCAGATTGTGAATACTTGCTAGAGCAATCAGCATTCTTATGGTACTGATACGTGCTACTGGAGCATAAGTATCAAAATAGTCTATCCCTGACTTTTGTTTAAAGCCCTGAATGACTAACCTTGCCTTGAACTTTTCAACAGTTCCATCTACCTTCATTTTCCTTTTGAAAATCCATTTGTTACCAAGTGGATGGCAACCAGGAGGTAGATCAACCAACACCCAAGTGTTGTTGCCCATGATGGAGTCCATCTCATCATTTATTGCTTCTTTCCAGAAAGCAACATCCTGGGACTTCATTGCTTCATCAAATGTTTTGGGATCATCCTCAACATTAAAGCAATAGTAGTACTGGTCAGAGACCTCATCCCTTGTTCCTTCAACTAGGTATAGTTGAAATTCAGGCCCAAAATTCTTTGGAGTCCTATGCCTTGTGCTTCTTCTAAGCTCAGGCTCAGGTTGCTGAACCACAACCTCATCAGTGACCCTTTTAGGTTCCACTGAAACACCAGTGTCCTCAGCTCCTATAGGAGTCCTAAGGCTTGGTCTAGGGACTGATGAGAACCTAGTCTCATCAAAGTTAGCATCCCTTGATTCAATGATTGAGTTTATTGAAACTAAATCATTAGGTTCAATAACATAGAACCTATAAGCCTTGGAATGCTCAGCATATCCAACAAAGATGCATTCAATGCCTCTTTCACCCAAGGTTTTCACCTTTGGATCAGGGAGTCTTACAACAGCCCTACAACCCCAAACTTTAAGATAGTTCAAGTTTGGTTTCCTTTTAGTCCAGAGTTCATAAGGGGTAATTCTGTTCCTTTTGTTGGGAACCCTATTTAATAAATAGCAAGCTGTTAACATAGCTTCTCCCCAAAACCCTTGACTCAGTCCTGAGTAGGACAACATGGAGTTAACCATCTCTTTTAGTACTCTATTTTTCCTTTCTGATATACCATTTTGTTGTGGAGTATAGGGGGCAGTTGTTTCATGGATTATTCCAACAGACTGAAAATACTGAGTATTCATGTACTCACCTCCCCTATCAGTCCTAAATCTTTTGATTTGGACTCCTTGTTGTAATTCAACTTCAGTTTTAAATACTTTAAATTTATCTAATGCTTCATCCTTAGTATGTAACAAATAGACATAACAAAACCTTGAAGCATCATCAATAAATGTTACCAAGTATTTCTTATTCCCTAATGAGGGAGTAGCATGCAAATCACATAGGTCACTATGGATTAGCTCCAAAACTGTAGTTACACGTTTTACATCCTGAAATGGTTTCTTAGTAATTTTATTCAGCATACAAGTCTGACACTTATCAGTGTCCATGTCAAAAGCTGGAATTAACCCATCCTTAGACATATCTTGCATCCTCTTATAGTGGACATGGCCTAGTCTAGCATGCCATAGTGATGAATCATTTAGTTTAGTGGTAGTCATCAGGACAGAATCAACATTTATACTAGAATCAATATTAAGCCTGAACATTTGATTACTCAAATAGTCAAAACCAATAAACACACCATGTTTTGATAAAACAAATTTATTAGATTCAATCACTTGTTTATAACCACAATTATTCAACACACTACTAGAAACCAAGTTCTTCCTAATATTAGGAACATGCAAAACATTAAACAAAGAAACAATCTTTCCAGAACTAAATTTAAAATCTACACAACCACGTCCATGCACTAGGGCTGTTGACTCATTTCCCATGTGAAGAATAGATCCATCATTCATTGACTCATAAGTCTTGAACCAACATCTATCTTTACACACATGTACTGTTGCTCCAGAGTCAACCCACCACGCAACATCATCATCCTGCACAAAGTAAGCTTCAGATACATATGTAACATAATAAATCTGGAGAAATTCATTAAACATATTCTGACCTTTTGTGCCTGATCCATTAGCTTGGTTGCCAATGCTAACACCTTTGCAATCCCTTTTGAAGTGTCCAGGTTTCCCACACTTCTAACAAGCCACTGATGACTTCTTGTTAGGATTAGCCTTGGTGTTATCATGATGCTTACGTTTGCCCTTGTTGTCATTGTACCTGGTGGAGTTGTTATGCTCTACCATATTGACAACAGATGAACCAGCAACATTGTTGCTCTTTGGCTTATCACTTTCATGCACCCTGAGGGATTCCTCAATGCGCAAATGACTGCCCAACTCAACAAGAGTTAACTCCTCCTTCTTATGTTTCAAGGTATGCTTGAAATCTTTCCAAGAAGGAGGTAGTTTGTCAATGACACACGAGACCTGAATGGTCTCATCCATGTTCATTTTATGTTGTGTAAATCTGCCAAGTATTCCAAGAAGTTCATTGTATTGTTCCATGACTGGTCTTGAATAAGTCATTTTGTAATTTGTGAAATCACTCACAAGGAACTTCTTACTTGATGCATCCTCAGCCATATATTTGGCTTCCAAGGAATCCCATAGTTCTTTAGCAGATTCAACATTTTGGTAAATATCAAATAAAGAATCAGACATACCATTTAGAATTATGCCGCGACACACATAATCATCATTCTCCCATTTGCTCCTTTTCCTCAGTTCCTCCAAAGTAGCATCATCACCACCATCAGGAATAGGAGTGGTCAGCACATACACCACGTTCATGGTAGAAAGAAGAAAGTGCATCTTCTTCTGCCATCTCCTAAAATCAACCCCTTCAAACTTGTCCAGTTTGGAGAAGTTAGCCACCATATGCTTCATTGCCGCCGCCATTGATTATCACAGAATAATCTTCTTTGATTGTTGGGGTTTACTTCGTTCCAACAGGGTGAAGATAATCAATAGCCTAACTACGTACCAATGAATGGTTACCGGATATCTCTTGGAGTCGTGTAATCACTTTCCAAAGAAGATTATTCGACCCTATGCCTGGGTTAACACGAATACCTCCTTGGGATAAAACCAAGAGTTAGTTCTTGTTTTAGGCACAAATCAAGAACTCTATGCGTTTCTGTGTTTCTTGTTTCTGTTTTTCATCATGCAAAATATGATCACTATTTATAGTGATCCTATTCCTTTAAGGAATGTAACTCCTAGTCAAAGGTATTAAGAGCATTAATCGGCCTATTAAACTCATAATAACCTTCATAAAGCATAGTGGTTACATGACCAGAAATCTGGTCATCAAGTCAATATTCAACCCTCATTAACTGGTCAAAGAGGTTACAAAGACTTTGTGCATCACCAGGAGCAACGTCCTAACCAGGAGCAGCTTCCTGACCAGGAGCAGCTTCCTGACCAGGAGCAACTTCCTGACCAGGAGCAACTTCCTGACCAGAAGCAACTTCCTGACCAGGAGCAGCTTCCTACTGATATCACAACCACTATATTGAGTCCAGGGAGGTAAGGGACTTAATGGGTGTACACTCCGTATCTCCAAACCCATTTACAAGTATTACCCGTTCCCACAATTGCACTAAATTTTCAACAAAAACGATGTTATGCTCTTAAAATTCTTTAAGCAACTCTTCATTACACAAAAACGTACTATTCAAATCAAGTTGCTAACTCATACAAAGGTAGAGGTAGACGAAGTAAACGATCCGTGATTAGTTATGTGGTTTTTTCTATAAATAAAATACGGAGTACATGACAAAAAGAAGTGTTTTTATTGTTAAGTAGTTTTAGGTTTAAGCATAACCAAGTGGATCCGTAAGATTTCAGTTAAAATGATGTCACTGTGATGGATTTTGCATGTAAGCGCAGACGCATCATGCATGACCGGCGTGAAACTTCATGTTAGCAGGGTGATTTCCTCAAAACCTGAATGAGCTTGGAGAAAATCGGTGAGGCCACATAATTTAGTCTAGAGGGTAGATCAAATTAAATGATTTAAAACATGTTAAATGAGATGCAATTCTTATCACCATAAATTATAGTAAGAATTTGATACTGTTTTTATGAAACAGAGAGGCAGGGGGCGGAGCTAGGGGTTTCCGGGGAGGCACGGGAACCCGATGAAATTTTGTCGCGTAGTGTATATATTTGTTAAAATTCTCTATTTTTTTCAAAATGAGCCCGGTTCGAAATGTATGTACTATATATATATACTCGTATTAAAAATTTTGTGCACCCGGTTACTATATATTCTAGCTCCGCCCTGCAGAGGGGTTTGAGATAAAAGGGAGAGAAAATTGACACCTAAATATTTAGTTTCACCAGATTCTAAATCATCGAAACATATCATATTTGGTTTATACGAAGAGCATTGTTATATTCTCCTACAACATATGTCTATATATCCTCCTACACGCACAATAATATTAAATATTTTTTTCCACTAATTCTCTCTTTGCATCTAAACCGTCTGTTCTGATACTTGTCAGGATCCTGTGAATAGGAAGATTTGTAGGTTGTTTTTGTAGGAGGATATATCATTTTTGTTATACGAATTAGTACTACAAAGTACACCCATACACCTAGTAGACGAGTATATTTCTGAAAGATTAAAGCATATAAGATAACATATACGGAGTAATTATTTCAAATGAAGATCAAACTTCAAAGGAAAATTTTACCCGCCACAATAAAACAATAGCATAAAACCCTTTTAGATACAACTTCAAGAACTAGCTTAGAGTTTAAATTAAGAGTTTGGTATAAAAAACTCGCAACAAACAAAAGCTATCGAAAATTTCACTGACCTCATCACGTCGAAACCAAACAATAGCATAAAACCCTTTTAGATACAAATTAAGAGTTTTGGTATAAAAAACTCGCAACAAACAAAAGCTATCGAAAATTTCACTGACCTCATCACGTCGAAACCAGAATAACTCGGGTATATCTAAACCACATCCTCTTCCTAAAGCCATAATAAGCGCAAGTCTCCCAAAAAGGTGATTTGTTGCTGCTGCATATTTTTATTAAGCCAAATAAACATGTACTAAATAGATAGACAAAAAGAATAGATTGCTGGTTCTTTATTGGTATTAAAAGACCTACACCTTTCCAGACTCAAGACCAATACACTTATACACAATATGGAATGGTATACCATTTATTTACACTTCTACATGCCTAAAAAGCTCTAAACAAACTCCTTAATTAATCAAATTACTTAGATCACATTTTCCATTGCAGGATTCCACAACACTTACCATCTCCTGGAAAGCATTGACACTACATGGAACTACCATTCCATTCTTTTGGGTGAACCCAAACTCCTCGGACGACTTTTCTAGCATTATTTTGAACAAAGGATGAGATAGGTAGCCCGTCGGGACAACAAACCTACGTTTCTCATCCCCAACGTAAATGGCAAAAAATCCATTTGGGGTAGTAGGAGGAGTTTTCCAAGAGGGTGAAGAACAAGTACTGTATGATAAACTTGATTCTTCTCCATCATCGTTGAGTAACCATGCGGATTGTGACGGCTCGTCCCCAGACCGTATCTTGGCCATAATAACTAGGTTCTTGAATGAACCAATCTTCTTCTTCCCCAACATTTTGTTGTTAAGGGAAAAAACAATGTTTTGTATAATGGCATAAATGGGAGGGAATGTCTAAACGAAAGTCAGTTTGTAGACCTTTTATTTAGAAAAATTAAAAAACGAACGCGGCCTTATCCGTTGGAATATTGAATTTAGAGTCTTATTTTGACTTATTTAATTAGAAGCAATATGCCGAGTTGGATCAAAAAATAATAAACTTTGGTACTAGAATAGCTTGTTATTCCAAAACGTATTAAGTATGCTATCAGACCTTTATAACATCTTAACGATCGATGGCAAGTTATTGTGACTTAGGAACATCCAGATGGCTCACAATCTAAATCCAGAAATCCACACTATCGATAAAAACTGAAAATAGATTTTTTCTATATGTTTAATATTGTGCCACATTAACTTTGTTTACATTCTATAAATCTAATTTGTCCCTAAGATGGAAAAGAACGTGTATGTTATAAAGTGGCCTCCGTTATTAATATAAGAATTTCCTGAAATGCCAGATCTTTTAAATTACTTAAAGTAGTGACTAGGCTATTTAACAAATAGTAAACCCTTGATTAAAATTTGAAATGATGAAAACATACATAGCACAACATGTTAACAAGTTAATCATTACAGTATTATTTATAAAAACACGAACAGTAGTGACATGTCAACTAACAGTGTTTAGTTTATACTAAAAAGTACTCCGTAACTCATAAGGTCATTGACATCGAGGAATCGACATTGATTCGACAAGTTAGGTGCCTGGTTTGTGACATTGACATCGAGTTGAAGATCATTTGTTCATCAATTGTGATGTTGCTAAAGAAACATGAATCAAAGGTTTTTTTTATTTGAACTGAATCAAAGGTTTTAAACATCAACAATGTTAGCATCTCCAATCTTTACTACTCAACTTTTTGTATTGTGTACGTAATCCAGTTCTCGACTTCTCGGCTACCACCTTGAAGCTATTTGATGCAACAGCAACATCAAAACAATGTTGTGGATGGGACCCTTTTGAGATGTAGGAACAAATCAACCTTTCATACAGTACAAAAGCGAACGAGAAAGAGCTTATCCGCGTGATATAACGGTGAATAATCTGTAATTAATCAGAGAAAGGTAATAAAAATGATCCCGGTTCACTCATTTGCATAGGTTTAGGCCTATTTTCTTCAATTTTTGATTAAACCCGTTGATTTAGTCCGATTTTAAAATCATATATACTACTAACTTGTAAGTTATATAAAGTTTTTTTTTGTGTTTTAATAGTTGTATAATATGTATAATAAGATGTATTATTTATTTTAGGAGTACTTTTAAAATGTTAGTATTAATTAGGATGTTTAATATATTAAAGTGTAAAGTGCAAATTCATTTATGTGATTTGTTAAAAGTTTGAATTACATCATTCGTCAATAGTTCGCGTAACACACATTCTTGTGGTCGTAAAATGGTACACCATACATCCTTACAACGGATGATTCAAATAGTTTTCCGTTAATTGTTCAAAATGTTTGTTACCTTAAAGGTGTTTTAGTCATTTTAGACATCACGGTGATTTTTACACTTAACTTTTCAAAAAATATAAAAAAAAAATTCAAAAAGTATTTCTTTTTAAAAAAAATTTCGAAAAAAATCCTTTTCAAAAAATGCTAGAAAAAAGTCTTTTTATCAAAAAAATATCGAAAAAAGTTTTTTTTCAAAAGAATTCGAAAACAAATTTTATTTTGAAAAAAATTCTAATAAAGTTTTCTTATTAAATAATTTCGAAGGTTTTTTTTTAAATTATTTATAAAAAAAATTCGAAAAAACTATTTTTGAATATTTTATAAAATTTTTTTTTGAAAAAAACTTTTTTCGAAATTGTATTGAAAAAAGAACTTTTTCAAAATTAAAAAGGAATTTGTTTTCGGAATATTTTTGAAAAATAAATACTTTTTCAAAAAAAACTATTTTCGAAATTCTTTTATAAAAAACTTTTTTCGAATATTTTTTGAAAAAAATATTGTTTCGAATTTTTTTTAAAAAGATCTTCTTTAGAAATCTTTTGGAAAAAAAAAGTTTTTTCAATTTCTTTTAAAAAGATAAGTGCAAAAATCATCCTTGTTATAAAATGACTAAAACACCTTTAAGGTGACAAACGGTTTTAACCTTAATTGAAAACTATTTGCACTATCCGTCCTCAGGGATGTATGGTGCACCATTTTACAACCACAAAGATATATGATGCGTGAAGTATTAATAAGGGATGTAATTCAAACTTTTGATAAATCATAAGGATGATTTTTGCACTTTGCTCATATATTAATTAATGTGTACTTGTAATATATGCTTTATAACGTGTATTAATTGAAATTAATTTTAAAAAAGTGATGGTAATCCTTAATTTATTTCTACAATATGGTTTAAAATTTGTATTACTTAAAAATTTTTATTGATGAGAGAGTGTATAAGATGATTTATAAAACATGCTTAATTGACTTGTACAATATATTTAAAATTTATACAGCACAACTTAAAAATTTAATGACAAGAGAGTGCATAAAATATTTTATATGATAGTATGATTAACAAAGCGTCAACTTACTAATAAGCGATTGTGGTTTAGTACCCGATAAAACACTCTTTCAAGATTTTTTTTCAATATTTTTCGGTAGAGCTGACGGTGGATACGTGGTGGGAGGCGTTTTCCTCACGTTGGTAGATGAAGATCTTGAACACCCAACTTGCCTTTATTTTGTGCACCCGCCAACATTCTTGTTAGATGGAAGTTTTTCAATCGTCCATGTCTTGTTTTGTTCTAAAGCTCCAAGTTAAGTAACCATGGTAGATTGTCATCGTTTATCTCGGGCAACTTCATAATAAATTGCAGGTTCCCTTTCTGCTGTTATAGCCTTAAGAAAAGTTTGATGACCAAAAGAAAATTTATCAAAATTTAAATAATGAGCTATAGGATATAGAGTACATCAGGACGAGGATGTAGATGGAGCGGGTGGTGTAGAATGGGATGGACTCGTCTTCTCGATAGTGTTGGTGACATAATCATCCCTTCATGAAGAAAAAAATCGTTTTTTTCATGTTTACGAAAAATCATCAAAATTTGTTAAGAAATACGATGCACCACAAGATGAGGCTTCTTATATGGTCCTCAAAAATCACAATGAATAAGCTCAAATATATACGCTACTTCATTATCATTAACCGAAATTTTTCTCGAAATTGTTGTGCACGATGACACACATCACAACTTTGACTTAACTCTATCCCTTTTATTTAGGTTTACATGAGGAAGAAGATTTATCACTTCTAGCGAGGGATGACTGACCTAACCGTTTGTGCCAAAGATAAAAAAGAATCGTAGTTCCTGTCTTGAAAGCTATAGTCAGTGGGATTTCTCTGAAGTAAAAGGGTCCTTTGTCCCTTCTTTTACCCGCACCAATCACTGTCGTTAAAGTGAGATATTTTAGGTGCAACCTGAAATATACAATTTCCTTCATCTAATAGTTGTGAGACAGATTTCAAGTTGATAGTTAATCCTGGTACATATAAAACTTTTTTTAAAACAAAACCGTTGTCGAAACAAACATCTCCTTTCATTTTAGCCATAGTTATTTTCCCATCAGGTAGCTCGACTGGCCATTGGATTATCTGCTTTAAGTTGGAGACGTATTCTATCAAACCAGTCATATGGTATAAGGCCCATGAATCGATAGTCCAAAAATACTTACCATTCATTTTTCGATAGAACCTGATTGATTCTTCTATATTTGGATTAACGTTTCCTATTGTTTTGAGTTCAGACTGGAAGCGGCAAAACATTAGTATAATTCATTCCATTGTTGGTGCTAATCCCGCCTGTTTCTTGGACAATATTAGCCCGAGTAAACCCTAGACCTCCTCTGCTCGTTCCGTGTTCATGGGACGGTCTTCTATCATGACTACCATCATTTTTATCAATTCGAGGTCTATCTCCCCATCGTTCTGATTACACATGGATCTCAAAACAAGTCTTTGTATAATGTACACTTTTGTGACAATTGGTACAAGACACTGCTTTGTTCTTAACATCATTTCACTTTTACATAGCTAATGCCATAAGTTTTGGCATATCATTTTTCTCACGTGTCACTGTCTTTACCCGTTATTCTTGAATAAAAATAGAGCATACCTTGTTTATATTTGGCATCGGGTCTTGTGCCATAATGTTAATGTTTGATCTTGTAGTTTCATACACGGTCTCCCATGAGAAAAGTATGGACCTTTTCATCTTATTGCTTCTTTGCTAACTTCTTTCCATGGTCACATGTACACTTTCCACACTTACAAGATATGAACTGATCAAAATTTGCCAACTCGTCCTAAATCTGTTTGAGACGCCTGTAGTAATTGACTATTGTCAATCCTATTTGTCTACAACTTGCAAGATCAGATATAAGGTGTTGAATTCGAGGCCAAGTGGTAATCGAAAAGCGATCTATTAGATCCTCACGTAAAACCTTACTATCTCCACATGTGAGATGGTGGAACACAACGTCGGTTCGGTGGTGTTTCTGATCTAGGACACTAATAAAGAAATAATCATCCACCCATTTTCAATATCTTTATCCTTATCCCTTAGTTGTTTTATCCTTATCCCTTAGTTGTCTGATAGTCCCATATATGAACCCGGATTTCTTTCGTGCTTGCAAAACCATTAAGTATGTAAAACCTGTATTTAAATAGTCGAATATTAAATACGCAGTTTTAATTTATTAAAAGCTATTCATTTAATTACTCGGAAAAATAATTGTTTAGTCAGAAATATCGCGAGAATTAAATACGACGACACGTAAATAATACTTAAGGCTGTTTAAAAAAAAAGTTTTATAAATAAAAGTGGCCGGTGGTTTTAAAATAAAAAGAAGAAGGAATTTGGGCTTAGGCCCATTTTATACAAAAATAAACACGGGGGTTACCCCTTTGGTAGCATTCAGACGAAAAAAACGCTTGTGCTAGGGTTTGTAGCCGCCGGGTATAAACAAAAATCAAGGGGTTTCGATTCGTCCTTCATCATTGATTCGTTCTTCATCCTTAATCATCACACGGTAATTACCCTCGTCTCTTTACTTTTATTTGATCAGTCCTGGTGGGCTTTTGATCCTCACAGCCGAGACATATATATGTTTCGGTGGGGTGGTAATGCACACAGCCGAGACCTAAAGGTCTCGGTGGTTCTTTCCTTGCTCAGCCACGAACATCAACGACCCCAAGCAGGGGGTAACCAAGATTAAAGGGGCCGGGTTGTTGTGGTCTAGTACCCAGCTGAGACATATGTCTCGGTGGGGTTTTGTTTTGGTCGTCCGAAGGACAAAAACCCCAACCGGGCTGTGTTTGTTTAGCATGTGAGGTCGGGTCCTTGTTGGATTAACAAAACCGAGGCCTGAGGTCTCGTTGGCCTAACTCCCTGCCCAGCCGTGACCCACACAGGGGCGTCAACGGGCTGCTTCGACCTAAACAGTCGAAACAAACCAACCGGGCTGTTTTAAACGTAAGGGTGCGTTTGGGGTTACAAAACAGTGGAAAAATTTAGGAAATCAGTGGGAACACTTTGGTTCGTCAGTGGGTAAGTTTGGACAACAAGATTAGCAAATTTAAAATGATAGCGACAGATTAGCGACGCTAATTTCTGTCACAGATTTTTATGACAGTTTTGTTGACAGTTTTTAAACTCAACTTTTAGTCACACTTTTTAATGACAGATTTTGCTGTCGCTAAATCTAGTAGGCAGATTTAATATATATTGGTTGTTTTAGTGCGACCGAGAAAGAGGGTATCTCGGTAGGCTCGGGACTATTATTAAACTAATTAAAACGACGACTTATTTATACCTTATTTAATAAATAAATGTTTTAAATGAGTTGTGGTAAATTAATTTATTTATACTAAACTAGTTTTAGATAGATTTAAAAGGGTATAATTTTTATTAAAAGAATTAAATTATTTTAGAAACTTTCTTAAATATGAAACTTTCTATTTTTAGCAGGTTACCAAATATATATAGTTGGTATAACGTCAGAGTTCGTGTATGTCATAAATAAATAGTAGAACAAAATTAATAAACGAGAAACAGATAAGATCAGTAAAATTAAATAACTATCAGTTAACTTATTCGCACCTATTATTATTGTAGCTTCAGTGAAGCCTGCGTAGAGTTCGTTCAGTTCCCCTTCAGTCAGTTACTGGACTAGAGGTACGGATTTCCCCGTCCTTCAGTAAGGACTCCCTTATATGCATGATTAAGATTCCCCGTCTACAGCCAAATGTTTTTCCCCAGTATAAGTTTTAAGCTTATCAATAATCATTTTAATAACTAAATAAATTGCCTGAGCTTTATATACAAGCATGACCAGTTTATGTACTAGTTACGGAGGTACCTTAACCATGACACTAGAGGCACCAGTGTTATGACTCCTCTGCGAGGGAGTGATTTCTCGCAACGTCCCATTTATTTCAGCTTGGCCATTTCATCAGTATTATCAGCGGGGCGTATGGATGCATCCTAAGCTATCAGTTTACAGTTTTTCAGGTGAATGTGGTGTGTGCTCTACATCCTTCACATTGTAGCTGATCCCTCCACCCAACACATTATTTAGAGGTCACCCCTCTACAACATGACGAGGTCACCCCTATATGTATTCATGCAACAGTTGTTACAGCACATGAACTATATAAGCTCTTGGCAATTACAATACAGTAAATGTATGTTTTCAGATTTAACACATAACAGTTCAACTTTATTATAAATCAGAAGTTTTCAGATTATACACAGATTTCCGCTGCAATTTACTTATCAGTCTTACAGCTTCAGTATTTTATCATCTTCTTAATTTTAGTATTTTTTATCATGCTTTATATCCGTTCACTAGGCGTTATACTCAGCCGTAGTCCCTTTCATGTTCTAACGGCAGGTACACCAAGATGCTCTTAGGATTCTGATAGCATGTGCATTTGGATGAAAGCTATCTAGACTCCTTACTTTATGCACTTCTTGCATTATTCTGCTTATTTTGACATTGTTTAGTCCTTTCCTTCAATTATTACTTTTCATGTTTTGAGCTTATGTTTAGATTACCGATGTTTAATTCCGGTATTTCCTTTATGGTCAGTTAATGTTTTAGGACATTTACCTTATGCTTTGATGACACGCCATAAACACACGTAACGGTCCACTTATCCAAGTGGGATGTTACAATTATGGTATCAGAGTTATAGGTTCGACCTGTAGGCTCTAAAACGTGACCTGTGACTAGTGGGTATTCACTAGGAACTTCCCAGATTTTGGCGCTGTTATCTTTCATGTTTCTCATGCAATTATCAGTCGGTTTTCTTTGTTTATTAGTCAGTTTTTTTAAAAATTTTAGACTAAGTAAAAGGTTGGTACAAAACTGGACATATTTAGTCGCATGTGCTTTTCATTTGAAATTTTTGTATTGATGAACCGACTCATAGGCGTTCATCCTTACTCATGTCAGATTCATGTTTTCAGTCAAATGTTAATTCGTGAACTGAACCATTACGTTTGCCTTGTTCAGGTCAAAGTTCATATTTTCAGACGATAATTGTTTTGTGAACCGAACCAAAAGCGTTCACCTTTGTTCATATCATTATGTTTCATTAAAGTTTTGACTAGTATGGTTGGACTACAGCCGTCCATATTTATTCCCAGATTGTAAACTTTATACAAGACAGTTCTCATAAAATTTTGACAAGTATGGATCGAACCAGAATCGCCCATACTTAGTCACATGCTTTCTATTCTGTGGATGGGACCATAGCCATCCGCATCAGTTGATGGTAAACCTCAGTTGATCATACTCTTATGTTCTTTGTAACGATCCATTTTTCACAATCTCAAGTTAATGTCGTTTCCACGCTGAGTCAGTTTCATGTCTCCTTATGAAGATTATATTATCAGCAGGGTGATGATGTTTTCATGCTAAGAGACGGAAGGATTTCAGTAAAATTTTGTTTTCATGATAAATCATTTTTGGTCTTCATCAATCACGTCTTCATGCTGACCATTGTTGAAATTCCGTTTAATTATATTCCTGAGCCTCTATACCAACATCATTAAGTCTACGCAGGAATCGTCAGCCTATCATGTTACTTGTTTTAGTTCAGTTTGCTAATCAGTTAAGTCAAATTTTATTCCGATTGACCATGTCAGACTATTGACACCAGTATCGATCATCCCATAAAATTTCCACCAGTACCATGTACAATATTCCATATGTACTCTATGTACAGTGTCTCGGTTATACTACATGTACAGTATTTCATGTGTACTCCACGTACAGTGTCTCAGATATGCTCCATGTGCAGTAGTCCAGGTGAACTCCATGTACCCTACTCCATGGATATTGCTAATCGATCCTTAATCAGCTCAGGCGTTTCCACTTGTCGATACTCTACCAGATGCTGATGCTGCTCGAGTGTTGAATATTTTACCAGATACTGATGCTGCTAACACTTTGAAGACCTCCCTGATGCTGCTGATATTTTGGAGATTTCTCAAGATGCTGATGTTGTTTATACTATGAAGAATCTACAGAACAAGGACGAAAACTATAAATTGAAATTTCTGACAAGAATAAACTTCAACCATCAGACACCACCATTCTATTCCATGCTTTTACTTTCCCAGCTAGATGTCACACTTCACTCAGCTAACTTTCATTCAAAAGAGTGGGAACCGGTACCCAACCGGCCACTCAGCAGAATAGTTACAGGAATCACGGTCGTAATAATGATCGTCGTGAAACTAACAGACAAAGCGGCAATGACAACCACCGTGCTTATAATTATTAGTCAGTAGCCATCGGACTCCGGTACGGACGTGACCAGAAATACAGAGGTCAGCAGTCGAACCGGTCCGCCAACCCTAGAAGTTACTAGAAATTCTTAACCTTATTCAGAATCACCCATTAATATACATGTCCAGACAACAGTCAAGACACATGTCAAGACACCAGTCATAGTACACGTCATACGAATATCCTCTCGAAGTACGAGTCAGAACTCATAACTCCGTATGTTTTCTAAACCAGGCCCTCGGAATTTCAGGGTACCTTCAAAAGGGGTATACCCGTTTTTGGCCATGCCACAAATAAATCAGACCATTAAAAACTCAGTTACCACCACTGAAGTATTATTCAGGTTAGATGCGCAGTATTCATTCTGTGAAGTTACAAATGAACACATTCAGTGAAAGTCGCCACTTTTACTTCACGTATTCATATGTCAGCTTTATCTTAAATCAGGTATTACCTACCTCCCAGCCAGAAAGACTCCGCAGTGCCACCCATAATTACTAAGGTTTTCCTTGCAGTTAACGACGAGATCCGTCTTACTAAATCCCAAATATTGTCATTTTAGTTTATGCCAGAAAATTAGTACAAGTTATTATACTTTACAGAAAGTGACTTATTATTCCAAAGCTACGAAGACCTTTCAGCTACCAGTTATAAATTCATTTCTGAAATTCCTTAAATTCATGACCAACAGATTACTCCAGAGTTTCCGGACATAATTTCAGAAAGTTTTTCAGAAATTCCTTTCTAACCACGAGACAGAATTTAACATCAAGCTTGTCTCAAGAATGAAAGACCTGTTTTCAAAACTCCTTATTCCAGGGCTTCAGCTAAGTCAAAAGAGTTGCAACAATTGCTGCAAGAGTTACCGGAACGAGGCTTTATTCGCCCTAGCGCACCACCAGGAGGTGTAGCGTTTCTGTCTATCAGAAAGAAGGCCGGTAACATGAGATCGTGTATCAATCACCGAAAATTTTACAAGATAACCATTCATAATCGATATCATCTCACGTATAGAAGGTTTACCTGACTTGTTACGATGTCTTAAACATTTTCTAGAACGATTCACGATCTTGCCACCAACAGTGGTGAAAGAAAGAACATGAGATTTTCCAGACTGCTATTACACACGTTATAGCCTCTCTAAAATTTTGACTTATACTTCTGAGCTCCCTAATACTCCAGCTATAATATGAAATTTATGAGTAAAATTTTCCCATGATTTCTCAAACAAAATCGTCACTATATTCATTGATAACATTCTGGTCTGCTAAATTCTAAAGGAAGTACAAGAGAATCATCTTCTCACAGTTATACAGAATCTCCGATAGGAGAAAATTATATAAGAAGCTTCCCAGATGTGAATTCTAGTTGAACAAGGTGGCATTTCTGAACCACCCTATTTCAGCTGGAAGAAATTTCAGAAATCTTGCGAAGGTGAAGACTATCACCAGATGGTCAAGACCGACGTCTGTGACTAAAGTACGAAAATTTCCTAGAACTCAATTGATTGTTACCGCAGAAATTGCTGACAGTTCTCACGATTAGCTTTCCATGACTAAGCTTACGCATAAAGGAGAGGACATACACTAAAATTTTGTATTCAATAAGATCCTACTCTAGGAGAGATCTAATTTACCAAGACTCAAAATTCTTTGACGACTATTCACCCAGATTTCACAAGAATGTACTGTAATCCCAGACAGAATTTTAATAGAAGCAATATAACGCGTGGAGGCAGCTATGTTCATATCTAAATTCCTAACATACCGCAGGTTCAAGATAGAACGCCATTATGCAAGTGAGTGGTTACAACCATTTGAAATTATGAACAGAAATGGGACAAGGTTTCCATGAAGGTTGTTATCAACTACCACTGACTCAGAAGAAGTATGATACTATCTAAGTCATTGTCGACCGGTTAACCAACCTACACGTTTTCTTTCATCCGAAAGGATTACGCAGTAACAGATCTGTAGGAAATTCAGTAGTAAATCATACGATTTCAAGGTATTCCATCAACCATCATATCAGATAGAAAATGTATCGTTCACGAATCACGCTCACGTTTATGTTCACGATAACGTTTACGTTTACGTTCACGTTTACGTTACCCACAGGTTTACGTCTCACGTTCACATTATGATGTTGTTTCACTCCATATTTTTGTACTACCTCATGATTTAAGTTCACGTCCATATTCATGACATTGTTCACGTTCAGGTTCGTGTTCCATCTCAGGATACGCATTTCACAGCTTGTTACTAAATATAGTTACAGAAAGCTTAAGAAACCAGACTCAAGTTTAGCACAACTTTTCCATACCCAGGCAGACTTTTCACATCTCAGGCTGTATCGTTTGACATTCCTTCCTCAGTCAGCATACGTTCATGATATGCCCTAGTACTACATTCACGGTATGTTTCACGTATCACATTCACGATATACTGCATGCATAACGTTCCTTATATAATCGCGAACCACGTTCACAATTGCTCACGTAGCACGTTCACAATCGTTCACGTAGTTCGTCCCTATATACTTTCAGCAGCTTACCCATAGATATAAATGTCATCTTTTCAAGATATTTGTACGTACCGTTCCATGTATCCTACATGCTATAGCTTATTCATTCTATCAGACTCAGAAAATCCATCTTAAGTATGGAGCCAGAAACTATTCAACATTCATCAGGACAGGGTAAACAGGACCAAGTTCTTCATTGTGTTTAGATCTTTGAAGGAACTGTATCGAGCGGGAAGCCACTCGGAACGAAGGAGTCCATCCGGACTTCTCATCCTTTTCCTTCAATAAATCAGTTAAGTTCTTTCAGTCATGTTACGTTCCGTGTCCTATCCAACCATGTCACGTTACATGCCACTTCAGTCATGTCATGTTTATACCTTTCAGCATCATTATGTCTTAATTCGAGGACGAATTATCCTTCCAGCTTACACGTCTTTCAGCATATGAGTACTTTCAGCTTTTACTCCGATCGGCTTAGATTACCTTTAAATTCGAGGACGAATTTTCCTTTTTAGAGGGGAAGAATTGTAAAACCCAGAAGGATCGTATCCTAAATTCAGGGACGGATTATTTCTTTTAGAGGGAAAGATTTGTAAAACCGATATGGGCGTATTTTAATTCGGGGACGAATTATTCTTTTTAGAGGGAAAAAATTGTAAAACCCGTATTCAAATAGCCGAATATTAAATACGCAATTTTAATTTATTAAAAGCTATTCATTTAATTACTCGGAAAAATAATTGTTTAGTCAGAAATATCGCGAGAATTAAATATGACGACACGTAAATAATACTTAAGGCTGTTTAAAAAAATAAAAAATGAAAAGTTTTATAAATAAAAATAGCTGGCGGTTTTAAAATAAAAAGAAGAAGGAATTTGGGCTTAGGCCCATTTTATGCAAAAATAAACACGGGGGTTACCCCTTTGGTAGCATTCAGACGTAAAAAAGGAGAAACGCTTGTGCTAGGGTTTGTAGCCGCCGGGTATAAACAAAAATCAAGGGGTTTCGATTCTTCCTTCATCATTGATTCGTTCTTCATCCTTAATCATCCCATGGTAATTACCCTCGTCTCTTTTCTTTTATTTGATCAGTATCGGTGGGCTTTTGATCCTCACAACCGAGACATATATATGTTTCGGTGGGGTGGTAATACACACAGCCGAGACCTAAATGTCTCGGTGGTTCTTTCCTTGCTCGGCTACGAACAACAACGACCCCAAGCAGGGGGTAACCAAGATTAAAGGGGCCGGGTTATTGTGGTATACTACCCAGCCGAGACATATGTCTCGGTGGCGTTTTGTTTTGGCCGACCGAAGGACAAAAACCCCAATCGGGCTGTGATTGTTTAGCATGTGAGGTCGGGTCCTTGTTGGATTAACGAAATCGAGGCCTGAGGTCTCGTTGGCCTAAATCCCTGCCCAGCCGTGACCCACACAGGGGCGGCAACGGGCTGCTTCGACCCAAACAGCCGAAATAAACCAACCGGGCTATTTTAAAAGTAAGGGTGCGTTTGGGGTTACAAAACAGTGGGAAAATTTAGGAAATCAGCGGGAACACTTTGGTTCGTTAATGGGTAAGTTTGGACTGCAAGATTAGCAAATTTAAAATGAAATTAGCGACAGATTAGCGACGCTAATTTCTGTCGCAGATTTTTTATGACAGTTTTTAAACTCAGCTTTTAGTCACACTTTTTAAGGACAGATTTTGTTGTCGCTAAATCTAGTAGGCCGATTTAATATATATATATTGATTGTTTTAGTGCGACCGAGAAAGGGGAGGGGTATCTCGGTAGGCTCGGGACTATAATTAAAATAAATAAAACGAAGACTTAATTATACTTTATTTAATAAATAAATATTTTAAATGAGTTATGTGGTAAATTAATTTATTTATACTAAACTAGTTTTATAAAGATTTAAAACGGTATAATTTTATTAAAAGAATTAAATTATTTTAGAAACTTTCTTAAATAGGAAACTTTCTATTTTTAGCAGGTTACCAAATATATATAGTTGGTATAACGTCAGAGTTCGTGTATGTCATAAATAAATAGTAGAACAAAATGAATAAACGAGAAACAGATAAGATCAGTATAAATTAAATAAATATCAGTTAACTTATTCGCGCCTATTATTATTGTAGCTTCCGGGAAGCCTGAGTAGAGTTCGTTCAGTCAGTTATTGGACTAGAGGTACGGATTTCCCCGTCCTTCAGTAAGGACTCCCTTCTATGCATGATTAGGATTCCCCGTCTAAGCCAAATGTTTTTCCCCAGTGTATGTTTTAAGCTTATTAGTAATCATTTTAATTACTAAATAAATTTCCTGAGATTTATATACAAGCATGACCAATTTATGGACTAGTTACGGAGGTACCGTAAACATGACACTAGAGGCACTAGTGTTATGACTCCTCTGCGAGGGAGTGATTTCTCGCAGTGTCCCGTTTATTTTAGCTTGGCCATTTTATCAGTATTATCAGCGGGGCGTATGGATGCATCCTAGCCTATCAGTTTATAGTTTATCAGGTGAATGTGGTGTGTGCTCTACATCCTTCACATTGGAGCTGATCCCTCCACCCAACATATTATTTAGAGGTCACCCCTCCATTTATTCATGCAGCAGTTGTTACAACACATGACCTATATAAGCTCATGGCAATTAAAATACAGTAAATGTATGTTTTCAGATTTAACACATAACAGTTCAGCTTTATTATAAATCAGACTTTTCAGATTATACACAGATTTCTGCTACAATTTACTTATCAGTCTTACAGCTTCAATATTTTATCATCTGCTTAATTTCAGTATTTCTTATCATGCTTTATATCTGTTCACTGGGTGTTATGCTATGCCGTAGTCCCTTTCATGTTCTAACGACATGTACACTAGGACGCTCTTAGGATTCTGAGAGCATGTGCATTTGGATGGAAGGTATCCAGACTCCTTACTTTATGCACTTCTTACATTATTCTGCTTATTTGGACATTGTTTAGTCCTTTCCTTAAGTTTTTACTTTTCATGTTTTGAACTTATGTTTAGATTACCGATATTTGATTTCGGTATTTCCTTTATGGTCAGTTAATGTTTTAGGACATTTACCTTATGCTTTGATGACACGCCATGAATACACGTAACGGTCCACTTATCCAAGTGGGGTGTTACACATTAAGAGCGATACAATTGGTCATAATTATCTCCATTTAACTGAACTTGGGTTATTGAAAGTCCAGGGTTGTCTAACGAGGTAACATCGTATGGGGATCGTTTTTTGTTGTGATTTACTACTTCTGTAATTTTGTCAACTCCTTCATCTCCATCATTAAGAGTTGTTATGAAAAGAACTCAATACAAATCGTAACAGTTTAATGATATTGACCTAAGGTTTACAAACTTTGATATGATTTTTCTAGGGTTTGTTTGTTTTTTATTTTTTTAAAGATCTGTATCAAGCAGGGTCGGTTCTGAGATTTCGAATGCCATGAGCGAGCCGAGTGCCATATGATCTTTGTATATAAACAAAACATTTTATCAGGAGTTCGGAACTTGGTGATTGTCTAGATTTTCATTGTTTAGAGGATTTTTATTCTCATCATTGGCTTCTCGTCATTTTTCAGGTTTTCATTATTTATAAAATTTGGTTATATATATTAAAGTTAACCTTATCGGTATTTTCTTCAACATTTATTTTATTGCTTTTTTTCTAATTACAAACTCATCCATAAAACCGTGTTGAGATTTATTAGATTCTTGTTTATTTTTTTTTCATTTTGCATTTTAGGCGCAGTTGTAAACGACGCAAAAGATAAACTTTGGCGTAATACTCTGGATTTTATATTATTCTATTAATACAAGAACATAAAGTATGAAACAATATCACCCAATCAAAATGATGAAGAGAAGAAAAGATCATCATCATAGACAGGGGCGGAGCCAGGATTTTTAGTTAAGGGAGACTGGTCACACTATTTAAGACAAAAAGTCATAGTGATAGGGGAGGCTTAATGTAAAAAATAAGAGAAATATTGCTTGTAATAAACATAAATAATAAGTGGAATAAGTTGATTATAGGAGGCTTAGCACCCATTAGTTCCCCTACTAGCTCTGCCCATGATCATTGATTCCTTTATAGCCCTGATACTTTCCAATTCGATACTACGTTGACGTACCAGAACGTGATAACCTGAACATGAGAACATATTACTCTATTTTATAGTTTTGGAGAAATATTAACATATTATGTAAGCATACAATTGAACATAAACATGAACACACCACAAGTCAACAAACTCCACACCTGCGATTGAATTATATTCAGGCATTTGTGAATTTTCGATTGAATTTTTGATAAGTGTAAAAACTAATGAATCAATACTCAATATATCAAGAACACAGAAATAACAGTGGACCCACCCAACCACCCCTTGGCTCACTTTATCAATGATAGATTACAATATCTGTTTACAAGAAGAATAAAAAAACACACTCAGAACCAACAGATGATCAAAATAGTTGATCAAGAACACACACTTGTTTTCACACAGTAAATCGACTAACAGAATGAAAGATAAAAGAAAAAATAGGTAGGTGAGAGTATATATACTCCCAAGTTTGACTCCAGCCCATGAGTTTCTTGTAAATGCATTATTAGTCCCTCTAGTTAGATCTTGAGCCTTCTAGTGCAAACTATGAACCTTCATCTTTGCTAACTTGACACAAATGGTCCTTCTGGTTATGGACTTGTACTCTTAACACTCCCTCTTAAGTCCTTAACCTGCAAAACCATTGAACAAACCAAGCATTCTACAAAACTTTGTATGATCAGAAATTAACAGTCCCTTTGTAAATATATCTGCAGTATTATTTTCAGATTTAACTTTCAAAGGCTTAATAAAACCTGCAGATATTTTTTCTCTTAGAAAATAAAGGTCAATTTCAAAATGTTACTTCTTTTATGAAGTACAGGATTCAAAGAAATCTGGATGGCGGAATTATTATCATAATTCATCTCTACAAGTAACAACACATCAATTTTAAGATCACAAAGAATTTTATGAATCCACATAACTTCACAACAAACATTGCATATAGCCCTGTACTAAGCCTCAGTAGAAGACCTTGAAACAACACTTTGTTTCTTACTCTTCCATGAAACGAAATTACCACAAAGATAAACACAGTAACCAGTTAAAGACCTTTTGGTTATTTTACACTTAGCCCAATCTGAGTCAACAAATACATTTAATGTGTTACAGATTCCTTTCTTAAAAGTAATACCTAGACAAGGTTAACCTTTTAAGTATCTTAAGGCTCTGAAAGCAAGCTTTAAATGAGACTTCATAAGACTATGCATGAATTGACTAAGACAATGCACAACATAAGCAATGTCAGGTCTAGTCATAGTAAGATATATTAACTTGCCAACAAGTTTTTGATATGGAGTAATCTCAGCAAGTTTTTCATCATCACCAAATTTGTATTTAAGTTTTTACTACTAGGATTAACTTCAATAGGTGCACCACATGGCTTACAACCGAACATACCAAACTCAGATAGTAACTAAGTAAAATACTTCATCTGAGTTAAACAAATTCCATTATCAATGTTAATAACCTCAATGCCTAGAATGTATTTAAGTTTTCCAAGATCTTTGATAAGATACTTAGAACTTGAAAATTGTTTAAACTTATTCACTTCATCAAGATTATTACCAGTAATAACAATATCATCAACATATACAAGCAGAACGAAGAAAATATCATTTTGTTTCTTAATGAACAATGAAAAATCATTAGGACTTTGAATAATTTCATTTTCAAGAAGCACATAAACAAGTTTTTCATTCTATTTCCTTGGTGCTTGTTTTAACCCATACATAGATTTAATCAATTTACATACTTTGTTATCATTGTTATCACCATATCCCTCAGGAAGTTTCATGTAAACCTCCTCATCAAGTTCACCATTCAAGAAAGAATTATTCACATCCAATTGATATAATGGCTAATTATTACAAACATCAAGACTAAGGACACATCTAACAGTAACAATTTTAACAACAGGAGAAAAAGTCTCCTCATAATCAATTCCTTCTCATTGATTAAACCCTTTTACTATTAATCTAGCTTTAACCTTTCTACATCACCACTAGACTTATACTTGACTTTCTATATCCATTTACATGGGATGGATTTTCTTCCTTCAGGAAGATTAGTAATAACCCAAGTATTATATCTATGTAAAGCTTCCATCTCTTGATTCATAGCTTCTATCCATCTGCTATCTTTGATAGCTTCAGAATACGTAGAAGGCTCATGAATTTTATTAATATTGGTAGAAAAAACAATATTATCAACACTAAGATTAGCATAACTCACAATGAAAGTCCTAAAAACAACAATTGTTGAAACTATAACTCGTATAAACACGAACACACAAAGAAATAATTTTCAAACGAGTAATGCTTTATTAATTGTTATAAACAAAGTATTATAAAGTGCTATGAATACACCAGTTGAATGACAATAAGAAATGAACCCTAGAACGAGTAAACTTGATTCAAGCCTTAAGTTTACAAGAGAACCTATGAGTCGCTGGTAGACAGCTGGGGGGCTCAGAGGTTCTAGCGGGAGAAAGAAACTTAAATAATATATCCAAGCACAAGGGTTGAATAACTCTCCTTTCTCCCTCCTATTTATAGTGGTACGAGGTTGCATCCTTAGTGGGAGTAGTTGATACGTGTCGTCTTCTGAGTGGAAGAGTACAACGTATTAAATGCATGTCCAAATCGAGACATACCTTTAAACTACTTTAAGTGAACAGTTCTGCCAACTGTTCACTTTTGTCCCACTAGGTCGTACTAGGCTTTAACTTGAATCTCCTATTTTGTCCCGCCTAAAATATAAAGGCAAGGCAAGTATCTGCTTGCTTAAGTCTTCATAGGGTTGTAAGTGATCTCTGAGTATTGTCATCTCAGAGATCCTTGAACGCCAACACATTCCTTCTACATCCCAGCTTGTTCATAACTGCTGGTGAGTATGACTTCAGATAGTCTTCGACTTCTCTGACGTTGTATTTGACTTGAATGTTCCTGATGTGCCAGCTGAGGCTTTGCCATCCGCTGGTCTGTTCTCTGTCACTGGTCCTCTCAACGACCCGTAACACTTAGTCTAATTAAATAAATCTAGACTGGGCCATAGTTAAAACCTTCATTGGCCCAACAATCTCCCATATTTGTTTATAAATTATACTAAGTCTAAAATTATTGTAAGTGAGTACACAGCTTCTTCTTACACATAATTTAACAAACATACCTCAAAGTTTTGTTAGACATAAAGAACCTAACCTATTACAAGACACCTAGTGGTGTAATAAAAATAAAATACAAAAGGTTCTTCAGCAATCAAGGCCTTAGTCAACGAATCTCTGTGCTTCAACTTTATCAGCTCTAGTGTTAATGATCAGCTCAATCTCGAACTCAAAGTCACTGGCTAGTTTGCAGTTTCTCAATATGCCTTGTTTGAGTATGATGAGTTGGATAGTTGAAGCCAGGTGTAGTTCATTCTCCCTCTAAAAGCCGTATTCACAATTGTCATTCATGAAGACCATTCCCTTCTCTGACTCAGAGTAGACTTGTCTACCTACGGGCTTTGTGATCTCATTTGGAAGTACAAGATTTGTGTACATTCCATCTACAACAACATTTTCAGTGACTAGTTTCTCTACCAGAGGCCCCATTGGGGTTTTCCTTTATCTTTGTCCTTGTGTTTGTTGTTTTTGTGATAATTGAGGAGGCAGAGGGAGTTTTAGCTTCTTAGCAGTGTCTCTTACCCAGTTGAGTTTCGTCATAATATTTTTCATCATCTGGGCTGTACCAGGCCCAGACTTCTTTTGGGCAAGAGACAACATCTCTAACCATTCCAAGGGAACCAGATCTTTGAGTTTGAAGTCACTGTTGACCTTGTAGTTTGTTATCTGGTTATCTCTGTAAAGGTTCATCACCACCTTTTTATCTTTATCAGTGAAGCAGGTGTACTTGCTGATTTGCCCAGGCTCAGCTCTTTGGTTCACAATCCTCTCATACTCTTTTTGAAGATTGTTCCTCTTGGCTTTAAGTTCTTTAAGCTTGTTCATCTGAGCTTCCTTTACAGCGGGTGATAGTAGTTTATTCAGAGCCTCTTTGCTCTTGAGTTCAGCAGCTCTGATGTCAGCCAAGCATTTTTGTTCAATGATCTGAGCCTTTGCTTGCTCTAGGGTTAGCGATGGTTCATCTGCGCTTTTGAACTTGTTTAAATCAAAATGTTTGGCGGTGGATCCTCCTTCTTGCAGGGAGTGCAAGGTTGTCACTGGCCCCTTAGTGGCAATGCCTTTACCTTTGTCCTTTGCCACTTTAGTGATGGGTTTGAAGGATCTGATTGGAGTTGGTGTGGGGATCACTGATATCTTGGGATGAGTTGTGGGTTTTGGTTGTTTAGGTAGTTGCTCCCCCTTAGATATAGCATCATCTTCTTCATCAGAGGTGGAGGTAGCATAATTCTCCCCTTCAGGCATAGCGCTAGAAGTAGCTGTGCCTGATCCAGCTTTGTTGAACTTAAGGAACTCTTGATGAAAAAAGAGATAAATTTCCTTAAGTTCTTTTTGTAAAAGCTCTTGAAGAAGTTTCCTTGTTGGCTCAGAGGCCTTCACAATTGTTGCGACATTTGACTTGACCGCTGCTGTGAGGACAGAGGGCATATACTGCTAAAGACTCTGATTCATGACCTTTAGGAGGTGTGTTTGCAAAGTAGTTCCCAGCAGTTGCGGAAGCAGTGACGTCAAAGAGGATTCCACTGAAGAAGTCAGGGAAGTCTCTAGGTTGGTGGTGAGTTCCTCAGCAGCGTGGGTGAGAGTTTGAATTTCAGAAATAAGGACATCATTTGTGACAATAGGCTTAGTGATGCTGATGTCTCCTCTATGAACCTATAGAACTTTTACGACCAACTCTTGTAAATTTTTCATCCTTGGAGTAGGAATTGGCTTGAGGTTCTGCAAGTATTCCCAGTGCTTCCTTGCCCCCAGTTCCATAACATTTGGCAAATGGGGAATGGAACTAGGGTTGGGGGGAATAGGCCGCTTTTCCCATAGCTGCTTGGAAGCAAGTTCTTGAACATTTATCATTGATGGGATTGGGATGGGTTTCAACTCAGTGGATAATACTTGGTCATCCTCAGCATCCATGTCGTCCAAGTCTGAGATTGTGAGATCATCTTCAATAATAAAGACTTCATCATCGGGCATGGAGTCAATGTCTGACATAGAAGTAAGATCAACAGTGTAGGCTTCAGCATTGTCATCATCAGCATAGGTGAAGGCATCATTGTTCAGCTGTTCCTCATGAAGATTAGAAACCTGCTATAAAATTGTTAGTAACCAGTGGGTGAATTGATAATGAAGTTATAGATCGCCATTCGCTGCCCCTAGGAAAGCTGGGTGTGATTATCCAGCCCCCTAAGGATTTCTCCTTGGGACTCTTTTATTGTGAATAAGATATGGTGAAGGGTCGCCATTCGCTGCCTCTAGGATAGCTAGAGTGATTATCCAGCTCCCCCTTCAGGATTACTCCTTGGGACTCTTTTGATTTGTGAATATTATGAGGTGAATGGTCGCCGTTGGCTGCCCCTAGGATAACTGGGTGTGATTATCCAGCTCCCCCTGAAGGATTTCTCCTTGGGACTCTTCTAGTTGTAAGACATGATATGGGAATGGTCGCCTTTCTCTGCCCCTAGGATAGCTGGGTAGATTATCCAGCTCCTCCTGATGGATTGCTCATTGGGACTCTTTTAACTTTTGAAATATTTGAGGGTAAAGGTCGCCTTTTATCGCTGCCCCTAGGAAGACTGAGGGTGATTATTCAGCCTCCCCAATAGAATAAATTCTTTGGGACTCTTTTTTGTTATGAGGGGACCCAAAGACTGAATGAAGTTCAGAGACTCTAGGTCAGGACCTATAATGTGCTCAAGGTTTTATTAACAAGAGCACAATCCAGAGGGTGAAGGATCATTGGGATGTGTTATGAGCACAAATGAATCATTTCCTAGTGTAGAGACAGGGTGTACAGATAACCTATGAGATCTAGGTGCTGACACAGATACTCTATGGGTTGAGGCAGACCCTAAAATTCATCACCCTCTCCTACAGACTTTTGAGGGTGATTGCATGTGAACCTCCAAGAAGAAAAATAAGGGCAGACTAAGACCTGAGTGATATCAGCGTCGAGAGGGTTCTTAGTAGTCTCTGCTGACTTGGAGACACTAGACTCAGTTTGTTTGTCAGCTGTGGGTACTCTTTCCTCATCCACTAGAGTAGGGGAAGGGTTCTTCGTAGTCTTGGTCTTCTTGGATGGATTAACAGAAGGGGCTTCAGAGGAAAGGGGGATTTCTTTCCTCTTCTTCTTCTTTTCCTTCAGCACCTTAGGCCGAGAAGTAGACTACACAACGGTCTTGGACAAAGACTTGTCAGCCACACTTTTAGCATTCACCTCAAGATAAGGGATCAAGGGCTCTCCTTCTTTAGGTGCAAGTAGCCCACCTACCTTCATCATATGCCTTCTGAGTGGCACTTCATCCTCTAGGGGAGTCTTCAGTGATGCTGGTGTGATGTGAAAGGGAGAGAAAGAGTGAAGATCATCATTGGTGTAGGTTTCACCAAGAATATCCTCTATAATGAGAGAGAGATATCTGGTGTAGCAGATGGTGGTCAGGCGATTCTTCTTCCCTTTGTTCTCAAGCTTGGCTATGAGATCTGTGTAGAGAATGTGGGTGATCCCTATGTCTAACCCCCATATCAGGCTGTAGGCAATCACGTTTTGAGATCCATTCAGCTGGTCATGCGATCCCTGGTTTCCTCCTATACATTTAACAATGTAAAGCATCAACGTCCTCCATATGGAGGAGAAGTAATTCACCTTAATAAAGGATTTGTTTTGGAAGGCGAGGGAGGAGAAGGGTTTGTCATCATCATCATAAGGTCGAAGGGTTGCTAGAGCCTTCTTCATAGTGGCGCTGCTTGGCACACCGGTCATATTTTCGTTGACATTTAGTCCAATGACCTTTGTAAATGTGGTGAAGTTGAAGGTGAAAGGTTGTGGATGGGTGGAAAGGTTGAAAGTGATGTGTGAAGAAATTGGATCAACTTCAGCCGAGAACCAAACTCCCTCAAGTATTATGAGTAGCAGGTTGAGGGTTCCCTAGTAATGGCTTCGGCTATAGGGGAGTTCTTCAGTTAGGTCAACAATGGTGTGTAGAGGGGATTGTTGTGTTCAAGAAGTGCAACACAGTTCTTAAGTGCAATCTTTCCATCTTTTATGCCGAAGTCGACGTTAGATACAGCCAAGACGGTGAAAGATGGGTTAGTTGTGGAAGACGCCATTGTTGTTTGAGGGAAGGTTTGGAGGATTAGAGAGAGAGATGAACAGTATGTGTGTGTGTGAAAATAAGTTATGATGTGATAAAATGAAAGTGAGTCAAGGGTTTGTGAAAAGTTTTAGCCATTTTCAGTTAAAGCATTAAATGAAAATGTTTGCCTTTTAAGAAAAACGTGGGACCCCTTGACCCTTCATGTGATTTTATCCCCTTGGAAAGCGGGAAAGTTGTTGATATTGAAGGAAAATCATTTGAATTAAATACAGGAATATATTAACTCTCATTGGAATGTAACTACCTCGTTACATTCAATTCCCTTAAATGCCCAGAGACAGAGATCACTTATCAGATTTATTTACCAATATTGAGCATACCCAGTTCAGCAATCAGCCTAGTAAAACTTGGCTCAGCCAGAGGCTTGATGAAATATCAGCGAGCTGGTATCCAGTGGGTATAACGTGAAGCTCAATATTACCTTTTAAAATATGGTCTCTGATGAAGTGATACCTGATGTCAATATGCTTAGTTCTGGAATAAAGTACCGGATTATTTGAGATAGCTATAGCACTTGTGTTGTCACAGAATATAGGAACCTTTTCATAATTGATTCCATAATCAACCAACTGACTCTTCATCGAGAGAACTTGAGCGCATCAACCAGCGGCAGCTACATATTCAGCTTCAGCTGATGACATGGCCACAGAGTTTTGTTTCTTTGCACTCCAGCATACCAACTTTCCTACATGGATTTGTCAACTCCCAGAGGTTCTCTTTCTATCAAGGCAACATCCAACATAGTCTGAGTCTGAGTAGGATTTGAGGTCAAAGCCTGATCCATTTGGATACCAGAGACCCAGTGAGGGAGATACTTTTAAGTAGCTGAAATTATTTTAGCAGCTACAAGGTGGGATTCATTAGGGTTAGCTTGGTACCTGGCACAAAGACATGTGGAGAATTGGATGTCTGGTCTGCTTGTTGTGAGGTACATCAGTGACCCAATCATGCCTATGTATAAGGTCTCAATAACAGAGACCCCTGAGTCATCAGCTCCCAAATTGGTGGGAGGAAGCATGGGGCATTTCACTGATGCACAATCAGACAAATCGTACTTCTTGAGCAAATCTCTAGCATATTTTTCTTGACAAAAAGAAATTCCTTTTGAATTTTGTTTGATTTGAAAACCCAAGGAAAAGGTTAGTTCCCCCATCATGCTTATTTCATACTTTTTGGTCATAAGTTTGGCAAACTGTTTGCTCAAGATAATGTTGGTTAAACCAAAAGTTATGTCATCCATATAAATCTGTACTATAATGACATCACCCTTGGACCTATAAGTGAACAAGGTTTGGTCAATGGTACCTCTAACAAACTTATTTTCAAGTAGGAATTTTGATAGAGTTTCACACCAGGATCTAGGCGCTTGTTTCAGCCCATAGGGTGCTTTATGAAGTCTGCAGACGTGGTCAGGATAGTCACTGTTCTCAAACCCTGGGGGTTGTTTAACATATACTTCCTCTACAAGTTTTCCATTAGGAAAGGCACTCTTTACATCCATATGGTAAACCATGAAACCCATAGAAGCTGCATAGGCTAGAAAGATTTTGATAGCTTCCAATCTGGCCACTGGTGCGAAGGTTTCATCATAATCAATACCCTTTGACTGGTTGTATCCCAGCACCACAAGCATATCCTTGTTTTTAACAATCATGACAGCTTCATCCGTTTTGGTTATGTAGACCCATTTGGTTCCAACCACTTGCTTTCCAACTTGAGCTTTTACCAGAGTCTACACCTTATTTCTCTTGATCTGATTGAGTTCTTCTTGCATATCCACAACCCATCCTTCATCAAGTAGGGCAGCGACCACGGTTTTTGGTTCATCTTCAGAGAGAAAATCAACGAAAAGGCATTTATTCGCTGAGGCAGTTTCTTGAGATCTTAACTTTCCTCTGGTGGTGACTCCCTCATAGGGTTTACCAAGAATATTCACTAGAAGAATATCTTGGTTCCTACTCCATTTGGATTGAGGAGCAGGAGTCTCTGTGGGTTCAGGAGTTACAGCAGGTTCAATGAATGTTGGTGTTTCATCACATATAATTTCTTCATCCATGATCTCTTCATCTGTTTGAGAGGTTGGAGAGATAAGATCAGCATTTTCTTATATGGGTGGTGGAGTGAGTGATTCAGCTACATCAACCTCTGGAGTGATGTCAGAGATTGAGTGAGGATCAACTGCATGAATATAGTGGAAATTCTTGTGAAATATTTGAGGTGATTCCTTGGGATTTGAGAAATCATCCTTTGGATAAGATTTAACTTCATTGAAGTCAATGTCACAGTCCTCTGAATTGGTGTGAGTAATGACAACATCTACTTCATTAAAGGTAACATGAATGGATTCAAGTTCTTGCCTGCGGATACTGAATACTCTAAAAGCTCTGGAGATAGGAGAGTATCCAAGAAAGAACCCATCATCTGACTTTTCATCAAATTTACCCAGATGATCCTTGTAGTTGTGAATGAAAACATGGCAACCAAAGAAATGGAAGTAGCTTACATCAGGGGCTCTCTTCCTATACACTTCATAAGTGGTCTTGCCATGTAATATTTCAATTTTAAGTTCGTTATTCCCAACTCAATACGAATTGATTGTCCAATAGAAATCAAGTTCACAAACTGTTTTTGGTGTTAGATTGTAAAGATTTGGTAATCTAGGTCTAATTTCCACAAATCACGTAAAAAGGAAAAATAGTATCACTACGTAACCGTACTAATCTAAAACAAGGTGCACATACCATATTTAATGCTAAATGTACAATTAAACAATGTAAAATATGTAAATTTGCTAAAAATGCAAATTTTATAAAAGTGCAAGGACTGGAAATGTAAATTCTAAAACTTAAAGGACTGAAAATGAAAATTATAACAAACTATAACCAAAATGTAACAAACTTGTAAACTTCCCAACTGAAATGTAACAAACAGCTAATTCCAGGGACTGGTTTGCAAAACCTAAAGAGTTAAACTATTAAAAACAGATTACACTAATTCCTAATCTTTAGGGACTATTTTGCAATTAATTCTATTGTTTAACCAAAAACGGGTATAAGCACTTTAATAAGCTCAAACAAGAGCAACAGGCCACCAATTAAGCTGATTCTTATTTTAATAAGCTTCTAATGCAAAATTACCTAGTCAGTTCAAAGATTTAAGCTGAAGTGGTCTATAAGCTCAATAAGCTAATTTTGTAATAAGCACTTTTAAGAGAACTGCTTATTCACATAAGCACTATAGTTGATTTGTTCAAAACATGTTCTACAGGCCAAATAAGGAAGACCTATCAAAGAATTTCTCAAAAAGCACTAAGGAATAAGCAGAAAAATCAAAAAAGTTGTTTTGGCTTATGTTGACCAAGCGTTGACAAAAGTTGACCAACTTTGACTTTGTTCAAAACTTATTTTCCTAGCTTATACAACCGAATTGTGGAAGAAAATAGCAACTTTTATGAAAGGAATCAAGAGATAATGAAAAACTGATAAGGACTTATTACAGAAACTTGCATTTGCTCAACAGCTTAAACTATGGCTTATTTCTTGCTGAATATAGAGAACTGTATTATCTACCCAATATGTCTAGAAAGCTGATATTATAAGCTACACTCAAAACTAAAATTCACTTCTTAATTCCAAGTATTGAAGATTTGGCAGCTAAATGAATAAGGCATGTTTTTGCAATGAAATCTGACCCAAAGTATTTTAAATGACTAATTGCATGTTTGACTTTACTAGTTGACTCTAAATCTTGCAGTCTTACTTAATACCAACTACTAAGTGTGTGTGAACTCTAAACAACAAGTTTTAATGACAAGATTAAGTTCTATGAGCTAAGCCAAACACTAGTTAACAAAATTAAGCAAGATTTAAGCTCTGAGGACTAGATGAAACCAACAGATAAGACTAAAAGCCAATAAAATCATTTCAAAGACATGAATAGAAACACATAACAGGCAATAACAAGTATTTTTACACTAAACAACAAAGATAAGCATGCACACTAAGATTTTGTGAGGAAATCAGTAAAGAAAGCTTAAGAACTTATTGAAGGCTCCTTTGATGTAGAAGTGAGCGCTGATCTCACTTTTGACTCTACCAACCCCAAATCAACTTATCTACTCAGCTACAACCCTCATCAATCATCATCATCATCAATCTATTCTGCTACAAAGTCTGATAAAAAGACTAGGCTATGGCTGTGAACTACAAATAACTGAATTCTTGAACAATGCTTCCAAATCATCAAAACAACTCCATTGTTCACTTAAGAACAAAAGAATCAAAAGATATGATCAGGATAGTAGACGAGTAAGTGAATTGAGTATGAGAGTGATTTTAGGAAATTGGAGTTTTATTAATGGTGTAAATTCTGTTACAAGAGTTTTAATAAACTAACTAACTAACTCAAAGTGTTTGTCAGGCACTTTGAGTAGTTATAACTGCTACTTGCTAACAAGATTGAGAAAAGGGAAATAGTGTGTGTTTTTACACACTTAAGCTACGTGTTACAAATGAGAGCTACAAAGGCTATTTATAGAATGAAACTAGATGATGGGGAAGTATGATGACGTGTTGCAACCAATCAGGGACTGCCAAGTGTCTTCAATCTTCCAATTGCAGATTTGTGTTTTTCATCAAAATTGGGCTTTTATTTATGAATGAGTTTCAATTTAGTTGGATAAGTGGGATGGATTCGTCTAATGATTACGAGCATTTTTCATATAGAACACTTCTCATGAAATCCACTCTAGCTCGATCTTCAATCTGGAGATGGGCTTGACACGTGGTGTGTTGGTATTGGAGGAGAAAAGTTAACACGGATCATTATCCATTTTGCTAATTTATGATTGGAGGGTTAGACTGAGTGGTGATTCGCCCACTATGTCTCTCTCTTCAATTAATACTTCTTAGCTGGCAATCCTTCCATCCAAAATACTGCCTTCTGATTGGTTTATTTAAGTTCACATTGATTGAACTAGTTTAAAGTTTCAAGCTTGACAAAATCAATTGCTCTTGCTAGCAAATTTCTAATTTGAGCTAGGGACTTCACAAGTTTGTCATTTTTGGCCCTTTTGACTTTGATCTTGGACAATAATGATCCCTTGACTTGTTGACTTGAACTTTGACCAGATTTGACTATCTTCTTGACTTTTCCAACTTGTCACTTTTAGTCCCTCTACATTGAAAGTTATCAAGAAAGGTCCTTTGACTTTGTTTGACTTGTCATCTTTTGTCCTTCTTTTGTCTTTTCTTCATCAATATTGGCTTGAATTCCATGTTTGCTTTGATTTTGTATCTTTTTACCTACACAAGCACAAGCAACAAAGTATACCCATAATACTGCTTTTACACATCAAAATCAGGTATTTTATTTTGTGTTTTAGGGTTAAATATGATATAATTGATATGAGATTTCCCTCATATCAAATCCCCTACACTTGATCATTGCCATGACCTCATGCAATGCCACATTTTAAAGCACGAATTTACACTTTTCTCATAATTAATCCACCTTGGCCAATATGGAATGCTTTTACACTACACTACACTATATGATGCATGCTTTTGATTTTTACAATGCAATGCAAAGGAAAACAATTCTATTTATATATTTTTGACTTTTCTTGAAATAGTTTTGATGGAAATAACTCATAAAGAAATCAAGGACTTTAATTAGGGCTTTGGTACCATGAACACTTATCATCCTCAAGTTTCACTTTCCCCATACCAAGCTTAAAAACAAGATCCTTGTTATCCATAAGTGAAAGTGCTATTGGGAATAAATGCAAGTATATTAGTTACCCCTGCTAGTTGGTCATTTGTCCCCCTACTAGAGTAAGTTCCCCCTGCTAAATAACAAAGGCAAGGGGATTGGTTCCCCTGCTGAAGTCAAAGGACTCACTAGGTTATCATGCAAAGTGTGTCTTTCTCTATTGTCTTTCATTTCATACTTTAAGGTTTTTGTAACCCTAATACCATTATTGGGTATTCGTATATCTTTGATATATTAAAGTTCAACGTTTGCTTTAATCATTTGTTCTTGTGTTAAACATTATATTCCGCATCTTGTTTAGTTACTTTGTCTTGTAAAGTTTCTCTAGTGTTAGATTGAATTTATTCTTTCTATCACAACCCTTAAACAAGCTATAAAGGTTTAAGATCTGAGTTAGGGATCAACAAGTGCATCGACTTATTCATACAATTAATTGTGTTACCATTATATCCCCAATTATTATGCCTCCAAGACCGGTTATTATTTGAGCAAATTGCTTTTGGGCAAATTTGTCATGATTTTAAGCGTGAAATATAAGAAGTGTAAAATCTGAAAATAAGGAAGCACGGTTTAAATCCTAAGTAACCATCTTATCCATTACTTGAAAAACCGCCCACAATTGATATAAGTCCGACCCAAAATTAAGTCATTCGCCTTATGTGTAGGATCCTTATGTCATGCATTAATAAGTAGCTACACACTCGCTAAGGAAAGAAAAATAAAACTCACGCAATAATTTATATTCGCCGCCTTTTTGAGACCTTGGATCTTCAATCCCGCAACCAGTCAAAGTAATATTGGATTGGAGCAACTATTAAATCCCCGCAAGCCTTATGAGAGTAATATTGGAATTCAATAGTTACTATAATTAACACTTCACTGCCCGTCTTGGGAGTCTTGTATAATTATTATTTTTTCTTTTTCTTTTTCTCTTTTTTTTTCTAGCCACTCATTTTTTTATAAGACGCTCTTATTTTTCTTTATTCCTCACAACTAAAATAAAAAGAATAAAAGGAAAAACACCCGCTAAGTATTAAGCATGACATAAGTCTAGTACACATAAAACATTCTAACTTAGAATCTTAAGACGTACTTATACCATCCACAAATGATTAGTAAAAAATGCATAAGAGACTACAAACCAATTAAAACCGTTCGTGATTATTTATTAACAATATATACATGCGTTGACGAGAAAGTAAAGGTTAAGAAAGGGGATATAATAGCCACAATTAATTAATATGAGGTTTATCTAGCCCTTTACACTTACTTTAAACTCTATCATTTCCCGTTCTCCACAATTTAAAATCTCAAATAATGCGAACCGTGGATGCTTAGCCTAATAAACCGATTAAG
Source organism: Glebionis coronaria (assembly GCA_025667525.1). Lineage (NCBI taxonomy): Eukaryota > Viridiplantae > Streptophyta > Magnoliopsida > Asterales > Asteraceae > Glebionis > Glebionis coronaria. The sequence continues at coordinate 489,635,753 of CM046876.1, read as the reverse complement.
GTCTACATGGTTAAGGATACTAGCTAGAGTAATCTTGAATAAGCAAACTCGGGTTGAGTCAAAGGATTCATGGCAGGCCTAATATGTCAAAGAAGTCTAAAATTGTTAAACCATATCTTTTATTATATTTTTTTTTCTTTTTATATATTTTTGATGAAAAATAAAAGAAGAAATTTGCAATGCAAATATCTTATGCAAATAAAAAATGATTAATGCAAAAATCATGAATGCATATTTTTGGTGGCCAAAGTAGATCAAAAATTTGAAATATGTTTGAAAAATTAATTTCCAAGTTATCATGAAGTCAATGAAATGTTCTAGGTAAGGTCACTTCGATAGAAGACCCCCCTCCACTTAAGATAAACATTATCCTCAATGTTTAAGAGTATTGGAGTAAACTCCCCTACACTTATGACATTGATAACTTGCTTAATCCAAGCTAAGGAAAGGTCTACTAAAGTGAATTCATTTTAAGCATAAGTGTTTTGAAAATCACAATAGTAACAAAGTGAACCTGATATAAGGGCCTCTTTCATAAGCTCCAATACATGCAATGAGAGAGATCAACCCTACAAAAATCAAGAAGACAACAGCAAGGCAACCCCTACACTTAATCTCATATATATACCCTTTATTCCTATCCTACCACACTCTAGACTAAATGATCTAATCCTAGTTATTCAAGCTTGATTTATGGAGTCTCTATCTCGACTCATCCCACACTTAAAAGTGTCTATTGAAAACCTATCACGGGGAGTAAAAGATTTACCCTTTTTAGGAAAAATATCCATGATAATGTAAAACAATTTTTCAAGTATACAAAACCGCATAAATATCCACCCGGATCAAATACATAATTTCCATCCCACTTATAACACAAGCCAAAAGTAATCATCCCAAGCAATGGTGAGGTGGGTGAGGTTTCCTTATCCATGAGTCTTGCCCATAAATTCTCCAAAAGATGATGAGGTGATTCCCTAAAATCTCCCACAAGTTTTCCTTTTATTGCATCAGGCGGATACTGAGTTGGCTCATCAATCTCTATACCAGGATCAAAAATCCTTTTCTTGATGGGAAAACAACAAGTGGTGGTAGCCTTAGAAGATTCCCCCTTATACTTCACATCTTGAGAGAAAGGTTGTGGAACAATAGGTGTCAACAAACTCTTAGGAGAAACCACCATGTCTTGCTTTTCTTTGTCACTTTGAAAGGGTGAAGTGGGAAGGAGAGAAGGTGAAGTATCTTCATGCAATAAAGCATCTAGAAAGAGTATGTCTCCCTCCTTATCAAAATACATAAAAATGTACTCAAGAGGTGTATCAACCTCAAGAAACTCATCATTATCATCAATGATAAAACCCTCCTCATCACTATAGTCATCATAGATTGGTATGTCAAATATTGGTGACTTAAAAGGTATCTCCTCAAATCCCAAGGTAGTATGATCATCATAAATTGGAGGTTAAAAAATGGAGAACTCATCATCACTATATTCATCATAAATTGGTGTATCAAAAATAGGTGGTTCATCATCACTAGAATCTTCATGTGTTTCCTCATTATTGGTGAAAAGTGGATTATCAAATGATGTTTCAAACAGAGGATTCGAATGTATCACAAAATCACCAAAGTTAAGCTCTTGAGGTTCATGAATATTGAATGAGGATGTGATGGAAGCTATGGTCTCAACATAGGGAAAATCATAATTCCCACTATTGCAAGCTTCATGAAAATATTCATCACAAACTTCATCAAGGATATCAACGTTATTTACCTCCTTATCAAGAATATTAACATGATTAAACGACTCGGGCTCATTGGATTTCTTAGATAACTTTCCCATGTCAAACACAACTTTTTTATCTCCTACCCTCATTGTGAGTTCTCCTTCCACCACATCAATAAGAGTACGACCCGTTCTCAAGAAAGGCCTTCCAACAATAAGAGGAACTCTCGGGTCCATGTCATAGTCAACAACTACAAAATCTGCGGGGAATGTAAATTTATCAACTCCTACAAAAACAACTTCCGTAATTCCCACCGGATAAGCTATTGAACGGTTTGCTAACTCAAGTGTCATTTTTATAGGTGTGACCTCGGGAAGGGAAAGTAGTTTCCAAACCAACAATGGCATCAAATTAATGCTTGCACCAAGATCCGCAAGTGCCATGCAATTCTCAACCCCCGAGAAATTACAAGGAATAGAAAACCGTCCTGGATCACCAGGTTTAGTAGGTAACTTCTTAAGCAACACCGCGGAACAATTTTTGTTCAATGAAGCATTAGGCACATCAACCAATTTATCTTTTTTGTAAAGAAGGTCCTTAAACATCTTGGCAAACTTAGGCATATAAGCTAAAGCTTGTTGGGTCGAAATTATGAGACAACACGTATCATGGCTGTTGTGATTCTAGTTAAATCGAGTGAGGAAGATCAATATCTTCACAACTATGATATCACCTTTGTTGGGTCGATTGGACGTAACAGCGTTTGGAGAAAAACTTGTCAGCGTCTAAAAAATAAAAATAAAAATATTAAAAAAGAAAAAGACCTTAACAAAGTAATTTATCCTAAGGGAAATATCTTACAAGTTGATAATAATTACTGGGCGGCAAGCACTGTCCATTTATGCACACTTGCTTAAGCAAGATAGACACAAATGACCTCTAGTGTCCCTTGCTAACCAAAATAGTTACCAACAAAGTTATTTCATAAAATTCTTTGTAACTCCCTGGTAAACCCATAACCAAAGTATTCCCAAGTCTCCCATCAGACCACAACCAATTCTAGGCCAAAAATGTCTTGGCAGCATGCATAGTTTATCAACTTTGCATGCTACAGTGCCTCATGGTTTAGTAAAACTAACCCATACTCACCTGTGGACACAATCTAGAATTGTGATGAGAGTATTATAAGAATACCCAAGAGTCCTAAAGGTTCCTTAAACCTCCCCTCAAACTATGATACATGAGTTCTCAAAATATATATGAACATTAAAAATTTATGTCAAGATAGGAATATAAATATTCCAACCATCATCCATAAACAAAAACATGTCCAAATAGCTCTTCAAAGATCCATAAGCAACTCTGTATCCAATGGCATAAAGCTACCACCACCTACACATTTAGATGAAAACCACAAAACTAACATTTGTTGCTGACAGCGTCCCAACAACACTTATCAGCGTTGAAGGAACTCTTGTCAGCGTTAGACAATAATATCTCTAACAACGGCAAAATAACACTTATCAGTGTTACATGTACCTTTGTCAGTGTTAGAAAAACAAAGTGGAAAATCTAAATCATCATAAAGACCAATAACAATGCATTATCCTGTACATACTTTTACAAAAAGGTTCCAAAACACATACTAAGTGAGATTAACCATTCCAATATTTGTTACCAAATATTGAAATCTACCAGCATCAAAAGGTTTAGTTAATAAATCAGCCACATTATCTTCTGTGGCTACCCTATCTGGTTGTATTAAACCTTTCTCAAAGCAATCTCTTATAAAATGATGTCTAATTTCTATGTGTTTGGTTTTAGAATGATGTACAGGATTTTTAATAATGCATAAAGTACTGTTATTGTCTACAAAAATCTTGGTATGCATAAAATTATACCCATAATCCAACAGCTGGTTCTGAATCCATAAGACTTGTCCACAACAAGCAGCTGCTGCAACATATTCTGCTTCAGTTGTAGAGTTTGCCACCACTGTTTGTTTCTTGCATTGCCAAGATATCAATCTGCTCCCAAGAAATTGGCATCCACCAGTTGTGGATTTCCTATCAAACTTGTCACCACCATAGTCACTGTCTGAATATGCAATAAGGTCCAATGGAGAATCCTTTGGGTACCACAATCCAAGATCTGGGTAACATCTTAGGTACCTAAAAATTCTCTTCACAGCAAAAAGGAGACATTCTTTGGGAGTCACTTGATGGCGTGCACATGCACACACAGCAAACATGATGTCAGGTCTTGAGGCTGTAAGATACATCAATGATCCAATCATTGATCTATAGTGCCTAACATCCACATCCTTTCCAGCTCCAATCTTTCCCCAAGGGTGTTCCCTATCCATAGGAGTGGAAGCATCCTTTTCATGTGGAGAAAAACCATATTTCTTCAAGATTTCAGCTACATACTTGTCTTGGGAGATGAAGATACCATCTTCTTTCTGCTGAACTTGCAATCCTAGAAAGAAGTTCATCTCACCCATTGCACTCATCTTGAATTTATCTGTCATGAGCTTGGAAAAATCCTCACTCATTTTTGGATCAGTAGACCCAAAAATGATGTCATCAACATAGACCTGCACAAGCAACACATGTTTTCCTTTCTTCTTTGTAAATAGTGTCTGATCTATGGTGCCCCTCTTGAATCCATTGTCCACCAGATATGTAGACAAGGTACCATACCGTGCTCTAGGGGCTTGATGAAGGCCATACATAGCTTTCTTCACTCTATAAACCTTGTCTGGATTCTCAGGATCTTCAAAACCAGGAGGTTGCATAACATATACTTCCTCAACAATTGTTCCATAGAGGAAAGCACTCTTCACATCCATTTGATAAACAGTGAAGTTCATACAAGAGGCATAAGCTAGAAAAATTCGTATAGCTTCAATTCTTGCAACTGGTGCAAAAACTTCTTCATAATCAATTCCTTCCTCTTGTGTATAACCCTGAGCTACCAAACGTGCCTTGTTTCTGACCATAATGCCTCTTTCATCTTTCTTGTTCCTTAGAACCCATCTTGTCCCAATTGGTCTCACATATCTAGGACAATCAACCAGCTCCCAAACATCATGTATAGCAAATTGATGAAGCTCATCCTGCATTGCTTCCACCCAGCTAGGTTCTTTGAGAGCATCAAAAATTTTCTTGGGTTCTTCCTGTGACAGAAAACAGGCAAACAAACATGCTTGCACAAGAGGGGTATCAACCTTCTTGTGTATATTGGCAATAAATCCACCAAGACTTTGATGGGATCTTCTTGTCTGAACTGGAGCCATAACATCACCAATGATCTGAGATGTGGGGTGATCCTTTGCTGTGGAAGTGAGAACTCCTCCTTCAAAAAGTCTGGTGTCCTCAATTTCACGCTCCATGTTGCCAATATCTTCTTCATCAGACTCTCTTTGATCAACAGAAATCTCTTCATGGACATTAGAAGGTCCACCTTGTTCAAAATGGGAAGAGAAAAGATGTGCAAAGGTGTTGTCAAAGTCTGATCCTTGTTTGTCAGCGTTTGGGCTAACAACGCTTGAACTGCTGGTGTCAGCGTCTGAATTGCTCTTGTCAGCGCTTGATTTCCCTTTGTCAGCGCCTGAAGAAGTATGCATGTTTGTATTTGGTGGTATTTGAAAACCACCATTATCTTTTCTAGCAGCAGCAGCAGCATAATACTCATCTGTCCATATAGGAAGTGTAACATATTCTTGTGTGGGAGATGATTTAACTGCTGGTGGTCCATCCTCCTTAGCAACCTGTATACCTGAAACATTACCAATTCTCTTTTCCAAAACACTTGAAGTTACCTTCACAATGTCTGGATCAGTAACAGGCATATAATTTAAAGCTCTAGATAAAGGTTCTAAGTCAAACAACCAATTTGGACCATTTTCAGGATCACTAGGTTTACTTTCTAAAAACCTAACATGTACTTTTTCAAGTATACGTTTTTCCTTTTTAATGTAAACCCTATATCCTTTGCTCTGCACTGAATAACCCATGAAATAGCCTTCATCACCTTTTGAATCAAATTTACCTAGGGCCTCACTAGTTTCTAAAACAACTACATGACAACCAAAAGGCTTGAGAAAGCCAATGTTTGGCTTCCTTCCCCAAAGTAATTCATAAGGTGTCTTATTATGTATTTTGTTGACCAATGCCCTATTTTGAACATAACAAGCTGTGTTAACAGCTTCAGCCCAAAAGGCTATAGGAAAGTGGGCATCAGCCAACATGGTTCTGGCTGCTTCAATAAGGGTTCTATTCTTCCTTTCAGCAACCCCATTTTGCTGTGGGGTTCTAGCTATGCTAAACTGTCTAGTAATCCCTTTCTTGGCACAAAAATCGTCTAACAACTGATTTCTAAACTCACCCCCATTGTCACTTCTAATAATTTTGACCTCATTACCATTCTTCTTTTCAATTTGGGTAATGAAATTAATCAGACTTTGGGCAATTTCACTTTTCTTGGCTAAAAAGAAAGTCCATGTAAACCTGGAATAATCATCAGTGATAACAAAACAATATGATTTACCCTTCAGAGTTTCTATATTAGTTGGACCAAAGAGGTCCATATGCAATAAGTGAAGTGGTTTAGAACTAGAGTGCACCTGTTTAGACCTGAATGAGACCTTGTGCTGCTTGCCCTTAAGACATGCAACACAAGTGTGGTCATTGTGGAAAGCCTTTTCAGGCAAACCATCAACTAAACCAAGCCTCACAAGTCTATTGATATTCTTAAAGTTTATGTGCCCTAATCTCCTGTACCAAAGATTACTTTCATCTACTGAGGCTTTAGCATACAGACATGACATTTTATTATTTATCTTAATTCCATTAAGATTCACATTATATATGTCTTTATGCCTTGGTGTTCTAAAATCTATGTATTTTTCCTCAGGTAGCTTATAATCTTTGCTTAACACCAAGCACTCAGTATCTGTGAAAAGAACCTTATTTTTGTTATCACACACTTGTGATACACTAAACAAATTATAATCCAGTTCTTTTACCAGGAAGACATTCTCAAATCGTAGATTGTTGGTGACAAGGGTTCCTTTTCCAGTGATAGTGCCGTAGCCCCCTCCAAAGTATACCTTATCACCATCTTGAATAGGAGAGAAATTTGTCAGATAGTCTTCCTTCCCTGTCATGTGCCTTGAGCATCCACTATCCCAGTATCCATAATCATTGATCTTCATCTGAATGCCCTGCACATAAAGAAAACACATTAGTTTTCTTTGGGAACCCAAGCCTTGCAAGACTTGGATTCATTTGGTTGTTCAACAAGAACAGACTTGGTTCTCATAACAACCCCATTTTCATCCCTGTTTGAATGAAATTCCCAGTTAACCCCAACTGGTGTTGACAATGCCTTTGAAATATAATGAAACCTGTTGCATGTCATAGAAATACCAGTAGAATTAGGGTTTTAGTCTTGTTTTGGTCTCCATGTTAAGCTAGTAGAAGCTTTAGACCTATTTCCCTGTGGTTGCAAATACCTAGGTTTGGCAGTGTGTCTATCAGCGCTGAAATTGCTCTTGTCAGCGTCCCGATTGCCTTTATCAGCGTTGAACCTAGGGTTTGCTACAGGAACCCATTGCCTATTGGACCAAGTGTTTGACTTTTGAAAAGGTCTTAGGCCTTGTGTGTTAGACCCTCTAGTAAAGAATGGGGCTGGTCTAACGACTTGTGAACTTTTGTTCACAAAGGTATTGGGTCTGACAGTGTTTGACCTATGTTGACTTTTGTCATCGCTGAAATGGTTCCTATCAGCGTTGACATTGGAAGCGTTGACACATTTGTATGCCAAATGTGAGAAGCTACCACATGTGTAACAAGCTTTTCTAGACATAGTCTTAGGTCTAGAAGCAAAGAAGCCTGTTCCATGATTACTAACTTGGCTTTTTGGAGACCTAGTATTCCTATTCATCTCTGCATATTTAACACTAGGTTTTCTAACAGTGTGTGGGCCAAGGTTAATAGCTTTGCCAGTGGTGGGGTGTGTGATCTTAATAGGTTTAGGATCATTGGACTCCACAATTGGTATCATGTTTGGTGTGGGCTCATTTGGACTTTCACACAACAACCCTCCCTTAACAAACAAGGTGTGGTTAGCTTTCTTCCACTCATCTAGGTCAGTCAGTTTTTGCTTGTATTCCTCAACTGGGGAAGTCACTCTAGGTGGAGGAATGAATTCCTTCTCTTGAAGCTCTGGCAAGCCAGTCCAAGATAAGTCCTTTGATTGGACACCATAGAAATCCCCAGCTGGTGGTGGAACACCAGTATAATTATTCATCCCAATCCCACTCATGTCCTTAGAGTCTCTTTGTTTACTAACACACTCTCCTAGGGATTGTGTGGCCTTATCAAATCTCTGGATTTTAAGACTCACATTATCTTTATGTTTGTTAGCCTCCTCTAACTGAGCTATCAAATCAAGATTAACCCTGTTTACTATATCTTGAACATCTTTACTTTGATGTAACTCATGTTTTAAGATATTTATTTGATCCTTTTAATCAAACTCCATTTTCTTATACTCAGCTACTGTCTTTTCTGTTTGGGTAAGAGCAATTTGATAATTAGATACTTTGCATCTTTCAGTACTTGCCTCATCTAATAATTTTACTATCTCTTGATTTAGTTTTTCAGTATTTAAACGACAACCCTTAGAACAGAAAGCATCATCATATACCTCATTATCTGATGAAGAGGAGGAGTGTGCCATGAGAGCATATTCAACATGCTCTTCTTTGACTTCAGCAACCAAAGCTCTGTCCTCTTCCTTATCCTTAGCCATCCAGCTCCAGTCCCATTCTCCAACACCATCAATTTGTTGAACAACAACCATGGCCTTGGGATCTGGGCTCTTAATCATTTGGCTTGAAGGCTTACCAGCATCCGATCTTCTTGGAGATCTACATTCCCTCATGAAGTGCCCCATCCTATGACAGTTGTAGCACTCAACCTTGGACTTGTCAAAGCCAGCAACATCCTTAGCATTAAAGGTCATCTTCTTCTTGAACCTTTTATTAAACCTGTTTGATCTTAAGCTTACAAGAGCCATAGTCCACTTGATGTCCATTTCTTCCAATTGTTCATCACTTATCTGCTCAAGATCTTCATATGTAATCCTTGAATCACTGGGCAAAGAAGCAATGAATGCACACACAGTATCTAGATCTAAACCAGCAGGTTTAAGTCTATCAGCGCCAAAGTTGTGTGTGTCAGCGCTTGAGTATAAAGCGTTGACAGGATATGATCCAGCGCTGACAGACTGACATCCAGCGCTGACACCTTGAGATTCAGTAGCTGGATGTCCATAGAAGTTCATGGAATCAAATTGGCCTTCACTTTGTGAGAAGAAGGCCATGTTACTGCTGGAAGATTTATTATCACTATCCAATTGCCATTCATTCTTCAACAGTCTTAGTTTGTTGAAGATGTCATCAAACCTGGAGGTCTTGTGGGTATTATTGACAAGAATTGATCTTGTCTCAATCTTCCATACATCACCAAGGCTTTTGAGAAAAGTAGCATTCAATTCAGGGTCATCAATCTGTGTTCCCATGAAGGAAAGTTGACTTGTGATGTCAAGAAGTCTACTTCTCACACTGCTGAGATTCTCATTGGGTTGAGCTTTAAAGACAGCATACTCATGCAAGAGTTGCTTCTTCTTTTCTTCTTTTGTGTCAACATTGCCACCATGTGCTACTTCAAGAGCTTCCCAAAGCTCTTTTGCAGACTCAAAGCGTTTGTACTTGTGCTGATTCTCATGACCTAGGGCGTGTTTCATGATGTTCAAGATTTTCAGGTCCACCCTCTTCTTGGCTATATCTTCAACAGCTACAGCTCTCCCATCTCCAGGCTTTTCCTTCTTATCAGCTTCAGGACAATTAGGAACAGCTGTCCTTGTGGCAATTGCAGCAGCAATCTTTGCTGCTTTGTCGAATGTGTTCCCATATTCGACAATTTCCCAAAGAGTGTAGTCATGAATAGCTATATATTGCTCAAAATTTGACTTCCAAAGCTCAAAGTTCCTGGCATCAAACATGGGAATTTTGATACTAGGATTTGAGGAGTTGTTTTGAAGCAAAGCAGCAGGTTGATCTGTGCCAGACATGGTGTTTTTAGGGTTTTGAGAATTTTAGGGTTTTTAGGGTTTTTTGGTGTTTTAGGGTTCTTGCGTTACTTAAAGATCAAAAGTTTCTCAACAAGCTCTGATACCACTTGTTGATCCCAAACTTAGATCGATTAAGCTTTGTGTATACGAGATTAGATCAAGTACTACACGTAGAGAAACCTTTGCTTATGAGTAAAGTAACAAAGTGTTATGCGGAATTAACACTTGATCTAAAACACAAAGATGTTAAACAAACTTTCACTTGTATTAGAATAATCGTGCTTGACTACAATGAAAGAGGTTTAACTTGCGAATACTTATGAAAACTGATATATGACTTTAACCTAAAAGATCTTCTTTTATAGAACAAGAAGTCTTGTACAATAAGCTACGAATCAACTATTCTAGGTAAAGATAATAATAGAAAATACAATGTTGTGCTTATCTTTACCATACATAAATAAAGAAACAAATAAACAAAAAGATTCGTATGAAGATATTCCATCAGTGTCAATCTTCAAGGCTGTCAGCGTTGACTTCTTCAAGGTCAACGCTTGGCTGTCAGCGTCCAATGTCATCCTATCAGCGTTGACATTCTTCTTATCAGCGTCTAGTGAACTGACCCATATTTTATTCCCAACAATCCTCCCCTAAACTTGATATCCATTCCAGTGATCAAGTTTCTGAATAAAAACTTTAAGGCTTAGGAGGAATCTTGCAAAAACTTCTTATGTTGGTGATAAACATATCTGATCAAGTCTTTGGCCACGTCACTAGTATAATCAATCTCCAAGGGTGTCTCTAGCATCTTCTCCAACACTTCTTTGGACAAGAAATAGTCAGCATCCACAAGTAAATACTCTGAAAACTTTGTAGAGCTCATATGAAATACACCACAAGTAGAGTAAAGCCTCCAATGAAGATTACTAAGATCATCTTCAAGATCCTTCCATATGGCAGGATCTGCTTCTTTTGGACCACATAAAGTCATAAATGTGTTCCAAAGTCTTATTCCATTTGCTGAAGTAGGTGCTTCAGCTGTATACTTGGCCTCTATTAATCTCCATAGATGCACCAAGTCTTCTCTGTCTATGCTTGCAAAAATAGAAATAACTGAAGTGAAAGTATGTACCTCCTTTCCAAATCTGCCAATCTTCCAAAATCCACACTCATCTTCATCAAAACTGATGATTGGATTTCTGTCATCCAGAGGTACTACATTAACCAAATCTGAAGCTTCCAATGGAGAAAGCTTGATATGCTTCCTTATGACACCTTCAGTTGGAAAATACACATCCATATCTTTAGGAAATTGAAAAGGATCTCCTTTCTTCACTGGTCTTTGAGCAATCCTCATTTCCTTTTGAATCTGCATTTCCTCAGCAAGCTCTTGTTTCCTTTCTTCTGAAAGAAACTGGTAGACATTCTGTTCTTGCACCTTCCTCCAAATAGGATGTGCCCTATACTCTAGCTCCTCAAAAGATAAGGCCAGCAACTTCTTGTATGTCCATCTGGGTTGATGGCATCTAAGCAACTTGTAGTACAATTGCCTTCTATCTCTCTTGAGCCAGGTCTTGACCTCTTGTGCATTAAACCTCATAATCACCTTTATGTCATCTTGTACCCTAAGCAGAACTTCCAACCCCCAAATTTGATCTGATAAGCTCATTCCTGGGTTGTCCATAACCTTGTCTTCCCAAGCATGGTACATTCTGGTGATTTCTGGTAGGTCCCAATCAATCTGATTCTTCAACTCACTCAACCTTTCCTTTGCTAGCTCATCCCCATATTCAAGCCTTTCTGGATCTTCAATAATTTGAATACTTGAATCTGAGCTATCACCTTCTTTTCCATCACCACTTTCTTCCTCACTCTCAGAAACAACAAATGGTGATCTTCTACTCCTCTTCAAATCACTTTCCAAAAGTTGTGCAGCCAACTGTTCATCAAATGCAATTTGTGCTGCATCTTTCTTTGGAACATCTTCTTCAACCAATTTTCCTTTACCTTTATCTTTTGGATCAATAGTAGGTAAAGTAGAAGAAGAAACCTGTGTGAACACATCTTTGATGATTGTTGATGGCTGGAATACATCAACACCACCTGCAACTTTATCAGCGTTCAAGTTGCTTCTATCAGCGCCACGATTACCTTTATCAGCGCTGGATGTGTCAGCGTCCAAACCTGTATCAGCGCCCAATGTTTCTTTGAAAGACCCTTCCAAGTTTAATGGTGTCACCTTGGATGTATCAATAACTGGGTGCTTCTTCAAGTTGGTGAGAGCTTCAGCAACCTGTAAAGATTCACTAAATTGTGAACTCTTCTCTGAACTCTTCTCACTAGCTGTATGAATCAGCTCAAGCGTTGTTAGCCCAAACGCTGACAAACAAGGATCAGACTTTGACAACACCTTTGCACATCTTTTCTCTTCCCATTTTGAATAAGGTGGACCTTCTAATGTCCATGAAGAGATTTCTGTTGATCAAAGAGAGTCTGATGAAGAAGATATTGGCAACATGGAGCGTGAAATTGAGGACACCAGACTTTTTGAAGGAGGAGTTCTCACTTCCACAGCAAAGGATCACCCCACATCTCAGATCATTGGTGATGTTATGGCTCCAGTTCAGACAAGAAGATCCCATCAAAGTCTTGGTGGATTTATTGCCAATATACACAAGAAGGTTGATACCCCTCTTGTGCAAGCATGTTTGTTTGCCTGTTTTCTGTCACAGGAAGAACCCAAGAAAATTTTTGATGCTCTCAAAGAACCTAGCTGGGTGGAAGCAATGCAGGATGAGCTTCATCAATTTGCTATACAGGATGTTTGGGAGCTGGTTGATTGTCCTAGATATGTGAGACCAATTGGGACAAGATGGGTTCTAAGGAACAAGAAAGATGAAAGAGGCATTGTGGTCAGAAACAAGGCACGTTTGGTAGCTCAGGGTTATACACAAGAGGAAGGAATTGATTATGAAGAAGTTTTTGCACGAGTTGCAAGAATTGAAGCTATACGAATTTTTCTAGCTTATGCCTCTTGTATGAACTTCACTGTTTATCAAATGGATGTGAAGAGTGCTTTCCTCTATGGAACAATTGTTGAGGAAGTATATGTTATGCAACCTCCTGGTTTTGAAGATCCTGAGAATCCAGACAAGGTTTATAGAGTGAAGAAAGCTATGTATGGCCTTCATCAAGCCCCTAGAGCATGGTATGGTACCTTGTCTACATATCTGGTGGACAATGGATTCAAGAGGGGCACCATAGATCAGACACTATTTACAAAGAAGAAAGGAAAACATGTGTTGCTTGTGCAGGTTTATGTTGATGACATCATTTTTGGGTCTACTGATCCAAAAATGAGTGAGGATTTTTCCAAGCTCATGACAGATAAATTCAAGATGAGTGCAATGGGTGAGATGAACTTCTTTCTAGGATTGCAAGTTCAGCAGAAAGAAGATGGTATCTTCATCTCCCAAGACAAGTATGTAGCTGAAATCTTGAAGAAATATGGTTTTTCTCCACATGAAAAGGATGTTTCCACTCCTATGGATAGGGAACACCCTTGGGGAAAGATTGGAGCTGGAAAGGATGTGGATGTTAGGCACTATAGATCAATGATTGGATCATTGATGTATCTTACAGCCTCAAGACCTGACATCATGTTTGCTGTGTGTGCATGTGCACGCCATCAAGTGACTCCCAAAGAATGTCACCTTTTTGCTGTGAAGAGAATTTTTAGGTACCTAAGATGTTACCCAGATCTTGGATTGTGGTACCCAAAGAATTCTCCATTGGACCTTATTGCATATTCAGACAGTGACTATGGTGGTGACAAGTTTGATAGGAAATCCACAACTGGTGGATGCCAATTTCTTGGGAGCAGATTGATATCTTGGCAATGCAAGAAACAAACAGTGGTGGCAAACTCTACAACTGAAGCAGAATATGTTGCAGCAGCTGCTTGTTGTGGACAAGTCTTATGGATTCAGAACCAGTTGTTGGATTATGGGTATAATTTTATGCATACCAAGATTTTTGTAGACAATAACAGTACTTTATGCATTATTAAAAATCCTGTACATCATTCTAAAACCAAACACATAGAAATTAGACATCATTTTATAAGAGATTGCTTTGAGAAAGGTTTAATACAACCAGATAGGGTAGCCACAGAAGATAATGTGGCTGATTTATTAACTAAACCTTTTGATGCTGGAAGATTTCAATATTTGGTAACAAATATTGGAATGGTTAATCTCACTTAATATATGTGTTTTGGAACCTTTTTGTAAAAGTATGTACAAGACAATGCATTGTTATTGGTCTTTATGATGATTTAGATTTTCCACTTTGTTTTTCTAACACTGATAAAGGTACATGTAACACTGATAAGTGTTATTTTGCCGTTGTTAGAGATATTATTGTCTAACGCTGACAAGAGTTCCTTCAACGCTGATAAGTGTTGTTGGGACGCTGTCAGCAACAAATGTTAGTTTTGTGGTTTTCATCTAAATGTGTAGGTGGTGGTAGCTTTATGCCATTGGATACAGAGTTGCTTATGGATCTTTGAAGAGCTATTTGGACATGTTTTTGTTTATGGATGATGGTTGGAATATTTATATTCCTATCTTGACATAAATTTTTAATGTTCATATATATTTTGAGAACTCATGTATCATAGTTTGAGGGGAGGTTTAAGGAACCTTTAGGACTCTTGGGTATTCTTATAATACTCTCATCACAATTCTAGATTGTGTCCACAGGTGAGTATGGGTTAGTTTTACTAAACCATGAGGCACTGTAGCATGCAAAGTTGATAAACTATGCATGCTGCCAAGACATTTTTGGCCTAGAATTGGTTGTGGTCTGATGGGAGACTTGGGAATACTTTGGTTATGGGTTTACCAGGGAGTTACAAAGAATTTTATGAAATAACTTTGTTGGTAACTATTTTGGTTAGCAAGGGACACTAGAGGTCATTTGTGTCTATCTTGCTTAAGCAAGTGTGCATAAATGGACAGTGCTTGCCGCCCAGTAATTATTATCAACTTGTAAGATATTTCCCTTAGGATAAATTACTTTGTTAAGGTCTTTTTCTTTTTTAATATTTTTATTTTTATTTTTTAGACGCTGACAAGTTTTTCTCCAAACGCTGTTACGTCCAATCGTGACGCTGACAAGGCTTTAGGCAAACGCTGACAAGAAAATATAGCCGTTGGGCGCTGATGGGCTATTTTTGACCGTTGACACCTAGTGGGCCCTACCCAGTTGTTATTTTTGACTAATCTTTGGCCGTAATTTTGGGGAGTTGTTACTTTTAATTAATGCATGAGATAAGTTATATTTGATTCAATATTTTCATCATTGCTTTTTAAATATAACTGCCTCATTTTTGACCAATCAAAATCATGCATCTCTCCTATAAATTTGGCTAATCCTTTTATTCTGGGTATTCATATTTTCTTGTCTAACATTTTTCTCCTAGATTTTTCCCATATCACATAACCTAAACAGCTTTCAAAAATGGCACCCAAGTTCAACTCAAAGAATTTAACATTGGAGTTCAAGAGCCAACACAATATGGTAGCTTACTTGACTGCTGATGATGATTTGTTTCCTCAGTATTCACAAATGGTGGCATTTTTAAATGCATCCTATCTCAGGTATGCACTTTCTCATACACCATTAGTCCCTGTCGCACACATTAGACAGTTTTGGAACAATGTCAGTTCCACAACAGCTAATGGAGTGACCACATTAACATCTACTGTTCATGGAAGAACATGGGTGGTCACTGAAGCCTTGGTTCGCCAAGCTTTGCGTCTTGATGACGCTGATGGTGTGACTACCCTTGCCATTGCAACAATAGAACAAGGTCTTAGGGAATTGGGTTATCCTATTCCTGCTGATGTCACTTTAAATAAATATCATAAGCAGGAATTTCCCTCTAACTGGAAATATTTGATACATGTCCTTTTACAATGCTTAAGTCCAAAATGTACTTCTTTTAATGAAATAAACAGGTCAATTGCAAGTGCTTTGGTTTGTATAACACGTGGGCTTAAGTATAATTTTTCAAAAATGATTTTTGAAGGGATGTGTAAAAACAAGGGAAGTAAAATGACTTTGGCTTACCCTAGATTTTTGCAAATGGTCTTTGATTTACAAGAATATTGTTCTAGGGATCATGATACTTTTTATGAGATCCCTAAACAACAGAAAACCATTTTTGCTAAAATGAGCTCCACAAACGAATCCATACCTCTTACCCAACCCATGCTTGAAGTAATTCAGGCTGCTCAACCACAACCACAACCAGAACCTAAACCCCAACTTGAGCCTATTCATGACCCATTACCTTCACCAGAAAACATGGACATTGACCAACCCAGCGCTGACACTCAAAATGTTGGCGCTGATACAGCCAATCCCGACGCTGACACCATTCCTGAACAATTCCAAACACCCCTTAATCAACCCACACCCACACAATCTACTTCATCTTCCACCCCATTACAATCTAGGTTGAATAAACGCCAAAGGACTACTGGAGTGTTCTCCTCTAGTGGTCCTAGCCTTGTAGCAGAGAGAACCACCTCCACAAGTGTGGCTGGTGAAATGGGTGAGGCTGGGGCTATTGACACAGGCTTAGATGCTGGTCAAGACAGTCCCAACATCATTAAGACCTCATCCATGCCCTATGATTCTACTTTGGGAGGTCAAATCCCCATTCTAGCTGAGGGCAGATTGGAACCTATGACAATAATTGAATTGACGGCTGCTGTCATTAGCTTGCAAAAGCAAAATGTCAGCCTTGTACAAATTGTCAACAAACAGGGACGTGAACTTCAAGTTTTGAGAGAGAGGGTCACTGTTCTGGAGAATCCAAGTAGCAGGAGTCTAATGGAGGAATCTTCCAAAGGGGAGGATGAAGAGGATGAAGAGGATGAGCTGATTCATACAGCTAGTGAGAAGAGTTCAGAGAAGAGTTCACAATTTAGTGAATCTTTACAGGTTGCTGAAGCTCTCACCAACTTGAAGAAGCACCCAGTTATTGATACATCCAAGGTGACACCATTAAACTTGGAAGGGTCTTTCAAAGAAACATTGGGCGCTGATACAGGTTTGGACGCTGACACATCCAGCGCTGATAAAGGTAATCGTGGCGCTGATAGAAGCAACTTGAACGCTGATAAAGTTGCAGGTGGTGTTGATGTATTCCAGCCATCAACAATCATCAAAGATGTGTTCACACAGGTTTCTTCTTCTACTTTACCTACTATTGATCCAAAAGATAAAGGTAAAGGAAAATTGGTTGAAGAAGATGTTCCAAAGAAAGATGCAGCACAAATTGCATTTGATGAACAGTTGGCTGCACAACTTTTGGAAAGTGATTTGAAGAGGAGTAGAAGATCACCATTTGTTGTTTCTGAGAGTGAGGAAGAAAGTGGTGATGGAAAAGAAGGTGATAGCTCAGATTCAAGTATTCAAATTATTGAAGATCCAGAAAGGCTTGAATATGGGGATGAGCTAGCAAAGGAAAGGTTGAGTGAGTTGAAGAATCAGATTGATTGGGACCTACCAGAAATCACCAGAATGTACCATGCTTGGGAAGACAAGGTTATGGACAACCCAGGAATGAGCTTATCAGATCAAATTTGGGGGTTGGAAGTTCTGCTTAGGGTACAAGATGACATAAAGGTGATTATGAGGTTTAATTCACAAGAGGTCAAGACCTGGCTCAAGAGAGATAGAAGGCAATTGTACTACAAGTTGCTTAGATGCCATCAACCCAGATGGACATACAAGAAGTTGCTGGCCTTATCTTTTGAGGAGCTAGAGTATAGGGCACATCCTATTTGGAGGAAGGTGCAAGAACAGAATGTCTACCAGTTTCTTTCAGAAGAAAGGAAACAAGAGCTTGCTGAGGAAATGCAGATTCAAAAGGAAATGAGGATTGCTCAAAGACCAGTGAAGAAAGGAGATCCTTTTCAATTTCCTAAAGATATGGATGTGTATTTTCCAACTGAAGGTGTCATAAGGAAGCATCTCAAGCTTTCTCCATTGGAAGCTTCAGATTTGGTTAATGTAGTACCTCTGGATGACAGAAATCCAATCATCAGTTTTGATGAAGATGAGTGTGGATTTTGGAAGATTGGCAGATTTGGAAAGGAGGTACATACTTTCACTTCAGTTATTTCTATTTTTGCAAGCATAGACAGAGAAGACTTGGTGCATCTATGGAGATTAATAGAGGCCAAGTATACAGCTGAAGCACCTACTTCAGCAAATGGAATAAGACTTTGGAACACATTTATGACTTTATGTGGTCCAAAAGAAGCAGATCCTGCCATATGGAAGGATCTTGAAGATGATCTTAGTAATCTTCATTGGAGGCTTTACTCTACTTGTGGTGTATTTCATATGAGCTCTACAAAGTTTTCAGAGTATTTACTTGTGGATGCTGACTATTTCTTGTCCAAAGAAGTGTTGGAGAAGATGCTAGAGACACCCTTGGAGATTGATTATACTAGTGACGTGGCCAAAGACTTGATCAGATATGTTTATCACCAACATAAGAAGTTTTTGCAAGATTCCTCCTAAGCCTTAAAGTTTTTATTCAGAAACTTGATCACTGGAATGGATATCAAGTTTAGGGGAGGATTGTTGGGAATAAAATATGGGTCAGTTCACTAGACGCTGATAAGAAGAATGTCAACGCTGATAGGATGACATTGGACGCTGACAGCCAAGCGTTGACCTTGAAGAAGTCAACGCTGACAGCCTTGAAGATTGACACTGATGGAATATCTTCATACGAATCTTTTTGTTTATTTGTTTCTTTATTTATGTATGGTAAAGATAAGCACAACATTGTATTTTCTATTATTATCTTTACCTAGAATAGTTGATTCGTAGCTTATTGTACAAGACTTCTTGTTCTATAAAAGAAGATCTTTTAGGTTAAAGTCATATATCAGTTTTCATAAGTATTCGCAAGTTAAACCTCTTTCATTGTAGTCAAGCACGATTATTCTAATACAAGTGAAAGTTTGTTTAACATCTTTGTGTTTTAGATCAAGTGTTAATTCCGCATAACACTTTGTTACTTTACTCATAAGCAAAGGTTTCTCTACGTGTAGTACTTGATCTAATCTCGTATACACAAAGCTTAATCGATCTAAGTTTGGGATCAACAAGAATTGTGGTTCCCTATTGATCGTTCGACTCAATGGTTATGAACCATTATATCTAGGTTGATCATCGTTCATATGATAACATAGCGGAAAAGAACAATGATCATGAACAAGGTGTTTAGGCACAAAAACACGAATTAAAACAAATGGGATGTTCATTATATTAATAACAAACATCCACTAGACGTGTATACATTGAATCCCACGTCTAGTGCGACACACACTTTAGGTTTACATTGTGAATGAAAGTTATATAAAAACCTACGTATGTTTTCTTTATATACTAGAAAACATAGCTTACAAAGAAAGCTAATAATAAGACAACTAAATCTTCTATTATTCTGTGATAATATCTTCTACAAGTTTGTCCACCAGCTTGTAGAATTCTTCATTGTCAGATTTAGTCCTTGTCTTTTGTGTTTTGACTTATCAACTTAATAATTCGACCCAACAATCTTCCCCTAGTTGATGATGTCAAAACACTCCTCTTAAGCGTGAATCCTTTGTATGTAGTACATGATCTCCAAGAAGCTTCCCCTTAAGTATAGCACATATTCTTCCCCTTTTTGACACATCAATAGGGAATATGTGAAAGTATGCAATCTTGAAGATTCTCCAAAAGTAGCTCTATGTAATGATCCTGAAGAAAAATAAATAAAGTATTCTTGATGTAGAAGTAAAATAACCCAATCTTATGTTCCATGTCTTGTTTAACCATGTGATGAAGAACTTATACCATGAAAAAATATAAGTAGACCTCGATCCCTTGTCAATATTCTCATCCTTTGTGAGACACTGAGCACGATAATGTAACTCCTTCAAGTGTTTATGACAAGTCTTCGTCACCATCCATGTAAAGCACGAACAAGTTACCTTTAAAGTCAGTGAATGGTACGCCACGACTTTAAGATATGATAGAACACAAACTTGCGAAAATCTTCTTCAATCATCAAAACTTACCATAAGAATTCTTCCCCTTAAGCTAACACCTCTTCATGACGATTTTGAATGAAATAACATCTTCATACCATATGTAAAAGTGTTATGCTGAATAACTCTTTTGCAAGGCTATCCCGATTACATAGTTTAAATATCCATCAAATTCCCACGAATAATTGCTAACTCGCTTTAAAATCATTAATCCATTTAAAAATATCCGAGCCATAAATATCAACTTGATATTCTATATTAAAACGGAGATTCCATGTACCTTCGTGTGTATAATCCTCCTTTTTGTATGCTTAAAACGTACCAGTTTTCTCAAACAGCAGCAATCAGTGTGTTACCCGAGATCCTCCTTTGTCCAATAAATTTCTATGTGTATTGCCCGATATCAGACAACACGTATCAGCGTTTGAAACACATATCTCGGACAACACTGTCAACCTATCAGCGTTGACTTATTCCTGTCAGCGTCGAAATCCTTCTTGTCAGCGCTTGAATTACACACGTCAGCGCCAACCATAACCCTTGTCAGCGCTTCTTTCTGCTGATGTCATATAAAACAATAAATCCCGTTCAAAAACTTTCCTTTACGTGATTTCTTTGTTCTAAACCTTGGCCTACGAAACAAAGTATACCAATATATTGTATACGATTTCATCCAAACAGATTTATAGAATTGTGTGAACACAAAACTATATAACCGTGTAAGACAAAATCTTTTCTTCAATTATATACTCATCTCACATCTTTGTTTTCTATGTCCGTGTGAACACAAGATTTCTTAACCAATCAAAGACTTCAAACCGTGTGTACACAGATCCTTTGACCAATGAGAAACGAATGATATACTTAGCCTTACGTGAGTAATTGTATACCGTAATGCAGATATGCGTTTATGTACTCTAAGGCCGTGTGAATGCAAAGCATACAGTAGCATGTATCCACCAATTGGAAATCATGTACCGTGTGAACATAATGAACCAATCATAACAGCGGCATCATGTGAACATAAAAGCTTTTCTATTGCAGATTATGCCGATTGTAACTTTGCAACAACATGGATATAGAGTTTCACCATAAACCCTATGACGATTTAACTAGAATCACAACAGCCATGATAATTTTAGGGTTTTACCTTTGTTGATCGTTAGACTCAATGGTTAAGAACCATTATATCTAGGTTGAGCTGTATGAATCAACAAAGGTGAATTAAAACACCTATGTTATCATAGAAATTTATGCAAAGATTGTTTAATTCGAAACCCTAATTAGGGTTTTAAGCCTAATCAGATTCGAATTTAAACACCATAATGCATTATAACAGCCTCCAATTTCAATTCTTCCTGCTTTTTAAGTAGATCTAGGGTTTGAGGAACCCTAGTACGTGATTTTATGTAAAAGCAGAAAAACTGAAAATCAACCATCAGCCAACTTCGACGCTTAATAACTTTTTCCTGGGGATAAAACTCGACAATCCCTCCGGTGGATGTTTAGATCTATGTATGTAGAACACACATAAAAAATTTCGTGACGATCCAACGGTCCAATCAAAAGTTATGACCTTCTGAATACTACTGCGCACACAAAAACGTTCAGAAAAATCCCATACGAATTTTTCTTCTCATCACCATACACGAACACCTCGTCGGACCTAGATATCAAGAGCCTTAGGCTCTGATACCAATTGTTGTTCCCTATTGATCGTTCGACTCAATGGTTAAGAACCATTATATCTAGGTTGATCATCATTCATATGATAACATAGCGGAATAGAACAATGATCATGAACAAGGTGTTTAGGCACAAAGAACAAGAATTAAAACAATTGGGTTGCTTATTATATTAATAACAAACAACCACTAGACGTGTATACATTGAATCCCACGTCTAGTGCGACACACACTTTAGGTTTACATTGTGAATGAATGATATATTAAACCTACGTCCTATGTTTTCCAAAATGAGTGAGGATTTTTCCAAGCTCATGACAGATAAATTCAAGATGAGTGCAATGGGTGAGATGAACTTCTTTCTAGGATTGCAAGTTCAGCAGAAAGAAGATGGTATCTTCATCTCCCAAGACAAGTATGTAGCTGAAATCTTGAAGAAATATGGTTTTTCTCCACATGAAAAGGATGCTTCCACTCCTATGGATAGGGAACACCCTTGGGGAAAGATTGGAGCTGGAAAGGATGTGGATGTTAGGCACTATAGATCAATGATTGGATCATTGATGTATCTTACAGCCTCAAGACCTGACATCATGTTTGCTGTGTGTGCATGTGCATGCCATCAAGTGACTCCCAAAGAATGTCACCTTTTTGCTGTGAAGAGAATTTTTAGGTACCTAAGATGTTACCCAGATCTTGGATTGTGGTACCCAAAGGATTCTCCATTGGACCTTATTGCATATTCAGACAGTGACTATGGTGGTGACAAGTTTGATAGGAAATCCACAACTGGTGGATGCCAATTTCTTGGGAGCAGATTGATATCTTGGCAATGCAAGAAATAAACAGTGGTGGCAAACTCTACAACTGAAGCAGAATATGTTGCAGCAGCTGCTTGTTGTGGACAAGTCTTATGGATTCAGAACCAGCTGTTGGATTATGGGTATAATTTTATGCATACCAAGATTTTTGTAGACAATAACAGTACTTTATGCATTATTAAAAATCCTGTACATCATTCTAAAACCAAACACCTAGAAATTAGACATCATTTTATAAGAGATTGCTTTGAGAAAGGTTTAATACAACCAGATAGGGTAGCCACAGAAGATAATGTGGCTGATTTATTAACTAAACCTTTTGATGCTGGTAGATTTCAATATTTAGTAACAAATATTGGAATGGTTAATCTCACTTAGTATGTGTTTTGGAACCTTTTTGTAAAAGTATGTACAGGATAATGCATTGTTATTGGTCTTTATGATGATTTAGATTTTCCACTTTGTTTTTCTAACACTGACAAAGGTACATGTAACACTGATAAGTGTTATTTTGCCGTTGTTAGAGATATTATTGTCTAACGCTGACAAGAGTTCCTTCAACGCTGATAAGTGTTGTTGGGACGCTGTCAGCAACAAATGTTAGTTTTGTGGTTTTCATCTAAATGTGTAGGTGGTGGTAGCTTTATGCCATTGGATACAGAGTTGCTTATGGATCTTTGAAGAGCTATTTGGACATGTTTTTGTTTATGGATGATGGTTGGAATATTTATATTCCTATCTTGACATAAATTTTTAATGTTCATATATATTTTGAGAACTCATGTATCATAGTTTGAGGGGAGGTTTAAGGAACCTTTAGGACTCTTGGGTATTCTTATAATACTCTCATCACAATTCTAGATTGTGTCCACAGGTGAGTATGGGTTAGTTTTACTAAACCATGAGGCACTGTAGCATGCAAAGTTGATAAACTATGCATGCTGCCAAGACATTTTTGGCCTAGAATTGGTTGTGGTCTGATGGGAGACTTGGGAATACTTTGGTTATGGGTTTACCAGGGAGTTACAAAGAATTTTATGAAATAACTTTGTTGGTAACTATTTTGGTTAGCAAGGGACACTAGAGGTCATTTGTGTCTATCTTGCTTAAGCAAGTGTGCATAAATGGACAGTGCTTGCCGCCCAGTAATTATTATCAACTTGTAAGATATTTCCCTTAGGATAAATTACTTTGTTAAGGTCTTTTTCTTTTTTAATATTTTTATTTTTATTTTTTAGACGCTGACAAGTTTTTCTCCAAACGCTGTTACGTCCAATCGTGACGCTGACAAGGCTTTAGGCAAACGCTGACAAGAAAATATAGCCGTTGGGCGCTGATGGGCTATTTTTGACCGTTGACACCTAGTGGGCCCTACCCAGTTGTTATTTTTGACTAATTTTTGGCCGTAATTTTGGGGAGTTGTTACTTTTAATTAATGCATGAGATAAGTTATATTTGATTCAATATTTTCATCATTGCTTTTTGAATATAACTGCCTCATTTTTGACCAATCAAAATCATGCATCTCTCCTATAAATTTGGCTAATCCTTTTATTCTGGGTATTCATATTTTCTTGTCTAACATTTTTCTCCTAGATTTTTCTCATATCACATAACCTAAACAGCTTTCAAAAATGGCACCCAAGTTCAACTCAAAGAATTTAACATTGGAGTTCAAGAGCCAACACAATATGGTAGCTTACTTGACTGCTGATGATGATTTGTTTCCTCAGTATTCACAAATGGTGGCATTTTTAAATGCATCCTATCTCAGGTATGCACTTTCTCATACACCATTAGTCCCTGTCGCACACATTAGACAGTTTTGGAACAATGTCAGTTCCACAACAGCTAATGGAGTGACCACATTAACATCTACTGTTCATGGAAGAACATGGGTGGTCACTGAAGCCTTGGTTCGCCAAGCTTTGCGTCTTGATGATGCTGATGGTGTGACTACCCTTGCCATTGCAACAATAGAACAAGGTCTTAGGGAATTGGGTTATCCTATTCCTGCTGATGTCACTTTAAATAAATATCATAAGCAGGAATTTCCCTCTGACTGGTAATATTTGATACATGTCCTTTTACAATGCTTAAGTCCAAAATGTACTTCTTTTAATGAAATAAACAGGTCAATTGCAAGTGCTTTGGTTTGTATAACACGTGGGCTTAAGTATAATTTTTCAAAAATGATTTTTGAAGGGATGTGTAAAAACAAGGGAAGTAAAATGACTTTGGCTTACCCTAGATTTTTGCAAATGGTCTTTGATTTACAAGAATATTGTTCTAGGGATCATGACACTTTTTATGAGATCCCTAAACAACAGAAAACCATTTTTGCTAAAATGAGCTCCACAAACGAATCCATACCTCTTACCCAACCCATGCTTGAAGTAATTCAGGCTGCTCAACCACAACCACAACCAGAACCTGAACCCCAACTTGAGCCTATTCATGACCCATTACCTTCGCTAGAAAACATGGACATTGACCAACCCAGCGCTGACACTCAAAATGTTGGCGCTGACACAGCCAATCCCGACGCTGACACCATTCCTGAACAATCCCAAACACCTCTTAATCAACCCACACCCACACAATCTACTTCATCTTCCACCCCATTACAATCTAGGTTGAATAAACGCCAAAGGACTACTGGAGTGTTCTCCTCTAGTGGTCCTAGCCTTGTAGCAGAGAGAACCACCTCCACAAGTGTGGCTGGTGAAATGGGTGAGGCTGGGGCTATTGACACAGGCTTAGATGCTGGTCAAGACAGTCCCAACATCATTAAGACCTCATCCATGCCCTATGATTCTACTTTGGGAGGTCAAATCCCCATTCTAGCTGAGGGCAGATTGGAACCTATGACAATAATTGAATTGACGGCTGCTGTCATTAGCTTGCAAAAGCAAAATGTCAGCCTTGTACAAATTGTCAACAAACAGGGACGTGAACTTCAAGTTTTGAGAGATAGGGTCACTGTTCTGGAGAATCCAAGTAGCAGGAGTCTAATGGAGGAATCTTCCAAAGGGGAGGATGAAGAGGATGAAGAGGATGAGCTGATTCATACAGCTAGTGAGAAGAGTTCAGAGAAGAGTTCACAATTTAGTGAATCTTTACAGGTTGCTGAAGCTCTCACCAACTTGAAGAAGCACCCAGTTATTGATACATCCAAGGTGACACCATTAAACTTGGAAGGGTCTTTCAAAGAAACATTGGGCGCTGATACAGGTTTGGACGCTGACACATCCAGCGCTGATAAAGGTAATCGTGGCGCTGATAGAAGCAACTTGAACGCTGATAAAGTTGCAGGTGGTGTTGATGTATTCCAGCCATCAACAATCATCAAAGATGTGTTCACACAGGTTTCTTCTTCTACTTTACCTACTATTGATCTAAAAGATAAAGGTAAAGGAAAATTGGTTGAAGAAGATGTTCCAAAGAAAGATGCAGCACAAATTGCATTTGATGAACAGTTGGCTGCACAACTTTTGGAAAGTGATTTGAAGAGGAGTAGAAGATCACCATTTGTTGTTTCTGAGAGTGAGGAAGAAAGTGGTGATGGAAAAGAAGGTGATAGCTCAGATTCAAGTATTCAAATTATTGAAGATCCAGAAAGGCTTGAATATGGGGATGAGCTAGCAAAGGAAAGGTTGAGTGAGTTGAAGAATCAGATTGATTGGGACCTACCAGAAATCACCAGAATGTACCATGCTTGGGAAGACAAGGTTATGGACAACCCAGGAATGAGCTTATCAGATCAAATTTGGGGGTTGGAAGTTCTGCTTAGGGTACAAGATGACATAAAGGTGATTATGAGGTTTAATGCACAAGAGGTCAAGACCTGGCTCAAGAGAGATAGAAGGCAATTGTACTACAAGTTGCTTAGATGCCATCAACCCAGATGGACATACAAGAAGTTGCTGGCCTTATCTTTTGAGGAGCTAGAGTATAGGGCACATCCTATTTGGAGGAAGGTGCAAGAACAGAATGTCTACCAGTTTCTTTCAGAAGAAAAGAAACAAGAGCTTGCTGAGGAAATGCAGATTCAAAAGGAAATGAGGATTGCTCAAAGACCAGTGAAGAAAGGAGATCCTTTTCAATTTCCTAAAGATATGGATGTGTATTTTCCAACTGAAGGTGTCATAAGGAAGCATCTCAAGCTTTCTCCATTGGAAGCTTCAGATTTGGTTAATGTAGTACCTCTGGATGACAGAAATCCAATCATCAGTTTTGATGAAGATGAGTGTGGATTTTGGAAGATTGGCAGATTTGGAAAGGAGGTACATACTTTCACTTCAGTTATTTCTATTTTTGCAAGCATAGACAGAGAAGACTTGGTGCATCTATGGAGATTAATAGAGGCCAAGTATACAGCTGAAGCACCTACTTCAGCAAATGGAATAAGACTTTGGAACACATTTATGACTTTATGTGGTCCAAAAGAAGCAGATCCTGCCATATGGAAGGATCTTGAAGATGATCTTAGTAATCTTCATTGGAGGCTTTACTCTACTTGTGGTGTATTTCATATGAGCTCTACAAAGTTTTCAGAGTATTTACTTGTGGATGCTGACTATTTCTTGTCCAAAGAAGTGTTGGAGAAGATGCTAGAGACACCCTTGGAGATTGATTATACTAGTGACGTGGCCAAAGACTTGATCAGATATGTTTATCACCAACATAAGAAGTTTTTGCAAGATTCCTCCTAAGCCTTAAAGTTTTTATTTAGAAACTTGATCACTGGAATGGATATCAAGTTTAGGGGAGGATTGTTGGGAATAAAATATGGGTCAGTTCACTAGACGCTGATAAGAAGAATGTCAACGCTGATAGGATGACATTGGACGCTGACAGCCAAGCGTTGACCTTGAAGAAGTCAACGCTGACAGCCTTGAAGATTGACACTGATGGAATATCTTCATACGAATCTTTTTGTTTATTTGTTTCTTTATTTATGTATGGTAAAGATAAGCACAACATTGTATTTTCTATTATTATCTTTACCTAGAATAGTTGATTCGTAGCTTATTGTACAAGACTTCTTGTTCTATAAAAGAAGATCTTTTAGGTTAAAGTCATATATCAGTTTTCATAAGTATTCGCAAGTTAAACCTCTTTCATTGTAGTCAAGCACGATTATTCTAATACAAGTGAAAGTTTGTTTAACATCTTTGTGTTTTAGATCAAGTGTTAATTCCGCATAACACTTTGTTACTTTACTCATAAGCAAAGGTTTCTCTACGTGTAGTACTTGATCTAATCTCGTATACACAAAGCTTAATCGATCTAAGTTTGGGATCAACAAGTGGTATCAGAGCTTGTTGAGAAACTTTTGATCTTTAAGTAACGCAAGAACCCTAAAACACCAAAAAAACCCTAAAAACCCTAAAATTCTCAAAACCCTAAAAACACCATGTCTGGCACAGATCAACCTGCTGCTTTGCTTCAAAACAACTCCTCAAATCCTAGTATCAAAATTCCCATGTTTGATGCCAGGAACTTTGAGCTTTGGAAGTCAAATTTTGAGCAATATATAGCTATTCATGACTACACTCTTTGGGAAATTGTCGAATATGGGAACACATTCGACAAAGCAGCAAAGATTGCTGCTACAATTGCCACAAGGACAGCTGTTCCTAATTGTCCTGAAGCTGATAAGAAGGAAAAGCCTGGAGATGGGAGAGCTGTAGCTGTTGAAGATATAGCCAAGAAGAGGGTGGACATGAAAATCTTGAACATCATGAAACACGCCCTAGGTCATGAGAATCAGCACAAGTACAAACGCTTTGAGTCTGCAAAAGAGCTTTGGGAAGCTCTTGAAGTAGCACATGGTGGCAATGCTGACACAAAAGAAGAAAAGAAGAAGCAACTCTTGCATGAGTATGCTGTCTTTAAAGCTCAACCCAATGAGAATCTCAGCAGTGTGAGAAGTAGACTTCTTGACATCACAAGTCAACTTTCCTTCATGGGAACACAGATTGATGACCCTGAATTGAATGCTACTTTTCTCAAAAGCCTTGGTGATGTATGGAAGATTGAGACAAGATCCATTCTTGTCAATAATACCCACAAGACCTCCAGGTTTGATGACATCTTCAACAAACTAAGACTGTTGGAGAATGAATGGCAATTGGATAGTGATAATAAATCTTCCAGTAGTAACATGGCCTTCTTCTCACAAAGTGAAGGCCAATTTGATTCCATGAACTTCTATGGACATCCAGCTACTGAATCTCAAGGTGTCAGCGCTGGATGTCAGTCTGTCAGCGCTGGATCATATCCTGTCAACGCTTTATACTCAAGCGCTGACACACACAACTTTGGCGCTGATAGACTTAAACCTGCTGGTTTAGATCTAGATACTGTGTGTGCATTCATTGCTTCTTTACCCAGTGATTCAAGGATTACATATGAAGATCTTGAGCAGATAAGTGATGAACAATTGGAAGAAATGGACATCAAGTGGACTATGGCTCTTGTAAGCTTAAGAGCAAACATGTTTAATAAAAGGTTCAAGAAGAAGATGACCTTTAATGCTAAGGATGTTGCTGGCTTTGACAAGTCCAAGGTTGAGTGCTACAACTGTCATAGGATGGGGCACTTCATGAGGGAATGTAGATCTCCAAGAAGATCGGATGCTGGTAAGCCTTCAAGCCAAATGATTAAGAGCCCAGATCCCAAGGCCATGGTTGCTGTTCAACAAATTGATGGTGTTGGAGAATGGGACTGGAGCTGGATGGCTAAGGATAAGGAAGAGGACAGAGCTTTGGTTGCTGAAGTCAAAGAAGAGCATGTTGAATATGCTCTCATGGCACACTCCTCCTCTTCATCAGATAATGAGGTATATGATGATGCTTTCTGTTCTAAGGGTTGTCGTTTAAATACTGAAAAACTAAATCAAGAGATAGTAAAATTATTAGATGAGGCAAGTACTGAAAGATGCAAAGTATCTAATTATCAAATTGCTCTTACCCAAACAGAAAAGACAGTAGCTGAGTATAAGAAAATGGAGTTTGATTTAAAGGATCAAATAAATATCTTAAAACATGAGTTACATCAAAGTAAAGATGTTCAAGATATAGTAAACAGGGTTAATCTTGATTTGATAGCTCAGTTAGAGGAGGCTAACAAAAATAAAGATAATGTGAGTCTTAAAATCCAGAGATTTGATAAGGCCACACAATCCCTAGGAGAGTGTGTTAGTAAACAAAGAGACTCTAAGGACATGAGTGGGATTGGGATGAATAATTATACTAGTGTTCTACCACCAGCTGGGGATTTCTATGGTGTCCAATCAAAGGACTTATCTTGGACTGGCTTGCCAGAGCTTCAAGAGAAGGAATTCATTCCTCCACCTAGAGTGACTTCCCCAGTTGAGGAATACAAGCAAAAACTGACTGACCTAGATGAGTGGAAGAAAGCTAACCACACCTTGTTTGTTAAGGGAGGGTTGTTGTGTGAAAGTCCAAATGAGCCCACACCAAACATGATACCAATTGTGGAGTCCAATGATCCTAAACCTATTAAGATCACACACCCCACCACTAGCAAAGCTATTAACCTTGGCCCACACACTGTTAGAAAACCTAGTGTTAAATATGCAGAGATGTATAGGAATACTAGGTCTCCAAAAAGCCAAGTTAGTAATCATGGAACAGGCTTCTTTGCTTCTAGACCTAAGACTATGTCTAGAAAAGCTTGTTACACATGTGGTAGCTTCTCACATTTGGCATACAAATGTGTCAACGCTTCCAATGTCAACGCTGATAGGAACCATTCAGCGCTGACAAAAGTCAACATAGGTCAAACACTGTCAGACCCAATACCTTTGTGAACAAAAGTTCACAAGTCGTTAGACCAGCCCCATTCTTTACTAGAGGGTCTAACACACAAGGCCTAAGACCTTTTCAAAAGTCAAACACTTGGTCCAATAGGCAATGGGTTCCTGTAGCAAACCCTAGGTTCAACGCTGATAAAGGCAATCGGGACGCTGACAAGAGCAATTTCAGCGCTGATAGACACACTGCCAAACCTAGGTATTTGCAACCACAGGGAAATAGGTCTAAAGCTTCTACTAGCTTAACATGGAGACCAAAACAAGACCAAAACCCTAATTCTACTGGTATTTCTATGACATGCAACAGGTTTCATTATATTTCAAAGGCATTGTCAACACCAGTTGGGGTTAACTGGGAATTTCATTCAAACAGGGATGAAAATGGGGTTGTTATGAGAACCAAGTCTGTTCTTGTTGAACAACCAAATGAATCCAAGTCTTGCAAGGCTTGGGTTCCCAAAGAAAACTAATGTGTTTTCTTTATGTGCAGGGCATTCAGATGAAGATCAATGATTATGGATACTGGGATAGTGGATGCTCAAGGCACATGACAGGGAAGGAAGACTATCTGACAAATTTCTCTCCTATTCAAGATGGTGATAAGGTATACTTTGGAGGGGGCTACGGCACTATCACTGGAAAAGGAACCCTTGTCACCAACAATCTACGATTTGAGAATGTCTTCCTGGTAAAAGAACTGGATTATAATTTGTTTAGTGTATCACAAGTGTGTGATAACAAAAATAAGGTTCTTTTCACAGATACTGAGTGCTTGGTGTTAAGCAAAGATTATAAGCTACCTGAGGAAAAATACATAGATTTTAGAACACCAAGGCATAAAGACATATATAATGTGAATCTTAATGGAATTAAGATAAATAATAAAATGTCATGTCTGTATGCTAATGCCTCAGTAGATGAAAGTAATCTTTGGCACAGGAGATTAGGGCACATAAACTTTAAGAATATCAATAGACTTGTGAGGCTTGGTTTAGTTGATGGTTTGCCTGAAAAGGCTTTCCACAATGACCACACTTGTGTTGCATGTCTTAAGGGCAAGCAGCACAAGGTCTCATTCAGGTCTAAACAGGTGCACTCTAGTTCTAAACCACTTCACTTATTGCATATGGACCTCTTTGGTCCAACTAATATAGAAAGTCTGAAGGGTAAATCATATTGTTTTGTTATCACTGATGATTATTCCAGGTTTACATGGACTTTCTTTTTAGCCAAGAAAAGTGAAATTGCCCAAAGTCTGATTAATTTCATTACCCAAATTGAAAAGAAGAATGGTAATGAGGTCAAAATTATTAGAAGTGACAATGGGGGTGAGTTTAGAAATCAGTTGTTAGACGATTTTTGTGCCAAGAAAGGGATTACTAGACAGTTTAGCATAGCTAGAACCCCACAGCAAAATGGGGTTGCTGAAAGGAAGAATAGAACCCTTATTGAAGCAGCCAGAACCATGTTGGCTGATGCCCACTTTCCTATAGCCTTTTGGGCTGAAGCTGTTAACACAGCTTGTTATGTTCAAAATAGGGCATTGGTCAACAAAATACATAATAAGACACCTTATGAATTACTTTGGGGAAGGAAGCCAAACATTGGCTTTCTCAAGCCTTTTGGTTGTCATGTAGTTGTTTTAGAAACTAGTGAGGCCCTAGGTAAATTTGATTCAAAAGGTGATGAAGGCTATTTCATGGGTTATTCAGTGCAAAGCAAAGGATATAGGGTTTACATTAAAAAGGAAAAACGTATACTTGAAAAAGTACATGTTAGGTTTTTAGAAAGTAAACCTAGTGATCCTGAAAATGGTCCAAATTGGTTGTTTGACTTAGAACCTTTATCTAGAGCTTTAAATTATATGCCTGTTACTGATCCAGACATTGTGAAGGTAACTTCAAGTGTTTTGGAAAAGAGAATTGGTAATGTTTCAGGTATACAGGTTGCTAAGGAGGATGGACCACCAGCAGTTAAATCATCTCCCACACAAGAATATGTTACACTTCCTATATGGACAGATGAGTATTATGCTGCTGCTGCTGCTGCTAGAAAAGATAATGGTGGTTTTCAAATACCACCAAATACAAACATGCATACTTCTTCAGGCGCTGACAAAGGGAAATCAAGCGCTGACAAGAGCAATTCAGACGCTGATGGATCAGACGCTGACACCAGCAGTTCAAGCGTTGTTAGCCCAAACGCTGACAAACAAGGATCAGACTTTGACAACACCTTTGCACATCTTTTCTCTTCCCATTTTGAACAAGGTGGACCTTCTAATGTCCATGAAGAGATTTCTGTTGATCAAAGAGAGTCTGATGAATAAGATATTGGCAACATGGAGCGTGAAATTGAGGACACCAGACTTTTTGAAGGAGGAGTTCTCACTTCCACAGCAAAGGATCACCCCACATCTCAGATCATTGGTGATGTTATGGCTCCAGTTCAGACAAGAAGATCCCATCAAAGTCTTGGTGGATTTATTGCCAATATACACAAGAAGGTTGATACCCCTCTTGTGCAAGCATGTTTGTTTGCCTGTTTTCTGTCACAGGAAGAACCCAAGAAAATTTTTGATGCTCTCAAAGAACCTAGCTGGGTGGAAGCAATGCAGGATGAGCTTCATCAATTTGCTATACAGGATGTTTGGGAGCTGGTTGATTGTCCTAGATATGTGAGACCAATTGGGACAAGATGGGTTCTAAGGAACAAGAAAGATGAAAGAGGCATTGTGGTCAGAAACAAGGCACGTTTGGTAGCTCAGGGTTATACACAAGAGGAAGGAATTGATTATGAAGAAGTTTTTGCACCAGTTGCAAGAATTGAAGCTATACGAATTTTTCTAGCTTATGCCTCTTGTATGAACTTCACTGTTTATCAAATGGATGTGAAGAGTGCTTTCCTCTATGGAACAATTGTTGAGGAAGTATATGTTATGCAACCTCCTGGTTTTGAAGATCCTGAGAATCCAGACAAGGTTTATAGAGTGAAGAAAGCTATGTATGGCCTTCATCAAGCCCCTAGAGCATGGTATGGTACCTTGTCTACATATCTGGTGGACAGTGGATTCAAGAGGGGCACCATAGATCAGACACTATTTACAAAGAAGAAAGGAAAAGAACAATGATCATGAACAAGGTGTTTAGGAACAAAGAACACGAATTTTCCTTTACCTTTATCTTCTGATATCTATGTTAGGCCCTAATTTGGGATCAACAAAGGTGTTTTGGACAAGATGAAATTCTCCCAACGATTACTTGCATTAAAGATTAAAACAAATAATCACTAGGCGTGTATACATTGAATCCCACGCCTAGTACACACGAATTGCTTGTAGGTTACATTGTGAATAATGATATATATATAACCACCTACGTATGTTTTCTTTATATACTAGAAAACATAGCTTACAAAGAAAGCTAATAATAAGACAACTAAATCTTCTATTATTATGTGATAATATCTTCTACAAGTTTGTCCACCAGCTTGTAGAATTCTTCATTGTCAGATTTAGTCCTTGTCTTTTGTGTTTTGACTTATCAACTTAATAATTCGACCCAACAATCTTCCCCTAGTTGATGATGTCAAAACACTCCTCTTAAGCGTGAATCCTTTGTATGTAGTACATGATCTCCAAGAAGCTTCCCCTTAAGTATAGCACATATTCTTCCCCTTTTTGACACATCAATAGGGAATATGTGAAAGTATGCAATCTTGTAGATTCTCCAAAAGTAGGCTTTGTGTAATGATCCTGAAGAAAAATAAATAAAGTATTCTTGATGTAGAAGTAAAATAACCCAATCTTATGTTCCATGTCTTGTTGTATCCATGCGACTTCAAAACTCACGGCTATAATGAGCAGACTTAAAAACTCACGGCTATAATGAGTAGTCTCTTGACAAAAAGAGTTCTCTAGCAAATATGAGCATAGAGCATCTTAAGAAAAATCCCATACCTTTGCTATCTTTTTATCAAGTCCGTTGTCACCAATTATATAAGCATGAACAAGTTATCTTCAAACCCGCTGAAAGTTTGAAGATATGATAGAACACAAACTCGCGAAAATCTTCTTCAATCATCAAACTTACCATAAGAATTCTTCCCCTTAAGCCAACAACTTTTCATGACAAGTCATTATCTTCATATGTAAAAGATGTTAACGAATAACTCTTTCACAAGGCTATCCCGATTACATATTCCAATAAATTACCTCACGAATTGTTGCTAACTTACTTTAAAATCATTAATCCGTTTAAAAATATCCGAGCCATAAATATCATCATGATATTCTAAATTAGAACGGAGATTCCATGTACCTTTGTGTGTATACTCCTCCTTTTTGTGTGCTAAAAATGTACCAGTTTTCTCAAACAGCAGCAATCAGTGTGTTACCCGAGATCCTCCTTGTCCAATATCCTTTCATATGTATTGCCTGATATCGGACAATACGTATCAGCGTTTGAAACACATATCTCGGACAACACTGTCAACCTATTAGTGTTGACTTATTCTTGTCAGCGTCAAATTCCTTCCTGTCAGCGTCAATACAACCCTTGTCAGCGCCAACCATAAACCTTGTCAGCGTCTCGTCTCTTTCACTTGTCAACGTTGAATTAAATATCAACGTTGAATAAAATAAGTGAAGCAATAAACCACATCCAAATTATGCTTAAACCGTGATCTCTCCATGCCTTTTTGAATGGGTTTTGATCAAGTGACCTCAAGTACACCATAACGAATCGTGTGAATGCATTGTATACAGTTTCACGTCACTAGCTTACTTTGATCAACCAATCAAAACTTTCAGGTCGTGTGAACACAGAATGAACACTCGATCACCATATCTTGATTAGTAACCAATAAGAATTTAATACCCGTGTGAATGCAAACTAAACAACCAATCAGAAACTTAGAACCATGTGAACACAGATACTAACTACTCTTTTCTTTATTGATAATTCTCATTACTTTCGTATGTCACTGTGATTGTGAATGCTAAGTGTTAATTCCACCAATAAGAGTCTTGTAACCGTGTGAACATAGACCGAATGTAACATCACTCTCGTTGCACTTTCTGTCCCATTCTTGAGATATAAAACAAAACGCATCATGGATAATCACAGTACCTTTTTGCCGTTAGTAAATTGTAAGGCACAAGAACTATGAACGTGTAAACCTGGGACCACTGTATATCTGCTGTTTATACTTGATCTGCTCATGGACCACATGTTTGGCAGCGTTCAACCAAGTACCTGCTATCTGTTGCGATCCCACCATTGCTGTATCTTCAGGCATTACAAATACTTAGGTTTTCATATTAATAAACAGATCTAGGTTATAAAAACCCTAATCTGTCATTATATTGAAACCCTAGACAAGTTTCTATTCCACGACAGATCTTTAGTTTGAGATGTCCTTCGATCATACCAGGGTTCATCATTGATTTGAAAAATCAACTCACCAAAGCTGGTATCATCAGTAGCAATATTATGGATTCACCTAGGGTTTGTAGGGAAAAACCCTAGATTTAGTATCTTGAAAAACATCTCCTGCAGTCAACTTCGACGCCTAATAACTTCTTCATAACAGCTTAAATCGAAGATCGCTTCGGTGAGATCCTAGACACAAGTGCCAAGAACCTACAGTCCAAAAATCACGAAGATCCAACGGTTAACGAAGGAGAAAACGTGTTTTGAACATGGCTGTCCACAGAAAACTGCATTCACTCCTACTGCTGACTTTGACGCTTAATAACTTTTGCCTGGGGATAAAACTCGACAATCCCTCCGGTGGATGTTTAGATCTATGTATGTAGAACACACATATAAAATTTCGTGACGATCCAACGGTTCAATCAAAAGTTATGACCTTCTGAATACTGCTGCGCACACAAAAACGTCCAGAAAAACTCTATACGAATTTTTCTTTTCTTCACCATACACGAACACCTCGTCGGACCTAGATATCACGAGCCTTAGGCTCTGATACCAATTGTGGTTCCCTATTGATCGTTCGACTCAATGGTTAAGAACCATTATATCTAGGTTGATCATCATTCATATGATAACATAGCGGAATAGAACAATGATCATGAACAAGGTGTTTAGGCACAAAGAACAAGAATTAAAACAATTGGGTTGCTTATTATATTAATAACAAACAACCACTAGACGTGTATACATTGAATCCCACGTCTAGTGCACACGAATTGCTTGTAGGTTACATTGTGAATAATGATATATATATAACCACCTACGTATGTTTTCTTTATATACTAGAAAACATAGCTTACAAAGAAAGCTAATAATAAGACAACTAAATCTTCTATTATTATGTGATAATATCTTCTACAAGTTTGTCCACCAGCTTGTAGAATTCTTTAGGGTTTGGAGAAAAACTTGGGAATACATGGATATATAAGCTAAAGCTAAAGCTTGTTACCCGAGATCCTCCTTTGTCCAATAAATTTCTATGTGTATTGCCCGATATCAGACAACACGTATCAGCGTTTGAAACACATATCTCGGACAACACTGTCAACCTATCAGCGTTGACTTATTCCTGTCAGCGTCCAAATACTTCCTGTCAGCGTCTACGTAAGCTTTGTCAGCGTCCACATCTTTTTAGCGTCAAAACTTTGTCGACGTTGCTCCAAGACTTTGACAACGTCAAAATAAGTCCCATCAGCGTTGAAAAATGGCCTACGTGAATTACTTCAAACAATAAGACCACATCCTTTGTTCTTACGTGACCCATGATTTGCTTTAAACTTTGCCGTGTGAACACAAATATGAATAACCAATCAAAAATCCCTCACCATGTGAACACAAGTATAGATCTCATGTCATGTACTCCTTTGATCGTGTGAACACACGAATCTAATTTGCAATTCAACCAATAAGAACTTTCAAACCGTGTGAACACATGGTTAAGAACCAATCATGTAGAAGATTTAAAGATTCACTGAATGGCCGTGTGAACACAATGGCATCAACAGGATCGGTTTGCATTTGCATGGTTATAAGCTTTACTCCTTAGCCGTGTGAACATACTATCATCCCACCAATAAGAATCGAGTAAATGACCTTTCTTTTAAACATCTTCACGTCATGGATGGGCTTTGATCATGTAGCCGCAAGTCCACCATAACCATGTGTATATCGAAACCAACCAGCGAGAATGACAATAACTAACCAATGAGAAATCTGTATTCGTGTGAACACAAGCTGCTTCATTCAATGAACATAATGGGATCACAGAAACATCACAAACAACACTTCTTGTCGTTTCCTTTTTGCTGCTACTATCATGCGACCAGATCTAGGGTTTTACTTCAGAAAGTAAACATTGAAACCCTAGAACAAAGATTGTTTAAATTCGAAACCCTAATTAGGGTTTTAAGCCTAACCAGATTCGAATTTAAACACCATAATGCATTATAACAGCCTCCAACTGCAATTCTTCCTGCTCCTTAAGTAGATCTAGGGTTTGAGGAACCCTAGATCATGATTTTATGTAAAAGCAGAAAACTAAAAATCAACCATCAGCCAACTTCGACGCTTAATAACTTTTGCCTGGGGATAAAACTTGACAATCCCTCCGGTGGATGTTTAGATCTATGTATGTAGAACACACATTTAAAATTTCGTGACGATCCAACGGTTCAATCAAAAGTTATGACCTTCTGAATACTGCTGTGCACACAAAAACGTCCAGAAAAACTCCATACGAATTTTTCTTCTTCACCATACACGAACACCTCGTCGGACCTAGATATCAAGAGCCTTAGGCTCTGATACCAATTGTGGTGTCCTATGATCGTTAGACTCAATGGTTATGAACCATATATCTAGGTTGATCATCATTCATATGATAACATAGCGGAAAAGAACAATGATCATGAACAAGGTGTTTGGGCACAAAGAACACATGAATTACTCAACGATTGTTTATTATATTAATAACAAACAACCACTAGACGTGTATACATTGAATCCCACGTCTAGTGCGACACACACTTTAGGTTTACATTGTGAATGAAAGTTATATAAAAACCTACGTATGTTTTCTTTATATACTAGAAAACATAGCTTACAAAGAAAGCTAATAATAAGACAACTAAATCTTCTATTATTCTGTGATAATATCTTCTACAAGTTTGTCCACCAGCTTGTAGAATTCTTCATTGTCAGATTTAGTCCTTGTCTTTTGTGTTTTGACTTATCAACTCAATAATTCGACCCAACAATCTTCCCCTAGTTGATGATGTCAAAACACTCCTCTTAAGCATGAATCCTTTGTATGTAGTACATGATCTCCAAGAAGCTTCCCCTTAAGTATAGCACATATTAATTGTTGGGTCGAATTATTGAGTTGATAAGTCAAAACACAAAAGACAAGGACTAAATCTGACAATGAAGAATTCTACAAGCTGGTGGACAAACTTGTAGAAGATATTATCACAGAATAATAGAAGATTTAGTTGTCTTATTATTAGCTTTCTTTGTAAGCTATGTTTTCTAGTATATAAAGAAAACATACGTAGGTTTTTATATAACTTTCATTCACAATGTAAACCTAAAGTGTGTGTCGCACTAGACGTGGGATTCAATGTATACACGTCTAGTGGTTGTTTGTTATTAATATAATAAACAATCGTTGAGTAATTCATGTGTTCTTTGTGCCCAAACACCTTGTTCATGATCATTGTTCTTTTCCGCTATGTTATCATATGAACGATGATCAACCTAGATATAATGGTTCATAACCATTGAGTCTAACGATCAATGGACACCACAATTGGTATCAGAGCCTAAGGCTCGTGATATCTAGGAGATACAAGGTGTTATGTTCGTGTTCGTGTTGCTGTGAAGCCGCTGTCCAGAATTAGCGACAGTTTTAGTGACGGTCTGTCAGATTTGTAACAGTTTCGCGACGGTTTTGCGACAGATCTGGTGTCGCTAATTCTATTTTTTAGGGTTTCTTTAATAAATCCTAGATTGATGATTTGTGTTGCTTTGGAGACGATTGTGTTGTTCAAAGAAGAATCAAAAGGTTGCTTGTGTTCGTGATCTATGATCAACAACAGATCTTGAGTTTTAAAGGTTGTAGACGGACAAGGATCATGTGTAAGGAAGCTATGTATTGTAACTCTCGTTTTTTTAGGGTTTACTTGAAAACCCTAGATCTGTGAAAAATAAACAGCAGACGTTCATGGTTCAAACTAGGTGTGTTGTTCAACAAAAGCAAAGATGAGGTGTAGCAGATCAAGAACATGATTGGTGATTTATGTTGTCTACTGTTATGCTGGATCCTGTGATGATTTGATCAAGGTAATAGTTTTTCACTGTTTGAATTATTGATGATATCATCGGTTCACAAAATAGAGAAGACCGTACTCATGGTTTCTAGACAAATAAACTGTTGTGGTTCGTAATATTTTGTATGTTACTGCTCATGTATGAAAGTGAGATGGTGGCAATGACGTGTGATCGACCACGGTATGTGCGGGATCAGATTCATGAACATGGATTATGTGTCTCTTTCTGGATATGATATATGTTGCTGCATAATTTTCGGTATAACAGGATGGATTGTGAATTAAGGAAAAGATTTATGGAGAATATAGTTTTTGTATGCTGAAAGTATTTGAGGGATATTCTTTTCCTTTGAATGCGTTATCTACAAAAACGAGTGCACATTATTCAGTAGCTAAAATATTGGGATGTCAAATCGTGATTGCCAATTTATAATATGGGTAAGTCTTCTTGCCTGCGTTATTTAAGGAGATAGTTATGGAAAGTATAATTCGAATATTTTGGTATTCAATGTTTTATGGTCCCAAGGATATTATGACTGGTTTGACTGGTTTGACCTATTCACGTGGGAATCAGGATGGGGAAAGGATGTGGGTCTCGTGCAGCTTGGAGTGGGACAAAGAGATCATGTGAGTGGTGTGAACAACGAATAAAAGGTAGTAATTCTAGTCACGTGGGCTTCAAAGGTAGTATTGTTTTTGATATTGACAAGGCTTTACAAGGAAAAGGTTAACGCATTTGTGATTCATACGGCAATTGTATGAGTATTATATTGGCTATTACGTGATGATATAAGGATGTTAGTTAAAGTGAACACAAAGCAATGAGACGTTTACTATACATGTTTACAATGGGATAATATGTAGCCGCTGTCACGTATTATTTATCCAGTCACAAAACGACAGTGAATTGATTTATCCGCTGACACTCGTATTCTGGCGACTGACGTCGTTATTCGCAGCTGCTGACAGACAGCTTTGGAGTGTTTTGGTTTGGAATCTGGTTTATTCACAGCAACTAGTTCTTAAAGGTATAAAGGCTCGTTTTATTTTCATTGATTACGAAGAAAAGTTTTTATTATTTGCTTGAAGACGAAATAGATTTTCGCGGATTGGTGTTCTATCATATCTTCAAATTTTGTCAGCATTTGAAGTTAACTTGTAGGTGCTTTAAGTTGTGACAACGGACTTGATAAAAAGGTAGCAAAGGTATGAGATTTTACTTAAGACGCTCTATGCTCATATTTGCTAGAGAACTCTTTTTGTCAAGAGACTATTCATTATAGCCGTGAGTTTTATAGTCTACTCATTATAGCCGTGAGTTTTGGAGTCACATGTTTAGTACAAGACATGGAATGCAAGTTCGAGTTATTCTACATCATCATCAAGTAAGTCATAATTAGATTTCTTCATATGTGATCATTACATAAAGCCTACTGAATTTGAAGATTCAAGAATGGTTAACACAATTTAAGGGGAAGCTAAATTGTCAAGTGTTAATCATTTACATGTAACATTGAGGTGAAGGTATTTACTACTACTCATTAGTATTAATACAACTTGTGTGAGTTTCTATAGCTCAAATTCGTTTAATTTCATCCTGCTGTTCTTCATGGAGGGTAATTTGAGACATAGAAAACTTGTATTAGTGGTGTGGTATTATTTAAGCAGTGGTCGAAATCAAGGTTGCTTACATACAAGACCCCTATTTGGATCATGTCAAAAAGGGAAAGAAGTCTACAAACAATGTGCAATCTGTTGATCCTTGGTGTTATATGATTTACGAAGGATACAAGCTTAAGGGGAAGTGTTTTTGACATCATCAACTAGGGGAAGATTGTTGGGTCGAAATTATGAGTTGATATGTCAAAAATAAAAGATAAGGACTAAATCTGACAAAAGGAGATTCTACAAGCTGGTGGACAAACATTGTAGAAGATCATAATAAATGATTAGAAGATTTAGTGAATATCTTATTTAGTGAATATATTATTTGCTAAATATCTTATTTAGTTTCCTTTGTAAGCCTGGGTATTCTAGTATATAAAGAATACACCAGATGTAGGTTTTATATATCATTCATTCACAATGTAAACCTACAATTGAGTTCGTGTTCTAGGCATGGGATTTAATGTATACACGCCTAGAGATTATTTGTTTTAATGTTTAATACAAGTAATCATTGGGGAAATTCATCTTGTTCATAACATCTTGTTACTAATCAATTGTGCTATTCCGCTATGTTAATCACATAAGTGCAATTGATAATCCTAGATAGAATGGCTTTTACCATTGAGTCTAACGATCATAGGACTCCACAAAGCTTCCACAAAAGATATATTGATATTCAATTGTTTAAACATCCTCAAGAAGTTGGACACTTGTATATCATCTTTGTTCTTAACTTTCTCCTTTCTCAATCTAGAGGGATATGGAAGGGTTGGTTTTGGTGAAGATTGAGTGGTAGTTGATGAAGGATTCTCTTTGTTGGTTTCTTCAATGATTAGTGTGGAAGGTATGGGCTTTGAAGGTGTAGAACTAGAAGATGAAGGCTTGTCATAAGGAGGAACCGTGGTATGTATTACCAAAGGAGGGTTAGGAGGAATTGAAGGATCATTGGTTGTTTTACCACTCCTTGTAGTGATTGCATTTACATTTGCCCTTAGATTGGTTTAAGTGTTGGAGGGTAAAGCACCTTGTGGTCTTTGATTTAAGAGCAACATAAACCTCTTATTAGTCTCCTCTTAGATTTCCCTCATTCTTTTCTCATTGGCTTGAAACCTCCTTTTATTTTCTTGATTCATCTTGCGAAGAAGATCAATAGTGTTAAAGTCATTTTGTACATTCCCTTGAAATCCTTGAGGTTGGAAAGTTGGAGGTTAATTGTAAAACCCTTGGTTATTTCCATGAAAGTTGTTCTATTGATTTTGAAAGTTATTAGGCCCTCTATTGTTGTTGTTACCTTGATAATTTCCCCTTGGCCCTTGGTTTCTTTGGAGCATTTGTGGAGTGTTTGGTTGGTTTTGGGTGGGTTGATGAGGAGGGAAACCGGGTGGAGCAAGGTAATTATTGGATTTGTAAGAGAGGTGATTAGGATTGATGTTTGGTTTAAAGTGCTCTTTTTTGTTCATCTTGATAAGCATAACATTCTCCTTGAAAATTTTGAACTTTATCACATTGTAAGTATGAATGATGGCCTCCACATGTCTCACAAGATAGGGTGATAGCATTGACATCATTGATAGGAGAATTGTTCAAGGAAACTTTCATAAAGGCTTGAAACATCTCTTGATTCATATTTTGAGTCTTGTTAAGTGCTTGAAGTATTTCATTGTGATTCTTGAGGAGTTGATTATCAATTGATGTATGAGCACTCTCTTGAACAACATGGACCACCTCATCTCTTTGGTTATTTTTTTAAACCATGGCTTTTGCTTCAATGATATCCCATGCATCTTGTGTGGATTTTGAAAGAATGTTCCTACCCGCGGTCGAGTTAAGGGAATCTTGATGGTGAGGTTTCAAAGCATTGTGGAAGGTGTTAATTTGGTGAACTTGGTTAAAACCATGATTTGGGCACTTTCTTCACAACTCTTTAAACTCTTCCCAAGCCTCACTAAAGTTTTGGTCTTGCTTTTGTTGAAATTCTATGATTTGGTTTCTTAAGGCGGTTGTTCGTGAAGGAGGAAAAAACTTATTCACAAATTTCTTCTTTAAATCCTCCCAAGTGAAAATGCTCATAGAAGGTTGCTTGTCTAACCAATTCCTAGCATTACCCTCTAAAGAGATAGGGAATAAGATCATCTTAATAGCATCATGAGGGACCCCATTATACTTAAGTGTATTACAAAGTGACATAAATCTCTTGATGTGGTCGTGGGGGTCATCCATGGGTCTCCCTAGGAAGGGGATAGAAGAAACCATATTAATCATGCATGTCTTAAGCTCAAAAGTGTTTGCAGGTATATCGGGTATAACAATAGCATCCGCATTCCCCTCCACATTTGATTGGAGGATCTCAATCAATGGTCTATTATCAACGGCGGCCATGACTTCTTGTGAGTTGTTCAAAGCACGATGCTCGGGATCGGCTTGATGGACGGTGTTGTTCTTCTTCTTTTTCTTCCTTTTGGGAGGAAGGGGTTGTGCACCAGTAGGTATATGTGCACGCACTCGGGTGCACATGCAACTCAACTCGAAGAATGAGAGAGGAGCTCTCGGTCGACTTTTGAGAGAGAAGAGATTATCTCTCTCGAGGTGCAATAATTAATATCTACAAGAAAATACATAGATATGTAGTACTACTTTGGTGGCAGACCACTCACTACTATCACCCTTGAAAGACCCACAAGGATGCGGAGAAACGAGGCGGTGCGTAGCACTTAAGAGCCTGCTTCTTTAGAATGTGTAATACACTCTCCTTATACCTCCCACACAGTGGCCTCTTTCTCAAGTTCAAGTAGATTGTAGTATTTATCTATTGTGCCTTAATTAACTTTAATCGATACACGTACTTAGGACCGGAATGCCCCCAAATACGGTGTATTGCAAAAGCAATACTTATGGAAGTAGGTGGATTGGTTGTTCGTATCTACGTATATGTATCTACATATAATAGTATATCAAAAATATTTTTGTATTTTTTTAAGAAGGTATAGTATGTACGTAAAAATGAATGAATCCAATATATACAATATATTTTTTGGTGTAATCTTTTAGGAAAAAGATTACTTTTTGATTTTTTTATTTTTTTGGTTCAGTTCTTAGGAAAGAATTGATTTTTGTGGTTTTTTATTTTTTATATTTTTATCTTTTTGATTTTTTTTTATTTTTGATTTAAGATACGTAAAAGGAACGTTCACAAGGTGAACGGATCCCAAAATCCAATCGTAACCGTCAATCAATCGTCAATCTCCACGTAATGAACCGGCAGCGGCGCCATTTAATATTTCACTTTTAAGTTCGTTATTCCCAACTCAGTACGAATTGATTGTCCAATAGAAATCAAGTTCACAAATTGTTTTTGGTGTTAGATTGTATAGATTTGGTAATCTAGGTCTAATTTCCAC
Organism: Glebionis coronaria; assembly: GCA_025667525.1. Lineage (NCBI taxonomy): Eukaryota > Viridiplantae > Streptophyta > Magnoliopsida > Asterales > Asteraceae > Glebionis > Glebionis coronaria. The sequence continues at coordinate 489,591,020 of CM046876.1, read as the reverse complement.
AAAGCACGTAAAAAGTAAAAATAGTATCACTACGTAACCGTACTAATCTAAAACAAGGTGCACATACCACATTTAATGCTAAATGTACAAGTAAACAATGCACAATATGTAAATTTGCTAAAAATGTAAAGTTTATAAAAGTGCAAGGACTGGAAATGTAAATTCTGAAACTTAAAGGACTGAAAATGAAAATTATAACAAACTATAACCAAAATGTAACAAACTTGTAAACGTCCAAACTGAAATGTAACAAACAGCTAATTCCGGGGACTGGTTTGCAAAACCTAGAGGTGGCAAAACGGACGGGCGGGCGGGCACGGGTGGCGGGCTAAACGGGCGACGGGCCAAACGGGTGCGGGCTAAATGGGCACGGGCAAAACGGGCGGGCTAAACGGACGTAAGTTAAAATAAGAAAAACGACATATAAAAACGTAGAGTTAAAAAAATAAAAATACTTGTTTAAAAGCCGGGGATAAAAACTAAATATAAAATACCCGCCGAGTAGCCTAATTAGTGTTTTTCATGTGCGCCCATTAAGCCCAGAAGTTTCTTACATATTCGCCCGTTTAGCCCATTAATAATAAAGAATGGGCAAAAAGTGCCCCATCCTTTTTTTAAAAATAGGCAAAAAGTGCTCATATTTTTTACAATGAGCAAGATTTGCCACCTCTAGCAAAACCTAAAGAGTTAAACTATTAAAAACACATTACACTAATTCCTAATCTCTAGGGACTATTTTGCAATTAATTATATTGTTTAACCAAAAACGGGTATAAGCACTTTAATAAGCTCAAACAAGAGCAATAGGCCACCAATTAAGCCGATTCTTGTTTTAATAAGCTTCTAATGCAAAATTACCTAGTCAGTTCAAAGTATTTAAGATGAAGTGGTCTATAAGCTCAATAAGCTAATTTTGTAATAAGCACTTTTAAGAAAACTGCTTATTCACATAAGTACTATAGCTGATTTGTTCAAAACATGTTCTAAAGGCCAAATAAGGAAGACCTATCCAAGAATTTCTCAAAAAGCACTAAGGAATAAGCAGAAAAATCAAATAAGCTGTTTTGGCTTATGTTGACAAATCGTTGACCAAAGTTGACCAACTTTGACCTTGTTCAAAACATATTTTCCTAGCTTATACAACTGAATTATGGAAGAAAATAGCAACTTTTATGAAAGGAATCAGCAGATAATGAAGAACTGATAAGGACTTATTACAGAAACTTGCATTTGCTCAACAGCTTAAACTATGGCTTATTTCTTGCTGAATATAGAGAACTGTATTATATACCCTATATGTATAGAAAGCTGATATTATAAGCTACACTCAAAACTAAAATTCACTTCTTAATTCCAAGTATTGAAGATTTGGCAGCTAAATGATTAAGGCATGTTTTTACAATGAAATCTGACCCGAAGTATTTTAAATGACTAATTGCCTGTTTGACTTTACCAATTGACTCTAAATCTTGCAGTCTTACTTAATACCAACTACTAAGTGTGTGTGAACTCTAAAAAACAAGTTTTAATAACAGGATTAAGTTCTATAAGCTAAGCCAAACACTAGTTAACAAAATTAAGCAAGATTTAAGCTATGAGGACTAGATGAAACTAACAGATAAGACTATAAGCCAGCCAAATCATTTCAAAGACATGAATAGAGACACATAACAGGAAATAACAAGTATTTTTACACTAAACAACAAAGATAAGCATGCACACTAAGATTTTGAGTGGAAATCAGTAAAGAAAGCTTATAGAACTTATTGAAGGCTCCTTTAATGCAGAAGTGAGCGATGAGATCACTTTTGACTCTATCAACCCCAAATCAACTTATCTACTCAGCTACAACCCTCATCAATCATCATCATCATCAATCTATTCTGGTATAAAGTTTGATCAAAGAACTAGGCTATGGTTGTGAACTACAAATAACTGAATTCTTGAACAATGCTTCCAAATCATCAAAACAACTCCATTGTTCACTTAAGAACAACATGATCAAAAGATAACAACAGGATAGTAGATGAGTAAGTGAATTGAGTATGAGAGTGATTTTAGGAAAATTGGAGTTTTATTAATGGTGTAAATTATGTTACAATAGTTCTAACAAACTAACTAACTAACTCAAAGTGTTTGTCAGGCACTTTGAGTAGTTATAACTGCTACTTGCTAACAAGATTGAGAGAAAGGGAAATAGTGTGTGTTTTTACACACTTAATCTACGTGTTACAAATGAGAGCTACAAGGGCTATTTATAGAATGAAACTAGATGATGGGTAAGTATGATGACGTGTTGCAACCAATCAAGGACTGCCAAGTGTCTTCAATCTTCCAATTGCAGATTTGTGTTTTTCATCAAAATTAGGCTTTTCTTTATGAATGAGTTTCAGTTTAGTTGGATAAGTGGGATGGATTCGTCTAATGATTACGAGCATTTTTCATATAGAACACTTCTAATGAAATCCACTCTAGCTCGATCTTCAATCCGGAGATGGGCTTGACACGTGGTGTGTTGGTATTGGAGGAGAAAAGTTAACACGGATCGTTATCCATTTTGCTAATTTATGATTAGAGGGTCAGACTGAGTGGAGATTCGCCCACTATGTCTCTCTCTTCAGTTAATACTTCTTAGCTGGCAATCCTTCCATCTAAAATATCTCCTTCTGATTGGTTTATTTAAGTTCACATGGATTGAACTAGTTTAAAGTTTCAAGCTTGACAAAATCAATCCCTCTTGTTAGCAGATTTCTGAATTGAGCTAGGGACTTCACAAGTTTGTCATTTTTGGCCCTTTTAACTTTGATCTTGGAAAATAATGATCCCTTGACTTGTTGACTTGAAATTTGACCATATTTGACTATCTTCTTGACTTTTCCAACTTGTCACTTTTAGTCCCTCTACTTTGAAAGTTGTCAAGAAAGGTCCTTTGACTTTGTTTGACTTGTCATCTTTTGTCCTACTTTTGTCTTTTCTTCATCAATATTGCTTGCATTCCATGTTTGCTTCAATTTTGTATCTTTTTACCTACACAAGCACAAACAACAAAGTATACCCATAATACTGCTTTTACACATCAAAATCAGGTATTTTACTTTGTGTTTTAGGGTTAAATATGATATAATTGATATGAGATTTTACTCATATCACCATGTATCTTCACAATAATGGATCTATTTTATGTATAACACGCTGTGGACACAGCTTCACCCCAAAATTGCTTTGGGAGTCTTGATTCGATGAGCATTGTTCTGGCTGCCTCTATGAGAGTTATGTTTCTTCTTTCAGGGACACCATTTTGTTCTGGGGTGCCTGGGTTTGAAATTTTTTGTGAGATTCCATTTTCATCACAAAAGGCTTCCATGGCATGGTTCTTGAATTCAGTGCCATTATCACTTCTGATAGCCTTAACTCTGCTGTCATTGAAGTTCTCTATTTCTCTGATGAAAGACATTATCCTTTCAGCTGCATCACTCTTTCTTTTAAGAAAGAATACCCATGTGAATCTAGAGAATTCATCGACAATGACTAGTGTGTACTTGTTGTGATTGAGAGATTTTGGTTTTACTGGTCCAAATAAGTCCATGTGAAGAAGATGAAGGCACTTATTTATGGAGAATGATTGTTTGGTCTTAAATGAGGCTCTGTGGTGCTATCCTTTTTTGCAGGCTGAGAAGGGTCTGTCTTTGCTGAAGGCCAGAGAGGGAAGCCCAACAACTAAATCATTCTTAGCCAGTTTGTTGATGCTTTTGAAGTTAAGGTGAGAAAGTCTCTTATGCCAGAACCAGTTTTCACTATCAGAGGCTTTGGCAAAGAGACAGGTGGTGTTTCCTTCTGGACATGATGTCATGTCAATAACATACACATCCCTTAGTCTGGGTGCAATAAGAACAACATCATCATTTTGATTGAAGATTGTTCCTTGGGTCTTGGTGAACAAAACTTTGAAGCCAACATCGTAGAGTTGACTGATACTGATTAAGTTGTGCTTCAGTCTATTGACATAAGCGACCCTTGTGAAGGTGATTCCATTATAATCCACTGAGCCATATCCCTCAGTAGCCCCTGAGGAGTCATCTCCAAAGACTACTTTCGGACCAGACTCCTTCTTATATCTATGCAGATATTGTTTAACCCCTGTCATATGTCTGGAGCACCCACCATCTAGATACCAAACAGATTTCTTCAAATATTCCTGCATAGATATAACAAAGCCAAATTAGTTTCAATGATGAACCCACTTTCCAGTGGGTCCATGCTGTCGTTGACCAGCAACATTTGGTCTTCTCTGGTTCTTGTCTCCCCTCTTTGGTTGCAATCTTTGGTTTCATGAAGCATACTTCCACAGATGGTCACATCCGGGATGGTGCTCACACTCATCAGAGTGATGGTCATTGAAGCCACAATACTTGCAGGAAGGATATGGTCTATAACCCCGAGGAGTATCTCTGGGTTTGGGTTCTGGTCTCCTAGAGGACTTGTAAGGAGTTTTAGACCTTAATTGAGTTCTGGTCTTTTGAACAGCTATGGTTTCCTCATGTTCTCTAGAAGTGTGTTCAGTGGACTCGCATGTGATACATTTGGGTTTCTTTGAACAATTTTCGGACAAATGATTTTTAAACCCACAATGTTTACAAGGTCTGAACAAAGCTCTCCCCTTTGAGCTGCTGGAACCTTCACCAAGAGAGCTGACAAATGGACTGTCTGCCCTAGGTTTGATTTGTTCTTTCAAACCTTTAACTTCTTCCATAAGGGTGAGGAGAAGTTTCTTGGTGGGTGACAGCTCTTCAGTGGGAGGAATTGGTTTGATTGGTTTTTTGGCCACAAAAACCTTTTTGTGTGCTTTCTCAGCAACTTTGGGGTTGGATGTCCCAGAGTTCTTTATGGCAGGTTTCGGGTCAAGTAAGGAATCAAATGGATCAGCACCAACAAGTTTGGGCAAGGCTGGTGAAGATTTGGGAACATCAGATTCCTTTTCAGAGTCATTCTCATCCACAGAGGTGGAAAAAGGAGAAGGATCATTTGAGTGGACAAATTTAACTTTGGTAACTGGTATATGGTTTTTAAACCTACCCTTACCCCCTATTGTTTGAACCACATCCCCTGGAATGGATTCAGCAACCAACTCCTCCACAGTGTATTGACCAATGTTCCATTTTTCAAAGGTTCTTCTGAGTTTAGCATTTTCATCAATTAAAGACTCATTTTCAATGGAAAGTTTGCTTACCTCATTTTGAAGTTGATTAGCAAGATTCACAAAAGGTTTGATATTACTTAACTCAGATTGAAAAAGATTTAACTCAGTTTTAAGATTATGCAATTTTTTTAACAGGGTTTTTCTTTGTTCTTCCACAAAATGGAGGTCAACCAAGGTGTAGTCACTGACATGGTCTCTATCAGGACCCTCAGGCATAGAAAGCAATCTGTTGGGAATTATTTGTTAAGTGTCAAGTACCGTCAGTGTAATTTAAGTACTGTTAGTGTTATGCAAGTACTGTTAGTGTTAACGCGGTACATAGTAAGTACTGCTACTTATAAAGTAAGTACTGTTATATTGATTAGGACGAATATATCTTTGTATAAGATATGTCATAGTTATAGTTAGAGTATATCTTATGTGATCTACTTAAGTAGTTAGAATATCGATAATATATCGTCTGTGATTGATACTAAGATTTTGCTATGGTTCGGATTTAAGTCTCGGAATCCTCTCGAATTGATCGCAGCTCAAAGTGGAATAGTTGTTCTTGGTTACTAAAAAGGGGTTGGTTTTCTAATCTACTAAAAGGTTTAAATGCACTAAGATGTAAACTTAAACTAAAAGCAATTAATTTAATAACAATTAATAAAACTTGAATTAAAATTTAAGTATTAAAAAAGAAACAGTAAATTTCACTTAACTCTGATTCGAAATGCTCAAAAGAAAATTGATTCGGAAGTTTCTGCTTTACCCTTGATCCGGAAGTCTTGATCCGGAAGTTTGGTTCGGAACTCTTCCGAATGAACCCTCTGGTTCGGAACTTCTTGATCCGGAACTCTTCCGGATGAACTCCTTGATTCGGAAGTCTTCCGAGTGAACTAGCTTGATTCGGAAGTCTTGATCCGGAACTTTCTGATTCGGAAGTTTTCCTTGATCCGGAACTTTCGTTCGGAACTTTTAAACAGTCCTGATTCAGAACACTTCCGAATGAACAACACTTGGTTCGGAAGACCTTGGTTCGGAAGTTTATTAGGAAGTTTATTCGGAACTTTTAAACAAAATTGATTCGGAACTTTTAAAGATTTTCATTCGGAACTTTAAAAATGAAACTGATTCGGAACTTTTGAAAAACTGTTCATTCGGAACAAATTGATTCGGAACTTTTTAATACAAATTGATTCAGAAGTTTTCACTAAGATGCTTCATTCGGAAGTTTTGTGCTCATTCGGAACCTGGGAAAACTCAAGAACAGTAGGAGACAGAAAAACAGGGGAACACGATTTCAAGCCAAAATCCACCAAGTGTTTAACCAAAACTTAAACAAGACTAATGCCTAATCATCTACTAACCATAAACATCAAATCCCATCAATAAAAACATAAAACCCAATAACTTTTAAAAATCAAAATCAACCAAATAAGAATTTTAACTTTGAATCAAAAAGATGAAGATGAACAAGATGAAATGAAGGATTAAATTGATAGATTAATGTTTAAACAATAAAAAGACAAAGATTAAACTACAAGATTGGAAAAACAAGAATCAAAATCACCAAACACCCTAATGGTGTTGGTGATGCCTACGAACAGAAAAGAGAGAAAAAAGGAGTAAAAAAACTTAATGAAAAGTGTGAAGGGAATTCTTTATATAGGTGTTCCCTTTGGTTGGTGAGTGGGCTTTCTCCCTTTCTTCTTGTCTTCTCGTCTTTTCAGAAAAGTCGACGTTTTCGATTCTGATTCGGGATTTGTCGATGATTAAATTCAACTCGTCTTTTAATTTCTTCGTTTAATAGACTTGAGTTTCTTCGACATATGTAAATCTTCAATCATTGGTCCTTTTCTTCGATAAATCTTCAAATAGGCCCAGTGACTTCAAATCTTTTGCATCTCTTGGACAATAGACTTCGTCTTGAGTCTTTTTCTTCCATAAAACCCGTGCAATCCCATGTTTTCTTCAATATTCATCCGGTTGGCTCTGAAAACACAATAAACACAAAAACCACGCATAAATCCAAACAAATGATATTAAATACGTGTTTTGGTCTTGTTTTAGTAAGAAATAAGTGGTAAAAGGATGGGTGTTTACACACCTATCAGTGATATAGTTATCTTTATAGAATATTCTAAGGTTTCTAGGGTTCCTTACTCTATAAAAGGAACATAGGTACAATGTCATTCATGTACCTCATTCAAGTCGATTAATAAGAGAATCAAATAGTTAAAAGTAATTCTATTCTTCTGTGTTTTATAAGTTAGATTACGCATAACTTATTTAGTTTGAGTAAGAGTTCTCAAAGTGTTTTAGTTTGATTACAAACTACTACACTAGTTCTTAACAGAATATAGATCCAATCAAAGGGATCAACAAGTGGTATCAGAGCTTGTTGAGAAACTGTAACACCCCATTTTGGAAATGGAAATATCACAGTAATTATGGCGTGTCATCAAAGCATACAAGGTAAAATGTCTAAACATTACATGACCATATAAAGGAAAATACCGGAATCAAACATCGGTAGTCCAAAAGTAAAGCTCATCACACACAAACATAGTATAGTAAAGGAAAAGGACTAAACAATGTCCAAAGCATAAGTATCATAAAGAAAGGAAATGCATAATGTAAAGAAGGCTAGACAGCTTCCAGTCCATATGCACGTACTCTTAGTGTCTACGAACGTCCCTGAGTACCTGCCGTTTTGAGAACATAGAAAAGGAAAACGGCTGAGCAATACGCTCAGTGCACGGATGTATAATAAAGCATGAATAGGATAAGCATATAACATAATAACAGCGGAAGAAAACTAAGTCCCGAGTAACCTGGTTAAGTCTTAATAAAAACTGGTTTTATAGTTTGAAAGTCTTATGTTTATCTTATAAAAACTGTTTGTCATATTTTACCATTTAGCCAATATAGGTCATGAAAATCCACCGTGCATGAATAATTGAAGGGGTGACCTCATCATGCAAATTAGAGGGGCTGCCTCTAATTTAATATACTGGTTTTATGGGTAGGAGGGATCAGCTCCTTGTGAAGGATGCAAGGCACACACCACATTCACCATGTAATCCTGAATAAAAACGTGTAACTAGGATGCACCCATACGCCCCACATGATAAATATAATTAAGTGGCCAAAAGCTGAAGGGACGCCATGAGCAATCACTCCGCCGTGGTGAAGTCATAACATCAGTGCCTCTAATGTTATGGTTATGATACCTCCATAACTAGGTGAAACTGGTCATGCATGTATATCGCTACAGGTAATCATATTTAAACATAAGCAATCAAACTCATACTTATACTACGGGAAAACAGTTGGCTGCATACGGGGAAATCCTAATAAGGAAAGAATGTCCATACTGAAAGGACGAGAATCCGTACCTTATGTCCAGTGAACGAGAACGACGAACTGTGTGAATCCTACTTCCGAAACACTAGTGCTACATAAATACGTACATGAAATAAGTATCTGCTTACTAAATACATAGCTGGTTTTATGTCATGTCTTAGCTTATTTTATATATTCTTACTATGTTTTACTGTTTAAAGCCTTAAACTGTATTAAATCTTATATTCTGTTCATTCTGATTAAGTATTTCTGATATTTCATGTGTTATTATACTTACTGTGTAATAATAAGTAACTTTCCAAAAATAGCAGGTTTCCTAAAATAGAAAGTTTCCAAAAATAGAAGTTTCCAAAAATAGAAAGTTTCCAAAAATAGAAAGTTACCAAAAGTAGAAAGTTTCCAAAAATAGAAAGTTTCCAAAAATAGAAAGTTTCCAAAAATAGATTTATTGCTTAAAATAGATAAGTTTCTAAAAATAGAAAGTTTCCATAAATAGATGAGCCGCCTTAATTAAATAAGTTTCAATAAATAGATTAGCTGCCTTAAATAAATAAGTTTCTAAAAATAGCTGGTTTCCATAAATAAATTAACTGCCTTATTTAATTAAGTTTCTAAAAATAGAAAGTTTGCATAATTAGAAATAAGCTAGTTAAATAAGCTAAGTAAATAAGCCTAAGTGTTTACATGATTATTTCCTAAGTCATATGATATATTGTATAGTTTAATAATTATTTCATGTAATTTAATTAAACTATAGGTTATAATATTTAATTAAAGTATAACATGTTTTTAATTAAATATATTAAATACTTAGGTTAAAATATGTATTATTAAATATTAATAATATAACCTAAGTCATGTTAATTAATTAATTATATCCATGGTTTTTAAAATAATTAATTAATTATAAGTCTTAAATATTAATACTTAGGTTAAAATAATTTCATGATCATTTATAATTAATTAATCTAAGTCATGTTATTAAATTAATTTACATCTTTTATTAATTTAATTTTAACATAAGTTCATAACATAAAAAAATAACATAACCATGAACCGGATCTAAGCTTAAAAACATGAACCGGACATGAATCAACACCGTACCCCGAACCAAATTGGGGTACCCCTTGCTGCCGTGGGACCCACACGCACCAACCAAGACCATATGGTCTTGGTGGTGGTCGGCTAAGCAAACCGAAACCCCCTTGGGGTCGGTTACATCCTGCGGCCTAAACCAAACACCCCTTAAATCGACCCTTTGATTTAATTAATCATCAAAACATGTTAGATCTATGATTAATTAATATGTTTTTATAAAAACATCATATGTTCATAAATAATAAAAAGATTAAATTAAAAGAAAAGGTTTAAAAAGGTTTTATCGTATTCGTGGATCAAGAGAACGAAGAACAAACACGAACAAACAACAAATCTTCAAGATCCAAGATCAAGGAATCACCTTGTATGGTGATTATGGGTGGCGGCACAAAGAGGAGGAGAAGGGGAGGGTTTTAGGTTTTTCTTGAAATCTTCTGTAAAGTGATTTTGAGTAGTAAAAACTAATTAACCTCCTTTTAGTAAAAATTGGTAATGGGCTTGGCCCATTACTCTTGTTTGGCCGCGGGTAGGGACCCCCCCCCATGGGGTTCCCGTACCTCTTTTCATGTCTCGTTATTTAGTTAGTCATTTGTGTTTATTTATGTTCGTGTTTTAAATGTTCTCGTTATGTAAATACCATAATCTAATATATTTAATTACGCTCGTATTAAATATATATACGTAATTAATAATAGCTCGTGTTTTAATTACGCTCGTGATTTCGTGATCGCATGTTCGTGATTAATTATTGCTAAATAATTATTACGTGATCGTGCATATAAAATACTTATCGTGTTCTAACACGTACGTAATACGTAAACTCCTAAAACGTAATCGTAATCATGCTATATTAGGAAAGTTTTTAACTAGTACGTACGATCCTAAGGGTACTATGCATGGTAAAAGCATGCGGGTTTTACAACTCTTCCCCCCTAAAAAGAATAATTCGTCCCCGAATTATAGATAAAGTAAACTGGAAAAGAAGAACATACCCGAATTCAAAATATGAAATGAGGGTAAGAAGCCCGGATAGACTCCTCCGTTTCCCAAGTGGCTTCCCGCTCGGTATGATCCCTCCATAGAATTTTGACGAATGGAATCGTCTTCTTTCTCATGACTCGTTCTTGTCTATCAAGAACTCGTTCGGGTTCTTCTATAAAAGTGAGATCTTCACGTATCTGTTCCAGTGGATACTGAACCATGTGAAGGGGATGATATTGGTACCCTCTGAGTAAGGACACATGAAACACGTTTTGCACGTGCGAAAGCTGCGGAGGTAAAGCCAATCGGTAAGATACTTCACCGACTCGTTCAATGATATCAAACGGTCCGATGAAACGAGGACTGAGCTTCCCTTTAATCCCGAAGCGTCTAACACCACGTGCCGGCGAAACCTTAAGGAAGACGTGATCTCCTACATTAAAGTGTAAATCCCTACGATGCTTATCGGTGTAACTCTTTTGACGTGACCGGGCCTCCTGAATTTTCTGCCTAGCTACTGCGATCTTCTCATTTGTCATCTCAATGATTTCCGGTCCTTCGAGTGTTCGCTCGCCAACCTGATCCCAGCAGATTAGGGCGCGACACTTTCTGCCATACAACATCTCAAATGGGGCACATTTGATGCTTGCGTGCCAACTGTTGTTGTATGAAAACTCCACCAAACAGATGTATTCGTCCCAATCACCCGTCCATTCCAACGCACATGACCTCAACATATCCTCCAATGTCTGAATGGTTCGCTCCGACTGTCCGTCCGTTTGAGGATGAAAAACCGTGCTAAGCTTAAGTTGTGTACCCCAAGCTTTCTGCAGACTTTTCCAAAAGCGCGAAGTGAATCGAGGATCTCTGTCTGAGACAATGCTGGATGGTGCACCGTGGAGTCTCATGATCTCTCGTCTATACGTATCTGCGAGCTTACTTACCGGATCTTCCTTGCGGATCGGTAAGAAATGAGCTGATTTGGTAAGTCGATCAACGATAACCCAAATTGCATCGTGCTTCCTTTTGGTAGGCGGAAGACCGGTAACAAAATCCATGGTGATTTTATCCCACTTCCACTCTGGAATGTCTAGCGGTTGAACGAGGCCGCCAGATCGCTGATGCTCGATCTTAACCTGCTGGCAGGTAAGACATTTGGAGACGTAAGTGGCCACATCCTGTTTCATACCACTCCACCAAAAGTGCTGCTTGATGTCATGGTACATTTTAGTTGAACCAGGATGTATCGAGAATGGGGAGCTATGAGCTTCAGCTAGCAAAGCTTCCCGGAGTTCTTGGTCGTCAGGAACACAAAGTCTAGTGCCCTGCCATACGATACCATCTGCATCTACTCTGAATTCCATCTGCTTCTCCAAATTCTGTACTATCGCCCAGATTTCTCCGTCATCCTTCTGAGCTTCCTTGATCTTAGATAGTAACTCGAGTTCTACTCTAAGATTCGCCCAGTAGCCGTGCTGTCCACGTACCATGATCTCGATGTCTAGTCGCTCTAAGTCTCTTATGATTTCCTCTTCGATTTTAATGCCGTTGATCATTCCGGACATCCTGCTAAGACCATCTGCCACTACATTTGCCTTTCCGGGATGATACTGTAGATTAATGTCATAATCCTTCAACAGCTCTAACCATCTCCTCTGCCTCATGTTCAATTCACGCTGAGTGAAGATATACTTCAATCTCTTGTGGTCCGTGAAAATATCACATGATTCTCCATATAAGTAGTGTTGTCACACTCCCAAAATATCAGAGTATAATGGCGACAAAGGAGTGGTGACGTCATGATTATCATACACACACAGTTACAAAGAACGACCTCTAAATTAGACGTTCAGAAAAATTGATCACTTGCATTTGATAAAATAAATAGTTTTAACATTGTGCAGAAGCATAAAACTGGTCACAGTTACAAAACATAGTTTCCAAATAGTACAAATGATCTTTGTTTTCAATAGAAATGACGGTAGTGCATGAGACCTCACATAGCATCTTCCTTCTTAATACCTGAGAAAAACATTGCTAAAGCGTCAACATAAAGTTGGTGAGTTCATAGGTTTAGTTAATTTGAAGTGTTTAATGAACCACAAGATTTTCCCAAAAGTGATGACAATATAACAAATACAAAGTCATCATAAAAGCATTTATTACAGTCTAAGCTCGTGACACCGAAGCGTTAACAACACCGGTAGTATAATCATTTAAATGTAGCCCAACTAGATGCCTAAACCCACGACATCCTATTTCTGACTCAAATGAAACTGTACCCGCTTGTCCCTTGTTGGACCAAGACAGACAGGGGCGTCAACCCCGATAGATCTATCCATAACATTCGCGCTTACACAAAGTAATTAACGGTTCACGATTCACGGGCCAAAGCAACTGGGTTTTTAGTGGGACTTAGACTAGTATATAAATCAGTAATTGCACTTGTGTTCATACGTTAAATCAAGCAATGTCTCACCCCAAAAAGCAGTAAAAGCAGTTAAAAAGTGGGGCTATAAGCTCACCTCGTTAAATCAGCAAAGTAATGGAAATATGAATGTAGCTCGAGAATACAGTTACGCTACCCGCGACCTATTTGAATATAAAGACCGTGTTACGACATCTAAAATTACACTAATAAAAGCATGACATCCTAGTTGTGCTTGACGACATTTTTCGCTTACGGAATACACGACACTTAAAACTTGGTTAATTTATTAAACGGGCTTTGTATTACACTTATATTAAAAATTCAGATTGGGCTTATATAAACCCGACACAACCCGAATAGCCCAAAATAAACACCCCATATCACCCCAAATAAGTTTCGGCCCATACATATGCTACCCAACCCGTGACCCAACCCAGGGGCGATATAAACAAGGAAAAAGGGTTTAGTTATATTCATTTTGTTTTCCCCAAAACACACAGACACAAACCCTCTCTCGATATTAACTCCAGTCGCCTCATCTCTCTCTCTCTCCTCTCAAACCGGATCTAACACCCTCCATGGCCAAAATAACCATCTCAGATTGATTAACATAAATCATCATGAAGTCTTAGGGTGAACAATCATGCGTGGGATGTGGGGTTTCATCCCCACATCAAATCTAATCCATTTCGAGATGTTTTCCAGGGGGATTCGATGATCGTTTCTTCACAAAAGATAAGTTCTAATCCCTTTTTCCTTCTAATTAAATGGTTCGACTGATTTTCGTTTTATATCTTTGAAAATAAAAGGATTCATTGGTTCAAAATCATTTGTATTATAAAAATGTGAACAGGGGATTCTCGAATTAAATAAAATCAAATTAGGGTTTTCGGAAATAATTGGGGGTTTTCCAAATCTAGGGTTTCATTACAATTAGTTAATGTTTTCATAAGTCTCTTAATGTTAATTATTGAATAAAATGAGTTTTCGAAAATTAGGGTTTCGAATAATTAGGGGTTTTGATAAATCTAATGTTTCATAATAATTAATCAGTGTTTTCCAACATAAAAACTTATCAATTTCATCAAATAGTCCGATTTGTAAAATTAGGGTTTCGGTCAAATTGGGGGTTTGTTCATATTTCGGTTTTAATCTAATTAACTAGTCAATTCGTATTTAGATTAGGTCTAATTAGTGTTTAAATCCATATATTAAAAATTAGGGTTTATATAAATTTGGGGGTTTTTATACCCGCGGGTTTAATTGTGATTAAGTAATGTTTCTGTAAAAAAAAGAATTGTCTAAATTTTATACTAGGGTTTCGGCAGAAATATAAGTCATTCGAGTGGTGTTGTTGGCTACTGTTATTATTACTAGTTTCTAATAATTTTATACAAAATAACAACAAAAAAATGTAAAGGGGGGTCTCGGTATGGTCTCGGCAGAAACAATGAGGGGTTGCGGTTTGTGGGTCACGGTCCAATTTGATAGCACAATACCAACATTATTACTTTTTATTGTTTAGGCCGAATAGTTTTTAAAAGACTAATTACTTTGCTTTGTTTTCGCAGGTTGTTTTAAAATTGACGAGCACAACTAGACATACGTAGAAAATAAAAGGAAAGTGGTTAAAAGACTCACAACGGGGGTTTTGATTTCGGTTTGGTATTCGGACAAGGAAGGAACGGCTCGGCTGGCTCAAGACTTATCACTACTCCTTATGTTTTTACCTAGAACTTGTATTTAAAATTGCTTGGATGACAGCAGGAACAAACTTGTAATATTTGGACTATGGATGTGTTTTGTGTTGTGTTTGGACAGTGAACAATTTGGATAGTATTTAACTTTGTAATACTTGCTTAGGGTTAGTCTAAATCTGGAAATGGAGGTCTTGTGATGTACCCATTTTCGGTAAACTAGGCATGTGTGCTGGACTTTTGTGGTGAGTGGGAAAACATAAAATAACTTAGTATATTGTGGGTTTGACTTGGGTTGACTGAGTTTAACAACTTGTAATTATGAATAAAAGTTTACTAAGTTTGATACTTATTCACTGATGTGTTAATTTAGTTTGTAGTAATTGGCCCAGCAAGGGTTTATCAAATGATATGGTTTAGACGCGGATACTTAACCACAAGAATAACATAATACAATCTCGACACACAACTAAAACAAGGATGGATACGTGTATTCTCGAAGGATTTAGCAAACATTCATAACCGGCGTAAACAGTTAATGCATAAACGTTTAATAACGAACACGTTTCTATCATAATATAATAGACGCGAAAACTCGAGTTGTTACATTCGCTCTCCCTAAAGAGGGCTTTGTCCGCAAAGCAAAACAAACAATACACTTACGTCGACACCACATTGGTAAACAATAAGGATACTTCATAAATATGAGATAACTTCTCAATTCGTTAAATCCACAAGGTTCAAAGCTCACATAAAATAGATACATGGAGAAATAAAGATGAAAAATTTGACGGATGTCACAGTATTCCCATGTTTTAGAGATTTCGTCACGAAATCAAGACGTTGTTGTAGTAGGGTGATTAGCGAAAAGATGAGGATACTTGCTCTTGAATTGGTCTTCACGTTCCATGTGTATTCTAGACCTCTACGTGCATTCCAACGGATTTTTATGATAGGTATACGACTTTGCTTGAGCTGTTTGACCTGACGGTCCATGACCTCCACCGGTTCTTCTACGAAGTTGAGTTTGTCGTCGAGTTGGATCTCTTCTAAAGGAATAACGAGTGTCTCGTCGGCTAAGCATTTCTTCAGATTGCAAATGTGAAACACATTATGCACTCGGCTAAGTTCTTGAGGTAACTCCAAACGATAGGCTACGGGGCCAATCCTCTCTATGATCTTGAATGGTCCAATATAACGAGGATTCAACTTTCCACGCTTTCCAAAGCGAATCACACCCTTCCAAGGTGAGACCTTCAACATGACTCTATCGCCAACCTCAAACTCAAGGGGTTTGCGTCTCATGTCAGCATAACTCTTTTGTCGATCTCTTGCGGCTTGCATACGGCTCTTGATCTTAAAGATCTTCTCAGTAGTCTCGTGTATGATCTCGGGTCCAGTGAGTTGGGCCTCACCAACCTCTGCCCAACACACGGGTGAACGACACTTTCTACCATACAATGCTTCGAACGGTGCTGCCTTAATGCTAGTGTGATAACTATTGTTGTATGAGAACTCCACCAGAGGTAGGTGCCTATCCCATCTATTTCCAAAGTCGATCACACAAGCTCTCAGCATATCTTCTAGGGTTTGAATGGTCCTTTCACTTTGACCGTCAGTTTGGGGATGATACGCAGTGCTCATATCCAACTGCGTTCCCAATGCTTTCTGCAGCGACTTCCAAAACTGTGAAGTAAATCGGCTATCTCGGTCAGAGATTATAGACACAGGCACACCATGCCTCGTGACTACTTCCTCCAAATATGTTCTTGCTAACTTATCCATTCCGTCTGTCTCCTTGATTGGTATGAAATGAGCCGATTTGGTGAGTCGGTCGACGATGACCCAAATAGTGTCAAATCCAGCTGAGGTTTTAGGTAGCTTTGTAATGAAATCCATAGTGATCCTTTCCCACTTCCATTCTGGCAGTTCGGGTTGGACCAATAATCCTGATGGTTTCATATGTTCGGCCTTGACCTTGGCATAAGTCAAGCACTTGCTAACATATGTAGCTATGTCCGCCTTCATGTTCGGCCACCAATACAACATCTTAAGATCATGATACATCTTGTCAGATCCCGGATGTATGGAGTATTTTGACTTATGCGACTCATGCATAATCAAAGGTCGTAGGTCACCATGGCACGGTAACCAACTCCTATTATCAAGGCATAATGTCCCATCCGAGCGAGCTTCTAACTTCTTTATCATGCCTTCAACATCTTCAGTCTTGAGAATTTCTTCCTCGACTGCCTCCTTCTGAGCCTTGAGAATTAGGGATGGAAGGTCTAAGTCAATGGTCATCACCAAGGCTTTCACCCTAAGAACTCTCTCCTTTCGACTCAAAGCGTCAGCCACGACATTTGCCTTGCCCGGGTGATAACGGATCTCGCAATCGTAATCACTGAGCAACTCTAGCCAACGTCGTTGTCTCATGTTGAGTTCTTTTTGATTCAAAATGTGTTGTAGACTCTTATGATCAGTGAATACAACACACTTGGTGCCATAAAGGTAGTGTCTCCAAATCTTCAGGGCAAACACCACTGCTCCTAACTCTAGATCATGAGTTGTGTAGTTCTTCTCGTGCACTTTTAGTTGTCTTGATGCATAAGCAATGACCTTAGTCCTTTGCATCAATACCGCACCTAACCCTTTTATGGATGCATCACAATACACCACAAAGTCTTCATTACCCTCGGGTAGGGCTAGTATAGGTGCTTCACACAACATCTGTTTCAATGTTTGGAATGCCAAATCTTGATCCTCTTTCCACTCAAACTTCTTGTCCTTTTGAGTTAACTCCGTCATTGGTTTAGCTATCTTGGAGAAACCTTCAATGAATCTCCTATAATAACCAGCAAGACCTAAAAATTGGCGGATCTCCGTGGGTGTTGTAGGAGTCGCCCAATCTTTTACAGCCTCGATCTTAGCAGGATCAACGTGAATACCACTGTTATCGATTACATGCCGAAGGAATTGCACCGTGTTTATCCAAAACTCACATTTGGAAAACTTTGCATATAACTTCTCCTTCCTCAGCAGCTCTAGTATGGTCTTCAAATGCTCTTTGTGTTCTTCTTCATTACGAGAGTAGATGAGAATATCATCGATAAATACAATCACAAACTTGTCCAAGTATGGTTTACAAACTCGGTTCATGAGATCCATGAATACCGCGGGTGCGTTTGTCAAACCAAAAGGCATAACTTGGAACTCGTAGTGTCCGTACCGGGTTCTAAAAGCCGTCCTGTAGACGTCTTCTTCTCTAACCCTTAGCTGATGATACCCCGATCTTAAATCAATCTTCGAGTATATGCTAGATCCTTTCAGTTGGTCGAAAAGATCGCCAATTCTTGGCAATGGGTAGTGGTTCTTTATCGTCAGCTTATTCAATTCTCGGTAATCAATACACATCCTAAAGGATCCATCTTTCTTTTTGACAAATAGGACCGGTGCTCCCCAAGGTGAGGAACTCGGCCTAATGAAACCTTTGCCAGAAAGTTCCTTTAGTTGTTCAGCTAACTCTGTCATCTCGGCTGGTGCTAAGCGGTATGGGGTTCTAGCAACAGGTGCGGCTCCTGGTGTAAGCTCTATGTGAAACTCCACTTTTCATGTTGGTGGTAATCCCGGTAAGTCTTCTGGGAATACGTCTAGAAAATCTCTAACGATCGGTACATCTTCAACTTTCTTCTCATGATCTTCTTCTTCCTCCTTTCGCGTTACTTGAACCAAGAACACTGGACATCCCTTCTCAATGTATCTTTGGGTTCTAATACATGAGATGACTTCCAATCTTGATCCATTCTTCACTCCACTTCTTTTGCCTTGTATGATTAGTACATCGTTTCCATAAGGAACACGAACACACTTCTCATGACATACAATTTCCGCGTGATGCTTCGACATCCAATCCATTCCAATGATGACATCAAAACTTCCCAAGTCTATGGGGAGTAGGTCGATACTGAAGGAACGATCTTGTAACCTTATACTACATCCTTTCAGAATAGCATCGGTGGTTACTGACTTCCCATCGGCTAGTTCTACATTATACTTAATATCTAACGCAGTAGGGGTAATATTTAGGCGTTCACTAAATACAGATGACACAAAACTCCTATCCACACCCGAATCAAATAGTACTGAAGCATAGTTGTTATTGACTAGAAACGTACCAGTCACAACATTGTTGTCCTGCACCACAGCCTCAGCACACAAATGATACACCTTGCTAGGTGCCGTGAATCCTCCAGGAGTACTAGTTGTGGCTCGGTTATTTCCTCCCCGGTTCCCTTGGTTCTGCTTATGGTTCCCTTGGTTGTGATTCTGGTTGCCTCGAATTTGATTACCACGACCTTGGTTCCCACTGCCTGGACACTTATTCTTGTAATGCCCTTTCTCTCCACACCCAAAACAAGTGACATTCTCTCCTTGGCCACCTTGAGTTCCCGGTCCTCTTTGGTTAGCAGGACGGGGTGGTGCTCGACATTCCTTTGCCTTATGTCCAGCCTTTCCACAGTTGTAGCATGTAGGGGGACCTGCTCCCTCGTGGTGTCGGCCACACTTTCCACAAAAAGGAAGTCTTCCAGCATAGTTTCCAGCATTACTTTGCCCAGCAGTAAACACTCTAGCCACCTCTTGTCGCTTGTTCTGACTGTAGTTATTAGTGTTGTTGCTGTTGTTGCTATTGTTGTTATAGTGATTGCTAGACCACTTCCTCTTATCTCTAGTATTTTCTCCCAACTCTTGTACCACTTGGTACATCAAACTCTGAGCCATATCGATTGCCTCATGCAAATCAGTTGGCTTTGATGAAGTCACATTCCCCTTGATGCTCAAAGGTAATCCTTCAATGTATCGCTCCAACAATCGGTCGTCGTTGGGCACCATTTCGGGACATAGCAGGATTAGCTCTTGAAAGCGCTGATTGTAAGCAGTAAGAGCGGTACCCTTGACCTTTAAGTTCCATAGCTCAACCTCCATCTGCTTGACTTCATTTCGTGGGCAATATTTCCTAACAAACATAGCTTTGAACTCACTCCAAGGTGTTGCTTGGGCAACATCAATGGTCACTGCACGAGCATAGACGTTCCACCAAGTCAGAGCACCATCCACTAATGTGCTTGACGCAAACTTTACCTTATCAGCTTCAGCAACATTGCTAATCCCAAATTGGGATTCCAACTTCTCAAACCATCTAGTCAAACCTACTGCACCTTCAGTACCGCGGAAACTCACTTGTGTAACCGCACGGAATTCCTTGTAGGTGCAGGTCCGCGCAATGGCAACAGTGGCTCCTTGGTTTGCCTCCTCTTGCGTGCTCGCTGTACGATTCGCTTCAGCTGCTGCGAGTGCCTCAGCCACCCGTTCCGCGATCATTTGACTGAGCATGACGGGGTCAATCCCACCGGTAGCAGCTGGTGGATTCTGTGTCTCGGATCTTCTAACTGGCGCCATAATCTAAAAAGGTAACAAGACAATGAGTTTTGCCAGTCATAACATGCATGGCACGCACAATACAATTATGAAATGCTCAACGGTATAATAAACAATATATAATGATCTCACAATTTTTGTAACCCAAATAACATAATGTCATTCATAGAAATGTTTTGCAATACATCACAATTCGACATACATAATAAAGAAAAAGGAAAATGTCAACTAGCTGAGATAAACCTCATAGCTTAGTGGTCGTACAACTATGAGTCAACAATACATGGTAAGTCTGACATCGGTATCATAACAAGCGGCCCTAAACCTCTTATCCAAGTCAGCAATAGGGTCCTCCACAGGTGCCTCTAGTCCACCTGTCTCAACCAATGGCTCTACTCCCCAACGGGTCATCAGGCTCTCGATCTCCTCAAGGCGAGCATTCGGCATGGTGTCCATCTGGTCGAGAACAGCATGGAGCTGTCCCCGCAGACGGGTCACACAAACCGTCAATGTCGTCTCATCCTCCACTGGACTCTTCTTCGTCAATGCCTCTAGCTTATCCTGCACCTCATTATACTCCTCACCCAAAGTCTCCACAGCATCCTCCAACATGTTCACACATCCATCTGCTGCTCCAAGCATCACAACTGTCGATGTAGCTCTTCTAGGAAGAGGGGTCGCAGCTCTCGGTCCAGTAGAGATGCCAACATCGGCAAGCATCTCCTGATACACAGCAGGTACAGTCTCTGGTGGTGGTGGTGGTAGTGACGCCTCTGGGGCAGGACTGGCAGGTGTGCGGGCTGCATGCCTGTCAGTGGCAGAGAAAGGTATGAGGGGTCGGTAAGGTGAAGGTGGTGGTCGGGCGGCTCTCCCCCGAAGACGTCGCTGAACATAGTAGAAAGGCAGAGTGCCAGGTGCTGGAGTAGGGATATCTACCCTTTCCCCTTCGTCTTCAGACGAAGACGAGGAGATGAGTGCGATGGAAACCTCAGGAGTAGCAGCATATGTAGCAGGGGGGTCCTCAGTGTCAGTGACCTCCATGGGTTCACCTTCTCTATCGGTGAACTCCATATCATCATCCTCAGTATCCTCCATCGACTCACCCCTAGTGACTGATGCCTGTCCTGGTGACTGCACCACATCAGCGGCTAGGTCGTCCTCTCCTCCGCCTTCTAGGCTAAGTACGTCATCTGCTGGTGCATCAGGGATATGGATCGGTGAACGGTAAACCTCCTCTGTCTCTCTCTCAGTCTCATCATCTGAAATCATCCAGTACCACGGATATCCTGATGGTGATCCTCTAGGTAATCCTACCGATGAATTGATAGTCGACTGTGAACTGCGGTTGTAGTATGTCCCTGTAGACGTGGAATCATCAGAAGAAGACATCGCTGTAACATAAACAGAATAGATGTGTGTAAATATCTCATATAATTAGTCCGTAAAAGGGACATCGACATAACATATAGCAATCATTGTTCAAACCACATGTATCCCATATAACATAACTCAGATTTTGTTGCTGCACATGTACCCCATGTAAATATATCTCGTAATTGTTAAATCACATGTATCCCATTTATTACATATATATATATCCATGTATATATGTATACTTAATACTTACAATCCGTATGATAATCAACTAAACACATAACAGTTATAGTCTAGAGTTACTAAATGCAACCTAGTTCTCTATAACCATGGCTCTGATACCAATCTGTCACACTCCCAAAATATCAGAGTATAATGGCGACAAGGGAGTGGTGACGTCATGATTATCATACACACACAGTTACAAAGAACGACCTCTAAATGAGACGTTCAGAAAAATTGATCACTTGCATTTGATAAAATAAATAGTTTTAACATAGTGCGGAAGCATAAAACTGGTCACAGTTACAAAACATAGTTTCCAAATAGTACAAATGATCTTTGTTTTCAATAGAAATGACGGCAGTGCATGAGACCTCACAGAGCATCTTCCTTCTTAATACCTGAGAAAAACATTGCTAAAGCGTCAACATAAAGTTGGTGAGTTCATAGGTTTAGTTAATTTGAAGTGTTTAATGAACCACAAGATTTTCCCAAAAGTGATGACAATATAACAAATACAAAGTCATCATAAAAGCATTTATTACAGTCTAAGCTCGTGACACCGAAGCGTTAACAACACCGGTAGTATAATCATTTAAATGTAGCCCAACTAGATGCCTAAACCCACGACATCCTATTTCAGACTCAAATGAAACTGTGCCCGCTTGTCCCTTGTTGGACCAAGACAGACAGGGGCGTCAACCCCGATAGATCTATCCATAACATTCGCGCTTACACAAAGTAATTAACGGTTCACGATTCACGGGCCAAAGCAACTGGGTTTTTAGTGGGACTTAGACTAGTATATAAATCAGTAATTGCACTTGTGTTCATACGTTAAATCAAGCAATGACTCACCCCAAAAAGCAGTAAAAGCAGTTAAAAAGTGGGGCTATAAACTCACCTCGTTAAATCAGCAAAGTAATGGAAATATGAATGTAGCTCGAGAATACGGTTACGCTACCCGCGACCTATTTGAATATAAAGACCGTGTTACGACATCTAAAATTACACTAATAAAAGCATGACATCCTAGTTGTGCTTGACGACATTTTTCGCTTACGGAATACACGACACTTAAAACTTGGTTAATTTATTAAACGGGCTTTGTATTACACTTATATTAAAAATTCAGTTTGGGCTTATATAAACCCAACACAACCCGAATAGCCCAAAATAAACACCCCATATCACCCCTAATAAGTTTCGGCCCATACATATGCAACCCAACCCGTGACCCAACCCAGGCCCAAACCAGGGGCGATATAAACAAGGAAAAAGGGTTTAGTTATAATCATTTTGTTTTCCCCAAAACACACAGACACAAACCCTCTCTCGATATTAACTCCAGTCGCCTCATCTCTCTCTCTCTCCTCTCAAACCGGATCTAACACCCTCCATGGCCAAAATAACCATCTCAGATTGATTAACATAAATCATCATGAAGTCTTAGGGTGAACAATCATGCGTGGGATGTGGGGTTTCATCCCCACATCAAATCTAATCCATTTCGAGATGTTTTCCAGGGGGATTCGATGATGGTTTCTTCACAAAAGATAAGTTCTAATCCCTTTTTCCTTCTAATTAAATGGTTCGACTGATTTTCGTTTTATATCTTTGAAAATAAAAGGATTCATTGGTTCAAAATCATTTGTATTATAAAAATGTGAACAGGGGATTCTCGAATTAAATAAAATCAAATTAGGGTTTTCGGAAATAATTGGGGGTTTTCCAAATCTAGGGTTTCATTACAATTAGTTAATGTTTTCATAAGTCTCTTAATGTTAATTATTGAATAAAATGAGTTTTCAAAAATTAGGGTTTCGAATAATTAGGGGTTTTGATAAATCTAATGTTTAATAATAATTAATTAGTGTTTTCTAACATAAAAACTTATCAATTTCATCAAATAGTCTGATTTGTAAAATTAGGGTTTCGGTCAAATTGGGGGGTTTGTTCATATTTCGGTTTTAATCTAATTAACTAGTCAATTCGTATTTAGATTAGGTCTAATTAGTGTTTAAATCCATATATTAAAAATTAGGGTTTATATAAATTTGGGGGTTTTTATACCCGCGGGTTTAATTGTGATTAAGTAATGTTTCTGTAAAAAATAGAATTGTGTAAATTTTATACTAGGGTTTCGGCAGAAATATAAGTCATTCGAGTGGTGTTGTTGGCTACTGTTATTATTACTAGTTTCTAATAATTTTATACAAAATAACAACAAAAAATGTAAAGGGGGGGTCTCGGTATGGTCTCGGCAGAAACAATGAGGGGTTGCGGTTTGTGGGTCACGGTCCAATTTGATAGCACAATACCAACATTATTACTTTTTATTGTTTAGGCCGAATAGTTTTTAAAAGACTAATTACTTTGCTTTGTTTTCGCAGGTTGTTTTAAAATTGACGAGCACAACTAGACATACGTAGAAAATAAAAGGAAAGTGGTTAAAAGACTCACAACGGGGGTTTTGATTTCGGTTTGGTATTCGGACAAGGAAGGAACGGCTCGGCTGGCTCAAGACTTATCACTACTCCTTATGTTTTTACCCAGAACTTGTATTTAAAATTGCTTGGATGACAGCAGGAACAAACTTGTAATATTTGGACTGTGGATGTGTTTTGTGTTGTGTTTGGACAGTGAACAATTTGGATAGTATTTAACTTTGTAATACTTGCTTAGGGTTAGTCTAAATCTGGAAATGGAGGTCTTGTGATGTACCCATTTTGGGTAAACTAGGCATGTGTGTTGGACTTTTGTGGTGAGTGGGAAAAGATAAAATAACTTAGTATATTGTGGGTTTGACTTGGGTTGACTGAGTTTAACAATTTGTAATTATGAATAAAAGTTTACTAAGTTTGATACTTATTCACTGATGTGTTAATTTAGTTTGTAGTAATTGGCTCAGCAAGGGTTTATCAAATGATATGGTTTAGACGCGGATACTTAACCACAAGAATAACATAATACAATCTCGACACACAACTAAAACAAGGATGGATACGTGTATTCTCGAAGGATTTAGCAAACATTCATAACCGGCGTAAACAGTTAATGCATAAACGTTTAATAACGAACACGTTTCTATCATAATATAATAGACGCGAAAACTCGAGTTGTTACATTCGCTCTCCCTAAAGAGGGCTTTGTCCGCAAAGCAAAACAAACAATACACTTACGTCGACACCACATTGGTAAACAATAAGGATACTTCATAAATATGAGATAACTTCTCAATTCGTTAAATCCACAAGGTTCAAAGCTCACATAAAATAGATACATGGAGAAATAAAGATGAAAAATTTAACGGATGTCACAAGTGTCTCCATATCTTCAATGCAAACACGACTGCAGCAAGTTCCAGATCGTGCGTGGGGTAATTTTCTTCATAAGGCTTAAGCTGTCGTGACGCGTACGCGATCACTTTCCCATGTTGCATGAGAACACAGCCAAGTCCCTTCCCTGATGCATCGCCGTAGATTTGAAATCCACCCGTACTAGATGGTAGAGTAAGAATAGGTGCAGATACTAGCTTCTGCTTCAGGTCTTCAAAGCTCTTCTCTCGATCTTCAGTCCAGACGAATTTCTCCCCTTTCCGCATCAGTTTGGTCAATGGTAGTGCTAGGCGGGAAAAGTTATCCACGAACCTACGGTAATAGCCAGCTAAGCCTAAGAAACTGCAGACTTCCGTCGCCGATGTCGGCCTCGGCCACTTAGTAATGGCCTCAACCTTCGCTGGATCCATAGTGATTCCTTCTGCTGACACAATGTGACCTAAGAATGCCACCTTGTCTAACCAGAACTCACACTTGGAGAATTTAGCATACAACTGCTTCTGGCGAAGAATCTGTAGTACTGTATGAAGATGGTCTTCGTGTTCCTCCTTGGACTTTGATAAAATCAGGATGTCATCGATGAAAACAATGACGAACTTGTCCAGAAATTCATGGAAGATTCAGTTCATCAGATCCATGAATACTGCTGGAGCATTTGTCAGGCCAAATGGCATAACTACAAACTCGTAGTGGCCATATCGGGTACGAAAAGCAGTCTTAGCGATGTCCTGCTCCTTGACCCGTAGCTGGTGATAGCCTGACCTAAGATCGATCTTGGAGAAGTGTTTGGCCCCTTGGAGTTGGTCAAACAGATCGTCAATGCATGGCAGTGGATACCTATTCCGAATGGTAATCTTGTTGAGCTCGCGATAGTCTATGCAAAGACGCATATTACCGTCCTTCTTCTTAACAAACAAGACCGGTGCGCCCCATGGAGATGCGCTCAGTCGAATGAAACCTCGTTCAAGAGGTTCTTGCAGTTGATCCTTCAGCTCCTTCAGCTCTATGGGAGCCATGCGATAAGGAGCCTTGGAGATTGGTTCAGCTCCTAGAACCAGCTCGATACTGAATTCCACTTCTCGTGCAGGTGGTATGCCCGGAAGTTCTGCTGGAAACACGTCTTGGAATTCCGACACTATTTGTTGATCCTGAATCGATGGAAATTCAGCATCCATGTCGTGAACCGTAGCTAGATAACCCTCGCAACCATGTGACAGTAGTACACGCGCTTGCAGGGTGGATATGACTTGTACAGACCGTCCGGGTATGAACCCATTATGAATGTACTCTGGTGCATTGACATCACCGAAGATAACTTGATATGAATGGCAGTCTATGGTAGCATGATACTTGGATAGCAAATCCATGCCCAAAATCATGTCGAAGTCATTCATGTCCAGCGGAAGTGCGTCGACAGGTCGAACCTTATCATCAAATTCTAGGGGAAGACTCTTGTATACATGGGTGATTAATACAGAGTCCCTCAAAGGCGTGGAAATAGTAAGCCTATTTTCTAGTGGCAAGGGAGGCATCCTAATGTTCTTAGCATAAGCAGTAGAAATAACCGAGTGAGTAGCACCCGTATCGAAAAGAACACATGCAGCGTGACCATACATATACAAGATTCCAGTGATGGTACCTGTAGACTTGTTGGCCTGGTCCCGAGATGTCGTGTAGACACGCCCGACAGTAGGAGGCGGCTTGGTATCAGCATGTCCCGATGTACCCTCCATCTCGCCCTTATGGCAATCCTTCATAATATGGCCAGGAAGACCACACTTGAAGCACGCATCAGTATTACGGCGACATGGTCCTGGGTGCCTACGGTGGCAAGTAGAGCAAAGAGGCCAGCAGGTGCTCTGGCTGGCTGAGGACCTGATAAAACATTTTACATGAGACATAATATTTGGGTACAAAGGACGAAGCGGATAATCGTAAGATTGAATACCAGTGATAGCTGGACGGCTAGGCTGAGAACCTCTCTGGTTCTGGTCCCTACCGTTTCCATGGTTCCTGGTAGAAGTTTGCTAAAGTGTCAGAATATGAGTTATAACATAAAACATAAGGAATTTTGTAAGTGTTAGGACCTGCTGTTGCTGGATTGCCCGGCGTTGTTATGGTAATTGTCATTACCGCCACGCCTATCCGTAGCAGAACGGTCGTTAGTCTGACCGTTTCCCTTGGGCTGGTGAGGCTGCTGCTGAGTAGCCGGCTGAGACCGGTCCCCAGTTTTCTGCCTGGAAGATACAGTTAAAGAGATGAATAACTGACATATGTAAAGTATACGGATTGGTCATCGCTTGAATACGAAGGTTTACCTCTTGTCGGGTCTTTCAGCTTCCCCGAACTCATCCCTCTCTTGCAGCATCTCCAGTTTTCGTGCTGCATCGGCCACTTGTGCTACAGTATTGAACGTAGCACACACCAGATTGTTTGCGACCGATGTGCGAAGAGCCCATCTGAAGTGATGTGCCTGCTCTTCAGGAGTACCTGCTGCCGCACCAAGGAAACCAGCCAAGCGAAGAAAGCGCTGCATAAACTCATTGCTATTCTCCCCAGCTCTCTGACGGATCCCATGGTACTCTCTCTTGAGCTTGTCCTGCTCGGCCTTTGGAAAGAACTGCTCCATCACCCTGTCCTTGAACTGAGCCCAAGTCAAACCAACAACCCACTCATCACCACCTTCAGATTGCATCAATGCTAACCATCAGTTGAGTACATCGCCTTCGAACCGATAGCATGCCAACCTCGCCTTGTATGTGGGGTCACAACCCATAGCATTGAAAATCTTCTCGATGTGAGCCAACCAACTTTCAGCATCGCTGGGGCTATCTGTCTTCTCAAAAGCTCGAGGGCGGAGCTTGTTGAATCTCTCCAGCCATACTGCTAATGTCACCAGAGGAGGAGGAGGAGGTGGTTGATTGTGCTGCTGATTGTTGGCAGCTTGAACTTCAGCCCGGATGTCATTCCTCAGTTGAGGAAGCAAGGCTTGCATGGCAGCCTGAATTGCAGCATTGAGCTGCTCCTGTTCGCGTGTGAGAACCATCTGACAGTATAACATAAAACATATGATTAAACAGATCAAAACATAAAATATAAATATATACATGAAAAAAAATTTATACTAAAATTTCACGAGAAAAATTTTATGCAAGAAAATTTTGTGTATGAATGCATGATGCAGTTTTATGAAAACTTTTGTATGCTCGAGAGTGAACGCCTCTGGTCAGTTCACCCAAAACAAAGACACAGCGAGGGGACGCCTATGGGTCGGTCCCAAATCTAAAAGTTTCGATAAAACACATACGACTAAATAGGGCCAGTCCTGTACCAACCATTACTTAGTCAAAATCCCTGCAACAATGACATGTATATGTATGCTTAAAAATGATGAATGCATGGAAACAACTGTCAGTTCTAGGAAGACCGTAGTGACTACCCACTAATCACAGGTCATATTTGAGAGCCTACAGGTCGAAGCCTTGGCTCTGATACCATAATTGTAACACCCCATTTTGGAAATAGAAATATCACAGTAATTATGGCATGTCATCAAAGCATACAAGGTAAAATGTCTAAACATTACTTGACCATATAAGGAAAATACCGGAATCAAACATCGGTAGTCCAAAAGTAAAGCTCATCACACACAAACATAGTATAGTAAAGGAAAAGGACTAAACAATGTCCAAAGCATAAGTATCATAAAGAAAGGAAATGCATAATGTAAAGAAGGCTAGACAGCTTCCAGTCCATATGCACGTACTCTTAGTGTCTACGAACGTCCCTGAGTACCTGCCGTTTTGGGAACATAGAAAAGGAAAACGGCTGAGCAATACGCTCAGTGCACGGATGTACAATAAAGCATGAATAGGATAAGCATATAACATAATAACAGCGGAAGAAAACTAAGTCCCGAGTAACCTAGTTAAGTCTTAATAAAAACTGGTTTTATAGTTTGAAAGTCTTATGTTTATCTTATAAAAACTGTTTGTCATATTTTACCATTTAGCCAATATAGGTCATGAAAATCCACCGTGCATGAATAATTGGAGGGGTGACCTCATCATGCAAATTAGAGGGGCTGCCTCTAATTTAATATACTGGTTTTATGGGTAGGAGGGATCAGCTCCTTGTGAAGGATGCAAGGCACACACCACATTCACCATGTAATCCTGAATAAAAACGTGTAACTAGGATGCACCCATACGCCCCACATGATAAATATAATTAAGTGGCCAAAAGCTGAAGGGACGCCACGAGCAATCACTCCGTCGTGGTGAAGTCATAACATTAGTGCCTCTAATGTTATGGTTATGGTACCTCCATAACTTGGTGAAACTGGTCATGCATGTATATGGCTATAGGTAATCATATTTAAACATAAGCAATCAAACTCATACTTATACTACGGGAAAACAGTTGGCTGCATACGGGGAAATCTTAATAAGGAAATAATGTCCATACTGAAAGGACGGGAATCCGTACCTTATGTCCAGTGAACGAGAACTACGAACTGTGAGAATCCTACTTCCGAAACACTAGTGCTACATAAATACGTACATGAAATAAGTATCTGCTTACTAAATACATTGCTGGTTTTATGTCATGTCTTAGCTTATTTTATATATTCTTACTATGTTTTACTGTTTAAAGCCTTAAACTGTATTAAATCTTATATTTTGTTCATTCTGATTAAGTATTTCTGATATTTCATGTGATATTTTACTTACTGTGTAATAATAAGTAACTTTCCAAAAATAGCAGGTTTCCTAAAATAGAAAGTTTCCAAAAATAGAAAGTTTCCAAAAATAGAAAGTTTCCAAAAATAAAAAGTTTTCAAAAATAGAATGTTTCCAAAAATAGAAAGTTTCCAAAAATAGAAAGTTTCCAAAAATAGATTTACTGCTTAAAATAGATAAGTTTCTAAAAATAGAAAGTTTCCATAAATAGATTAGTTGCCTTAATTAAATAAGTTTTCATAAATAGATTAGCTGCCTTAAATAAATAAGTTTCTAAAAATAGCTGGTTTCCATAAATAAATTAACTACCTTATTTAATTAAGTTTCTAAAAATAGAAAGTTTCCATAATTAGAAATAAGCTGGTTAAATAAGCTAAGTAAATAAGCATAAGTATTTTCATGATTATTTCCTAAGTCATATGATATATTGTATAGTTTAATAATTATTTCATGTAATTTAATTAAACTATAGTTTATAATATTTAATTAAAGTATAACATGTTTTTAATTAAATATATTAAATACTTAGGTTAAAATATGTATTATTAAATATTAATAATATAACCTAAGTCATGTTAATTAATTAATTATATCCATGGTTTTTAAAATAATTAATTAATTATAAGTCTTAAATATTAATACTTAGGTTAAAATAATTTCATGATCATTTATAATTAATTAACCTAGGTCATGTTATTAAATTAATTACATCTTTTATTAATTTAATTTTAACATAAGTTCATAACATAAAAAAAATAACATAACCATGAACCGGATCTAAGCTTAAAAACATGAACCGGACATGAATCGACACCGTACCACGAACCAAACCGGGGTACCCCTTGCTGCCGTGGGACCCACACGCACCAACCAAGACCATATGGTCTTGGTGGTGGTCGGCTAAGCAAACTGAAACCCCCTTGGGGTCGGTTGCATCCTGCGGCCTAAACCAAACACCCCTTAAATCGACCATTTGATTTAATTAATCATCAAAACATGTTAGATCTATGATTAATTAATATGTTTTTATAAAAACATCATATGTTCATAATAATAAAAAGATTTAATTAAAAGAAAAGGTTTAAAAAGGTTTTATCGTATTCGTGGATCAAGAGAACGAAGAACAAACACGAACAAACAACAAATCTTCAAGATCCAAGATCAAGGAATCACCTTGTATGGTGATTATGGGTGGCGGCACAAAGAGGAGGAGAAAGGGAGGGTTTTAGGTTTTTCTTGAAATCTTCTGTAAAGTGATTTTGAGTAGTAAAAACTAATTAACCTCCTTTTAGTAAAAATTGGTAATGGGCTTGGCCCATTACTCTTGTTTGGCCGCGGGTAGGGACCCCCCCATGGGGTTCCCGTACCTCTTTTCATGTCTCGTTATTTAGTTAGTCATTTGTGTTTATTTATGTTCGTGTTTTAAATGTTCTCGTTAAGTAAATACCATAATCTAATATATTTAATTACGCTCGTATTAAATATATATACGTAATTAATAATAGCTCGTGTTTTAATTACGCTCGTGATTTTGTGATCGCATGTTCGTGATTAATTATTGCTAAATAATTATTACGTGATCGTGCATATAAAATACTTATCGTGTTCTAACACGTACGCAATACGTAAACTCCTAACACGTAATCGTAATCATGCTATATTAGGAAAGTTTTTAACTAGTACGTACGATCCTAAGGGTACTATGCATGGTAAAAGCATGCGGGTTTTACAGAAACTCTGAAAAAGAAGAACACAACCCCAAACACTCCACTCACACCAAAACTCAATGTCTCAACCATAAGGTGATGATGCTCACTTGGATGATGTTCAAAACCCTGATCCTATACCATAGGGACAACCACAAGTTGTACATCCTGCACCAGCACAAGGTGTTCAAGCCGTGAATGCTGTAGCTACCTCTATAACTATAACACCTTCTCATACTCTTTATGCTGTCAAACTCCCAGTACTCAAAGGTGACAATTATGAGACATGGGCTATGCAGATGGAACATTACTTCAATCACACAGATCACACTGTGTGGCAAGTTATTAAGAATGGGAATACACCTAATAACCTACACTGGTTGCCAGATGGTACATGCTATGCTCTACCTGCTGTGACTGCTGAGGAGGTACAAGCAGACATCAAAGAGAGAAAAGCCAAAACTGCTTTGGCTATGGCTCTCTCAGGAGACATCTTACCAAGCTTTCATCATTATAAGGATGCTAAAGCTATGTGGGATGCCATAAAACTTAGATTTGGAGGTAATGACAAATCTAAGAAGATAAAGAAGATTCTTCTTAAGCAAGAATTTGATAACTTCTCAATTTCCAGTATAGAGGGAATACATGGTGGCTATGGAAGGTTCAAAAAGCTGCTTATTCAATTGGCAGTTTATGGATAGGTAATTCCTAATGAAGAAGCTAATATAAAATTCTTAAGAAGTGTTCCACCAGAGTGGAAAGCAATGGCTATGCACTTCATCACAAGAGATGATCTGGAAACAATTCCTTTTGATCATCTCTACAACAATCTTAGAGCATACGAGATGGATGTGAAAGGCATTGAAGTGACTAAGGCAACGACTACAACAAAGTCTAACTTGGCTTTTGTGTCAGATGGAAATAGTGGTACTTATTTTCATAATACCGCTAGTGGATCAAGCAGCGGTACATACTTCACAAATACCGTTGGAGGACTTACAAGCGGTACTTACCCACAAAGTACTGAAGGCAGCCTCATAGTCTCTCAAAATCCACATGGAAGGTCTTCACCATTTTTTAGTGACAATGATGCCTTCTCATTCTTTGCTGGACCAGACAACAGACCAAGATTAACACTCAATGACTTGTTCCAAATGGATGATGCTGATGTTGAAGATATGGATCTTAAATGGCAAGCTGCTCTGGTGTCAGTAAGATCTAACAGGTTCTTCAAGAAGACTAGAAGAAATATGACTATTTATCCTAATGAGTCATTAGGATATGACAAGTCCAAAGTTGAATGCTATAACTATGAAAGGAATGGACACTTTGCAAGAGAATACACTAGAGACAAAGCTGAGAGTAGCAGTCAGAAGTCCAAGAACAGCTATAGAACCAGTCCAAGAATAACTGAAAGCTTTCCAAAAGGAAACAGCAGGAGTCCTAAAGGAACCAAAGCATTACTGACTGTAGATGGAGTGGTGAACTGGGCTGAAGATGAAGAAGAAGAGCTTGGTCTAATGGCTCACTCACATAAAGATACTGAGGTACATCCTTGTTCTAAAGACTGTGTTCTTAAATTAAATAGCTTAAAAGTTGAACTAGAGGAACAGTATCAAAAAGTTAACACATGCACTATAGAATTAAATGCTTTTAAATAGGATGTTGTTAAGTTAGAAGAAAATATAGTTTTTTATAAAAAGGCTCAACAAAACTATAAAGAGAAAATAAGAATTTTAACTCTTCAACGAGGGAAAAAGATGTAGAAATTAAAGCTTTTGAAAGACAACTTTTAAAAGTGTCAACAGAAAATGAAGCTTTAAAAGCAAGTCTTTATAATGAAAGGGAAGTGATTAATCATTGGCAAAAGTCCTCTAAAGGATTGGGAAAATTGATTAATTTACAAATGGGGTATTATGATAAATCAGGCCTAGGATATATTGAGGACCAACCTGGGATAACTTTAACTGACAAGGACTTATCAAAAGGGATTTTTGATAGTTATAGTGAGTTAGATAATACACCTGAGAATGATAGATATGCTGAAGGAATGAAGGCAGTTCCTCCCCCACTTTCAGGAATTTTCATGCCCCCTAGTAATGATACAAGTATAGAGTTAGAAGAACCAAAGGTTAAAAATACCTCAAACTCTAGTACTTTGTCCCAAGATAAGAATGTTGTGACCAAAAACATTGTTTATCCACATTTGATGAACAATTTTGTTTCTGAAAAACCTAAGACTAGTTCTGCTCCCAAGCAGGTAAAAACTCCTAGCAAGATATTGGAATACAATCTAAAACATAATAAAACCAACAGGGGTGGGCTAGGTTTTGAGAAATTTAAGTCAAAACAACCTTTTGGGTCTTCTTTAAGAACAAAATGATGTTATGTTTGTGGTAGTCTAAGTCATTTTATCAAAGATTGTACTTTACATGAAGATAAGATTGTGAAACAAAAGGCTGCACAAAGGGTCATGAAAAATAGTAATGGGAAAAATGCACAGGTGAATAGGAATCAGAAACTTAAGAATGAGAAACCTAAGTTTGATCACTCAAGGGTAGCCAAACAGGTTAAAAATAACTCTACCAAAAGTTTTGTTCCTAGAGCAGTACTTATGAAACAAGATCTAGTACCTTTGAAGTCTGGTAAACCATGTACCGACAAGTCTAGACCTGCAAGTACTGCTAGACCAAACTTAAGTACTGTTGGTTTAAAGTCTGTCAAACCAAAGTTCTCTAAGACTTCTAAGAATGTTGTTGAAAAAGCTAAAACATCTAGAAGTAAGGCTAATAACAAACCAGTGCAAATGTGGGTTCCTAAAAGAGAAAAATCATGTGTTAAAGCATGTACTACTAAAACAGTACTGAAGGCAAAGAAGTCTTTGTACATAGAGTCACCCTATGTCTTTGACTACATAACTGAAACCATGAAGTATAAGAGCAAAAGTAGCATTAGTGGGAATGCTTCTGAACAGAATCTTAAGTGTGTAGGTCCCACAAGATCCGAGCCAAATGTGGCTTGGGTCCCTGTTAAAAACTAATAAGTTTTGTTTGTGTGTAGGGGCATCTAATTGATGAATTGAAAGACAAAGGTATAGTAGATAGTGGATGCTGAAGACACATGACAGGAAACAAAGATTTTCTTGCTGAATTTGAAGAATTCAGAGGTGGACCAGTATCCTTTGGAGGTAGCAAAGGTAGAATTACTTGCAAAAGGAAAATCAACACAGGGAAGTTGGAATTTGAAGATGTGTTCTATGTGAAAGAATTGAATGAGTTCAATCTCTTTTCTGTATCACAATTGTGTGATAAGAAGAACAAGGTGTTGTTCACAGACAAAGACTGCTTGGTGTTGTCTAAAGACTTTGAGATGCCTAAGGAATCTCAAGTACTGCTTAAAGTACCCAGGCAATAAAATATGTACACCTTTAATCTTCATACTATTACTCCAACAGGTGGTATTACATGTTTGCTAGCTAAGGCTTCTTTTGATGAATCTAAATTATGGCATAGAAGGTTAGGTCATGTGAATTTCTTGAATCTTAACAGATTAGTGAATAGGAATTTGGTTAGAGGTTTAACTAACAAATCATTTCAAAATGATTTCACATGTGTTGCTTGTCAAAAAGGTAAACAACATAGAGCCTCTTGTAAGACCAAGACTGTCAACATTGTGACAAAACCTTTACAGCTCTTGCATATGGCTTTGTTTGGTCCAGTTTTTGTAAGAAGCATTAGTCATAAGACCTTTTGTCTAGTTATAACTGATGATTATAGTAGATTTAGCTGGGTTTTCTTTTTAGCTCTTAAAAGTGAAACCAATGAATTACTTAAGGATTTTATCACTTTAGTTGAAAAGCAGTTCACTAAAAAGGTTTTAATCATTAGGACTCATAATGGGACAGAATTCAAGAATGCCGAATTTGATGAATTCTGTAGGTCTAAAGGAATTAAGAGACAATTTAGTAATCCTAGGACTCCACAACAAAATGAAGTAGCTGAAAGGAAGAATAGGACACTAATTGAGGCTGCTAGAACTATGCTGGCTGATTCTCTTTTGCCAAATACCTTTTGGGCAGAAGCAATCAACACTGCATTTATGTGTTAAATAGTCTTAGTGACCAAGCCTTAAAACAAAACACTTATGAACTTTTGACTGGTGTAAATCCTACCATAAGTCATTTAAGACCTTTTGGGTGTCATGTGTCCATACTAAATACTCTTGATTATTTAGGAAAGTTTGATGGAAAGTCTGATCCAGGATATCTTGTAGGATATTCAGTGCAAAGTAAAGCATATAGGGTTTATAATTTGGCATCTAAAAAGTTGAAGAAAATGCCCATGTTAATTTCTTAGAAAATAAACCCAATGTTCCAGGAATAGGTCATGCTTGGAAGTTTGATTTAGATTATATAACTAACTCCATGGATTACTATTCTATGCAAAAAGAATTGTCAAACTAACAATGCAGGTGAGGAGTCAAGTGAAACTAATGCAGGTACTCAAGAAGATGTTTCTTCATCAGATGATGATGTTCATATATATGTGCCCAATATGCCTACTGCTACTCCCATGTCTACGACTCCCAAGAAGCAAACCATGCCATCAAAAGATGATCAAGCCCTCCCAAGACCTTCAAAGGCTTCAAGATCAAGAAAAGAATGCTATATCTGCTAATAAGCATTCAGGAGAAGAATCTTTTGAGTCACAACACTCTGCAGTACCTACTACACCTAGCGGTATTTCATCTGCAAGTACTGTTAAGTCATAATCTGCTAAATCTGTTGACTCACTAGAAGAGATTTTACAAGCTATGGACGATGAAGACGTATATGCTAGTCCAACTGAAGGAATATTCTCCAAAGGCTTCCTATGATGAGCAGGGTGCAGTAACTGATTTCAACAATTTGGAAACAGAAATTCCAGTTAGTTCTATTCCCACTCATAAAGTCAACAACAACCATCCTACTACACAGATCATTGGAGATCCCAAGTCTGGTTGTACAAACCAGAAGACAACTTCAAACCAATAATGAAACTCATGCACTTGTGAGTTATGTCAAACAACAACAGAGAACTAATCATAAAGATACTTAGCATTATTTGTTTTCTCTGTTCTTATCCTAATTAGAGCCCAAAAACATTTCTTATGGTCTTGATGAAGAAAGTTGGGTAGATGCCATGCAAGAAGAATTAACACAATTTGAGCTACAAAAAGTTTGGATCTTGTGGATCTTCCCTCAGGTAAGAGAGTAATTGGTACTAGATGGGTTTTTAGGAACAAGAAGGATGAAAGAGGAGTTGTTGTGAGGAACAAGGCAAGACTTGTTGCTCAAGGCTATAGATAGGAAGAAGGGATAGACTATGATGAGGTTTTTGCACCAGTGGCAAGGATAGAAGCCATTAGGTTATTTTTGGCCTTTGCATCATATATGGGTTTTATAGTCTATCAAATGGATGTGAAAAGTACCTTTCTTTATGGTACTATTTCAGAGGAGGTATATGTCTCACAACCTCCAGGTTTTGTAGATCCTAAATTCCTCAATAGAGTCTACAAGGTTATCAAAGCACTTTATGGTCTGCATCAAGTTCTAAGAGCCTGGTATGCAACTTTATCCAATTTTCTGCTAGAGCATGGATATAGGAGAGGGACCATTGACAAAACTCTATTCATCAAGAAGAATGCTAAGGATATCATTCTAGTTCAAGTCTATGTTGATGACATCATTTTTTGTTCTATAGAGAATTCATGGTGTGAAGAGTTTGAAGCTTTGATGAAAGGAAGATTTCAGATGAGTTCTATGGGAGAACTAACTTTCTTTTTGGGACTACAAGTCAAACAAAGGTAAGATGAAATATTTATCAGCCAAGATAAGTATGTTGCTGAAATCTTGAAGAAATTTTCATGTATGAATACAAGAAGTACAAGCACACCTTTTGAAGCTAGAAGTCTTTATCAAAAAGATGAACATGGAGAAAATGTTGATATTCATCTATATAAAATCAATGATTGGTTCATTGATGTATCTTACTGCTTCAAGGCCAGATATTATGTTTGATGTGTGTGCCTATCCAAGGTTCCAAGTCTATCCAAAAGTGTCACATCTACATGTTGTGAAGAAGATTTTTAAGTATCTTAAAAGTCAATCCAATTTAGGATTATGGTATCCTAGAGATTCCACCTTTGAATTGGAGGCTTACTTAGACAGCGACTATGCTGGAGCTAATCATGATAGGAAATCCACAACCGGAGGTTGTCAATTCCTAGGCAGAAGACTCATATGATGGCAGTGTAAGAAGCAAACCATTGTTTCTACTTCTACAACTAAAGCTGAATATGTAGCTGCTGCTCATTGCTGTGGACAAGTACTTTGGATTCAGAAGCAATTGTTAGATTATGGGTTTAACTTCATGAACACCAAGATTTACATTGATAATGAAAGTACTATATGCATTGTCAAGAATCCAGTATTTCACTCCAAGACCAAGCATATTGAAATAAGACATCACTTTATAAGAGATGCTTATGACAAGAAGCTTATTCAAGTCTTGAAGATTCATACAGACAACAATGTAGCTGATTTGTTGACCAAGGCATTTGATGCAAAGAGATTTGAATTATTGGTGACACATATTGGGTATGCTCAACCAATAGACTACTGCATATGTTGAGGGGAGGTAATAGCTGTACAAATTTTTATACTAATTTTTATTGTATAGTCTATGTTTTGTGTTTTTGATGTGATTGCAGGTTAATAGTAACAGATAAAAGAGGTAATTATGATAGTGTAATGCATGAACTGGTCAAAATTGTGAGGTACCGTTATAACTCCAAGTACCGCTAGCACAAATTCAAGTACCGAGTATGTTCCATGTACCGCTACATGTCCGTTGTACCGTTAAGGGTCTCTTTTGTAAATTTGGCGGTTTCTTTGCGCTTGGGTTTGTTATTTACTTAAATACTTACTCCAATTACACAATTGATTCACCTAATATTTTATTTTTATCTCTTGATTCTATAACCTTCTCTCTAATTTTTCGATCATCAAAAATACTAATGGCTGCTTTACAAGTGACCACTAAGCATAATTTGGTTGCGAATCTTGCTATGAATGATGACTCTCTTGGATTCCATGAGATTCTTGGTTTCTTATCTCGAAGTCATATTCGTTTTACACTCACTGTAAGTCCCATTGTCTCTATTTCCATTGTTGAACAATTTTGGAATACTGTTGTGTTAGGTACTCGGTTTAATCAACCTTGCATTAGGGCTAGGGTAAATGATAGAAATATATATGTAACTGAGGTACTGCTAAGGGCAAGTTTGAGATTAATTGATGAAAATAGACTTAATATGCTTAATAACACAGAGATTCATGATGGCCTTGCAGCCATAGGCTATGAGGGTGGTAGGGAAAGTCTTACTTTCTTTAAAGCTTTATTTTCACCTCAATGGAAATTGCTTATTCATGCTATTATTCACTGTTTAAGTTCAAAAAAGTACATCTTTTGATCAAATTCCTGCTACATTGGCATCAGCTGGTATTTGTCTAGCAAATAACAGAGTTTTTAATTTTTCAAGATTAATTTTTGAAGGCATGACTAGGAATTTGGAAGGAACTAAAAAGTTTTTGATCTATCCTAGATTCATTCAGACTTTAGTTAGTGACCAAATACCTAACCTACTAGAGTTAACTGATACATGGGATGTTCCTACATTCACAAAGAGACCCTTCTCTTTCTTGACGAAACAAGGCAATGCCTTTACAGGAATAGTTACACCATTGTTTGCTCATATGTTAGCCCAACCTGCCAATCAAGAAGGTGAGGAACCTAGCAATGGTAGTGCTTCTCAGCAAACTCCTTCTCACCAGAGTTCCCATTCCCTAGAAGATTCACAATGTTGGTGCTCCACCAAACAATGATGAGATGATCCATTCACCACAAGCACAAGCACCAGAGGTGGTAGATGTTGCAAATTTGACTACTTTGTGTACTAGTTTGTCCCAACGGGTACAGGTGTTGCAGAATGAAAAACTTGTTCAAGACAAGAAAATTGCTGAATTGGAAGCTAGCCTAATCAAGTTGAGGAACAAAGTATCACCTTGGATGAGGCAAATAGATCTATTCAGAAGGATGCACTCAAGAAGAAAAGATTCAGGAACCACAAGAAAAGGCAATTGAATGCAACCAAACAGGGGAGGAATTATCAAGAACAACCACCTTCTTCTGATAATCAAACAAGGATCTCTGGAAATGACATCAGTTTTGAGGTGGATGAAGATGTCATGGGAACTTATGAAGATGGAACTGGTTTAGAGACTGGTGTGGATGAACCTTCAAATATGGAGATTCAACAGGAAGAACCACAACCTACTCATGAGGAGCCACAAGTTGAAGAAATGATGGTAACTCAACCAGCACCAACACCTCAATCACCACTTCAAGTGAATTGGAGTACTTTCTATGAGAAGTTGGAGGAAATTAACATTTAATTTCCTGTATCTTCAACTCCATCACCACCAAGACAAATATGGTTTCAAAGGAAACAGACTTTGCAAGTATTGTCTAGATCAAGAATGAGTAATAGATCAGACAAGACTAAAGAGTTGCAAGTTGAAATGATGGCTTCCATGGAAGAAAGGGTATCTAGGGATACACAAGTGATTGAAGAAACAAGTGTGTCTAATACTGGTGAAGTCAACATTTTTGAAGATCCAAGTACTGCTAAGCCAAATAAGCCGACTGCAAGTACTGCTGACATTGTTGAAGACCCAAGTGCTGCTAAGCCAACTAAGCCGATTGTAAGTACTGCTGGTGATCATCCTTCACTAGAAAGTCAAACTCCTTTTGGGGAAGATGCGACTTTAGCCCAATTACTGCTTGACTTACGAAAGAAGAATTCAGCTGAGAAAACTAAACAAGCAGAGATAGAGAAAAAGACACAACAAGAAGTTCTTGCCAAAAAGGATCAAACTAAAGGTAAGAAAGTTCAAGCTTCACACCCCACTAAAGGTATAGTTATTCAACAGCAAGATGATGAGGAAAGACCTTCCAAGCTGAAGAAGAAGCTACCTAAGATTAATCCAAAAGATAAGTGGATGAAGCAAATACTATCAGAATCTGAAAATGAAAGTGATTCTGATGATGATATAAGCAAACTCATGTACAGATTTAATCAATTGGACCATGATGAGGTATATGCTCTTAGAATGCAAGCTCAGATTCGTGAAGAAGACTTACAAGAAGAACTTGAAGCTAAGCAGCATTTGCTAGAAGCTAAGAGAATACAACAAGAATGGAACATACAAGAGTATGATAGGATTCAAGCTGAATTACATGCAAGTGAGCTTCTTGCAGACTCATTGATAGCTGAAGAGAGAGATGCTTATGATGAAGAAGAGAAATCAAAGTTGATTGATGATCTGGTAAGGGAGCAACAAAGATTCTTTGCTGAAAAGAGAAGAAGAAAAAAGATTAAGCCTCCAACTACTATGCAGATTAGGAATCAAATGATGAACTTTCTCAAGAAAGTTATGGGTTTCACTCATATTCAGCTGGTCAAGAAATTTTTTGAAGAAATCAGGACTTTGTATGAGCAAAATAAGAGAACTGGATTGAATTTTGTTGAGATTGGATCTGAAGCAGATAGAATGGCTGTTGAAAGACATAGAGGAAATCAGCAACAACAAAGACAATTTGGAAGCACTCCTAGAATTGAGCCAAGTACTGCTGAACCTACAAATATATATCCATCTATCAAGATCACTTATGTGAGGAAGAATAGAAAGAAGAAGGTAAGTTCAAGGAAGGAAGAGACTGCTCAAAGAATGAATGAAGGAGATAAAGCTCAAGATATTGCTCAGACTGAAAATGTACAAGAATTACATACACAGTCAATAGTACATACTGAAGAGACGGTACATACAAACTTGGAAGAGGGTTCAACAGAACTTGAGGGAACCTCCAAGGGTGTTAAAAGAAAAAGATCAGCAAAGACAAAGAAGAAAGCCAAGAGAGCTAAGTCAACAGTAGAAGATAGTGATGATGATGAGAGCTTGAAGAAGTACTTGAAGATAGTAAAATTTGAAAATCAATGTATTGATACAGAGATTTTTGGAAAGAGATCATCTATTGCTAGATGGATTTACTCTATGGATCAAGGACTTGAAGCTCATGGAATTCAAAGAACTGATGGCACAACAACGATATTCAGAATTTTGGAGGATATTCTTCACATTCTTGATAGACAAGATATTCAGGATCGTTTCAGGTTAGTTCAAGAAGCCAGTGCAGGTAAAAGTGAAGTATCACTATTATATAGGGAATTTCTCTTTATGTATGAGCCACAAAACTGTGATCAAGAAATGTTGAAGGTATTAGAGAATCAGGTACCTAGTTAATGGAGATACTATACGTCATGTGGATTACATATTTTGGATATAGATGATGTTACATACTATATGCTGCAAGAGAAGACTTACCCATTCAAAAGAAGATTGTTGGAAAGAATGTTGGAACAACAATTGGAATTTACAGAAGAATCTGTTGATGCTTTGGAGTTGATCAGAATGGTTAAACAACAAATCAAGGATTTGAAAGATGAGGAAGAAGCTGAGAAAGAGCCTTAAGTGTTTGACTTTTAGTCACACTTCACAAATAGTTCTCAGTTCACCATGTCTAACACACATAAGAACTGGCTAGTCCATAAGCAAACGGTTTATGGTAAAGACTTCTCAAATCCGTTGAAAGCTGGTAGTTTGCTAAAAACTATATGGTTTTGACTCACCTTGTTTCGAGACAAAGAGTTGGCTAGTCCTAGACAAATGGTACTAGGTAAAGAATTCATCAAATCCGTTGATCG
Organism: Glebionis coronaria; assembly: GCA_025667525.1. Lineage (NCBI taxonomy): Eukaryota > Viridiplantae > Streptophyta > Magnoliopsida > Asterales > Asteraceae > Glebionis > Glebionis coronaria. The sequence goes on along the minus strand of CM046876.1, from coordinate 489,548,584 downwards.
TTGACAATTTACCAAAAATTGTAGGGTTATCAGTACACCTTATTCTTTATTGATAAGTGTGAAAACACCCATCCTTTTACCATTTAACTATAATAATAACCAAACAAAAACGTATATTTAATGTCGTAAAAGTCAGAATTATGTGTGGTTTGTGTTTTTGTTGTGATGTAGGACCAAAATGTGAAAAGGGAAGAAAACACGGGCTATCACGGACTTTTATCGAAGAAAAAGACAAAAGATGAAGTCAAAAGATGAAAAGTGCAAAAAGAACGGAAGTCAAAGGCTTATTCTGAAGATTTATCGAAGAAAAAGACTAAAGACGGAAGTTTAACGAAGTCGAAGAACCAAATCTAATAAAAGAAGAAAATTAGAAGACGAGTTTATTTTAATTCGACAAATCCCGAGACAAAGTCGAGAAAGGCAAATTAATTAAAAGACGAGAAGACAAAGTGAAAGATGGAAGCAACATCACCTACCACTCCTCCTCCTATAAATAGTCTCATCTCTATTTTATTTTTTATTATTAGATTAGGAGTAGTGTAGATTTATTTTTCACATAGTAGGAGTAGGTGTAATATAGATTTCCATGCTTTAATTTTCCTTAATTTGGAATTGAATCTTCAATCTTAATCTTAATTCAAGCTTTTTAGATAATCGTTCTCATCCTTCCTTTCTTGTTCAATTTAATTTTTATAGCTTATTGAATTATTGCTTATTTGATTGTTTGATTGATTTAATTAAGTGGCTTTTATAGTTTTAATAATTTGATTAGAGTAAAGTTTATTGATTTGGTTGATTTGGTGTTTGTTAGATCTTAATTAGTGTTTAATTTGGCTTATTTCTTAGATTTTATTTGCTTATTTTTGGCTTATTTTTGGTTCCTAGCTTTTAGATCTTACTTCGTACTGTTTTGTCACATCTTCGGATAAGGGTTTTCAAATTCCGAAAAGAGCTCAAAATTCCGAAAAAACACTTTTATCCGAAATAGGCCCTTTTATCCGAAGATGTCCGTTTATCTGAATTTAGTGTTTATCCGAATTTGTTAGTTTTATCCGAATTAGCCCTTTTTCCGAAAATGTAGTTTTTTTTCGAAAATGTTTCTTTCTCCGAAAACATTGATTATTCCGAAAAAAACCTTTTTTTATCCGAAATTTGGTCATTTTCTGAAGAAGTCAGTTTTTCCAAATTTAGGCATTTTTCCGAAAAATCTATTTAACTGAAAAAACCCTTGTTTATCCGAAAATCCCTATTTATCCGAAAATGTATGATTTTTCCGAATTAGGTTAGTTTTTCCGAAAATAGTTTTATTTCCGAATTAGTGGGTTTTATTTTGCTTGTTTTCCAAATTGTTTTCAGACTTATTTTTCCCGCCATTTTTACTTAGCTTAATTTTAAATTGTCTTAGTTTATTTTAAAAGTGTTTTAATTTCAAGTTTACTAAAAGTTTTAATTTTTTAAAATTTTACCATTTATCTAGTTTTAATCTTTCGTCATTTATTCTTAAAAGTCTTATTTTCTTAGTTTAATCTTTCCATACTTTCATTTTTACTTAGTTACTCAACGACATTTTCTTTCCCTTTCACCAAGAACAACTGAGTCACACTTTCAACCGGAGATCAATTCGATAAGACCGTGAACAACGAACAATTTTTATAGGAGAAAATATCTATTATTAAATGGCGCCGCTGCCGGCTCTTTTCGTGAAGATTAACGGTTTTTGTGAGAGACGCGTTGGATTTTGGGATCCGTTCACTCGTGAACGTTATTTTTCTTGCTAAAATTTTCAAAATTTTTCAAAAATCCTAAAAAAATTAAAAATTTCAAAAACTCCAAAAACATTTTAAAACTCATAAAAAGCATTTCTTTTTCAAAAGTTTTGCACCAAAAAATATTCCTCTTACTTCTCTATTGTGTTTAATTCTTAATGGATTCGTATGTTGCTTGTGTAGGGTGTGGAAGACCATTGTATGGTTTTCAAACATGTCAATGGTGTACATGTGAGCGATGCGGAAATGATATCGACAATACACAATTTGGATTTTGTCCCTCGTGCAATTCGATTAACTCATCATTTGCTTCTAATGCACTTACTCCACCCTCTTGCATATATTGTGGAAGTGATTTTCATTGGCATGTTTCGTGTCCGATTCGATACCCGTCTCATGACGAGCAAGAACCGGGTTACAATTATGACAATGATAATAGCTATCCACAAGAAGTATCGGGTTTTTCTCAATACCCGTGTTGTAATAGTTGTGGGGGCCCGCACGATACTTCTTATTGTCAACCGATGAATTATTATGAACCAACTCCGTGCTATAATTTCGGTTTTTATAATTTTGAAACCCCACAATACACCCTCAATCATCAACCTTCTTTGAGTCCGAATGACGAGAGACAAGCCCTTCTTTAGAAAATTCATGACGGCTTAATTCGACTGACCAAAACATTAGAGGAGCGACAACGACAACGACAAGAGCAAGTATCTAATCTTAGTGATTATACTCCGCCTCTTGTGCGTTCTTTTTATTAAGATGATGACGAGGATGGTATCTTTGATCTCAACCCATCTTCTGAGATTCCTACTCATACTCTTGGTGTCCCAAATGTATCTAAGGATTGTGATACATCGAGTGAGATTAGTGAATTTGGTCTCGACAACTTATTTGACGAGGTTTGTGATGAACCAAGTTTTGTGGAGCTTACGGACGAGGTCGCTCTTAATAATGATTTTTCTCCATGCTATGAGAAGTTCAGTTTTGAGATTTCTCAATCTTCTCCGAGAGATGAGGGCGATGTTGATTTATTCTCTCCGACTTACGAGAAGTTCACCACTGAACTTGGTCTTGTAGATGAGGTGGAAGACGTTATTCTTCGCAACAAACTATTGAAAGTTCATCTTCTTATTGCTGAAATTGAAGCATTGAATTTCGCTCCTATTACTGAGTCTTTACCCCCATCTCTTACTCCAGTTGAGAATAATAACACATTTATGGAAGAAATCGACATTCTCTCAATACCTCCTGGTATTGATGATGATGACACGGAGGGGGATATTCTTGTTGATACTTTGATGCGTGAATATATTGCCTCAAGTCCCCCTCCTGAGCACCTTTTATCCGATACCTTAGACACCATTACTGAGGATGCGTGCTTTGACCCGGGAGGTGACATTGACCATTCTATGATTGACACCTTTATGGATTTGCCGCTTAGTGATAATCATATGTCTTTTGGGGATGACATTTTGATTCCCTTACCCACCCCACCTCCCGTGGATCATGATTTCACATACTTTTCGTAGGTTGAAAGGACTTTTCTACCCTTTAAGACTTCTCCTCCGGCCTCTCATTTATTATGTTCCTCCGAGACCGAGGACAAGATTTTTGATTCCGGTATTACATTCGAGGCTTCCCCATGGAACATTTAATTCGGGGTCGAGTCAGGCTCGTGACTCGGTTAACAAAAACAAGCGCTTCTCGGGAGGTAACCCGCTAATCTATCCTTTTATCTATTTTTCATCCTAAGTGTAGGGGGAGTTCCGTTGTTGTTGTTGTTTTCTTTCTTATGATGTGCAGGGATTGGAGCTTTCAAAGAACCACTTTTGATGACATTTGACGACCCGTGATTCCGTGTACCCGTCTTCCCGGTTCTATCCTAATCTCTTTTGATTCACTATTTTATATTCTTTAATATTAAAATAGGAATCACTTTAGTTGTCTCTTCCTTAACAAGATTTAAACAACGTGCACGATGTCCTAAGTGTAGGGGAGTTTACTCCAAATGCTTAAACATTAAGGACAATGTTTATCTTAAGTGTAGGGGGACTTCTATCAAAGTTAAGTGGGCTTTTCCATGAATATGTCCTCATTTTAACCGGAAAATTGATTTTTCGACATTTTTCAAAATTTTTGATCTAATTTTAGCCTAGTTGAATTTTCCTTTGTTATCGTTATTCTCTTTCATCGTTAGAATAAATTTTAATAAAATGCTTTTGATAAGTTTAGATATCTGTGATATATTAGGCCCATCATGAATCTTTTTACTCAACCCGAGTTTACTTATTTTAGTTTACTCTAGCTAGTATCCTTAACGTGTTTAAATCGAGTTTTGCTAGACTTTTATATAGGGAACTTTAAAACGCGAAAGCCTTAACTCTTACGGGTTAAGAACAAGAACTTTTCGCAAGTTCCTATAATTGATCCTAGAAAGTCGTTTATCAAGGGAACTTTAAAATGCGAATTCTAAACTTGACAAAGTCTAAGAAGTTGCAAGATCCTATAGATGACTTGAAAACCCAAAACTTATATTTAATTGGCTAAGCATCTACGAGTCTCATTCCTTGAGATTTTAAATTATGGAGAATGAGAGATGATAGAGTCAATTATAAGTTTGGTATTCTTTCATGAATTTATGTGAGTTAATTATGAGCTTTTTCTCCCATCGCTTGTTAATAAATTTAATTGCAATACGGTTGTACGATTTGAAAAGTTACTTAGCTTCTAGAACAAGATCATTTAAAAGTTGCTCGGTATTAATTAGAGTTCATAGCCAAGGCATAACTTATTGAAGCGGGATGCGAAGATTGGCGAGTCAGAAAAGGCCCTAGCAAGGCATGAGGGCTACATTTTGTTGCTAAAGATCCAATGTGATGTGAAGAATCATTTATCAAAAATTAATATGAAGGATCAAGACACACGACGAAAAGCAAATACTCCCCTAAAGATCATGGAGAAGTCTATCCGAAAAGACCCTAGCAAGGTATGAGGATAAATATATCCAAGTCCTAAAAGGAGGCGGATCGTTGTATATCAAAATCCCAAATAAAGATTAGAGAAAAATGAAGAAGTCGTGGTCCAAGTATGAAGAATCTCTCAAAACTTCAAGTGAAGAAATTCCTATTATGAAGAGAAGACCATTATTTCATGAACGTCTCTCAAGATTTGAAGTATGAAGTCAATGCCAAATATCGTCGATCCGAGAAAGGTCTCAAATCGTAAAGCGAGTTATGCCAAGATATGAACTTTATGAGGTCTCGAGAAGCAGTTTTAAAAGATTTTGTCCTTTAGCTAACTATTGATTAAATTGTCCTACATTATTTTCGGCCTAAATAAACTATCGAAATAAGTCAAAAATGCATCCTCGTGATCATTCAAGACAACAATAAAATATAAGACATACACCTAGGAATAAGGGGGTCTAAGTGAATAATGAGGCCACATGAGTTTGTGTTAGTTTGCTAACTTATAATAACAATGATCTGGTTTTTTAAGCTTGGTATGGGAAACGTGAAACTTGAGGGTGATAAACATTCATGACATCCAAAGCCCTAATGTAAGTCTTCGATCTCTTTATTTGTTTTGTCCTTCTAATATTTTGTTATTTTCTATCTTTTTGTTAAGTGAGTGTCTAGTATTTAATAAAGGCCAAGGTGGGTTAATTATGATGGAAAATGTAAATCTTACTTTGTAACTAATGCACTTCATGAGGGCACTGCAATGGTCAAGTGTAGGGGATTTGATAGGTGTGAAAACACCCATCTTTTTACCACTTAACTATAATAATAACCAAGCCAAAATGTATATTTAACGTCGTAAAAGTCAGAATTATGCGTGGTTTGTGTTTTTGTTGTGATGTAGGACCAAAATGTGAAAAGGGAAGAAAACACGGGCTTTCACGGGCTTTTATCGAAGAAAAGGACAAAAGACGAAGTCAAAAGATCAAAAGTGCAAAAAGAACGGAAGTCAAAGGCTTTTTTTGAAGATTTATCGAAGAAAAAGACTAAACACGGAAGTTTAACGAAGTCGAAGAACCAAATCTAATAAAAGAAGAAAATTAGAAGACGAGTTCATTTTAATTCGACAAAACCCGAGACAAAGTCGAGAAAGGCAAATTAATAAAAAGACGAGAAGACAAAGTGAAAGATGGAATCAACATCACCTACCACTCCTCCTCCTATACATAGTCTCATCTCCATTTTATTTTTCATTATTAGATTAGGAGTAGTGTAGATTTATTTTTCACATAGTAGGAGTAGGTGTAATATAGATTTCCATGCTTTAATTTTCCTTAATATTGTAATTGAATCTTCAATCTTAATCTTAATTAAAGCTTTTTAGATAATCGTTCTCATCCTTCCTTTCTTGTTCAATTTAATTTTTATAGCTTATTGAATTATTGCTTATTTGATTGTTTGATTGATTTAATTAAGTGGGTTTTATAGTTTTAATGATTTGATTAGAGTAAAGTTTATTGATTTGGTTGATTTGGTGTTTGTTAGATCTTAATCAGTGCTTAGTTTGGCTTATTTCTTAGATTTTATTTTCTTATTTTTGGTTCCTAGCTTTTAGATCTTACTTCGTATTGTTTTGACACATCTTCGGATAAGGGTTTTCAAATTCCGAAAATAGCTCAAAATTCCGAAAAAACACTTTTATCCGAAATTCTGTTTATCCGAAATAGGCCCTTTTATCCGAAGATGTCCGTTTATCTGAATTTAGTGTTTATCCGAATTTGTTAGTTTTATCCGAATTAGCCCTTTTTTCAGAAAATGTAGTTTTTTTCCGAAATGTTTCTTTCTCCGAAAACATTGATTATTCTGAAAAAACATTTTTTTTATTCCGAAATTTGGTCATTTTCCGAAGGGTTAAGTCCATATATTGGTAATATACTATTCATGGTTTACACATCTAGGTAATGTACTATTTTTATTACTAATATCGCTATAAAAACCGGTTAAACTTTTCTAATATAGGTAATGTAACCGGCTATGACAGGTTAAACTCGAAATTTGGAACAAAACAATTACTACCTCGATAAATTGAAAATAAATATACTCCTAAACAAATTCTTAGCTTGTAAATTGTTTGCTAATGTCTGATATAAATATCTAATATGCGTGTGCTTGTCAAATAACACTCAAGAATTGAATCTTGTGATTCTATAGCAACACGATCAAATTATTAGCATTATGGTATTTGGAATATATAAAAGTTTTTACATAGAAAAGCATTATAATTCAAATTCCATGGGTATTAAAAAGTATCTATTAATTATTTACGTTTTTCTGGTAGGACAATTATGACCACGGGGCTCTATTGGAGTTCAAAAATGAAATTATAGCATTATCACAGATCGAGCATCTAAATGTGGTCAGATTTTATGGTTACATCGATCATGCTGGTGAGCGTATTATCATGCTAAAATATGTTCCTAACGGAATCCTTCGTGAACACTTAGATGGTAAATACAGCTACATGGATCTCGGTTATTGGTTTTATATGAGTGTATAGATTCTTGTTTTTTAAAGATTTTTCGAAAAAAAATAAGCGTTTGTTCCAGATGAAAAAATGAAGCGTTTGTTCCAGATGAAAAGATGAAGGTGATGAAAAAATGAAGCGTTTGTTCTTAATTTTGAGTTGTAACCTATCCTATCCGGTCACATTATCTATATTGGAAAAGTTTTGCCGGTTTTTATAGCGATATTAGTAATATAAATAATACATTACCTAGATGTGTAAATGATGGATAATATATTACCAATATATGGACTTAACCCTTTTCCGAAGAAGTCAATTTTTCTGAATTTAGGCATTTTTCCGAAAAAGCTATTTATCCGAAAAAACCCTTGTTTATCCGAAATCCCAATTTATCCGAAAATGTATGATTTTTCTGAGTTAGGTTAGTTTTTCCGAAAATAGTTTTATTTCCGAATTAGTGGGTTTTATTTTGCTTGTTTTCCAAATTGTTTTGAGACTTATTTTTCCCGCCATTTTTACTTAGCCTAATTTTAAATTGTCTTAGTTTATTTTCAAAGTGTTTTAATTTCAAGTTTACTAAAAGTTTTAATTTTTTAAAAGTTTACCATTTATCTAGTTTTAATCTTTCATCATTATTCTTAAAAGCCTTATTTTCTTAGTTTAATTTTTCCAAGCTTTCATTTTTACTTAGTTACTCAACGACATTTTCTTTGCCTTTCACCAAGAACAACTGAGTCACACTTTCAACCGGAGATCAATTCGATAAGACCGTGAACAACGAACAATTTTTATAGGAGAAAATCTCTATTATTATTTATGAATAAAGTATTGGCTATTCCAGAGTGCACGGCTAACTGGTAAAGAATATATCAAATCCGTTGATAGCTGGTGATTTGCTAAAAATCATGAAGACAATATAGATTGGTTTTTGTTGTTAACTGTTTTATTTCAGGTATGAAGATTGCAAGCAAAGAAGTATTCAAGAAGAAAATACTTAGAAAGTTTTGTCTTATCAGATCAAGATTGAAGTTCAAGATTCAGAGTTCATAGATTTAACTCAAGAAGAGAATTATTGATGCTGCAAAGATAAATGAATGTTTACAAGACACAAGAAGATCATAGTTTGAAGACAAAGATGATATTCATGTTGCTTGAAGATTATCTTATCAGAAGAAGATCTATATTGAAGTGTTCGGCTACATTCAGTTGGATACAAATACAGATTACCAAGTTCAATCCAAGGATGAAGGAAAGACTGAAGACATGTATTCTAAATACATCCAGTACAAGAGAAACAAGAAGACAACAAGTTATCATTCTTGTTTAGGGGAGGATTGTTGGGAATTATTTGTTAAGTGTCAAGTACCGTCAGTGTAATTTAAGTACTGTTAGTGTTATGCAAGTACCGTTAGTATTAACGCGGTACATAGTAATTATTGCTACTTATAAAGTAAGTACTGCTATATTGATTAGGACGAATATATCTTTGTATAAGATATGTCATAGTTATAGTTAGAGTATATCTTATTTGATATACTTAAATAGTTAGAATATCGATAATATATCGTCTGTGATATATTTATCTTTATAGAATATTCTAAGGTTTCTAGGGTTCCTTACTCTATAAAAGGAACATAGGTACAATGTCATTCATGTACCTCATTCAAGTCGATTAATAAGAGAATCGAATAGTTAAAAGTAATTCTGTTCTTATGTGCTTTATAAGTTAGATTCTGCATAACTTATTTAGTTTGAGTAAGAGTTCTCAAAGTGTTTTAGTTTGATTACAAACTACTATACTACTTCTTAACATAATATAGATCCAATCAAAGGGATCAACACAATCTCTGTACCTTTTTCATGGTGATGTCCACCCATTGACCAGATCTAGCTTCGCTTTTGCCAACAGCTGGCTCTTCATCAGCCACAGCCATAAAAGCTCTGACAATCGTAGTTCCTTCATCCTCTGATGTAAGAGGTTCATCATCCCAATCAAATGAGGCAGCGATAAGACCCTTTTCAGTCTTTTTTGCGGGGTTTTTTATTTGCCGCTTCATCAGCCTTTTGATTGAGTTTCACCAACTCAACTTTCAGTGCTTTATATTTGACCTTATAATCTTCTTTCCCTCAGAGTCAGAGTGAGAAGTTTTCTTGAAGGTATATGGAGTGAAATTCTTCTTCCTGCTGGGGTCATTGCTATTGCTGGATGAGGGAAATCTTGGAGACGAACTCTTGTTTGACCAGCAGTCCTTTTGGAAGTGACCAGTTTTACCACATGTGTAGTAACTCACTTTGGACTTGTTAGTTTTGGCTGCTCCGACTCTGCCTGATCTCTTGTAGTATCTCTTTTGATCAGCAAGAAGAGCTCTGTCATGGAATTCTGCATGCAACTCATCAAGAAATTCTTTACTGCTTCTGGTATCTTCTTCTATGTTAGAGTCGCTGTCCTAAAAAGAATGGTTAGCAACAAGAGCTTTTGTACCAGAAATATGGGTGGTAAACCTATCAATCTCTGACTTGTAAATAGAATCAATTAGCCCTTCTTCATAGTTATATCTTCCAAACAGTTGGGCCAGAGTATCATTCTTGATTGCATTATTTGCTCTTAAGGTCTGGTTTAGGCTAAGCCATTTCCTAGGTAAATTGTTTACGAATGTAGCATTAACCTCAGCCTTAGGTAGAACAACACCATTATTTCCTAAATCATTCAACATAATCTTAAGCCTAGTATAAGTTTGGGCAACAGTTTTCATTTCCAAAGCTTTAAAAGCGTTAAACTTGAGTCTTAGGGCTTGGATTTTGGTTTCTTTTGTTTCCTCTAGACCTTCATACCCTAGAACAAATTTAGTCCACATCTCTTTAGCAGAGTTGCATTTGATTATGGACTTCATAATGTTCTTGGGTAGGCAAGAGACTATGATTCTTTTAAGTCTCTTGTCCTAGTTAGCCAGACGTCTATCCGCTGGAGACCATTGCTTAACAGGCTTCTTAATAGGTCTCTCAGGGGTAGAGGAAACGGCCAATGGCACATAAGGCCCATTTTCTAATATTTCTATTAAGAAGGGTTCTAAGACATCTAAATAAATAAGGAATTCACTTTTCCAACTTGAGAATCTTTTTCATCAAACGCAGGAACATTGGACAATGTGACCCCCCCCCCCACGAACATCAAGAAGTTGGGGAAGGTCATCATCATTATTACCAGTGCTTACAACAGGTGTAGGCATGGTTGTAGATGTGGTGGCCGATGCGTTGGTTGAAGTATTAGCTTGACTAGTTTGACCAAAAGCAGGTGGTATGGGAGGCATACTTTCAGTCATATTTGGATCTTGATTTTAAAAATAAGAACGGTTTATAAAAAGTTTTATAAATCAAACCGCTCTGATACCAATTGAAAGTCCCAAAATACAACAATTATAGAAACTATAACTCGTTAAAACAAGAACACACAAAGAAATACTTTTCAAATGAGTAATGCTTTATTAAATGTTATAAACAAAGTATTACAAAGTACTATGAATATACCCGTTGGATGACAATAAGAAATGAACCCTAGAACGAGTAAACTTGATTCGAGACTCAAGTTTACAAGAGAACCTATGAGTCGCTGGTAGACAGCTGGGGGCTCAGAGTTTCTAGAGGGAGAAAGAAACTTAGATAATATATCCAAGCACAAGGGTTGGATAACTCTTCTTTCTCCCTCCTATTTATAGTGGTACGAGGTTGCATCCTTAGTGAGAGTAGTTGATATGTGTCGTCTTCTGAGTGGAAGAGTACAACCTATTAAATGCATGTCCAAATCGAGACATACCTTTAAACTACTTTAAGTGAACAGTTCTGCCAACTGTTCACTTTTGTCCCACTAGGTCGTACTAGGCTTTAACTTGAATCTCCTAATTTGTCCCGCCCAAAATACCTTGGAGATTCTCCCGCCTAAACTATAAAGGTAAGGCAAGTCTCTGCTTGCTTAAGTCTTCATAGGGTTGTAAGTGATCTCTGAGTATTGTCATCTCAGAGATCCTTGAACACCAGCACATTTCTTCTACATCCCAGCTTGTCCATAACTCCTGGTGAGTATGACTTCAGATAATCTTCGACTTCTCTGACGTTGACTTGAATGTTCCTGGTGTGCTAGTTGAGGCTTTGCCATCCGCTGGTCTGTTCTCTATCGCTGGTCCTATTAGCGACCCGTAACACTTAGTCTAAGTAAATAAATCTAGATTGGGCCATAGTTAAAACCTTCATTGGACCAACACACAAATTTATTAATACTATATTTAACATCTTTGTTAAGCATAAAATCTTTATACTTTGAAGGAAAATTAACTTTTCTACTAGTTCTCATAACAGTTTTAGCTGCTGCTGGTTCTAGTGACCAATTAAACACATTACCAAATGACTCTAAACCTTCATCCTCACAGGAATAACTTTCATCATTAGTAGTGTCTGGTATACCCTAAGAATCCTTTTCTGTTTCATACTCACTACTAGTGTCCTTCCTACTAGACTTAGTGTTAGTATTAGGTGATCTATCTACCTTAGAAGACATATCTGTATCATTAGTATGAACTCCTTCTTTACTTTCACTAAAATCTAGAGTGTTGTCACTAGTATCAACACTCACTAAAAGTACAGACTTCCTATATGTATTATCTCCATTCTCATCATAGGATTCATTAGGTCTTTGACTGTTTATTTTAAAAAAGTTTAAATCATTAACATCATTCTCACAAAAATCAAAGTCTTTACCAATCATATCATTTTTGAATGGAAAAATAGTCTCATAAAATTTGACATCCCTTGAAAACAAAAACTTTTTATTTTCCAAACTAAACAACTTATACCCCTTTTTATCAAAAGCATACCCAACAAAGACACATTTTTCTGACCTAGACTCAAACTTATCAGAAACATTTAACACAGTAGAAAAACATAAACAACCAAACACTTTCAAATGGAGAATACTAGGTTTAGACCTATAAACCATTTCATAAAGACTTTTACCAGATAACACAGTAGTAGGTAACTTGTTAATCAAATAAGTAGCAGTTAGCACACATTCAGGCTACATGTTTAAAGGTATTCCCCTCTAAAACATGAGGGCTCTAGAAGTATTAAGTAAATGCTTATGTTTTCTCTTTTCCACACCATTCTGTTGAGGTGTATAGGTACATGTAGTTTGATGAATAATACCATGATCTTTAACAAATTCAGCAAACTTATGATTAACAAATTCAGTTCCATTATCACTTTTGAAAACCTTAACCTTTTTGTTAAATTGATTATCAAGAAGTTTAAAGAAACTTTCAACACAATAAAAAACATCACTTTTATTCTTTAACAAAAAACCCAAACAGATCTGGTATAATCATCAACTACAGTAAGAAAAAACCTATAACCTTCCCTACTGGTTACTTTATATGGTCCCCAAACATCAAGATGAACAATGTCACCAAGTTGTTTAGTCATATGTTCACTTAAAGAAAAAGACTCCCTAGTCTGTTTGGCCTTATGACACACATCACAAGGTTCAGTATCATGGAGTTTTATATCATTATTGTCTTTTCTAAAAACATCCAATACTTGATCAGCACGATGTCCTAACCTATTATGCCAAATAGAACTAGACATATAACAATTTCTAATATTTTTATTTAATATAGGCCTACCTTCATCAAGAAAATATAACCCATCCTTTTCACTACCAGTCCTCATCAGGACCTTTTGAGTTAAACCCTGAATAACACACTTAGTCTCATCCAAAATCACACTAACTTTATTATCCTTAGATAATTTTTGAATAGATAATAGACAAATTTATACCCAGGAAAAACCAACACATCTTTAATAACCATATTATTAATATAAAAACATCCATTTTTCACATACTCCAAAGTCCCATTAGGATGAGCCACACTAATATTCAAATATGACACATCCATAACATCAAATATTTTTTTTTTAGAAAAGGTTATGTGCTGGCTAGCCCTTGAATCTATAATCCACCCAACATAAGTACTCTAAGTACTTATGTTTGAATTATAGTTAAAAAAATGTACATCTCAAAAAACTAACAACACAGTTATTAACTTTGAAGGTACCTGCAAAACTTGCAGAATGATGGTGCTAAAAATACGTGTTTAGGAAAAGGGTTAATATACACAAAAGTTACTAAAGTTTGTCAAAAAATTCGATTTCGTTACTAAAGTTTAAAACGTTACAGAAAGGTTACCAAAGTTTGGTTTACCAGCTACGAAGGTTACGAAGTATGTATTAACCTATTGATACCAGTAAACCATCTACATGGCAGTCTACGTGGCAGGGTTAATAGACAACGATGTTACTAAAGTTTGGTAAAAAGTTCGATTATGTTACTAAAGTTTAAAACGTTACAGATAGGTTACTCAAGTTACTTTTTTATTCTTTAGAAAGGAATTTTACGTTTTCAAACCTGATACGCTTATTTACATGTTTAAATGTTTTTTTTAACATTTTTAACATTTTTGTTTTACATTTTTATACATAGAAAACGTGCAAAACATACGAATTGAATAAAAGTTATAGAAAATATATAAATACATATGAAAATGTAGTATATTGATATACCTATTTTATTGAAGTAAGTATAAAATATCAAATATTACATATTACGTAAAAAATACAAAAGACAATATTTTTACCACGAAATCGTTATTTTAGAGGATTTTATAAAGTAAAGATGACGCAAGGAAATAAAAATTACAAGTGAAACATAAATTACACATAATGAAAGAAACAAGGAATTTATTTTAGTTAACTTTGTATTAAATTAAAAATGAAGACACATCATACACACACGTATAAAAAACAGAAAACATAAAACTAATAGATAAAAATATCTAGTGTTAATTATTTTTAATGCATAAGATAATGTAAATAAAATGGATAAATATACATATGTTTTTATAAAGAAATACAAAATTCAGTTACCACAATACAATAAAGAAATGTGTATAAAGAAATACAAAATGTACTAAAATGGATAAAAACACGGAAAAAAGGATGAAATAAATATATATATGTATAATTATTTATTGAGTGTAACTTTTTCTATGGTTTAGTAACCCATTTAATAAATTTGTGAACTATAGTAACTTAACTGCAGTAATAACGTGGAAAAGGGAACCGGTAAATCTTCCGGTAGCCCACCTTATGAGTAAGCTGATGATAACTTTTTTAAACGTTCAGTAACCCATAAAATAAACTCGTATACTTTAGTAACCTATCTGTAACGTTTTAAACTTTATTAACGAAATCGAATTTTTTAGCAAACTTTAGTAACTTTTGTATATATTAACCCTTAGGAAAACAACGTATATTTGATAAGTATTAAGCGATATGATTTATGAAAATCAAATGCTGATCACCCAAAGGTGAAAGTTCGTTTCTCAAGGAGGTTTATTGTGTGTGAAAAACTTGTAAGATTTTGGATTAATATTTTGAGAAAGAAAATATGAGAAAAGAAAATGACGGATACGAGAAAATTACACTACGACGTACAAAACGTAAAACCGTAAAAATAGACAAATTAAAAACTTGCGCTAAAAACTCCCAAAAAATACCAAAAATAACTAAAAATCCAATTAGGGTTTACAAATGATCAAAACTTTTTCAAAACTTTTATTTAATTAATTTTTAATTTTTTAATGCTAATTAAAGCCCTAAAAATCAAATAAATTAATAAAAACCCAAATAATGATTTTTCAATTTGTAAAACTCTAGAATGACTTAATTAAACTAAAAAGTATTTTTGTAAAATTTAAAACCAATTAAAACTATTTAAAATGATTAAAGACTAAAAATAAATATTAAAATAATATTAAAAATTCAAAATTTATAAAAAATTCTAAAAACTAGCAAACTAGTTTGATTTAACCTGATTAAACATAAAATGAAGTTGAAATTACCAAAATACCCCTATTGGGCCCCCAAGTGGGCTAAAAACCAAAATAGTGACCTTAATTGGCTTTTAGGCCCAATAAAAATCTAACTCAACCAAATAAGCTCAAATTCACCAGATTTGCATAAAATTCAATTTTAAGCAAAAAACTCTAAAGGCCCAAAAGCTGAAAGTGAGCTTATCACAGCTTAAAAAACCAACAGCTTATTCTTAATGGGCCAATAAGCCCATTAAGCTATAAGCTAATGCCATAAGCTCTGCTTAAACACACAACCTTCTATTAAGATTCTAAACCTTTTTAAAAAAAGAAAATTTGAAAAAGCTCAAGTAATAAGCCAGAATCTTGAAAAGAACGTTGGGTTTGAGTTTTAGAGGGTTTCAAAAGCTGATTCTTTTTGCAAAAGCTCACAAATAGCTTAACTAAGAATAATCAACAAGAAAAATCCCAAAAAGCTAAGTGAAATAAGCTGTAGAAGCAAATAAGCACACTCAAAAAGCCAAATAAGCTAGTTTTCTAGCAAAACCCTAACCAATTAAGCTGAAACCTTCCAGATATGATAATAAGCTGAGAAAAATGACACCTGTTACAAAAACTAAGTTTTTGCATGTACCAATAAGCAGAACTGAAAAATAAGCCAAATTGAGCTTATTTGACCAAAAGTCAAAGTGTTCCAAATTTCAACAAATTACCAGGACTTGTTTATGAGCTTGTTTTGAGCAATTTTTATGAAGGATTCAAGGTTGAATCCTTTGAATCAAGCAAGCCAGTTGGCTAATTTGATCACAGTTTTGGCAAATATTAAGCTATACGCCAGTTAGCCTATAAGCCAGCAAATAAGCAAACCAAATATCCAATTACACTCACAAGCAGCTAAAAATGAAGTAACAATAAAGAGAATAGCATGGCATAAAGGGTGCAAGCAATGTGGAGGTCAAAACTCAAGTGCCTTTTACTGATGCAATTGACACTTGCAACAACTTTCAAGAGCTTGTAGCTTATCCAATAAGCTACCAAATTACACAACCAAATACTGCAAAGATGCACACCAACTAGAACTATTCCCAAACCAAATTTCAGCCCTTAATTCCAACTTATGAACAAGTTATCCCTTCTGATGTGTTTGACCAATTTCAAACCAATTATGACAGATTTTTCCAAAACTTGCAAATCCTTTTCCATACTATGAGAGAATTAACCAAAGGCCAAAACTACTTCCAAAACACTTGCTTAGAGTAAACAAACCTTAAGAACCAAGGGCACAAGGCCACAAGGCCTTTTGATCCCAAAATCCCAAACAACCTTGTTTTAGTCCTTTTTCAAACAAACTTTTTATTTTCACAAGTAACTGATGAGACTGCTTTTATACATAGTCTCATCATCCAAAATGGGCTTAAAATGCATTAAATATCATGAAATATGCCAAATATATGCTTGTGTTTGTTAAAATGTGTATTTTAGGTACGGATATTGAGAAAATGGCAAAAGATCACAAGAAACAAGCAAAAACGAACACGGGAAACGAAGCCGCACAATGAACCAAGCCCTAATGTGGATTTTCCAAGAATAACCCTTGAAGAATTGAAGATTGTACAAGAAGGGTCCTCCAATATTGAAGTTTTAAACCCTTGTTTATTCATAATTATAAGATTGGTCCTTAAAGTTTGTCAAATTTACAAAAGGGCCCTCTACTTTGAAGAATTGGCAAGAATGGTCCCTCATTTATGAAGAATTGTCAATATTAGTCCTCCAAGAAGTCAACAATACAAGTCAACACCTTGAAGAAAGAAGAAAATGCCAAAACAACCCTTCAAATATTATGATTTGGCAAGAAATACCCTTGAAATACTTTTCCAAAACTATTTAGGGCAAAAGTGTGAAAACTGAAACTTTATTAACAAAGGGTTTTCAGTTTTATACATTTAAAACAAGAATGAAAGAAGATAGAAAGAAGGAGGGTTTAAGCTGGCCGACATCAAAACTTACCTTAACCAATCCCCTACTGCCACCTCACCCCACTCACCCTCTCATCCAATCACGTTTCACCCTTTTGCCATGTCACTTCCCACTCACCAGATATCAAACTAACTTAATTAGTTAGTTTAATAAACACGCTAAACACATTTTCAAACATTAATCCGAATCAAAACCTATACTATTCACCAAGAACACAAGATTAGGGGTTTTTGATTAAGCAAAAATTAAACATCCAAACCTTCCAGAATTATGATTAGGGTAATCATAACCATAACCCACACCTTAACTTTACCACCTCGTCATCACCAAGCTCACATGATAAACCTCCCACACACGTTTTTGAAGAAGATGCCAAAATAAGCCAGCCATCCAACGCCCCACAGTCTTGCTTCAAACTTAAGCTCACTTGGGACCCTTGATCAAACTCCAACAGCTAACATCCCACAAACTGCCAAGAAAAGTTCACATGATATGTAGATTTTCAAAAATCTCAAGGGCAATTCAGGGACTTCACAACTTATGGTTTATAGTTTTTAAGCTTTCTAGTTCACAAATGTAGCCTATATAAAGCATAGGACCTGCAACATTTACATTTGCTCTTGGTTTTCCATTGTTCACATTTCTGTAAATCCTTCTTTCAAATTTAATGAAAAAGTGTTTGAAGTGTTGAAGAAATCCAAGTACCAACTTTAATCTTTGCTTGTTATTGAAATATGTTTGTGTTTGTTGAATCTCAAAACCTGTTTTCAAAGATTGTGCAAGAAATTGCATGATTTTCCAAAACTTGATATTTTGCTAAGTTCTTGGTTCAAACCCTTGGAATTTTTGGATTACAAGTGATTATAGCACCCCTGATAAGAAGATTATCAAGGTGTTGTAAGCTTGTGGTTTGGGGATAATCAAGGTGTGGGAACAAGGTTGCATTAATCAAGCTTTTTCCATTTTTCTGTTTTATATGAATTGTGCCTTTAACCTTGTTGAATCTTAGCAGGTGTTATTGGAAGCTTGTGTCTTGTTTAGCTAGACACATCAGCTCAAAAATTCGTGAGTGTGGATGTACATTCATGAGGTTTGAGCCTTCTTTCCTAAAATCTGATAAAATACTTGATTTTTGTGATTTTGTGTTCTGTTGTTGTAAGTGTTGTTCTTGTGGCTTAAATCTGCTTAATACTGCATGATATTGATGTTATGATGCTAGATTAGGATTGGGTAAAACTGAATCACACATTTACTTGTTTAAATCTTGGATTAAAAAGTGAAAGGGGTGTTTGGGTTAACCTGTTTAAGCTTGCAAATTGAATTTGAGTTATTGTTAAGTGTTGTTTTGTGTTTGTATCTGATAAATATTTGGTTGTGTGCTGATATATGCAAGTCTTGAGCTTTTGAACATCAATTTCTTGATTGTGCTATAAATTGTTGATTTTAGCCTGTTTTGACCTAAGATTTTGGAAACACATAGATTGTATGCATGCTTAGGGTTAACAAGTGTTTAAATCAAGTTTGTATGACCTGTTAAAGAGATTTGAGGGTTTGAATTTGGTCTTGTGGTCAAGTATATCAGCAAAGTTCGTAATCTGCTTGTTCTTGTTCATCAATAACTTTCTTAAGCTTGAATCTTATTCTAAACTTTGAATCATTGCATGAAATCAGTTGATTTATGTTCCTTTGAATTAATATAAGCTGTTGTATGCATTTGGTTCAATTTGGTTGGCTTATTCTTGCTAAAACTACTTATTTGTGTAAAAACTGCTTATGAACCTGTCTGTATCATATCTGGTGATCTTTTGATTAAACTATACTAATTGGTTGTTAGGATTTGTGTTTTTGTAATTGCTATTGACTCCTTATAACCCACTGGTTATAAGGGTGCCTTTTTGTGCCTTGAATCCAACAAAAATCCACATAAGACAAAAAGTCAAAATAGTCAAGCAGTGGGAACTCCTTTCCCCTGTTGCTAGCCACTGCTAGTGTAATTTGGTCATCAGCTTATTCATAAGCTATTCTAGCTTATTTGGACTTGCAACAACTTAGTTTTTGTAAACAATCTTCCTTATTTGACCCATTGAACTAATATGGAGCTTTTTAGGGTTTGACTTTTAGGTTTGACTAGAAAACCAAACAAGTTGACTTTTACATTAAGTGCTTCTTGCTTTTTCCAGCTTATTCATTGTGCTTATTTGAAATCTTTTTGATAATTAAGCTTATTTTTTCCATTTAAAATCTTTTACAAGTTGAATCAGCACTTGAGGTAGCCTAGAACTCAAAAACGACTATTTTATCGTTTTCTGTAGAGAGCTTTTGTTTATTTCAGGCTTATTTCTTGGGCTTTTTCAAAATTTCTTTTCACAGATCTCTTAAGTATAAAAGAAGCTTGTGTGTCAAATTAGATCTTATGGCATTAGCTTATGGCTTAATGGGCCAAAAAGCCCATTAAGAATAAGCTGTTAACAATTAAGCTGTGATAAGCTTATTTTCAGCTTTTGGGCCTTTAGAGTTTTGTTCTGAAAATTGAATTTTGAGTCAAGTAGGTGATTTTGGGCTTATTTGGACAACTTTTTACTTATTGGGCCAAAAAGGCCAATTTAGTGGACTGTTTTCCATTTTGGCCCATTTTAAGGCCCATTAGGGATATTTTGGGAATTTCAAGTTCATTTCTGTGTTTATTAGGTTAAAATAATCTAGTCTGCAAGTTTTTAGAATTTTTTATAAATTTTCGATTTTATTAATATTTTACTATTATTTTATTTTTAAAAATTAAAATTTGGATTTTTGCAAGTTTTTCATTTTTCCTAGTTTATGTTGGGTCAAAAAGTTGATGTGGCAGAAACTCAAAATCGAAGGACATTTACTCAAGCGTTGACAAGAGTAATATAGACGTTGACAAGAGCAATGTAGGCGTTGACAGAAGTCAACAAAAGTCAAACGCAGTCAACAACAGTCAACGCTGATGGATTTGATGGAGAAATCTATTTAGGGAATATATTGAGTATATTATTTATGATATACACAATATATAGTTTATCTAAATAGAATATTTAGATGTTTATTTGATTTGATCTCTTGTAGATTCTGTTCCTTCCACTATAAAAGGAACAAGGGTCTTAGGTTTTATTCATATATTATTCATTCACAATGTAAACCTAAACGTGTGTGTGCACTAGACGTGGGATTCAATGTATACACGTCTAGTGGATGTTTGTTATTAATATAATGAACATCCCTATTGTTTTAATTCATGTTATTCGTGCCTAAACACCTTGTTAATGTGTCGTGTTCTAATTCCGCTTTGATTGTATAATCATATGAACATGATGCATTCCTAGTAGCTTCAAAGATCCGGAAACCAAGGTTTCCACAATTGTTATCAGAGCCTCGTGGCTCGTGATGCTAGGACCAACAAGGTGTTCGTGTTTCGAGAAGAAAAGAAAAATCCGTCTAGGGTTTTTCTGGACTTTTTGTGTGCGCAACAGTATTCAGAAGGTCATAACTTTTGATTGAACCGTTGGATCGTCACGAAATTTTATATGTGTTTTCTACATACATATATCTAAACATCCACCGGAGGGATTGTCAAGTTTTATCCCCAGACAAAAGTTATTAAGCGTCAAAGTCAGCAGCAGGGTATATGCAGTTTTCTGTGGACAGCCATGTTCAAAACACGATCTCTCCTTCGTTAACCGTTGGATCTTCGTGATTTTTGAACTGTAGACTCTTGGCACTTGTGTCTAGAGTCTCACCGAAGGGATTTTCGATCTGAGCCCTAATGAAGAAATTGTTTAAGGTCGAAGTTCGCTGCAGTAAAGGTATTAATGTTTTTGCTTTCACATAAAATCATGACCTGGTGTTTCTCAAACCCTAGATCGACATGAAAAGCAGGATGTTATGTAGATTGTGGCCGTTATAACGTGTGAAGATACACGATCTAAGGTTAACTTATAAATCCTAAATTAGGGTTTTGATGCTCAAGTTTTTCACAAACCCTAGATTGATTGATTGTTCGTTCACTATGGACCAAGCTAGCGACTGTAGTTATTCAAGAAAATAAGGAAGCAGTTAGATTTGGATTCAGTTACGTTTGGAGTTGCTGTGATCACTATAGAAGCAATGGTTTGTATATTACATGGGTTTATTGTTCACGTGAAGCAGTCGTGGAGAAACATTGGACGAATGAAAAGCTCACGTGAAGGTATTAACGCTATGATGTCATAAAGAAATTCATGATGAATATTGACATAGCAAGCCAATGTTATAATTCGTGGGAAAGAATAATATTATTGATTATGACACGATTCTGTTCACATGACTCATGCTTCCTAATTGGTGAAGGATATTTGTGTTACTGATATTGATTCGAATCCTCTACATGCTGGTCTATGATTACTCACGTGGGGCTAAGTTAAGATACAAACCATTTGATTCTTATTGGTGAAGATCTTTGTGTTCACACGATGAAGATCTTCTTATTGGTGGAGATTTTGTGTGTTCACACGGTCAAGAGATCACACGTTTGGAAGTTATTTTGTTGTTTAAGTTGTGTTCACACGAAGAATCATTGATTATATTTGATTCTATTGGACGTGATATGTTTAAAAGTGTGAACAGATATAGCCACGTTATTTATTGAGCAAGAATATGGTTAAGTTGGGATGCAGATGACGTCAGCAAAAGGAGACGCTGACAAGAGTGAAAGAGACGCTGACAGGAAGGATTTTGACGCTGACAGAATAAGTCAACGCTGATAGGTTGACAGTGTCGTCCGATATATGAATTCCAACGCTGATACGTATTGTCCGATATTGGACAATACAACTGATAAAGAAATTAGACAGAAGAGGATATTGGACAACACAGGAATCGCTGTTGTTTGAGAAAATTGGTACGTTTTGAGCACACAAAAAGGAGGATTATACACACGAAGGTACATGGAATCTCCATTTTAATTTAGAATATCATGTTGATATTTATGGCTCGGACATTTTTAAAAGGAATTAATGATTTTAAGGCGAGTTAGCAACCATTCATGAAGTTATTTATTGGAGTATGTAATCGGGATAGCCTTGTGAAAGAGTTATTCGTTGAAAACTTTTACATATGAAGATATTGACTTGTCATGAAGAGGTGTTTGCTTAAGGGGAAGAATTCTTATGATAAGTTTGATGATTGAAGAAGATTTTCGTGAGTTTGTGTTCTATCATATCTTAAAGTCGTGCACTCCCAGTCATAGACTTTAAAGGTAACTTGTTCGTGCTTACTTGGTTAGTGATGAAGACTTGTCATAACACTTGAAGGAGTTACATTATCGTGCTCAGTGTCTCACATAGGATGAGAATATTGACAAGGGATTGAGG